>CM035849.1:81983846-83345721 GCA_020510985.1 Pholidichthys leucotaenia
AAATATGTATGCTGTGTGTGTGTGTTTCAGATGGCTCTCTTGTGGCAAAATTATCGCTTCAAACTGTTGGTCCAGGTGTTCAACCAATCTCAAGTGGTAGGATGTCACCCCAGCTTCATAAACCGCAGTGATTGCAGAGCTTCAGAATGTCTGTAGGCTCGTTTAGCTTCCTGTGCTAAAAATTGCTCTGATCTGTGTGAAAACCATCGAGAGACTTTTGAGACATTGTGGGATGTACCTGCTCTAGCCGGTGGTGTTGTGGCAAAAGATGATCAGCTGCCAAAAATTGATCGCCAGGTGATAGTTATGGGGTTATTTTAGCTGTAAAATATATATTTCAACAGGTAAACAGTACCGAGTTAGGTATAATAAAATATATTTAACAGTTATGATGCATCTTTAACCCAAAACAAATTTCATCTAGGATTAAAAGCAAATAAAATAATGCAGTCACAAGGTTACATGGAAAATACATGGATTTACATGTAGCTACTATATAAATATACTGTATATTCTATGTGTGAATAATATACTATGTACTCCTTTCTTATTGCACTAGGAATTTTTACAATAAACTTTTGTGCCTTTTGCAGATATGTCTTCACTTTTGTTAATGTTTTGTAAAAGTTGCCAAGATTTAGTGACATAACTTCAATGCTAAAAGGTTGGAAAAGCTATCTAAATCATCCAGCAGTTTGAGAAATCACTTTTGGTTTGGTGTAAGTCCGTCAACAGAATTATGAACCATAAAGTAGTTTGTGTTAAAACATGTTAAATCCCAATAAATCCTACACACGTGGACAAAATTGTTGGTACCCCTCTGTTAATGAAAGAAAAACCCACAATGGTCACAGAAATAACTTGAATCTGACAAAGTGGTAATAAATAAAAATTCTGTGAAAATTAACCATTGAAAATCAGACAATGCTTTTGAATTGTGGTTCAACAGAAATATTTTAAAAAACAAACTCATGAAACAGGCCTGGACAAAAATGACGGTACCCTTAACTTAATATTTTCTTGCACAACCTTTTGAGGCAATCACTGCAATCAAACGATTTCTGTAACTGTCAATGAGACTTCTGCACCTCTCAGCAGGTATTTTGGCCCACTCCTCATGAGCAAACTGCTCCAGTTGTCTCAGGTTTGAAGGGTGCCTTCTCCAGACGGCATGTTTCAGCTCCTTCCACAGATGTTCCATAGGATTTAGATCAGGGCTCATAGAAGACCACTTTAGAATAGTCCAATGTTTGGCTCTTAGCCATTCTTGGGTGTTTTTAGCTGTGTGTTTTGGGTCATTATCCTGTTGCAAGACCCATGACCTGTGACTGAGACCAAGCTGTCTGACACTGGGCAGCACATTTCTCTCTAGAATACCTTGATAATCTTGAGATTTCATTGTACCCTGCACAGATTCAAGACACCCTGTGCCAGATGCAGCAAAGCAGCCCCACAACATAACAGAACCTCCTCCATGTTTCACAGTAGGGACAGTGTTCTTTTCTTGGTATGCTTCATTTTTGCGTCTGTGAACATAGAGCTGATGTGCCTTGCCAAAAAGTTCCAGTTTTGTCTCATCTGTCCATAGGACATTCTCCCAGAAGCTTTGTGGCTTGTCAACATGCAGTTTGGCAAATTCCAGTCTGACTTTTTTATGATTTGTTTTCAACAGTGGTGTCCTCGTTGGTCATCTCCCATGAAGTCCACTTTGGCTCAAACAATGACGGCTGGTGCGATCTGACACTGATGTACCTTGACCTTGGAGTTCACCATGAATGTGTTTAGAGGTTGTTCTGGGCTCTTTTGTTACCATTCGTATTATTTGTCTCCCCCTGCGGCCACGTCCAGGGAGGTTGGCTACAGGTCCGTGGATCTTAAATTTCTGAATAATATGTGCAACTGTAGTCACAGGAACATCAAGCTGCTTGGAGATGGTCTTATAGCCTTTACCTTTAACATGCTTGTCTATAATTTCTTTCTAATTTCCTGAGACAACTCTCTCCTTTGATTCCTCTGGTCCATGTTTAGTGTGGTACACACCATGTCACCAAACAGCACAGTGACTACTTGTCACCCTTTAAATAGGCCGACTGACTGATTACAAGTTTGTAGACACCTGTGATGTTAATTATAGGACACATCTTGGTTGAACATGCCCCTATGGTCACATTATTTTCAATCTTTTCTCGGGGTACCATCATTTTTGTCCAGGCCTGTTTCATGAATTTGTTTTTTAAAATAATTCTGTTGAACCACAATTCAAAAGCATTGTCTGATTTTCATTGGTTAATTTTCATAGAATTTTTATTTATTACCACTTTTGTCAGATTCAAGTTATTTTTGTGACCATTGTGGGTTTTTCTTTCATTAACAGAGGGGTACCAATAATTTTGTTCACGTGTGTAACTCATTATTAGGATATACAGATGCCAATATGGCCCAGAATTCCTCCATATACTGGTACTATCACTAAAGTGTGCAGCGTCTTCTGCACTGGCACATCCAACAATACAGTCTTCAGTAAATAAAATAATTGTTTTTGGTTACTTTTTCTTAAAAATGAGCCATTATTTTCAACGTCATTGATAAATTGTTTGGTTTGTACTGGTGACTCTTCCCACCGCTGTCTTAACAGACAAATAGAAAATCATGATGCAAACACATGTCACTAAATTGTTTATTACAATCACCAGCAAAATCCAGATTTATTTAGAATGTGCAAAATTCAAACTTTAAACTGTAAAAAAAAAACTCAGAATGGGTCACACACGCCGGTCACACATGCCAACTCCTCGCCTTCGTAAGATGGACCAGCACACCAAGGAATGCTTGATTGAAGGCAGCATTCTGAGCCATCTCCTCCCTTCACAAGGTAGTTTCATGGGATACGGGTCAAGTGGATCCCTGACCAAGTGAGCACTCCCAAGTGGACCACAGGATCCAATTTGTGCATGTACAAGTACATTCTCAATCCAGTGATTTGTAAACATGAAGAAGGAGAACAATAAGAATTTGTGTAAAACTGTTGGAAAGACTTTTCCCTGTCACCAAGACGTGTAAATATATATATATATATAGGTGTATCTCACTAAATTAGAATATCATCAAAAAGTTGATTTAGTTCAGTAATTCAATTCATAAAATGAAATTCATATTTTATATAGATTCATTACAGACAGAGTGATATATTTCAAGTGTTTATTTCTTTTAATTTTGATGGTTATGGCTTGCAGATCATGAAAACCCAAAAATCAGTTTCTCAAAAAATTAGAATATTACATAAGATCAATTTTAAAAAATTGATTTTTTTAATAGAAATGTTGGCCGACTAAAAGTATTTCCATGCACACACTCAGTACTTTGGCCTGATAAAACACAGTGGACTAACACCAGCAGATGACATAGCTCCCCAAATCAGGTACCAAGTCCTGTCACTTGGAAATCAAGGTCCCAGAGTCTGGAGGAAGAGTGAACAGGCACGGAATCCAAGTTGCTTGAGGTCCAGTGTAAAGTTTCCACAGTCAATGGTGATATGTGGAGCCATGCCATCTGTTGGTGTTTTTCCACTGTGTTTAATCAAGTCCAATGTCAGTGCAGCCATCTAACAGGAAATTTTAGAGCACTTCATGCTTTCCTCTGCTGACAAGCTTTATGGAGATGCTGATTTCATTTTCCAGCAGGACTTCCACCTGCCCACAATGCCAGAAGTACCAATACCTGGTTTAATGACCATGGCATCAGTGTATTTGATTAGCCAGCAAACTCTCCTGACCTAAATGCCATAGAGAATCTATGGAGTATTGTCAAGAGGAAGATGAAATACACCAGACCCAATAATGCAGACGAGCTGAAGGCTGCTATCAAACCAACCTGGGCTTCCATAACACCTCAGCAGTACCACAGGCTGATCGCCTCCATGCCATGCTGTATTAATGTAGTAATTATGCAAAAGGAGCCCCGACCAAGTATTGAGTGTGTAAATGGACATACTTTTCAGTCGGCCAACATTTCTATTAAAAATCTTTTTTAAAAAATTAATTTTATATAATATTCTAATTTTTTTGAGAAACTGAATTTGGGGTTTTCTTTTGCTGCAAGCCATAACCATCAAAATTAAATGAAATAAACACTTGAAATATATCACTCTGTGTATAATGAATCTATATAATATATGAATTTCACTTTTTGAATTTAATTATTGAAATAAAGCAACTTTTTGATGACATTCTAATTTATTGAGATGCACCTGTATATGGAAGATGACAACTAAACTGACTCGGAGAAGGTTTTGTCTCTGTTTCTGCTTTCAAAAGACTTTTCTTCACCGCTGCTGCTTGTCACCACTGGCTGCCCCCAGATGAAAATCCACAGAATAGGTATGTGGGACTATAATGTTCTGAATGAGGCTTTAGAAAGTTTGTAAATTACTGGATTGAAAATATACTTGTACATGTACAGATTGGACCCCGGGGTCCACTTAGGTTGCTCACTTGGTCAGGGTTCCACTTGACCTGTTCCTGTTTCATGCTCCCCTGCCTCACAGAGAAGCAACTGGATGTGCTGCTGGTCCCAGTTCAGCAGATCTTCAGCCTGTGGTGGGACTCTAGAATGAAAATACATGCACAGCATGAAAGTGCAACAAAACTACTTTTTAACCAGGATTAACCCTAGCTTATTTCGTCAGATGTTGTCGACACAAGCGCGAAATACAAGCAGAGCATGGAGTTGGCATTGATGGCTAACTAGTTAGCTCATTTTCTGCATACAGGAGACAACGGTGTTGTTCGTTCAAAGTGAGCTTTCTACCACTGGGATAAATAACAGCAAAGATGCATAATATCACATCACTCACCATCCTCTATCACTGTTTTCAACAATGATGATGCCGTGGTCGGGTCGACGCCACTCTGCCTCCCGTCTGCCTTCACCGTGGCCGTCAGTTCATTTCAAGTTGCTCCGTCCAGCTCCCTCTGGATTTCTTTAATCAGGTACCAAGCACAGAAAAGTCTGCACTTTGTCATTGAACCATGGTGTTGATTTGTGTGTAGCCATTTATCTCGTTGATTACACTCACTCACTGCTTGTTGTGATTTGACTGTTCGTTGCCATCCAAAATGCAGTAAAGACACGTGACTCGTGTGACGTCGGTGCAACCTCACAATAGGCTATTTTTATGGTGTTTGGTATGAATGACACTTAAATCAGGCAGATCACCACTGAAGGCCTAGTTGTAAAATACACGGTCTGCCACTGAAACAGTGAAATGATGTGCTTCAACAGAAAGCTCTATTATAGCCTCATTTGTCCACAGGACCTTCTCCCAGAAAGATTTTAGGTTCGTCAGGTAAATTTTAGCAGAGTAAAGTCTTGCTTTTTGTGTTTCTGTGTCAGTAGTGGGATCTCGTAACACACTGTTGTGTGTAAATAAGGGGTAAATGTGAAGTGGAACGTGGCCTGTGGTTAACGTCATCATGCCAGTATATATTGGGTGGTCCGTCATCTCACTGCATGTAGAATGCAAGGTTACAGCTCGAGTGCAGATGTGCATGTCTACAGAGATGACTGAGTGTACACGTGCTTATTGCCTTAACAGTTTGTAATAAAGTTCAGTTCAAGCACAGCATCCTTGTCCGTCTTCATTCCAGCTTTGTGGACATAACATTTGGCGACGAGAATTTCGAACCATGGAAGCATGCTTGAGACCACTATGGCCTTTCCTCGAGTCTCAAGGTGAACCAACCATCCCGTGACCACAATGGCTGGACGCGTTTGAGACCTACGTTGCGGCGTTGGACCTGGGAAAGCTGGATAAAGTAAGGAAGCGAGCACTACTGGTCCACAACCTCGGCATCTAAGGTCAGAGGATTTTTCACACGCTGTGTCTGACGGAGTTGCACGTGGATGCTGTTGAACTGCTTGCTAGCTATTTTGCTACACCGGACAACGTGATGGCATGACAAATTTGATTCCGCCAGAGGCGACAGAAAATTCGTGAGTCCACACAACAATTTGGCCCCGACCTAAGACATCTGGCTAGCATGTGTCGTTTTGGACTGTTAGAAGACGAGATGGTGTGGGACCAGTTAGATGAGCACACGGTAACCCGAGGCTACGAACTAAGATGCTAATGGTGCCAAATGACATGACGCTTGCTAGCATGATAGAGCTAGCATTCCAGCTTGAGTCAGCAGAAAAGTTAGGATTGGAGCTAGGTGGGCACCAACTACAGAAGCTACCCGGACAGACGATGCTAGCTAACGCAGTGGGCATGGAGGAATGAGAGGACACGGCAGACGAATACGAGACAAATGCCATTAACCAAAGGACCATTCCGAGAGGCCCCATCTGTGGTAGCTGTGGGTCCCCGACGCACCAGGACGGAGCACGTTTTTGCCTGGCATGAGGACAACATTGTAATAAGTGTAGGCGCTTGAACCATTTCGCCAGAGTGTGCTGGTCGCTGGTGCCATGGAGCCCGCCAAGCAAGCAAAGCCGCCACCAACAACCACCATTCATGCAGTAAGCCCTGACATCAATGGTCATGCATACGGCATGGTTGAATTAGACGGCGTAGCTGTACCACTACTGCTCAACATGGCGGTGGTTAGGTCGATGTTAAGCTGGGCCACGGTGAAGAATTTTTTCCCCAACCACAAAATCAAGAAGAACCCAACAGAGCTGTACGGATATGGCGGTCACAGACTCTGTAATATCAGAACAGTTGAGCTAACAGACTACTACAAGTCTAAAATTGTGTACGACTTCATGTTCCAAGTGGTGGTGCATGGTGACAACATTATGGGATGTGACCTCTTCTACAGACTGGGCTTCACTATCCGAGACAGCGCCGGGTTTGAATGGTCCGGGTGTGGCAACTGGGGCACAACTGACCTCGACGATGACAACATGGTGTGGGACGAGAAAATTCAGGGCGGCACCGACACCGAACCATCCACCCCGTGCACTCAGGATGAGAGCTGCCCAGGAGGGGGGCAGCGGCCGGACCCGCCTCTGTTCCTCGCCCAGCCAGAGCCACAGTAGAGGGACCCCATGCACGCAGAAAACCCTGAGGCACGACAACAACAACCGGGCACAGACACTGCTCATGACGCGGCACAACAGAGCACATCAGACGAGGGAGAGGTGGAACCGGACTGCTTCCGTACCTACGCTCAACGTCAGTCTATGGTGGTTACAGCCAAGCCGATGGGTGAAGAGTATGATACAGCGAACGACACGGGAGAAATACCGGACACCTTCCGTACCCATGACCAGCCTCAGACGATGGAAACAGTGACGGCAACGGCAGGTGAAGGGTCCGTAACAAACACGGTAATGACAGATCTGTTACGGCACGACAGAGATCCTAAGCCGGATGAGCATGCAGCGCCACCAGGATCACAGCGACACATGAGACCGAGCAAGAAGCCACTCTTAAGTTATGGACTGGGTTTGGGTTTGCACCAGAGAGAGGGACCGGGACGGTGACTGACTGGGCCACAGCCGACGAGACAACAGGCACCGCTGAGGATCATGGCGAAACTGGGATCAGCGTGCTTTCGACTGACAGACGGCTCGGTTCGGCATGCAAACCAACTACGGCGTGTCCAGGCGGCTGCTCCAGACGGCGAGGCTTTGTGGGAGTCAGCTGCCACAGTGTGGGACCCAGGCCCCAGCGTCATGAAGATTAGCCCTGGTCCCAGGGGTCCTACAGGTCCAGGGATGTGCCCGCCATGGGCCCGCTACAAGGCCCCTCCGGCAGAACTGCTTTCCCCATGGAAGACTGTAACAAAAAAAAAAAAAAGACTGGTTCAGGTAGGAGCGCAGAATAACCCACCCAGCCACGTTGGGACTAGTGGTGGTCTACCCGCAGACTCTAGTTTCGAGTTCTGAGTAAGTTCTTAAAATGTTGAGTGTTTTAAATACAGAAATCAGAATCAGAATCAGAATCAGAAAAAGATTTATTGCCAAGTACATTAACAGATCACTGATAACATACGAGAGAATTTGACTTGACACAGAAAATGAACCCGCATTTCCAGTGACACGGCTGCATCGGGAACGCGCCTGCCAACAGGATGGTACAGATAAGAAATCATACAATAGGAAGGAGCAAAAAAATCATTGAATTCAGAATATTGACCATAAGTAATCAATATTATGATTACAAAGACAAAAAAAGCCCACGATGCACATTCAAGACCAGAGTTCACAGGACACAAGGAGAGCAGTGAATGTTATCTTGTTGTCAGTTTCTGGGTCAGTGTGGATGTAGTGTTGAAGCAATGTTGTATCAATATGAGCACAAGGACACTTTGGCAGAAGATGTTTTGTCTGGCTGCAGCAATTGTCCTTGGCAATTGTCCCAAGCAGCTACTGTCCAGAGGCCGTGTGCTCAGTGTTTTGAAAAACAAAGACTGGGGATTATCAGGAGGATTTTTATAAGGGAAATTGAGCCAAATAGACTGATCACAGAGAAAGAACTTTATTTTCTTCTGCAGATTCAGTGCTTAATCCTTCATTGCGGGGCTTGAGTCCGTCGTGGATAGACTTAAGCGTACCCATGATGTAATCCACCTTCCGAGACAGTTCTCCATTTGTCGCTATCAAAGTCTCCTCCATTTTTCCAATTTGATGGATGCACCTCGTGTGGCCAGCATTTTGATAGGTTGTATCCATCTTCAGCAATTTGCGGTACACCAGGACAATCCCAGTTCCAATCAGAACGATCCCAGTCACCATTATTACGAAGATATACAAATCTTCAATATCTTCAATCGAGAGATTACTCAGGCACAAGATCCTCCAAACACTTGTCACCCGTAAATAGCCCGCTGGAGCCGTCCCTGCGGGGCAAACAGCTTCCCCCGGAGCATTATTCCTTGTTGAAAAAATAGTGTCAATTGCGTTCAAAGCCCAGCTTATCAATTCCATAATTTCTTTTGATAATCAGCAGTAGACACAGACAGACAACAGCAAGCTGGGATCCAGTTAATAGGGAAGTGGGGAGCTAGAGCAGAGAGAAAAGAGAGAAGCGTCTACTCTCCTTGAAGAGCGGAAGTGAAACAAGTAAGGTTGAAGTGTTTGCATAAAAGTGTTGAATGCATAGAGGCTTATAAGTGTACCAAATTAGGGAGGGCTAATTGACTAAAGTTTGCTCTGTGTTTTTTTGCAAGGGGGGAGAATGTAGTGTATGAAAAAGGGGTAAATGTGGAGTGGAGCGCAGCCTGCGGCTGACGTCACCATACCAGTATATATTGGGCAGTCTGCCATCTCACTGCATGTAGAATGCAGGGTTACAGCTAGAGTGCAGGTGTGCATGTCTCCAGAGATGATTCAGTGTACACATGCTTATTGTCTTAACAGTTTGTAATAAAGTTCAGTTTGAGCACAGCATCCTCATCCATCTTCATTCCAGGTTTGTGGACATAACAACTGTCCCTTTTCATATGGTCCCTACAGCCAAACATGGTGGAGGTTCACTCATGTTTTGGGACTGCTTTACTACTTTAGACACTGGAGATCCTGAATAAGTGCACGACATTATGAAATCCAAGGACTACCAAAGATTTCTGGAGTGCAATGTGGAGCCCCTTGTCAAAAAGCTGGAGAGTTCTGAAGTGGTCAGCAGTGAGTCCAGATCCAAATCCCATAGAGCACCTACGGAGACACCTCAAAGCAGCAGTTAGAAGGAGCCCTTCAAATCTGACAGACCAGCAGCTAGTAATAGAAGAGCAGTCCAAAACTCAAGTAGAGAGGTCTACGTTTGAAGTTCTTGTCTGTGGATCACCACCTTATCATGATGGAGGGATTTGCATGCCCTCATGATCCCCAGGAGCTATGTTGTTGGGGGGCAAGGGTTTCCCATGGCTAACAGGTCCTGAGTAAAGGGCCAGACCAAGTACAGTCCAGCTGATCCCCACGAAAAACTTATGACAGTGTCCCAGTGTACATGAGCCACAGGGGTCCACTTTTTAGAGGGCTCACCACCTGCAGCAGGGATCATGGGGATCATCTTGCTATGTGAATAGTGCGGCAGTCTGTCTCCTCTGCTTCGAGTGCTGCGCCCGTGACCCGGGCCCCTAAGTAAGCAGTAGAAGATGGATGGATGGATATTTTTGAAGATGTTTGTGGAATGTCTCAGATTTTTCTTTTTTCTCTCTGCACTTTTGTGTTTTTCTTATGCAAACAAAGGAAATAAACATGCAAATACAAAAGCATTGCAACAATTTTCTGGAACAAATGGTGCATTATAAAATAAAAGGCTGTCACTATTTTTGGCCATGATTATACAGTATATGGAAGTGTAGCGCATGCAGACCCAAGTGGTTGCAGGTGGGAGGAAAAAAGTGCAAACATTTCCATTTGTCTACGGGTGTGCTACACCTCAGTGTACCTGCATTTAAGCATCACCTCTGGCTGCCTGCACCATGCGTGAAAAGAAGTATTTATAGTTATTTACAACTATAGTCTGTGACTGAGCCCTAACAAAGGTGAAACCTTCCTGGACTCAAAATTCTTGATTGAAAAAGTAATTTAAAAAGTCTCTTTGTTGTAGTTGGAGGCAGCAATAAGTAAACCATGGCTATATTAGGTAGAAGTGCATGAACAGTAGATATTTTAGACAGTCAAACCACCCGATCCTCCTGTTGGCGCCTACTGCACTCATAAATGTGATGAAACAGTGCAATGGTTCTTCAGCTTTCCAAATGTTAGTGTAATGAATGCATAAAACTCAATAAAAAAAGTCATTTAATGGGAGATGTAACACTGTGAACATTTTATTCACTGTTTTATTGCTGATTCTGTTAAAATCCACGTTTCTTTGAGGGAAATTTGGACACAGAAGTTGTGGTAATGCAGTTTGATGGATTTTGCCAAAATACACCATACAGTTCCTAGTCCCTCGCTCCTGTGTGTCCAGAGCGGCAGCTAATGAGCTGAAAACTAAACTCTGCTGCAATCACGGTGGGAAAACCCCTCAGAACAACTGTGGTTTCTGTTTTTCTGACTGGAGCTATATATTTTAAGTCAGTTATGCAGTGAGTGAGTGAGTGAGTGAGTGACCTCTGGGAACCTTGAAACCTGTAAGATGAGCATCTGTTGCTTCCTTCCGACAAAAATGTCCTTTCTGCAAATATGTGGCTTCTGTCCGACAGCAGTGATGCATGCTGAGAGATTAGCTCACAGTCCGAATCCCCTGTAAGATGCCTGCAAAACCAGGAGTGTGAGAGATCCCACAGCCCCCTGCACTATTTCAGCAGCTCTCTGAACACTTAACCGTGTCACACCCTCAGACATACACAATGCCAAACCATCAGCTGTTCTCATCAATGGTTTATACTTAGTTTCCAGGGTGTTTGTTGTGAAAAAATACTTTGTAAAAAAACAAACAAACATGAATGTCTTAAAAGATATGCAGTATTTATGCTTACAAGGATATAAAACACAGGCCAATCACATGTCACCATTTCTGTTTTACTGTCCGGGTCCACCTTCACTGCTGCCAGCTGTCTTTGGTCCATGACTCCATTTTCATAATAAGGATGAGGAGGTGTCGATTTTTGAGCCAACAGATGCAATTATGGTACTGGATTTTGGATTTGTCACTTAACTTGATCAATGGTAATTCTTATTCTTTCGTCAAGACACCATTATGTCTCAAGCAACTTGGTTTGGTTTTAAATTTAGACTTCTGACAAAGTTAGCCACATGCTCCACCTCTTTCTTCATACCAAAATATCTTAAAATTCTTAATACTTCCGAAAGTAAGAAATGTGGTACTGACCTTTTGGAAGCTTGAATGACACATGGTGGCCACTGGGGAACTGCAGTGTTATTCACAAAAATCAGGCATGTTAAAGCCTTGGTGGCTTTGCTGGGGAATCTGGCCTGCTGTTCTTAGAAATGAATGGAGTGAATAGAGATACTGTTCACTTCTTCTTACGGCTGCTCCCTTTAGGGGTCGCCACAGCGGATCATCTGTCTCCATCTCACCCTATCCCTCGCATCTTCCTCTGTAACACCAACCCTTTCCATGTCGTCCTTCACTACATCCGTGAATCTTCTCTGTGGTCCTCCTCTTTTCTTCCTGCCTGGCAGCTCCATCTTCAACATCCTTTGTCCAGTATATCCACTATCCCTCCTCTGCCCATGTCGAAACCATCTCAGCCTTGCCTCGCTTACTTTGTCTCCAAACCGCTCAACCTGAGCTGTCCCTCTGATATACTTATTTCTAATTCTGTCCCTCCTAGTCACTCTCAATGAAAATCTTAGCATCTTCAACTCTGCCACCTCCAGCTCCACCTCCTGTCTTTTTGTCTGCACCACCATCTCCAAACCATACATCATAGCAGGTCTCACTACCATCTTGTAAATCTTCCCTTTCACTTTTGCTGCTACCCTTCTGTCACAAATCACCCCTGACACTCGTCTCCACCCACTCCACCCTGCCTGCACTCTCTTCTTCACCTCTCTTGTGCATTTTCCATTGCTTTGGATGGTTGACCCCAGGTATTTGAATTCATCTACTTTCATTACCACTACTCCTTCCATCTTCATTGTTGCACCTGCCTCCCTCTTATTCACACTCATGTATTCTGTCTTGCTTCTACTGACTTTCATTCCTCTTCTGTCCAGAGCATACCTCCACCTCTCCAGGTTCTCTTCCACTTGCTCCCTATTGTCACTACAGATCACAATGTAGTCTGCAAACATCATGGTCCATGGAGACCATGACGGTTGAGATACTGTACCATGAGATACTGTTCACTAACGTACCACAAGAGAAAATGTATCCTTGTCCTGTCATGACCTAGTAAACCCAAATTAGACCTTTAACTCCTATGTAAGGGCCCACACACATTGGTGCCATGTGATCTGTTCCGTGCCCAGTGAACTGACCCTCTGTGCCTCCATCTACCAGTGGCCTGCACCAGCCCACACTCACAGTCCTGTTTCCATTACCAGGAACCAAGTGAGGGGGCTAGGAACTTCTTAAGGACCGTTCCTGTATTTGGCCCTCTCACTCATTATGTCTCCATTATGAGGATTAATTAGTGACATAATCGTCTGACTGTTTTGGTTTGACGCAGTGTGGCAAAGTAAAATGTGTTCAAACTATACAGAAATAATTATGTACAAAATAAATATAGAGTGCAGTGCATGGGACCAGCTTGCCACTGTTGTTGTCTAATACAGTGTTTTTCAACCATGGTTCCCTGCAATGTTCAGGTTTCTGTTGGAATTTTTTCTAATTTCACTTCATAAGTGGTCCAAAAATTGTAAATAATTTGCTGTTGTTGAACACTGGTTCCTACAGAACCTCTGCAGATGGGGCCAACTGCAACCCTCTGCCATGCCACTTCATGTCATTATTTTTTATTACCAGCAGAGGTCACATAATTTGAAAATGTACACGGAGATTGAAATTCCTGCTGGTAAAATGTTCATATCGGGTGTCATCTTGACAGAGATCCTTTAAGAAAGGTTCTTGCTCTCTTCTAACCTCAGTTTTAACTTTGGTTCATCAGCTGAAAATGCTTGTACAGGGTTCCTGTAAGGGTTCTCATGGTGCAAGCAGCCTGTTTGTATTGCAGTGGCCTGACAGCTGGTACTAACCTCTCTTCCCCACCCCCGCCACCATCTCAGAGCCAGACCTTGCAGCTGCAGAGGGTTTTAACCTCAGGGTTGCCGGGGCCCTCCGTCTGCAGCCAGTCTGAGTCAGGAGGATCTTGAACAAAGAAAACCTCAGATCACTGTTGCATTAGCAAGGCTTTGCAATTAGAAAGACTGGTACCTTCACGAAGATTTATTGTTGAAGGAGATAAGATCTATGGTCATGATAGCTAGGTTCCTGACTTTGACCCATGGAAAACTTCATCACTTACGTTCTCACTTGCTCAGAATTCCAACCCCTCCAGACAACACTGCAATTTTTTTTTAAAGTAGTGACATTTATGGAGGAAATACATAAAAGGACTTGACTTTGCTCATTTAAAACATCCAAGAGGTATTTGTCTGCACATAAAGAGTGCCAGAAGCATCATCTCCGTCTTCCAACATCCTTCATGAGGTGAAGAGCATCATTAAAGGAGCGTCTGTGGTCAGGTCAAACTTCCCTTTTTTCTCTCTGTTGCCATCTAGTGGTTAATAATACTGAAATTTAAACCTGCACTGACTCACACTGACGAGCTCTGTGCTTCTGATAGGGACATGTTTTGCTGCCCATGTTCTAACAGTCAATTTTAGTTCTTTTCTTGTTTTAACACTGTTCTCTTTTAATCACAACTTTACTCCCAGTTCAGCTTTGCTTGTCCCAAAGCAGTGCAGGTCAGTGTGATTGTGTTAGATGAGAGGTTCGGTCATCTCAGCCACATCGTTTGTTTAAATTTTTTTTAATCTCACAGCTGTCTCTCTTTGATAATGTTCTGTTAAAGGAATGCACACGACTTTGTCACATTTCCTCTTCTTTCTCCTATGACACCCGCGTGCATTTCTTGTCCTCCTCTCGCTTTTTGATAAACACACACACACTCATGTGCCCGTGCTGGTGTATGTGTTTGTTTCCAGCATGCAGCAGCTCACGCTCAGTTAAAAGCTGCTGGGTGGGTCCCAATTATTTCTTTGAAGACGTGCTTTTCCTCCCTGTCTGAGCTTCTGACGAGCTTCACTTTAAAGAGGCCAGACACACACAAACACACACATCTACAGACAGTGTCATGCAACCCGTCTCATCAGTCACATCAGACCTTTAATGTCGACTCCAGACTGTAGATTTATGGGAGCATAATGTTGAAATGTAGACGAGGTATGGGGGGGGTGTTGATATTATATAATGCTTGCAGGAAGAACATGTTGATAAGAAATGACACAGAACTTTGTATAACGGCGATGTTCTGGCTACGTTTGGTACAAAATAACTGATTTAAAGGCAAGATCATGGTTTGGGCTGAAATACATTTGGTAAGGTCGGAGATGTTTTATGGTTACAATAATGCTTAGAATAATGTTCACTCTTCTTGCTCCCAGAAGCTTTATCTCAGAGGATAGGAGCAGTGGAACAGTCCATAGGATGAGCAAACCACTCGGCCGCTGGACGCTACTTTTTGCTGTATCTTGCTGCCTGATCTATAGCTAGGCTGTCTCCTACACAGATAGGTACCAGACTAGTGCTTACTTCCTTTTGTGAGGATTTTCATCACCAGAGTTTAACCTTCCTTTGCCATGGAGCAGGCTAAGCCTCCAGTCCAGACTCGCACATTCTTTCTGTTTGGGGCTGCAACATGGCCGAGACGCATTTGTTTCCTTGACTGGTTGTGTGCATTATGTGCAGCTCTCCATCAAGAACCACTACCGTTGACTAGCATGCCAAGCTATTCTATTGGCTGGGGATCCACATCAATCACACAATGTGGCAGAGAGCAAAGAGGGAGTCACCAACCCTCCTGGATGAAGCTGACTTGCGAGCGGACCACTTGTGTTTCAGAGAACTGGATTAAATTCCTGATGATTTATAGGAGCACGTCTATCTGCATGACCACACAGTGCACCCGAGGTAAAGCACATCATCTTTCCCGATCACATCTATCCCAAATTTAGCCACCGTGTGGACATAATGTAAGGTACCCACACTGAGCTATACATGTGTGAGGGTGCTCATGTTTTCTGGGATGAAACATGTTTTCGCCTTTTAACCTCATGCCCATTTTCCTCCTCAACCACCAACAACAGTAACAAACACAAAAGCCTCTTGGCCCTCTCTGCTATTGTTTAAATTGAAATGAGCTTCTTTCAAGTTCTTCCTCCTCGTTTTGAGTCTGGGTGTTCAAATCTGTTTACCGGCACATTGCTGCCATCTACTGTGTGGGTATATGAATGGCTGATTACAATGCACATGCCTGAACGTGGCTGTGTGGCAGACAGTTCAGCGCCTGAAAACTTGACTATGAACAGAGCCGCGGACATGTCTGCAGCCCACATCCTTTTCATCCATGCGGACACTGTGTAAAGCTGTATAATTACAACTGCCACAAGAGGGCGGTCTTTTTTTGGACTAGTTGTTAAAATTATTGAGGACTCAGACAAAATGTGAATACTGATTAATAAAAGGGAAAATGTTTCAACAATCAGCCACATTTTTAGGGAAAACTGCATCAGTATCAGATAACTCAAAACCAGGAACTAACGAGAACTTTTTCTCCCATCCAATTAAAGCTAACATTGGAATGCAGTCTTAGTTATTTAAATTTAATCTATAGCTTCATTGCCGCAATATTTAATGTAAAACATGTTGCCAATGTATCTACATAGGAAGCATGGAAAGTACTGTGTACGCTCAAAAGAAAAGAAGAGTATACTATAGCAGTGGTCCCCAACCCTGTTCCGTCATGGCCCTAGACCCTGCAGGTTTTCTGTTCCACCCAGCTTCTTCAGCAGGTGGTTTCACTGATCATCAGTCAGTAACAAGAAATTCAGTGAAATCACCTGTTGAAGAAGTTGGTTGGAGATACAACGTGCAGGATCTTAGGCCACTGTGACACACGGTTGGGGACCACTGTACTATAGAACACATTACTCTTCTGCTTTAGCAACTACTGGTTTCATGTTTTCCAACGGATGCACATAAGAGCAGCAGTTTGCTTCCACACATTCATGAGAGAATCATAGAATGCCGTCACTAATGTTCAGGGAGAAATGGAAGAACAGTTCCAGGTTGGGGTGTTGGATGTAGTTGAGGTAAAAATGTCGGTGTTGGCCTGTCAAGTTTCAACCCACCAAACGAAAGAGACGATTTCTTTACAGTCAGATTTGTGCTCAGTAGGGCTACTGGGTTTTTTAAACAGCTTTTGTCACAAAGGCTGCAAATGTTTCACTACCTATTAGACTGTGCTGGGGTTTCAATGACTCCCGTTATTGTAAACAAGAACACTGATGTGTTTGAATTATATATTATATTGAATTATACTCCACAGATGTTCTCCTGATGTCAAATATATGTTGTTCAAGACCTTCTGTACCTCAATGTACTGCTCGCCTTTATGGTTTAATAGCAATGTTGCTGTTAGGAACAAAATCCGCATTGCATATAATAACTCCCTAAGAAGGTTGTTAGATATACCACGAAGGTCGAGTGCAAGCAAGATGTTTGTGTCCGTGAACATTCCATCTTTTGGCGAGTTGATACGAAAGAATGTTTACAGTTTTATGAGAAGGTTGCTGGCATGTAACAATCATCTTATATCAGCAATTGTCAGCTCGTCACTCACACTTCACTCCAGCATTTGGAAGTGGTGGCGTTCCATTTTATACTGAGTCCAATATTGTATGTTATTGTTGTTATAAGAGCGCCGAGTGTCTGCTGATCTGTATATACTTTTATTTATTTATTTTTTTTACTCGTTTTAGTTCTGCATTTAATATGAACCCTGAGTTTGAAATAACCGTTTGAATTTGAATTTGAAATAGCTGTTGTGAAGCACTGACATATAAGCATAAGAATTGAAATACTCAAAACTTTGAAATGATTAAGAAAAAAATTCAACTGTAGTCAAATATGTCCACATTAAATGAAGGGCTACATCTGAGAAATTGAAATTTGTTTGAATTTTTGGTGGACTTCTGCAGGAAACACACGTGCTGCCCTTGACTTTATTCCTCCTGTTTCCTCCTTCTTGTTTACCTTCCTCTATTCTTTCAAACGTGCAAAAAAAAAAAAAAAAGAAACTTCCAGCTTGCAGACACAAAACTCCCCAGGCTTGTTGGTAATGTAACTGGATCATAGAAGGGAGTTGGCACTCTCTGGGTCTAGAGTTGATGAGCAGATCTTCAGAAGCTGATACGCTGTCATCATTAGAAAGTTCAGGTAACACAAGGAGGAGGTCGGAAGTTTCTGCAGGAGAGCTGAATCGGGCCAGCGGAGAGGGTCTGTGGGGGATTGGAGAGGGTTTCTGGAGCGGTCTGGAATCTGGAGGAGGTCCGCGCTTCACAGAGGAGGCAGGACTTGCTGGCTGTGGGGCGCTCTGACACCAGAGGTCCGCTCTTAATAGCGGGGGTGGAGGAGGAGAGGCAGGTCGCCTATTTACACCGCTCAGACCGCGCGAGGCTGCAGTCCACTCCATCCAGCATCCACGTGCCAAACGGACTTTGGGACCGGGAGCGCAGATTGGCACGAGCCTAGTGCTGGAAGCTTTTAACTTTCTGACAGTTCGGTGTGGAGATCAATGAGCTTTAAAACTCTCCAGGTGTCACAAACCTGCAGATTTATCCGTGGTTCTTTGGACACACTGAAGCGAAATCTATTCTCGCATCGCGGCTCCTCTCAGTATCGTTACATCCGCCGGCTGCTCTCTTCAGAAATGGTTTAAAAATCTTCCACGGACTCCTGCCCTGCCCGGGGACCTCCGCAGCCGCCCCGTCTCCAGCTCGCCGGCGCGTCTTTTGTCGTTTTAAAAGCGGCAACAATCTCGGCGCGTCTTACGGATCCCGGCGCTGCGTTTCAGCGCAAATTGAATGTATGAAGTTATCTCCTGGCAAGAGCTCTGCGAGATAAGCGCCGATCGTGGATCAAAAATTCTCCAGTTTCCCTTTTGGATTTATTCCAATAATTTCTTCCCCCGTCCGAATTCTTTGATCATTTTTTTTTGTGGAGAAAAGCCGAGGATGTTCCGCTGCTCCAACCATCTCTCCTGGTCCATCTGTAGGTTTTTCTTCTGCTTTTTCTTGCTGCTCCAAACGCCCCGGCCTTCCTCTCAGCTAATTACAGGTAAGCTTAAAGAGATCATAAGGCCTCATAATGACACACCACAACACCCACCGTGCGTAAAAATCTACTCAAAGCACTGCTTAGTTTGTCTGCCGCTGCTGCGTCAACGCGCCTTTCCCCCTTCTGCTCCGCAAACAGGAGCGCGCTCGAACCATCGTGACTTCGGCGTCTGTGTTTCACATTTATTTCTACTGGTAATTTGATGGTGGAGTTAATGGTTAACGAGTCGTTTGCGATAACCCCCAGTTTGGTGCACAATCGCCTGGAAAATTATAGGCGTAAACGCTCCTGTGATTTTATTAACCGCAAATAGTTGTTTCAGGCTTGAAAAGACACGCTGCGTTTAAAAAGCTTTGAAGTTATTCATCTACATATTTTTCCGAACTTTTTAGAACTTTACCCCGGCTTTCCTTTCTACGTCACTCCGCAGTGACGCTCCGTCTTCTGTTGCGGCATTAGAGATTTAAAAAAAAAATATATATATGTACAATCATAATAAAATCCACTCTGGGACAAATTGCTGTTTGCAGCTTTTTATTATTATTATTTGTAGGAAGTAATATTCCGTCTGACATCCTGCTCTCGTGATGATACCAGTCAATATCAAAGAGATTCATATCAAACTTGCGGAAATTACACGAGGATTTTAATCTCTTGGATGAAAGATCTGCGTCATCTTCACTCAAATTGATGCGTGCCTCAGTTTGAGTTGTAATTAACCCATTTTCAAAAGTCGGGCTGTAAAGTGCAAACCACTTTCTCAAGCCAGCTCTAATTTCCCGGTTCTGTCCTTCCTGTGGAGTGGATCTGTTGTCTCTGCGGCTGGTGCCAAACGCGCTCGCCCTCTCCTGCCCGCGCCTTTGCTCCTCTGACAGCCAGCATTGCATCATAGGAGATCAGTTCATTGCCCTGCGGCGCTGCGGAGAAATCAGTCATAGAAACTGAAGATAAAAAGGTAGATGGGTGTGTTGGTGCGCGCAGGCCGTGTGCGCCTCCGTGCGCCTCCGTTAGTCATTTAAAGTGTTTCCACTGGACAAATTCCACGTTAAAATGATTATCATAAGCAGAAACCCAATTATAAGCAGAAGATTCTCCTCCGTTTTGAACGCTGCTATATACCTCCACACGACAAGAAAAGTCATAAAGAACTTTATGCATATCCGCTCTTGTCGTGATAAGAATAAATCCCGATTTAAGAAATTCCCCTTTCTGAGTTGTTATCATTTTTCCTGAAGCGAACACGGAAAGATGGGAATCAGATGCAGAGGCCAAACCTGTACCAGATGGGTCTCCCTGGTCTGTACATGTGCATCTGTTTGGCATGAAACAGTGAAAGAAAGGGGAGGAAGAAAAAAAAAAATCTCTCTCCTGCCTTATTTTGATCCACAGTGATCAGATTCCCACACCTGGCACGGTGAACATGCACTCCATCATCTGTCTCATGCCTGATGAACCACAGACTTGGAGGCTCTGAGCTGTTCAAGGTCCTGCAGACAAATCATTCAACATGTGAGTGCAGCAAAGCAACAGGTATCCAGCAGGAGGGAGTCTACAGTCTGCAGGAATCTGCTTCACGGTCCCCTTACATGCACTCTAAACTTGAATCGCCACCAAATGAGGTGGGTAGAGTAGCCAGGAATTATACTCACGCAAAAGTACCTCATGATATTAATTACTCAGGCACACCTTAGAGTAATCGACAAAACGGTAACTTGTGTAAGAAAGCATCTGCTAAAAAGTTAATTGAGTAGTGAGGAATAACTGTATTTTCACCAGTTTCTCTTGCAATTTTATTCTCATGAATTTGAGTCATAGTTTTTGTAAATTTACAACTTTTTCCTCATGCATTGGCATTTTTCCTCATAAATTTATCACTTTTGATATAGTAATTTTGCTACTTTACTTCTTATAAATGTGACTTTTTCACAATAAATTTGCAACATTTCATGAAAAACTAAAAAAAAAAAAAAATTCTCATAAATTTGCCTCCTCTCCCCCCTCAATTCGTTTGCAACTTCTTGGTTGGACATTTTCAACCATACCCTCCTGAATTTGGGAGAATTTTCTCATTTATATAAGAGGAAAATAAAATGTTTAAATTGTTGTCTATAATCTGAATCATATAAAGCTGCAGTAGACACTGACAGTAATGCAATATTTCCTTACACTGATGGATGGACTAAAATGCTAACGTCACTAAAATGACTGAAGATGCAGTCATTTCTGGTAAGAACATGTTATTGTGAGCACATTTCTAACAAGTGAAATTAAAGGAGCTCAAAGAGTCCAACCAAAAGTGCATGTTTTTCTTGATAAATGCACCCAAGTAAGAGTAAAAAGTATCCTTCAATAATAAAACTGCTGAAAAAGGTACTTGAGTTTGTATACTTGAGCAAATGAAGTGGTACAGCCAACCTCTGCCCACCAACATCGCTATGAAATAAGTGTCATTAATAATTTGGTGTTTTATTACTTTTTATTATGAAGAAAGGACAAGATTTTAGTTGCCAGAATCTTCCTGTTTCCCCATTACTGTCCACTTGCGGAGGTCTGTCGACCATTCAAGTTTAGGCAGGCTTCAGTAGCACGCCATCCTTATGGAGAGGAAATGATTGTGTCTTTTATTCATCTGACAAAACCAACCCCAGAAGAAATAACCAATGACTTCTGGGAGTGATTGATCGTCATGCAGATTTTTACTGCTGGATTCACTTTTGTTTCACATTGTGGTAAATGTCAGTGTGACATGATGCATTCTGTGAACGATTTGTTTCAAGACAAACAGAACTCATGTCAGGAGTTGTGTAGCGCGTGTCAGCTGCAGCAGTCTGCACCAAGCCCTCAATTCCAAGCATCCAACGGTGGCAGAACACAGCAGCTCAAATAAATATTCAACATAACTGTTTTACTCATGCGCCTTTCTTTGTTTATTCAGAGTAGAAAATGACCACGTTTACTTCACAGGGTTTAATTTTCAAATTCAAAGACAAAACGCATACACAGCCTGTTACTGTGTGTTAGCCCACCAACTGTAGCAGTGACTGCTTTCAAATGCACTTTTGCTTTTAAATGCATATTTTAGTAAGGATCTGAATTCTGCCAAAGGAAACATCCACATTTCAGAGTAATCAGAGAGTTGGGGGCATAAGCAAAGTGCGCAGATTGGTTTAGTAAGAGAGTCAAAGAGTTAAAACTCAGTGGTAGGCCTGATTTTGGGAGATTCATGAGACCTCAGTGAACTGAAATGTCTTTACTCAGGTCTGTGTTTCAGTTTTCCCTCAGTGAGACTGACCTCTATCTGCAGTGAGTCTTAAGATCTTTCAAATTCTCCATTAACAGTTTCATCTGATCAGTTTCCTCTCTCTCTTGGTTAGTTTTAGGCTCTCTTCAGTTTAAAGTTAACAGGATAGTTTTCTGAGGTTTTAAGAATATTTACCACAGTAACACATCAGTCTTTTTTCATGATCTCTGCACCAACACCTTTCAACTTGGATATGAGACAAACAAAGCAGCTAAATGATGAGTTGTTTTTTTTTTTTTTTTCCCTTGTCTGTCTGAAGAGGCCACAGACCTCAAGAACCCTCCACCCCCCACCCCCCACCACTTATAGCCCTGCCAGTTTAATTACGCTCGAAGGCTGTAAATTTTACAGTGGCGGTGGAGTCGGCAGGGTTTGTCTGCTCTGCCCAAATCCACAGGCTCAGGCTGGCTTACAGCCGAACTCAGAGAGACAAAAACAGACGGCACGACTCGCCGCTATAAGGAACCATTGTTACAGAGGGGATTCTAAGTTTACCCCATTACATATAAACTCTGTGAAAATCTTTAGGGAGTTTCAGACTTGAGCTACTGCGGCTGTTTTCATCCTCAGACGTATGCAGTGAAACAGAAAGATTTGGTTTTGGTATCAAATGGTTTAATAATACGATTGTCGCCTCTGCGCTAACACACAATCAATCTCTACTGCTGAAATGACACACGAGTTTCCACCGGGGTTTATGAAGCTAACTTTGTAAATGGGCTAATATAGCCGTTTCGTGGACTGTTGAACAGTGCGTCATTCTGTCAAAAGTGACAGAAAAGACTGTAATCACTGTACACTACAACACCTTACATAGAGAAATGTGTTAAGAAAGCCTGTTGTTGAATGTAGGAGCAGAAACTTGCTATGAATCCAAAGCCAGAGCTGCTGGTAACAAAGCAAGGGTCAGGGACCCACGCAACCAGGAAAAACGCTGTCACAGAAGTTTGGATCCTACAAAAAGGCATAGCTGACAAACTGAAGGTACATGTCCACCTAGGCGTCTGTTCCCTGCACCTCGTCCGCCTCAGGATCCGTCAGGAGCATGGGGGGCCGTAACCAGGTAAGAGTCAGGAGCCCCGATACTCTGGAGCCACAGACTGCAGGGAGAGTATCACTGTCTGTTCAAAGAACTTCGGCCGGTTTTCAAGCAGTATTTTCGGCTACAAAAGTGCAGTTTGATGAGCCTTTTCTGTCTGCCCCAAGCCGCTCTGCTGTGCCCGACCTGCAGGGCTTGCACGTGATTGGTCACCACGACTCCTGGTGGGTGGGCTGCTCTAGTCTGTTCACGACGCTTCGGGATGTTAAAGTTTTGCCTGTATCTTCAAAAGTAAAAAGCGAAACATTTTTCTGAAAACGGTCGAGGCAAGAAGTAAATGCCAAATATACAGTATATTTACTTTTCACTAACAACCACCATTTTAAAAGCTCCGCACGCGCCTGCTCCTCATTTGCATATTATGCATCTGTGCGAGGATTCAGGAGGAGGAGGAGCGGGAACCTCCAACCGACGGCTCGCAATTGTTGATGTCACACTACTAGAGTGCATGTGGGGTGTGCTGCATACACAATGAATGGGAAGCATGAAAACGCACACCTAGGTGGACATGTACCGTCACTCTTTGATTCCCATCTCAGCAGTTTAGCTTAAAGGCTTTTTGGCTTCTGAAAGTTTGTTATTGTGTATTTTCAGTTTTGACATCCTCTAGAACAGTGTTTTTCAACCAGGGTTCCCTGGGATCTTCAGGTTTCTGTATTGGTCCAGAAGATTGAAAATATGTTGCCGTTGTTGTGAATGGGTCCATGTGTGCCTAGAGAAACCTATGCAAAACAACAGCAAATTATTTGCATGTTTTGCATCAATTAAGAAGTGAAATTAGAACTTTTCCCACTGAAACCTGAAAGTCCCAGGAAACCCTGGTTGGAAAATACTGCACTAGGACATATAAATGTAGTTTTAAAAACCAAGTCTTTACTGTTTTGATTTATAGTTGCTCACTAAATCTAAAAGGGTGGGTTCAGCCTGCTCATTAATATTAATGAGCGGCTAATCTGGAGACGGATTTTTTTTGAGTGGGCCAATCAAAAGTAAAGAAGCAGTCAGGGTGTATTTGTTTTTTTTTAGCTTAACTAAGGAAGTGTAATCCACTTTTTTAAGGGTTTAACTAAATAAAGGCTGTGGGTATTTCATTGAAAAATTAGTGTTTTAATTTTTTTTATCCCCCGCTGGTCAAAGCCCAAAGGGGCCAAAGAGCTCTTTGGGCTACAACCGAAGGGGGATTATGTTATGGGTCAGTCCGTCCGTCCATCTGTCCCACTTTTGTGAAATCAGCTCCTCCTTCAGTTTTGTTCCAATTATTTTGAAACTGGTACCATGGTTTGATAAACACTGATGATACACATGTTGCAGTTTGGTTCTAATCGGATGATTTTTGTAGGCATTGTAGCTCCTGACCTATGACCTCTTATTTCACCTCATTTCATAGACAGTAACTGTCTTGTGAAATCAGCTCCTCCTACAGTTTTGTTCCACGTGTTTTGAAACTTAGTACCATGGTTTGATATACTCGATGCACATATTGCAATTTGACTCTCATTGGATGACCTTGAAGCCAAAGGTCAGAGGTCAGATTTTCCCTAAATCTTCTCAACACAATAACTACTGAAAGAAATGTAGGCTTTTCAAATCGACACAGTAGGTGTATCTAATACACATCTTGGATGACTCACACCCTCACCTAACTATGGGTTTGGGGTCAAAGGTCAAAGTTAACATTCCAGTTGCACTATGGTAAATTATACATAAATGCTGCATTTGCTATTACTATAAAATGAGTAAAGCTAGGGCCAGAGCCTGGTACACAGGTTCACCTTGGGATCCTGAACTCTGACTATGGGTTTGGGTCAAAGGTCAACATTAACATTCCCTATGCCTTATTACTGTACAGCGAGTAAAGTTAGGGTCACCAAATTTGGTACACAGGTTCACCCTGTGACCCTGAAGTGTGACTATGGTTTTGGGGTCGCAAGGTTTAAAGGCCATCATCAAAATGGCTTATAAACTATAGCTCAACAACAGAGAAAGCTAGGGTCACCAAACCTGGTACACAAGTTCACTCCCACACCATGGCCTCTGACTACAGGTTTGGGGTGAAAAGGTCAAAGGTCAAGATTGTTACTCCTTATGCTGTCTTACTATAGAACGTGTAAAGCTCTCTAGGATCACCAAACTTGTTACACAGGTTCATTCAGGATCCTGACCTACAACTTTGGGTTGTATACTTTGTTGTAAATTCATGGATAATGGGTTTATCATAATTTGATTGACCACAGTAATTATACTGAAAGTTGAAAACTGCTCTCTGTCAGTAAGTATTGGGATCTTCAAAGAAAACAGAGGTGGTGGATATTGCACTCGCCTCAGAGTGCTCTTGCTTACAGTACACGTGCGACCTGTGATTGTATTTTACAAGGTTAAAACACACAAAAACACCATTTTGCACAATACTGGACCTTTAAAAAAAACTTAGAGCTTTTTTTTTTTTTTTCCTTATAGTTGACTCAAACATTCTTACACCACTAGTTATTTTTCTTCCATTCACACAGTACATATTTTGGGGAATTTTTCTACAACTGCAGTTGTGTCACTCCTTGAGCATTAGTTGAGAGATCACTGAGAGATGGCTTGCCTTCCCTTGGCGATCCATCCATCTATCCATCCATCCTCTTCTGCTTAATCCTTTTCGGGTCGCGAGGGGGCTGGAGCCTATTCCAGCATCTTTGGGTGAGAGGCAGGGTACACCCTGGACAGATCGCCAGTCCATCACAGGCCCAACACAGAGAGACAGACAACCATTCACTCTCACAGTCATACCTAAGGACAATTTAGAATCCCCAGTTTGATGCCAATTAACCTAACTTGCATGTTTTTGGCATGTGGGAGGAAACTGGAGAAATCCCGGAGTAAACCCACGCAGACACGGGGAGAACATGCAAACTCCACACAGATCACTGTTGGTCGGGGGCTGGGATCGAACCCAGGATCCCCTGGCCAAGGGTGAGTTGCTGTGCTGCCGCAGTGCTGACCACTCCGCCACCGCGCTGTCCTTGGCGATCATTAAGAGATTGTTTGGACTGAGCCAAAACTTTCAGAAGACTATGAAGATCACTGGAAAATCATTGAGAGATGATTGAAAGGTCATTCAGAGAGCTGAGAGATGTAGCCAATTTCTTATTGCTCAGTGATCACTCAACAATCACCACCCCAGTGTGAATTGGGCACAAGTGACAGACTGGAACTGTTGCCATGGTAACAGAAGAGTTAACCTGCCGTTTCTGTATAGATCATCGGCTTCCAAACTGCCTGTGCTGCTGCAGAAAAAGTTCACCTGGTTTCGCAGTCTGTCGCTTTCACTGCCAGCAGTGGTAGAATTGTCTGTCACTCTCTCACTGAAAATAATGGAACTACTGGTCTTCGGTCTATCGCTTTCCATCAACACATGAACGCAGCGGAATAGTGAATGATTTAACAGTTTACTGGAGTCACCTGTACACCATCAAACTGTATGTCACAGTCCACTGCTGACAGACATCACATCTGCCAAAAATGGTCCATGCTTCTACCACTGATTACTGTGTAGCTGGAGCTGTTTTCGTTTTGTTGGTGTGTATGCATGTGATTAATGTAGCAAAAGAGTGACTTTAAATATTCTAGAAGCAAGTGTTGCGAATCAGAAGTCATTTTGAAACACCACAGGGCATTTATTTTGGTGTTATTGTAATTATCATCAAATTCACTGGCTACAGGACATAAAAAAACAATATGTACAGAATCACTGAACAAGTATGAGAAGAGATGTTGAAAAGTCTGCTGACTTTATCTGCAAAACAGGTTTTTTTTTTTTTAAATTCCTCTTAGCCGTTGGCTTAGGATTCTTAGTGCAGTAACTCTTCCCGTGCTGCGTCTATTAGGTTTGGCTTTCTGGAACATTCTATAAGTACTGAGAAAAGACATAGGAAACAGGAGGGTGTCCTCAGTTCCCCACAGTTGCACATTCTTTTTCACTTGGAATGAATTTATAACTTCCCATATGAACTTTGTTTATCTGCTGTATAAACACTCCTCATATTTTGATGAGGCGTGCGGTGGTTGGAGCGTTGCAGCTGGTGCGATCCCATCATTAGTCTGCAGTTTATTTTATGTTTACAGCGCAAGCTTTACAAGTAGGCCAGAGGAGTAAAGTCATGGGCTGTGACAGGCGTTTTACAGACCGTGCCACAGAGAAACCCTTTCTGAATGAGACTTAAACAGCTCTGATGGTCAAACTGTGTTAATGGAGCCACAGAGGAGACACTGCAGACCTGGAACGCATGACTAGAAACAGGATGCAGTTTTAACTTCACCTCTGACGACGCCTGCTCAACTCTAAGCTCACTCACAATTAGTTCCCGGGGAGGAAGTTTTCAATTTAGAAAGTCAAAACAAATCTGATGCACGAACAAACAGCTGTGCATCAGTCTGGTCCAGGTTTTCTTTTCTTTTTCTTTGCAGCAGTTCTTCCAGCAGCAGGAACCGCTCCCTCTAAAACGTTGGCATGTGTCTGCTTCTACCCATAAAGCCTCGGTTTTAAGGTCGTTTCCTGCCGTTGCTTCGGATTACATTTGACTCGTAACAAGATGAGTGACTCATGTTTACCAGCCTCAGCAGCATGGCTGGTATTGTTTTCCTCCCGTGAGCCTGTGCGTGTCATCATGGCAATACGCGGTCCTAATGACCTCGTCTGTAGTGGGCACTGCCACAGAGGTGGTTTGGAACACTGTGGCAGGTGTTTATATGTCTGCGGACAGATTTGAGTAGCACAACCTTACAAGAGGCTCGGTATACACTCATAAATCTTTACAGGTGTGTAACTTTGATGAAAGTGAAGATTTAAATGAAAAGGGACAATCACATTCATATAGAGAGCAGGATGTATTGGGACTTGAGGGGTCAGTTTGATTCATACCAAACATCTGCACACTGATGGAGATTAACGCAGTTTTATGTATAATTTGGTAGGTGTGGTGCTCACATTTCTCCCCTTCCTCCTGTCCTTCACAGGCACCGAGGCCAGCTGTGAGAATGAAGGAGAAGTCCTCCACATCCCTAACATCACTGACAACCCCTGCATCACCTGTGTCTGCCTGGTAGAGAAACACTTTCCTTCCTCTTTGTCAGCTCGCCTCATGACACACTGACTTATCGGCTGCATCACCCCTCCGTGTTTGTTCTCACCACCTTCACGCGTAGTTGCTGCTTCAGGATTTCCTCTCAGGTCGATCGGACAAAAATGACCTCTTTGAGCGCTGATAGTGGTATTTGTGGAGCTGATTGCTGGGCTTTGTGAGGTGTCTCTTATCAGACGGTTGTGAAAGATTCCTATTGGAACGACAGGACTTTGTAATGTCAGTTTCTGTCAGGAGTTCAGCCCGCATTTGATGTGTGTGTTGTGGTATTTGCTCAAGAGCCCCACACATCAGAGTGGAAGGGAGCGTGATCACCAAGTGATTTGCGAGTACAGGAAAGCACTTCATAATGTGACTTTTTTTAAAAAACCATTTTCTTAGTTTACAACAGAGAAGTAGTGAAACATAAAGTGGGGATTGTTTGTTTTAACAGACATGCCTGTCGTCACACTGTCTTGTCTCGGCCTGGCTGTTAAAACCAGCCAACAAAACGTTAGGGGACAACTCTTTCCTGGAACATGTGATCTTTGACCCCTGACACCCCCCATCCCCCACATCAACCCATTTACTGCCATAGAGGTCTTTGTTTTAGGGGATGCGAATGGACCAGGAAGGCTTCTTTCTGTCATAGAATGGGCACTGACTTTAAAAAGTCTAGTTAACAGAACAAGAGCGGAGTTCATGCCTGCAGGAAACATGCAGGTGTGAATGTGAATATGTTTGTCTACTTTGTATGTGATAGCTATTCTTTGTCCCTTATTTTTGCAACCTCAAATGGCTGCTTCTGACAAGAAATTAAAACTCATTGGCATTAATACTTATTCTTACAAGAAATGTTTCATATTTTCTAGAATTTTTTTTGTTTAAAGAACGATCGGTGTTGTGTTTTTGTTAAAAAATGAAATTACCTGATTAGCATCTGAGCTTAGCTTAGCATGAGACTAGCCCTCTCTACAGTGTTGCCAACTCTCCCTCTATGAGCGTGAGACTCACTCATTTACCCCCTTTCACATGCTCTGTAAGCGGGCTGGTTGAGCTAATGGCAATATCGCGCATACTTCCTTTGGGACAGCAGTGGCTCAAGAGGTAGAGCGGGTTGTCCAATGACCGGAGGGTTGGCGGTTTGAATCCAGCTCTCCCTAGCAATCCTGCCGTTGTGTCCCTGGGCAACACACTTTACCCACCTTGCCTCCAGTGTCCATGACACTGGGTATGAATGTGTCTAAATGTTCGGTAGTGGTCGGAGAGGCCATTGGCGCGGATTGGCAGCACCATTATCCTAACAATGTTATCTAACACAAGTCTGAAATGGAAACAATTGTGTAACAGTTTCTAGAGAAGACCAATGATGTATCGTGGACCACTGACTGAATATCAAAGATGGAGTTCACAGCCAAGTTAAAGACACAAACAATCAGTTCACCATTGAACAATCCCCTCATTCAGGTTCATGTTTCTTTTAAGCGGGATTTATGCACCTCATCACATCAATGCCATTACCACTCTCCATCGCTGACGCAGTGATTGGTAATTTTTTCTTATGTGTTGGGTGAAATGCGTTTTTCTGTTGCCAAAACGGGTTTCTGCCAACGTGTAGAGTGATTTGTTTTTGTGTGTTTTTGTTTATGAAATGGTGATGGACAAGAATAGACTATAATGGAGTTGGAGCTAATAAATCTTTAGAAAAAGCACCTTTCCACAGAACTGTTGCGCATAGAAAAAGAGAAGTTGGAGAAAACTGTGTGTGTAGCCACCGCCACTGCCGTTATTTGACAATCTGTGTAATTACTGGGGTTATAACTAGCCACAAAATGTTCTGTATGTGCTTACTTCTTCAATATTCTTTTGAATTTGAACCGTTGTTCAACCTTGGAAGTTGTGCCGCCGTGAACGGGCAGAGCAGCGACGAGAACCAGGAAATGTGAAGGAGACAAAGCAGCTCAATCACAGCTCTACTGCCTGCGTCATTGACACGCACCTCTCCTTCTCTGGAGAGGTGCACGTTGGGCAACGCAATAGGAACATATGTCTCTGCTGTGCCGACACCATCGCAGTTGCGTCGCGTCAATGTGGGTGCGTAACTTGCGCTTTACTCTACTTCTACGTGAACTAGTTTGCAGCTAAGGAAAAAAAACAACGTCCTTAACAGGCATTGTACAACCAACTCAGATGCAGACAACAGAAACAGGAACATTAAAAAAAAGCATAAAATGATTGTAAAATGGCCTGGGCTCTTAACAAACAGGTGATGATTAAAACACTTAAGGTAGAGCGTGTAAGTAAATAAAAACCACAATCTGTGTCGTGTTCCAAAGACCTGTTCATTTCAGTGATCGCCGTTTGACAAAACTGCTTTTGCACTATTTTGTTTTACATCTTGAGGACTAGAAACCTCCATCTGAAGGGAAGAGGCTGAAATTTGCTGTGTAAGGGCAATGCATACTTAATACAGAGCTGGTCATCTGGTTATATTCAATGAGTTTTTGTTATTTGGGGAAAGATTTCTAAACCATGACATCAAACCAAAATAATAAACTGATTACTTAAAGGCAAAACAAAATCAACATGGTGTTGTCACCATGGAAACGAGACAGTTTCTAGAAAGACAGAAACACTGGTGCCCCTTTTTACACACAGCTTCAGAATTAGCTTCAAAATTCAGTTGTAAAGCAGTAATTGTCCCGAGATATTGTGGGTCTGCACACATTCTTCTGTCTGTCCTTTTAGGCAAATATCCTCATGTGTGCCATTCTTATTTATAAACTTCAGAAGTCAATTGACAGCTAACTCAGGCTCAGCTTGTCTAGTGTTTTATTTAAAGAGAGGCTGGTCATGTTACTATTGCAGCAGTGAGCAGTCTGCATTGAGCTCCTCTCAGAGTCTCTGATCCCACCGCTGTGAACGGGGAACACTCGTTCCGCTGTAGTGATGTGGTGTAAGCTGGTTGAGCGTAGTGATGCTGGGATGACTGAGGCTGCAGAACAGAGTATTAACTACACTGCAAACTGCGGTTCCAGACAGTGGAGTCCTTCCATTGGATAGGGAATTTAGAAGGACATCTCATTTTTATACACCTGTTGAAAGACAGCACGTATTGTGGTATGTCTGTTCAGCCGTTTGGACACGGTGCAGCAAACTCCTTCTACAGTTAACAAGATAGGACATTTTCACTTCACACAATGTTTGTATATGTATTGAAGATGCACATATTGTAGGGGTTTAAAGGATTTTCTGATATATTCTCTAATAAAGGCCCTTTTCCACTAGTACCTACTCAGCCCTACTCACTTCGACTCGACTCGCTCTCTTGCCCTTTCCACTGTACCCAGCACCGGTTAACAGGCGCTATTTTCGTGTCTGTTCGAGGCCAGGGTACAACCGTGCTGAGTCGAGCCGAGATGTGACGTCAACAGACTGCGAGCCACTGATTGGTCAGGGCGTAACGTCACAAAAGCGTCCGTCTTCAGTGGAATCTACACGACTGCCATTTGCAATATTTCACGGACTAACTCGATTACTGAGTAAATACAATATTAATACAGACAGCGTTGTAGGTTTTGCGGAAATCTACACCGTGGTCCAACGAAGAGGTGCGGAGTTTTCTCTGCTTGGTGGCAGATCCACAGTGAGAGGAGCGACCTGCACCGATACAGATGCAGCCCAGCATAGAACCGGACAACGGACAAGCTGAAGACGAACGTGAGAGAACCATCGATGGTGAGTGATTTGTAATAATGTGCATCTGTTCGCTTATTTATCCTGTTGGTGGTAAGCTCACTTTTTTTGAGCCATACAGCGCCGTCCTGTGCTGGCTAATGAGTGTTAGCTAGTAGCTAGCTAGTAGTCAACTCTGCTGATTCGCGCTTGTTTTGTCCAAAGTATTCGCTTGTGAGAGCCAAACGATGAAATATGTTAATCCTGGTTAAAGTCCTGGTTTGTGTACGTGCTGCACTTTGGTGCTGTGCATTAATTTGTGTAATTTCTTCCTAGAATGTGTGTCCACATGCCAGGGTTTAGCCTCCCTCAGTGTTTATATTGTGGATGCAGGTCAAGTGGACCCCAGGAGCCGAAATCTCAACATATACAGGTGCTTTTTCAAACCAGTGATTTATAAATTCATTCATATAATTTTCTAAAGCGTCAGAATAGACCCACACACCTATTCTGTAGATTTTCCATAAAAGGTGTTGGAACAGTGTTGTTGTGCTGTTCCACCATAAATCCCTGGATTGATAATGTACTTGTACCTGTACAGAGTGAATCCTGTGGTTCTCACTGGTCAGGGAAACAAAGCATTTTTGTCACATCCCACCACTGACTTTAAGTGTATTTCCCTAACACAGGTACATCTCCAAAAATTAGAATGTCATGAAAAAATTCAGTATTTTTTGTCACTCATTCAGAAAGTGAAATCTGTATATTATATAGATTCATTACACAGACAGTGATATATTTGAAGCGGTTATTTATTTTAATAGAATTTAAGTTTTTAAATAGAAATGTTGGCCGCTGAGGTGTTGGTTAATATGGGCTGTAACCATAATCATCAAAATTAAAATAAACACTTGCAATATATCACTGTCCGTGTAATGAATCTATATATGGGTTTCACTTTCTGAAATGAGTGACAAAAATATTTAACTTTTTCATGATATTCTAATTTTTGAGATGTGCCTGTGTATGTGTTGAACTTGTTTTAACTAACCACCATCCATTTCTGTCGTTCGTCTAGGCAGGAGGAAAGGAGAAGCAGCCACCCCACAACGGACCTCGTCACTGTGGAAAGTACTGAAATCCTTTGCTTTTATAGGTAAAGTGTCAAAACCAAAGTAGCACAATTTAAGATAAGATAAGACATGATAAGATAAGCCTTTATTAGTCCCACAATGGGGAAATTCCAGGATTGCAACAGCACAGGGATAGCAACACTCAGAGTAACAATCAGAAGGCAAGAGAAAAACAAGAGCAGCGAGTATACATATGTACATATAAATATAAATATATAGACACACAGTGCAGAGCATTGTAGCTAGATGGAATAAATATATGAGTATATAAACACACAGTGCGGAGCATTGTAGCTAGATGGAATAAATATGTAAATATATAAACACACACAGTGCGGAGCATTGTAGCTAGATGGAATGAAACAGCATAACCGTCTACTTAGTTATCCTACATGGTGTGATTATGTACCCATACATATTCTCACCCTCCATAGCGACCGGTATTTTCCTAGTTGTATACCGGAGGGGACCATTGTGTAAGTCTATTGCGTCTTTTGCATTCAATACTATTACGTTGTCACGTCTTTTTGCTATCTCTGCGAGCAGCCCTGCTTATGTTGTACAGTCTGACAGCCGTAGGTAGGAAGGACCTGCGAAACCTCTCGGTTGTGCACCTAGGATGATGTAGTCTGCTGCTAAATGAGCTCCTCAGTGCATTCAGTATGTCCTGCATAGGGTGGAACTCGGACTTCAGCAGAGATGACAGTTTAGCCACCATCCTTCTCTCTCCCATCTCCTCCACTGGGTCAAGGCGCTGCCCCAGGACAGAGCTAGCTTTCTTAATCAGTTTGTTCAGTCTCTTCCTATCGGCTGCTGTAATGCCACTGCCCCAGCAGACCACTCCAAAAGTGATGGCTGATGCCACCACCGTGTCATAGAATGACTTCAGCAGCGCCCCTTGTACACCAAAAGACCTGAGTCTCCTCAGTAGGAACAGCCTGCACTGTCCCTTCTTGTAGAGTGCGTCAGTATTGTGTGACCAGTCTAGTTTATTGTTCAGATGAACACCCAGGTACTTGTAGGATGTCACCATCTCGATGTCTGTTCCCTGTATATTTACTGGTGCTGTGAGGGGTTGTCCTTGCCTGCGGCAGTCCACCACCAGCTCCTTAGTTTTCCTCGCGTTGATCTGGAGGCAGTTCCGATGGCACCAGTCCACAAAGTCCTGGATAAGCCCTCTGTACTCAGCTTCATCTCCGTTGGAGATGAGGCCAACGATCGCAGAGTCGTCAGAAAACTTCTGTAGATGGCAGTGTGTTGTGTTGTGTGAGAAGTCCGCAGTATAAAGGGTGAACAGGAAGGGAGCCAAAACCGTTCCCTGGGGTCCCCCGTGCTACTGATGATTGTGTCGGACACACAGTCCCGGGTTCTCACAAACTGTGGCCGGTTTGTGAGGTAGTCCAGGATCCATGATGACAGGTGCTGGTCCACCCCTGCGCACAGCAGCTTGTCCTTCAGGATCATCGGTTTCCACTTAATATAAAAGGGACTGAACTGAGATTTATTTGATTGTGTGAATATTAATTACAGAATAATTGAAAATGAATGGCACATCAACTGTAAAATAAACCGCTTGTTAATGTATTTATTTTTTGTCAGATCACTTGTGTGATCCTTTGTGAGTTATGTTCATAACTGTATCTTTTGGGGAATGGCAGTTGTTCAGTCATCAATATAATTTAGTTTATATGTGTAGTTTATAGTCTATCATCAATAAACTCATGCAGTAACAGGACACATTACAAATATTTGAGACCCACTGTAGTGCTTCCTTTTATATTTTAGCAATACAAGTACAAAACACCGCCCACACTTGAAGCCAGAGCAAGAAGAGACACTTTTACAGACAAGACAAACTTTTATTGATAAAAACTCCATATTTTGTCTGAGCGACTCCATACTCGGTGATGCACACCTTCAGTTAGAGTACTAGATTCCATTCAAGTGAATGTATTAATTCATTCTGATTACTGAGGCTACAGTAAAAACAGATGATTTTAAATGTAACCCAGCCCTTGTAAAATCGACTTTACTGAAGCGCAGCTACATGAAAATTGTGGTTAAATACAACAACGAAGTACTTTATATTCACATTGGAATTGTAATCGCTCCTGTTTTGTTTTTCTTTTGAATTCTTGGATGGAACATGGGTGGGCAATATAAGCTGCGGCTTCAGCCATCACCCATTTCAGAAAACCTATGTTGAACTGTATAATCAGAGGAGTTATTGTTTAATTCGACCTTGTTAGATTTTTTCCCCTTTGTTATATTATTCTGTTTTCTTTTAATCTTTACTTTTAATCTATCCGAAATAAAGATTCATTCATTCATTCACATTCCACCACTGGCTTTTAGCAACAAGTGTATTTCCCAAATATGTTTTAAACTTGCTTTAATTAACCACCACTCATTTCTGTCTTTTGTCTAGGCAAGAGGGAAACGATCCACCCCAAACTGGACCTTGTGTCACTATTTACAGAGATGCAGGCCTAAGATCTGCTGAACTGGGACCAGTGTGAGCTGCACATCCCAGCTGCTGAGTGACCCATTCTAAGTTTTTTTTTTTTTTTTTTACAGTTTGAATTTTGCACATTCTGAATAATCTGGAATTTGCTGCTGATTGTAATAAACAATTTAGTGACTTATGTGTTTGCATCATGATTTTCTATTTTGTCTGTTAACACACTGGTGGGAAAAGAGTCAACAGTACAAACCATTAATAGGTGACCTTGAAAACAATGGCTCATTTTTAAGAAAAGTAACCAAAACAATTATTTTATTAACTGAAGACTGTATTGTTGGATGTGCCACCGCAGAAGACCCTGCATACTTTAGTGACAGTACCAGTATATGGAGGAATTCTGGGTCGTATTAGCATCTGCTCTTCATCATAATGGGTTTGGGCAGGGGTGTCCAATCATGTGCCATGGAGGGCCGAGACCCTGCAGGCTTTACCTCCAACCAGTGTCTTCAACAGCAGATTGCACTGAACTTCTTCCACTGACTGCAGATCATTGAGAACACCTGCTGAAGAGACTGAGTAGAAGAGAGAACCTGCAGGGTCTTGGCCCTCCATGACACATGATTGGAAACCCCTGGGTTAGGGTTTAATGGGATTTAACATTTTAACACAAACTGCTTTATGGTTCATAATCCTGTTGACAGACTTACACCAAACCAAAAGTGATTTCTCAAACTGCTGGATTGTTCTTAGACAGCTTTTCCAATCTGTTAGTATTAAATTTGTGCCACATGGTGGTAACCTTCACATATAAAAAAAGAGACATCCGCAGAAACTTCACAGGTTTATTGTCAGTGCAATACTACATGAATGGATGTATAGTACATTGTTGATGCAGAGAATATATATTTCTACAGTACATGTAGCTAGTAAATCAAGCATTTTCCATGTAACCTAAGCATTATTTTAATTGCTTTTAATCCTAGATCAAGTTTGTTTTGGCCTAAAATACATCATAACTGTCAAATATATCTTATTATACGTAACTCAGTACTGTTTACTTTTTGAATATATATTTTGTGGTTAATATAGTTATTAACCTGGCAATCAAGTTGTGTCAGCTGATCATTTTTTGCTATGACACCATCTCAGACTCAGTGCTGCTGGAGCAGGTACGTCCCATGATGTCTCAACAGTCTCTCCATGATTTTCATGCAGATCAGAGCAATTTTTTGCACAGGAAATAAACGTTTCTACAGACATTCTTAAGCTCTATAACCACTGATCGTTTGTGAAGCTGGGGTGACATCAGTGACAGGCTGTGTTGAACGCCCAGACCAACCGTTTGAAGCGGTAAGTTTCCCACAACAGAGCCATCTGAAACACACACACACACAGCATATTTTAGTACCTAACAGCGATAACTTGCAGACATTACAGTGTAGCACGACGTACTTATAGCAAACTAGCATTAGCAACTATTAGCTTACCGTCATATATGATCTAGTTTGTATCCTCACGTCTTCGGCTCTCCCAGAAGCTGCAGAACTATTCCAGAGTGTTTCGTCTCGCTGCCTGTCCCCTTGTCTGGCGGTCCTTTTTGGCATTTACGGTGACAAAAAGCCACAGGCCGAGGAGTCGCCTTGTACAGCCGCCATGTTATGTTTTGCTTGGGTCACATGTTTTATGTCACGGGAGTGTGGCGCCGCCTTGCTGTAAAAAAAATCCCACCCACCCCAGCTTAACCCAGCTTTACCCAGCTGCAATGGAGACACAACCGAGGCCGAAACGAGTAGTTGTGAGTCGAGTCATGTTAGGCCAATTGGGGCTAGTGGAAAAGAGCCGTCTATTCCACTTTGAATTGTTGTTGTTTGCTTTGTTAAACTCTTTGCAATTACATGGTTGTTTTATTACAGATCTAGAGTATATTGAATCTTGAATTTCTAATCGATTTTTCAGTTGAAGATGTGGTAGCTATACACTATCAATAATGACTATGACAACAGATAATGTACCGTGTGCAGTGCTCAGGTCACACTATAATCTATTGTATCTAAGAAAGTTTAAGTGCTTCATTACTTCATTAATTACAGCCTCATTCTGCAAAAGACACTGAATAATTATATTTAGATAAGGTAATTGTGTGGTAAGTCATTTTAAACAGCAGTCATGCTCTCAGGACATGTATCCATAGTACTCTGCACATAAATAGATGTGCTAAGTAATTAGAATTTTAACCACAGAGCTGGAGAAAAGACTTCTTGGATAGTTTGTTTTATTGAACAAACTTATACAGAGAAGGTCCATTGAGAGGGAACCTCTCTTTTTCAAGGACACCCTGTTCACATTCACACATTGTCACCTGGAAGCTGCCCAGTACAACCACAGACTGACCTGTGGCCACTGAGCAGCTCCACTTGAGCAGTTGGGGTTAAGGGCCTTGCTCAAGGGCACCAGAGTGGGGTTAAGGAGGGTGGGGCAAACACTGCAATATCTGTCCCAGCCAGATTGATCCTGCCGGTCCAGGGACTGAACGAGCAACCATTAATTTTGAATTAATTAATTAACTGTTGGGTTTGAACAATCCAATAATTAATCTACATACTCTAAAAATGGACTAACACCAGAAAACAGTCCTTTGACTACAAGTCAGTGCAGCTGCATACTTAATTCAATTATTATTCAATTAAAACCCTCAATACGGCCAAAGTTTAGGGAGCTATTTTAAAATCAAATTAGCAGATCCACTTTTTAAGATATAGCCGACAATAAATGTTTATTTCATCTATAAAGATGGACATTTTAACATGAGCCTCTAAAGAGATGTATTTGCTTTTTTGAGCCAGCCTGAAATAATAGTTTGAGGAACTGCAGCTTTTTGGCTGTTTGGGCATTGATTTTTTTTTTTTTCTTTTCGACTTATAGGTGCCTCATGATGAATTCACATTAAAGTTGGCACAATCTTCACAAACACTCTTAAGTATAACAGCTGACTACACTTAATTCAAACAAAACTAAGGCAGTTTAATGTGCGACTGTTGTGTCCATATTCGAGACAATAATGAGCAGAGCGGCGTCACTGTTAATGGGGCTTCATTAACAGGAACTATGTATAATACCCTTTGGACTCATGGCACTCTCTAGCAGGCCAGGGCGTCTATGGCAAAAGAGGACGAGCCTCTTCCACCCTTGCCTTTATACCCTGGGTGGCACCACTACCGGAACCAGCAGTCCACCACCCCTATCTATTCTCCGGCCAACCCAGCCGCCATCTTACTACTACTAACTAAAAGTCATACATAACAGCCCCCCCCCTTCAAAAAAAATGGCAAGCACACAGATTGGCCCACCCAAATTTGTCACCCGACTCACACTCTGACCAGAAAACATATGCACAAAATAAACAACCTATCCATTCACACAACATAGGCTGGGTAGACTGCCAGCACCCCCTACACGACCAGGCAGATTATTCTGCCACCTTGTCCCCAAGAGTCCAAATAAAAGAAAGCAGTGTTTCTAAAGAAATTAATTCCCAAACAGTTATAAAATGTATATGTACAGCAAACAGTACACAATGCAAACACAGGACCTATATCACCCTCTATTGGCGGCCCCCACCCCAACACACCCCACACTTGGGCACATTACACCAAATTAACGGTGTTGGGCATCTTCCACTTAAGCAATAATATTTTCAATATAGACATCACACTTAAATTCCTCCTTCACAACATGTATATATTTCCATCAATTCACGTAAATCAATCGACTCAGTGATTCTCCTTTTACCATATACCCAATTTATCAATAAAACATTTTGACCCTTCTTGTCTTTCTCACCCCCCCTTTTTTTTAAATTTACACTATTCCCATAAAATAATCAATACTTCTTGCAGTCTCCTGATCCAATACACACAATTAATAATATATATTTCTTTACTTTTACTTTAAATATTTGGGGCACACACCAGTAAGGCTATAAACTATATACATAATGACACAGGAGCATAAAACAGAACACACCACCTGACATAATGTCGGACCCAGGGAACACGCACACACAGACTCAAGTTCAATACAGTGATCTTTATTAAATAACCAGCAGGTGTGTGGGTGCGTGTATGCGGTGTGTGAATGTTGTGTGGGTGAACGAGCTGCAGCCGGGGGTGAAACAGAGCGCCGTACAGCCTGGCAACCCTAGAGCCAGAACCAAACACAGGTGTTAATTTCAGCCGTGTTATGGTGGATGGAGAATAAATGGGGCTTACTTGCAGATGTCCTGGAGTTGGCGTTGGCTTGGGCTTTGGGCCTCCTGTCAGGGAGACAGCGCCTGCTGAGCGCACCCGGTGAAGCGTTGTGATGCGCGGCGTGGAGAGAGGAGCGGTTCCGCCGCCGCGAGGGAGAGAACTGCCGCCGGAGGGATCCACCTGTGCACAGGGGAGAGCCTGGGAGAAGAGGTAAGGGTGGAATTTGTTGAGCTTACATGCCAACAGAGAGTCCAACGATGTAGCGCAGGGCTGAGTGGAATCAGGGCGTGCGCAGGACGAAGAGCGTATCATAGCAGATGGCTCCGTGCCGAAGGTCTAGGCAGCACGGGCTATATAGCCCGAGGCTGATTCCTCCCAGGTGTGCGCACAGCTGAGGCAGATGACGGCCCAGAGGGAGTTGTAACAGTACTCCACCCCCCCGAGCAGCGCCTCCTGGCGCTGGCTTACCTGGGTGCACCTGGTGGAAGTCCTTAATAAGGCGTTTGTCCAGCACAAACGACAGGCGCACCCAGGACCCCCACTCGGGGCCACACCCCTCCCAGTCCACCAAGTACTGCAAGCTGCAACCCCGGCGTCGGACGTCCAGGATGGAGTTGACTGTCCAAGCCGGGTCACCGTTGATCAACACGGGTGGAGGTGGGGCTCGAGGAGGGGGGCAGAGCGGGTTGGAGATCACGGGTTTGACCTGCGAGACGTGGAACGTGGGACAAACACGCAGAGAAGGAGGGAGAGCCAGACGCACAGCCACAGGATTCACCACCTTAACATTAGGGAAGGGCCCAATAAAGCGTTTGGCCAACTTCCTCTTTTCAGCCTTCAGGTTAATATGCTGCATCGATAACCATACCTGCTGACCCACCTGATACTGCGGAGCAGGTCTCCTGCGCCGGTTCGCCACCCTGGTGTTGCGCTCTGCTGTGCGTAAAAGGGCCTGGCAAGTAGCAGCCCATAGCCGACGGCAGCGCCTCAGGTGCGCGTGGACTGATGGTACGGCCACCTCCCCCTCTTCTTCAGGGAGCAGTGGGGGATCGTAGCCCAACGACGCCCTGAAAGGTGACATCCCGGTTGCAGAAGAGACAGTTAGGTTATGAGCATATTCTATCCAAGGCAGATGACTGCTCCATGATGATGGGATGGAGGCGATGATGCAGCGCAGAGCGGCCTCCAGCTCCTGATTTGCCCGCTCGCACTGCCCGTTGCTCTGGGGGTGATGACCAGAGGACAGGCTCACTGTAGCCCCCAAAGCGTTACAAAAACTCCTCCACACACTGGAGATGAACTGTGGGCCCCGGTCAGAGACAATGTCCGCGGGGATCCCATGCAGGCGCACGACATGCTGCACCAGCAGATCCGCTGTGTCACGTGCTGTTGGAAGCCCACACAGGGGAATGAAGTGGGCAGCCTTCGAGAAGCGGTCCACGATGGTCAGCACGGTGTCGAACGTGTTGGATACCAGGAGACCAGTTATGAAGTCCAGCACCACATGAGACCACAGCCTCCTCGGGACCGGCAGGGAGTGAAGAAGGCCAGCCGGCGGAGAAGAAGACATCTTCCCGGTGGCACACTGGGGGCAGGCACGAATGTAGCCGATGACGTCCTTCGGAAGCCCTGGCCACCAGAACGATCTTTGGAGCAACTCCACCAATCGGGAGATCCCAGGGTGGCAGGCAAATTTGGAAGAATGGGCCCAGTGGATCACATCACCCCGTACAGCAGACGGTACTAACAGTCTCCCGGCAGGGCCTCCACCCGGGTCCGGTTCGGTTTCTTGGATCTTCAAGACCTTATTCCTGATGGCCCAGGAGAGGACGCCCACGACACACGAGGCCGGGAGGATGGTGTGCTCCTGCTTCTCAGCGGCCTCTGAGGCGAAATGCCTGGACAGGGCATCTGGCTTCGCGTTCTTTGACCCCGGGCGGTAGGTGATGGTGAACTGGAAGCGCCCGAAGAACAGGGACCAACGCGCCTGGAGAGCATTCAGGTGCTTAGCCGTCCTCAGGTACTCCAGGTTCTTATGATCCATCCAGACCACAAGGGGTAGCAAGGCCCCCTCCAGCCAGTGCCGCCACTCCTCCAGCGCGAGCTTGACCGCCAGGAGTTCCCTGTCGCCGACATCATAGTTCCTCTCAGCGGGTGACAGTCGCAGAGAGAAAAAGGCACAGGGGCGGATCACTCCGTCCACCGGGGAGCGCTGTGAAAGTACTGCCCCCACCCCCGAATCAGAGGCATCCACCTCTACCAGACACTGCAGCGCGGGGTCCACCTGCGTCAAGACCCGGGACGAGGAGAATTCCGCCTTCAGGGCCGCAAAGGCCGATGCCGCCTCCTCTGTCCACCAGAACAGCACCTTAGGGGAGGTGAGGCGGGTCAGGGGGGCGGCGATCGAGCTGTATTTGGGCACAAACCGCCGGTAGAAATTGGCAAACCCCAGAAATTGTTGCAACTGTTTCCTTGACGACGGGGGGGGGGGGGAATCCACCACCGCCCTCACCTTCTCTGGATCCGGAAGGACCTGGTTGTGCGAGATGATAAAACCCAGAAAGGAGGTCTTCTCAGTGTAGAATTTGCGCTTTTTGGCCTTCACGAAGAGTTTGTTCTCGAGCAGCCGTTGAAGGACCCGCCTCACGTGAACCTGATGCTCCTCCTGGGATTTAAAGAAGATCAGGATGTCGTCCGGGTAGACAAAAACGAAGCACCCCAGGAAATCCCGGAGGACATCATTGATGAGCCGCTGGAAGACGGCCGGAGCGTTGGTGAGCCCAAACGGCATGACGAGGTACTCTAAGTGGCCGCTGGGGGTCCAGAATCCCATCTTCCACTCATCGCCCTCCCGGATCCGCACGAGATGGTAAGCACTGCGGAGGTCCAATTTCGTGAACCAGGAGGCCCCCTGGAGGGAGTCGAAGGCAGAGTCCATCAGAGGTAAGGTGTATTTGTCCTTGATGGTAATATCATTTAGAGCCTGGAAGTCGATGCAGGGGCGAAGAGAACCGTCTTTCTTTCCCACGAAGAAGTCTGCCCCCACCGGTGATGATGATGGCCGGATGATGCCCGAGCAGAGCGACTCCTTGATGTACACCTCCATAGCCTCGCGCTCCGGAGCCGATAAGCTGTACAAGCGGCTCGACGGCAGGGGGGCGCCCGGGCGGAGGTTGATGGCACAGTCGTACAGGCGGTGGTGGTGGTGGGGGGGAGACAGTGCCTGAGCCTTGCTGAACACCGCTCCGAGGTCGTGGAATTCTGAAGGTACCCTGGACAAGTCGGGGGGTGGAAAGGCGGGGGGGGGGGGGGGGGGGAGAGGGGGACCGCAGGAGAACAAGCTGCCGATTGGAGACAAGCACTCAAACAGAACGGGCTCCATGCGAGAATGCTGCCAGTCTGCCAGTCGAAGGTGGGGTTGTGCAAGCGCAGCCATGGGTAACCCAGGATGACTGGGGCAGCCGAGGTGGAGAGGACGAACAACTGGAGATCCTCACGATGGTTCCCTGAAATGATGGCCGCAACCAGGGCAGTCCGGTGCGTTACCTTCTCTAAGGAAGCCTTTGACAGGGTGATGAGGTTAAGGGGGGTTGGCAGAGCTTGGTAGGGGAGCCCCAATCGGGTTGCCAGTTCTTTAGAAATAAAGCTCTGTTCAGCCCCCGAGTCCACCAGTGCGTGTGTGAGGAACTCAGTGTGGTTGTGACAAAACCTAAGAGATAGGAGACACTTGGATAGGGGATTAGATCGGGATGAGTCCGCGAGACCCCCTATAGCGACTCGCGGACCCCCCCTCCTTGGCCGAACCGGGCAGGACTTGATGTCATGCTGGTCATCCCCGCAATACATGCAGAGCCCCAGGTCCTGGCGGCGCTGTCTCTCTGCCTGTGAGATTTTAGTGCGTCCCATCACCATGGCCTCAGAGTCAACCGGGCCCTCTAATGCGGGCAGAGCCAAGTTGGGAGACTGGGAGGAGTGGCGAAAAGGTTTACTCGAACGGCCAGAGGATCTCCGTTCGGCCGCTCACTCCCTCATCCTATTATCTAAGCTGGTGGCCAGAGAAATGAGCTCGGTGAGCCACTCAGGCTTATCTAGGCAGGCCATCTCATCCCGTTGGCTAGGGCTCAGGCTACGGGTGAAGATGCTGCAAAGCGCAGCATCCTCCCACCCAACTTCCGCCACTACCACCCAGAAGTCAACAGCGTAATCGGCCACCGACCGACTACCCTGGCAAAGGTTTAATAAATGGGTGGTTAGCACACTATCACGATCCGAGTGGTCAAATATTTCATGGAAATCTCGGACAAATTGGGCGTAGGAGAGATTAGCATAGCTGGGTTTCACCATTATAGCGTAAGCCCATGCTAACGCTCGCCCTTCCAAGAGATTAACCACGTAAACGATATGGCTGTGATCGGAGGGGAAGTCCCCGGGAACGCGCTGAAACACCGTCTCACACTGGAGGATGAAACCCTGCGCCTCCCCGAGCTTCCCACTGAAGCGCGTGGGTGTGAGACGCGTGAGCGCGCCCAGGCTAGCCTGGCTAGATGGGGAGCTAACGGGAGCTGGCCTGCTGCTCTGAGCTGGAGGGAACGCCCGCTGTCCTTCCAGGCGATCCAACCGGCTGTTAATCTGACCTAGCTGGTTCAGAATAACCTGCTGCTGGTAAGTAATTTGGTGAACTTGAGCCTCCAAGATGTTAAAGCAGTGTGCAAGCCCGCTGTTCGCTGGGTCACTCTGACGGAGCCGTACTGACATAATGTTGGACCCAGGGAACACGCACACACAGACTCAAGTTCAATACAGTAATCTTTATTGAATAACCAGCAGGTGTGTGGGTGCATGTATGCAGTGTGTGAATGTTGTGTGGGTGAACGAGCTGCAGCCGGGGGTGAAACAGAGCCGCCGTACAGCCTGGCAACCCTAGAGACAGAACCAAACACAGGTGTTAATTTCAGCCGTGTTATGGTGGATGGAGAAAAAACGGGGCTTACTTGCAGATGTCCTGGAGTTGGCGTCGGCTTGGGCTTTGGGCCTCCTGCCAGGGAGACGGCGCCTGCTGAGCGCACCCGGTGAAGCGTTGTGATGCGCGGCGTGGAGAGAGGAGCGGTTCCGCCGCCGTGAGGGAGAGAACCGCCGCCGGAGGGATCCACCTGTGCACAAGGGAGAGCCTGGAAGAAGAGGTAAGGTTGGAATTTGTTGAGCTTACGTACCAACGGAGAATCCAGCGATGTAGCACAGGGCTGAGCGGAATCAGGGCGTGCGCGGGACGAAGAGCGTATCATAGCAGACGGCTCCGTGCTGAAGGTCTAGGCAGCACGGGCTATATAGCTCAAGGCTGATTCCTCCCAGGTGTGCGCACAGCTGAGGCAGATGACGGCCCAGAGCGAGTTGTAACACCAACAAACATACTCCCAGTCATTTTACACATCCCGTGGAGGGTCCTCCCCCTGGATTGCCATCTCGTGGTTCCCATCCAGAGCGCCTTCTCTTCTTGGCCTCTGGGGATGAACTGCGCAGTCTCCTTTTCTCCACCACACGGTGCAGCTTGTTGGGGTGCCTCCACGTCTCATCTGACAGGCCCAAATACCTATCACTTCGGGCAGCTACCACCTGGAGCCGCCCCTGGTCATCGCGCTGCTCGCGCATTCTGTGTGTCCCTCTCAGTGGAGCTTCAACCCTTGGGCGGACTTTATCACCAGTCCTCAGGGGAGCTATATCATGCTCCCTTGGACCACCACAGTGTAAGCGGGCCTCCTTCTCGGAAACGGTTGTCTCACGGGTCCGGTTCAAAGTCCTTTTTGAAGGCCGTCGCTTGGAGCGCTTCAATACTGCGCCCTATCATTCTTCAGCGCGGGCACCTCGTTCTTACAAGTCACCTCGGGGGTCCTGCCATGCCATCCAGTTCCCACACCAAGGGTAACTTGGATTCTGGCATCGGTTCCATCCCGGAACAACGTCGCTTGGCACTGGGCGTGCACTCCTCCTGTAACGCTAGACCAGTCAAGATCCCACACCTCCTCATCTTCCATACACAGCGCAGGTTGGCTCCACAACCCACAGCCTGTTGACTCCTCTCCGGTGTCGCTGGCGATAGAAAAACCCAGTCCATAAAACATTGCATCCCATGACGTTGGCTCCAGCAGCGGTGACAATGATCTGAACATTCGGCATCGTCACAGATTTATATCTTGCTTCCAACTCCAAAAATCCTAAGACGGCCAATCTGTTCATTCCGTAGCCATAGTAGGGTGCCGTCCCTTTATGGATACGGTGGTGGGGAAACAGACTCTTCACTGTCGCTAGGATCAAAACGGAGATTACCACTCCCATATCAACCAAAAGTGGAACTTCAGTGCCATCCAGCGAGACCATGCAGCTAATGCGTCCAGTAGTCTCCGGAGAAACTGTGTGGACCATCATCGGAGTCTTCTGCGAGGGACCCACCTCACACTGTCAATCCCTCCGCTCAAAGTTCTTGCAGGCCCTGGCAAAGTGGTGTAACAAACCACATCTTCCACAGCACTTGCCCTTTGCTGGACACTCTCTGGACTTATAGCGGTGTTTTGGGGACCCACAGCCATAACATCTAGGCGTTCCTTGGGCGGACCTAATCTTCACCACGGAGGCATACTCATCATCTCTGCTGTCTTCATCCACAGGGTCCAACGTCAGCGCCTTTAAGCGAGGCTCATCCTGGGCTGGAGTGGCCCTCTCACTGAAGCCTCTCGCTATTGTCTCAGCTGCCTCAAATTGCTGAGCTAGCTTGATAGCAGAGGTCAATGTCAGCTCACCTGGGTGGGTTAAAAGCTTCGACCGAGCTGCAGGACGGCGAACATGTTCCACCAGCTTGTCCCAGATCATTTCATCCTCCAGGTTCCTGAATTTGCAATCTCTCGCCAGCTCGCGGAGGTCTGCTATGAATCTTCTCACAGGCTCTCCCGTCCGCTGGCGGCGCTGTCGAAACTGAATGCGCCAGACAATCACATTCTCAGGAGCGCAAAAATAGCGCGCCATTAGCTTCACAACCTCGTCGAAACTATCGGCTCCTCCCAATGTCTCCAAAATCCTCTGCCCCTCCATGCCCAAATTATGAACTAAAACTGCCCTCGCGCTCGCCGAGGTTCAAAGCCACCACGTAGTTGTAAATGCGGTGAACCACCTAGGCCAGGGCGTGGGTGGCTTGCCTGATGCTTCCAAAAATGGCCGAAAATTGGCATCGGACCTCTCCATAACCACTGTTACCTCGTCGCCAAATGTTGTGTCCATATTTGAGACAATAATGAGCAGAGCAGCATCACTGTAAATGGGGCTTTATTAATAGAAACTATGTACAATACCCTTTGGACTCACGGCGCTCTCCAGCAGGCCAAGGCGTCTACGGTGAAAGAGGACGAGCCTCTTCCGCCCTTGCCCTTTATACCCTGGGTGGCATCACTACCGGAACCGACAGTCCACCACCCCTATCTATTCCCCGGCCAACCCAGCCGCCATCTTATTACTGCTAACTAAAAGTCATACATAACAACAACTTCCTTCCTTTTTTCCACAGGAAATTTTCTGGACACTTTTTTCCTGTTTTTGTGTGTTTGCACATTAATTAATGCTATATTACTAGTTTAAAAAAAAAAATCCGTTGAGCAAGAACATCAGATCATTTCCATACTCGACTTATTCTGTGTAAACTCAGCATCACTATCATGCCTCCTCTGTCTCTCCACCATCAGAAAGCATGTTTCAAATCCTCGTCCTCATCGAACACTGGCTCATGTTGGACTGATTCATTGGCTCCTGATTGGCTGCTCCGTAAGGCTCCACTGACTGCGCCGTCCTCTGTTATCAGGCAGACATCAGCCAAAGCTCTGCTGAATGCTATCAGTCATCAGCAGGCAATGGCCGTCCTTTCATCTCTACTTTAAGCCCCCCTGCACTAACACTCACATCACCCCCACCCTGCAAGCACGCACGCACACACATACACACACTCATAAATGTCCATACATCCTGGGTTCAGTCTTTATTGAATTTGGCCTTTGTTTATGTCCCAAAAACCTTTTTTAAATCCCTTTACGTTGCCTTCAATTTGCCTTCAAGGACAGCTTCAGATAGGTCAGGTTTAGTTTTGTGAACCATTTCTTTAACCAAATGACAGACATGTACATAGAAAGTTAATGATGACATTGCTTCCATTTAAATATAGAATTGTTTGTGTATTCGTAGAGACAATAGAAAATCGCTCTTGAGTTTGATGACCATTTTTCTTTTGTAGCAGCTGTTTTTTCCAGTGTATTGCTCAATAAAAGTTCATCTAAATTATGACCTTGTTTACATAAAATAAGTACCAATTATAAAACAATAAGTCTTACATGTGCAGGTCACAAACATGTTTTGTTTTTTTGTTTTTTTTTGTTCTACACACCCAGAAAGAGTTCCCCTGTCGCCTTGGCATTTTTGAGGGGGGTTGGGGAGCCATCCAGGCTCCAGTGTCACTCATACATGGAGGGTAGAATGAGGCTTGACTCTTTCGTTGGTCCAGGGTACCTGCTAATGGCCCCATGTGGGTATATGGACACACACAGAGGATCCATTGTGTGCATCTGGGTGAGACCGAGGGCTGTAATGGGGCCAGAAGTGGATGTGGCTGACAGACTGACTGACAGGCGGGTCGCCATGACAATCCGTTATCATGCAATGAGTCATCTCATCCCCGTCACTCTCTTCATCGTCCTTATTTATCTGTCTGTCTGTCTCCGTGTCTTTTTTCCACTCTCTCATCGGCTCTTCCTCCCCTCTCTCACCCTCAAATTGGTACATTCTTTTTCCACTTCGTCACTTGTTGTAGGTATATTTCAATCTCAGCCACAAATACCCAAATGTATCTGGGATTTTTCTTTGTTGGACATTATTTGTAACTCTACTTCTCCACTAAAGAACATTTGCATTCTCAGTTCAAAAAAAATCTCTTTTCTCTGCTGTAGTTTCTCTCCATAGACAGTGATGTTACAGACAACCTTGCAATTAGTAGTGAGAGTAGGGAGCAGGTGGAAGAGAACCTGAAGAGGTGGAAGTATGTACTGGAGAGAAGATGAATGAAAGTCAGTAGAAGTAAGACTTCAAAAATACATGTAAGAATACATGAGCATCAATGAGAGGGAGGCAGTTGTAATGGTAAAGATGCAAGGAGGTAGTGAAGGTAGATGAGTTTAAATACCTGGGGTCAACCATCCAAAGCAATGGAAAATGCACAAGAGAGTGAAGAAGAGAGTGCAGGCAGGGTGGAGTGAGTGGAGATGAGTCTCAGGTGATTTGTGACTGAAGGATAGCAGCTAGAGTGAAAGGGAAGATTTACAAGACGGTCATAAGGCCTGCTATGATGTATGGTTTGGAGATGATGGCACTGACAAAAAGACAGGAGGTGGAGCCGGAGCTGGCAGAGTTGAAGATGCTAAGATTCTCATTGGGAGTGACTAGGAGGGACATGATTAAAAATGAGTATATCAGAGGGACAGCTCAGGTTGAGTGATTTGGAGACAAAGTAAGAGAGGCAATGCTAAGAAGGTTTGAACATGTGCAGAGGAGGGATAGTGGATATGGGCAAAGGATGTTGAAGATGGAGCTGCCAGGTAAGAGGAGAAGAGGAAGACCACAGAGAAGATTCATGGATGTAGTGAAGGAGGACAGGGAGAGGGTTGGTGTTACAGAGGAAGATACAAGAAATAGGATGAGATGGAGACAGATGATCCGCTGTGGTGACCCCTGAAGGGAGCAGCCGAAAGGAGAAGAAGAAGTAGCCTCTAATTTCATGCTGTGTCTGAAGTAAGCTGTCTTATTTAAAGGCCACTTTTCCTCTATGCCAACTTTCTTCTAATTTGCTCCTCTCTGTGAACAGAATCTGTGCGTCAGATGACCATATAAGGGATATCCTCCCTTTATATCACCACCAAGATCCAAGAATACAAAAATACTGTGAAACAGAACATTTAGAGCAGTCTGAAGCCTGAGTTTTTCACTCACAAGGACCAATTACTAGTCTTTATTCATTTAATTTAGTCGAATTGGGAACATTCCCCAGGTTTTCTGGCCCATGCAATACAGCTTGCATGTCTTAAATTTCCAGTCCAGTCATCAGTAGTCTTAACTGTCGTTCTTGCTCCATAGTGGGGTTGCCATAGTATCAGATGTGAGACTATTCCATTCTCAGCCATTCAGCAGCCTTGCAAATTAGATCCTGTGGGCACTGGTCTTGTCTGAGACTTTTGGAAGTCATGCATGGAAGTCTTTGTTGTCAATATGCTCGTTCCAGTGGATGTTAAATGCGTTCTCATCAATCTGTTGTAGCAGCATCATTTACCTTCTCTAACACAGTTGCACCTCTTCAACTGTTGTAGGAGTACCGCCAGATGGCTTCTACAGTTACGAGAAAGATTTGTGCTCCAACTTTATTTAGACACCGAGAAATGTGAAGCTCTAGTCTACTCTTGATATGGACTTTAAACTCTAACAGGAAATATTTCACAGAAAACTACAAGCTTTTTGAAGCGTATTGTTAGCTTCAAAAAGCTAACCAGACTGGCTACTTTCTCATGCAGTGGTGATTGCTGACGAATGTGGCAATTTTTGGATTTGCCAACTTTTCAGACAAATGTTGGCAAAAATCAAGTAAAATTCAAGCTGAGTATCTCACGGAGCGACGAATATTGAAGAATGATCATGAACGTTGCACTTTTTGGGTTTTGTCAGGGTTCAAGGTTGCAAAACAGTTCACACACAGTTTTAAAGGTTGCCAACAATTTTGTTGTAAAGGGTCTTAAACAGTTGCTAGTGTTCACTACTAGACGAATGAAAAAGTACTTCAGTGACACATGTTACAACCATTTGCAAAGGCTTACATCCATTTTGAAATTATTTGGCGACAAGAAAAACTGTTGGTGAAGTTAACTGTTGGCAGACTGTTTGGCAACCTTTTACGAACCCTAACAAAACCCCAAAAGCACAACATTTGTGAACATTCCTCAGCATTTGCTGCTCCATGAGATACAGGAGTAAGAGTGTAATGCATTATCTAGTTCTACACTTGAAACAGTTTCAGTTGCCATTACTGACGGGGGATGGGCCGGAGGGAAATGGAGGATGGGAAATGGGAAAAAGGATCAGAAAGCTAATCCCATGGTGCTGCATCCATTGTCCATCTGTCCATCCAGTTTTCACGAGAATCGCTACTGCTTATAGACAATGGCTCAGTTGGTCATCAAATTTCGTACAATGATCCTTAAGTGGGACTGCATTCAACTTTGAGCATGTCTAGGCTATATTTACATATGTGTAGAGTAGTAGAGTAAAGCGAAGGCTCTTAACCTACTTGTTCTCCTTCATTGACAGTCTGGTTATGGTCTTCCTACTCTAAACAGAACTAAAATACATTTATTAGCTTATGTTTTATATAGAAAGTCACAAAGTGGCTCTGGCGTACATGCATGTAACAACTTTTACAGACTGTTATAGGTGTTTTATTGTAAGGATAACTTTTCAATAATATTATGGCTACCCTTTTATATGTTCTTAGCATTTGTTGATTTTGCTGAATCGCCCAAACCTTGATATTTGAAGTTTTAATTGAAGAAAGCACATTTTAAAATCTGATTTATGCTTTTAAGGAAGGATTGATGTGACTTGAACAAAAATAAATATCTATATGATCCATCCATGCATGGAATAGAAGGTTTTGCGCTGTATACTTAGGCTGATCAGAAACTGTTATGTGAGAAGGAACATCAATCTCATCCCGTGGTAAATACTTCATTACAGAAAAGACAGATGTCACTGCAAAGCTCTTGCAGTGTTTATTTCACTCAGGAGTTGTTCAGGAAAAGTTAACAGTTTTAGTCAGATCAGAGGGAATACAGAGGAAGAGATCTGACATTTTCATGGACCATTTTTCAGTTCAAATCTAGTCGGCACATGTAGAAGTCAACAGTCGATTGTCAGTGTCTGAAACAGCTTTGATTTAAACACACTGTCTGAATTTGTCCTTCCTCACGTGCAGCACACAGGACATGTTCTCATTACCTAAACAACAAAAGTGCTGCCTGGATGGAGCATTCAGGAGAAAACAATTACCTCCTCTATTCGCACAAGCACTTAATCGGGCATCACCCTCCCTTTGTTTTCGGGAGCTGTTCTGGTAAAAGTCTGTTTAATGTCCTGTCCGACTAATTTGGACGTTTGCGTTCTCACATCTGGCTAACGTCTAGAGAAACTCAGCGGCCCCAGTGCATGTGTGAAAACCCTCCTTTTGGGACGTATAATGAGTTTAATAGCAGAACAAGCCAGCATTCCTTCAGCTCAGCATTACAAGCTCGGAGACTCAGCAGGTCAGACGTCAGGCATCCCAGCAGCACCGTTCATTGATCAGACAAACATTCCAGCGGAGTCACGTGAAGAAGTTGTGGGAGAAGAGTTTAACATTCGGTAGCCCTAATCGATCTGAGGGGAAGGTGAGAGGTCGTTTTCTGGCAGTGTCTCAACTCCAAAACAGTAGCTGATCGATATGGAGGGGGTGAGGTCTGCCCAGTAACCATGTGATGATACTAAACTATAACAAACTCTATCAGCTGTAGGGTTTTTTTTTTAATCTATCTTTTTTTTTTTTATCTCTGTACATGCTTACATTTAAAGGAAATCAAAACAAGTGATAACATCACAGGTCTCTTGTGTTTCAAAATAAAAGCCCAATGCAATTTAATTCTTTTGTCCTCTGCTGACAGAGCAATGACAAGGGAGAATGAAAGAGGCGTAAATGACACGTGAAAGAACACTGATAGACATTACAAGGAGTGTTGCCATTAAGTTGCTTAAGCAATATTACACGAGAGTGAGTGCAGTATCAATGAATATTTTAACTGGCGGTGATTCGTCAAACGCCCTCCACTCCACCCACGCTGGGTGTAGTACTAATCATCCATCCATCCATCCATCCATCTTCTACCGCTTTTCTGGAGGTCCGGGTCACGGAGGCAGCAGTTCAAGCAGAGAAGCCCAGACTTCCCTCTCCCCAGCCACCTGCTCCAGCTCTTCAGAGAGGATATCAAGGTGTTCCCAGACCAGCTGGGAGACGTAGTATCTCCACCGAGTCCTGGGTCTGCCCCGGGGTCTCCTCCCAGTGGGACGTGCCCGAAACACCTCAAGTAGGAGGCGTCCAGGAGGCATCCTAATCAGATGACCACCTCAACTGACTCCTTTCAATGTGGAGGAGCAGTGGTTCTACTCTGAGCCTCCCCCGGATGTCTGAGCTCCTCACCCTATCTCTGAGGGTGAGTCCAGCAATCCTACGGAGAAAGCTCATTTCAGCTGCTTGTATCCGCGATCTCATTCTTTTGGTCATTACCCAAAGCTCGTGACCATAGGTGAGAGTAGGAACGTAGATTGACTGGTAAATCGACAGCTTTGCCTTAGAACTAAGCTCCCTCTTCACCACAACAGACTGGTACAACGTCTGCATAACTGCAGATGCTTCTCCAATCCGTCTTGTCAATCTCTCGCTCCATTTTCCCCTCACTCGTGAATAAGACCCCAAGATACTTAAACTCCTCCACTTGGGGCAGGAGCCTGTCCCCAACCCAGAGAGGACAATCCACCTTTTTCTGGCTGAGGACCATGGACTCGGACTTGGAGGTGCTGATTGTCATCCCAGCCGCTTCACACTCAGCGGCAAACCGTCCCAGCAAGAGCTGTAGGTCATTGCTGGATGAAGCCAACAGGACAACATCATCTGTAAACAACAGAGATGAGATCCTGTGGTCACCAAGCATGACACCCTCCATTCCCTGGCTGTGCCAAGAAATCCTGTCCATGAAAATTATGAACAGGATCGGTGACAAAGGGCAGCCCTGGCGGAGTCCAACTCTCACTGGGAATGAGTCCGACCGAGTGTTGGCAATACGAACCAAACTCTCACAACGGTCGTACAGAGACCGAATAGCTCATAACAACAAGCCCGATACCCCATACTCTCGAAGCACCCCCCACAAAAAACCACGAGGGACGCGGTCAAATGCCTTCTCCAAATCCACAAAACACATGTAAACTGGTTGGGCAAACTCCCACGAACCCTCGAGAATTCTCGAGAGGGTAAAGAGCTGGTCCGATGTGCCACGGCCAGGACGAAAACCACATTGCTCCTCCTGAATCCGAGGTTCGACCAACGGCCGGACTCTCCTCTTCAGTACCTTGGCATAGACCTTCCCAGGGAGGCTGAGGAGTGTGATCCCTCTAAAGTTGGAGCACACCCTCCAGTCCCCTTTTTTGAAGAGAGGAACCTCCACCCCGGTTTGCCATGACAAAGGCACTGCCCCCGACCTCCACGCAATGTTGCAGAGGCGTGTCAACCATGACAGCCCAACAACATCCAGGGCCTTGAGGTACTCAGGGTGAATCTCGTCCACCCCCGGGGCCCGGCCACCAAGGAAATTTTTAACCACCTTGGCGACCTCAGCCCCCGTGATAGGCGAGTCGTCCCCCTCGTCCACAAACCCTGCTTCCTCTGTGGAAGGCGTATCAGTGGGATTGAGGAGATCCTTGAAGTATTCCTTCCACCTCCCAACGATATCCCCAGTTGAAGTCAACAGCACCCCACCCGCACCATACACAGTGTGGACAGGGAGCTGCTTTCCCCTCCTGAGCCGCCGGACAGTTTGCCAGAATCTCTTTGAGGCCGACCGAAAGTCTTGTTCCATGGCCTCACCGAACTCCTCCCATACCTGGGTTTTTGCTTCACCAACCACCCGAGCTGCACTCCGCTTGGCCTGCTGGTACACCTCAGCTGCTTCGGGAGTCCCACAAGCCAACCAAGCTTGATAGGACTCCTTCTTCAGCTTAATGGCCCCCTTCACCACTGGTGTCCACCACTTGGTTCGGGGGTTGCCACCGAGATGCACCGACCACCTTGCGGCCGCAGCTCTGGGCCGCCGCTTCAACAACAGAGGTGGAGAACATGGCCCATTCAGACTCCATGTCTCCAGACTCCCTCGGAATGTGGTTGAAGTTCTTCCGGAGGTGGGAGTTGAAGACCTCCCGGACAGGGGCCTCAGCCAGACGTTCCCAGCACACCCTCACTATACATTTGGGTCTACCAGGTCTGAATGGCATCCTCCCCTGCCATTGGATCCAACTCACCACCAGGTGGTGATCAGTTGACAGCTCTGCACCTCTCTTTACCTGAGTGTCCAAGACATACGGTCGCAGGTCTGATGACACGATAACAAAATCGATCATCGACCTGCGACCTAGGGTGTCCTGGTGCCAGGTGCACATATGGACACCCTTATGCTTGAACATGGTGTTTGTTATGGACAAACTGTGGTTAACACAGAAGTCCAATAACTGAACACCACTCGGGTTCAGATCGGGCAGGCCGTTCCTCCCAATCACCCCCCTCCAGGTTTCACTTTCACTGTTGTTGCCCACGTGCGCACTGAAGTCCCCCAGTAGGACAATGCAGTCTCCAAGAGGAGCACCCTCCAGCACCCCAGTCACAGTTTCCAAAAAGGGTGGGTACTCTGAAACATCATTTGGTGCATAGGCACAAATGATGGTCAGGACCCGTTTCCCAACCCGAAGGCGCAGGGAAGCAACCCTTTTATCCACCAGGGAAAACTCCAATATAAGAGGCAGCAAGGTGGGGGGATACAAGAATACCCACCCCTGCTCGTCGCCTCTCACCCGGGGCAACTTCAGAAAAGGCCAAGCTCCAGCCCCTCTCCAGGAGACTGGTTCCGGAACCGGAGCTGTGTGTTGAGGTGAGGCCGACTATATCTAGCCAGTATCTCTCAACCTCGTACACCAGCTCAGGCTCCTTCCCCACCAGAGAGGTGACATTCCACGTACCAAAAGCCAGTTTAGAAAGCTTGGGATCAGTCCGCCAAGGTCTCTGCCTTTGACCGCCACCTAATCCACATAGCACCAGACCCCCATGATCCCTCCTGCAGGTGGTGAGCCCACTGGAGGGTGGACCCATGTAACTTCTTCGGGCTGAGCCCGGCCGGGTCCCATGGGTGGAAACCTGGCCACCAGACGCTTGCCATTAGTGATTAGTGGTGGTGATAATCACCACCAGTTAAAGTATTCATGATACCACAACAAGCTTGAGTGTAATATTGCTTTTATATAACAGTTCCGCAAGCACATTTTATTAAATGACAGCAATACTAGACGAAACATTATGATTTGTTTGTTTAACCAGTTTTTTTGTGCAGCTAAGAAAAAAATAGCCCCTTCTAAATGCAGGCAGTAACTGTTGCTAAACATCTCAATCAGCATGAAGATGTCTATTGTCATTTCACACATATGTAAACAAATTAAATATTATCGAATGCAAAAGTCAGTGTGTTATGTATGGTAAAATACCTTGGTAAAGGATGAGGTAAGATGGCTGGACGAACACAGCTTTATTGAACATTGGTGGAACAGTGGTTGCACGGTAGGCACCAGACAGAGAGCACCGATTGAAGAGGCCGCAAGATGGGCACTCTCCGGTTTATATAGGGTGGTGCAGTGACGTGACGGGAAGTGCACGTCACTACACTGCACTTCACAATAATGTGCCCAAAACACTACACAACATTCTCCCCCTTTAGAAAAGTCCAAAACCAGACGCACAATTGATCCCCCCCCAAAAAAATTTGGAACCCGAATCACACACTAACGTAATGAAAAACAATGTACTAAAATGGCTGAATACATTCACACAAAACAACCTAGAACAGGGCTGACGGGTGGATTACCGTATAGCCCACATGGCATGGTGGATTATTCTGCCACCAGATAAACTAAAGAAAAAGAGTCCATTATTAAACTAAAATCACTGCCGTGTTCCTGAACTAAACAATAATACACAAAATAATCCCATTTTACAACATGCATAAACTTAAGAACCTCAGAACTATCAACATATATATTTACAGCACTGTTCCTTGGGCAGGAGGAGTAGAACCGGTATGGGGGGCCGAGGGCAGCCCCTCAGCAAGTGCGCCTCTGGAAGCAGCAGGCCCCCAGGACGATGGCTGATCTTCCGGACGAAAGCGCCTCTCTTCATCACCACCGACTCCCGCTCTCATCCAGCCCCGTCACTTGAAGCCTCTTCCTGGACATGCCGAAGCTGACTGGCGTGCCTTGCCTATGCTGCGCCTAACCTAGCCACTATGCGCAGACACTTGTGATGTTTCGCTGGCTGTCATCTGGCCCATCTTCGCCGTGGACATTCCTCACCTCGAGCCCGAACCAAGTCCATAACCCTCAATGGGGCTCGGCTCAGCCTGAAATGGTGCTGCTGAGCACGTGGTTTCACCGTGCTCGTCAGTCTGGCCCCGACCTTTTCTGAAGTTGTCGTAGTGGTCACCATCATAGCTGTAGACCCTCCATCCCCCTGCGGCCAAGCTCCGGAGCCATCTGGGGCTAGCACATTGGTGTCATGCACCGGCGTAGGTGCCTTGCCGCCATGCTCCGTACCCCTCTCTACCATTTCCCGAGCGCCGGCACTGAGACCCTCCTGCACCGAACCTGAGTGAGGCTGGTCCTTCTTGACCGCCGTGGAGTCCGTTAGCTCTTCGTCCCACACAATGTCCTCATCGACCACGGGAACCGGAGGGTTCCACTCGCAACAACCTGACCATTCTTCCCCAGCGTCGTCTTTAATGACGAAGCCCAGTCCGTAGAACAAGTCACAGCCCATGATATTGTCGCCTCAGGCTGTCACGTGGAATGTGAAGTCAACCATCATCACAGACTTGTACCAAACTGTTAATTCCAAAGTCCCAACCGTGCACAGCCCGCCACCTCCATAACCATAAAGTGGCACTGGGTTACCTCTAACCCTGTAGCTGGGGGAAAACTTCCTCACTGTGGCCCAATTCAGCAACAACCCCTCCGCCCCAGTGTTGAGCAGCAGCAGCACCTCCATGCCGTCCAGTTCCACTGTGCAGATCATGTACTGGGGGACACCGTATGGATGGTTGTCGGGGGCGGGCAGAGTGATTTCTTCTGTGGGCTCTCCGACTCAGATACACAGCACACTCTAGCATAATGCTTCAAGCGTCCACATCTGCGACAACGCTTCCCTCTAGCCGGGCCCTCTGTGTGTTGTGAACCCACAACCCTTGCACAGGGGTTTTCCTGGGGCAGACCATTGGCTGGCAGTACTGGCTTCCGTAGTATCATCATCCAAGCTATCCTCGCTATCCGGGTCTGCAACATTTGCCGCAGGCTCCGGCGGCCGCTGTGACTGGTACCAGTTTAGCTCTGAAGCTAGCTTGTCTGCAGCCTCCAACTGGAGAGCTAACTCGACAGCTCTGGCTAATGTTAAAGTGCTGATAACACATTTTTGACATTTTTTAACATGTTGTATTAACCCAAAAGTCATTGTCTATGATCAATATAATATTTACAACAGCGCCTGCATTAACTAGTTATCATCAAAAAACCGCAGCCGCTGACTGGACTGTGGTGCCGCCCACCGAATTAAGGGCAGCACCCCAATGACGTAATCGACAGAACGGACTCCGTTGTTGTTAACTAGAATGACAGCAGCTTTGTAGCTCACAGTTTCTCTGGTTTCTTGTTTTAATTTTACGACTATGCCTTCGCATTGTGTTGCAGGCTTAGATAAACAGCAGGCATGAAAGACCACATCACACGCTTCAGCTTCAACTGTCATAAGGCTCCTGTGCGCTCCTCGTGCGCTCCTCCTGCATAAAAGCGCACAAGGAGCAGAAGGATGAATGGATTTACGTGCGGCTTTGACCTACTTTCTCTGATCGCACGCTGGTCCGGGCACGTCTCCTCTCTCATTATCACCAGCTGATTCCCCTCCCGCTGATCATGTTTCCCAGTCCTCGCCCAGGTGCTTCTAATCACACCATCACCAGCAGTGCGTGATGGTGCCACTTCAGTGCCACTTCACGTCCGTTTGCCAGTCATCTGTGCTGTTTGTCTGCCAGTATTTTCAGCACTCTCATGATGTGTTAGTCATTCCATGTTCACTGTGGTTCTGGTGCATCCTTGAAGTGATGTCAGCCCTGCGTAAGAGTGCACGGAGGGTCATGATGAATGGATTTATGCGCAGAATTCACCACAGAACATGTATTGAACATAAGAATGACGACAACAGTTCCCAAAAAGGTGAAGACTTACAAAAATAAACAGAAACACTTACAGTTGGCGTTCGGGGCTGACATCGCCCAGCGAACATGGAGAGGAGACGTGTTAACCACGGTTGCGCCCCAGGGCCGACCTCGCTTCAAGGGACAAAACAGAACCACGGCTGTGTGGAGTGGCTAACACGTCATGATATTGTCTGGCTGACAACACGGAAGATGATGCACACAAAACATGAACAGCTGACTGTCAAAGAAAGAGGGTGCGTGTGTTCGGACCGGCGAATCTTGGACAGTGCCCACCTGAAAGTGGCTCAAAACGCACATAAAACACATGTACAAAACAAAAACAACAAGAACTCAAAATATAATCCATAATAAACCTGATGCCTGAGCCACAGAGAATACACTGCTATGATTTTATTGAAAAATCGGGTTTAAATAAATTATATTTATGAACAAATAATTTGCTGCAGTATCTGTAACAAAACAATAACACTCGGTGTTCCCCTGCCATGTGTTTGTCCCTGCTACTGTGGCGGGCATGTGTGCCTCTTCACCGTCACTCTCTGAGTGTGATTCGCTTGGCACGATGCCCGCTTGGCACGGCTCAAACCTATACAGTCTGATGCCCCCAGATTCTTCACTGTCATCCAGTTCTTTGGAACTATAATCATCGGAAGATTGGACAACACAAACCAATTCCAGACTACATATGCTGGAACTATTGTCGATATTTTCAACCGCTTCCATCCTGTGTGTACAATGGGCAGCCAAGCGCTGTGTTCTGTCGATGACGTGACTACATGGCAGTGGGGTTTTCGAGCCACTGATGTAATTGGTGATGTGGCGCTCATGAAAACGTCAGATATTCGCATGAAAAAAAGCCTGTTTGACTTAGAACGGCACAGACCAACCTATTTCCATCCATCCATCTTCTTCCGCTTAATCCTTTTCGGGTCACGGGGGGGGGGGGGGGCTGGAGCCTATCCCAGCATCTTTGGGCGAGAGGCAGGGTACACCCTGGACAGATCGCCAGTCCATTGCAGGGCCAACACAGAGAGACAAACAACCATTCACTCTCACAGTCATACCTAAGGACAATTTAGAATCCCCAGTTTGATGCCAATTAACCTAACTTGCATGTTTTTGGCATGTGGGAGGAAACCGGAGAAATCCCGGAGCAAACCCACGCAGACACGGGGAGAACATGCAAACTCCTCACAGATCACTGTTGGTCGGGGGCTGGGATCGAACCCAGGATCCCCCGGCCAAGGGTGAGTTGCTGTGCTGCCGCAGTGCTAACCACTCCGCCACCATGCTGCCCACCAACCTATTTTGTCATATTGTATTGTGTTGAAAAATTAGAGGAAGTCAAAAACGTGTCATCAGCACTTTAAATCACTGGGCGCTGTGAGTAGCCTAGCCCACAATGTGGCGCTACACATGTGCTCTGCAAGCTGGTCACGTACCAATTCATCTTCCAACGGCCCAAAACAACACTCGCTAGCTAGCTGCTTTAAATTGCCGACAAACTGATGAATAGGCTCACCCACTCGCTGATGTCACTGCTAAAAGCAAATCCTCCGGACAGTCATTCTATCCGGGGTATGAAAGTGGTTTGCTAGCAGCTCCACAACGTCTTCAAAAGAGTGCAAAGCTCCGAGTGTGCACAGGACTCGCTGCCCCTCAATATCCAGGTTGTGAACAAGTGGCACACGTCTCTTAACTTGTCGAGCTTACCCAGGTCCAGTGCGGTGATGTACGTCTGGAAAGCCTCAAACCACATCGGCAAAGGCACCGGCGGATTGCCTGGGAGCTCGAGAAAGGGGTGGAGTGGTGTATTACACGCCTCCATGAGCTAATCCTCGATCGCCAAGTGTTATGTATGGTAAAATACCTTGGTAAAGGATGAGACAAGATGGCTGGACTAACACAGCTTTATTGAACGTTGGTGGAACAGCAGTTACACGGTAGGTACCAGGCAGAGGGCACCGGTCGAAGAGGCTGCAAGATGGGCACTGTCCGCCTTATATAGGGCGGTGGAGTGACGTGACAGGAAGTGCACGTCACTACACCACACTTCACAATAATGTGCTCAAAACACTACACAACACAGTGTTTATTATACATACCGGTCACCTGTTGAGTCGGTACCGCAGAAGTGCCGAGATCGAAAAGTGACCAATGCTGGTGGCGTTAGCATGCTAGCCCTTTGCTGGCTTTTTCTTGGTATTTTCAGATGAAACAAAGAGTCCATCACCACAAAGGTATCGTGGTTTTCTAATCAAGACAATAAATCCAACTCCAGCACTGCCTATTCTTTTTTAAACAGACGTGGAATAGCTTAACAATGTTTATACAAGGGCAGACTTTGTAAACTCCAAGTTTTTTTCAAAAGGGTAGGACTTCCAGGTCATGGAGGTATAATTTCTTTTCAGACAGCGCCTCACTATATTGTAATTCTTAATCTGCAGACTTGCCAGTAAATTACTGTTAGTAATTAATGATTACTAGAACACCTTTGAAGCGGAGTGATACAAATCCAGTGAAGTTGGAGTGCAATTATCAAGGAATATAGTAACTCCTGGAATCCCTATTGTCCAATCAGATTGCTTGGTCGGAACTAACTGTTGTATAATGTAATTTAGAATTTCAGAACTATACTGTAATTCAATTACAGTATAGCATTGTAACTGAAAACAATACAGCAATGGTTCCTTCTCTAAATGAATACTTATTAATCTAAATATCATTATCAGCAATGCAAAAATGATAAACGACTTTGAATTAAAATCTCTTTGTACAGACTACTGTTTAATTAAAAAATGTGCACCAAAGACATTACAGTAGGCTAAATACAGTAAGAAACTATATTTTCAAAAAGTAAAAAGTACAGTAACATACTGTCATTGGTCTCAGCCTGGAGACCTTTGAGAATGTGGTTCGAGGGGAGGACACTGAGCAAACTGTTATCCATCATGGACAATCCTGATCACCCCCTCCACCACACACTGGACAGACAGTGGAGCACTTTCTCCAGCAGACTGCTACAGCTTCACTGCCCAACGGTCAGATACAGGAAATCTTTCCTGCGAAATGCCATTTCACTGTACAATAACTCACTCTAATGTTGAATTCTGGTCATAACAATGCTGCCATACTGCAGCTTGCAGTCTAATTGGTACCTCACGTTGCACCCTGCGCCTGATAGTCCTATATTGTAAAGTGAGTACAATGTATCTATCTATAAAGGTCATCATCTGCGATGTATATAAAGTTATCTTGGCAGATTTACTTTCCTGGGTAATTCCTTTGTCTATTATGCTCTGTGTGTTTCTGTCATTTTGGTCGTCTACTGTCATGCTGCTGTTACACTGTAATTTCCCAGTTTGGGATCAATAAAGTATATCTGTCTATCTATCCATCCATTCATCGAGTAACTGCCTGGATGTTACAGCTGAATTCAACAAAAAGCACAGTAACTCACTGGAAAAACACTTTACAGTGTCATACTGGGTGAAATATGGTAACTGTAGAAATTACAGCCATGTATAACAGTGAAGTTCAGAGAGGAAAAAAATTAAAAAGGAGGAAATGTTGATAGTAAAAAAAAAAATGCTTAAGCAGCACAATTTTCTAATAATAAGCAACACCTGAAAGTCAGGTTATCTAAAACTATAACAGTTAATTAGTTGAGAGTATTTTCAGCATAATTAACTCATGTAAATATTATTCTGGTTTTAGTGTCAAGATACAAGAATTCACAGCTGAAAGATGAGCCAGATCCTTTGTAATGGTTTCTGTCATGTTCAGTTTAAGATAAAATGGTCGATAAAACAAAACAAGCAGTCTGAAGTTAAAACTTGATAGGCATTGTAAAAATTTTCTCTATAGTCTTTATATATTTTTTTTTTAATGTGCAGAAATTAACCCAATTAAGGCTGTGTGTCCACAGAAAGCATTTGTTTTCACTGGGAGCATCTATTTTTTGTTCATTTTCTAAATAGAATGTTTTAAGTGCAAAAATGCTCTTAGCGGTCAGCAGTTTTTGTCACTGCACCCAGAGCACTGAGAGTTGCTCTTCAGCGGCACACCTCTGTAAACAGCTGATCAGAATTAGACTAAAATAATACAATATTTAAAAGAAAAAGTTTGAAGGGATGCATGTTTTCTTACTGGTTTATTGTGGTATAGTGTAATTAGTAGAGGGTTTCAATGTAAAAGGCTGATACCAAGCTGAACGTGACAGGTCAAGCTGTTGCTGGGATACAGGACATTGACCTTTTTCTTAAGACCACCTGTGAAGCATCCTGGAAAATAGGTTCAGAGCGTTTCCAGTGAGAAAAAAACACTTTCTGTGGACTGCTTACTACTCCTGCGGGGTGAGGGCTGGGTGGCCATCACCATGCGTAGAGCCAATCAGGTTAACCAGTGCATGCCAACATTGCCAGTTTTGGGCCAGCTCCTCTGAGTCATCAACAGGGACTCCGAGCTATTGGAGGTCTCTCTCCACCACATCAAACCAACTGGTGCGTGGCTTGCCCCAAGGTCTTTTCCACCCTGAGGTCCTGGGGTTGAACATGAGGATGGCTTTTGTCGGGTGTTCTGGTGGGAGGCGGAGGACTTGACCAAACCGGCTATGCTGCTGTGTAATAAGGTGGGATGCTGCAGGCCGATGTGTGCGGGCTTGGAGCACATCATTAGAAGTTCACTGGGGCCACCTGATGTTCTCGATGGTTCTGAGGGCCTGACTGCCAAACCCATCCACTCTCGAGGCCAGAGTCTTATTCAGTGGCCATGTCTCTGACCCATAGAGTAGGATGGAGAGGACTGACGCATTGTATATCCAGAGCTTCGTCTTTCGGGAGAATGAACGATGGCGCCAGAGAGGTTTCCATAGCACCTGCAGGGCTGATGCAGTAAGGTCACATCTGCGGTTGATCTCTGGTTTCATGTCCCCGTTGTCGGTCCCTGTGGAGCCCAGATACACAAAGGAATTGACAAACTCGACAGCATCATTCCCGAGCTGTAATGGGGGTGGGTCCAGTCCGTCGTGGACATGCATTAGCTTAGTCTTCGTCCAACTCACCTGAAGTCTCAGCTTTGCTGCCTCTTCGTGGTAGACAACTAGAGCATCTCTCAGCTGACTGTAGGATGGACTGAACAGGATGGTATCCTCAGCATATTCAAGGTCAGCCAGATTGTAGTTGCCAAAACTGCATGCCAGGGACCCATTCGCAGACCTTGGTCATCAGTCAGTCTATGACACAATTGAAGAGATCAGGAATGGTCCCACAACCTTGTCAGACCCCGCTGTTGATGGGAAACCAGCTGGACTCCTTTCCGTTCACACGGACACAGCTCTCCAAGCAGCTGTAGAGCCGCTTAAACAGGGCTACGATCTTGGGTGGGGCTCCGAGGGTCTGCAGGATATTCCAAAGAGAAGCATGGACCACGGTGTTGATTTAGGCTGTGGACACACAGCCTAAATGTTTAATCACATGATCATTGAAAAGTATGATATTGCATATACATACAGTGGTATGAAAAAGTGTTTGCCCCCTTCCTGATTTCTCATTTTTTGTATGTTTGTCACACTTAAATGTTTCAGATCATCAAACAAATTTAAATGTTAGACAAAAATAACACAAGTAAACACAAAATGCAGTTTTTAAATGAAGGTGTTTATTATTAAGAGTAAAAAAAAATCCAAATCTACCTGGCCCTGTGTGAAAAAGCGATTGCCCCCTCTGTTAAAATATAAATTAACTGTGGTTTATCACATCTTTGGAAAGCTGAGTTCAATTTTTCTAGCCACACCCAGGCCTGATTACTGCCACACCTGTTCTCAATCAAGAAATCACTTAAATAGGACCTGCCTGACAAAGTGAAGTAGACCAAAAGATCCTCAAAAGCTAGATATCATGCCGATGAGCCAAAGAAATTCAGGAACAAATGAGAAACAAAGTAATTGAGATCTGTCAGTCTGGAAAAGGTTATAAAGCCATTTCTAAAGCTTTAGGACTCCAGTGAACCACAGTGAGAACCATTATCCACAAATGGTGAACACATGGAACAGTGGTGAACCTTCCCAGGAGTGGCCGGCGGACCAAAATTACCCCAAGAGTGCAGCAACGATTCATCCAAGAGGTCACAAAAGACCCCACAACAACATCCAAAGAAATGCAGGCCTCACTTGCCTCAGTTAAGGTCAGTATTCATGACTCCACCATAAGAAAGAGATTGGGCAAAAATGGCCTGCATGGCAGAGTTCCAAGACGAAAACCACTGCTGAGCAAAAAGAACATAAAGGCTCATCTCAATTTTGCCACAAAACATCTTGATGATTCCCAAGACTTTGAATGAATGAATGAATCTTTATTTTGGATAGCTTAAAAGTAAAGATTAAAAGAAAGGAACAGAATAATACAACAAAAGGGGAAAAAAACATCTTACAAGGTCAAATTAAACAATAACTCCTCTGATCATACAGTTCAACATAAGATATCCGAAATGGGTGATGGCTGAAGCCGCAGCTTATATTGCCCACCCATATTCCATCCAAGAATTCAAAAGAAAAACAAAACAAGAGCGATTACAATTCAGAACAAAGCTAAGACAAAACGTGACAAAAAACTAAGCAACAACACAGACTGGATATGACAATCCTTATGTGATTTTACATGTCATCTTGTGTATATGTTTGGAATGTTTCTTCCTTTAGTTTTTGTTTAAATTGTCCAAGCGCTGTAGATGATTTTAATTCGGGTACAAAAGCATTCCACAATCTGACTCCTTACACTGAGACATAGTGTTGCTTGGTGGTAGTTCTCACTGAAGGTTTTTGAAATATACATGTTCCTCTGAAATGATATTGTTTCTCCCTTATTTGGAACAACTTTTGGATATTTGCGGGCAGTGATAGATTCTTCACTTTAAACATTATTACTGCAGTTTTAAAGTCAACCAGATCTTTCAGCTTGAGCACTTTTAACCCCTTGCACTCAATTTCCCTAAAAACGCCAAAAAATAACGTGCCCAAAGTAAATCGAAAGCTGTTCTTCAACCCTTTGCAGCATCTTCATGGGGTTGGTCTCATTTAAAAGAAAACACTTTGAATTTTTTGGCAAAACAGTCATAATTTCTCTAAGTGCTCCGGCCACTGAGTTACAGTCATCTAAACATACTGAACTTGAAGAAAATAAATTTGGCCTGGGTGTTTTTTTGGATACAAATGCTTGCAAATAACACACAGCTTCAGATTCGGGCTGGAAAATGCAACAGAAATGTAGAACCAAGTGTTATCCAGCTGAGGTCAAAATTTTGTAACAATACCACAAAAAATGAATATATTACACAGCTTTTTCCTCAGGTAGTTCCCAGGCGTTTTTGAACTGTGCCAAATTGTGCCAAATGGCACAGTTTGGAAAAACGTCTGTAACTTTTGAATGATTCAATATAGAAGCTTCATCTTGGGCTCTAATGAAAGGTGACACTCAGGGCTGTGTGTGTGTGTGGGGGGGGGGGGTTGTCCCCCCCCCCCTCGCTACAGAGGACGGACATCGGCCATCGCTACATGACGGAATAGACTCATGTGGCGATGTGGCGACCGCGGCGCAGTCACCGCGCCCCCCCCCTCGCTACAGAAGAGTAGCGGGGGGGGGGGCCTTCACGGTCCGGACACGGCGCACGAACCGTGTACCGCAGTGCACGGACTTCGGACTTCGTGCGCCGCACAGTTGTAATTTACCGATCGGTCAAAAGTCATTTTTGATTACAATTTTCAGGGATAAAGAATAATTTAGCTTATAACACTTACCTCTTCACAGCAACAGTGTCCTGGCGAAGTTCTCTTTCTCACTGTCAGACGAACGCGACGCTGGTCCACTCGTGGTTCCCGGTCAAAACATAATTCCATTATTGCGGTTTTGCACTTCCATGATTGCGGTTTTGGCGAATGATTTACGACCTTCGTTGTCGGCCTCCGTCGGTCTATGATGACCATGGAAGAGAATCCTAAACGTCTATTCTGCTGGAATAAGTGCAGGTCGCACTTGTGGGTGGTCTCCGTGCTGCTGGGTCTGTGGCAGGTTCTTCCTGCGGGTCCTTTTATCATCTGCAGCAGTCAGTCTCTCTTCACCCAGCCTTACACAAAACAGCGAACTTCTGTGCTTCAATTGGCTCGCTGCATTCACAGTGTTGGTAGGCGGGTCCTTCTTGCTAGGTTTTCAGTCATTGGTTCTTCAAGGTTTCAGAAACCTAATTCAAGGCTCTTATTAGTCGAATGAGAGGTCAATCATATCTGATCTGTTCGCGGCTGTGTCTGTAGTGGAAGAACTTTTTTTTTTTTTCAGTGCGCGCTTGGACGCAGAGACGTGCCCGTCCGCGGTACACCGGAGTGCAAGAGGTTAATTTAAGAAAAAGTGGGTTTGTTGGTTCCCTGTAAGCAGCTTTGTTTATTATTCTAATAGCTCTCTTCTGAAGCATAAAGATTGGATATATGTTTGTTTTATATGTATTTCCCCATACTTCAGTACAATATGTCATGTATGGGAGTATTATTGAATGATACAAAGCATATTATGTGGGTTGATTCAGCAAATATTTCACTCTGTGTAGTATTGCAATTGATTTGGATATTTTACCTTTAATATAATTAATATGTGACTTGCAACACAGTTTATTATCAATTATTACTCCAAGAAATTTAGTTTCGGATACCCTTTCAATCTCCACACCATTTACACTGAGTTTAGATACTAAGTTGTTGTGATGGTTGTTAAAAACTATAAATTTTGTCTTACTTAAACTGAGCATTAATTTGTTTGAATCAAACCACAGTTTAAGCTTTCCTAATTCCTTTCCAAGTGTATCCAAAAGTTTTTCCAAATTGCTTCCACTGCATAGTAAATTAGTGTCATTGGCAAACAATATTAAATCCATTTTTTCCGAAACTTTACATATATCATTTATATACATATTGAATAACAGTGGCCCCAAAACTGAACCTTGTGGAGGGTTCAGTGGGAACCCTTTTTGTTTTGCTTTTGGGAAAATACTCTGTGGACTGACGAGACAAAAGTTGAATTTTTTGAAGGTGTGTGTCCCATTACATCCAGCGTAAAAGTAACCACAGCATTTCAGAAAAGGAACATCATACCAACAGTAAAATATGGTGGTGGTAGTGTGATGGTCTGGGGCCATTTTGCTGCTTCAGGACTTGGAAGACTTCCTGTGGTAAATGGAACCATGAATTCTGTTGTCTACCAAAAAATCCTGAAGGAAAATGTCCGGCCATCTGTTTGTGATGTCAAGCTGAAGCGCACTTAGGTTCTGCAACAGGACAATGACCCAATACACACCAGCAAGTCCACCTCTGAATGGCTTAAGAAAAACAAAATGAAGACTTTGGAGTGGCCTAGTCAAAGTCCTGACCTGAACCCGACTGAGATGCCGTGGCATGACGTTAAAAAGGTGGTTCATGCTTGAAAACCCTCCAGTGTGGCTGAATTACAACAATTCTGCAAAGATGAGTAGGCCAAAATTCCTCCATAGCGCTGTAAAAGAGTCATTGCCAATTATCACAAACACTTGATTGCAGTTGTTGCTGCTAAGGGTGGCCCATCCAGTTTTTAGGTTTAGGGGCAATCACTTTTTCACACAGGGCCATGTCAGTTAGGATTTTGTTTTCCATTCATAATAAACTCCTTCATTTAAAAACTGCATTTTGTGTTTATTTGTGTTATCTTTGTCTAATATTTAAACTTGTTTGATCTGAAACTTTTAAGTGTGACAAACATACAAAAAAATGAGAAATCAGGAAGAGGCAAACACTTTTTCACACCACTGTATATCTATAGCTATATGATATGTAACAGTGTCTTAATTGGTTATTCATTAGTTGTGGATCCAGGAGAAGCTGTGTGAGAAGACAATGATGAATTGATTTATCCATGAAATAGCAAGAACTTGACACACGTTCAACACAAAATAGCTGATGGATTACAAGTAATGTGCGCTACATGAAATAATGACACAAAGATACTTCTACATACTCACCAAACGATACACAGACATTTACTCTACAGCAGCCAGTCTGGACTGATGACGCAGCAGTTGGAAAACACAATCCTAACTTTTTGGAAACACCTTTTGAAACTGTTTTAATAATGTGTTACCAGTGTTGTCTTTCTCTGGTCGACTCATCCCAAAGGTGGCTCTGTTGGATGGGTGGATGCAGGAAAGGCAAAGAGGATGCTGTAAGCAAAAAGAAAGTAATCTTATATTTCAGATTTTGAAAATTTGGGCAAATTTAACATGAGAATGGCTGGTAAAAGTAGAAGTTGAAGTGGTGGATGTATGCAGAAAGAGAGAGACTGTCATGTGTCTGAGCTCATGTTTTCACTGAACTCAGACCCTCACTTTATTTCTAAGTATTGTTTGTCTGATTAGTTTGAGTTTGTTAGTTTTCTGTATATATTTTGAATTTGTGGGTTTACTCCGGGATTTCTCCAGTTTCCTCCCACATGCCAAAAACATGCAAGTTAGGTTAATTGGCATCAAACTGGGGATTCTAAATTGTCCTTAGGTATGACTGTGAGAGTGAATGGTTGTCTGTCTCTCTGTGTTGGCCCTGCGATGGACTGGTGATCTGTCCAGGATGTACCCTGCCTCTCGCCCAAAGATGCTGGGATAGGCTCCAGCCCCCCCATGACCCGAAAAGGATTAAGCGGAAGAAGATGGATGGATGGATGGTTTACACTTGTACCTCCCCTTTCCCAGACATTCCCTCTAACTGCTCACAGTCTGCTCCCCTCTCAGCTCAGCTGTGAGCAGTTGGCCAATTTAGGTCACCTGCTCACGCAGCGACTCACACCTGCAGCTCATTTTCCCCTGTATATTTAAGGACTGCCTGTTCGCTGTTGCATTGTGGCAATATTGAATCAACTTCTGATCATTCCACTTCTCCCAGCCTCTGAAGTGTCTCTTCTACTTCTCCAGAGCGATCCCTGCTCTGAGGCTCAGCCTTGTAAGTTACTATTTGTTACATTTTTGTATTGTCAGCACTGTTTTTGGACTTTTGTTAAATAAATGTCACAAACACGATTCAGCGCCTGGGTCTGTTTTTCTGCCCCATAGGGGCATTTATGACAGAATATTGCCGCCAGTTTTAGGCCCAGCTGTTGCGTTTGTGCATTTTTTCCTTTTTGCCTTTTTTTCCCCCTTTCACTCCCCAGCCTGTGGTGCTTATCATGTCCCCAGCTCGCCAGCATCATTCTAATAAGGGAAGATCGGCAGCAGGGTCCCCCAGCCTGGAGGAAGAGTGGGCGGTGGACTTCATCCAAGACTTTGTGGATGAGGCTCTCGCCACCCGTGGACCCAAGAAGACATGGGACTGTTTGTATAGAGCAGTGGGAATCCTTGAGACATACCCTGGCCTTTGGAACTACCCACAATACACAGAACTGCTGTCCATGGTCTGTGCGCTCCAGCGATCATTTCGTGGACTAACTATGGGAGCATTTCCAGCTGTCGAGGCAGAGGCGCTCTCCACAGCTGATGTCCATCTCCCACCTCGCTTCGCCCGACCCACCTTCAGCTCCAGCATGCACGTTGCCAACTCCACGGCAGTGCCGTTGCCCAGGTACAGACAGCCGGAGAAACGCCTCCTACTCTCAGCCAGCAGTATCCCTTACATCGAGCCAGACAAATCCCGCAGCAGTTCCATCTTCTTGTTCTTCTTCACTGGCCGTTCTGCCAGCCTCCTCCTCTGCTGCTGCAAACCCCGTCTCGTCGATGTATCCTCCCGCTGCTGACAATACATTTTTGTATTGTCAGCACTATTTTTGGCCTTTTGTGTTCTTTTGTTAAATAAATGTCACAAACGTGATTCAGCCCCTGGGTCTGTTTTTCTGCCCCATAGGGGCATTCATGACAGACAGAGTTTGAGGAATGATGGTGATGAGTCAAGTGGAAAAAATACAGTGAAGAAGAAGAAAAGAAGCACTGAAAATTGTCGCCTCCTAGTGGAAGAATGAACAGAATCAGAGTTATTCAGCTGAGAATAAGTCTGGGGAGAAGAGATGTTTTTAATCTGTGAGTTGTTTGATCACAAAAGTTTACTTTTTGTCTGCTTCTGTTGTCTTTATATAAAAATGTGCAAAATTTCAGTTAATACCAATATTATACAGTGCCTAGATTAAAATATGCTGATAGTACTTTATAACATATAATAAGGGTGACTTTTTCTTTTCCTATGAACTATAAACCCAAACATTTGAATCCTTTTTGGCAGGGATGGGTAACTGGCGGCCCGCCCCTCATCCACTGTGGCCTGCCAGTCCATTTCCAAAAATCAATTACTTATTTGTATATCAAGTTTTCTGTATTTGGAACTGCATTCTTAAATGCAATAGCTATGTTCAGATCCACAGTGTACTTCAACTGTATTCCCTACTCCCTGCTCCATTCTCAGGGAATATCAGTTAACTGCTCTTCACAAAATTTCTCCATTTGAAAACACCCTGTAACCATTGGCTACCTCCTCCGTGCGTTACCATGGTAACCATGGACATGTACTGACACTGTGGTGGATAATTTATATTTCTTAAATAAAATCTTAATACAAATATATTTTATTATAATCAGTTGATATAAACAATAACCAACATCAGTTTAGCTTGTTAATAACGTTAGCAACAATAGTTTGTTTTACTCATATTTGAGGCGCAATGGCTTATGGGTAATCTTCTTGTCAACTTCCGGTGAAGTGATGTTGTTCATTTCTTCCCTGCTCAGTTCTCAGTTCCTTCTTCTTCTTTTAGATTTGATTGGCGGTTGGCAACCAGCCTACAGGTGCATTACCGCCACTGACTTGATTATCATCACTCCACACCTCTGCGTAAGGAGTTCTGAACAACTCCCCATGCGCAAAAAAAACATCTGCCCCCAGACTGTGTCCTAGGTGAGGCTGTTTCTCAGATCAGTATCAGTTCCCTTTGAACTGAAGACCATTCGCTCCCTTTGGTTTGGAATCTCACTTAAGGAGCAACCATCTATAGGATGGCTGCTCCTTCACGTGGTGCCTCGGTGCCGAGCAATGCCTCTTATTTTATATTTGTGTAAGAGAAGTAGGGGGTGATGTACAGTGGGGGAAAAAAGTATTTAGTCAGCCACCAATTGTGCAAGATGAGAGAGGTCTCCAATTTTCATCAGAGGTATACCTCAATCAACTATGAGAGACGAAATGAGAAAAAAAATAATCCAGAAAATCACATTGAAGGATTTTTAATGAATTAATTGGTAAATTCCTCGGTAAAATAAGTATTTGGTCAATAACAAAAGTTCATCTCAATACTTTGTTATATACCCTTTGTTGGCAATGACAGAGGTCAAACGTTTTCTGTAAGTCTTCACAAGGTTTTCATACACTGTTGCTGGTATTTTGGCCCATTCCTCCATGCAGATCTCCTCTAGAGCAGTGATGTTTTGGGGCTGTCGCTGGGCAACACGGACTTTCAACTCCCTCCAAAGATTTTCTATGGGGTTGAGATCTGGAGACTGGCTAGGCCACTCCAGGACCTTGAAATGCTTCTTACGAAGCCACTCCTTCGTTACCCGGGCAGTGTGTTTGGGATCATTGTCATGCTGAAAGACCCAGCCACGTTTCATCTTCAATGCCCTTGCTGATGGAAGGAGGTTTTCACTCAAAATCTCACGATACATGGCCCCATTCATTCTTTCCTTTACACGGATCAGTCGTCCTGGTCCCTTTGCAGAAAAACAGCCCCAAAGTATGATGTTTTCACCCCCATGCTTCACAGTAGGTATGGTGTTCTTTCTCCTCCAAACACAACAAAGTTGAGTTTTTACCAAAAAGTTCTATTTTGGTTTCATCTGACCATATGACATTCTCCCAATCCTCTTCTGGATCATCCAAATGCTCTCTAGCAAACTTCAGACGGACCTGGACATGTACTGGCTGAAGCAGGGGGACATGTCTGGCACTGCAGGATTTGAGTCCCTGGCGGCGTAGTGTGTTACTGATGTAGCCTTTGTTACTTTGGTCCCAGCTTTCTGCAGGTCATTCACTAGGTCCCCCTGTGTGGTTCTGGGATTTTTGCTCACTGTTCTCGTGATCATTTTGACCTCACGGGGTGAGATCTTGCGTGGAGCCCCAGATCGAGAGAGATTATCAGTGGTCTTGTATGTCTTCCATTTTCTAATAATTGCTCCCACAGTTGATTTCTTCACACCAAGCTGCTTACCTATTGCAGATTCACTCTTCCCAGCCTGGTGCAGGTCTACAATTTTGTTTCTGGTGTCCTTTGACAGCTCTTTGGTCTTGGCCATAGTGGAGTTTGGAGTCTGACTGTTTGAGGTTGTGGATAGGTGTCTTTTATACTGATAACGAGTTCAAACACGTGCCATTAATACAGGTAATGAGTGGAGGACAGAGGAGCCTCTTAAAGAAGTTGTTACAGGTCTGTGAGAGCCAGAAATCTTGCTTGTTTGTAGGTGACCAAATACTTATTTTACCAAGGAATTTACCAATTAATTCATTAAAATTAATTTAACCAATTAATTCATTAAAAATCCTTCAATGTGATTTTCTGGATTTTTTTTTCTCATTTTGTCTCTCATAGTTGAGGTATACCTATGATGAAAATTGGAGACCTCTTTCATCTTTTAAGTGGGAGAACTTGTACAATTGGTGGCTGACTAAATACTTTTTTGCCCCACTGTATGTGCCTGTGTGATTGTGTTTGTGGGTATGTTTATGGGAGGGCTAGAAGGGGTGGGGATGTATCGTGTAAAATATGTAACTAAATGTGTCTACTGTTTTTATCTATGTAAAGCACTTTGCACAGCATCTAATGTTTAAAAAGTGCTATACAAATAAAGTTTGATTGATTAATTAATATGGCAGAATACCCTATGCATTTCACTTAAGAGTATACTATTGGGTGATCGGAACACACCTAATTATACAGTCCACCAGCAGAGGGAGCGCTAATTGAAACCTAGGTGCCACTGTGTGTGCAAGTGGTCAAGGAGAGAGCGAGAGTGAGGGAGCCACAGGGAACACTGCACCAGTGGAGAACATGTTTTTAAGGTACTAGTGCATGCCCGTAGAAAGCAAGTATTCTTGTGTGGAAACAGGTAGGCCAATTAGGCTTTACAGGCCCAAATGTAGGCTGTGTTTGAAAGTGGAATACAAAGAGGTGTAGCCTATATGTGCGCCCCCAGTGCACCCGCGCGTTCCATGTTTTCCACATACTGTATGCCAAATTATCCTTTAGAGCTACGCAATCATGGCAGCATTGGAGTATAACTTTTTAAGCATTACATCTTCAGTATTGTCTTTTTCTAGTCAAATTTGTTGCTTTTCACTTCCTTGTTTTGTTTACAGAGTGTTGTGGTGACTGGTTGTGATGCCACGTATTATCCAATCAGTACAAAGTCAATCCAAAACCCTGCCCACACTTCTAGAAGCCAGAGCATGAGGAAATGGGAGCGGTAGCTAAACTTCTATTGATAAAAATTACATATTTTCACTGAGCAACTCCATACTCGGGGATGACACCCCCATAACCTCAGCAAAGCACTTATAAAAATCTGAGGCCAGTCTGATGAATGGTTTGGAAGAAATGTGAGGAACTCACACACTGACACACATACAGAGACAGAGATCTCTTGCATTTATAAATAGATGATGCCTGCTAAGACCGCATTAATAGGCTGCAAACAGCAGTAAATGTACAAAGTAGGCTGCTTTTAAACAAGAATAAATGCTACTGAGGAGCTGTAGCATTTATTCTTGTTTGGCAGGTGAAGCCTCATGGAGCTCGGAGGCTTTTCTTCTAATTGTGCAGAAAAATATTCAAAGCTTTGAAGGTTTCTTTCTAAAGAGCGCGACTGAAGCACTAACAGTTTCAATTCCATGTCAGAAGTAAAAGTTCACAGACTGTGGTCGTTGTAATCTGCTGCATTTTTTTGTTCATTTATGCCAGTGGCTCTTAAACTTTTTTTATTCCCCATTTTGGGGAGCCATTAAGAAGCCCACCTGCCCACAGTTATTTCTCTGCTGCTCCACACCCACAATGAATTCAAGAGTAAGCTAAGCCTCATCATATTTCCTATTCTTCTTGGCTTTTTTTTTTGTAAATTATCATCCAGAATTTCTCTTTGCTTAGAGTTTTAAAAATTAGGTCATGATATAATTTTATCTATCCATCCATCCATCTTCTACTGTTTAATCCTTTTCGGGTCGGGGGGACTGGAGCCTATCCCAGCATCTTTACGCGAGAGGCAGGGTACACATTGGACAGATCACCAGTGCATTGCAGGGCAGATATAATTTTATCAGTAATTTTAATTCTAATATGATAAAACACTGAGTAGCTTTTATTTTCATTTGTATTTTCAGTTTTAATTGTAAAACTTTTGACTTTGCAGGAAATAATACCCCCCCTTCCCCCAAACGGAAGGTTGATATGTAAATCTGGCCCTCGAGAAGTGATGAAAAATTTTTGTGGCCCTCACTATCACCAAAGTTGCCCATCCCTGCTTTTTGGAAAGCTTTGCCTATAAGAATACTTTAGCTTCATTCAGGCAAAAGTTTTTGTTCTCTGGGGCTAAATTTTCTCCTCATTGGCCACCATTTGCATGCATGTTTAGGCTTTTTTTTTTTTTATCTCCTGTGTGTCTTGCAGTTGTGTTGCTATGGCCTTAACTAAAGCTTTTTTCTGATAGACCATTATACTTTGTTTCATAAAGGTAATAAAAAGCAATTGTTAAAATAGTTTAACACATCGGGATTGGTGTGAGTAGCCAAAACTGCAAGGCTGATATAAAGGCTGTACTGCCAACAGGCCTGGTCATTAGGTTTACTTCAGCTTAACACTGTGTTCCAGGTATGTAGGTAGTCAAAACTCCAAGGTTGAACTGACGTCACTTCTGCATTAACTAGTCAGAAAACGCTGACTCTTGACTGCCACTGCTAGGGTCCCTTTACCCAGACGGAGATCGATGGGTGATCACTGAGAGATCAAAAATTTACCTGATCTCTCATCGATCTCCTGAAGCCTCAAAAAAGCTGTTTGTATACAGCGGGGAAAATAAGTACTGAACAAGTCAACATTTTTTTCATTAAACATATTTCTGATGGAGCCAGTGACCTGAGATTTTCACCAGATAGCAGTAACAACCCAAGTAATCCATACGTACAAAGAAATCAAGGCATCTGTGTTCTCAAAACAAGTTTTATTTAATAAAGTGGAATGACACAGGGAATAGGTATTGAACACATGAAGAAAAAGAGGTAGAAAATGGCAAAGAAAGCCAAGAAACCAGCTGAAATCCATCTGAATTTAGGAAGCTATCCCATCCTCCATCAGTGCAAATTGTCCTGACTGATAGCCTTTAAAAAGGTCTGTGAATATCAGATTGTCACACCACAAAGAACTCATGATAGGTAGAAGCAAAGACCTTTGCAACCTTATTGTTGCAGAACATAATGATGGCATTGGTTACTGACACATTTCTAAACTGCTGAATGTTCCAGTGAGCACTGTTGGAGCCATCATTCGGAAGTGAAAAGAGCATCATTTTACCATAAACTGGCCATGACCACGAGCTCCTCACAAGGTTTCTGACAGAGGAGTCAAAAGAATTTTCAGAAGAGTTATCCAAGAGCCAAAGACCACACGTGGAAAACTCCAGAAAGACCTGGAGTTGGCAGGTACTGCTGTTTCCAAAAAAACCCCAAAACAATAAGTAACACATTCAATCGACATGGGCTGTATGCCTGCTGACCTCGCAAGACTCCATTGCTGAAGAACAAACATGTTGCACCTCGTTTAAAGTTTGCTGCACAATGCAAGCCAGTAAAATACTGGGAGAATATAGTCTGGTCAGATGAGACCAAAATTTAACTTTTTGGATGCCCAACATACAGCATGTTTGGATGAGAAATGGCACTGCACATCCCATCATGGTGTGGGGGTGTTTTTCAGCACATGATACAGGCAGACTTCATGTAACTGAAGGAAAGATGAATGGACAAATGTACAGAGACATCCTTGATAAGAACCTGTTGCCATCTGCCAAGATGCTGAAGATGAAATGAGGGTGGACATTTCAGCAAGACAATAATCCCAAACACACAGCCAAGGAAACTCTCAACTGGCTCCAGAGAAGGAAAATAAAGCTGCTAGAATGGCCCAGTTAGTCACCTGACCTGAATCCAAATGAAAATCTATGGAACGAACTGAAGATCGGAGTTCATAGAAGACACCCACGGAACCTTCAAGATTTGAAGACAGTTTGTGTGGAAAAATGGACTAAAATCATTCCTGAGCAATGCCTGTGTCTAGTTTCTCCATACAGGAGGCATCTGGAAGCTGTTATTACCAACAAAGGCTTTTCTACTAAATATTAAATGAATTTCACCAAGCGTGTTCAGTACTGGGGCAGCGCGGTGGAAGAGTGGTTAGCACTGCGGCAGCACAGCAACTCACCCTTGGCCGGGGGATCCTGGGTTCAATCCCAGCCCCCGACCAACAGTGATCTGTGTGGAGTTTACATGTTCTCCCCGTGTCTGCGTGGGTTTACTCCGGGATTTCTCCGGTTTCCTCCCACAGGCCAAAAACATGCAAGTTAGGTTAATTGGCATCAAACTGGGGATTCTAAATTGTCCTTAGGTATGAATGTGAGAGTGAATGGTTGTTTGTCTCTCTGTGTTGGCCCTGCGATGGACTGGCGATCTGTCCAGGGTGTCCCCTGCCTCTCGCTCAAAGATTCTGGGATAGGCTCCAGCCCCCCCGCGACCTGAAAAGGATTAAGCGGAAGAAGATGGATGGAAGATGGATGGTGTTCAGTACTTATTCCCTGTGTCATTCCACTTTATTAAATATAACTTGTTTTGTGAACACAGTTGCCTTGATTTCTTTATATGTATGGATTACTTGGTTTGTTACTGATATCTGGTGAAAATCTCAGGTCAATGGCTCCATCAGAAATATGTTCAATGAGAAAAATGTTGACATATTCAATGCTTATTTTCCCCACTGTAAATGTTTGGAAGATGTTTGTACGATTTTCATGGTGATCTATAGAGATCTTTGAAAGATCCTTCAGAGATCGCTGAGCAACCAGGAGAGATTGCTGAGGGATCACTGACCACACTCTAGTTAAGACTGCTGTAGCAGATACTGTTTTTTTTTTACCTTTAAACAGGATAATGAGCCACTTTTGTTGCAGTTAAGCAAACGAGAAAGCTAAGCAGTTAGTGTTAGAAATCTTAAAAAGAAACTGAAATAAAAACTGAAAAATTTTATGTTTTTTTTTATGTGTCCCTGTTATGTTTCTGAGTCCATCTAATTCAACTTGTTTGTTCCTGAAATACAAACTTCATCCATGTGATTGGTCCCTGTGAGGTGAACTGTACATGTAGCTCAAGACAAATGTATTCACTGTAACTTGAGAGGAAGTCCTTGTAGCGGCATGTGAACTTGCAGACACACAGTCATTATCACTTTCTCTTCATCTGACACGCACTCTTACAAGCATACCAACGCTTTATCCATCCCCATGTGTTTGGTAGTGGGAGGGTGTGGGGAGGTCGTTACTCTCTGCAATAAACAGTCGTCCAGTCAAACGGCGACTGTGCCGAGGTGGTATGCCGAGTGTTTATAAGGCGTGGCGACCCGTTGTGACCCTTGACCCTGAATAGTGGTGGAGCGAGTCAAATGCCGTTGGGCTACTTGGTATTATGATGGAACATAGAGGCAGATAGAAGGACATGACCTTGGAGGCTTTTAACCAATCTTCATATTTAATTAGGATGAATTGTTTTTTTAAAAATTGTTTTTCCTTATTTCACGATCGGTTTATGTACAATTTGCCTTAAGAGAACATCTGCCCCACCCCTTACCTGATGCTCAAACCTTGTTTGCTTGAGACAGCTTATCAGAAATCAGTTGAATTAAAAAGGGTGTGGTTAGAAATTGCAATGCTACCAGTGAACATGAGTATGGAACTGAAAATGAGCACAAACTTCTTTTTTAGAACTTTAATCACATTTTCATATTTCAGTAGTCTAGTCAGAAGTCTATTGTCTGAAGCGTAGAGTGCATTTATGGGCGTGTCCAAGTCCATTTCACTATTAAAGCAGCATCTTTGGGTGAGAGGGGGGCACACCCTGGACAGATCATCAATGAATGAATGAAAGTTCAAGTAAAGGATTATGACAGATTTTTACTAAATCAGTCCATCAAAATAAGGGACATAGAGAATTTCGTGCCCTGGTAACAGACACACGTGCACGTCCATACCTTTTAAACCATGGTTGATAAGCTGACTATAGACTTGCTTTCTGTAGATCAAATGCAGACTGGAATAAAATGAATTGATTAATATCAATGTGCCAAACTTGGGGCAGAGCCTCACCCACTTTAAATCAGTCCCCTCCTACGAGCGAGAGGTGCACACACAGTCAGTTCCTATTCAGGTGGCGAGGGCGCACAGCGGTAAACCAGACAATGCGCTGACAAAAACACCAGAGCAAGGAACAAAGTGAGGTGCAAAATCACAACCAGACTGTCAAAACAAGGCCCTAAATGTTTTTGTCTAAGGGTTTAAGACTGCAATCATTGCTCAGATAGTAGGTATACTTTTATCTATTTGTCATGTGATCAGACTTTCCCCTGTGGTTTGGTTTATTTACACTTAAAGCATTGACTGAGATGGACCAAATTATAAATCGACTGTTCTGTGTCAGCAATAGATGCTAAATTTGTCTCAATTTCAAAAATTCTCTCCATTCTCTTCTGTTTTAGCTAATCCACATCGTCAGAAAACCCAGCCTGACTTGTGCTAATCTTCTGGCCATTATTCCTTTTCTTTGCCCTTTTTCCTCCTCCTCCCGTTTTGCTTATTTTACGTCCTCTGTCCCCTCATGACATCATCTGTACTCAGTGTGGTTGGGGTTTAGTTTTGAGTGCTGCAGCTATATTAAACCGCCCCGATTTATTTTCGCCCTCCTTTGATCCATTCTCGTTAGAGTCGCCGGCCGCAGGGCCACGGGACCTGCCAGCCTCCACTTTATAAACCCTGGCAGTGTGTAAAATAAAGCACACACACACACACACACACACACACACACACTCCTAGCATGTGGATAAAATCTGCAATAAAAACTGGGTGTGAAAGTGGAGTGAATTAAGTGGGCCGAGGTTCGGTCCAGTCCCGCGGTGCAGTTAGTGGTGATGAGGATCTGCTGGAGGTGGCGAGAGAATTGTGGAGTTGGTGTGAAAATTCACAGCTACTCTGTGACGACTGAGTCACTTTTTTAATATTTGAATCTAAAACTGCAAACTCAAATTACTTTGATGGCGACTGTAAACCCCATTAATATTTACTATGTAATTTTTTTGATTTTTCACAATTCTGCATGAATGTCCATTATGTCCAGACTGGTTTAACGCTGCAGTGTTATTGCTGTTACAGACTGTTAAAGGTGTGTAGCTTTACCCGTCTGTGGCTTTAATGTTGTGGCTGATCTTTCATGTTTTAGAATGTTAACATTTAAAATTAAAATAGCACTGGGCCATGTGCTCGATTTCCATGGTTCTCATCCTTGGGCCTGAGTCTTCTTGAAAGTGTGATCAATTTCCTCAATGTTGGGCGAAAACCTTGTATCTCAAACCTGTTTTGTTGGTCACCCTTTATGTCTCTGGGTGTTATTTTAAAACAAATATCAAACCAACGCTAAGCATTCGAAAAGCCAGCGTATGCCCCCAGGAAACAAGTTCACCTTCAACATTTATTGCAGGGAGAATTAAAATTACTTCAAACTTTTTACTCTTTTAAACTTGCAACAATTTTCTTCTGAATTTGCAACTTTTTCTTTTAAATATACAACTTTTTCTCACAAGTTTCCTACCTTTTTTCTTGTGTGTGCAACTTTCTCATAAAAGTGTCCATTTTTTAAATTTGTGAATTTTTTCTTGTAAATCTGAAAATTTTTTCCTCATGAATTTGTGACTTTTTTCCCTTTAATCTGTTTTTCCCTCATAAATTTTCATGCATTTTCTCATCAATATGTGACTTTTCCACTGTAAATTTACTGTTTTTTTTTCTTGTAAATTTGCTGCTTGTTTCCATCCATCATAAATTTACAACAAATTTACTGTAAATTTTTTAAACTTTTTTTTCATTAATATTCCACTTTTTTCTTGTAAATTGTAAAGCTGGTCAATATGTAATGTTTTAATTTTCTTCCCGTTCATCAAGACAGTGACCCAAGTTTATTTTATTTTTTAGTTGGGAGGAGAGATTCCCCCCCCACCCACACACACACACACTTCTGTGAACTCTTTCAATTACAACAGTAGGGGTCCTCCAGCATAATCTTTCATAAGACTAACAAAAAACAAGAAACGGCCCTGGTTGTAGGCCAGAGAGAATGACTGAATATGGAAAACATGTCCAGAGAATAAAATGATTGCTGATTAATCTACAAAGGATCGCTTATATGAAATAGATAAAATAGTTAAAGATAGATGCTATTCTCACATCACAGCTCAAGACATTTGTGATGAATACCTGAAATGCTGCAGATTTTCATGTGTAACTAAGACACACTGAATGGTGACTGACTCCATTTTCTTCAGATTTGGAGCTGATTGCCTTCAACAATGCTCTTTGGCTGCAGTCAGGGTATTATTATCCATATTAGCCTGCCCTTCTAGGCACCGCAAAACACAGCCACATTTATTACCTGCCAAGTCAGATATTTCAGGGCTTTCAGAGAAATCCCAGTTTCCTACTAGTAGTCATGATTTGGATTTGGACAAGTGCTCTACTTCCAAATCAGATGCTGATTTTCTCCTTAATCCCACACAGAAATGTGACTTACTTTACCGTACCTGATAAATTATTACATTAGAGACCATTTTAATTTCCATAGGGAGAAATAAGAGGCCGAGAACAAGATGGGAAAGAAAAAAAACTGGAACATTACTCCCATTTAGTAATAAAAGTAAAGGGGGAAAACCTGATTAACAGCCTCTACCTTTCTCTTTCCTTGTCTTGCAGGATGGGAAAGCTGACTGCAAACAGGAGAAATGCCCGCTGGTGTCTGAAGACTGTGCTCTGGTGGTGAAACAGACTGGAGCCTGCTGTGAGAGATGTAAAGGTGAGACAGACTGACAGGTGGGCGGACTGTCGGAGGCAGAACAAGGGGACGTCTGTGTTTCTTTGTCTTTTTTATGTTTATTGTACCTGCAGCAGCATGGCACTAATGGAAGACTGACACAACAGAAGCACAGAGATGCTAACCAGACTCTGTAAATGCACACAGGGGTCCTGCAGGGACGGCTTTAATGCACTGCATCTCAACAGCCAGTCCTAAATACAGAATGTGGCAGTCAAACTGTATTATTTACCTCACATATAGGAACATACACACACAGCTGCTGAGTGTGGAGACAGTGTGGCTGCAGGAGGAGTTCACCGGTGGGTTTACAGGCCACAGAAATACAGTAGTTTTATGAGACAGGAACTCAGAATCAGAATCAGAATAAACTTTAATGTCCGTCACGGGAAATTTGTCTTGGATGTCAGTGCTACATAGTGCTGCATTCACCTTTGGTCACAATTTAAAACAACACACAGTCAGCAATTTTTTTTTTTAAATTTTTTTTATTACTTATTTTGTACCTGTAGGTAGATTTGTTTTGCAGTCTTGGTGACAAGCCACCAGCTGCCGGTCGCTGCGTGCGCAAGCGCCCCGTATCCCTAACCTGCATGTTTTTGGTATGTGGGAGGAAACCGGAGAAATCCCGGAGTAAACCCACGCAACACGGGGAGAACATGCAAACTCCACACTGATCACTGTTGGTCGGGGGCAAGGATCGAACCCACGGTCTCACGATCCCCACGATCCCCCGGCCGAGGGTAAACTGTGCTGCCACAGTGCTAACCACTGCGCCACTGTGCAGCAATGTTTATAGACAAAGATTAACAATAAAAATAATAGTAATAATCCTCAGATCCTCGTCATTCTCCTCCTTCACACAAGTCTGAGTTTACCTACTGTATCTGTAGATTATTCTGAGATTGTTCCATCACTCTACATACACAACTTTAACAATACACATTGAAGAATACATGGTTTTCAATCATGTGACTTCCAACAGGGTCAGATAGGGTTGGCATCCACATTGGAGGTGAAAATAGGAGTTTGTTAACTTACAAAATGTGTAAAAACCTTTGAAACTTAAAGTGAAACTCTTGATAATGACTCTAGATAAAGTTATGATGACAAATTAGCTTTAATTAAGAAGCAGGACCCTTACTTAACCCCAAAGCAACGAGACTGTCCATAACGATGACATGCGGCAGAAAGTACAAGCACACATCACTTTGAATTTTTAGCGCGTTGAGTTCACTTGCGGGCACATCATCTAATCCTTCAGAATTCTGGTAGACTGCTGCATTCTGGGTAGTATCATTGGGGAGTTTGGACAAGAATGGCACCTACAGTTCTTCGGGCTGCGCCGGCGGGGTATTACTCACACAAGCCTACCTCCAAAACCAGCAGCACCAACAACACCACTGCCTCATTTCGGGACCTGTGAACGCCAAGATGGAAACTTCTCATGTTGACATGATGTTGTTGTACAGCAGAAATGAGCGGGATGACACCACAGTGGTCTACACTCCCTACAACGATGCCAACACCCGGATTGGTGTACGGAGAGGCAGACTATAAGGCCAGCCAACATTGGTGACTCAAAGAAAGAGCATGAACACAACCGAGTACGTGGCCGTACCAAGCTCCAAGCACCTCTTGGAGATCGTAGGCACGCATGGTGAGTGGGTTTTGTCTTTTCGGCTGGGGTTGGTCAAAATTATGAGTTAACATTTTGCTGTTAAAAGTAGCTCCGTGAAACTTGGTCACAAGAATGTTATGTAATGTACGGTTACTGTAAGTTAAATTATCACATCAACAATTTTTAAAATCGTTTGTTGCAACAAATTAATGAACCAGTTATAAGTTTGATTGGTATTTGATTTAAAATATGCAAAAGAATGGTTAGTCTGTTGTAAGTGAAAATAAAGAAAGCTAGCTAACTTTCTGACATCCATATGAGCCTGATGGAGTATGCGTGTTTATATAAATGTGTAACTCATTCTGGTTAGGTAGTAATAATTGCAGGTAATCGATAAATCAATGCTTTGCCCCTCCCGCCAGTGTTTGTACAACCAGTGTAAGCACAGTAGTTCACCATATTTACATTTTCTGCTGAATACACCTACAGCTTCACCTCCAATATGGCCACCAATATGGGTACTGTATGCTGATCTCTACAGAAAAACTGGACAGCTCATGCCCCATTAGCGAGTACAGAACTGAGTGAAGCGACTGAACCGCCATATTAGTACACCCAAAACACTCAGCGAGTCAATAGAGAATGAATGGGTTTAGTAGTAATGGGTTTAGTAGTAACACACCCTTTCCTGAAAATGTCATCAAAATCCATTCATAACTTTTTGAGTAATGTTGCTAACAGACAAACCAACCAACCAACCAACAGACAAACCAACGCCACTAAAAACATTACCTCCATCCTCCCTTGGCGGAGGTAATAATGACCAAACTGAGAACTGAGCAGGGAACATATCCTATAGAACACAAATGCAGACAAAATAATGAATAATAATAAATACAGAAAAAAAAAACAAAATACAACTTAAAGCGAGGATGTGGGCTGGGGCCCATGGCCTTGAAAACAGGGAATACAGACGATAACTTAAGGTGAGGACATGGGGCCCAGTCCACATCCTGACAGTACCCCCTCTTAAGGGGCGTTTCCAGACGACCCAATGGTAACGCCAACAAAAAAACCTCCCAGGGTGGGGGTGTAAGGTCAGGTGGGCCGAAACAAATCCCCCCCCAGAGTCCAAAACATAGTTCATGGGCCAATGAAAGTCCAAGGCCCCCAAACCCAAAACAAAGGTCGGATGGCCTTCCAGAGTCCCTGGGCCACCAGACCGGAGAACATGGTGGGTCCAGGGGTCTACCCAAGTCCATGGGCCCCCAGACCAGAAAGCAAAGTGGGTCAGGGGGTCTACCAAAATCCATGGGCCCCCAGACCAGAAAACACAGCAAGTCAGGTGGTCTACCGGAGTCCCTGGACCACCAGATTAGGGAACAAGATGGGTTGAGAGATGACTATAGGGGCACTTTAATTTTTAGAGCTTTTTGCTCTAAAGATAATGACATAGGAGCCTTTAGTTCAGAAAACAATAATACAGGAGTCTTTTGCTCAGGCAATGATAACACAGCAGCTTTTGACTCAGACATTAATGCAGGAACCTTTAATTCAGAAACCGATAACAGGGGAGCTTTTTGCTCTGGAACCAGTAATGAAGGAGCTTTTAATTCAGAAATTGATAACAGTGAAGTTTTTAGTTCTGGAGCCAGTAATGAAGGAGCTTTCAGTTCTGTAGCAGGTGGCTGCAGCGTGCTACCCTCAGAAACAGCTGGCAGGAGCGTGCTGAACTCAGGAACGGACAGTTGTTGTACACTAACCTCAGGTGTTGGTGATGGGGGTGCACTGACTTCAGAGACAAGTGACAGCAGCACGCAGCCCTCTGGAGCAGGTGTTAACAGCGCACTGAACTTAGGAATCAATGATAGTGATGTGCACCTCGTTCGGGAACTGATGATTTAGGCATGCCAGGTTCGGGAGCAGCTGGTTGGAGTGCGCTGACCTCAGGAGCCACCGATGCTGACTGATCAGCGGTGAAGCCAGATGCTGCAGGCGGCACATCAGGCGAGGTGCTCAGGGAAGAGGAGAGGGGAGACATAGGTGATGATGGAGGGATGACAGTGGCAGCAAAGATGACAACGGATAACGATGGAGTGAGCTCAGCAGCGATGGTAATTGGCTGCTGCTGAGCCCCCTCACCGGGAACAGGACAAGATCTTTCAGTGGTGGATGTTAAAAAAAGGAAAGGTACTTGTCTCTGTCCCAGTTCTGCTGCTGCTGGAAAGTCAGACAAGTCCTCCCGGGAGTTCATGGAGCTCGTCCAATGAGGAGCCACTGCCCAATGGTGTAGTCCAGTTACTGCACGGAGGGAGGAGGATACAGAGGTCCACTGTGCCTCCGATGGAGGAGAAATGACAGGCCGCGCTGGCACGAGCCGTGTCTTCCCTCAGCTCACAGTTGCTTCACATACCCCCGCTCTCTTCCAACCGTTGGCAGCATCTCCACCAGCCCCTGGACCAACACCAGCAGATAGGGATGGGTGCACGGGAGTCCAGCGAGTGGGGGGCATCGCTGAAGTGTGGTAAAATCCTCAACGCCTCTGGAGGCGCCTTCCAGGAGACTGAGGGCTTGTTCCAGCATATCGGAGGAGTGGGCGTCCTTGATGAGGCTCTTGATTAAGGAAGCAGCCCAAACCTCCCTTTCGTCGAAGCCCATTAAAGAAAACTTGGAGTCTGCTGGGTCTGTAGATACAGGACCCAGGTGTGAGACTCAAGTTCAAAAATGTTTATTTTAGGAGCTGCTCACTGAAAATCATAACACAAAACCAGGCATGGGCAGGCAAACAGAACAGGACTAAACTAAACTTAGCTACGGACAAGGCAGAAACGTGGACTCACAGCAGTTCTGACGGGGACACCATGTGCAGGTGAGGAATGGCATCCCTTAAGTAACAAACGGACAGGTAAGACATAATTACAATCAGGTGTAAACAATCAAGGATGGAACTAAGCTCAGACAGAAAATAACTCATTGTGCTGTCACAATAAAACCAAACCAAAATTACAGATAAAGACAGGAATAATGATAAGCAAACATAAACATGGCTCAGATGATAATGATACTAATAAACCAGACTGAATAATAATGATGATAATAATACTAACAACCAAAGACTAAGAATACGGCATGGATGAACAGACAATCACTGACAGGGAATACACATGAAACATAATGTCAACTGATCAGGGGAGACAAGACCAAGAAAACCAGGATAATAATAATAAATAATAATGACCAAACTGAGAACCGAGCAGGGAACATATTCTATGGAACACAAATGCAGACAAAATAATGAATAATAATAAATACAGAAAAAACGCAAAATACAACTTAAAGCAAGGACGCGGGCTGGGGCCCATGTCCTGAAAACAAGGAATACAGACTATAACTTAAGGTGAGGACATGTGGCCCAGTCCACATCCTGACAATTTCAGCCAAAGGGGGTAACACGAGCTATTAAGCGGTAGGGTGTCCAAACTTTTTCTTCAGTTAGAATATGCATTTTTGTTGATATCTTTTGTTTAATAAGTAAAGCAAGGTTAATTTTTGTTATTGTTGTTTATCTGCAATTAAATCACCTCCTTTTCCAGAGACAAATATCTGAATCAATATGTGAACTTTTCTTAATAAAGAACTGAATATTTAATGGGGTATCCTAATTTTTTCACGTGACTGTACCTGCCAGTAGGGAGCCTAAGTCCCACCCCCTCTACTTCCGCATTGTGAGACCTAACTTCAGAAAACAAAATCTGTATTTGAGTCAATAGCAAATGGCAAGAAAATTATTTTTCGATTCTGACCGAATTTTGCCAGGAATTATACATATGTTTGTCAATTTTAAAGATAACTTTCCACATAAATGAAGTTGTAGGATGCCTTCTAACTGTTGAAGTATAAGGTTGTGAATAGATGTAAATTGAAAGACAACAAAGTCATGTCAGTTATGTCAATGTTTTTGAAGAGGGCCCACAAGGAACTGACTGATGGCAGAAAAATGAAGGTAAGCTCTTAAAGGGTAACAACCACTATAATTGTGTTTGGTGATGTACAGTATATAATCTGAGACAAGTAGATGTAGTTAACTAAGGGGTTTCACACAAAATTACTGTATATATTACTGTTTTATTTTAAAAGGAAATCTATAACTTTATGTGGAAGAATACCTTTAAAATTGACAAACATCTTATGTGTAATTCATGGCAAAATTCAGTCAGGATGGAAAAATTATTTCTCTCTTCTCACCAACTCCAATGTGTATTTTTTTTCTCCAAAGTTTGGTAGTAAGTAAGCAAAAAAGCAAACTAGAAGTCACTCAGAGAGTGCATATTTCCACCAAGGCTGTTTATTTCCCAGTTAAAATATAATGAAAATGTGTCATTTGAAGCGTCATAAATTGTGTCTGTGTATCTTCAGGTAATGACACTTGCAAAAATGTATTTTTTTTTAAGTTCTATTAAAAATAAATGAGGAAAAAAGTGATCCAGAATATGCATATTAAGCCCAATCTGCTCAAAAATGTAAAGGGTTCATCTGTAGCACAATGGCCACCTCTGTTAAAAATTTCATAAAAATGTGTTAAATAGTTTCTGTGCAAATCCTGCCAACAGACAAACAAATCACAGTAATCGCATTACCTCCTTGGCGTAGGGAAAATCACTGCCTGTTAGCATATACATATGTAAAACCCATTAATTTTATGACGGCCCATTCTGAATCCATGGATGTTAATATGGAGTTAGTCCTCCCTTTGCAGCTATAACAGCTTCCTCTCTTCTTGGAACACTTTCGGCAACATTTTGGAGGGTGTCTGTAGGAATTTCTGCCCATTCATCCAGAAGAGCATTTGTGAGGTCACACTGACATTGGACCAGAAGGCCTGGCTCACAGTCTGTATTCTCCTTCACCCCCCAAACGTGTTGGAAGGGTCAAGTTCTTCCACACCAAACTCATCCAACAATGCCTTTATGGACCAGGGTTTGTGCACTGGTACAGTCATTCTGGAGCAGAAAAGGGGCCTTCGACAAACTGTTCCCACAAAGCTGGAAGCAAAGAATTGTCCAAAAAGTTTTGGTAAGTTGAAGCATTAAGATTTGGGACTCTATGAAACACCTCAATTCAGCGATAAAGAGGTGTGGTCTAATATTTTTGTCCATGTAGTGTATGAATGCTCTTTAGTGCTGATTTTAGGTCTCACTGCAAAGATATAACTAATATTTATGGCTCCTTCAAGGTATTTGGTGGAAATTTTGTAAACTTGCTTGACTTTAATAGCTCCAGCCTGCCTTCCTTAGAAATGAATGAAGGGAATATCATTGCAGTTCACTTTGCGACCAAAAAGTGCTATGAAAAACAAGTTTCCAAATGGTCTGGGAGAAACTGATGCATGGTAGCAAGCTAGCGGTACTCAAATACTTTGCAAGCAGTTTCATGAAATGGTCAATCAGAAAGCAACTCATACCGGCTCGGATGTAGCCCGGGTTAACAAGGTCATGAGTTCCTGGCAGCAGAGGGCAAAGGACAGAGCTGCATGGAGGAATCTGATCAGACCTAAATGAAACAGTCATTGTCGCCCCCAACAGACTGCTATGATAATGATGATGATCATGAGATGGTGGTAAATGCTCACTGTTGGGTTAGGTCAGCACAGCAAAGAAGGAACTTGTGAGATCTAGCCGAGAGTTGAACAAGACAAAGATCAGGATGGGAAATCACAGTGTATGATATCACAATATACTGTATCACAAGATCATGATAGCATTGCATCACAGTCCAAGTATCGGGACTATAGTATCATGTGGCCTCTGGTAATTCCCACCCCTACTATACAGTCTTTAAAATGATGGCTTGTCCATGAGAATAAAAAAATGACTTCTCCAATTCAATTCAACTTTATTTGTGTAGCATCTAGTCACAACAAAAGTCATCTCAAGGCACTAGATACATAAGCACAAATCATAAATAATTCAGAGAAAAGCCCCAACGATCAAATGATCTCCAATGAGCAATCACTAGGCGACAGTGGGAAGGAAAAACTCCTTTATACAGTGCATCTGGAAAGTATTCACAGCGTTTCACTTTTTCCACATTTTGTTATGTTACAGCCTTATTCCAAAATTAATTAAATTCATTTTTTCCCCTCAAAATTCTACACACAATACCCCATAATAACAACATGAAAAAAGTTTTTTTTGAGATTTTTTCAAATTTATTAAAAACAAAAACTAAGAAATCACATGTAGACAAGTATTCACAGCCTTTGCCATGGAGCTCAAAATTGAGCTCAGGTGCATCCTGTTAACACTGATCATCCTTGAGATGTTTCTACATCTTAACTGGAGTCCACCTGTGGTAAATGCAGTTGACTGGACATGATTTGGAAAGGCACACACCTGTCTATATAAGGTCCCACAGTTGACAGTGCATGTTAGAGCCCAAACCAAGCGTGAAGTCAAAGGAATTGTCTGTAGACCTCCAAGACAGGATTGTCTCGAGGCACAAGTCTGGGGAAGGGTACAAAAAAATTTGTGCTGCTTTGAAGGTCCCAATGAGCACAGTGGCCTCCATCATCCGTAAATGGAAGAAGTTCGGAACCACCAGGACTCTTCCTAGAGCTGGCCAGCCGTCTAAACTGAGCACTCGTGGGAGAAGAGCCTTAGTCAGGGAGGTGACCAAGAAGCCGATGGTCACTCTGTCAGAGCTCCAGCATTCCTCTGGAGACAGGAGAACCTTCCAGAAGGACAACCATCTCTGCAGCAATCCACCAATCAGGCCTGTATGGTAGCGTGGCCAGACGGAAGCCACTCCTTAGTAAAAGGCACATGGCAGCCCACCTGGAGTTTGCCAAAAGGCACCTGAAGGACTCTCAGAACATGAGAAATAAAATTCTCTGGTCTGATGAGACAAAGATTGAACTCTTTGGCGTGAATGCCAGGTGTCATGTTTGGAGGAAACCAGGCACCGCTCATAACCACACCAATGGGGGTGGTAGCATCATGCTGTGAGGATGTTTTTCAGTGGCAGGAACTGGGAGACTAGTCAGGATAGAGGGAAAGATGAATGCAGCAATGTACAAAAACATCCTGGATGAAAACCTGCTCCAGAGCGCTCTTGACCTCAGACTGGGGTGACGGTTCATCTTTCAGCAGGACAACAACCCTAAGCACACAGCCAAGATATCAAAGGAGTGGCTTCAGGACAACTCTGTGAATGTCCTTAAGTGGTCCAGCCAGAGCCCAGACTTCAATCCAATTGAACATCTCTGGAGAGATCTGAAAATGGCTGTGCATCGATGCTTCCCATCCAACCTGATGGAGCTTGAGAGGTGCTGCAAAGAGGAATGGGCGAAACTGCCCAAAGATAGGTGTGCCAAGCTTGTGGCATCATATTCAAAAAGACTTGAGGCTGTGGTTTAATAAATTTGCAAAAATCTCAAAAAAAACCAAAAACTTTTTTCACATTGTCATTATGTGGTATTGTGTGTAGAATTTTGAGGAAAAAAATGAATTTAATCCCTTTTCAAATAAGGCTGTAACATAAAATGTGGAAAAAGTAAAGCGCTGTGAATACTTTCTGCACTGTAGGAAGAAACCTCTGGCAGAACCAGGCTCAGGGAGGGGCAGTCTTCTGCCACAACTGGTTGGGGGGTGCGGGGAGAAAGGAAGAAAATGAAGAAAGAAGATGCAAATGATTCATAACACAACAACAACATACAGGTAGAACAACGCTGGTCCAGATATGATGTGCAATGTTGTGTCAAAGCTAATTTGACCAAAGATTACAGCATTTTTACAGGCTTTTTTCAGGTTAATTAAGCTAAATTCTCATATGTAGCACTACAAGCAGACACATCCATAGCTGGACCTAGTGGTGTAATGCCCGAACACTATGTACAGTGAGCATAAATAGCAGATTTTTTTAAGTGGACATAGTAGATAGTAAAATTCAAAACTATGACATGCAAAATCCAATCTAGACTTGTGAATGATGTTCAATTAAAACATGATATCACCATCTAGCTAGCCAGCTGTCACATAGCTTATACAGACAATCAAGCATAATCAAACGCATGCACAGCGGGCCCGATTGATGCGGACTACAACACTACGCACACGTCTAGCAGTGGAACTGTACGCATGGTACCATTACACTACTAGTTACATAACATGCAGGGTGTCCGTAAAGTCTCTTTTCAATTTAACAGATTTATTACAAAAGCAAATGAATAGACAAATCTATGGAAATTATTACAAAATGAGGAGTAGATATTGAAGGGGTTTTTTTGCCTCATTTAATACACCTCTATATGGGCACCATCAGCTGCACAAAGCACATCAAGATGGTACTTGATTTTTTGCCATGTTCGCTGTAGCATAGCCTCATCAATGGTGGCAATGGTATCAATGATCTTTTGCTTCAGGTCGTTGATGTCCTGTATCTTTAACATAATGCCACAGAAAGAAGTTCAGGTGAGTGATATCTGGTGAACGAGGTGACCAGGGAATTGGGCCATCCCTTTCAATCCACCGGTCTGGAAATGTTTGATTTAGAAACCCACGAACATTGAAATACACAAATGCAATGTGATTAAAAACGTTGATAACCATTGAGTACATAGAACAAATCTGATTAGCAATTGCTTTTGTAATAAACTATTTCAATTGTAAAGAGACTATGTGGTCACCCTGTATAGCATGTGGGAAGTCTAATCAAAAGCTTTGTCAAATAGAAAGGTTTTCAGTTTTGTCTTAAAGGCAGAAAGGGTGTCATCTTCACAGACCCAGGCTGGTCATTGGTTTCATAAAAGAGGGGCTTGATAATTGAAAGCCCAACCCCCCATGCTAAAAAAAAACCATGCAGGTTAGGGATATGGGGCGCTTGTGCACGCAGCGACCGGCAGCTGGTGGCTTGTCACCAGACTGCAAAACAAATCTACCTACGGGTACAAAATAAGTACAAAAAAAAAATGATACTTTTAGAGACATTAGGGATTACTAGGAGTCCAGCATTCTGAGAGCTTAGTAATCTGTTAGGATAATAGGGTACGATCAATTCTTTGAAATAACTGGGGGATAGATTATGTATTTTTTTTTTTTTTTTTTTTTTGTTACTTATTTGTACCCGTAGGTAGATTTGGTTTGCAGTCTGGTGACAAGCCACTGGCTGCTGGTCGCTGCGTGCGCGAGCGCCCTAAACCTACATGTTTTTGGTATGCGGGAGGAAACCGGAGAAATCCCGGAGTAAACCCACGCAACACGGGGAGAACATGCAAACTCCACACAGCTCACTGTTGGTCAGGGGCTGGGATCGAACCCACGACCTCATGATCCCCGCGATCCCCCAGCCAAGGGTAAAACTGTGCTGCCACAGTGCTAAACCACTGCGCCACCGTGCAGCCCATGCGTATGGTTTTATGTCAAGAGAAGAACTTTAACTTTGATTCTGGATTCAACAGGGAGCCAGTGAAAGGGGGTCAGTATGGGAGAAATATGATCCATCTTTTAGTGTCCGTTAATACCCTAGCTGCAGCATTTTGAATTAATTGGAGAATTTTTAGAGAGTTTTTAGGACAGCCTGACAATAGTGAATTACAGTAATCTAATCTAGAAGTGACAGAGGCATGGACTAGTTTTTCTGCATCAGTTTGGGACAGGATGTTCCTAATTTTAGCAATATTCCGTAAACAGTTTTAGAGATTTGTTTGATGTGTGAATTAAAGGACAAATCCTGATCAAAAATGACTCCAAGATTCCGAACAGTGGTGCTAGGAGCTCAGGTAAAACTATCTAAGCTACATATCTGACATTGTATAAGATCACTCCTACACTAGAAAGATATATAACAGAAATTGACATTTTAAGTTATTAGTTCCACTTATAAAAAAAAAAGCAGGTCTTTGCATCAAACCTCCAAAAAAATAAGGGTGAAATTTTCTTTGCTGCACATCCTCCAGCTATAAGAGAAACTGCATCATCATCTTCACTTTTTTTTACTTTTACCCTTCAAAAAAAAAAAAAAATCCAAACGAAGAGTCTCCAGAAATCCTCAGTTTGGATGTTAATTTAATTCTCTTCTTGTGTAGCCATATTACTCTATGGAAATATTTAAACCCTCACACCTACCACAAAGCTCTCTGCTGGGGCGAGGCTCCTTTTGTTTGCGGTTTGCCACTTTACGACGCAGCACTTCGTTAAGAGAGTGGAACTCGGACATGGAAAACCCCTCCGTCTCCACAGCGGCCTGTGTTAGTTTTCTATTGTGCGGCTGTCTTGTGGTCACTGGGACCAAATTTAGGACCCCTCTGTGTCAACTTCTGCATGACATACTGCCTTTTCTTTTTTTTTTCATCTTTATGAAATCACACGCCGTTAAAAAGAATCACAACCACAATTCATCAGTTTATTGCAAACATTTTATTGCAAAACTGCCTTAATTAAGATTTTAACTGATGCAGCAGAAACATATTTAAATCAGATAAAAAAATATGGATGACGGTTCATTGTTGGTCTACAGGCACAACAGCAAAGTTGTATAAAATTTGTTTTAAGATAATATTATTTCATACTTTTTAAAAGCGATCTGGACTCCGTTAGAACTTACAGTGGTGTGAGAAAGTGTTTGCCCCTTTCCTAGTTTCTCATTTTTTTGTGTTTGGCATACTTAAATGTTTCAGATCATCAAACAAATTTAAATATTAGACAAAGATAACACAAGTAAACACAAAATGCAGCTTTTAAATTAAGGTGTTTATTATTAAGGGTTGCGTGGTGGAAGAGTGGTTAGTACTGCGGCAGCACAGCAACTCACCCTTGGCCGGGGGATCCTGGGTTCGATCCCAGCCCCCGACCAACAGTGATCTGTGTGGAGTTTACATGTTCTCCCCGTGTCTGCGTGGGTTTACTCCGGGATTTCTCCGGTTTCCTCCCACATGCCAAAAACATGCAAATTAGGTTAATTGGCATCAAACTGGGGATTCTAAATTGTCCTTAGGTATGACTGTGAGAGTGAATGGTTGTCTGTCTCTCTGTGTTGGCCCTGCGATGGACTGGCAATCTGTCCAGGGTGTACCCTGCCTCTCGTCCAAAGATGCTGGGATAGGCTCCAGCCCCCCTGTGACCCGAAAAGGATTAAGGGGAAGAAGATGGATGGATAAAAAAATCCAAACCTACATGGCCCTGTGTGAAAAAGTGATTGCTCCCCCTGTTAAAACATAAATTAACTGTGGTTTATCACATCTTTGGAAAGCGGAGTTCAATTTCTCTAGCCACACCAAGGCCTGATTACTTCCACACCTGTTCTCAATCAAGAAATCACTTAAATAGGACCTGCCTGACAAAGTGAAGGAGACCAAAAGATCCTCAAAAGCTAGACATCATGTTGCGATCCAAAGAAATTCAGGAGCAAATGAGAAACAAAGTAATTGAGATCTATTAGTCTGGAAAAGATTGTAAAGCCATTTCTAAAGCTTTGGGACTCCAGCAAACCACAGTAAGAGCCATTATCCACAAATGGTGAGAACATGGAACAGTGGTGAACCTTCCCAGGAGTGGCCGGCCGACCAAAATTACCCCAAGAGCGCAGCGACGACTCATCCAAGAGGTCACAAAAGACTCCACAACAACAGCCAAAGAACTGCAGGCCTCACTTGCCTCAGTTAAGGTCAGTGTTCATGACTCCACCATAAGAAAGAGACTGGGCAAAAATGGCCTGCATGGCAGAGTTCCAAGACCAAAACCACTGCTGAGCAAAAAGAACATAAAGGCTCGTCTCAGTTTTGCCAGAAAACATCTTGATGATCCCCAAGACCTTTGGGAAAATACTCTGTGGACTGACGAGACAAAAGTTGAACTTTTTGGAAGGTGTGTGTCCCATTACATCTGGCGTAAAAGTAACACAGCATTTCAGAAAAGGAACATCATACTGACAGTAAAATATGGTGGTGGTCGTGTGATGGTCTGGGGCTGTTTTGCTGCTTCAGGACCTGGAAGACTTGCTGTGGTAAATGGAACCATGAATTCTGCTGTCTACCAAAAAATCCTGAAGGAGAATGTCCGGTCATCTGTTCGTGACCTCAAACTGAAGCGCACTTGGGTTCTGCAGCAGGACAATGATTCAAAACACACCAGCAAGTCCACCTCTGAATGGCTTAAGAAAAACAAAATGAAGACTTTGGAGTGGCCTAGTCAAAGTCTTGACCTGAATCCGATGGAGATGCTGTGGCATGCCCTTAAAAAGGCGGTCCATACTCGAAAACCCTCCAATGGGGCAGAATTACAATTCTGCAAAGATGAGTGGGCCAAAATTCCTCCACAGCACTGTAAAAGACTCATTTCCAGTTATCGCAAACACTTGATTGCAGTTGTAGCTGCTGAGGGTGGCCCAACCAGTTATTAGGTTTAGGGGGCAATCACTTTTTCACATAGGGCCATGTAGGTTTGGATTTTATTTTACCCTCTAATATTAAACACCTTCATTTAAAAACTGCATTTTGTGTTTACTTGTGTTATCTTTGTCTAATATTTAAATTTGTTTGATGATCTGAAACATTTAAGTGTGACAAACATACAAAAAAATGAGAAATCAGGAAGAGGGCAAACACTTTTTCACACCACTGTAAATAGAATGACCCAAACCTTACAGTGTATTTTTTAGGTTATATTCTGATGATTTTCATTGAGGGTTTGTTCATAAATGTCATTGTCATGGCGGCCTCTGGGCCGTCATTGGCATCATTAACTCCAGCTGCGCACAGATCCACAGGTGTTAATCAGCAGCTGTTAAAAGCCAGCGTTGCTGACAGCCCGGCACGGAGTCATCTGTCCTCCTCGTCTGAGAAAGAACCAGAACTCCGTTCTCTGGCCTCGTCAAGGTATTCTCTTGTCTCGTCAGAATCTGTCTCGTCAAGGATTGTCTTGTCAGAAACTGCCTCGTCAGAAACTGTCTTGTCAGAAGCTGTCTTGTCAGAAGCTGTCTTGTCGGAAGCTGTCTCGTCTCAAGCTGTCTCGTCAGAAGCTGTCTCGTCAGGAACTGTCTCGTCAGGAACTGCCTCGTCAGAATCTTCTCTGGTCTCGTCTAGAACGTCTCTCGCCTCGTCAAGGACTTCAGTTCAAAGTCAAGCACGTAAGAGAGCTGTTTGCTACTCTACTCCTAACCTCTACCCCTGTGCACAGGTGGACTCCCTTGGCGGCGGACCTGCGTCCCCAGCTGACGGGGTTACGCCAACTCGCACACGTAGCGGTTCGCTACCACCACGACTACCGGTACGTCTGGCTCCACAAATTCCTGAATTGTTACTGTATCAGTTACAGGAGTACTGGCCACCGTTACCGGTGGAGTTTGTGTCATCGTCATCTGTTGTGTCATCGTCACCACGCTCTATGGAATCACTCACCTCGTCATCGTCTGGATTGTCATGGTCACCACGCTCTGTGGAATCACTCGCCTTGTCATCGTCTGGATTATCATCGTCTCCACGTTCTGTGGAATCACTCGTCTTGTCATCAGCTGGTTTGTCATCGCCCCGGTCTGTGGTGTCACAGCCGGAGTCACTGGAAGACCTGTCCTCGTCTCAGTCACAGGTGGAAGCCTCAGCTCGTTCCCGGGCGCCTTCACCTCCACGTTGCACGGCCGCTGGTTCTCAGCAGGACGTAACCTGTGCTTCTCCCAAGTAAGCCTCACTACTGATAGCTTGTCATTAGCGTGGGACAAAAGTAATTGTCTGTGCTTATATGTTCCAGGGTTGCCGGGTCTCCGTTCAGAGTGCTCAGTTCCAGTGACCAGGATACTATCCACGCGCTCACACTTGCACTACACACCCTTTCACTCTAATAAAGATTATTGTTCACTAATTTGCCCGTGTCAGTGTCTGTCTCCTGGGTCCCGAAACATGTCAGTACGACTCCGTCACGTTGACCCAGCGGACAGCTCACTGTCGCGCTTAATTAACACTCTTAGCGCCCGGGTAGATTTGCTAGCCCACCAGCAGACAGTAATCTTGAATCAATTAACTCAAATTAATGGTCGGCTGGATTGTTTGGAGGGACACCAAACATTTCCCCCGACCGCAAATACCTCAACCCCTGCAGGCTTAGCGTCAGGACTAGCTAACACCTCCTCGTCCTCTCGCCTCACTCCTATTCCAACACCTGCCCGGTTCAGCGGAAAACTCGGGGAAGCTTGAGGATTCATTTTACAGTGTGAATCAGTTTTTCTGCGTGTGCCGGGGGATTTTTCTCTCGACTCTAGCCGGATAGGCTATGTCATAAATTTGCTGGCAGGTAGAGCCTTGGACTGGGCATATTCGATCATGGCTAGACCTAGCTATTCTCTGCTTACCTACCAGGAGTTTGTGTCTGAATTTCTGTCTGTATTTGATCACACGGATAGGGGAGAGGTGTTGACAGAACGTTTTTTAAGCCTACAGCAGGGAAAGAGATCAGCTGCAGATTACGCCATTGACTTCCGGGTTTTGGCCGCAGAGATTGGGTGGGGGGAGCCATCTCTTTGTGGCATTTTTCTACGCAGCCTTAGCGACGAGCTAAAGGATGAGTTAGCGGCACGGGATAAACCAGATAACTTGCAAGATTTAATTGCTTTAGCAGTTAGTATCGATAGTAGGTTAAGGGAACGGGCGGCTGGTCGGCAAGTTACTTCCTGTCCGGTTAAACCCCGCCCTCGTGTCCCTGTCTCTCTTCCTCTCACTTTACCCGCGTCAGAGAAGGCCCCGGATCAGGAAGCCATGATTGTTGGTCATTCTAAGGTGTCTGCAGCTGAGAAACAGCGCCGTAGGGATCAAGGCCTGTGTTTCTATTGTGGGAAGGAGTCACATGGGGTTTCCGAATGTCCTAGTAAGTTAAAAGGGAAGGCCCGTGGATCGCAGTAGGGGGATTCACGGGCAAGAACACAGAGGAACCCCTTACTTGTTGTCATTTACCCCTCAGACTCATTCATACTCACACAGAACACTCTACACTAGCGTTAGTTGATTCTGGAGCTGAGCAAAATTTCATTTCTAGAGACCTGGCAACCCGGATGGGCCTTAGTTGTCAGACTTTAGAACCCCCTGTCAGACTGATTACCCTGTCGAAGGCGTCGTTGACTACCATTAACCTTCAGACAGCACCTGTGTCTATAATTGTCTCAGGAAATCACAGGGAGGAGATTCAGTTCCTTGTGCTGCCCGTTTCCTCTTCACCCGTTATTCTGGGATATCCCTGGCTGCGCCTACATAACCCCACTATTGACTGGCAAGCTGGGAGAATAACGGCATGGAGTACGTTTTGCCTTAGTGCCTGTCTCCAATCAGCGGCGTGCGCCCCATCTGTGAAAGTGCCTCTGCCCGATTCATCTCCACCGGATTTATCTAAGGTACCTGAGGTTTATCACGATTTGGGGCAAGTGTTCAGCAAATCTCGGGCGTTGTCTTTACCCCCCCATCGTCCGTATGACTGCGCCATTAATCTGAAGGCTGGGGCCCCTCTACCTGCTAGCCGCCTTTACAGCCTATCAGCCCCGGAGCGCGAGGCCATGGACACTTACATTAAGGAATCTTTGGCCTCTGGTATTATTCGCCCGTCGTCGTCGGCCGTGGGGGCCGGATTTTTCTTTGTTGGAAAGAAGGACGGTTCACTACGCCCCTGTATTGACTTCCGGGGATTGAATGAAATAACGGTCAAGGATAAATATACACTGCCCTTGATGAACACTGCGTTTGACTCCCTCCAGGGGGCATCATGGTTTACTAAACTGGACCTCAGGAATGCTTACCATCTAGTGCGCATTAGAGAAGGTGATGAGTGGAAAACGGCTTTCCGGACCCCCAGCGGTCATTTTGAGTACCTGGTAATGCCGTTTGGGTTAACTAACGCCCCAGCCGTTTTCCAGCGTTTAATTAACGATGTACTATGGGATTTCTTGAACTCATTTGTTTTCGTTTATCTCGATGATATCCTCATCTTCTCCCGCACACTAGAGGAACATCGGGTGCATGTCCGCAGAGTATTACAGCGCCTCCTGGAGAACCAGTTGTTCGTCAAGGCCGAGAAATGCGAATTTCATACTGATCAGACTTCTTTCCTTGGATTTATTATTGCTCGGAACCAGGTGCTTCCTGACCCTGCCAAGGTCAAGGCAGTGGTGGAATGGCCTGCACCCACCTCCAGAAAGCAGCTTCAAGGGTTCCTGGGGTTTGTTAATTTTTATAGGAGGTTCGTGCCTAACTTTGGTAATATTGCCCGTCCTTTGACTGCTCTCACCTCCCCTAAGATTCCATTTTGCTGGAGTAAGGAAGCAGCCGATGCATTTGAGAAGCTCAAGAGGGAGTTCGCCTCGGCCCGAGTCCTTACCCAGGTGGACCCGAAGCTTCAATGTTTGGTGGAGGTGGACGCGTCTGATGCAGGAGTTGGAGCAGTACTCTCCCAACGATCTCCCATGGATGGTAAGATTCGCCCTTGTGTTTTTTTCTCTCATCGTCTCTCCCCTGCAGAGAGGAACTACAGCATCGGGGACAGGGAGTTACTGGCTGTGAAATTGGCTTTGGAGGAATGGAGACATTGGCTGGAGGGGGCTGCTTAGCCGTTCGTGGTTTGGACTGATCACCGTAACCTGGAGTACCTCAGGACGGCTAAGCGCCTGAATGCACGCCAGGCTCGCTGGTCCCTCTTCTTCGGCTGGTTTAATTTTACCATCACGTACCGGCCGGGAAGCAAGAATGGTAAGCCGGACGCTCTCTCCCGGTAGTTTGACCCCCCATCCTCCGAGGATCAGGAGACCCCTATCCTGCCGCCTTCCTGCGTCGTGGGCGCCCTGTCCTGGGGAATCTGCAAGACGGTTCCCCAGGCCCAGAAGACTGAGCCGGACCCTGGGGGGGGGGGGGGGGGCGCTTGTTTGTTCCACGCGCTGTCCGAGGCAAGGTGATTGAGTGGGGTCACGCTTCCAAGTTGGCTTGCCATCCTGGAGTGGGTCGGACTGTGGATCTTCTTCAAAGGACCTTCTGGTGGCCAGGGTTGCGGAAGGACGTTGTTGGCTACATCCGGGCCTGCGCTCAGTGCGCCACCGGGAAGACGACGTCATCTCCCCCGGCAGGCTTACTACATCCGTTACCTGTTCCTTCACGCCCTTGGTCTCATGTAGCAATGGACTTTGTGACTGGGTTACCCACTTCAGATGACTACACCACGGTATTAACCATTGTTGACCGGTTCTTGAAGGCGGCCCATTTTGTGCCACTTCGGGGTCTGCCTTCGGCCCAGGAGACTGCGAACCTCCTGGTGCAACACGTGGTACGTCTTCATGGCATCCCTGCGGATATTGTGTGCGATCGAGGACCCCAGTTTGTATCTCAAGTTTGGAAGGCCTTCTGCACGGCACTAGGAGCCACTGCCAGCCTCTCTTCTGGCTATCACCCCCAGAGTAATGGTCAGTGCGAGAGGGCTAATCAGGAGCTGGAAGCCGCCCTCCGTTGTGTCATCTCCTGCTCATCTTCCTGGAGCAAGTTCCTGCCCTGGATGAGTACGCTCACAACGCTACGATCTCCACGGCCACGGGCGTCTCCCCGTTTAAAGCCTCTTGTGGGTTTGATCCTCCATTGTTTCCTGAGGAGGAGAAGAAGGTAGCGGTTCCTTCCGTCCAGGCACATATTAAACGCTGCCGGCGAGTGTGGCTCCTCGCTCGCAAAGCTTTGTTGAAAACTACTGAACGTAATATCCAGGTGGCCAACCGACATAGGAGACCCGCCCCGGAGTATAAGGTGGGTCAGAAGGTTTGGTTATCTACCCGGAATATTGGTGTGCCGGCTGAAAAGCGTAAGCTGACTAAACGCTTTATTGGTCCCTACACCATTAATCGCATTGTTAACCCTGTGTCTGTGCGCTTGTCTCTCCCCTCTTCGATGCGTATCTGCCCCACTTTTCATGTCTCCCAGGTCAAGCCGTACGTCTCTGACCCCCTGTGCCCTGCTCCCGCGGCACCCCCACCCCCAAGGATGATCGATGGCCATCCGGCCTGGGGGGTGACTGCCATCTTGGATGTTCGTAGGCGGGGTCGTGGCCTTCAGTATTTGGTGGACTGGGAGGGCTTTGAACCGGAGGATCGGTCTTGGATTCGCCCAGCGTTGATCTTGGATAAGCAGCTGATTCGCGACTTCCACCGGGCGAATCCAGGTAGGATTGGGCAGGTGCCTGGAGGCACTGCTAGAGGGGGGAGTACTGTCATGGCGGCCTCTGGGCCGTCATTGGCATCATTAACTCCAGCTGCGCACAGATCCACAGGTGTTAATCAGCAGCTGTTAAAAGCCAGCGTTGCTGACAGCCCGGCACGGAGTCGTCTGTCCTCCTCGTCTGAGAAAGAACCAGAACTCCGTTCTCTGGCCTCGTCAAGGTATTCTCTTGTCTCGTCAGAATCTGTCTCGTCAAGGATTGTCTTGTCAAAAACTGCCTCGTCAGAAACTGTCTTGTCAGAAGCTGTCTTGTCAGAAGCTGTCTTGTCGGAAGCTGTCTCGTCTCAAGCTGTCTCGTCAGAAGCTGTCTCGTCAGGAACTGTCTCGTCAGGAACTGCCTCGTCAGAATCTTCTCTGGTCTCGTCTAGAATGTCTCTCGCCTCGTCAAGGACTTCAGTTCAAAGTCAAGCACGTAAGAGAGCTGTTTGCTACTCTACTCCTAACCTCTACCCCTGTGCACAGGTGGACTCCCTTGGCGGCGGACCTGCGTCCCCAGCTGACGGGGTTACGCCAACTCGCACACGTAGCGGTTCGCTACCACCACGACTACCGGTACGTCTGGCTCCACAAATTCCTGAATTGTTACTGTATCAGTTACAGGAGTACTGGCCACCGTTACCGGTGGAGTTTGTGTCATCGTCATCTGTTGTGTCATCGTCACCACGCTCTGTGGAATCACTCACCTCGTCATCGTCTGGATTGTCATGGTCACCACGCTCTGTGGAATCACTCGCCTTGTCATCGTCTGGATTATCATCGTCTCCACGTTCTGTGGAATCACTCGTCTTGTCATCAGCTGGTTTGTCATCGCCCCGGTCTGTGGTGTCACAGCCGGAGTCACTGGAAGACCTGTCCTCGTCTCAGTCACAGGTGGAAGCCCCAGCTCGTTCCCGGACGCCTTCACCTCCACATTGCACGGCCGCTGGTTCTCAGCAGGACGTAACCTGTGCTTCTCCCAAGTAAGCCTCACTACTGATAGCTTGTCATTAGCGTGGGACAAAAGTAATTGTCTGTGCTTATATGTTCCAGGGTTGCCGGGTCTCCGTCCAGAGTGCTCAGTTCCAGTGACCAGGATACTATCCACGCGCTCACACTTGCACTACACACCCTTTCACTCTAATAAAGATTATTGTTCACTAATTTGCCCGTGTCAGTGTCTGTCTCCTGGGTCCCGAAACATGTCAGTCATACCCTTATTCATGAAACAATTTAGACCTAAATGTTTGGTGAAAAAAAAAGAGAAATGCTCCAAATCCCCTTGATAAAATTTCTTTAGCTGAGATATTTCAATGAAATGGGGAGAGTTTTGAGCCTGGTTTCATGCAATGTTTGTTCAAAATATGTGCTGCAGTTTTACAAAATGGAAAAACAAATGTTACTTGTGAAACACATATCTCTTGTCAAAACTTTACAGGGGTGTCTTCCTTTCTGAAGTTTTTTCTCTTAAATTAGTGACTGTTCTCATAAATTTGCACCACTTTCCTAGAAATATGCCTTTTTTCCAAATTTAGTACTTTTAAATAAATTTGAGATTTTTTCCTTTCCTTTCCTAAGTGTTTTTCTTACCAACTTTTAAACTTTTTCCTGGAATTCTGAGATATTTTTCTTGCAAATTCCTGAGTTTTTCTGATATATTTCTGAACTTTTTCCTCATGAATTTTGGACTTTTTACATATACATAAATTTACAACTGTGTGACTTTTCAACTTTTTTTCCTCAAATTTGCTTCTGTTTTCTCATGCATGTGCAACTCTCTTCTTGAAAATTTTCAACTTTATTCTCATCACTCTGTGGTTTTTCCTCTTAAATCTGAAGAAAATCAAACAGAAAGTAGCCACATATGCCCTCTAATGTAATCCATATCACAAATAAACAGTAGACAATAACACATCAAATATTTCCTGAGTCAGAACAAAGTGGATTTTTGTAATAAAAAGTGACTAAAGCACATGTAGCTACTCCAGTAAATGTCAATAGTTACAACACACCACTGTGTGCCAGATGAAGGAATCACACCAAAATCTTTGCTGTTGTGTCTATGTAGCCCCTCATATCTATTGCCTCTAAAGGCACTATCACAAATATGTTTCTTTTTTTAAAGAAAGGTGCGATGGACAGAGCAAACAATTCTACCTCCTGTATGAGGAAGCCAGGAGTGGCAGAGAAGTATGTGAGGGTGGCACAGGACATGAGGACAGTGAGACGGTGGTAAGGTGTGCTGTAGAAGTGACAAATGAATTCAAAGAGGGAGTAAGATTACATCAGGGATAGGCTTTGAGCCCCTTCTTATTTGCCAAGATAATGGACAGGTTGACAGATGATGTCAGGCAGAAGTCTCCATGGACCATGATGTTTGCAGATGACACTGTGATCTGTAATGAGAGTAGGGAGCAGGTGGAAGAGAATCTGGAGAGGTGGAGGTATGCACTGGAGAGAAGAGGAATGAAAGTCAGTCGAAACAAGATCGAATACATGTGTGTGAATGACAGGGAGGCAGGTGTGACATGAAGATGCAAGGAGTAGAGCTAGTGAAGGTAGATGAGTTTAAATACCTGAGGTCAACCATCCAAAGTAATGGAAAATGCACAAAAGAGGTGAAGAAGAGAGTGCGGGCAGGGTGGAGTGGGTGGACACGAGTGTCAGGGGTGATTTGTGACAGAAGGATAACAGCGTGAAAGGGAAGATTTACAAGATTGTAGTGAAACCTGTGATGTATGGTTTGAAGATGGTGGCGCTGACAAAAAGGCTGGAGGTGGCAGAAATGAAGATGCTAAGATTTTCATTGGGAGTGACTAGGAGGGACAGGATGAGTAAATGAGTACAGGTACATCTCAAAAAATTAGAATATCATGAAAAAGTTCAATATTTTTTGTCACTCATTTCAGAAAGTGAAACTCATATATAGTAGATTCATTACACAGACAGTGATATATTTCAAGTGTTTATTTATTTTAATTTTGATGATTATGGCTTACAGCCCATGAAAACCCCAAATTCAGTTTCTCAAAAAATTAGAATATTACATAAAATTAATTTTAAAAAATAGTTTTTTAATACAAATGTTGGCCGACTGAAAAGTATGTCCATGTACACACTCAATACTTGGTCGGGGCTCCTTTTGGATGAATTTTTTTATTTTATTTTATTTGCTTATTTGTCAGGGACAGTGCAATAAACATAGACAAAAAAGAAAATCTGATGTGTTGCACAGAGAGTGTATAGCATTAAGCTAGTTTGCAACTCTTGTCCCTGGATGGGCTTTAGAGAAAAGAAACAGAGAAAAAGATGAAGAAAAAACAAAATGAAAATAGTATAAACATTATCCACATACATCAATGCAAACAAAATTATTAATTACTGTTTCAATGTGGCGTGGCATGGAGGTGATCAGCCTGTGGCACTGCTGAGGTGTTATGAAGGTCCAGGTTGTTTTGATAGTGACCTTCAGCTCGTCTGCATTGTTGGGTCTGGTGTCTCTCATCTTCCTCTTGACAATACTCCATAGATTCTCTATGGGGTTTAGGTCAGGAGAGTTTGCTGGCCAAACAAACACAGTGATACCATGGTCATTAAACAAGGTCTTGATACTTTTGGCATTGTGGTGGGGGGGGGGTGCCAAGTCCTGCTGGAAGATGAAATCAGCTTCTCCATAAAGCTCAGTCAGCAGAAGGAAGCATGAAGTGCTCTGAAATTTCCTGGTAGACGACTGCGCTGACTTTGGTCTTGATAAAACACAGTTGACCAACACCAGCTGATGACGGGGTTCCTCAAATCATCACTGACTGTGGAAACTTCATACTGAACCTCAAGCAACTTACATTCTGTGCCTCTTCACTCTTTCTCCAGACTCTGGAACTTTGATTTCCAAATGAAATGCAAAATTTACTTTTATCTGAACAGAGGTCATCTGCTGGTGTTTGTCCACTGTCTTTTATCAAGACCAAAGTCAGCGCAGTCGTCTACCAGGAAATTCAAGAGTACTTCATGCTTCCCTCTGCTGACAAGCTTTATGGAGAAGCTGATTTCATTTTCCAGCAGGACTTGCGCCCCCCCCCCCCCCCACACACACACATACACTGCCAAAAGTATCAAAACCTTGTTTAATGACCATGGCATCACTGTGTTTGTTTGGCCAGCAAACTCTCCTGACCTAAACCCCATAGAGAATCTATGGAATATTGTCAAGAGGAAGATGAGAGACACCAGGCCCAACAATGCAGATGAGCTGAAGGTCACTATCAAAGCAACCTAGACCTTCATAACACCTCAGCAGTGCCACAGGCTGATCACCTCCATGCCACGCCACACTGATACAGTAATTAATCCAAAAGGAGCCCTGACCAAGTATTGAGTGTGTACATGGACAGACTTTTCAGTCTGTCCACATTTGTATTAAAAAAAACTATTTTTTAAAATTAATTTTATGTAATATTCTAATTTTTTGAGAAACTGAATTTGGGGTTTTCGTGGGCTGTAAGCCATAATCATCAAAATTATAATAAATAAACACTTGAAATATTTCACTCTCTGTGTAATGATTCTACATAATATATGGGTTTCACTTTCTGAAATGAGTGACAAAAAATATTGAACTTTTTCATGATATTCTAATTTTTTGAGATGTACTGTACCTGTATATCAGAGGGACAACTTAGGTCAAGCAGTTTGGAGACAAATAAAGAGAGGCAAGCCTGAGATGGTTTGGACATGCGCAGAGGGATAGTAGATATAATGGACAAAGGATGTTGAAGATGGAGCTGCCAGGCAGGAGGAATGGAGGTAGACCACAGAAGATTCATGGACATAGTGAAGGAGGACATGGAGAGGGGTTGGTGTTAAAGAAGAGGATGCAAGGTAGAGGCAGATGATCTGCTGTGGCGACCCCTGAAGAAGAAGAAGACCAAGCTGATCACATAATCCAGCCTTTGAGTGGAGGTGGAAAAAGCAGATTTTTCAACCAGCCAAATGCTGTCATATTAGTCTCCACTATTGAGTGTATTAACTGGATTTGAATCCCTGTGGGATCCCTTTCCATCTAATTAAAGATATACAGCACGTCCTCCTGCAGCAGAGGGCTTAGTTTACACACAGGAAGCTGAATCAATGGCTGTGATCAGATTTCATCATATAGACATTGATCTGAGCCCACTTTCTGTAAATGGGGTGAAATGAATAGGCTATTCATTTAGCTCTGAGTGGAGTTTGACAGCTTAGTGGGTGTTAGCGGGCAGAAGGCATGTCTACACGAGAAAGTGAGGAAGAAATTAGTGTTTATATATCACACTTGTGACTGTGAGCTTGATTTAATTCACCCGTAATAAGGAGTTGACTAGGAGCCACCCTGTGTGATATGACTTCATATTTTATTGTGTTTTGAAACTGATGAAACTTTGGCTAACTTTAATAAAGGAAGGAAATGAAAGGCTGCATAACGCTAACTGAAACATGTGCACCAGATGTTTTTGCTCCCTTGGCTGAATTTTGACCAAGTTTGGATCACAATTTATTGTTCCACATCACAAATGACACGGCTATAAACAAATGAAAAGACGTGTTCTGCTAAGCGAGACATGGTCTTACTCACTGTCTATGAGGAAGTTTTCATGTCAGGAAAGTTTTACGAGTGCTGAACTTCTCAAAAAAAAAAAAAAAAGTGCTTTCATGCAAAAAACATCTACAAATAAGAACTCATTTTCTTTTGAAAAAGTTTCCCCAGTGGATTGTGATTTGCATTTCCCGAGCAGGACCAAAGTTCCCTCTAAATTATGTTTCAAAAGCGAGGCGGTCTCAAATTTCTGCAATAAAGCTTGAACTTTGGGTGTCCATTTTTCACAAACTCTGCTGACTGCTCCATCCTGAACGCTGATGGCCACAAATTACAAGCAAAACACATCTGCACTTACAGGTATTAAAAAAGTGGCAGGTTTTATGGAAAAAGAAACACACTGATGTTTTACACCCGGGTTCCTCTGGTGGAAACGGCTGCCTCAAAAAAGTTCCTGTTCACCTGAGAATGTTTTTAAAAGAAGATGAAGAAGACAAAAATGTAAACTACATTATGTCTTTAACTGTATGCAGTATTTTTAACAACAATGTATTCACACATTTAGCATAAGGTACAAATATATAAATGTAAATTAAACACGTTTGCAAGAAAAAAGCGCAACAACAAATTCAGAATTTAAGTCATTAATTCATCGAGCAAGTTCCAAAGTTAGAGGAAAAAACGTTACAAATTTGTGAGGAGAAAAAAACTCAGGAATGAGGAAAAACTACATTTCCAAGAAAAAAAAATTTTTTTTTTGCAAATTTTCGATACAATAAAAGCTACACATTTGTATTTTTTCGTCAAAAATTTCTGATTTGCAAAATTGCAAGATCATTTTCAATTTCAATTCTTGTAAATAGCCTATAATTTTTTTCTAGTAAGTTTGAAACTGTTTCTTGCAAATTTCCACAAACAAAAGCTGCAGATTTGCATTTTTTTCCCTAATAAAATTCCAATTTTCTTGCCAGTCTTTTAGGTTTTTCTTGCAAACTTGTAACATTTCACTTTTAAATTCATAGCTTTTTTCTGATAAGTAACTTTTTCTTGGCAAATTTGTTACGTTTATAATAAATTTTATACTTTTTTTCCTCTGAATTGGTCACATTTTGTGATAAAATTGATACCCCCCCCCCCCCACAAATTTACAATATACGTAAATTTGAAACTTTTTTCCAGTTAAATTGGTGACTTTTTTCCTCAATATTTTTCTTGTACACTTGCAGCTTTGCTCTCACCACTTTCCTCTCACAAGTGTTTATCTGAGGACAATCATACACATTCCACATGTAAGTCATCAAAGCACAATTTTGTAAAAAAAGAAAAAGCTTCAGGAGTACATGTAGTAACTGCAAATGGTTGCTATACCATCTTTGCACTCTTCATGAGAATGGGTACCGGGAAACGGCAAACTAAGAAGGGAGATGATTTTTGGATTGTTTTTGCTCGCAAAGGGAATGACCCCCCCCCCCCCTCAAAAAAAAAAATCACCTAGATCGGGTTGACATGATGGTTTCTCTCTTTCTTTCCCAGGTTGCATGTTAGATGGACGATCCTACAACAGCTCCGTATCATGGACCACTGCCACCAAACCTTGTGTAACAAGACGGTGTCAGGTGGGTGTGTGAAATTTCTGGCTTCAGAAGTGAAAACTGCACACTTGGGAAGGCAGGGATACCGGGGGACAAAACAGATGGAAGGGTCGAAGAGAAAAACTAAGGGAATTTTGGTAGAAGGATGGAAGGAAGTTAGAATATATGCAAGGAAAGAAGGAGAGAGATCAGAATGGAAAAAATAACCCAAAAAACTAATCAAAAAGAAACCGCTATGAAAGAGTAGCAAAGAAAGACAAGAGCATAAGAAAGAAATTTAGAGATGGAAAGGACAGGCTTGATTAAAAAAAGATGTTCTGATTGTTATTTTTGTAACTATCTGATTATGACAGGAAGGCGTCATCACTGAGGCAGAAGTGCAGTGTGTCGTCCACTGCAAGAATCCAAAAATCCACCCAAAGAAGTGCTGCCCCACATGCCCCAGTGAGTACAAACTGAGAACATTAGCATTTCTCTGTGCTTGCTGTCTTTTAGCAATATATTTAAAGAAATGTTTCGTTTTAATTAAAGTATGGGGTTGAAAAGGGCTTCAAAATTATCATTATCCGTCTTCCTTAAATCTCTCAATATGAAGAAAAAAATCCTGCTATTAATTTTGAATGGATTCCAACTGTAATTTATTTGACTTTGAAGAGAATTCAACTTTTATGATAATACTGTATTAGCACTTTTACACAATATTACTGTTAATATTAAAACACTTTACTAAGAAATACACAATGCCTTTACTTAAACTCTTAAAGAAACAAGCCAAACACACTTCCTGCCTGCAGTTTTCTGAAGCTGGGTTTATGCTCCACCTCCACTCTGCACATCTGCTGCAAGACTTGCGTGATGTAAACTACGTCGTCTCCAGTCTGCGGCTCCACAAGGCCCCTTTGCAGCCGAACACGTGCAGCCCAAATTTTCTGACCAAGTTGCTTGTGCACATTAACTACGCATGTGCAAGAGCCAACCTCCCATTCAAGAGGTGGCGCTACCGACACAGCATACAAAGACGAAAAATAGGAAGAAGATGAATTAAAAAGAATAATAGTAATAGAAAACACAGCAATTTCTTTTCTCTCCTTTGTGCAGTCACCATTGTTGCTAAAATGTATGTTGCACTTGTTTTTCTGCTCTTTTATATAGCCAGGGCAGCAGTGAAACTACAAATGATGGTTATGTGCACGTGTTGAATGCTTGACCTAGTAGACGAAAAAATGAAGCATATACAGTATCTCACAAAAGTGAATACACCCCTCACATTTTTGTAAATATTTTATTATATCTTTCATGGGACAACGCTGAAGATATGACACTTTGATACAATGTAGTCAGTGTACAGCTTGTATAACAGTGTAAATTTGCTGTCCCCTCAAAATAACTCAACACAGCCATTAATGTCTAAACCGCTGGCAACAAAAGTGAGTATACCCCTAAGTGAAAATGTCCAAATTGTGCCCAAAGTGTCAATATTTCGTGTGGCCACCATTATTTTCCCTAGTGGTCAAGATTTTTTTTCAAGAAAATATTCAGTTCAGATGTCAGAGATTTCCAAGTTTATAACTTGAAAGTGGTAAGCGATAATGGCTTACTGTCAATTAGGAAGATGTAGAACAGGGGTGTCCAACCATGTGCCATGGAGAGCCAAGACCCTGCAGGTTTTACCTCCAACCAGTGTCTTCAACAGCAGATTTCTGTGAACTTCTTCCCACTGATTGCTGATAAGTGTAAACACCTGCTGAAGAGACTGGGTAGAAGAGAAAACCTGCAGGGTCTTGGCTCTCCATGGCACATGGTTGGACACCCCTGATGTAGAATATGATCCAAAGTTTGAGATAGGAGTAAATTTACACATCTAATTTGCATAATGCCACGGCAGCCATATTGAATTGCATAACTTTCAGTCAAAAGTGGACTTTGGATATATTTACACAAAGGATGGTTTTAGGGTTTTTTTGTCACCGTTTTTGTTTTTTTTGTTATCTTATCTTCAAAGTATATGAACCAGAAAATCCGTAGAATGTACACAAACCGATAAACAATCAGACCTACCGCTCGTCGTGTCTTCATTCGTCCATTTTTGTCATCCACGGTCCTTATTTCGTCTTCTGACAGTCATTTTCCCTTTCTCTCTCACATCCAGAAACTGATACGATTATCCAACCTCAATTTCGCTTTTATTCCACCGCTGTTTATCTTATGGGCAGCGCGGTGGAAGAGTGGTTAGCACTACGGCAGCACAGCAACTCACCCTTGGCCAGGGGATCCTGGGTTCGATCCCAGCCCCTGACCAACAGTGATCTGTGTAGAGTTTGCATGTTCTTCCCGTGTCTGCATGGGTTTACTCCGAGATTTCTCCAGTTTCCTCCCACATGCCAAAAACATGCAAGTTAGGTTAATTGGTATCAAACTGGAAATTCTAAATTGTCCTTAGGTATGACTGTGAGAGTGAATGGTTGTCTGTCTCTCTGTGTTGGCCCTGCAATGGACTGGCGATCTGTCCAGGGTGTCCCCTGCCTCTCGCCCAAAGATGCTGGGATAGGCTCCAGTCCCCCGCGACCCGAAAAGGATTAAGCGGAAGAAGATGGATATTTATCTTACATGACGACATGGAACCGACGCGATTGTTCTACCCAGTCACATGGCGATGGCGTTGATAGCAGGTGAACATCAACCAACTTCGCCTACCCTCTGTTATAACAAAATGTAGATATTTACCTTCATAAGCTAAATAATTTCTTTTTAGAATTACAGTTGGCAAATTTGGGAGCAAATGATTCCTTAGTCTTGCAATTGAGTAAGATCTAGATTTGTTTACAAACTCTTCTTCTCTGGTGAGGTTTCAGGATAGTTCTATGTCCGCCCTAAGTTCTCCAAGGCAAGAGCAGTAAGGTATACTTGTCTGCCACCTTGTGAGGTCGAATCCTTTGTACAACTTAAATCAACTGGGGGTTTTTGGCCACGTCATATAACATCACATGACAGGCGCAGCGCTGCGCCTGTGGGGGCGCTATCCGTCCATGAAATCTTGCCACAAGAAGGGTTAACTCTCTTGGGCATGGAATTTACTAGAGCTTCACAGGTTGCCAGTGGAATCCTCTTCCACTCCTCCATGACGACATCACGGAGCTGGTGGGTGGTCGAGACCTTGCGCTCCTCCACCTTCCATTTGAGGATGCCCCACAGATGCTCAACAGGGATTAGGTCTGGAGACATGCTTGGCCAGTCCATCACCTTTACCCTCCATGTCTTTAGCAAGGCAGTGGCCGTCTTGGAGGTGTGCTTGGGGTGGTTATCATGTTGGAATACTGCCCTGTGGCCCAGTTTCCAAAGGGAGGGAATCATGCTCTGCTTCAGTATGTCACAGTACATGTTGGCATTCATGGTTCCGTCAATGAACTGTAGCTCCCCAGTGCTGGCAGCGCTCATACATCCCCAAACCATGACACTCCCACCACCATGCTTGACTGTAGGCAAGACACACTTGTCTTTGTACTCCTCACCTGTTTGCCACCACACACATTTGACAGCATCTGAACCAAATAAGTTTATCTTGGTCTTATCACACCATAGGACAGGGTTCCAATAATCCTTGTCCTTAGTCTGCTTGTCTTCAGCAAACTGGCTTTCTTGTGCATCATCTTTAAAAGGGGCTTCCTTCTGGGACAACAGCCATGCAGACCAATTTGATGCAGTGTGAGGTGTATGGTCTGAGCACTGACAGGCTGACCCCCCACATCTTCAACCTCTGCAGTAGTGCTGGCAGCACTCATACGTCTATTTTCAAAAGACAACCTCTGGATATGATGCTGAGCACATGCACTCAACTTCTTTGGTCGACCATGGCGAGGCCTGTTCTGAGTGGAACCTGTCCTGTTAAACCACTGTATGGTCTTGGCCACTGTGCTGCAGCTCAGTTTCAGGGTATTGGCAATCTTCTTATGTAGAGCAACAATTCTTTTTTCAGATCCTCAGAGAGTTCTTTGCCATGAGGTGCCATGTTGAACTTCCAGTGACCAGTATGAGAGAGTGTGAGAGCGATAACACCAAATTTAACACATCTGCTCCCCATTCACACCTGAGACCTTGTAGCACTAACGAGTCACATGACACCGGGAAGGGAAAATGGCTAACTGGGCACAATTTGGACATTTTCACTTAGGGGTGCACTCACTTTTGTTGCCAGTGGTTTAGACTGTCTGTTAAGTTACTTTGAGGGGACAGCAAATTTACACTGTTATACAAGCTGTACACTGACTACTTTATATTGTATCAATGTGCCATATCTTCATTGTTGTCGCATGAAAAGATATATTTACAAAAATGTGAGGGGTGTACTCACTTTTGTGAGATACAGCATACAGCCACATGCGCACCGGCCTTGCCCAAAGGGTATGTGCATCATAGATGTGGAGAGCAGAGGTAGAGCGTAATCAAAGCTCAAGTTAGCAAAACGAACACACCCTGACTGCCTGTTTTCTGGTGATTGGCCCAGTCAAAAAAACCTTTACCCAATCACATTACGGGATCATTACTATTACCATATTTATCTTTTGTTCCTATAAAAGACAAACAACAAGACGAAGGCTGCAGTGCAGTTGAAACATGTAAAGAAGGTAAAGACATCTCCTTTCTATTTTATTTTTTGTCTTTTATATGAACAAAAGATAAATAATTAAAAGAAGACAAAATGAACCTATTTGACCTATTACTATTACCAGTGGCAGACTGTGTATTTTACAACTAGGCCTTCAGTGGTGACCTACGTTTTAAGTGCCATTCATACCACCATGACACCATAAAAATAGCCTATAGGGCCGTCCACACAAAGCATGTTAAAGATAACTTTAATTATAAAATTATAGTTTTAAAAATCTTTACCTTTTCATTGTAGAGCTCCATTTCCCTGCACACTTGTTCGGTGAGCTGCAAATCCACTCTTGTTTCCCCAAAGGTTTAAAAGTACCGTTGCTTGTCCAGCTGGCGGCTATGCTTTGGTGTCTCACTGCTGTCTTGGTTAAGGCCCTGTCACACCTAAACGATTTAGGCAGTGTTTGCAAAACGTATAAAAGATTTGGAGAATACACTGGGGTATGTGAATCAGATATGGTTCAGTTTTGTCTAAGTTAAGAGCACGCTAAAGCACACTGGTATATGGTGTTGTTCACCAAGCTCCTCTGAAAATTAATTTTCAACATGTTGAAAATCTTCTGACGTATTCAGTGTATGGCTGATAACGTTCCATATTCGTGAAGCAAATGGCATATTTGCAGCGCTGGTTCACAGGAAAAACCCGTACAGTGCGCTCTGTCTGCAGTGCGCGCGCGCGCGCACACACACACACACACACACACACACACACACACACACACACACACACACACAGCAAAACACACGTACGTATAACGGGACCTGTCAGGGTTTTTTACATTTAACTGAAGTCAATACAGTCATCTGTCCATCGTTGTGCTGATACATATGCCAACATGTCAGAACACCAGAGGAGGAATCAGCTGATCACCTGAAGAGCAGAGCGCAGCTGTTTGCTGTTGGCTGCGCTTCCCAGCAAAAGCACACTCCATGTATTATCTTGGTTTTATTTTTTTTCACTTTATTGAAAATAAACTTTTTTATCGCCATGAGTTCGTGTGCCTTTGAGCCAGGTTGTGACAACTGTTATCTGATGTTCCTGACGTGTCACATCACCTGTTTCAGGCGTGACTGACCTGACAGATTTGACAGCTCTGACAGGTCGGTCACACACCCCCACTGTGGTCTTTGGAGGGGAGAATCATCTGGGTTGAACAGAGATAATCGCTCCCAAAACTAGGATTCGTGGGTCGGGAGGCAACGGCAGTTTGGCATGACTGCGCTATGCAGAAGTTAAGACTATTGTTGCGCTTAAGTTGTGAATGTTAGCAGCACGCTCAGCATTAGTTGGTTTAAGTTACTATTACTTAATTATATGTCCAAGTCGTTATGCAGACATGATGTATACGGCCAAAAGTGAAAATTTCGGCATATCCCAGCATTTTAGACCAATTTTTATACGTTTGGCAAACGCTGCCTAAATCGTCATGGTGTGACAGCTCAAGTTTACAAACCCTGTCTGGCTCCAAGTATCTACTTGTAAGTTGCAAACAACAGGCATTGCCAGCAAGATAATGTGCAGCACTCCTTGGAGGCTGTAATCCAAGGATACCGCTCGTTACTAATATGGAAGTGACAGACAAATCCTTTCCCCGGCTGAGACGGGCCTGCTAGCTTCAGGGTTGGTCGACCTCTCTTCACAATGAGCAGCTTTTCTTGAAAAGTCCGTCTGGAAAATTGATTTTTTTAAATATCAGTGACCAAATCATTTTCCTCTCCCCTGTCAGCCGTTGTGGGTGGAAAAACAGCTATTATAGTTAAACAGATACAGTATAATGTAGCTGCTTAAGCAAGTCCTTGCACTGGCGTTTTACTAGCTAGGATCCTCTGCATTGTGGGTGGAGGAGTCTCACCATCCAATCAAAAGATTTGAAAATGCCGACGTTCTCGGATGCCTTCTATGCATACCCCTGGACGGACAGAAGACATCTGATTGGTTAAAGCAACAGGATAAGTTTAACAGTTAATCTAACCTACAGAGCCGCACTTTTAATTCCTGAAGGCCCAGGCAGATTTGCTTGATCCTGGCGACACAGATGGCTGAAATATGATTGGACAAAAAAACTCTAACATGCATTACACTACTGGAAGGAGTGCAACCAAGAGAAAAGCTACAAAATGAAGAGAATAGACTATTGGGAATAATTCAATACATCCTCATGGAACAAATATTTTGTAAACGTTGTAAATGTAGCTCTGATAGTGTTTAGGCCAGCAGAGAAGGCTTTGCTGGCCCTGAGGGTCCACCACTGACTATTACTGCATAGAATGATTTATGGTCTTTAAAACTACACGTCTGCCACTGAGAATGTCAAAACTTAATCCCTAGAAAATGCACAATATGGGAAGTTTAAATTGTAATGTGGAAAATTGCTTTCTTGTGTGTGATATTTTGTGATTTTTTTAAAATATTTTTTTAAAAAACTTGACTTGCTTGAAAACTCACTGTTGTTCATCTGAACTAAACAGTAATTTGCTGTGCGTAACATCATCCCCTGTAGGCTGTATCTTTGAGGGCCATCTCTATAAGGAGAGGGAGGAGTTCAGTCCAGAGGGCCAACCTTGCATCAAGTGTACCTGCACTGTGAGTTCACTTACATTCTCTCCTCTGAGTGGCGGACCCATATTAGTTAGTTTTGGAGTCTCATGGGAGTCACAAATTTCTGCTTGGAACAACATCCCCTTCCCTGATTTTTTTTTTTTTTTCTCCTTTCGTTTCCTCCCACCTCCTCCTCTTTCTCCCTCTCTGTATTCCCCCGTCCTTTCCTCCATCCCTCTCACCCACTTTCACCTCCTCCTAGTACTCCCCTTAAACAAACAAGTCCTACAGGTTCGTCCATAAACACATTACAGCATTAATGTGCTGACACCTAGCTGGGCACCTTAGCACATATTCACCAATAACATTAGTGTCACAGTTGGCCTGTCCAACCATTTCTATTTATCAGTCTGCTATTTTATATCCTGTTTTTAATTATTTTAGAAATAGGTACTACACTGTATTATATAAATGCTACACTTTTAGTTTTTTTCATCAATGTAAACCTACAAGAATGTTTTTAATGTTTGTGTTTTTTAGCATTAAGCAACCTCTGTCAATGACAAGGCCTAGGGGCCACATACACTACATCTAGCATATTTTATCTGGCCTGCTGATACATTCTGGCAATTAATTTAATTTGGCCCATGACACTGCAGAAGATGTGCCTTCACTCTCCTACATAAGGTAAAAAAGTATGAAATAATGAACAAATCTCTTATTGTTTTTCTTTTAAGTGAGCACCACTGTGTCTTAATAAAGTAGAAAATGTACAAAAATGACTGAGAAACTAAGTATTGATTTGGTTAATTCAACCAAAAGCTGCTGTGTCTAAAATTTCAAGTCATTTGCAGTTTTTAACCTCTTCTGGAGGTGTTTTACATAAGCATTGAAATGATGGAAGCCTGCACATACAGTAGATCATCTTGCCTTGAAGGTGGACTATGTAAAAATTGCAGGTGATTACTGGCAACACCAGATGGCAGTAATGAACCTTCATCCACTAGGCTGAAGCAAATTTGATCAAGTTTTTTTTACTGATGGTGACCCATGACGACTTCTTCAAGGTTGTCTCCTCCAAGTGAGCCAGTACTTATCTGTTATCATTACAGGTACTCACCCTGCTGGTGTACAGTGGCATTTATCACTTTGTCAGCCCGGCAAAAATCATTAATTAAGTCATATTTCTGCAATATCAAAAATGATCATATTTGGTAAAGCAATGACATTTTTAGGTATTTCTGGAATATCTGAAAGTAGAAAATATTGCATATTCTACCTTTAAAGGGGATTGCTTTTTTTCCACATAGTCACAGCTTCCACAGGTCTTAATGAAATGTTTGTTTGGTCAGATTTTCTTTAATTTTTTAATTATTGCAGCATCATTGTGAATCATGTGTCGCAGTCTTTCTCAGAACGGCTCGTTTTTCAGTGCACGTCTCTTTAAATGCCCAAGAACTGTAGCTAACGCCACCTTCCCGCTTCCATTACTATTGCTAATGTTAGCTGACTAGAGCCTAGCTTGGATAGCGAGCCTGAGCCAACTAATGTAAATTTGTCTAAAAGGAATGTGAAAAATAATGCATTGCTGGTGGACAATGGTGTTATGTCCATAACTCGTATTGACCAATAACCAGGCTGGAGGTGTAGTGAACGTAACTTTATTATATATAACAGCAAACTCACAGGTGCTCCGTACAGGCCAAGGGGGTCGATGGGGAAAGAGGAAGAGCTCTTCCGCGTCTGCCCTTTATACCCCTGGTGACAGCGGAACCGGAAATGCGGGCCGTCACCCCCACTACACCCAGGGTATAAAGGACGCCATATTGGTACACCCCCCCTCCCCCCGTAGAAAAATGCCAAACACATCAATGAGGCCCTCCCAAATTTAAACCCGATTCAAGCGCAAGTAAAAATGATTTTTATGTACAAAAAAATATATATACACAGGCCTATCCATTCACACAACATAACCTATAGTGGGGGTCAGGTAGACTACCGACCCACCTCGACACGGCTAGACGGGTTATTCTTCTGTGTTCCTGAAAACTAAAACAATCCCTTAAACACATATATACATTCAGAACTTCCTTAACAAAACCCAAACAGTTAATATGTACACTCATCACTTGTTGCCAGCTCCCACCCCACAACTTGGGCACTTCACACAAACAGCATATCCAACCTAATACAAACAGTGTTGAGGTTTTTTGTTTAACAACACAGGGCAAAATGCATCTAATACATATTAACTATGTGACCTTAGGATAAAATGGTATACCAGCAACACCACCACACCATGCCAATAGCCTCCCTCCACAGTCACCTTACAGTCCCAATGGGAGACCCACCCCATGGATTTCCATCTGGCGGAACTCTCCCAGAGTACCTTCACCTCTTCATCTCTGGGGACGAGCCACATCGGTGTTTTCGCTCGTCCACTCGCCGTAGCTCGTTAGGGTGTCTCCATGATTCATCAGACAGTCTGTAAGTAGCCATTCTCCCAGGCAGCTACCACCCGCTGCCGCCCCAGGTCATCATGTCACTTTCTTTTCTCGTGCATGCCTCTCACCCGAGCTTCTACCCTGGGCCGGACCTCTTCACTGATGCGCAGAGGAGCTCAATTGGGCTTCCGATGACCACCATGTTGTAACCGGGCTCCCGCCCTGGGTCAAACCTCGTCACGACCCGATCTGGAGTTCTCCTTGATCTCCAGTGTCATTGTTTGGCATGTCATAGAATCGTACCTGCTGGTCCTGCCCCACTCGCTTTCATTCTAAACGCCGGCACAGCCCCTGCAGCTCCTCGCTTCACGGTATCACCAGGATCAACTATGGAAGTCAAGGGAACTGGCATCTTGGCTCCATCAGCCATCCCGGGCGTTTTGCTGTGCCGTCCAGTTCCCACATCCAGGGCAACTTGGACACTGGCATCGGAACCTGCCCAAGATGGCACTCCATGTTGCTGACCTTGCACTTCTCCCATAATACCAGGCCTGTCACTGTCTCAAACTGCATCGTCCTCCACGTGCGGAGCAGGTCGGTCCCACAAATCGCAGCCCAACCACTCCTCTCCGACGCCGCAGGTGATCGCGAATCCCAGGCCGTAGAACATGTCACATCCCATGATGTTCGACCCACCAGCGGTCACCACGAACTGGACGTTAGACATCATTGCCAACTTGTACCTCGCCGTCAATTCCAACGAACCAGCGACGTATAGTCTCCTTCCTCCATAGCTGAAGCACGACGTTGACAGGTCTCTCATACGGTAATGCGGGAACAGACTCCTCACAGTGGGCCAGTTCAACAGGGAAATCGCTGATCCCATGTCTACCAACAACAGCACTTCCACGCCGTCCAGCGAAACGTCACAGAAAATCCGCCCATCTGTGCTCGGGGAGATGGTATGAACAACCGTAGGAGTCGCTGCGGGGGAGTCCACCTCACGTCTTCGGTCCCCTCGCTCAGAATTTTTGCAGGCTCTGGCGAAATGGTGTAGAAGACCGCACTTGCCACAGCGTTTGCCCTTCACTGGATACTCTCTTGTCTTGTACTGGTGCCTGGCGGACCCGCAGCCATAGCATCTTTGCATACCCGGGGCAGACCTAATTTTCACAGCGGCAGCATATTCCTCTTCATTCACGCTGTCTTTGCTGTCTGAGTCTGCAGCCAGCACCTTCAAACGTGGTTCGGTGTGTGTCAGCGTGGTTCTCTCACCAAGACCCTTTGCTATTTTCTCTGCTGCTTCAAACTGCTGCGCTATCACAATAGCCATGGCTAACATCAGTTCACCCGGGTAGGTCAGGAGCCTCGATCGTGTCGCAGAACAAAGAGTGTGCTCCGCTAGTTGATCACGGACCATCTCTTCCTCTAGGGTTCCAAATTGGCACTCCCCCGCCAGCTGACGTAGGTCTGCAACATAACGCTGCACAGACTCTCCTGTCTGCTGGTGGCGCTGCCGAAACTGAACTCTTCGGACTGAACTCTTCGGCGATATCTATTAGGCTAACTGAAATCTAAAGAAAAAAACAATATAAACCATGCTTGGTAAGCTAACACCCTGTATCGCTGTTAACTCTGAAGCTTGGGCTCCCCACCCAGTTACACATATGCAGACAGACAGCTTTGCTGGCCAATAATAGAGCAGGGGGTGGGTATCAATGCTGGGCTAACCTTTCCTTTATTTATTACCCTCATGTTGGCCCTTATACTGAATTTGACACACCTGCAATTAAACATTACAGGTGCATCTCACTAAATTAGAATATCATCAAAAAGTTGATTTATTTCAGTAATTCAATTCATAAAAGGAAACTCATATTTTATATAGATTCATTACAGAGTGATATATTTCAAGTCTTTATTTCTTTTAATTTTGATGGTTATGGCTTGCAGCTCATGAAAACCCAAAAATCAGTTTCTCAAAAAATTAGAATATTACATAAGATCAATTTAAAAAAATGATTTTTTAATAGAAATGTTGGCCAACTAAAAGTATTTCAATGCACACACTCAATACTTGGTCAGGGCTCCTTTTGCATGAATTAATACTGCATCACTGTGGCGTGGCATGGAGGTGATCAGCCTGTGTTACTGCTGAGACGTTATGAAGGCCCAGGTTTCTTTGATAGCAGCATTCAGCTCATCTGCATTGTTGGGTCTGGTGTCTCTCATCTCCCTGCTGACGATCCTTCATAGATTCTGTATGTGGTTTAGGTCAGGAGAGTTTGCTGGCCAGTAAAATATGGTGATACCATGGTCATTAAACCAGGCTTTGGTACTTTTGGCAGCAGTGTGGGCAGGTGCCAAGTCCTGCTGGAAAATGAAATGAGCATCTCCATAAACCTTGTCAGCACAGGGAAGCATGAAGTGCTCTAAAATGTCCTGGTTGACAGCTGCATTGACTTTGGACTTGATAAAACACAGTGAACTAACACCAGCAGATGACATGGCTCCTCAAATCAGGGTACCAAGTCCTGTCACTTGGAAATCAAGGTCCCAGAGTCTGGAGGAAGAGTGAACAGGCACAAAATCCAAGTTGCTTGAGGTCCAGTGTGAAGTTTCCACAGTCAGTGGTGATATGTGGAGCCATGCCATCTGCTGGTGTTTTTCCACTGTGTTTAATCAAGTCCAATGTCAGTGCAGCCATCTAACAGGAAATTTTAGAGCACTTCATGCTTTCCTCTGCTGACAAGCATTATGGAGATGCTGATTTCATTTTCCAGCAGGACATGGTACCTGCCCACACTGCCAAAAGTACAAATACCTGGTTTAATGACCATGGTATCACTGTGCTTGATTAGCCAGCAAACTCTCCTGACCTAAACCCCATAGATAATCTATGGAGTATTGTCAAGAGGAAGATGAAATACACCAGACCCAATAATGTAGACGAGCTGAAGGCTGCTATCAAAGCAACCTGGGCTTCCATAACACCTCAGCAGTACCACAGGCTGATCGCCTCCATGCCATGCTGCATTGATGCAGTAATTATGCAAAAGGAGCCCTGACCAAGTATTGAACATACTTTTCAGTCGGCCAACATTTCTATTAAAAATCATTTTTTTAATTAATTTTATGTAATAGTCTAATTTTCTGAGAAACTGAATTTGAGGTTTTCATTTGCTGCAAACCATAACCATCGAAATTAAAAGAAATAAACACCTGAAATATATTACTCTGTGTATAATGAATCTATATAATATGAGTTTCACTTTTTGAATTTAATTATTGAAATAAATCAACTTTTCGATGACATTCTAATTTATTGAGATGCATCTGTAGATGGTTAATTTTGATGAAGAATTACGGTCCAAAGCTAAACTGATTTTTAAATTGCTTGTGTCCTATCTTACCCCTTTTTAAAACTTTTAACTTTTAATGACAATAACAATGATTATAAAGTAACTAGATAACAAGACAGCTGTATTGTATCATAGTGAAAAGTAACATTACTGTCAAAAATGCTATTTTATATTCAAAATAATTTCTCCCCAAGATCAAAAAGGTAATGCTATTGTTTTTCATGTTATTATTAGTGCTGACAGTTGATGAAAAAAATTGTGATTAATCACGATATCCATAGCTGACTCTTGATTAATCCCATTTTATTCACACTTTTTCTAACTTTGCATTCAAATGGCCTTTTCTTCATCCATTTTGGCTCATGGAGGTTTTTGCCCTGATTTGCTCCCTGTGGTGTGCTGTATTACTTCCTAATTTCCCAAAGTGCGGCATGGATTGAGGGCCTTAAGTATGGAAAGCCATTAGGGTCCAAAAACACACTTCCACTTGCACGTTAATTGTGCATCAGAAACATTAGCGATGTCAAATGGGGTAGAGCATTAGCTTGCTATCTTTGACAGCACTAGTTATTATGCTATATCTTATTACATCAAACAGGTTCATTTTGTCTTCTTTCAATTATTTATCCTTTTTTTTTTTTTTCCTTTGAAAGACAAAAGTAAAATAGAAAGATGTCTTTACCTTCTTTACATGTTTCAACTGCACTGCAGCCTTCATCAGAAGAGTCAGCTGATTGCTGCCAGGTGACATTTATCAGCTGATTTTCGTAGGCGGGGCCAGCTCAGCAGATCTGTCAGATCCGCTGAGCCGGCCCCGCCTCCCGCCGTCAGATGGTCTCTGGAGAATGTGGTCCCAGGTGTGAGAAAGCATAAAGGCCCCCTCATCTCGGTTCATGGTGTCTTTTCCCCGCTTTCTGATCTCTATTGCCTCCTTGATCCAACGTTTGTGTCTGTTGCTCTCCGATCCAATAATTTTTGTGTTGTCCCAGTCCATGATGTGATTATTTCTTTTGCAGTGGTCCGATATAGCTGATTTTAATGTTTCTTGTTCTGCTTTTTCTTTTTTTGATCTTGTGAGTCGTCCTTGCGTTTCCTTCTCACATTCCTTTTGGTGTTCTTTTTTTCTTGTGGTGAATAATCTTCCGGTTTCTCCAATGTAGGTTTTGTTACATGATCTGCATGATATTTCATATAATACATTGCATTTATTGTCTTGTTCTATTCTGTCCTTGGGGTGTACTAATAACTGTCTTAATTTTTTGTGTGGTTTGACTGCTGTGTTTATTTTGTATTTTTTCATGATCCTTTGAATTGGTTCCGTGATCCCTCGTATGTATGGTATAGTTATGGTTTCCTTGTTTTTGATTTCAGCTTTTGTTCTGTGTCTTGTGTCCTGTTTATTTTCTTTGTTTTTGACTTGCTGTTTCCCTTTGTTTATGGCCCATACTGGATATTGGCAGCGTATAAGTGCATGTTTTATGTGGTTTTCCTCTTCCTGTCTGTCTTCTTGTTCCGTGATGATGGTGGCTCGTTCATATAATGTCCTGACGACTGATAGCTTGTGTGCTGTGGGGTGTTCCGATGTCCAAAGTAGGTATTGATCTGTGTGGGTTGGTTTCCTGTAGACTGTGATTTTTATGCTGCCATCCTCGTTGTGGTGGATTTTCATGTCCAGAAAGGCTATGGTGCCATTTTCCTCCTCTTCGTGTGTGAATTTTATGTTCCCCGTACTGTCTGTACTGTTCAGATGGTCAGTGAGTTCTTGTGTATGTCCTTTCCTTATTTTTTCCAGAATGTCATCTACGTATCTCTTCCAAAGGGTGGGTTTGCATATTGTGGGTGCTGTGTTGATGGCTTTATTTTCCAGATCCTCCATAAAAAAACTGCTCATGATGGCTGATAGTGGGTCTCCCATTGCAAATCCTTCTTTTTGTTTGTAGATTTTTCCTCTGAATTGAAAATAAGTGGATTTTGCAACAAACTGTAGTAATTTGGATATGTCATGGACTGTGAGGTTGGTGCGTCTTTTTAGGGTACTGTCCTTGTTGAGGCGTTCTTGCACTATATGTAGTGTGACGTCAATAGGAGTCTTTGTGAATAAAGAGATGACGTCATGTGAGATGAGGATCTCGTCTGATTCTATTTTTATGTCTTTGAGTTCTTGTGCCAGCTCTTTTGAATTTTTACAGTGAAAGTCTGATAGTCCAAGGAGGGGTTTGATGATTTCAGCTAGGGCTTTTGATAAGTTGTATGTGACTGATCCAATGCTGTCTATTATTGGCCGCAGTGGGATATCCTTTTTATGTATTTTCGGTGTTCCATAAATCCGAGGGGTGATGCTGGCTGTGGGGATCAGGTGATCATATGCGTCCTTTGTGATTTTATTGCTTTCTAATAGGATGGCAACATAAAAATCGAGGATGGCAGCATAAAATTCACAGTCTACAGGAAACCAACCCACACAGATCAATACCTACTTTGGACATCGGAACACCCCACAGCACACAAGCTATCAGTCGTCAGGACATTATATGAACGAGCCACCATCATCACGGAACAAGAAGACAGACAGGAAGAGGAAAACCACATAAAACATGCACTTATACGCTGCCAATATCCAGTATGGGCCATAAACAAAGGGAAACAGCAAGTCAAAAACAAAGAAAATAAACAGGACACAAGACACAGAACAAAAGCTGAAATCAAAAACAAGGAAACCATAACTATACCATACATACGAGGGATCACGGAACCAATTCAAAGGATCATGAAAAAATACAAAATAAACACAGCAGTCAAACCACACAAAAAATTAAGACAGTTATTAGTACACCCCAAGGACAGAATAGAACAAGACAATAAATGCAATGTATTATATGAAATATCATGCAGATCATGTAACAAAACCTACATTGGAGAAACCGGAAGATTATTCACCACAAGAAAAAAAGAACACCAAAAGGAATGTGAGAAGGAAACGCAAGGACGACTCACAAGATCAAAAAAAGAAAAAGCAGAACAAGAAACATTAAAATCAGCTATATCGGACCACTGCAAAAGAAATAATCACATCATGGACTGGGACAACACAAAAATTATTGGATCGGAGAGCAACAGACACAAACGTTGGATCAAGGAGGCAATAGAGATCAGAAAGCGGGGAAAAGACACCATGAACCGAGATGAGGGGGCCTTTATGCTTTCTCACACCTGGGACCACATTCTCCAGAGACCATCTGACGGCGGGAGGCGGGGCCGGCTCAGCGGATCTGACAGATCTGCTGAGCTGGCCCCGCCTACGAAAATCAGCTGATAAATGTCACCTGGCAGCAATCAGCTGACTCTTCTGATGAAGGCTGCAGTGCAGTTGAAACATGTAAAGAAGGTAAAGACATCTTTCTATTTTACTTTTGTCTTTCAAAGGAAAAAAAAAAAAAAAAAAAAAAAGGATAAGCTATATCTTATTGTTTCAGGGTGGACGGACTCTCTGCATGAGGGAAGTGTGTCCTGTTCTCTCCTGCCCCACCCACCTCAGCCACACCCCATCTGGACAGTGCTGCCCCAGATGTCTCGGTAAAAAGCTCGTACTGGATATCAGTGGAAAGCATCTGCATGTGTTGGTCAACTGAACCAGAATGAACATTTAATCTCATTTCCCGTTTTTCCTTCATGATCTCACTGACACTTTTTATAGCTTTATAGTGCTGTTAAAAGACTCGCATTCAAATTGGAAAATTCAGCAAAATTTTGTGATAACAGGAGATACATCAGAAGCACATATGGTGGCCTAGAGGTAGATCATCTACCAGACCTGGCCGGCACATACAAAACACCATATGAAAATCCTGCCTTCTAACTTGGTGCTCAGTATAATAGACCTTCAACAGAATACCCACATAGTCAGTGACAACGAGTCGCCCCACATGCGTTGCCCACCAGCTCTTATGTACTCCCCTCAAGTGTAAAAGATGTGCATATACTGCCTTTTCAGTCAGGGGTTCACTTGGATTATTTTCTTGTTTTGTTAGTCACTGCAAAACAGAATGACAGCCAGCCGACAGCTTCGATAGTCCTCCATATTTGTTTATATTCTGAAGTCACATTTGAATATCATGTGATCATGCTTTTTCACACGATATTCTGAGGTCAGTGGTATCACTGTGCAAAATCACTCATACAAACAGCAGCTGAGTGGTCCGCCCATCTGACTTAATCATTTAGTGCAGTGTTTTTCCAACCTTTTTTGAGCCAAGGAGCCTTTTTTCCATTGAAAAGCTTTCATGGGACCCCACCAACCAAAGATTTTACTAAATGACACATTATAGCCTATCACAGCATATGTAATGACTGTTTAGTCTTGTAATTAGTTTATGCTCAGTGTCAAACTTGGGCCTGTTTAGATGGACACAAAGCCGATATCCTGGCAGGAACTGAAGAAAGGCAAATTCTTGTTTCGTTTCGACATGACAGTTAAGCTTGCATGGAACCATGACATTGTTGGATACCTTTTCTCCACACACCAAGCATAACTGACTCGGTGCAGCTGGATCCCCAGTGAAAGTAAATCCAAATGAAAGATTGTTTTCACCGTACTGCCTTGTCTTTACCATCTGAGCTTTGTTTTGGCCACCACTTGGGTTAGAATTTTGTTCAGGGCCCAGTTCAGTCTGAATCTTTTCAAATATTTAATCCATCACTGTTTTTCATCAAGTCACCATGACCTCATGCACATCTTAACAAGGTCAATAACCTTTATAAAACACATCAAGAGGAAGAAGAGGATGGTAGCCATGATTATTGCATTCAAACTGCCACCTACTGACATGGAAGAGCAACTACAGGCACCCATGAACAGTCTGGTTTCTTCTGATTGGTTTTGTAACAAAGTAGGTTTCTCCTGGGTGGGTTGTTGGCCATCCGTTGTTGGCCATCCGCAGGATAGTTGGATGATGGGGCTGCCATCTAACAGCGTGCCAACACGCCGTGGGTCACCGTTTGTCTGGAACCTCCCTGAGAGACCAGCCTGCTAAGGGTGACCCTACCAGGAGCAAGTTCCAGATGGTAACGCTCTTTGGATCATTGGAACACACAAGCTCCCTCGCCACAACAAGGCCAGATCCAGGACAGAGACCCATGAACAGCAACAGCAAATTATTAGCAATTTTTTTGGACCAAATAAGAAGTGAAATTAGACAATTTCCAGAGGGTGCATGACCGTTCTTTCGGGGGGGGGGGGGTCCTAGATTATAGTTATAAGCCTTGCTAGTAAAAATGAGCATACTGGGTTTCTCTGTTAGAGGAGCGTCTCAGTAAAACGTGGTTTAAAAGAATACCTTTCTCTAGAAATAGTTCTTCAAGCTGCTGTGTGCCATTCCTTCACCACTGCTCCCCTAACTTCTTTCCATTTTATCTGATATTAACTTAAATTTTGTTTACATCACCAGATTTTGCTGCTCGTAAAGCTAAAATCTGAAAGGATGGCTCCTTTTTTCCCTGACCTGTGACTTTCTCTCTTCCCCCAGGTCAGAGGAAAGTGTTTGATTTGTCTTTAGGAAACTGTTTGTTTCACAGCGAGGTCTACGACAACAACACCTCCTTTACACTCGACAACTGCATCACCTGCACCTGCAAGGTAGGAGCCTGGATATTAAACACCCATCGCTAGTTTAAACAACATTTTTACCTCCTCATAAATGTCAGTGGTGATTAATCCTAGATCAACTTCTGTCCCACCTGTGTCCACCTGCCAGGATTCCACGGTAGTGTGTCAGAAACGCTGCTCACAGCCTGGAAGTTGCCAGGGTAACCAGTGCTGTGAGGAGTGTCTGTCTTATGTGAAGGTGGAGGAGGTGAAGTACTGCCGAGTCCGGAACAAGATATACAGGGTGAGATGGATGGATGGATGCTGGGCAGTTTCTAGCTTTTTGGCGGCCCTGTGGGCCATTGTCTACTCTAGCTAAACAGAAAAGAAATAAACCATTACTTAGAATAGTATTTAACCAGCACCCATGTGAATGTTGCTGATTTACTAAAAGGTCATAAATTTATGAGAAAAAGATGTAAAATTTATGAAAAAAAAGTTGGAAATTTGTGATGAAAAAAGTAGTGAATTTATGTAAAACGGTTGCAAATTTAGACAAAAACTCACAAACTTAAAAAACGAAAGTTGTAAATTTACAAGAAAAAAAATTACATATTATCAAAGGTCTTTACCTCAATTGTTTTTTCCCCTGGTAAAGTGGTTAAACAGATAACATAAAAAACCCACACATTTATCTAGTTGTAGTATTCATAGTTGAAAATTTATTAGAAAAGTTTAAGAGGAAAAAAAAGTCACAAATTTAAAAGAAAAACACAAAAATGAGAAAACAGTTGCAAATTACAGAAAAAAGTAACAGATTTATGAGTAAAAACTTGAAAATTTAGAAGGAAAAAAATGTAGCAAATTTCTGACAAAAACTTAAAGGTTTGAAAGAATAAAAGTTGCAAATTTACGGAAAAAAAGTTGAAGATAATATTTTTCCCCCGCAATTCCGTTGTACTTTACAACTGTACAATGACAATAAAGCCTATTCTATTCTAGTCTACCTCCAAAAATGTTGTGTGAACTTGTATCTTGGGTGCCCCCTGGTGGCTGAGGGAGCCCATGGCATTAGCATACTGTGCTTTATAGCCAAACACAGTAGTGAATAGTTGGACTGATAGTTGGATGATATTAGGATGGATGGAGTGAGTGACAGACAAACATCAGGTGCCTGTATAGAAGTACAACATAAATGCTCTAATCAATACTTTTTTCCCCTGTAGGATGGAGACATGTGGTCATCCGTTAACTGCACTCTGTGCGCCTGCATTCAAGGAAACGTTGAATGTCGACCCAAAGACTGCGTACCAATCACCAGCTGCCCTGCGGTGAGTGACAGGCCCACCAGCCAATCAAAGACTTCTATCAGTCTAAAGGATTTGCAGCTGGTTGATGAACTTTGAATAACTCCGTCGCTCTCACTCCATCTGCCTCTCTCTGTTTGACCTGTGTGATAATTTACAGACCATAACTAACTCCATCATATGTGTGACGGCTCAGAATGGCATTGCTGTTATGATTTATTGACGGAGCAGTGATATCCAGCTCTAAATTTTACCAGTTTCTCTTAAAATAATATTCGTGTGAACCAAATCACTGAACACTTAATCATTGTGTTGTCATCTTCCCAGCAAAATGTTCTAATCTCACTTGCTCAGTTTTGATCATAATTTTTTTCCATTTCAGCAGAATCAAATTATGATTTTTTTTTTTAAAAAGATAGCCCAGAATTAGACAGACATTTTTTAAAAGAAATGAGAATATACTGTATATTCAGAATTTCCTTGCACATATCAAATAAGTTTGACAAATAAGAGTTATCAGATCATAGTAGAATTCTTAATTTTTCATTTTTGGCTATTACTCGGTTTAAGCGTGTTAACTCTGGCAACTGCTGGCAGGGCAGGAGGAACGTTTGTCCAGTGTTCACCTGTTACAAAGGTTGTTTGGAGGTTATCTGTCGCATAATTAGTGATGGAGTGGATTCCTCGCATACCGCCGACCGGTGGCAGTCACGCAGTCAAAGCCGGTATTGGTGTTAGTCCGAGTTCATACGCTTCCAGTGGCTACAACAAGCCCTCACCTGTTGTTTGTGGTCAGAGCAGGCAGACTGATGGAGGTTGTCTGTGGTGATCTTTGTCCCTGGAGAAAAGGAGCAGTTTCACTTATTACATGCTGTCAGTGTTGTACAAGGAAAGGCCATTTTGTCACTGTTGTGTTTTCAAGATTCAAAGGCTTTATTATCATGTGCACAGTTAAGAAATGCAACATTTCCTGAGCAATGAAATTCTTACTCTGCTCTCCGAACGAATGCCAAGGTAATAAATACACATCAATACTAATAAAGGTAATAAACACACCTTAATACTAAATACTAATAAATACACATTAAAAGCAATTAGGACAGTTAAAGCAGTTAAAACTAGAGGAAACAAGAAGAATGAAAATTGGAAATTCACTGGATGACTGTAACATGACCCTGGGTAAGTGAAAATTCACTGAATGAGTATGACTCGCCTCTGATAATGCCCAATAGGCTGTACAATGGTAATCTTAATATCAGAGATGATATGAACCTGAGATGGCGTGAGACTATGTACAATGTGCAAAAGAGCAATGTACAAATTAGCACCCAGTGTGAGAATTTCTCTGTGTAAAGCCGTGTGTCCTGATAATACCCAGTAGGCTGTACAATGATCATTTAGCAGCAGAGGTGATATGGACATGAGATGGGGTGAGACTATGTACAATGTGCAAATGAGCAATGTGCAAATTTAGCATCTAGTGTGTGAATTCCTATTAGCAAAGCTGTGTCCGGAGTTTTGTTATTTATTCAGGAGTCTGATGGCAGTGGGAAAGGAGTTTTTTAGTCTGGATGTCCTGCATTTCACACTTCTGTACCTCCGGCCTGAGCGTAGAAGTGTGAACATTCTGTGCTGGGGGTGGGTGGGATCCTGGAGGATGGAGGCAGCACTCCTTTGGACTCTGCGGTGATAGATGCTCTGCAGAGAGGGGAGTGGAGTTCTGATGATCTTCTCCACTGTCTTCACCACTCTCTGCAGGCATTTGTGGTCCAGAGCAGTAGTGCTGCCGTACCACACAGTGATGCAGTTGGTCAAGATGCTCTCGATGATGAAGCTGTAGAAGTTGTTGAGGATCTTGGGGGACATGCCAAACTTCCTCAGCCTCCTCAGAAAGTACAGCCACTGTTGAGCTCTCTTAACCAGCTCTGTGGTGTTAAGTGCCCACATAAGGTCCTCGCTGACGTGGATGCCCAGGTATTTAAAGCTGCTCACCCTCTCCACCTCAAGCTCCCGGATGAACAGCAGCTGATGGGGTCTCCTCCCCTTCCTCATGTCCACTATCATCTCCTTCATCTTGTCCGTGTTGAGGGTGAGGTTGATGTCCTCACACCATGACACCAGGCTGGCCACCTCCCTCCTGTAGGATGCTTCATCACCACCAGTGACACGTCCTATCACTGAGTGTCATCTGCGAACTTTAAGATGACATTGTCCTTGTGGGAGGCGACACAGTCATGGGTGAAGAGGCTGTAGAGGATGGGGCTGAGAACACAACCCTGTGGGACACCAGTGTTCGTGATGATGCTGGCTGAGGTCCTGTTACTCATCCTGACAGACTGAGGCCTGCCAGTCAGAAAGTCCAGTAGCCAGTCGCAGAGGGTGGGGTGCAGGCCAACTGAAGACAGTTTGTAGGTGAGTTTGTGGGGGATGACCGTGTTGAAGGCAGAGCTGTAGTCGACAAAGAGCATCCTGATGTAGGAGTCTTTATCTTCCAGGTAGGAGAGAGAATAATGGAGTGCAGCAGCAATGGCATTTGAGGTGGACCTGTTGGGCCAATAGGCGAACTGCAGGGGGTCCAGAGTCTCCGGTATGCTGTCCTGAATGAGGGCCAGCACCACTCTCTCAAAGCAGTTCATGATGATTGGAGTGAGTGCTACTGGCCTGTAATCATTCAGGCAGGTCGACGGGCTGTTTTGGGGGAGGGGGATGATGGTTGTGGTTTTGAAGCAGGAGGGGACTATGTTCTGGTTGAGGGAGAGGTTAAAGCTGTGTGTCCACCAAACGGGGACTGTTTTCTATTCATTCTCTATGTAGTCTAGCGTTTACAGCGCCGCTTTGAGCGGTGGCTGTTTTTTGTCGCGGCACTCAGGGTGCTCGGCGTTGAAAAAAGTTCAACTTTTCAGACTGCAGCTGAGCTTGTCAGTCAGACCTGTCTAAGCAGCCAATCAGAATAAGGAAGGGCAGGACATAGGACGCCGATACAGTCTCTACTCAGACTCCTGTTTTCCGTGTCATCATTATTTACATCCAGAGCTGCTAGAATACCTTTCCTGTCCATTGTTATTTAGAGACTGCTGTTAAAAAAAATCAGTAGAAAGTCTGACCATAGGAAAAGTGGAAGTGCTGAGCTGAGAGTGACAAGCTGTTGCTGGGATACAGGGCACAGACTTTTTTTTTTTCCCCCAGAGTGCAGCGCACAAATGCTGAAAAAGCGCTCAAGTGGTCGGGTGACAAAAAACGCATTGGTGGACACGCAGCCTAAAGATGGATGTGAGAACATCAGTCAGCTTGGCAGCACATGCTCTGAGAGCCCGCCCAGGGATGTAGTCTGGTCCTGCTGCCTCGTGGGGGTTGATATTCCTCAGTGCTTTGTTTACCTGGCCTGATGAGACTTTTAGTGGAGTTAGTTTAGTGGGTGCATGTGTGTGTGTGTGTGTGTGTGTCTCCTCTCTGCACTGTAGCTGGAGGTCTCAAAGCGGGTGTAAAAGATGTTGAGATCATCCGGCAGACTGTCTGTGGAGTTAGTGGTGTTGCTGGTGGTTCTCTTGTAGTCTGTGATGTGCTGCAGGCCTTGCCACATGTGCCCAGGGTCAGGGATGGAGTAGAGGCAGTCCAGCTTTTTTCTGTATACTGCCTTTTGGCTGTTGTTATAGCCTTCTTCAGTCCATACTTTGCAGCTTTGTACTCTGCCTCATTGCCTTATTTAAATGCAAGAGAGTGAGCATGCAGCATCTGACGTACCTGACTGTTTATCCAGGGCTTCTGGTTGGGGAACTTCCTGACTTGTATGGTGGGTACGATGACAAGTACTAATGTACCCAGTCACATACTCAGCATAGTCCTGTATATTTACCTCCGCCAGGCCGAAAAGGCCAGGAGGAGGTTATGTTTTTGCCGGGGTTTGTCTGTGTGTTTGTTTGTCTGTCTGTCTGTCTGTCTGTTGGTTAGCAAGATAACTCAAAAAATCTTGGACGGATTTCCATGAAACTTTCAGGCGTTGTTGGAAATGGTACAAGGAAGAACTGATTAAATTTTGGGGGTGATCCGGTTCACCGTCTGGATACAGGAATTTTTTAAAGCATTTTTCATTCAACACTGTGACATACAGCCATTTTCAACATGTGCGCAGGCGCAATGGAGGGCGCTGGTCGTCGTGTCTGCAACACAAACTCTGCGTTCTTCAACGTTTTAGGCACAAAAGCACGCGGAAAACACTGCTGGCCTGGGCCCGCCAGCGTGCCTGTGTTTGCGCGCAACTGCAAAACCTCACACGGGCAGCTGTCCGCCGACGGATTCTTTGGCAGAAATTCCCCGGCCAGCCATAGGAGCTGCGCATTTGGCAGAAATTCACCGGTCAGCCATAGGCGCTGCGCAAAAACGAGCTCTCTGCCGGCGAAGCTTCTAAATTCTCGGTTGCCGCGGAGCGCAACCCCCCAAAAAATAATATTGTAGCGAACTCAATATGAGCACCCAATACTTGGCTTGCCAAGTGGGTTGACCCTATTGGCGACACAGGTACAGTGCGGGACTCCGGAGCGGGAGGCGTGAGTTCGAACCTCCCGGTGGGACGTCGCCATGTCGAGCAGCACGTTACAATATAATATAAAACCCACGGCAACCTGTCTACCCAATTTGCATCCGTCAGTGGAGGAGATGGACACAACAGCAACACTTCAGTTTATTACCTCCGCCAAGAAGGCAATGCTTTTACTACTGAACCACTAATCCTATCACTATCAGATTGATTGTCATTGATTAATTGTGTGTTTATTGCACTGTCCCTGTCAAATAAACAAATAATCATTGTGAATCCAATTGCTAGTCATATGTTTACATGCTCAAGGAATCTGAAAACATACACACAAACACTGTATGGGGGGAATTGTGGCGCTTGGCGGAGGTCTGCGCTCTCCGAGTGCTTTTCTAGTTAAAGAAGAGTCATCCCGGGTGGCTGCAGCTTTAAACACATCCCAGTCTGTCCGGGCAAAACAGTCTTGCAGGGTGCTCTCAGCCTCTGGAGTCCAGCGTTTCATTCATCTTCTTCCGCTTAATCCTTTTCGGGTCGCGGGGGCGGGGGGCTGGCATTTAATCTATTTAATAACAGGGTTGTTTGTTTCAGTCTTTGTCTGTAGGCTGGGTACATGAACCTTAACTATATATGGTGTAAAAACAATGGGACCATCACACTTTTGCACAGTGATTTTCATACTTGTACTGCAGCCCAACTTGTCTGACAAGTTAAATGTATTCACATAGGAAATTTTTCATATGCTGTCATAGCCACAATGTTTCTAATGTGTTGAAATCATCTTGCCACTTGGTTTTCTTGTGGCCTCTTTGTTGTGTATGGAAATACCTGGGTGAAGGATGAGGCAAGATGGACTTGGCGAACACAGCCTTATTGATGTCATTGGTACGGCGGTTACACGGCAGGCACCTGGCAAAGGGCACCAGTCAAAGAGACCGTAACACGGAGACCGTAACATGGTGCCTGTCCCTTATACAGTATAGGGCAGTGCCCTATACTGTATAAGGGACTCTATGACGGGAAGTGCATGTCACCACACTGCACTTCACAATAAAATGCTTTTATTTATAGATCACGTTCCCTCCCCCTTAGAAAAGTCTAAAACCGCACACACAACTGAACACCCCCCCCCCCCAATTTGGGACCCAAATAATGCACTGAAATAACAAAAACTGATGTACTAAATTGGCCTAACACATTCACACAAAACAACCTAAAATAGGGTTGGCAGGTGGACTGCCGCACAGCCCGCAGGGCATGGTGGATTATTCTGCCACCAATATCTAAAGAAAAGCTCTCCATTAAACTAAAATTACTTGCCATGCTCCTAAACTAAAATACAAACACAAAAAATAACCCCATACCATAACATGCATGCATAAAACACAAGAACTATCCACCTTATTCCTGGGGGCGCCACTGTAGGAACGATTATGGGCGGATCTTCCGGTTTCGGCTGACCTAGTGTTAAATCAGTCAGTTAGAGTGGAGTAGCAGAGGCATTTAAAATAGCATTTTTAAAAGTTTTTCAAATTCATTTTAACCCCTTGCACTCTGGTCAATTTCCCTAAAAACGCCTAAAAATAACGTACCCAAAGTAAATCAAAAGCTGTTCTTCAACCCTTTGCAGCATCTTCATGGGGTTGGTCTCATTTAAAAGAAAACACTTTGAATTTTTTGGCAAAACAGTCATAATCTCTCTAAGTGATCCTGCCACTGAGTAACAGTCATCTAAACATACTGAACTTGAAGAAAATAAAGTTCGCCTGGGTGTTTTTTTTTGATACAAATGCTTGCAAATAACACACAGCTGTCAGATATGGGCTGGAAAATGCAACAGAAATGTAGAACCAAGTGTTATCCAGCTGAGGTCAAAATTTTGTAACAATAACACAAAAAATGAATATATTACACAGCTTTTTTCTCAGGTTGTTCCCAGGCGTTTTTGAACTGTGCCAAATTGTGCCAAATGGCACAGTTTGGAAAAACGTCTGTAACTTTTGAATGATTCAATATAGAAGCTTGATCTTGGGCTCTAATGAAAGGTGACATTCAGGGCTGTGTGTGTGTGGGGGGGGTTGTTTATTCATTCATGAATGAATGAATGAACAAACAAGCCCCCACACACAAAGAAGCATGCCACGTAAAAAATGTGTGGCTTTATTTTACAAGAAAAAATAACCTACAGTGCAATAAAAATTAAACTAAAATATCTGTAATGTAGAGGATAACAACTCCCCCCCCCCCCCGCTACAGAGGACGGACATCGTCCATCGCCACATGACAGACTGCGGCGCGGTCTACTACGCACAGTTGTACTAAAATATCTGCAATATATCTGCAATCCGCTACAGAGGAGTAGCGGGGTGGGGGGGGGGAGACCGTTCTTGTCCCGTCCGTTCTCGTCCCATCCGTTCTCGTCCCATCCGTCATGTGGCGATGACGCACAGTTGTAATTTACCGATCGGTCAAAAGTCATTTTGATTACAATTTTCAGGGATAAAGAATAATTTAGCTTATAACACTTACCTGTCCACAACAGCAGTGTCGCTGGCGAACATCTCTTCCTCATTGTCAGATGAACATGATGCTGGTCCGCTTGTTACGACTCGTGGTTCTGGTCACGCGACCTGGTCAAACCATGATTCCATTATTGCGGTTTTGCGCTTCCATGATTGCGGTTTTGGCGAACGATTTTTCAAAACAAATAAGAACAGTAGTAAGAAAAAACCACTGGCGAACGCTACCGTCACACACAGTGGCTTACACAAAACAGATTTTACGCACGGGATGCATGCTTTCAATCGTCGAACTTCTCTGCTTCAATTGGCTCGCTGTATTCGCAGCCGTTGGTAGGCGGGTCCTTCTTGCTAGGTTTTCAGTCATTGGTTCTTCAAGGTTTCAGAAACCCAATTCAAGGCTCTTATTATTCGAATGAGAGGTCAATCAAATCTAAACCAATCAAAGTACTCCTTTGGCTTTCTGTTCGCGGCTGTGTCTGTAGTGGAAGAACGGAAATACAGCTTTTTTTTTCAGTGTGCGTCCTAGTGCGCACGAGGGCGCACTAGTACGCAGAGACGTGACCGCCCGCGGTATCCCGGAGTGCAAGAGGTTAATGTATAGTCCACATATGTGTTCTGCACTCAAGTGGCAGCTAATTTCAGCACTTGTAGTTTTTGTATTTTTGAATGTTTTTGCGTAGTTCTGGTACTTGCTGCTGTTTGTGGTGTGAGGCTCCTCACAGATAAGCACAGCTAAATCTGTGGCTTCAACAGCAATGAGTAGATCAGGCACTGAAAACTAAAGGATTGTTCGTACAGATACAGGACAGACACTAAGACAAGAGCCAGGTATGTTTTCACTTGCATGAATGTCACAGATCTGACATTTTACCCTGAATTTAAAATGCCCAAGCACGGTGTTGTGGCTCTTTATGGCTCTGACTAGATTCTACATCTGCTCTGAGGTAAATCTGAATATGTCCAACATATTTTAACAAAATGCAGCCAACTTTATTGCAGTGGAGACACTGATATATCTCAGAGCTTTTATTTGTTTACAGCGTTAGCATGTTAACAGCAGAGCTAACTAACAGAGCTACTGGCCACTTTTTCTTCTCATCCCTCCATAGTCGTGGGATGGTATGAGATTATATTACTATTTTTGAGGTGCAAAAGGCTGTGTTCCTGCATCTTTGATGCCAAAGTCATTGTTTTTTAACAAGGAAAAGTGTCCCGTTTCAGTGACAACAATACGTTCTAAACTAGTACCAGAAGTTGGTACCATAACTCACACAAGGCATCATGGGGCCTAGGAATAAGGTGGATAGACAACTTTATTTTACAGCACAGTCACTTGGGTGGGAGAGGTAGAACTGGCATGAGGGGGGCCCAGGGCAGCCGTGTCCCTGGAACCAACAAACCCTTGGGACGATGACTGATCTTCCAGACGGTCGAGCCCGACTCCTTCATCACCAACACCCGTCCAGCCTCGTCACCCGGAGCCTCTTCCCAGACACGCCAAAGCTGATTGGCATGCCTCGATGAGCAGTCGGGACAACGGGAAGTATGCGGCACTCAGCTTTGCCACGACGCGCAGACATCCTCGACGTTTTGCTGGCTGTTGTTTGGCCCATCCTCGCTGTGGATGTTCTTCACCCCAAACCAAGTCCAAAACCCTCAGTGGGACCCGGCTTGGCCTGAAATGGTGCTGCTGAGCAATGCGGTAACTCCATGCTTGTCGGTCTGGCCCTGTCCTCTTCTAACACCATTGTAGTGGTCACCTTTGTAGCTGCAGACCCTCCATCCCCCTGCGGCCAAGCTCTGGAGGCATCTAGGGCTAGCACATTGGTGTCACTCGCCGATGCAGGTGCCTCACCACCACGCTTGGTACCCACCTCTACCATGCACCGGCACTGAGACGCTCCTGCGCCGAACCTGAGTGAAACTGGTCCTGCTTGACCGCCGTGGTGTCCGTTAGCTCTTCGTCCCACACAACATTCTCTTCGACCACCGGAACCGGAGGGTTCCAGAAGCCACAACTCGACCATTCATTCCCAGCATTGTCTTTAATGGCGAAACCCAGTCTGTAAAACAAATCACAGCCCATGATGTTATCACCTCGCTCTGTCACATGGAACATGAAATCAACCATTTTCACATACAGTTAGGCCCAGAAATATTTGGACAGTGACACAATCTTCATGATTTAGGCTTTGCATGCCACCACATTGGATTTGAAATGAAACAACTACAACGGAATTGAAGTGCAGATTTTAAGGTTTAATTCAAGGGATTGAACAAAAATATATGGTTAAACATGTAGGAATTGTAGCTATTTTTATACAAACGCTCCTCATTTCAGGGGCTCAAAAGTAATTGGACAAATAAACATAACCCTAAGTAAAATGTTACTTTTCAATATTTTGTTGAGAATCCTTTGTAGGCAATGACTGCCTGAAGTCTGGAACCAATGGACATCACCAAACGCTGGGTTTCCTCCTTTGTGATGCTTTGCCAGGCCTTTACTGCAGCTGTCTTCAGTTGTTGCTTGTTTGTGGGTCTTTCTGCCTTAAGTTTTGTCTTGAGCAAGTGAAATGCATGCTCGATTGGGTTGAGATCTGGTGACTGACTCGGCCATTGCAGAATAGTCCCACGTTCGGAGGGCCTCCGCCGGGCTCAGGCTTTCGGGCGGCCGGTTCCTCTGGCCCAAAGTGGGCTCGGCTCCACGACCGACAGTTGGGGCGAGGGAGAGCGCTCTCCCCCGCGCCCACCGGTCACGCCTTTTAGGCGGGTTGGCAGAAGCGATCCGTCTGACCCAGGGGAAGGTCGACGGCGGTGGATCCCGCCCGGACCGGTACTGCTCCGACGACCCGGTTCTGGCAGCTGGCGGTCCCCGGCCCATGACGCACGTTTTCTCAAACGCTCGGCCGGTAAACGGTCTGGTACTCCGCGATGCGTGTCGCCTCCGCCTCCCCGGTGGGGAGGTGGAGGCCCCGTCTCACCGGCCCCCCTCCGGGTCGAGCGGTCACCCCCGTCACGGATGGTGGCCCGCCGGCCCCCGAGTGCGAGCGGGGCTACCTGGTTGATCCTGCCAGTAGCATATGCTTGTCTCAAAGATTAAGCCATGCAGGTCTAAGTACACGCGGCCGGTACAGTGAAACTGCGAATGCCTCATTAAATCAGTTATGTTCCCTTTGATCGCTCATCCGTTACTTGGATAACTGTGGCAATTCAAGAGCCACCGGAGTGGTGGCTCAGTTGGTAGAGCATCCGCCCCACACCCAGGAGGCAGGGGTTCAAATCCCGGCCGGGTCATGCCAAAGACCATATAAAAGTGGAACTTCCTGCCGTCCAGCTTGGTGCTCAGCAATAATGGAATGGAGGAGGGAAATTTGTGGCGGCGCCTTGCATGGCAGCGGCCCTCTGATTCTACACTTGGGGTGTGTGTGATTAACACAGTAGATAGGTAAAGCACAATCTCGTTCTACTGTACATGATTGGTTGTACAGTTGAATGACAATAAAGGGTGATTTAATTTTAATTTAATTTAATTTAATATTCACTTCTTTGCTTTAAAAAACTCCTGGGTTGCTTTTGCAGTATGTTTTGGATCATTGTCCATCTGTACTGTGAAGCGCCGTTCAATCAACTTTGCTGCATTTGGCTGAATCTGAGCAGAAAGATATCCCTATACACTTCAGAATTCATCCGGCTGCTTCTGTCTTTTGTCACATCATCAATAAACACAAGTGACCCAGTGCCATTGGAAGCCATGCATGCCCATGCCATCGCTGCCTCCACCATGTTTTACAGAAGATGCGGTGTGCTTTGGATCATGAGCTGTTCCAATTCTTCTCCAAACTTTCTTCTTCCCATCATTCTGGTACAGGTTGATCTTAGTCTCATCTGTCCAAAGAATGCTGTTCCAGAACTGGGCTGGCTTCTTCAGGTGTTTTTTGGCAAAGTCAATTCTGGCCTTTCTATTTTTGAGGCTGATTAATGGTTTGCACCTTGTGGTGAATCCTCTGTATTTACTCTCGTGAAGTCTTCTCTTTATGGTAGACTTAGATACTGATACACCTACTTCCTGGAGAGTGTTCTTCACTTGAGTGGATGTTGTGAAGGGGTTGTTCTTCACCATGGAAAGGATTTTGCAATCATCCACCACTGTTGTCTTCCGTGGACGTCCAGGCCTTTTTGAGCTCCCAAGCTCACCAGTGCACTCTTTTTTTCTCAGAATGTACCAAACTGTTGATTTGGCCACTCCTAACATTTCTGCTATCTCTCTGATGGATTTCTTCTTTTTTTTCAGCCTCAGGATGGTCTGTTTCACCTCCATTGAGAGCTCCTTTGACCGCATGTTGTATGTTCACAGCAACAGCTTCCAAATGCAAACGCCACACCTAGAATCAACTCCAGACCTTTTAACTGCTTAATTGATGACAGGTTAACGAGGGAAGAGCCCATGCAACCTTGTTATTTTTTTTTTTGCAGCCTTCTGAGTCAATTGTCCAATTACTTTTGGTCCCTTGAAAAAGAGGTGGCTACGTATTAAAGAGCTGTAATTCCTAAACCCTTGCTCCAATTTGGATGTGAATACTCTCAAATTACAGCTGAGAACCTGCACTTTAAGCCCATATTGATTATATAATTGTATCCTGAATATGTTTTCGTAAACAGCTAAAATAACAAAACTTGTGTCACTGTCCAAATATTTTTGGGCCTAACTGTACAAGCACCAGACCGTTAACTCCAAAGTCCCAACCGTGCATAGCCTGCCACCTCCATAACCATACAACGGTGCCGGGTTACCTTTAATCCTGTAGTGGGAAAAAATTTCCTCACCGTGGCCCAATTCAGCAACGACCCCTCCGCCCCCATGTTGAGCAACAGCGGCACCTCCACGCCGTCTAATTCCACTGTGCAGTATGTGTACCCATTCGTGCCAGGGGACACCAAATTAATGTTTGTTGGGGGCGGGCGGAGTGATTTCTTCCGTGGGCTCTCTGGTTCAGATACACGACACACTCTGGCATAATGGTTCAAGCGTCCACATCTGCTACGACGTTTTCCCTTAGCCAGGCAGTCCTTCGCCCTATTCCAGTGCGTTGCAGACCCAAAATCCTTGCACAGGGGTTTTCCCAGGGCAGACCTTCAGCTGGCAGCACTGGTTTCCGTAATGTCGTCATCCAAGCTATCCTTGCTTTCCGAGTCCGCAACATTTGCCACGGCGGGTTGCTCCGGTGGCCTCTGTGACTGGCGCCAGGTTAGCTCCGAAGCTAGCTTGTTTGCAGCCTCCAGCTGGAGAGCTAGTTTGATGGCTCTGAGTAATGTTAAGCCATTAGGTGCCGTAAGTAGCCTAGCCCACAATGCGGCGCTGCACGTGTGCTCCGCAAGCTGGTCCAATGGCCCAAAGCGACACTCGCTAGCTAGCTGCCTCAGCTCAGCAAAAACTGGCGAATTGGCTCACCTACCCGTTGATATCACTGCTGAAAACGAATCCTCCGGACAATCACGCTATCCCGGGTGTGGAAATGGACGTCTAGTAGCTCCACAACATCTTCAAAAGAATACGATGCTCCGAGTGTTCGCAGGACTCACTGGCCCTCAATACACAGGTTATGGACAAGAAGCGCACGTGCCCCTAGCCTGTTGAGCTTACCGGGGTCTAGCGCCGTGATATAGGTTTAAAAGGCCTCAAACCACCTGGGCCAAGGCACTGGCGGTTCACTCGGAAGCTCGAGAAAGGGACGAAGTGGTGTGATGCACGCCTCCATGAGTTGATCCTCGATCACCAAATGTTATGTATGGAAATACCTGGGTGAAGGATGAGGCAAGATGGACTTGGCGAACACAGCTTTATTGATGTAACTGGTATGGCGGTTACACGGCGGGCACCTGGCGAAGGGTGCCCGTCCCTTATACAGGGCAGTGCAGTGACGTGATGGGAAGTGCACGTTACCACACTGCACTTCACAATAAAGTGCCTTTATTTATATATCACTCTTTTTCTTGTGTAATCCCTTAGAATCCAGAAGGTGACATGGGTGGTCCACCTGCTGTCTGTTTTTCTGGCAACATGTCCTCCCCAAGTCCATTTTGCTTTGCTGATGGTCTCTAGAATATTGTGTACTTTTGTTTTTTCATGGATCCATTTGGTCGTTTTTCTTTCCTGCCATGTGATGTTTAACATGATCCTTCCATGGGCTCTTTGCATTGTTAATAGTTTTAGATTTGGTTTTTTGGTGAGGTTACAGATTTCTGAGCCATAGATGACTGGTCATAAACTTGGCATTTCAAGACGATTGGCATGTCTTTGCTCTAGAAGATGGCACTTGTTCTACTGCGGGCTTGCCATCCGAGTGTGATGTGACGCTTGATTTCTTGTTCTTTGGATGCTGAGTCCATCAAAATGACCAAGGTAGATATAGTGGTTGACCTTTTGTGTTTTGTTGTTATTGATGACGATGATTTGGTCTAAATTCTTAACATGATCATTGTACATGATTTTGGTCTTTTTGAGATTTATGCTCAGATTGACCTCTAGGACAGCTACATTCAGTTCATTGACAATTTATCATAGTTCTTCAATATTGCTAGTGAAGACGATGATGTCAGCACGGTGGTGCAGTGGTTAGCACTGTTGCCTTACAGCTAGAAGGTTCCTGGTTCGAATCCCCAGGCTGGCAGGGGTTGGAACCTTTCTGTGTGGAGTTTGCATGTTCTCTCTGTGCTGCGTGGGTTTACTCCGGGGGCTCCGGTTTCCTCCCACAATCCAAAGACATGCATGTTAGGTTAATTGGCTGTTCTAAATTGTCCCTAGATATCTGTTTCCTATAGGCCCTCAGAATAGAGGGTTAGTACTAGTGAAAGCGCTTTGAGTGGTCTTTGTGACTAGAAAAGCGCTATATAAATGCAGGTTAGTTAGTTAGTTAGTTAGTTAGATGTCGTCTGCAAATCTAAGGTGGCTCAGATACTTGCCATCAATTTTGATGACTGTCTTTTCCCATCTGAGTTTTTGGAAAACTTTATCTAGAACAGCTGTGAATAGTTTTGGAGAACTAGTGTCCCCTTGTCTTACACCTCGTCAAAGCCGAAAAGATTTTGAATCTTTGTGGAGGTGATATAGGATCTTGTGTATGTGTAGATGTGCCAAAAAATACTGACATAGATCAGTTCAACACCTTGCTCTTGAAGTACCTCGATAACATTTGGGATTTGTACTGAATCAAAGACTTTGTTGTAATCGACCAGGCCGAAGACCAAAGGGTATGTCACATGAGCAATCCAGATAACTGCTTTGCTTAAACCACAGTCTTCCAATTAATCTGAACATGTGAGAAAGGGAAACTATGGCAATGTCCTGGACTGATTCTTTCAGATATTTTGTGAAAATGTAGGCCTTGTATCATGTGATAAGGAGCAAAAGCTGGATGATGTGAATTGAGTTGTTCAATAATGCTGAATTTCATCTAAGCAGTATCTTTCATTGATCTTCAAGCCTCCACAAACACCACAGATCAAAAATGACAAAACACTGTCAACTATAGTTCCCACCCGGAGAGCAAGGGACCACTTTAGTTCCCCCCCCCCCCAATCCATTTTTTTATGAAAAAATTTAGCATCTATCCCAGAATGTGACTCTCCAGAAATACAGGAACTTTTATGACAAGGTGTCACCTTTTAACTTCTATGTACACTACCGTTCAAAAGTTTGGGGTCACCCAGACAATCATTTTGTGTTTTCCATGAAAAGTCACACTTATTTACCACCATGAGTTGTAAAATGAATAGAAAATATAGTCAAGACATTGACAAGGTTAGAAGTAATAATTTGTATTTGAAATAATAATTTTTTCCAGATACTCAACCTGCTCATAGGAAGGTCAGTTTTATAGCTTCTCTAACCAGCTAAACTGTTTTCAGCTGTGCTAACATGATTGCACAAGGGTTTTCTAATCCATTAGCCTTCTGACGCAATGAGCAAACACATTGTACCATTAGAACACTGGAGTGATAGTTGCTGGAAATGGGCCTCTATACACCTATGTAGATATTGCACCAAAAAACAGACATTTGCAGCTAGAATAGTCATTTACCACATTAGCAATGTATATTAGATATTAGAGTGTATTTCTGATTAAAGTTATCTTCATTGAAAAAAACAGTGCTTTTCTTTCAAAAATAAGGAAATTTCTAAGTGACCCCAAACTTTTGAACGGTAGTGTATCTAGAAACGTCTCCTTTCCACATAAATATAATCATTTTTCCTGAGTGGGATTTCAACCAAAATAGGCCCTCACAGCATGTCATTCCTGAAAAAGCCCCCAGACAGTTCTGCTTTTAATTGTCTGTTTTGGTGTGAAAACATGCATTATTAAACTTTTTTGAAGATTTTGTTTTAGTTTTACAGTAATATCCAACTTAACAAATATGCCTGATTTTTCCTCCATACACATGAATGATGTAGATAAAACAACACGTCATTAAATAACCCCATTATTTTAATCTCATTTGATAAAGTATATGTTGGTTGGTATACTCACTGATTTAACTCCGACTCCACTTTTGTAAAATCCCAAATTCAGAGTGGCGGGGGGGCTGAAAAGTTCATAGGCTGACTAAGAAGGAGTTATGCTACAGCAACGAAACTAGTCATGCATTAAATTCAACCTTCTCTGATACTAAATGCATTGTTTCTTTTCAGATACACCAACATTGGAGACTTTGTTGAAAAATAAACCACATTTGGTCAAATTTGACCACTGCATCATGGTCAGTCTATGAACTTTTCAGCCCCCCCCCCCCCCCCCCAGTTACAGAAACTAATCTGTGGCATGGGAAAAAAATGTTTATGCTTCATAGGCAACGTTATCTAGCTCACAAGCACTACTTCCACACCTGTCCTGTGTTATCAAGTTGGTGACTTGTCTCTCTCACAGAGGTCACTACATCTGAAAACGTACACAAACACTCAGTCACACAGGCCGTTTCCCATGCCGTCATCCTCTGGTCAGCACAGGTCCACAGAGCGCGTGGGTCCCTTTTGGAGACAATGTGTCTCTGAACAGCCTTTTGTCTGTGTGGCATTTGAGTGACAGCAAAGAAGAGGTTCCCTATATTTAGGCCCCTGAAAACCAATCTCTCTCAGTGTGTGTGTGTGTGTGTGTGTGTCCTCAGTCTGTTAAAAGGCAGCCCTCTTCAAAGACCGAGAGTGCCCTTTGTGCAGAGGTTAGGACTCCAGAGTGTGTAGTGAGAGCACAGAGAACGTCTGTGTGAGATGACAGATGAGTGTGTGCATGTGTGTGTGTGTTAGCATCCCTATGTGTGAGTACAGACTGCATCATTTTTAAAGAGGACATATGATGTTTTGTTATCCAGTGTCTACCAACTGGAAAAAAAAACAAACTATCACTTTGTTCGGTTCAGCCTTGGTCTCTGTACCGCTCTCTAAATGAGCAGTTTTGATTTTGCGCTGGTTGTGGCATGAGAACTGGAGCTCACTGGAATGATACCACCCTCCCAGCTTCATCTCAACCAATATTGATGGTGGGAGGATCTTCGTAAATGCCCAAACCCACACTGACCGTACTACCATGGTTGCTAGCCTGCTATGGAGCTAAGTTGGCATGGTTTATATTGCAGTTTTCTTTAAATTCTAGTCCCCCACTAGATATCACTGTTCCCACCTGGTTCACTAATCCACAGTCGACAAAATGTCTTGTGTCATTCTGGTTTATTTGGTTATACTGTATTTAGGAAGCTATAGACCGTGATATTGGATGGCTAGCATCTTGTCTAGCTGGCCAGGGTCGCTCTGTCTACTGCCTTGGAGATTGTCTCAGTGGTGACATATAAACAGAGTTAGTCATTCACTGATTACCTCTGCCAAGGAGGAAATGTAATCGGGGTGGTTTTTCTGTCTCTTCGTCTGTTCATTCATCAAATCAAATCAAATCAAATCACCCTTATTGTCATTCAACCGTACAACCAATCATGTACAGCAGAACGAGACTGTGCTTTACCTATCTACTGTGTTAATCACACACACCCCAAGTGCAGAATCAGAGGGCCGCTGCCATGCAAGGCGCCGCCACAGAGTTCCCTCCTCCATTCCATTTATTGCTGAGCACCAAGCTGGACGGCAGGAAGTTCCACTTTTATAAGGTCTTTGGCATGACCCGGCCGGGATTTGAACCCCTGCCTCCCGGATGTGGGGCGGATGCTCTACCAACTGAGCCACCACTCCGGTACCAACTGAGCCACCACTCCGGTGGTCCACTTCATCTGTTTGTTAGCAGGATTATGCAAAAACTACTGGATGGATTTTGATGAAATTTTCACCAGAGGTAGCCCTTGGGCCAAGGATGAACCCATTAAATTTTGGTGATGATCTGAGAGTGCATACCTCCACCAAGGACCTTGTTTGAATTTGTGCAGCAGGATTACACAGAAAATACAGGATGGATTTGGATTAAATTTTCACCAGAGGTGGTCCTTGGGCTAGAGAGGAACCCATAACATTTGGTAATGATCCAAGAATGCATACCTCCACCAAGGTTCTTATCTTCTCACAGTGTGTTAGCAAGAATCCTCCAAAACAACTGGATGGATTTGGATGAAATTTTTACCAGACAACATTTTGGAGGTGATCCATGATGGACAGACGGAGCCTTGGTGGAGGTGTGTGTTCTCTGAGTGCTTTTCTAGTTCAGAGTTGTTTCTGTGCTTTTTTGAATGCAAGGATTTTTTTTTAATGTTTAATGCTTATAGTTTAGCTTAGGTGGTTAAAAATCTCTTTGGTGGCCAGGTCCCGGGGTGGACGACATTCACCCCGAGTACCTCAAGGCCCTGGATGTTGTAGGGTTGTCATGGTTGACACGCCTCTGCAACATTGCGTGGAGGTTGGGGGCAGTGCCTTTGGCATGGCAAACCAGGGTGGTGGTTCCTCTCTTCAAAAAAGGGGACCGGAGGGTGTGCTCCAACTTTAGAGGGATCACACTCCTCAGCCTCCCTGGGAAGGTCTGTGCCAAGGTACTGGAGAGGAGAGTCAGGCCGTTGGTCGAACCTCGGATTCAGGAGGAGCAATGTGGTTTTCGTCCTGGCCGTGGCACGTCAGACTAGCTCTTTACCCTCTCGAGAATCCTTGAGGGTTCATAGGAGTTTGCCCAACCAGTTTACGTGTGTTTTGTGGACTTGGAGAAAGTATTCGACCATGTCCCTTGTGGTTTTTGTGGGGGGGTGCTTCGGGAATATGGGGTGTCAGGCTTGTTGTCATGAGCTATTTGGTCTCTGTACGACTGTTGTAAGAGTTTGGTTCGCATTGCCAACACTCGGTCGGACTCATTCCCAGTGACAGCTGGACTCCACCAGGGCTGCCCTTTGTCACCAATCCTGTTCATAATTTTTATGGACAGGATTTCTAGGCGCAGCCAGGGAACAGAGGGTGTCATGCTTGGTGACCACAGGATCTCATCTCTGTTGTCTGCAGATGATGTTGTCCTGCTGGCTTCATCCAGCAATGACCTACAGTTCTTACTGGGACGGTTTGCCGCTGAGTGTGAAGCAGCTGGGATGAGAATCAGTACCTCCAAGTGCGAGTCCATGGTCCTCAGCCGGAAAAAGGTGGATTGTCCTCTCCAGGTTGGGGACAAGCTTCTGCCCAAGTGGAGGAGTTTAAGTATCTTGGGGTCTTATTCACGAGTGAGGGAAAAATGGAGCGAGAGACTGACAGACGGATTGGAGCAGCATCTGCAGTGATGCAGACATTGTACCGGTCTGTTGTGGTGAAGAGGGAGCTAAGCTCTAAGGGCAAAGCTGTCGATTTACCAGTCAATCTACATTCCTACCCTCACCTATGGTCATGAGCTTTGGGTATTGACTGAAAGAACAAGACCGCGGATACAAGCAGTTGAAATAAGCTTTCTTCGTAGGATTGCTGGACTCACCCTCAGAGATAGGGTGAAGAGCTCAGTCATCCGGGAGAGGCTCAGAGTAGAACTGCTGCTCCTCCACATTGAAAGGAGCCAGTTGAGGTGGTATGGGCATCTGATCAGGATGCCTCCTGGACGCCTCCCACTTGAAGTGTTTCGGGCACGTCCCTCTGGGAGGAGACCCCGGGGCAAACCCAGGACTCGCTAAAGAGACTATGTCTCCCAGCTGGTCTGGGAACACCTTGGTATCCTCTCTGAAGAGCTGGAGCAGGTGGCTGGGGAGAGGGAAGTCTGGGCTTCTCTGCTTGAACTGCTGCCTCCACGACCCGGACCTCTGGAAAAGCGGTAGAAGATGGCTGACTGGATGGATGGATAGTTTAGCTTTGTTTATTTGTCAGGGACCACGTACAGAAAAAAACACTTATAGCATTCTCACTAATTCCCATCTGTATGCTCTCTTTAGTGCTTATTGGGTGCTTATCCTTGGCTGTAGAATTATATCTCATGATACTCAAGGAAACTTTACTATCTGTACAGTACAGATAAGTGGAGAGGCATGATGACCTTCTCTAAACTGGAGTGGTGGCCTAGAGGTAGAGCATCCACCCCACAACCGGGAGGTCGGGGCTCAAGTCCCGGCCGGGTCATGCCAAAGACCATATAAAAATGGAACTTCCAGCCATCCAGCTTGGTGCCCAGCAAAAATGGAACGGAGGAGGGAAATGTGGGCCACAGTGGCTCAGGAGGTGGAGTGGGTCGTCCAATAACCAGAGGGTTGGTGGTTCGAATCCTGCTCTCCCCAGCCATCCTGCCGTTCTGTCCCTGGGCAAGACACTTTACCCACCTTGCCTCCAGTGTCCATTACACTGGGTATGAATGTGTATAAATGTTTGGTAGTGGTCGGGGAGGTCGCTGGCGTGGATTGGCATCAGCTTTTCCATCAGTCTGCCCCAGGGCAGGTGTGGCTACAGTAGTAGGCTTACCACTATCAATGTCTGTCTGGAGTGAATGAATAATGGACTCACTGTAAGTGCTTGCAACTGCGCTTTACATGACATGTAAAGCGCCATATAAATCTAATCCATTATTATTATTCTCTGAAGCCGACTTCAACTGGTCTGTGAATATCTTTAAGGTTGTAATCTCACTGGGCTACAACAACTCACGACTAGTTGGTGAACGGTATTCGTGATGGAGTCTCCAAATCTCTGCAAGTGTTCACAGGGGTTCACAATTTCCTCTAGTGTGTTGCAGGGCCTTGCTCTTGTGTCACAGGAATCTTGAACATTGTCAGTTTGTGCAACATTTTTTTTCAAAGTAGCCGCAAATTCATCACGGGTGGCTTGAACCCACCTAGAATCCCTCTCAAACCCTTCTTAATGTAGTTTCCACGAGTCAGAAAGTGTGAGAAAAGTTAGACAACTTTGCAAGGGGTTGGAGACCTATTAAACTAAATTGTGACTGGAGAAAAAAGAACAAGACATTTAGCATGCAAGAAAAGCACGAAAGGCCGGGCCACGTTCTAGCACACGCTGACACAGCTGCGACCGACAGTGTCACCATGCCACCCAAGGGCAAGAAAGGCAAGGATAGGGGGGCTGCTGTCCCTGCCCCACGGGCCCATGCAGAGAAAGCAGAGCCGGTCCCAGGCCCTCTGCGTCTAATACTGAGGACTCAGAGGCAGCCCCCTCATTCAGCAGTGTCTGCACTTCCTCTCTGTGATCAAGCTTACTTGACGTCTGACTGCTGGAATGGGAAATGTACTGTATTGTCCAGATTTCACAGTTGTTACACCTAACTGTCAAGTGAGTGTTGCATGGCATTTGCGCAGTCCTCTCAGACTCCAGCGTGAACATTCTACAGCTATGAAGTGACCCGAATGCGCAGAAGAAAACATAACGTCAGACACAATGTTGTGTTTACGGAAGTAAATATGAGCCCCGAATGACTGAGGAGGACAGAATGTCCTCAGCTTGATGCAGCGCAGAAAAATAAAATGCTAAAATCATTCAGAAATGATTATGCACAAAATAAATGAGACCAGCTTCACTCTGCTATACACCAGATGACCGCTGTGATCAGCTCTGCTTTAACAGAACTGATGGATTAAACAGCTCCCTTGAAAATGAGACCCTGTGTCTCAGTGGGATTACCTGTATAAATAAGGCTAATAATAAATAATCCTAGTGATTACAATAGGGCTCTGACCCACTGACGTTCTCAGTGGCTTGGGCCCTAATAAACAGTGCGGCTTGTACCAGCAGCATAACACCGGTCCCACACGGGAAGGAGAAGCCGCCAGAGACCCCCCCCCCCCCTCTTGGACTGTGTTTATTTGTATCCCCGTATCTGGCCATTCTGCTCCACAGTTGTGTCGATATTAACTTTACATTTTAGATATTACAGTGACCAGGACTCATGGTGTGCTATTTACAGGGAAAAAGGAATTTGCAGTGGGCAGTAAATGTGCCGTTACTGTGCGCCTGCTTGTCTGATTGTTTCAGCCCTGAATCCCCCCCCCCCGAAATTTTGAAGTTGTTGTGCTGTCAGAACCGACAAAATTATGATCCAGTGATAAAGGGAAGAAGACTGATTAAAAAGCACAAATCAGGTGTGTCTGCCATGCTTGCTGCATCCTCCACCACAGAATTGTAGCATCTGTCTCACTTCAATAAAGAAAAAGTCAAATGAAATGCAACTTGACCATTCAGACTGAGGCCGCTTTAGAAAATATCAGTTACGTATCCGAATTAGGACCACAAGTGAAACTGCGTTACTGTGACTTTGAGGGACTCTGTCTCCGTCGTCTTCTTGTGATGTTGTGGGAGCACGCCCCGACTCTGATTCTTCGGTGGGAAGGAGTTCAACGATACACATATATGCCATTGTCTAAGCTCCAGGACTATTATTAATCCTCGTTTGTCTGTGACGGCAGTCCGGGTATGTGAAAGGCTGAGTGCATGGTGACACGTCAGTGGCTGTACAGCCGGTCTGTATGCAGTTTTTCTTTATTAAAAGCATGCAGTGTGATTTCCCAGCGCTTGTGTACTGCTGCTTTTCCACACACACTCCCACAACCCGTCACAATATGAAAGTAGCCTGGGTGTGGTGTGGAAAAAAATCGGAGGTGTGCTATTCAGAGTATCATAAAAAAAAACAAAACAACAAAAAAAAAAAACCATATGGGTCACATGTGTGCAAAAAAAATCAGAACTGAGCACTAAAACCTGCAGTGTGAATGTAGCCTAAGTTTGTTTTTGCTATTCTCTGTGTTTCCCCTGCCTCAGTTCAGTTTGTATTTTGGAATTCTCTGTATTTGTTGTTATTTATTATCATAGTCATGCTATGTTCTCTATTCTGGTCTGGGGTTTGAAGTTAGTTTTGTATGATTCTCTGTTATTATTATCATCATCATCATCATTTGTCATGGTTGTGTATTCCCTGGTCTTGTGTTCATGTCTCTAATTTACCTTTTGTCTCAGTCCCTCATGTTTTCCGTGTCTATAGCCATTCCCTGCTGTCTCTGATTGCCCCTGACTGCTCCCACCTGTCCTGTGTCTGCTAATTATCCCCATCTGTATGCGGGTGTGTTATTCATTGTCAGTCATGGCGTCCTTGTCTCGTGTTGGTGTGATTACGCGCCTCTGTTTTGCCTGTTCGTGCCTTTGTCCAGTATTATCCTGCTTGTTAGAAGTCTGCTGTTTTGCTTGTGTTTCAGCCCACGTGCTGCTTTATTTTCTGTTTTCTGTTCAGTCTAGCAATAAATTATGGTTTACCAAATTTGCCAGGCATTTTGAGTCCTCACCTTCTTCACCATGGAGGGGCTCCCATGACAGAAAGAGGGAGGGTCGGGTGAACTGGGGCTCATGAGCATTTAAGAAACACACAATGAAATGGGTTGTTCCAAGGAAGCCTGATAAAGGGGTTTGAAAATGGTGATGAAAAAAAAGGTTGACGTATTTTGACCAACATCATATGGTATGACATCTAAGAATGGTATCAGCATGTTTTAAAAGAGTGCATCATATGTCCCTTTTTAAAGTAAAGATTTGTCTTTTATTGGGCAGTTAGACGTGATGGTTGAGAGTTATTGAGGAGTTTTGCCAGTGAAGTCCTCACAAAAACACTACAAAAGTGTGTGCGCTCCATAAAGGGCTTCCCCCAGGCCACAAAAGCTAGGTGCGTGTGAAAGAGGCATCTGATCTCCACTTTTGATGGAAGTTGAAACATACTGTATGCACACATATGAAGAGGGTACTGTTACACAAAGTTCAGCGGTTTTGATATCTGTGTCTCTGAAGCCATCCCGGTGTGATTGTGAACCTGTCAAAACATGAACTTTTACTTCATTTTGATCCTTCTTTTCCGTCACTCTGAATGACGTACGGAAGTAGAATTGTTTTATGAATAACTAAAAGTGGAAATCCCCGCCCCAGTGTAAGTTTGTTTGTAGCATCAAGTTAATGTTCTGATCGTAGCAAACTGAATTTGGAGTATGGAAGAAGATGTGCAACTGGTTTATTGTGAGAAATACATAATCATGCTTACATAGCAATTATTTTGCTTACCTCATGCTGTCAATCGTTTCACAATGCATTAGTATACATGCATACACCTACTCCCATGAATATTTTGCCATTTTGTATCTTTGTGTATATAAATGGGTTCTTTTAGTGAATTTCATCACTGATTACGAGTTAATTTAATTTCATCAGAACAGAGATGTTCATGCACGTGTAGGTCATGATGTGGCATGCAACAACCTAAATATAAATGATTGGCAAAAGCCTGACCAGCCTCCATTGTTCTATCTAGCTAAAGGATGAATACTGCAGAAATTGTGGACAATTAGGCTAATTATTTTATTGACTCTCACATAAAGGCTGCGCATAATGTTTTTGCAAAGATTTGTAAAATCTTTCCACAAGAAGACTTCCATTTTATAATAAACTCCAAAACACCCCCACCAAAAACCAGAGTGGCTGAAATGAAAAGCAGAGATCCTAAGCTGTTGTACTGCTGGGTGAGCTCTTCTAATCCTAATATTGGAACACATGCTAATTAATTAGCCTCATCCTGCCAGTTGTCACAACTGTACAACACCTACCCCCAAAAAATTTCAATACAGAAACACTCTGCTCAGCTTTTAACCAAACAACTTCCAAGGTATTATAATGGCGATAACCTGGACAAGTTGCATTAAAGGTTACATTGTGGAGGAATAAATTCAGGCGAGGTACGACGAGCTGAGAGGTTGCAGTTTTATTTCCTCCATCAAAATGAGACGCACTTGTAGCGCTGTGCGCTAGTGTGCTGTACCGCATTGTGTTGTCCTCTTGAGGATTGTATAGCAAGCTCTTTTATACATGTTATACAAACAGAGAGAATGCAGGGCCCATTAGCATATTGATATACATATCAGTCAATACATATGATTAGCATGACCACTGGCGCCTGGACGTCTCCTCCTTAATCCGGGGATGTATAAACAATAGTCCATTGTTCTGGTTGTCCCCCCAGGGGTTCTCTGTCTGTATGTGAATGGTCCTCTGCTTCTTCCGGACCTTTTGAGTGTGAGGATGCATGTCCCTGTAGATTGTGGTGGGTCACCACAACACAAGCAAAACAACAAAAACTTAAAATGTCAGCAGTTAGCTGCAGCCAGATATGGGAGCAACAGCCACACACATGCACAGAATAAAAAAACCCCAGATGAAATCAAAAATATTGTTCCTTCCTGTTCAAAATTTAATCTGTGGGCTTTCAGGTGTGTTCAGACCAAATGCAAATTAATTTTTTGTGTGCTGGGATTACATGAGTTCAATTTTGAGTCTATATAAGATTGTGTGTGTGCATCTGTCTGTTGCATGTACATCTTTCAGTACCCTTTTTAGTACTGATGTGCTCTGTTTTGTTGTGTTGGAAATGTCTGGTTTTATCTTGAAATTCTTTCTTTCACTCTGTGCTTGTGCAGCACTTTGTAATGGTGTGTTTTAAAAAGTGCGATATAAATAAAGTTTTACTGAAGTACATACATGCAAATTCACATCTGAGGGAACTGGTGGCAATAACTAACCAGCCTTGAGATTCCACCATCACTGGAATAAGTATTAACACTGAAGAGTAAACTGGTTTCAAAATGAGACTGCTACGCAGCTGCAGACAGATGGACCAAGGGCTCTGCAGCTGAAACAGAGTGTCGGGAGTTTCTCCACCCACATGCTCCTGCTATGGATGTGCTAATGAGAGCTAGCAGGCTAGTAGTGTAAACAACCATCTTCCAGGTGCAGCTTCTGGAGGAGGCAGTGACATTTTTCCAGCTGTGTGCCCCACCAGATAATGCTGTAAATCTAAATAAGAGTGTTTTTAGAATTTCCACAGCAGTTAGAAAGCAGCCGCAGAAGTTGTAAAAGTAACTCTGTTCCTCTGCAACTCACTTGGAAGCGAATTTGCATCTACTGTATTTGCATCTTTGCATTGATGTTACATGTAATCACACAGTGTGAAAAATTTGCACTTTTGCACAAATTAAAAGATCTGAACACAAGCTGCAAACAGTTCTGAAATTCACGTATTTCCCCTGTACATCTATAAGCTCATTATTAGGTTTCCAATTTGATTCTATATGGATTGTGTGGTCTTGCCTGAAGACGCTGGGATAGGCTCCAGCCCCCCTGCAACCCAAAAAGGACTAAGCGGTTGAAGATGAATGAATGGACTGTGTGGTTGTTCATCTTGCACTAAAAGCTTCTGAATGTTTGCTGTTGCAATTTAGTTTAAATTGTGAGCTTTCCTGAGGACATCATTGATTCCCTTGGGGTTTTCCATGTGTTTTAACCAATTAGCCTGGTGGGGATGTATAGGGAGAAAAAAGGAAAAAACAGAACCTATTCTGGCCTCTTCCTACATTTTATGTTCCTTTGTATTTTGTGCTGCCAAACATATCTGAAATGTACAAAATAAAACTAAAGTAGTGTACATATTAATACAATGAATATAACTGTGAGGAAGGGAACCTTGGATGTACAGTATGCTGGTGTGGGTTGGAGTAACTATGGAGGAATGATTCCAGTCAGAAAATCGGTTGCTGAAAGGATCTTTAATTTCAGTTGCAGGTTACAGAAGGTTCTAAAGGTTCAAGGTTGAGGAATAAATATGCATGGAAGTCTGTTGTATGTATCTATAGGTGTGTATGTGTGGTCTTGAAATAAACAGAAGAAAGAAATATATCGATCAGTAACAGAAAATAAAAGCATATAAAAAAATATAGATGATACAGTTACAGATATATTTATACTATTTTAGATGGATTATCTGTTGTTTTAAATGGATATACAATGCAAGGATGGTGTTATAAATATTAAATATATAAACAGAACCATGTGATAACTGTAATTAATAGATAATAACAAATCAAACACCTCAACTACTTTTCAGAAAACCAAAGTTACAGATTTAACTGACACTTAACTAGCAAAAGTGAAAGCAAAGGCACACACAGATACAATAATCACAGCAGCAGAGCTCACTCTGAACTAACAGGACAAGAAGATAAGGCTCACCTTGTTCATTTACACACAAACAATTATTAAAGTAAAACTGGCCTTGGCGATTGATCACAGCAGTTCCTCAGTCTCCCTTTTCTGTTGGTGTCGGCAGTGCGCAGTCCCAGCGCACCTCTAACGGTCGATTCTAAAGGTGCTTTCAGACAAAATGCGACCGGGCAACGCCAATACATACAAAGTCAATGGAAAGAGGCAAGCATGCGCGAATCTCGCACATTCACATACAAGGGATAGCGCTAGCCCTGACATTCTGCTGTCACCGAAGTAAAAGTATCATTGGAGAGTAAACTAATTTGAAAATGAGACTGACGGACCGGAAGCTCGCCTCTTTCCATTGACTTTATATGTATTTGCACCTCCCATTTGCATTTGGTCTGAAGGCACAGTAACAGTTCAACGTTCACACCTGACACGCACACAGGCTTTCTTACAATAATGAATCCTGATTTCTCAAAATTACTTTTTTAAACTATTTCAATTTCATTGATGAGGTCCTTAGTTTCAAGTTCAGCAAACATGAGGCGGTAAAACTACGAAGACTTTAACTCATATTTAGTTAGTAGCTAAGATGTTTAAGAACAATGAGATGGGTTTTTTTTATATGCTTTGTGACTATTTTTTGAGATGCAGTACAGATTTCAGAAATAATCTTCCTGTGATGCTGCTCACAAATTCTGCATTGACTTGCAAAACCTTTTTTTTATCTTGCATTGTTCAATCTAGGTTATTTCATGTCTTCACCTGTGGAAATTTATCTAATGCTGTTTTCTGGTTCATTCTTTTTTTGCAGAATAAAATCCTAAACAGAACTGGCTGCTGCCCAGTTTGCACTGAAAGTGAGTAAGTCCTTCACCACCCTAATCTTCTCTGTCCACATAGTGAACTGTGGCGTTCTCACTGGAGCGTCCTCTAATCTCTAATCTACCAAAGGCCTTCATTTGTGGCTTTAAAAATCTTAAAATATCCCAGTTATATTTACACAGGTTTATTTGGAGTTGCATATTGTGTTAATACATTCGTAGGGTCAGAGTTACCAGTAGATTATTTGCATTAATTCAGAATATAAAATTTAATTATGAGCTAAAACCTATCTAATGAATAGTCCCTTTTTAAATACAGTGAAAACAAATCTGCAGCCAACCGGTGCAGCTTCGGCTCAGTATTCCCCACGAATTTCAATCCCGACTGTGGTTTGCCCTCTGGGTTATTTTACTATGGCTTTTGGCTTCAAATTGCAGAACAGAAATCCCCCAATATTTCTATAAATGTTCTATTCTTGGACTACGAATACTCTATAAACCTCACTTGTATATAATATGCAGTTTAGCTGAAGGTGGTCAGCCAGGCATTTCACCACACCTCAGATTCTGGTTAAACATATTTTAACGTTTATCATGATTTTTTTTTTTTTTCTGCTGGCTGTCAGGTTTCAGTATGGATCCTTTTAAATCCTTTAATCTTTTTAAAATCCCTGCATTTTAGTCTGAGCAGGGAGTTATGTTATTTATTTTTTGGAACTTATTTCTTTACTTTCTCTCATAATTGATCAGATCAGATCAGTCCATATTTGCTGTTTCTGTCCCTGTCCAGAGCCAGGTGTATGCACAGTCTTTGGCGACCCTCACTACAACACCTTCGACGGAAAGACCTTCAACTTTCAAGGAACTTGCCAGTATGTGCTGACTCGTGATTGTGGTGGCGTCCTATCAGGAGGGTCAGGGAACGCCGTCAACATCAACAACCCAGACTCGAGCTTCATGGTAAGATATGAGTTTAAAAAAAAAAAGATGCAGCCAATCAGACAGCCTCTCTGTAAATACATTCTATTTGTCATGTCTTAACTTCCTGTCTGAATTTATTTTGGATTATGCTTGACAATGTAAAGATGATTTCAGTTGCAAATAAGAGTAGAAGCAATTCAACAACCAGCTGAAAATGTCTTTATTTTATTCCCTAGGTGTTGGTGAAGAATTATGCTCGGAGAACTCGCTCCTTCTCCTGGACTCAGTCTGTGGAGGTGAAGCTGGGCAGTCTGATCCTCAGCCTGCACCAACACTTGACGGTTCGGAGGAATGGCACACGCATTGCCCTGCCCTACCATGGCCCCGGGGTGCACATCGACCTGGACGGATACCTTCTCAAACTCACAAGCATCGCAGGTTAGCACAGCACCTACGTAATTCTCTTCCATATTTTATTTTCAGCTTTTTTATTCCCCGCTGGCCAAAGCCCAAAGGGGTCGAAGACTATGGGTTTGGGGTCAAAAGGTCAAAGGTCATGGTTAACATTCCCTATGCCTTATTACTGTACAATGAGTAAAGCTAGGGTCACCAAACTTGGTACACAGGTTCACCCTGTGACCCTGAAGTGTGACTATGGTTTTGGGCTCGCAAGGTCAAAGGTAAACATCAAAATGATTTATAAACTATATCTCAACAACAAAGAAAGCTAGGGTCACCAAGCTTACTACACAGGTTCACCTTTGGATCAGGACCTCTGAATATGGGTTTGGGGTCAAAGATCAAGGTTAACATTCCATTTGCACCATTACTATCAAACAAATAAAGCTAGGGCCACCAAACTGCACAGAGCTACCAGACAACTGACCCCCACTGTAGCTTTCATTACTCTGAGTAGCTGTGTGGCCTAGGATCAGTGAAACGGATAGGCGCCGCCCCATACACCACATGGTGTCCCACACGCTGTGGAAGGGATTAACTTAACTATGCCTTATTTCTGTACAAAGAGTAAAGCTAGGGTCAACAAACTTGGTACACAGGTTTACCCTGTGACCCTGAAGTGTGACAATGGTTCTGGGATTGCAAGGTCAAAGGTCAACATCAAAATGGCTTATAAATTATACCTCAACAACAAAGAAAGCTAGGTTCACCAAACCTGGTACACAGGTTCACTCCGATACCATGACCTCTGACTACAGGTTTGGGGTCAAAAGGTCAAGGATGACACTTCCTGTGCCCTCTTACTATAGAATATGTAAAGTTCTCTAGGATCACCAAACTACAGGTTCACCTCAGGATCCTGCCCTACAACTATGGGTTGTATACGTTATTATATATTCATGGATGATGGGATTATTATAATTTGGTTCTGCCTCAGTAATTAAATTGAAAAGTTGAAAACTGCTGTCAGTAACAGGGATTAAAGGAAAAAAAAAAAAATCCTAAGCCTTTTTGGGGAGCAGGGTCACAGGGGTGCACACCATCCATTTTATATATATATACATGGGGCAAAAAAGTATTTAGTCAGCCACCAATTGTGCAAGTTCTCCCACTTAAAAGATGAGAGAGGTCTCCAATTTTCATCATAGGTATAACTCAACTATGAGAGACAAAATGAGAAAAAAAAAAATCCAGAAAATCACATTGTCTGATTTTTAGAGAATTTATTTGCAAATTATGGTGGAAAATAAGTATTTGGTCACCTACAAACAAGCAAGATTTCTGGCTCTCACAGACCTGTAACTTCTTCTTTAAGAGGCTCCTCTGTCCTCCACTCGCTACCTGTATTAATGGCACCTGTTTGAACTCGTTATCAGTATAAAAGACACCTGTCCACAACCTCAAACAGTCGGACTCCAAACTCCACTATGGCCAAGACCAAAGAGCTGTCAAAGGACACCAGAAACAAAATTGTAGACCTGCACCAGGCTGGGAAGACTGAATCTGCAATAGGTAAGCAGCTTGGTGTGAAGAAATCAACTGTGGGAGCAATTATTAGAAAATGGAAGACATACAAGACCACTGATAATCTCCCTCGATCTGGGACTCCACGCAAGATCTCACCTCATGGAGTCAAAATGATCACGAGAACGGTGAGCAAAAATCCCAGAACCACACGGGGGGACCTAGTGAATGACCTGCAGAGAGCTGGGACCAAAGTAACAACGGCTACCATCAGTAACACACTACGCCGTTAGGGACTCAAATCCTGCAGTGCCAGACATGTACCCCTCCTTAAGCCAGTACATGTCCAGGCCCGTCTGAAGTTCGCTAGAGAGCATTTGGATGATCCAGAAGAGGACTGGGAGAATGTCATATGGTCAGATGAAACCAAAATAGAACTTTTTGGTAAAAACTCAACACCATACCTACTGTGAAGGATGGGGGTGGAAACATCATGCTTTGGGGCTGTTTTTCTGCAAAGGGACCAGGATGACTGATCTGTGTAAAGGAAAGAATGAATGGGGCCATGTATTGTGAGATTTTGAGTGAAAACCTCCTTCCATCAGCAAGGGCATTGAAGATGAAATGTGGCTGGGTCTTTCAGCATGACAATGATCCCAAACACACCGCCTGGGCAACGAAGGAGTGGCTTTGTAAGAAGCATTTCAAGGTCCTGGAGTGGCCTAGCCAGTCTCCAGATCTCAACCCCATAGAAAATCTTTGGAGGGAGTTGAAAGTCCGTGTTGCCCAGCGACAGCCCCAAAGCATCACTGCTCTAGAAGAGATCTGCATGGAGGAATGGGCCAAAATACCAGCAACAGTGTATGAAAACCTTGTGAAGACTCACAGAAAACGTTTGACCTCTGTCATTGCCAGCAAAGGGTATATAACAAAGTATTGAGATGAACTTTTGTTATTGACCAAATACTTATTTTCCACCATAATTTGCAAATAAATTCTTTAAAAATCATTCAATGTGATTTTCTGGATTTTTTTTTTTCTCATTTTGTCTCTCATAGTTGAGGTATACCTATGATGAAAATTGGAGACCTCTCTCATCTTTTAAGTGGGAGAACTTGCACAATTGGTGGCTCACTAAATACTTTTTTACCCCACCATATATATATATATATATATATATATTATATATATCCATCCATCCATCCATCCATCTTCTACCGCTTTTCCGGAGGTCCGGGTCGCGGAGGCAGCAGTTCAAGCAGAGAAGCCCAGACTTCCCTCTCCCCAGCCACCTGCTCCAGCTCTTCAGAGGGGATACCAAGGCGTTCCCAGACCAGCTGGGAGACAGTCTCTCCACCGAGTCCTGGGTCTGCCCCGGGGTCTCCTCCCAGTGGGACGTGCCTGAAACACCTCAAGTGAGAGGCGTCCAGGAGGCATCCTAATCAGATGCCCATACCACCTCAGCTGACTCCTTTCAATGTGGAGGAGCAGCGGTTCTACTCTGAGCCTCTCCCGGATGACTGAGCTCCTCACCCTATCTCTGAGGGTGAGTCCAGCAATCCTACGGAGAAAGCTCATTTCAGCCGGTTGTATCCGCGATTTCGTTCTTTCGGTCATTACCCAAAGCTCGTGACAATTAGGTGAGAGTAGGAACGTAGATTGACTGGTAAATCGACAGCTTTGCCTTAGAACTAAGCTCCCTCTTCACCACAACAGACCGGTACAACGTCCACATCACTACAGATGCTGCTCCAATCCGTCTGTCGATCTCTCGCTCCATTTTCCCCTCACTCGTGAACAAGACCCCAAGATACTTAAACTCCTCCACTTGGGGCAGGAGCCTGTCCCCAACCCGGAGAGGACAATCCATCTTTTTCCGGCTGAGGACCATGGACTCGGACTTGGAGGTGCTGATCCTCATCCCAGCCGCTTCACACTCAGCGGCAAACCGTCCCAGCAAGAGCTGTAGGTCATTGCTGGATGAAGCCAACAGGACAACATCATCTGCAAACAACAGAGATGAGATCCTGTGGTCACCAAGCATGACACCCTCCATTCCCTGGCTGCGCCTAGAAATCCTGTCCATAAAAATTATGAACAGGATCGGTGACAAAGGGCAGCCCTGGCGGAGTCCAACTCTCACTGGGAATGACTCCGACCGAGTGTTGGCAATACGAACCAAACTCTCACAACGGTCGTACAGAGACCGATTAGCTCGTAACAACAAGCCCGATACCCCATACTCCCGAAGCACCCCCCACAAAAATCCACGAGGGACGCGGTCAAATGCCTTCTCCAAGTCCACAAAACACATGTAAACTGGTTGGGCAAACTCCCACGAACCCTCAGGAATTCTCGAGAGGGTAAAGAGCTGGTCTGATGTGCCACGGCCAGGACGAAAACCACATTGCTCCTCCTGAATCCGAGGTTCGACCAACGGCCGGACTCTCCTCTCCAGTACCTTGGCATAGACCTTCCCAGGGAGGCTGAGGAGTGTGATCCCTCTAAAGTTGGAGCACACCCTCCGGTCCCCTTTTTTGAAGAGAGGAACCACCACCCCGGTTTGCCATGCCAAAGGCACTGACCCCGACCTCCACGCAATGTTGCAGAGGCGTGTCAACCATGACAACCCAACAACATCCAGGGCCTTGAGGTACTCAGGGCGAATCTCGTCCACCCCTGGGGCCCGGCCACCAAGGAGATTTTTAACCACCTTGGCGACCTCAGCTCCTGTGATAGGCGAGTCATCCCCTTCGTCACCAAACCCTGCTTCCTCTGTGGAAGGCGTATCAGTGGGATTGAGGAGATCCTCGAAGTATTCCTTCCACCGCCCGACGATATCCCCAGTTGAAGTCAACAGTGTCCCATCCGCACCATACACAGTGTGGACGGGGAGCTGCTTTCCCCTCCTGAGCCGCCAAACAGTTTGCCAGAATCTCTTTGAAGCCGACCGAAAGTCTTGTTCCATGGCCTCACCGAACTCCTCCCATACCCGGGTTTTTGCTTCAGCAACCACCCGAGCTGCACTCCGCTTGGCCTGCCGGTACACCTCAGCTGCTTCGGGAGTCCCACAAGCCAACCAAGCTTGATAGGACTCCTTCTTCAGCTTAATGGCCCCCTTCACCACTGGTGTCCACCACTTGGTTCGGGGGTTGCCACCACGAGATGCACCGACCACCTTGCGGCCGCAGCTCTGGGCCGCCGCTTCAACAACAGAGGTGGAGAACATGGCCCATTCAGACTCCATGTCTCCAGACTCCCTCGGAATGTGGTTGAAGTTCTTCCGGAGGTGGGAGTTGAAGACCTCCCGGACAGGGGCCTCAGCCAGACGCTCCCAGCACACCCTCACTATACGTTTGGGTCTACCAGGTCTGAATGGCTTCTTCCCCTGCCATCGGATCCAGCTCACCACCAGGTGGTGATCAGTTGACAGCTCTGCACCTCTCTTTACTCGGGTGTCCAAGACATACGGTCGCAGGTCTGATGATACGATAACAAAATCGATCATCGACCTGCGACCTAGGGTGTCCTGGTGCCAGGTGCACATATGGACACCCTTATGCTTGAACATGGTGTTTGTTATGGACAGACTGTGGTTAGCACAGAAGTCCAATAACTGAACACCACTCAGGTTCAGATCGGGCTGGCCGTTCCTCCCAATCACCCCCCTCCAGGTTTCATTGTCGTTGCCCACGTGCGCATTGAAGTCCCCCAGTAGGACAATGGAGTCTCCAGGAGGAGCACCCTCCAGCACCCCAGTCACAGACTCCAAAAAGGGTGGGTACTCTGAAACATCATTTGGTGCATAGGCACAAATGATGGTCAGGACCCGTTTCCCAACCCGAAGGCGCAGGGAAGCAACCCTTTCATCCACTGGGGAAAACTCCAATATAGAGGCAGCAAGGTGGGGCGATACAAGAATACCCACCCCTGCTCGTCGCCTCTCACCCGGGGCAACTCCAGAAAAGGCCAAGCTCCAGCCCCTCTCCAGGAGACTGGTTCCGGAACCGGAGCTGTGTGTTGAGGTGAGGCCGACTATATCTAGCCGGTATCGCTCAACCTCGTACACCAGCTCAGGCTCCTTCCCCACCAGAGAGGTGACATTCTATGTGCCAAAAGCCAGTTTAGAAAGCTTGGGATCAGTCCGCCAAGGTCTCCGCCTTTGACCGCCACCTAATCCACATAGCACCGGACCCCCATGGTCCCTCCTGCAGGTGGTGAACCCACTGGAGGGCGGACCCATGTAACTCCTTCGGGCTGAGCCCGGCCGGGTCCCATGGGTGGAAACCCGGCCACCAGACACTAGCCTTCGAGCCCCTCCCCCAGGCCTGGCTCCAGGGTGGGGCCCCGGTAACCCCATACCGGGCGGGGTACACTGAATCCTTGATATACAATTTATCATGAGAGTCTGTTGGATCGTTCTTAGTCTGGCCCTTCACCCAGGACCAGTTTGTCTTGGGAGACCCTATCAGAGGCAAATTGCCCCCGGACAACATAGCTCCTGGGATCACTGGGGCACGCAAACCCCACCACCACGATAAGGTGACGATCCATGAGGAGGTATATACAGTATATATATATACAGTATATATATACTGTATATATATATATATATATATATATATATATATATATATATATATATATATATATATATACAGTACCGTTCAAAAGTTTGGGGTCACCCAGACAATTATTTTGTGTTTTCCATGAAAAGTCACACTTATTTACCACCATGAGTTGTAAAATGAATAGAAAATATTGTCAAGACATTGACAAGGTTAGAAATAATGATTTGTATTTGAAATAATATTTTTTTCCAGATACTCAACCTGCTCAAAGGAAGGTCAGTTTTATAGCTTCTCTAACCAGCTAAACTGTTTTCAGCTGTGCTAACATGATTGCACAAGGGTTTTCTAATCATCCATTAGCCTTCTGACGCAATGAGCAAACACATTCTACCATTAGAACACTGGAGTGATAGTTGCTGGAAATGGGCCTCTATACACCTATGTAGATATTGCACCAAAAACCAGACGTTTGCAGCTGGAATAGTCATTTACCACATTAGCAATGTACAGTATATTAGATATTAGAGTGCATTTCTAATTAGTTTAAAGGTGAACTGAACTGAACGGCATTGAACGGCCCTGGGTGATAGTACATACAATTATAAAGATAATTTATCATTGGCACCCCCTCCACAAATCCCGGAATCTTGGAGAAAATCGCGATTTTGAATTTCCCGCCCTGAAAAATCAGACGAATCCGCCGATTAACCGGAAGTGCAGCCGGAGTTCCGCGTGATGTCACGAGTGTGACCCAGTCCTCATGTTTACAATTGCGAGCACGTCGACACTGGTTGTTTTTGGTGCATTTTGCCGTGATAGTCGACTACAAAACACTTCCAACACCTGGGAAGATCTGTTCAGTGGCCAAGGAAAGCTGTCATGGCGACGAAAGAAAAGAAAGGGGGAGGAAAAGCGACCGGGAAGCGATGCGTTTCTAGATATACAGTGATCCCTCACTTATCGCGTTTAATGGGGACCAGAACCGACCGCGAAAAGTGAAAAACCGTGAAGTAGCGTCACCCCCCCCAAGGGCGTCACAAGCACTATTTTGCACAAAAAGGCACAAGAGAACAGCGAAAAGTGCCACTAAGCAACACGAGCGATAAAGAACAATGAATGCGGTCTTCCTTCGCTGGGTAAAACGTCTCGGCCAATCAGCTTGCGAGGTAAAACGTCTCGGTCAATCAGCTTGCGAGATTCCCGAGCGGTGAAGAGGTGGGCGGAGAGGAGTGGAGCGGTGGTCAGAGAGGTGGATTTTGAGTTGTGCGGGCTCTCCATGTTGATACCTGATGTTCTAATGTAGTCTCCCTGCCTTCTCCCTGCCTTCTACATTAGAACATGTAGTCTCCCTGCCTTCTCCCTGCCTTCTACATTAGAACATCAGGTATCAACACGGAGAGCCCGCACAACTCAAAATCCACCTCTCTGACTACCGCTCCACTCCTCTCCGCCCACCTCTTCACCGCTCGGGAATCTCGCAAGCTGATTGGCCGAGACGTTTTACCTCGCAAGCTGATTGGCCGAGACGTTTTACCCAGCTTCGCTCCCTGCCGAGCGCCCATACCCAGCGAAGGAAGACTGCATTCATTGTTCTTTATCGCTCGTGTTGCTTAGTGGCACTTTTCGCTGTTCTCTTGTGCCATTTTGTGCAAAATAATGCTTGTGACGCCCTTGGGGGGGGGGGTGACGCTACTTCGCGGTTTTTCACTTTTCGCGGTCGGTTCTGGTCCCCATTAAACGCGATAAGTGAGGGATCACTGTAATAAGTTGGAAAAATGTTGGTGGGTTTTTTTCCCTTTCTTTTTTATTGTTAATTTTCCTTATCCTGACACCCCAAACATGCCAAAGTAAAGACTCATCATTCTGTATTCAATAAGCGACTCTCCTCCCCATCACTGCTGCGGTCTGAGTCGGTGCCGGAATCCCCCGAAAATTCTGGCTCTAATCTGTACGGTTCGATGCCTCCCTCGCTCTCTTCCTGTTCACTTGACACTCCTGCATCCTCCTCTGTCTCGTCACCGATCCTGAATGCCTCTTCACTCTGAAAACTCTGGTGTTCTTGACTGCTGGAACTGCTATCATCTGCCATTGTTGTTTTGATAAGGGTCACACTCGTGACGTCACGTAGCGTCGTCTGCACTACTTCCGGTTTGTTTGGCACTGCCAGCCAGAGGCAAAAGTTTATCGGCTTATAGCTTGGCCATCGCACGGCCTAAAAATTTCTTTTATGTGTTGAAAAATACAATAGGTAATAAGGAATTAATCTGCTATTCTACTTTTTCGGCAAAAAGGTGGGTTCAGTTCTACTTTAAAGTTATCTTCATTGAAAAAAACAGTGCTTTTCTTTCACAAATAAGGAAATTTCTAAGTGACCCCAAACTTTTGAACTGTAGTCTGTGTATATATATACAGTATATGTGTGTGTGTGTGTGTGTGTGTGTGTGTAGAGCTGTGGACAAAATTGTTGGCACCCCTCTGTTAATGAAAGAAAAACCCACAATGGTCACAGAAATAACTTGAATCTGACAAAAGTGGTAATAAATAAAAATTCTATGAAAATTAACCAATGAAAATCAGACAATGCCTTTGAATTTGGTTCAACAGAATTATTTTAAAAAACAAACTCATGAAACAGGCCTGGACAAAAATGATGGTACCCTTAACTTAATATTTTGTTGCACAACCTTTTGCGGCAATCACTGCAATCAACGATTTCTGTAACTGTCAATGAGACTTCTGCACCTCTCAGCAGGTATTTTGGCCCACTCCTCATGAGCAAACTGCTCCAGTTGTCTCAGGTTTGAAGGGTGCCTTCTCCAGATGGCATGTTTTAGATAGATAGATAGATACATACTTTATTTCGAACAAAAAAGTAAAACAAAAACAAAACAAATGACAAATGCAATAAAGTAACAGTATACAGTGTTCGAAAGGGAGAAGGAAGAAGTGAACACTTATTAATTCCAACTCCTCTTTTCCATAAATACACCCATGTGCATTATATACAAATTACCACATTTAAAACCCCAAGTAAACAATTAACTGTATTTTGTACATATCAACATTAACACCCATCCATCCTAACATGTTTCAGCTCCTTCCACAGATGTTCAATAGGATTTAGATCAGTGCTCATAGAAGGCCACTTTAGAATAGTCCAGTGTTTCACTCTTAGCCACTCTTGGGTGTTTTTAGCTGTGTTTTGGGTCATTATCCTGTTGCAAGACCCATGACCAGCGACTGAGACCAAGCTGTCTGACACTGGGCAGCACATTTCTCTGTAGAATACCTTGATAGTCTTGAGATGTCATTATACCCAACACAGATTCAAGACACCCTGTGCCAGATGCAGCAAAGCAGCCCCACAACATAACAGAACCTCCTCCATGTTTCACAGTAGGGACAGTGTTCTTTTCTTGGTATGCTTCATTTTTGCATCTGTGAACATAGCACTGATGTGCCTTGCCAGAAAGTTCCAGTTTTGTCTCGTCTGTCCATAGGACATTCTCCCAGAAGCTTTGTGGCTTGTCAACATGCAGTTTGGCAAATTCCAGTCTGGCTTTTTTATGATTTGTTTTCAACAGTGGTGTCCTCCTTGTTCGTCTCCCATGAAGTCCACTTTGGCTCAAACGACGACGGATGGTGCAATCAGACACTGATGTACCTTGACCTTGGAGTTCACCATGAATGTGTTTAGAGGTTGTTCTGGGTTCTTTTGTTACCATTCTCCATCAATTTTCCTCCTGCGGCCACGTCCAGGGAGGTTGGCTACAATCTCGTGGATCTTAAATTTCTGAATAATATGTGCAACTGTAGTCACAGGAACATCAAGCTGCTTGGAGATGTTCTTATAGCCTTTACCTTTAACATGCTTGTCTATAATTTTCTTTCTAATCTCCTGAGACAACTCTCTCCTTTGCCTCCTCTGGTCCATGTTTAGTGTGGTACACACCATGTCACCAAACAGCACAGTGACTACTTGTCACCCTTTAAATAGGCCGACTGACTGATTACAAGTTTGTAGACACCTGTGATGTTAATTAGAGGACACATCTTGGTTGAACATGTCTCTATGGTCACATTATTTTCAATCTTTTCTAGGGGTACCATCATTTTTGTCCAGGCCTGTTTCATGAGTTTGTTTTTTTTAAATTAATTCTGTTGAACCACAATTCAAAAGCATTGTCTGATTTTCACTGGTTAATTTTCATAGAATTTTTATTTATTACCACTTTTGTCAGATTCAAGTTATTTCTGTGACCATTGTGGGTTTTTCTTTCATTAACAGAGGGGTACCAACAATTTTGTCCACGTGTGTGTGTATATATATATATATATATATATACACACACACACACAGACACACACACTTCACAAAAAGTTAGGGCTATTTGGCTTTCAGATAAAATTTATGGAAAATGTAAAAAGTTCAAACTACAGTGATATTATATCATGTAAGTAGAAGCATGCAATGGTGATTTCCTCATCTCAAACAATTTATTGACACAAAAGCCAACAATAGTGGTGGGTATACCACAACAAAAAATGTCAATGTCTCAACAACTTGTCATGTGTCCTTAATCATCAATTACAACTTGACAACGACGTTTCATGCTGTTCACCAGCTGACTTATTGTCTGCTGAGGCATGGCATTCCCCTCTTCTTGAAGGGTGGCCCCCAGGTCATTGAGGTTGTGGGGTGCAGGGTTCCGAGCCTCTACATGGCGACTTAGCCGATCCCATAGGTTTTCTATGGGATTCAGGTCTGGAGAAAGTGCAGGCCACTCCATCTGAGGTACCCCAGCCTCCAGCAGCCACTCCCTAATGATGTGACCTCGATGAGCTGGAGCATTGTCATTCATGAAGATGAAATTAGGTTCAGGTTACTTTATTTGTACCCGTAGGTAGATTTGTTTTGCAGTCTGGTGACATCCATATTTACAAGCCACAATTACATTCAACGTACACACAAACACAGGCACACATGAAGCTGACTATAAACATGATAAAAATAATCAAGGCTCCATCAATCAGGGTATAAAGACAAAGAGATGAGAGAAAAACCAGAGGTAAGAGAGAAGGGTCATATTAAAAAGTTAAAAACTAGTCAAAGAGGTTAAAAACTCAAAGGTCTAAAACCCAATAAAATATTTAGAACCCAAATAACATCCTACAAAAATAAGTAAATATAAAATGGAGTTAATAAATAGGTACCCAAATTATGTGCAATATATTGTTACAACTTGTCCAACTCTTTGACAGCAGCAGGAACAAAGCTGTTTTTGTAGCGCTGGGTTTTACTTTTTGGGACAGCAGACCTCCGTCTTGAGGGAAGAAGCTGAAAGTTGCAGTGCAAAGGGTGGGAGTCATCATTTAAAATGGAGGTAGCCATCCTCTGTACTTGTCTGGTGTGCAGGGATGTCAGGCTCAGCTGTGACTCACCAAGCAAACGACTGGACCATCTAACTACCTGATCCAAGGATTTCTTCTGTTTCAGTTTTATCTGACCAAACCATGACACTAAAGAAAAGGATAAAACAGATTCAATAAAAGCCCGATAAAACATTGTCATTATGGTTTGGTCAATTTGGAAGCGTGCAAGTTTCCTTAAACAATGCAAATGTTGCTGACCCTTTTTGCACACCCTTTCACAGTTCTCTTCAAAGTTTAAATTACTATCAGTAATCGTCCCAAGATATTTGTAGGATTGTACACATTCAGTGGTCTGACCTTTTAGTACAGTGACTTCGTGCCTGGGAGTTTTCCTCCTAAAGTCAATAATCATATCTTTAGTTTTTGTCGTATTCAGCTGCAGGTAGGAATCCTCACATCAGTGAACAAAATCATCAACTACTGGGCCGTGGCCACTCTCACCATCCTGGAGGAGACTGACAATAACTGAGTCATCAGCATACTTTATAATGTGTCTGTTGTCATGTCTGCTCCGACACATGTTTGTGTACAGGATGAAGAGTAGTGGTGACAACACACACCCCTGAGGAGAGCCAGTAGAAGAGCACTTTAGGTCAGACAATGTACCATTGACCCTTACTCTCTGCGTCCTGTTGGTTAAGAAATCCAGAATCCAACCCACCAGATTATTGCTCAAATCAAATTGCTGCAGGAGCCTTTCAACTAAGATATGAGGTTGGATTGTATTAAAGGTGGAGGAAAAGTCCACAAATAAAAGCCTGGCGTGTGTCCCATTAAAATCCAGATGTTTAAAAAGCATGTTAAACAGAGTGACAGTGGCGTCCTCCACTCCTCTGTGAGGCCTATAGGCAAACTGCAGAGGATCCAATGCATGCTCAGTCTGCTTTAGGACCTCACATCTGACCAGTTTTTCAAAAATTTTCATTAAAATTGAAGTCAAAGCAACTGGTCTAAAGTCGTTTACCGTTTTAGGACAGCTGGATTTTGGAACGGGAACAACCACGGCTTCTTTCCAGATCTTAGGCACATGTTGTGTCTGTAAGGACTTATTGAAAATGTAATGAAATATAGGACTCAGTTCATGTGCACAGGACTTTACCAAGCGCCCACATATATTATCAGGGCCCTGACTTTTGTTCACTTTTACAGCGCAGAACTCACTTTTAATATCCTGCACCTCAATATTAAAATGCTGATTGTCTTTGAGTTTCTGTTTCAAATCTTGGGTTTCAGTGCTAAAATCAAAGGAGTCAAAACGACCATAAAAACAATTAAGAGCATCAGCCAGCTCTGTGTCTGAATTAAAACCATCTAAAAACATACGATTACTGCGTTCTGTGCTCTGAAGGCCTGCAATAGTTTTCATACTGGCCCAGGCTGAACCAAGTTTCTTTGTTGCCATCTTGCTTTCCAACTCTGATTTATAATTCTGTTTTGCTCTTAAAATTTCGGCCTTCAGCTCTTTTGTGGCAACCTGTAGCTCAGAAACAGACTCCTGTTTAAAAGCAAGTGCTTTCCTCTGTAAGCAGGATTTAACTGATTTTGTAACCCATGGCTTGTTGTTGGGATATATTTTGACACGTTTACGTGGAACAGTCATATTTTTACAGAAAGCCATGGACGTCCACCAAAGAGTCCAGATCATCCCCGCAGTCTAGCATGAACACCTCCCAGTCTGTACGGTTAAAGCATTCCTGGAGGCAGTGCTCTGAATCCTCTGTCCACACATCTATGTCTCTGGTCTCCACCTTGCCTCTTCTGAGAGCAGTTTTACATGTGGGCAGCAAATGTACACAGTTGTGATCTGAGGATCCTAAAGGAGGAAGGGGGAGTGATTTATAGGCCCTCTCTATGGATCCATAGCACAGGTCCAATGTCTTTTTTTCGCCTGGTTGGGCAGGAGACATAGTGATAAAAGTTTTTAAGTGTCTTCTTTAAAGAAACATGGTTAAAATCCCCAAGAATAAAGTTTGGCGCCTCTGGAGAAATTGACTGCAGCCGCTGCACCACATCAAAGACGGTGCTGGAGGCGGAGTCAGCATCTGCCCTCAGGTGGATGTACACAGTCGTGATAAAAAGTTGGGGGAACTCGCAAGGCAAATAAAAGGGGCGTAGTGACACAGACAGAAGCTCCACATCAGGTGTACAGATGCGCTCTCTGATCGTGACAGATGTGCAGTACTGCTTATTAATATATAAACATACGCCCCCCCCCCCCGACGCTTCCCCATTACCTCTTCCTGCTGATCAGAGCGGAGTGGGGCTCCAAAGCCATCAATCCACAGGTCCGCGTCCCGGTCATGCGCAGTAAGCCAAGACTCGGTATAAGCCATGATACAGCAGTTCTTAAAGTCCTTCTGGTAGCGTACATTCCCTTGAATTTCATTCACCTTGTTCCTCAGAGATTATACGTTCCCAAAAATCATAGAAGGAAGAGGAATGTTACCAAACTGACGTCTCCTCAGGTGTATTTTCACGCCTCCACTCTTTCCACACTTCCTTCTCTTGTCTCTCTTTTCACCGCTGTGTCCATGAACGTCTCTCAAAATAAAGTCCGGCAGTTGCAGCTTAGACTCAATCACAGACGCTGCATCATCCGTGTTTAAATGCAGCAACATGTCCCTGGTATATTGTATTCTGCCTGGCATGATCCCAATCGCTCTCACCTCAGAGACACAGGGCTGGTGGAAAAGTAGCAGCAGTGCAAAAAAGGGGAGGAAATCCATATTGATGGAACCAGGGAGCTCTTCGCCATACAGTCTACAAACATTCCAGGACAGAAACGACACAGAGAATTTCGCTAAAAACACATTAAAGTGCGTAAAAACAGACACACAGACAATGGACTTTTTCACCAGCTGCCGGTCGCTGCGTGCGCATGTGCCCAGTATTCGGCCTGTGTTGTCCATGCAGGGGCACAATGACTGGATTAATGATGTTATTCAGGTAGTATCGGCTTGTCACTGTACCATACTGCCCTATCACAAGGTGTAGGGCAGTTCTGTATTGACTAGACACACCTGACCAGACTGTAACACCACCACCACCAAAGGCTCATCTGGTGACAACAGTGGCTGATGCATAGCACTCTCTTTGGCATCTCCAACATCGTTGACGGTCATCATTTCTACTCAACATGAATTGACTTTCATCAGAGAACTGCACTGAGGCCCACTGGTCCCTTGTCCAGCGTAAATGCTCCCTGGCCCATGCAAGATGATGATACATGTGCCTGGTGGTGTGGGCAGGTACCCACGTAGGTCATCTAGCACGCAGACCACGCTGATGTACAGTCGTGAAAAAGTTAGAACACCCCATTAAATATTCAGTTATTTATTAATAAATGTTCACATATCTATGTCTAACCTTGTTTTTGTTTTTATTTGTGTTTTTTAACATTTATTTTGGCCATTTTAAGTGGGAATGAATGTGGGGGTGTCCTAAAAACGATGGGGGTGTCCTAATTTATTCCTCACCATTTGTTTAGAATTACATTTTACAGAAAATTTGAAAAAAGTCTAATTCATTTTTAATTGTTTAGTTGTATTACATGAATCTCCTAGTATTTTTAACATTGATATTAAATATCTATATTTCCAAATATGTTAAAAAAAAACACAGGCTTATACAGGGTGTCCTAATTTTTTCACATGACTGTAAACTGTTTCAAATGGTCTGAAATGTGCCTGGAGTTGAGTGGCATTCATTATCCAGTTCTGCAGGGCACTGTTCACAATGTAGCGGTCATCAGCATGGAATGTGACCAAAGGACGTCCACTTCTATGCCTTTCTGTGACTCTTCCAGTTTCTCTGATCAACTGTAAGGTGTCATCTTGGTCTCATGATGTCAAAATGTGAACAGCATGATGAAGAGGACTGTTTAAATACAAATTATAATTGAACCAGAATTCCGATTCATGGATCACTCACCTGTTGTGAATTTTGCCGTTAAGCACCTTGTTAGAGAACAGTAAGTTAAGCAAAAAGTACTGAAACACTGAACAGTTGGACATGTGCATTCAAAAGGTTAGAGAAGGTCAAATTAAGTTCACCTGTAAAGGTTCTAGTTAGGTGCATCCTGAAATTTCACCCGAAAGCCGACTATCCCTAACTTTTTTGTGAGGTGTGTGTGTGTGTTTCTCATTTTTTTGTATGTTTCACACTTGAATGTTTCAGATTATCAAACAAATTTAATATTAGACAAAGATAACATAAGTAAACACAAAATGTAGTTTTTAAATGAAGGTGTTTATTATTAGGTTCCAAGGTTGTCATAGCCAGGAGCAGTACTGGGGTTAAGCTCCCAGTGCTCATAAAATGCTCCTTACGACGTGCGTCTCGAAAAGCCTCTGACAACTAAGTCCAACTCCTAGCCTGCCCGTGTGGTTTAGTCTCTAAGCCCGGCGGAACTGCTTTTACTAATAGGAGAAGGGGCGAGGGCGGATCTCTGGTGTCTTAAAACCAGATGCTTCGGGTAGATGGTGGCTCGTCAACCTGGGAAGGTAGCCCATCTAGGGGAAGGTAAACCCTGATTTCAAACCTCCACTGCCTTGCGGCACACCCGGTCACGGGAAAGGCTTCGGGAGTCAACCCTGAGGAAAAATCCGGAGTCGGAGCCCCTAAGGCAGTTCTCTGTTGTGCTCAGCATCGTTCTGGCAGCTCCTGCGACGGCGCTGGTGCCAAACTATAGCAGCCCTGCTGTTCCTTTGGATTCATCAGTGACGTGGAGAGGGGGGACATGCTGCATGGGTAACATCTTGTCCTCCATATCTTCCTGCCCAGGCTTGAATCCTACCAACGCCCAACGCTGGAAGGTAGAACACCGGTGCGCATCGGCCTGTTCAGCCACAGGCAGTGCTGTTCCAGCAGAGTAGACATTTAGGATTCTCTTCCATGGTCATCATAGACCGACGGAGGCCGACGACGAAGTTTATTATTAAGGGTAAAAAAATTCCAAACTTACATGGCTCTGTGTGAAAAAGTGATTGCCCCCACTGTTAAAACATAACTGTGGTTTATCACATCTTTGAAAAGCTGAGTTCAATTTCTCTCACCACACCCAGGCCTGATTACTGCCACACCTGTTCTCAATTAAGAAATCACTTAAATAGGACCTGCCTGGCAAAGTGAAGTACACCAAAAGAAAAAAGAACTGCAGGTCTCACTTGCCTCAGTTAAGGTCAGTGTTAATGACTCAACCATAAGCAAGAGACTGGGCAAAAATGGCCTGCATGGCAGAGTTCCAAGACGAAAACCACTGCTGAACAAAAAGAACAAAGGCTCGTCTCGGTTTTGCCAGAAAACATCTTGATGATCCCCAAGACCTTTGGGAAAATACTCTGTGAATTGACGAGACACAAGTTGAACTTCTTGGAAAGTGTGCGTCCCATTACATCCGGCGTTAAAGTAACACAGCATTTCAGAAAAGGAACATCATACCAGTAGTAAAATATGGTGGTGTTAGTGTGATGGTCTGGGGCTGTTTTGCTGCTTCAGGACCTGGAAGATTTGCTGTGGTAAATGGAACCATGAATTCTGCTGTCTACCAAAAAATCCTGAAGGAGGATGTCCGGCCATCTGTTCGTGATCTCAAACTGATGTGCACTTGGGTTCTGCAGCAGGACAATGATCCAAAACGCACGGTGGCGCAGTGGTTAGCACTGCGGCAGCACAGTTTACTCTCGGCCGGGGGATCGTGGGGATCATGAGATCGTGGGTTCGATCCCTGCCCCCGGCCAACAGTGATCTGTGTGGAGTTTGCATGTTCTCCCCGTGTTGCGTGGGTTTACTCCGGGATTTCTCCGATTTCCTCCCACATGCCAAAAACATGCAGGTTAGGGATATGGGGCACTTGCGCACGCAGCGACCGGCAGCTGGTGGCTTGTCACCGGACTGCAGAACAAATCTACCTACGGGTACTAAATAAGTCCAAAAAAAAACAAAAAAAAACACCAGCAAGTCCACCTCTGAATGGCTTAAGAAAAACAAAATGAAGACTTTGGAGTGGCCTAGTCAAAGTCCTGACCTGAATCTGATTGAGATGCTGTGACCTTAAAAAGTCAGTTCATGCTCAAAAACCCTCCAATGTGGCTGAATTACAACAATTCTGCAAAGATGAGGTGCCAAAATTCCTCCACAGCGCTGTAAAAGACTCATTGCCAATTATTGGAAACGCTTGATTGCAGTTGTTGCTGCTAAGGGTGGCCCAACCAGTTATTAGGTTTAGGGGGCAATCACTTTTTCACACAGGGCCATGTAAGTTTGGATTTTTTTTCCCCTTAATAATAAACAACTTCATTTAAAAACTGCATTTTGTGTTTACTTGTGTTATCTTTGTCTAATATTTAAATTTGTTTGATGATCTGAAACATTTAAGTGTGAAACAAACAAAAAAATGAGAAATCAGGAAGGGGGGCAAACACTTTTTCATACCACTGTATATATGAAAATGATTTTCCTTGAAACCAGCTAGTAACATATCTGCACATACTCACTGATAAATTCAGACTAGATTATTGTGGACGTTTGAAACAGCATACCAAGGAAGGTCAGTAGGTGGCAATAGTACTCCATCTCACTCTAATATGGTGCAAACATCTAACATTTAGGATGCTGTTGCTATGAAGTTATATAATTATGTACAGAATGTTCTACAATCTATAACATGAAATTTATGAACAAGGCTATGTGAAACTCAGTCAAGTGAACTAATTCACTGGTGGAATAAGATTCGATGAGCAACCATTCAGTGAAGGGTATATGGAAAAGGCCATTGATTTACTATTTTGCAATGAAATGTGCAACATTTGCACCATGTATTTTTAATAACAAATTGTAAACGGCAACAGTGAACTGTATACAATACTCTAAATTGCATTATTTCAAGCCCAACGTGCAGAAACAAGCTCCGGGTTCTCTAAATTTTTTTTTTTTTTTTTACACCAGCTACCCAAAGGCTTACCATCTCTGCCCATTTCTTCAATCCACGCCCAGTGCTATTTGTTTTTAAGTCCTTTGTCAATTAGGACATCTTCCCCAGGCCTAAAAAAAACTTACTGTCCATCCTACAGAATGTATGAAAGGTTTTCTGTATGCTGAAGGATGAAACACTCACGCTTCCAGTGACTCACTCTTGCCATCACTGCGATTAGAAGCGCGCTACTTATACCTATAGAAAAAGTAGATGGATCATTGGCCACTAGAAGTGAACCCACCAGGCCACCATATTAGTACTACCAAAAGGGTTTAGTAGGAAACGGTGCCACTTTTACCTCAATAACTTTACAAAAAAACCAACAGATTTTGAACTTCTTGGCATGGAGACAACTTATAATCTTGCACAACTGTTGAACTATAGAAATTGATGGCCCCTAAACATGTCAGCTCAGTTCCCTCCCTAATATAGCGGCCAGGTGGCTTCACTCGGCTCTGTACTCGCTAATGGAGCATGAGCTATGGTTGAGCTCATAGGCGCGTGCAAGCTTAATACGTTCCGCCATCCCAAACACTATATTCACTGCTCTAAATATCTTAAAACAACTCCAAACTATGCAGAACTTTATGTTGAGCATTATTCATCCACCATTGCAGATAGGTTGGACAAAAAGTGTTTGTCTTACAGAAATAGGAAGTAAACTTCCCCACAGCCAAAAAAAAAAACAAAAAAAAAACAACCCAGCACACACCGGAAATCCGGCACGGTGCTGGAAAACTTTAAGCCCTGCAGTAAGCATTGGGACCTTCAAAGAAAACGGAGGTGGGGGATACTGCACTCGCTTCAGAGTGCTCTTGTTTTTTGATTTCTTAAAAAACCTGGACAACATAATAATTCAATGAACTGAGCATAGAAAAGATGTAGAGTATAAATATCCCTAAAAATCAAAGAATTCAAACCACGTTTATTTGGTGAAAGTCCTTCGACATTTTTACTCTTTCAAGTAGTTGTATTAGGTTCTGTCTCAAACACCTAAAAATAGTCCAGAGAGTGCAGATGTTTTGTTTTCCTCAAACTATGCTGTCCTTAAACATGATTAAACACTGTCTGTCCAGATGTCAAAGACATGAGGCTTAGGACATTTTTTTGCCATTGAACTACTGTCACACAGTAACAACAAAATTATACTGAAATTCCCTCAGTGTATAAAGATAAAAAATTAAAATGGGCTAAAAGGCTGAAAGAGTGAAATATTCAAGGACTTACTAAAATCCAGACAATTCAATATTATCCATACCGAAACAATTGTAACCATGATGATAAATACAGTAAATGGTATTAATAAGACAAGTTGCCCCCTGTAGTGCTATGGTACTTATACAACGTTTTTTCATGAAAGAAACAACTTTGAAGAGCAAATATCATAAAAGTCACAGAAAAGGCTTGTAAACGGACCTTAAAAGTATTGTATGGAACTTTAAGAATCTCACGGTTTTGTTGCAGTTACAGTGGTGTGATAAAGTGTTTGCCCCCTTCCTGATTTCTCATTTTTTTGTATGTTTGTCACACTTAAATGTTTCAGATCATCAAATATTAGACAAAGATAACACAAGGAACCACAAAATGCAGTTTTTAAATGAAGGCATTTATTATATATTAAGGGAAAAAAAAATCCAAACCTACATAGCCCTGTGTGAAAAAGTGATTGCCCCTTAAACCTAATAACTGGTTGGGCCACCCTTAGCAGCAATAACTGCAATCAAGTGCTCTTGGGGTAATTTTGGTCGGCTGGGCACTCCTGGGAAGGTTCACCACTGTTCTGGAGTCCCAAAGCTTTCGAAATGGCTTTATAACCTCAGTTACTTTGTTTCTCATTTGTTCCTGAATTTCTTTGGATCACCTGCATGATGTCTAGCTTTTGAGGATCTTTTGGTCTACTTCACTTTGTCAGCCAGGTCCTATTTAAGTGATTTCTTGATTGAGAATGGGTGTGGCAGTAATCAGGTCTGGGTGTGGCTAGAGAAATTTAACTCAGCTTTCCAAAGATGTGATAAACCACAGTTAATTTATGTTTTCATGGGGGTGAGGGTGTCACTTTTTCCACACAGGGCCATGTAGGTTTGGATTTTTTTTACCCTTAATAATAAACACCTTCATTTAAAGACTGCATTTTGTGTTTACTTGTGTTATCTTTGTATAATGTTTAAATCTGCTTGATGATCTGAAACATTTAAGTGTGACAAACATTCAAAAACAATAAGAAATTAGAAAGGGGCAAACACTTTTTCACACCACTGTATTATTCACAAAGGGAACTCCACTCAGTTTTTGCAAAAAAGTGTTGGTCAGATTAACTGCCAAAGCACCTGAGGTTTTGACATTTATGAAGTAACTACAGTTCACTTTTTGACTACAAGGTATCACTAAAACCAAAGTTTGAGAAAGTTCATACAATACCAGTAAGTCAAGTTATTACGGGATTGTCAAGATTGAACTTTCATGTACAAGCTTTCTGAACTTTAATTTTTAACTCATTCCATTGAAGCTGAAAGAAGAAAATGTGATGGTGCAGTGCCCATCTGTCCTTCTGTCCACATTTCATGGGGATCACTACTCCTCCTGAGAATTCAACTGATATGCCAAAAACATGCAAGTTAGGTTAATTGGCATCAAAACTGGGGATTCTAAATTGTCCTTAGGTATGACTGTGAGAGTGAATGGTTGTCTGTCTCTCTGTGTTGGCCCTGCAATGGGCTGGCGATCTGTCCGGGGTGTATCCTGCCTCTCGCCCAAAGATATTGGGACAGGCTTCAGCCCCCGCCCCCCGCAATCCAAAAAGGATTAAGCGGAAGAAGATGGATGGATGGTCACCAAATTTACTCATGATTATTCTCAGATGGGTCTGCATCAAGGTTATGCTCAAGATCATGGTCAAAGGTCAGAAGAGCTGGGCGCTTATGTGATTTTGCAAAAATTACTACTCCTAGGTAATTGCCCCGATGGTCACCAAACTCACAATGATCCTCAGGTAGATCTGCATACAGGTTGGGCTCAAGGTCAAGTTTACTGTCAAAGGTCAGGAGATCTGGGAATTTTGGTTTCATGAAAATCATTACTTTTCCTTGACAATTTCCCCAATGTTTGCCAAACTCATGCACAATGATCCTCAATTGTCAACGGTCAGAAGATCTGAGCACTCTTAGGGTGATTTCATTAGGCCAGAATGAGCTATATGAACTTATCTATACCTGTTAGATAGAAACACATTTCCTAAAAGAATAACCTTCAGCTAAACTTTCTTCTCTCTGTCTGTAGGTCTAGAGATCACATGGGATGGTGACAGTTTTGTGGAGGTTGTGGCGGCTCCTCATCTCCGCGGACGTCTCTGCGGTTTGTGTGGAAACTACAACGGTCACAAGCGCGATGACACGATGGGAGGCGATGGCCAGTTCAAGTTTGACGTCGACGAGTTTGCCGAGTCATGGCGAGTGGAGGGAAATGAAGTTTGTTCCAAGCAGCAGCCGCCCCGGAGGCCAGTGTCATTCCTGTGTTCTGGCAGTGTCAAAGTCAAGTTCAGGGCACACAGGGAGTGCCAGAAGATAAAGTCATGGGAGTTTCAGAAGTGTCACCGTGTGGTGGACTTTACTCCATTTTATAGGTGAGAATAAGGATAAAACTGCTTAATGGCCATCACTTTTTAATCAAGGGACTAATTATATTTATTGCTGAGTATAAATTAACGTTTCAACATTAGTAATAAAATATTTTATATTTTCTTATTAAATATGCAATTTTTTTCTTGGAGTTTTTTTCTCATATGTAAGAGACTTTACTTGTTTTTTCACATTTTTAAAATTTATTTTGTGACCTTATTATTGTTAATTTGCAATTTTTTTCCAAGTACGTTTTTAACTCCTTTGCTAGTTTTTCATGTTTATATTTGCAACTTTGTTCCTGTAAATGTTTGACTTTTTACTCATTAATTTGTAAGTTTTACCTTGCATTCTGAGACTTTTCCTAATAAATTTGGCATTGTTTTCACATAAATTTGCGAGTTTTTAGCTCATTCAGCAAAGCTGAAAGGAACTAATGGCGATGTGCATTCAGGTTCAGGTTACTTTATTTGTACCTGTAGGTAGATTTGTTTTGCAGTCAGGTGACATCCATATTTACAAACCACAATTAAATTCAACATGAACACAAACACAGGCACACATGAAGCTGACTATAAACATGATAGAAGTACTCCAAGGCTCCACCAATCAGGACATACAGTAGGACAAAGTCATCAACTACTGGGCCGTGGCCACTCTCACCATCCTGGAAGAGCCTGACAACAACTGAATCATCAGCATACTTTATAATGTGTCTGTTGTCATGTCTGCTCCGACACATGTTTGCGTACAGGATGAAGAGTAGTGGTGACAACACACACCCCTGCGGAGAGCCAGTAGAAGAACACTTTTGGTCAGACAATGTACCATTGACCCTTACTCTCTGTGTCCTGTTGGTTAAAAAATCCAGAATCCAACCCACCAGATTATTGCTCAAATCAAACTGTTGCAGGAGCCTTTCAACTAAAATATGAGGTTGGATTGTATTAAAGGCGGAGGAAAAGTCCACAGATAAAAGCCTGGCGTGTGTCCCATTAAAATCCAGATGTTCAAAAAGCATGTTAAGCAGAGTGACAGTGGCATCCTCCACTCCTCTGTGAGGCCTATAGGCAAACTGCAAAGGATCCAATGCATGCTCAGTCTGCTTTAGGACCTCAAATCTGACCAGTTTTTCAAAAATTTTCGTTAAAATTGAAGTCAAAGCAACTGGTCTAAAATCATTTACCATTTTAGGACAGCTGGATTTTGGAACGGGGACAACCACAGCATCTTTCCAGATCTCAGGCACATGTTGTGTCTGTAAGAACTTATTGAAAATGTAATGAAATACAGGACTCAATTCATGTGCACATGACTTTACCAAGCGCCCACATATATTATCAGGGCCCTGACTTTTGTTCACTTTTACAGCACAGAACGCCCTTTTAACATCCTGCACCTCAATATTAAAGTGCTGATTGTCTTTGAGTTTCTGTTTCAAACCTTGGGTTTCTGTGCTAATATCAAAGGAGTCAAAATGACCATAAAAACAATTAAGAGCATTAGCCAGCTCTGTGTCTGAATTAAAACCATCTAAAAACACACGATTACTGCGCTCTGTACTCTGAAGGCCTACAATAGTTTTCATACTGGCCCAGGCTGAACCAAGTCTCTTTGTTGCCATCTTACTTTCCAACTCTGATTTATAATTCTGTTTTGCTCTTAAAATTTCGGCCTTCAGCTCTTTTGTGGCAACCTGTAGCTCAGAAACAACCCCCTGTTTAAAGGCAAGTGCTTTCCTCTGTAAGCAGGATTTAACTGATTTTGTAACCCATGGCTTGTTGTTGGGATATATTTTGACACGTTTACGTGGAACGATCATGTCTCTACAGAAAGCCATGTATGAGCATGTCACGTCCACTAAAGAGTCCAAATCTTCTCCGCAGTCTAGCATGAACACCTCCCAGTCCGTACAGTTAAAGCATTCCTGGAGGCAGTGCACTGAATCCTCTGTCCACACGTTTATGTCTCTGGTCTTCGCCTTGTCTCTTCTGAGAGCAGTTTTATATGTGGGCAGCAAATGTACACAGTTGTGATCTGAGGATCCTAAAGGAGGAAGGGGAATAAATTTATAGGCCCTCTCAATGGATCCATACCACAAGTCCAATGTTTTTTTTCGCCTGGTTGGGCAGGAGACATACTGATAAAAGTTTTTAAGTGTCTTCTTTAAAGAAACATGGTTAAAATCCCCAAGGATGAAATTTGGAGCCTCTGGGGAAATCGACTGCAGCCGCTGTACCACATCAAAGACTGTGCTGGAGGCGGAGTCAGCATCCGCTCTCGGGTGAATGTACGCAGTCATTATGAAAAGGGGGGACTCACGGGGCAGATAAAAGGGGCGTGGTGACACGGACAGCAGCTCCACATCTGGTGTACAGATGCGCTCTCTGACCGTGACAGATGTACAGTACTGTTTATTAATATATAAATATACGCCGCCCCCCTGACATTTCCCCATTACCTCTTCCTGCCGATCCGAGCAAAGTGGGGCTCCAAAGCCGTCAATCCACAGGTCCGCGTCCCGGTCATGCGCCGTAAGCCACGTCTCCATTTAAGCCATGACACAGCAGTTCTTGAAATCCTTCTGATATCGTACATTCCCTTGAATTTCATCCACTTTATTTCTCAGGGATTGTACATTCCCCATAATAATGGAAGGAAGAGGAATGCGGTTAAGCTGACGCCTCCTCAGGCTTAATCTTACGCCTCCACGCTTTCCGCGTTTCCTCCTCTTGTCTCTTTTCATTGCTGTGTCCATGAAAATCTCTTAAAATGAAGTCCGGCAGTTGCGGCACGGACTCAAACACAGATGCTGCATTATCCATGTTTAAATGCAGTAACACGTCTCTGGAATACTGTATTCTTCCCGGCATGATCGCGATTGTGCTTACCTCCAGGACAAAGAGCCGGTAGGAAAGAAACCACAGTGCAAAAAAAAAAAAAAGGAAATCCATACTGATGGAACCAGGGAGCTCTTTGTTATATAGTCCACAAACATTCAAGGACAAAAACGACACAGAGAATTACGTTGAAACACATTAAAGTGTATAAAAACAAAGACACAGACGTCAAACTTTTTTCACCCACTGCTGGTCGCTGTGTGCGCATGCGCCCATGACACCTATCATCTGCCTGCCCATCCGTCCGTCTGGCCACATTTCACAGGAATAGCTACTCCTCCTCATCGATTGCCCTGATGTTCATCAAACACACACAGTGATCCTCATGTGGGTCTGATTCCAGATTGGGCTCAAGGTCAGGGGCATTTGTCAAAGGTCAGCAAATCTGGGCATTTATGATTTGACAAAAATTGGTACGCCTTCTATGGAATTGCCCTGATGCTCACCAAACTCACACACAATGATCTTCAGGTGGGTCTGCATCTATGTTGTGCTCAATGTCAAGTCAGAGTCAAAGGTTATGAGATCTGAGCACTTGCTCTCTAGGTGATTTCATCAGGCTGGTATGAGCTTCTCTGTCTTTGATGGTCTGGTTACTTGTAACTCTGCAACTTGTCATATACTGTTAATGTGCCATTCATAAATTTGTAACTATTTATCCATTAATTTGAAACTTAACTCATTCCTTTGTGACACTATTCCTGTAAATGTGCAAATTTGTTACATGTTTCTTTCCAACTTTTTACTCATTTAGTTTTTCTCATGAATGAGCAGTGTTTTTACTTGATATTTTCTGCATTTTCATGTTGCATTATGGTTCAACTAAATTCCTTTTCATTTGCAGTTCTTTTTCTTATATACAGTATTAGCAACTTTTCCTTTTAAATTTGAGTGTTGTGGGTTTTTTTTTTTAATCACAGCCATTCATTAGCAAAAATGCTGCATGAACTGATCCTAAATTAATCCAATTCTTGCTCTTGATAGGTCATGTGTGACAGACATGTGTGAGTGTCCAGTCCATAAAAACTGCTATTGTGAGTCTTTCCTCGCCTACAGCCGAGCCTGTGAGAGGGAGGGAGTCCCTGTCCTTTGGAAGGCCGACACTGTTTGTATGGGTGAGTTACAGTCCTTCATAAGCCAATCATAGGACCATATAGAACTGGGGGGAAGGGGGGGGGGCAGTCATAATGTAATTTGAACTAGATCTGGTTGTTGACATTTGAGGTACATTGTCATTATCTTTAAAGCTTAATTAAGATCCTCCTCTTTTCTCCTTCTGCTTCCTCTTCCCCTCATCAGCAACCCAGTGTAAGCACGATGCAGTGTATGACACTTGCGGGCCGGGATGCACCAAAACCTGCGACAACTGGAACGAGATTGGGCCATGCCGGAAGCCCTGCGTGGCCGGCTGCCACTGCCCCGCCAACCTGGTCCTGTTCCAGGGGAGGTGCATCAAGCCTACAGCCTGCCCCGGACGGTGACCCTTGTGACTCGGGTGGGAGAGAGGGGGTTACAGGTTAGGGAGGGTCATCTGTAGTCTCCAAACCGGTGGTCCAAACTATCCAAGAAAAGTGCAGGAAGTTTCTGAAGGGTCTCAAGCGGACAGATCAGATGCAGATGAAAGTACTCAGGGTCCATAACTTTGCAATGGAGCGCGCAGGAGTGACTTTAGACGTCAGAGATGCAAACTACGATGATGAACTGAAGGGACACTTGAATGGAGGAAAGGATAATTGTCGTCGCCACATTTCAGTTTCTGACACCCTGTAGCCTCTTCTAACAACATGTGCAGGAGGTACTAACTTTAATTTTGGAGAAGAAGAACTGAAACCCCGGAAGGAAACTTGTGGAGAGATTTTATACATCTCACCAATCTGAGAATCAACCAAAATGCCATCATGGACCCTCAGGGGAAAAAAAAGGGCCAGAGGACTCATACTAGAGCAAATATGGTATCTGTTTTTGGAATAAAGAGATTTCAAAAAAGAGAAAAACTCTGTCATACTGTAAGCTAGCTAGATTTATATGAAAGGCAGACCGCTTTTTATATTATTGTTTTAATTATTATTAATTGTTGTTGATGTTAATTTATATATTGTCAACTGACATGTAGCAAGAGCCAGAATCATGACTAAAATTGCGTTATAAATGATTTAAAGGGAAACAAAAGCTATTTATGTATTTGTTGTGTACTTTTGTGTTGCTGTTTGAAGAGAAATGCCCAAATGTGACTCAGTTGTTGCACCATCGCAGGGAAAAAGTACTGTATTGTGTTATACTCCGTGTACAGGTTGTAGTGGCAAGTATCAAACTGAAGGTGTTTATGTAAGTATATGTTTCACTTGATGATAATTATTTAAGACCAGCAATATAATCCTTTCTCAAAGTTGACATCTGACTGCCATCTTTACTCTGAAGTGTTGAAGAAAGCTTGAACCAAACAAGACAAACAGAATATTTCAACTTGGGTACTGTTTTCTTTGTTAGAACACTTCTACAGTATGTATGTAAACGACACATATCCTCGTGTTGTTTGACAGGACTGAGATGCTTTAAGCTGAGCACAGTAAGTAGTGCATGATTGTAGTATTGACCAAGGAGAGAGGCTGGGCTGCTTGCAGAAGCACTGAACTGAACCCTGAACATGTGTGTCTGTGCTCTATGAATGGGGCCAGTAGTTAAAAGCACTTTTCAAAGATCATGTAGACTCACAGCTCCAAGATTATTGTTTAGCCACTAAATTTTGAAGCTCATTGAAACTATGTCAAATTCTTCAAAAGGTGAGGGTGACAGTTTAAAGTCTGATTTATACTTTGGGGTCAAAATGACAAAATGATGGTGGGAATCTCAAGCCACCCCACACTGGATTCGATTACAATTCAGAGGGCTGCGATGCGATTATAAAACGATTTTTGATGCATCTCTTTTTCCTTGTCAGGATAATTATTTCTCACTGTGTGACTATTTGGTTCTTTCAGAACAAAGTATTTTTTGTTAATAAAACAAAAGGAAGAGATATGACAAGTCAGCTGGAATGTTACATTTACTCTGTGTGTCACCCACCACAGATACTACAGTACCTGGTTACTTCCTTTTCAGTTCTGGTTGAACTCTGGACATTTAAAATCTTTGACATTTGTGCATGAATTTAGAGTCTTCCACACATGCCGATTCAATGCAAAAAAGCGATTATTTCCCTCACCTCGAATGGCTATGATATATAAGTCATGGATTGCCCCTCGGGGCAGAGAGCAGGATCCAGATGCGTAGTGAGCATTAATCATTTTAATAATTAACATAAAACAGCTCAGAAGCTGAACACAAAAATGTAAAACAGGCAAGGCTTGGCATGGAAGAAAAACTCACGGGCAACAAGACAGGCAAGGCAGAAGCGTGGGGAAAATGCCAAGATGACAATTCATGACGCGGCACCCAGCTGAGGGGCTGCGTCCCTTAAATAGCAGGTGAACAATGATTATAGAAACACAAAACAGCTGTGACTAATTATGAACTAAACAACACTCAAATCAGGCCAGACTAAGGTGAGAAATAAACACACAGAATACCACAAGACAGGACACGAATATAGAAATCAAAATGACAAACAGGACCAAGAAAATAAACAATAATAAATACAGAAAAACCAGAAGATGAACTTAATGCGAGGATGTGAATTGGAGGCCATGTTCTGGTGACAAGAAATGTAATTATAACACAAAGCAAGGACATGGCTCCAACTCACGTCCTGACAATATAGCTATGGACCCTATGCTGTAACCAGCTGTGCACTTCCCAAGAAATGCAACTACCCGTTGTGGCGACACAAACCGCAACAACTGTGATTGGTCAGCTTAGTTTCCTCCAACACATTTTGTGCTTCTTGTCATTCACCACGGTTCCACTTCCAAAGCAAGTAGAATAAGCAATGACAAAGAATCCAAGACAGATTACTGAGGAAGTTTGTATGTATTAAGGGGGTCATTGATTGTACTTTTTCCACATTTTAACAGCTCACACATGTCTTAATGAAATGTTTGTGACATATTTTGTTCAAAAGTTCTTTAATTATTTCATTACTGGAGCTTTTTTTATTTTAAATTTTTGCAGCCTTTCTGAGAACAGCTTGTTTTAGTACATGTCTATTAAAAAACCACTCATCGCATTCTTCTCCGCTCTCCCACTTGCGTCACTATTGCAACCCTAGTGCTTTAGCCAAGATTAGCTCAGGTGGCAAGCATGGGCCAATTAAAGTAAATTAGTCTCAAATAAAGAATGAAATAACGCAACACTGGTGGACAGGGGTGTGTGGTTTCACTGGTCAATAGGAATTGACCAGGTTCTGGATTAGAATAAGCACAGAAAAAATATGTGAATGAGTGGCTAAACTGCTAGCTTCAGCTAGCCACCTTTAGTCCTGGCTACAGATAGTGCTCCAAGAAAATAAGCTAAAATTACGTCGAAGAAAGACGTATATGGTCAAGCGTTGTAGATGAACAAGGATTCCAGTGGAAGTGAACAGAATTTATAGAAAATAGTGATCAAGACCGGCCGGATCGACACTTAAGCTAATGCCAGGGGGCCTGTCCTTCACCTCCACCCCACTGAGACAAGCTACAGACGTGGACAAAATTGTTGGTACCCCTCTGTTAATGAAAGAAAAACCCGCAATGGTCACAGAAATAACTTGAATCTTACAAAAGTGGTAATAAATAAAAATTCTATGAAAATTAACCAATGAAAATCAGACAATGCTTTTGAATTGTGGTTCAACAGAATTATTTAAAAAAACAAACAAACTCATGAAACAGGCCTGGACAAAAATGATGGTACCCTTAATATTTTCTTGCACAACCTTTTGAGGCAATCACTGCAATCAAACGATTTCTGTAACTGTCAGTGAGACTTCTGCACCTCTCAGCAGGTATTTTGGCCCACTCCTCATGAGCAAACTGCTCCAGTTGTCTCAGGTTTGAAGGGTGCCTTCTCCAGACAGCATGTTTCAGTTCCTTCCACAGATGTTCAATAGGATTTAGATCAGAGCTCATAGAAGGCCACTTTAGAATAGTGCAATGTTTCGCTCTTAGCCACTCTTGGGTGTTTTTAGTTGTGTGTTTTGGGTCATTATCCTGTTGCAAGACCCATGACCTGCAACTGAGACCAAGCTGTCTGACACTGGGCAGCACATTTCTCTCTAGAATACCTTGATAGTCCTGAGATTTCATTGTACCCTGCACAGATTCAAGACACCCTGTGCCAGATGCAGCAAAGCAACCCCACAACATAATAGAACCTCCTCCATGTTTCACAGTAGGGACAGTGTTCTTTTCTTGGTATGCTTCATTTTTGCGTCTGTGAACATAGAGCTGATGTGCCTTGCCAAAAAGTTCCAGTTTTGTCTCGTCTGTCCATAGGACATTCTCCCAGAAGCTTTGTGGCTTGTCAACATGCAGTTTGGCAAATTCCAGTCTGACTTTTTTATGATTTGTTTTCAACAGTGGTGTCCTCCTTGGTCGTCTCCCATGAAGTCCACTTTGGCTCAAACAACGACGGATGGTGGGATCTGACACTGAGGTACACTACCATTCAAAAGTTTGGGGTCACTTACAAATTTCCTTATTTTTGAAAGAAAAGCACTTTTTTTCAATGAAGATAACTGTAAACTAATCAGAAATACACTCTATACATTGCTAATGTGGTAAATGACTATTATAGCTGCAAATGTCTGGTTTTTGGTGCAATATCTACATAGGTGTATAGAGGCTCATTTCCAGCAAATGTCACTCCAGTGTTCTAATGGTACAATGTGTTTGCTCATTGCGTCAGAAGGCTAATGGATGATTAGAAAACCCTTGTGCAATCATGTTAGGTCTGCAATGCTGTAATTGCTGCAAATGGAGGATTCTTTGACAAAAGCAAAGTTTGAAGGAAAAAAAATTATTTCAAATACAAATCATTATTTCTAACCTTGTCAATGTCTTGACTATATTTTCTATTCATTTTACAACTCATGGTGGTAAATAAGTGTGACTTTTCATGGAAAACACAAAATAATTGTCTGGGTGACCCCAAACTTTTGAACGGTAGTGTACCTTGACCTTGGAGTTCACCATGAATGTGTTTAGAGGTTGTTCTGGGCTCTTTTGTTACCATTCGTATTATCAGTCCAGTCTCCTCCTGCGGCCACGTCCAGGGAGGTTGGCTACAGTCCCGTGGATCTTAAATTTCTGAATAATATGTGCAACTGTAGTCACAGGAACATCAAGCTGCTTGGAGATGGTCTTATACCCTTTACCTTTAACATGCTTGTCTATAATTTTCTTTCTAATCTCCTGAGACAACTCTCTCCTTTGTTTCCTCTGGTCCATGTTTAGTGTGGTACCATATCACCAAACAGCACAGTGGCTACTTGTCACCCTTTAAATAGGCCAACTGACTGATTACATGTTTGTAGACACCTGTGATGTTAATTAGAGGACACATCTTGGTTGAACATGTCCCTATGGTCACATTATTTTCAATCTTTTCTAGGCTTGTTTCATGAGTTTGTTTTTTAAAGCAATTCTGTTGAACCACAACTCAAAAGCATTGTCTGATTTTCATTGGTTAATTTTCATAGAATTTTTATTTATTACCACTTTTGTCAGATTCAAGTTATTTCTGTGACCATTGTGGGTTTTTCTTTCATTAACAGAGGGGTACCAACAATTTCGTCCACGTCTGTATATCCAGAGTTGCCAAACCACATACTTTTGGCATCCATTACCCGCCAACCCACCACCCAATCAAATCTCAATGTGTGTGTGAATGGTTAAGGGATAGCGCCGTATTGTGGCTGCTTCATCCATCCAGGTGGTGGATGACCCTCAATTTCCCCTCTGGGGATCAATAAAGTATACTAAATCTAAAAAAAAAAAATAATAATTACTGTGGCAGAACCAAATTATGATAAGCCCATCATCCACAAATATGCAACAAAGTATACAACCTATGGCTGTACGTCAGGATCCCAAGGTGAACCTATGTAGCAAGTATGGTGACCCTAGAGAGCTTTACACGTTCTATAACAAGATATCATAGGGGTGCCAAGCTTGACCTTTTGACCCAAAAACGGGTCAAAAGGTCAAAGCTCAGTCAGAGGTTATGGTGTCAGAGTGAACCTGTGTACCAGGTTTGGTGACCCTAGCTTTCTTTGTTGTTGAGATATACTTTATAAGGCATTTTGATGTTGACCTACATAGCAATATTTAATTATAAGGTACAAAGATTATTTAATGTAGGTTTAGGGGCGTATGTGGAACGGAGACTTACTTCGAGTCCACGCACACATACCGGAAAAACTCGTTTTGGGGCACCACTCCAACAGGACAATTTATTAATAACTAATCTTTATACCCTCAATCAGTCAGTCTCAAATATTTGTGAATTCTACTGGGTGACTTTAGAAACAGACGCAGGAAAAGAAATCACAGAAACTCCCATACACAGTTTACAGTTTTAATGATTAGGCTCTGATTAAATGAAGTTACATTCAAAGGATTTGTTGGTAAAGTGAAATGACCAAGTATTATCACATTCAGCTTGTAACTGATTATTGAGCAACAGATTGTGATCACATTTGTGGAACCACGGAATCCTTAGTATGAATTTGTAACTGTGATGAAAACGTAGACTGAAATAGCTAACAAAAATATGAAGAAAACTGGATGCAAATTTTATGAAGAAAATTATAAAAAAAACTAATTATATGAAAAGAAATTCTGAGTAACTCTAAGAAAGTAAAACGGAATTTAATGCAAAGAGGAATACTATTTTTCTTTAATTCTATAGCGCCGATCAGAGTTATGAACTAATTTTAAACCTGAGACAAATTATGACATACTTGAGGTGATGAGCATCGCATTAATCAGCAGAGGAAACAAAGGGATATGGCTCACTGTGACTCTCCTTGCGTGGGCTTCTAGCTGGATCCTTAGCTGAAGCTTTATTTGAGATGATACCAGAGAATATATTCCCTACAAGGGGGGCAAGCAGTCAGGAGCGGATATCCAGCGATGGCGGAGCTGCTGGCCGCTAAGGCAGTATGTCCTGTGGGGCAACAAGAGAGGGTCTTTTTTCCAGCGGCTTCCCCCCTGGGTCCGCATATAAATTGGATATAGTTCAAAGTCTGATCAAGCCATAGAATGGAAGAGATGAGATTGATAAACTCGAGCCACGTTCTTCTGACATCGTGAGGATTGGCAAAAACAGCTTCCAGTGTGAAACCCCCCCCCCCCCGATCCATCCCCTTTCACTACTTCAAAAGACTCATGATCCGTCAAGCTGTTTTATAGAAATTCAGAGGTTTGTCAATTGGTGTGATGACAGTCATCTCATTTTGAATACTGATAAAACAAAGGAGATGGTGTTTGACCCTCGGGGAGTTGGTGACCACAGGCCTGTGGTCATCCACAACCACACTATAATACAGGTTAGTTCCTATAAATATTTGGGAGTATTTATTGACAATTCATTAACCTGGAGCACACATACTGATTACCTCTGTAGTAGACTACAACAGCGGCTGCATTTCTTGCGTAGATTAAGAATACATGGCGTTGATAAAAGGATTATGCTAATATTCTACCAGGCTGTGTTGGAGAGCTGTATTAGATACAGTGTGGCGGTTCGGTTAACCCCCACAACAGATTAAGGACAGTCAGCTCTCTTCTCTTGGTTTTTCCCGCTGCACTACTGGGATGTAATGTGCCATTCATGTATTGTGATGTAATGTGCCATTCATGTATTGTGATGTAATGTGCCATTCATGTATAGTGTTCATGCGTCCTGTCCTTACTGTGACCTAGAGACAGATCAATATGTAGATGTGCTTTGTAACCTCTTTGTCCTGCAAGCTGGAGCAGAGGACAGCAATCTGCCTATTGTTATGTAGGTCTTTCAAATGCAAATGTCTCATGTCTGTTCTGCAGTCCCTTTGATCGTACCAACTGCTGTGAATCCGCTTTGATGTATTGTCTGAGTTGGGTATAAATACTGCACAGGTTCTGTAACTCACTCTCTCAATCTCACTTCTGCAACTGCTGCTGCTGGACACGGACTTTGTGTCCTCCTTCTCTGAGAGCCGCTGGGCTCGCTCCCGGCGCGCATGCACGGCGCTGGGAGCGGAGCTCGTGACGGCGGTATGATTTAATAAACCTGCTTAAAACCTACACCAACGCCGCTTTATTTCATGCCGCTGCACTGGTGACCCCGAAGACGCACACGCTTTGTGCAAAGCAACCTTCTGATCTGGACAGCTGCACTGGTGACCCGTTCTTCATGATGAGATCTGCATGTCTGAGATCTGCTCATCCACGCTGGACCGGCCGCGCTCGCAGCTCCTCCACACGAGAGCGCAGGCACCTCGTCCCCTCTCCACGACGGCGTCCTCCATGGCCGGCGGAGAACGCAACGCGTGGACCTGAACGCACCACAGCCGAGAGGGACAAAAGATCGTCTATTCCCTCCCACCGCTCCAACGCACCATAGCCAAGCTGCAGCCACAGCTCAAACCTGGATTTTATCGGCGCCGTCTGTGCCGATCCCCACCAAGATTCTGCACCCTGGTTCTCCTCTCCAGCTGGCCCACCCACGCACGGAACCCCGGCACACGCACTGGGGAGTTACGAGGACGGCGCACCACGCACGGGAAAATAACGGCTACAGAGACCGCCATCGTCCTCCGCCGCTGCACATGCCCGAGAAAAACGGCCGATCGCCACCCTCGGAACCTTCAGGGCTGCCCGCACACCTGAAGCACGCTCGCAGCTCGCCCACAGGATTCATTAATGGTCTCAGCCACGGTACATAAGGGAATTCAGCTGTCAGCTTTTCCCGAGGACTTTAGGGCTGCGCCCGCACCTAAAGCCAACAAGCCAAGTCCCTCTGCTTCTTTTTTTTTTCTTACAGCCGCTACGCAGCCTCGCCGCTCCTGTTTTCTTCATGGCCGCGAGAGGAGTCAGAGACTAATTTTTCTTCTTGTGGACCTCTGCACGTTCAACGGGACAGCCCTTCGACATCGCGGACCCACAAGCAATTTTTGTGCGGCTCGGACGATTTCACCGTCCCCCTGCCGGCACTTACTACCCCCCTCCTCCCTCCCCCTCCGCCTGCAGCGAGCTTCTCCCACAGCTCGCTCCCATAGATGGATTATCGAGGTCACGGCCCCCTGCCGTGCCCTCTGGGGGGTTGCGTGTGGCGGTTCGGTTAACCCCCACAACAGATTAAGGACAGTCAGCTCTCTTCTCTTGGTTTTTCCCGCTGCACTACTGGGATGTAATGTGCCATTCATGTATTGTGATGTAATGTGCCATGCATGTATTGTGATGTAATGTGCCATTCATGTATTGTGATGTAATGTGCCATTCATGTATTGTGATGTAATGTGCCATTCATGTATTGTGATGTAATGTGCCATTCATGTATAGTGTTCATGCGTCCTGTCCTTACTGTGACCTAGAGACAGATCAATATGTAGATGTGCCTTGTAACCTCTTTGTCCTGCAAGCTGGAGCAGAGGACAGCAATCTGCCTATTGTTCTGTAGGTCTTTCAAATGCAAATGTCTCATGCCTGTTCTGCAGTCCCTTTGATCGTACCAACTGCTGTGAATCCGCTTTGATGAATTGTCTGAGTTGGGTATAAATACTGCACAGGTTCTGTAACTCACTCTCTCAATCTCACTTCTGCAACTGCTGCTGCTGGACACGGACTTTGTGTCCTCCTTCTCTGAGAGCCGCTGGGCTCACTCCCGGTGCGCATGCACGGCGCCGGGAGCGGAGCTCGTGACGGCGGTATGATTTAATAAACCTGCTTAAAACCTACACCAACGCCGCTTTATTTCATGCCGCCGCAACAGCATTAGAGCTTGGTTTGGCAACCTCTCTGTGAAACTAAAGAACAGAGTGTTGCGTTTAATTCGTACAGCATGGAAAATTATTGGAGTTAAAGAGTATTTACCCATGCAGATCTGACACGACCAGGCAGCCTGTAGACAAGCTCAAAAAATAATCAGTGACATGAGCCATGTACTAAACAATGAATATGTGCGGCTGCCCTCAGGGAGGAGATACAGAGTCCCCAAATGCAGGTTCAATAGATACAAGAACTCATTTATCCCAACGTCAGTAAAACTTTTAAACTCTGATAAATAGGTCAGGTGTGGCGGGTTGATTCAACCCCCCCACAACACACAGGACAGTCAGCTCTCTTCTCTTGGTTTTTCCCGCTGCATTACTGAGATGTAATGTGCCATGCATGTATTGTGATGTAATGTGCCATTCATGTATCGTGATGCAATGTGCCATTCATGTATAGTGATGTAATGTGCCATTCATGTATAGTGTTCATGCGTCCTGTCCTTACTGTGACCTAGAGGCTGAGATCAATATGTAGATGTGCCTTGTAACCTCTTTGTCCGCACCTGGAGCAGAGGACAGCAAATCTGCCTATTGTTATGTAGGTCTCTTACAAATGCAAATGTCTCATGCCTGTTCTGCAGTCCCTTTGATCGTACCAACTGCTGTGAAGCTGCTTTGATGTATTGTCTGAGTTGGGTATAAATACTGCACAGGTTCTGTAACAAATTCTCTCAATCTCACTTCTGCAACTGCTGCTGCTGGACACAGACTTTGTGTCCTCCTCCTCTGAGAGCCGCTGAGCTCGCTCCCGGCGCACATGCACGGCGCCGGGAGCAGAGCTTGTGACGGCAGTATGATATAATTAAACTCTAGTTAAAACCTTCAACAACGTTTATATATTTTTTTATCATCAGCTGCACTGGTGACCCCGAAGACGCACACACTTTGTGCGACGCAGCCTTCTGATTTGGACGGCCATGCTGGCGAACCGACGCTGAAAAAAACACGCTGGCAGCGAACACAGCAGCCTGACGCAAACAGCTGCTCTCCCTTCGGCTTCAGGGAGACCTCGACGCGGAGCCAACACAGGCGAGCCATTCTCCGGACATCACCCACGACCGGGAAAACCGCAGAAAACGTCATGGTGCGACCCTCGCCTGAGATCGGGACGTCCACGCTGGACCAGCCGAGGGACACAGAACATTTTCTCCCTCTCACCGCTACTCCTCCCTCTCAGTGATCCTGCTCATCTACCCGAGCCTGAGGAACAAAGATCGTCTATTCCCTCCCACCGCTCCAACGCATCTGCACGAGCCTGAGGGACAAAAGATCGTCTATTTCCTCTCACCGCTCCAACGCACCATGGCCAATCTGCAGCCACAGCTCAACCTGGATTTTATTGGCGCCGTCTGCGCCGATCTCCACCAAGATTCTGCACCCTGACTCGTCACTCCAGCGGCCCACCCAAGCACGGAACCCCCGCGCGCGCACCGGGGAGTTACGAGGACGGCACACCACGCACGGGACAAGAATGGCTTCACTGACCGCCTTCCTTCTGCTGCACACTGGCCCTGCAGGCTTGCTTGTACACCTGAAGCAAGCACGCAGCTCGCCACTGGATTTTTTAATGGTCTCAGCCACGGCACATAAGGGATTTCAGCCGTCAGCTGTTCCCGGGGGGCTTTAGGGTTGCTCCTGCACCTAAAGCCAACGAGCCGAGTCCCTCTGCTTCTTTTATTTTTTTTTTCTTACAGCCACTCCTGCTTTTCTTCATGGCCACGAGAGGAGTCAGAGACTAATTTTTCTTCTTGTGATCTCCGCATGCGCAACGGGACAGCCCCTTGACGTCGCAGAGCAGCAAGCAATTTTTGCGCGGCTCGGACGATTTCACTGTCCCCCTGCCGGCACTTACCCCCCTCCTCCCTCCCCCTCTGCCTGCAGTGAGCTTCTCCCACAGCTCGCTCCCATAGAGGGATTATCGAGGTCTCGGCCCCCTGCCGTGCCTTCTGGGGGGGAGCATGTGGTGGGTTGATTCAACCCCCCCACAACACACAGGACAGTCAGCTCACTTCTCTTGGTTTTTCCCGCTGCACTACAGAGATGTAATGTGCCATGCATGTATAGTGATGTAATATGCCATTCATGTATAGTGTTCATGCGTCCTGTCCTTACTGTGACCTAGAGGCTGAGATCAATATGTAGATGTGCCTTGTAACCTCTTTGTCCGCACCTGGAGCAGAGGACAGCAAATCTGCCTATTGTTATGTAGGTCTCTTACAAATGCAAATGTCTCATGCCTGTTCTGCAGTCCCTTTGATCGTACCAACTGCTGTGAAGCTGCTTTGATGTATTGTCTGAGTTGGGTATAAATACTGCACAGGTTCTGTAACAAATTCTCTCAATCTCACTTCTGCAACTGCTGCTGCTGGAAACAGACTTTGTGTCCTCCTCCTCCGAGAGCCGCTGAGCTCGCTCCCGGCGCGCATGCACGGCGCCGGGAGCGGAGCTTGTGACGGCGGCATGATATAATTAAACTCTACTTAAAACCTTCAACAACGCTGCTTATTTTTTATCATCCGCTGCACAGGGACACTTATAACTCCTGTTCTTAATGACTGCTGTTATATATTTATGTATGTTCAGTGGGGCAAAAAAGTATTTAGTCAGCCACCAACTGTGCAAGTTCTCCCACTTAAAAGATGAGGTCTCCAATTTTCATCATAGGTATACCTCAACTATGAGAGACAAAATGAGAAAAAAAAAAATCCAGAAAATCACATTGTCTGATTTTTAAAGAATTTATTTGCAAATTATGGTGGAAAATAAGTATTTGGTCACCTACAAACAAGCAAGATTTCTGGCTCTCACAGACCTGTAACTTCTTCTTTGAGAGGCTCCTCTGTCCTCCACTCGTTGCCTGTATTAATGGCACCTGTTTGAACTCGTTATCAGTATAAAAGACACCTGTCCACAACCTCAAACAGTCGGACTCTAAACTCCACTAAGGCCAAGACCAAAGAGCTGTCAAAGGACACCAGAAACAAAATTTTAGACCTCCACCAGGCTGGGAAGACTGAATCTGCAATAGGTAAGCAGCTTGGTGTGAAGAAATCAACTGTGGGAGCAATTATTAGAAAATGGAAGACATACAAGACCACTGATAATCTCCCTCGGAGTTAGCTTAACTCTGGCGCCAGTTGTGCCGCCTAACACCGACTCAAAGCGACTCAGTCCCCGGTGAGGGCCCGCCAGAGGAACTAACCGAGGCGGCAGTTGGACGTGAGCCGGATCGGAGTTCGGGGGCGTGGAGGACCACTGGACCCAGCCAGACAATAGCCTGAGTTGGAGCACAGTTGCGAGGCCCAGCGGAGGAATTACCAGGCAAACGGCGTTTGGTGACGGGGCTCAGCGGAGGTACGACACAGGCAGACGGCGGTAGGCGGCGGTGCTAAGCGGTGGATCTACCGTGACCCCAGCGGAGCTCGGTTGCAGCGGCGGTGTGCGACGGGACTCGGTGAAGGAGCTGGACAGGAGCTCGGTTACGGCAGCGTCTGAAGATGGCTGCCACCGGAGTGAGGAGGTGTGTGGTGGGCTACACTTCTAGCCACTTTCTGCTTATCTACTTCCTCTTCTTATTGTCTTTGTGTATCTGGACCTGCAACAAGAAGGGCTTTCCGGCCAACTCAACTAAAGGTGAAGCTAAAAAGTTTTATTTATATGGATATGGACATGGTCATTTCACCCTGTACTCTATCTGGTCTTCAAAAGCCCTGAGAAAAAGCATCCAAAACAAGGCAAACATGGGTGCTAAGCAAATATCACAATATGGCAGAGGCTATACAGTTAAAGTGCTGTTAGTACTGCTACTTCTGGAAGGGGATATTCACCTTAACCCTGGACCTGCCACTATTAAACAGCAGACCACTGGGTTAGCACAAACAACTGAGCTGGCGGATTGGTTGTTGCTATCAACGGACATGCTAACATCTGCATCGGCTGATCGCCCGCTGCTATCAACGGACATGCTTACATCTGAATCGGCTGGTCGCCCGCTGCTATCATCGGCACTGCTGACATCAGAACCGGCTGGTCGCCCGCTGCCATCAACGGCCATGCTAACATCTGAACCAGCTGGTCGCCCGCTGCTATCAACGGACATGCTAACATCTGAACCAGCTGGTCGCCCGCTGCTATCAACGGCCATGCTAACATCTGAACCGGCTGATCGCCCGCTGCCATCAACGGCCATGCTAACATCTGAACCGGCTGATCGCCCGCTGCATAATACCGGTCTTCACCCCAGTACAGCTGGACATAGCGAGTCGGGTGAGTCGAACTGCACTGAACAGACTCACACATCTGATCCTGCTGTAAACAGCTGCGCTACGTCCAAACTTTTGGAAACAGGTGGGATTAAACAAAATGCAAATGAGGCGAGATCCGAAAACCAAGCTGTACAAAAGCAAAAACAACATCTATTTTTCCAAACTGTTAATCATGCACGAGTTCTTTGGGACACAAAGGCTAAACCAAAGGGGATCCTCGGCGGACATTTAAACATACGGAGCATAATCCCAAGAGAGATGAGATTTCGGTGTTGCTGTCTGACTCAAATCTGGACTATCTTTGTCTTTCAGAAAGCTGGCTACACAGGAACATAGACACTAATATGATCGATATTGTGGGTTATCAGTGTTTTAGAAAAGACAGGCAGGTAGGGAGGGGAGGAGGTGTTTTAATTTACATCAAAGAGAAATTTAAATGTCAATTGGTTGATTTGAATACTACACTTGAATGTTTAGCTGTTAATGTATGTCTCTCACCGGTAATGAATTTCAACATTGCAGTATTGTACAACCCACCCTCACACAATTCTTCTTTTTATAATGAATTAAGTGATCTGGTTAAACAACTTGAGAGGAGCAGAGAAACAATATTTTATGGTGACTTTAATATCAACTGGTCTGTTAAAAAGGACAAACAGAAACTGAAAAGCCTCATGACTAAATTTAATTACCAACAAATGATCAAAGGACCCACCAGGATAACCAAACAATCTAGAACACTTATTGATATGGTATTTGTTAACAAACCAGAACGAATAACCAGAACCTATAATCTTGTAACTGGTCTCTCAGATCATAACATGGTTCTTGCTGTCAGAAAACTTACTAAAAAGCGACTACAGTATTTCGGGGGAGTCGATATTGACAAATTTAATTTTATTATTCCCAAATCAAAAAATGAGGAGTTTGAACATTACTTAGAGAATCAAAATTGGGAGCAGCTCATGTCAATGTATGAAGTAGATGATTGTTGTAATTTTATAACTGCAACAATTATAAAGTCTATAGAAAAATTTACAAAGCAAATTAAAAGTAGACAACAGAAGATTAACCTACCATGGTTAAATAATGAAATAAGAAAACTTATGAAGAGGCGAGACTCTGCATTGAAAACATCATTAACCTCTAAACTACAAAATGATCACCTTGTGTACGAAAGTCTTAAGAAATAAAGTGGTACAAGAGCTGCGAAAATCAAAAGTATCTTATTACCATAAACTGATAGATCATGCAAAGGGTAACAACAGTTCCCTATGGAGGCATTTAAATAACTTAACAAATAAAAAAAATGTTCAGAAGGGGGTAAAGGAACTTAGAATCAATGGCAAGACCATCAGTGACAAGGCTACATTGGCAAATGAATTTAATTCATATTTTGTGGACTCTGTGGAAGACTTAACAAAAAACTTTGTGCTGCCAAATGTGCTCAACAACACTAAATCAATACTTCCAACAGATTCTTTTCACATCGATGAGGTAAATGAGGAGTTAATTGCTGGTATTGTTAAAACACTGTCAAACTCAAAAACTAATGATATCTACAATATGAGCACTTCCTTTCTCAAAACGCACAGCAAAATATTAATCAAACCACTGACTCATCTCATTAATCTCTCCATTAGGTCTAGTACATTTCCATCTGGTTGGAAAAAAGCTGTCGTCATACCAGTCCATAAATCAGGCAGTAAAGACGATATATGCAATTACCGCCCAATCTCTATTTTACCAGTCCTGTCTAAGGTTCTTGAAAAAGTTGTAGCTACACAGCTGATAGACTATTTACAAGACAGTCAACTTCTTCATCTGCATCAATTTGGTTTTAGACCAGGATACTCAACAGAAACAGCAAATTGTTGCCTTATTGAAAATGTCAAACAGTCCTTGGACAGGGGTAATGTGGTAGGGGCTGTTTTTCTAGATCTCCAGAAGGCTTTCGATACTGTAAACCACAGTTTGCTTTTATCCAAAATGGTATCTTTTAACTTCTCTCCAGATACATTAGAATGGTTTGCATCTTATCTCCAGAATAGAGAACAGTGTGTAAAAGTTCACCAGGATAAATCCTCATTTTTAAACAACCACATGGGTATCCCACAAGGGTCCATTCTTGGTCCTTTACTTTTCAGCATTTTTATTAATGACTTGCCGCTACACTGCTCAGCTGCAACATGCCAACTTTATGCAGATGATGCAGTTATTTACACAGCTGCCAAGACTCCAGCACAGGCTGCAGATGTACTGTCCACAAGTATGGTTGATGTCCAAGAGTGGCTCTTCCAGAACCATCTATTGCTGAACCTTCAGAAAACAGTTTCAATGTGCTTTTCAATCAAAAAATGTAACCTGCAACGTTTTAAAGTTAATATACATGATCAAGACATCAGTTTAGTTACAGAATTCAAATACCTTGGCATTGTACTAGATCCTCAATTCAAATTTAATCTTCATATAAAGAAAATTTCAAAAACAGTAAAAAAAAATCTGAACTGCTTTAAATTAATTAGATATTACATACCATACAAAGCAGCTGTACTGTATATGCATTCTATGGTTTTTTCTCATATATCATACTGTTTGACAGTCTGGGCTCAAGCAGCCCCTTCCACAATAAGACATATAGGTTCATTATATAATCAAACTCTAAAAATCTTGGACAAAAAGCCCATTAGGTGGCATCACTGTCATATTTAAAAAAAAATACAACCTATTGAGTTTTGAGAGTTTCATTGACCTCTGTTTTCTGAAATTAACTTTCAAATGTTTCCATAAATCAGCGCCCGAGCCACTTACTGGTTTCATCCAAAAACAGGACAGCAGCAGAGCCACCAGGGGTTCTGTTAACAATAACTGTAAAATATTCCACCGCAGAACCACATTTGGACAAACAGCTTTCTCTATAAAGGGCAGTCACATCTGGAACACAATGCCAAATGAAATTAAAATAATAACAGACTTTAAAACATTCACTAAAAAGGTTAAAAACTGGCTGAAAAATAAACAAGAATGTACCCATGTATGAAATGATTGTCTGCAGGGTGAGAGTGAATGAAGGGAAGGAATGAATGTGTTTGTTTATAGTGAGTGACGAAGGGAGGGAGGCCTGAAATAGGCAAATGTGAGTCAGGTTGTTATATTGTGTATTTATAATATTTATAATATTTATAATTGTGTATTTATAATGCATTTATAATTTTTTTTGCATTGATGTATGTGATTATTGTTTTTTCTGTTTTCATTTTTTTTTTATCTTTTCCTTTCCTTTTTTCTTTTCACTTGTTTCTCCTTTCTAAAGCCCATCCAGGGACAAGAGTTGCAAATTAGCTAATCGCTATACACTCTTTGTGCAACACATCAGATTGATTGTGATTGATTAATTGTCTATGTTTATTGCACTGTCCCTGTCAAATAAACAAATCTAATCTAATCTAACCCTCGATCTGGGGCTCCACGCAAGATCTCACCCTGTGGGGTCAAAATGATCACGAGAGCGGTGAGCAAAAATCCCAGAACCACACGGGGGGACCTAGTGAATGACCTGCAGAGAGCTGGGACCAAAGTAACAATAGGCTACCATCAGTAACACACTACGCCGCCAGGGACTCAAATCCTGCAGTGCCAGACGTGTCCCCCTGCTTAAGCCAGTACATGTCCAGGCCCGTCTGAAGTTTGCTAGAGAGCATTTGGATGATCCAGAAGAGGATTGGGAGAATGTAGCGCACATTACTTGTAATCCATCAGCTATTTTGTGTTGAACGTGTGTCAAGTTCTTGCTATTTCATGATTAAATCAATTCATCATTGTCTTCTCACACAGCTTCTCCTGGATCCACAACTAATGAATAACCAATTAAGACACTGTTACATATCATATAGCTATAGATATACAGTGGTGTGAAAAAGTGTTTGCCTCTTCCTGATTTCTCATTTTTTTGTATGTTTGTCACACTTAAAAGTTTCAGATCAAACAAGTTTAAATATTAGACAAAAATAACACAAATAAACACAAAATGCAGTTTTTAAATGAAGGAGTTTATTATGAATGGAAAACAAAATCCTAACCGACATGGCCCTGTGTGAAAAAGTGATTGCCCCTAAACCTAAAAACTGGATGGGCCACCCTTAGCAGCAACAACTGCAATCAAGAGTTTGTGATAACTGGCAATGACTCTTTTACAGCGCTATGGAGGAATTTTGGCCTACTCATCTTTGCAGAATTGTTGTAATTCAGCCACACTGGAGGGTTTTCAAGCATGAACCACCTTTTTAACGTCATGCCACGGCATCTCAGTCGGGTTCAGGTCAGGACTTTGACTAGGCCACTCCAAAGTCTTCATTTTGTTTTTCTTAAGCCATTCAGAGGTGGACTTGCTGGTGTGTATTGGGTCATTGTCCTGTTGCAGAACCTAAGTGCGCTTCAGCTTGACATCACAAACAGATGGCCGGACATTTTCCTTCAGGATTTTTTGGTAGACAACAGAATTCATGGTTCCATTTACCACAGGAAGTCTTCCAAGTCCTGAAGCAGCAAAATGGCCCCAGACCATCACATTACCACCACCATATTTTACTGTTGGTATGATGTTCCTTTTCTGAAATGCTGTGGTTACTTTTACGCTGGATGTAATGGGACACACACCTTCAAAAAATTCAACTTTTGTCTCGTCAGTCCACAGAGTATTTTCCCAAAAGCAAAATAAAAAGGGTTCCCACTGAACCCTCCACAAGGTTCAGTTTTGGGGCCACTGTTATTCAATATGTACACTACCGTTCAAAAGTTTGGGGTCACTTAGAAATTTCCTTATTTTTGAAAGAAAAGCACTTTTTTTCAATGAAGTTAACTTTAAACTAATCAGAAATACACTCTATACATTGCTAATGTGGTAAATGACTATTATAGCGTCTTATAGCGTAATTATAGCATCAGCGCAAAGCTCCTCAAGTCCTGTGCAGACCAGCTGTGTGGGATTGTGACGTATATCTTCAACATGAGCCTGAAACTGGGGAGGGTACCACAGCTGTGGAAAACATCTTGTGTGGTACCTGTACCAAAAACTTCCCACCCCAAAGACCTGAACAGCTACAGACCGGTGGCCTTGACGTCCCACTTGATGAAGACCCTGGAGAGACTGCTCCTTGCTCACCTCCGCCCCCTGGTGGAACCAGCGATGGATCCACTCCAGTTCGCCTACCAGCATGGCATTGGGGTGGAGGATGTGGTGATCTTCCTCCTTCACCGTTCTCTGTCCCACCTGGAGAAGCCCGGGAATATGGTGAGGATCATGTTCTTTGACTTCTCCAGTGCTTTCAACACCATCCAACCGATGATCCTGAAGGACAAGCTGCTGCGCGCAGGGGTGGACCAGCACCTGTCATCATGGATCCTGGACTACCTCACGAACCGGCCTCAGTTTGTGAGAACCCGGGACTGTGTGTCCGACACGATCATCAGTAGCACGGGGGCCCCCCAGGGAACGGTGCTGGCTCCCTTCCTGTTCACTCTTTATACTGCGGACTTCTCACACAACACAACACACTGCCATCTACAGAAGTTCTCTGATGACTCTGCGATCGTTGGCCTCATCTCCAATGGAGATGAAGCTGAGTACAGAGGGCTTATCCAGGACTTCGTGGACTGGTGCCATCGGAACTGCCTCCAGATCAACGCGAGGAAAACTAAGGAGCTGGTGGTGGACTGCCGCAGGCATGGGCAGCCCCTCACAGTACCAGTAAATATACAGGGAACAGACATCGAGATGGTGACATCCTATAAGTACCTGGGTATTCATCTGAACAATAAACTAGACTGGTCACACAATACTGATGCACTCTACAAGAAGGGACAGCGCAGGCTGTTCCTGCTGAGGAGACTCAGGTCTTTTGGTGTACAAGGGGCGCTGCTGAAGTCATTCTATGACACGGTGGTGGCATCAGCCATCACTTTTGGAGTGGTCTGCTGGGGCAGTGGCATTACTGCAGCCGATAGGAAGAGACTGAACAAACTGATTAAGAAAGCTAGCTCTGTCCTGGGGCAGCGCCTTGATCCGATGGAGGAGATAGGAGAGAGAAGGACGGTGGCTAAACTGTCATCTCTGCTGGAGTCCGAGTTCCACCCTATGCAGGACATACTGAATGCACTGAGGAGCTCATTTAGCAGCAGACTACATCATCCCAGGTGCACAACCGAGAGGTTTCGTAGGTCCTTCCTACCAACGGCTGTCAGACTGTACAACCTAAGCAGGGCTGCTCGCAGAGATAGCAAAAAGACGTAACAAACTAATAGTTTTTTGAATGCAAAAGATGCAATAGACTTACACAATGGTCCCCTCCGGCATACAACTAGGAACATACCGGTCGCTATGGAGGGTGAGAATATGTATGGGCACATAATCATACCATGTAGGATAACTAAGTAGACGGTTATGCTGTTTCATTCCATCTAGCAACAATGCTCTGCACTGTGTGTGTTTATATATTTACATATTTATTCCATCTAGCTACAATGCTCAGCACTGGGTGTGTTTATATATTTATATATCTACATATTATTCCATCTAGCTACATTGCTCCGCACTGTGTGTGTTTATATACTTGCATATTTATTCCACCTAGCTGCAATGCTCCGTACTGTGGGTGTTTATATATTTACATATTTATTCCATCTAGCTACAATGCTCTGCACTGTGTGTTCATATATTCATATATTTATTCCATCCAGCTACAATGCTCTGCACTGTGTGTCTGTGTGTGTGTGTATATATATATATTTTATAGTAATACGTACATATGTATATTAGCTGCTCTTGCTTGCTTGTTTTTTTTCTTGCCTTCTGATTGTTGCTCTGAGTGTTGCTATCCCTGTGCTGTTGCAATCCTGGAATTTCCCCGTTGTGGGACTAATAAAGGCTTATCTTATCTTATCTTATCTTATCTTATAGCTGCAAATGTCTGGTTTTTGGTGCAATATCTACATAGGTGTATAGAGGCCCATTTCCAGCAACCATCACTCCAGTGTTCTAATGGTACAATGTGTTTGCTCATTGCGTCAGAAGGCTAATGGATGATTAGAAAACCCTTGTGCAATCATGTTAGGTCTGCAATGCTGTAATTGCTGCAAATGGAGGATTCTTTGACGAAAGCAAAGTTTGAAGGAAAAAATATTATTTCAAATACAAATCATTATTTCTAACCTTGTCAATGTCTTGACTATATTTTCTATTCATTTTACAACTCATGGTGGTAAATAAGTGTGACTTTTCATGGAAAACACAAAATAATTGTCTGGGTGACCCCAAACTTTTGAACGGTAGTGTATGTAGATATTGCACCAAAAACCAGACATTTGCAGCTAGAATAGTCATTTACCACATTAGCAATGTATATTAGATATTAGAGTGTATTTCTGATTAGTTTAAAGTTATCTTCATTAAAAAAAACAGTGCTTTTCTTTCAAAAATAAGGAAATTTCTAAGTGACCCCAAACTTTTGAACGATAGTGTATATCCATCTGATCCTATGTGAGTTGATCAATTAGCAGGACAAAACATTTCTCACTGCACTGTCCTACAAAATAATGGAGCAGTGTGTCTTCTGTTACTGGTAAAACAACATTTAGAATCTTTTTGCATCTGATATGATTTGGATGTAGATGAAATGATAATGTTTAAATCATCCTTAATTATTTTTTATAACCTAACTCAAAGTATGAAATCTAGTTTATAGGGATTAAACTCTTAAGACTTGAATCAGACAAATAAAATAGCTATTTAGTGAAAACTAAGCTTAGAATAACAACAAACTATTTCCACAAACTCTCAACTGGTCTGGATCCTATGTGTCTGAAAATTGGGAATCTAGGTATGAAAGGAAAATAAAATTTAAAGAAAAACCTGCACTTACTTACGTAATGGCTGACTCATGGAGAGCTTGGGGCTCCCCATGAATCTGTTTTTTTTATTAAGGAAGCCAGAAGAAGGAGGGGGAGGACAAAAGCAGTGGAGGAGGTGGCCGAGGAGGGAACACACACCCCACAATGGAAACTGAGTGATGGCAAGACCAGCCGCTGGGAGGAGGAGATGCCTATGGCCCACATCCACTATGACAGAACTGGACTGCATAATTAAGACTAAAACAGATACGTGGACTCACTCCTACACATACACAGAAAATTAGCAGAAAATTAAATTATTAGAAAATTATTTGAAAATAGACATCTTCCATTTACCTAACTTTGATCTAATGTTAATAACATAGTGTTTACCAGAAGTAATTTTGGAAGTTCAAGGTACTCCGATTAAATCTGTGGGACGCAGGTGCATCCAGATCAGTAACTTCAGGTAATGACGTACAGGGCTTTTCAAAGTCAGAAGGAAAAGTAATAGTTAGATCTGCAAATGGCAAACTAACAACAGAATACCGATCAAAATCTGTGAAAGTAAAGGATCCTATTATCAGTAATACTGTTGAAGGATGGTTCATTTTGTCACATGTTGAGGAAGTAAGCATAATTCATGAGTCTTCCAAACTGAAATACTGATACTGAAATACTACTCACTCAACCTGGTCTTGGCCGAACCATGTTAAGGGATATCACAGCATTTTACAAACAGTTCCTACTGACTGGCAATCTCCAAATCAGTATCATTGTACCATGTACTATAGGCAATTGAACGGATCTGATCGAAATTATGAACAAATATTTTTTGCAAATCCATCCTCCAGATTGGTCATAAAAAAAACCTGTACTGGTCACCAAGGGGATGTATGGAACATCTGTTGTCCTAGTTGATGAGGATACGAGACATTTTAAACAATGGGAGTTCCACACTGGAACTCTGGAATTTCCCCATTGTGAGACTAATAAAGGCTTATCTTACACATCTCACTGGTCAGACCCAAACACATGGATTGGAAAATTGTTGGACATATTGTCACCTCTGCTGAGGAATACAGTGATCCCTCGCTACTTCGCGCCTCACCTTTCGCGCCCTCAGTGCATTGTGGATTTTTCAAAAATATTCATCAAAAATTCAAAATTGAGAAAAAATGGGCGGGCGCTAGCAGAAGGCAGGGAGACTACATTAGAACATCAGGTATCAACACGGAGAGCCCGCAAAACTCAAAATCCACCTATCTGTTCGCTGTTCTCGTGTTGGCTCGGCTCGGGAATCTCGCAAGCTGATTGGCCGAGACGTTTTACCCAGCTTCTCTCCCTGCCGAGCGCCCATACCCAGTGAAGGAAGACTGCATTCATTGTTCTTTATCGCTCGTGTTGCTTAGTCTCGCCGCGTGGAACTTTTCGCTGTTCTCTTGTGCCTTTTTGTGCGAAATAGTCTTCCCGTCGAGCCACTACGCCGCCTCCTGTAGCTTCTCCAGCTCTATCGGAAGCTGCCCTCGACGATCCTGTGCCTCTAGCACCTGACGATGAGGCGTCACCTGAGGAGCAGTAAAGCTCTCATTAACCTGTGCAGTAAATCATCTTCATCTTGAGTTACGTATCTTGTTATAAGAATAAAAGAGTTCTAAAAACATATTTATGTACACTTTATTTACATCTACGTATGTATGTACACTTACACACACACACACACACACACGTATCATATGAGAGAGAGAGTGAGAGAATGAACGTACGTATTATTTATGGGTGACGTCATTAGGGGTGACGCTACTTCGCGGTTTTTCACTTTTCGCGGTCGGTTCTGGAACCCATTAACCGCGATAAGTGAGGGATCACTGTATAGCCATTCATGGGAAGCCAACATCTGACCTTAAGATAGAATATTCTCCTAAATTAGAAATACATGCATTGTCACTTAACTGGGTAACCACAGCACAAAAGGCAGTGCACAAGTGACACCCAGAAATCTCTTACATGACCAATCTTAACATTAACAGAAGAGAGGATGAGAAAATTTGAAGCAAATTCTAAATTCATTATAGTAAAAAGATAAAACAGATGTTGGTCTAATAAAAGGGGACAGAGTATGACACTATAGACCATATGTCTAGAAGCCAAAAAAGGTGTTAAACGGGTCATAAAAGAGCTAAAAGCAGCAGATGTCATCGTGTCATGCTCATCCTCATTCCTGTGGTAAATATCCTGATGATGCAGGACCTGCAAGAATTAACAAAGCTATAATTCTTTGTGCTCATTATGTACCAGGATCACACATATTGTTGAATGAGCTAAAACTCCAAATGTAATTTTTCTCAGTGGTAGTCATTAGCTATATACCAGTATACCCAGATCATCAATTCTGGTTTGCATTCATATCTGAAAACAAAAAGTACACACTCAGCAGATTACCACAGGGGTACTGGGAGTCTCCTCCAATTTTTCCTTAGTCAGTGTCAGCAAATCTTGCACATTTTATACCTCCTAATAGAAACCAATTGCTTCTATGACATATTGCTGGCATCTCCTGATAAAGAAAAATGCAAACAAAACATAGCTCCGCAGGCTGGAATCGATAAGTGATTAAATAAAGGTGCTGTGTTTAATCAAGGTCCCCAAATTTATAACTGGCCAAAGGGTAAACCCATATTCCCACAAAAATGATTTCATTATGTTGCTACTTGAACACAAAGACTGTCATGTGTTCAAGGGAGGGATGGTGATATTGGTTATTAGAATATTAGTTATCACAGCTTATGCCTATGGGTTTGAAAATTTATGAAATGCCTATGGGTTTGAAAATTTAAAATTTTGTTATAAAATTTTGCCAATAATGTATAATTTGTGCACAAAATAATACTCAGGATGATATCAAGACCAGAGAAGGGTAGTTTTCCCATTATCAAAATAACCATTTCAGAACATCTGCATGGACTTCATTGAGCTAACCAAATGTGAAGGGAAGAGATATTGTTTAGTAATAGTGGAGGTAGGGAAAGTGTTAAAGTGTGTTAAATTGTGATTTGAAACACCATGCAGCATATCACCCAAGATTTGTGGAATGACATAGCTGGACCATTATAGAAAGATTAAGAAAACAATGGCACAAACAGGACAGAATTGGACTGACTGTTTACCTTGATACTATTTTATAATAGAATAGTGCTTACAAAAGAAGGTTTATCTCCATTTAAAAGGTTATATGAAAAGCTTTAATTAGTATTCCCTATTAGACCATTTAACCCAGAAGATGAGGAGATTTGGTTTAGGAGATATGTTAAAAATGTTGACTCAAAAAGATTCTGTTCATGCCATTCTTCCTAGGAAGGAACACACAGGAGGAATCATCTCCATAAAACCCGGAAACCAAGCCTTACAAAGACTGTTGAAAAGAAGACTTGGACAGAGGCCCCCTAGCAGGGGCCATATAAGGTAATATTGTCAATTCCAACAGCTGTAAAAGCACAAAGCAGAGACACTTGGGTACAGCTTACACACTGCAAATTATTATCAAAACAAACAAACCATAGGAGCTATAGGAAGCTAGCCATATAGTGTTGCTGCTGTGGAGGAAGTCTGAGGCTACAAAGGGAGTCAGGTACTTTAGTTGACCTGGTTGTCTCAAACCTTGGTGAAGAAATTAAGAGTCCACAGCAGGTAGAAAACACTCAAAATGGCTGACAATGAAAGACCCCTCAGAGATTACAGACGAAGATTCCAGTTTTTTGAATGGCTCACATGTTATCCTTGTCGTAGTTCTCCTGATACGGTTGTTGTGCAGCTCAGTAGCTATTTTAAAAGGTAATTGACAAATCAATAAACAATATTAAGGATAAAGGGACACCACCCACCATAATGTGCACTGAAGATAAAGCTTGTGTAGTCTAGTTTAACTATTGTGATATATACAGTGGGGCAAAAAAGTATTTAGTCAGCCACCAATTGTGCAAGTTCTCCCACTTGAAAGATGAGAGCGGTCTCCAATTTTCCTCATAGTATCCTCAACTATGAGAGACAAAATAAGGAAAAAAAAAATCCAGAAAATCACATTGTCTGATTTTTAAAGAATTTATTTGCAAATTATGGTGGAAAATAAGTATCTGGTCACCTACAAACAAGCACGATTTCTGGCTCTCACAGACCTGTAACTTCTTCTTTGAGAGGCTCCTCTGTCCTCCACTCGTTACCTGTATTAATGGCACCTGTTTGAACTCGTTATCAGTATAAAAGACACCTGTCCACAACCTCAAACAGTCAGACTCCAAACTCCACTATGGCCAAGACCAAAGAGCTATCAAAGGACACCAGAAACAAAATTGTAGACCTGCACCAGGCTGGGAAGACTGAATCTGCAATAGGTAAGCAGTTTGGTGTAAAGAAATCAACTGTGGGAGCAATTATTAGAAAATGGAAGACATACAAGACCACTGATAATCTTCCTCGATCTGGGGCTCCACGCAAGATCTCACCCCGTGGGGTCAAAATGATCACAAGAACGGTGAGCAAAAATCCCAGAACCACACGGGGGGACCTAGTGAATGACCTGCAGAGAGCTGGGACCAAAGTAACAAAGGCTACATCAGTAACACACTACACCGCCAGGGACTCAAATCCTGCAGTGCCAGACGTGTCCCCCTGCTTAAACCAGTACATGTCCAGGCCCATCTGAAGTTTGCTAGAGAGCATCTGGATGATCCAGAAGAGGATTGGGAGAATGTCATATGGTCAGATGAAACCAAAATAGAACTTTTTGATGAAAACTCAACTTGTCGTGTTTGGAGGAGAAAGAACACCATACCTACTGTGAAGGGTGGAAACATCATACTTTGGGGCTGTTTTTCTGCAAAGGGACCAGGACGACTGATCCGTGTAAAGGAAAGAATGAATGGGGCCATGTATCGTGAGACTTTGAGTGAAAACCTCCTTCCATCAGCAAGGACATTGAAGATGAAACGTGGCTGGGTCTTTCAGCATGACAATGATCCCAAACACACCGCCCGGGCTACGAAGGAGTGGCTTCGTAAGAAGCATTTCAAGGTCCTGGAGTGGCCTAGCCAGTCTCCAGATCTCAACCACATACAAAATCTTTGGAGGGAGTTAAAAGTCCGTGTTGCCCAGCGACAGCCCCAAAACATCACTGCTCTAGAGGAGATCTGCATGAAGGAATGGGCCAAAATACCAGCAACAGTGTGTGAAAACCTTGTGAAGACTTACAGAAAACGTTTGACCTCTGTCATTGCCAACAAAGGGTATATAACAAAGTATTGAGATGAACTTTTGGGATTGACCAAATACTTATTTTACTGAGGAATTTTCCAATTAATTCATTAAAAATCCTTCAATGTGATTTTTTTCTGGATTTTTTCTTTCTCATTTTGTCTCTCATAGTTGAGGTATACCTATGATGAAAATTGGAGACCTCTCTCTTCTTTTAAGTGGGAGAACTTGCACAACTGGTGGCTGACTAAATACTTTTTTGCCCCACTGTATATAATTGTGACCACTCCATGCACTATGAATCTGAGTCTGTGATGTATGAAAAGAGTCATAAATACATGTGCACTTTAAAAAAACATATACATTATGTAGTCACCCAACCATGGGACATGTGCTGCAAACACGAGCTTCACATATAGCCGTAAGGAATGCACAATTTGTAACCCTGTTAGAATAATTAAAACATCTCTGAAGTTGTCTTAATCTGGATAATATTATGTTGGCGTAAATGTACTTGGAAAAGACCCCTCAGAGCGCGAAGGCATTGTTTACTATTCATCTTAATCCTAATTGTGAAGCAATAACACTATATTCAAACACACACCAAGATATGTAGAACAGTATTCACAACTAACTATTGGTGGGGATATGCAGAGTTTCTTGCTAGTAGGACAAATAAAACAAACTTCTCCTGCTCAGGACTTAGGAACATTTCAAATAGTTCCTCCAAGCCATCCTCTGCAGTCCCAGCGACAATGGCGCCAGGGCAGAACAACACCTTTGAACTAAATGAAGGATGGTGGCTCTGTGGGCATAGGGTCTACTCACACCTGCCCTCTAACTGGGAGGTGTCTGCGCCCCTGTATGACTGGCTGACCAAGCTATAATGATGTATCTGGATTAAGTCAGACAGTCAGTGCGTTGAAAGAGGGACCTGGAATACAAACCACATGATGTAGTCTGAGTAATGAAAATACCAGCTGAATTTAAACACTGGAGTTCATATTCAATTCAACTTTATTTATACAGCGCCATTTCACAACAACAGTCATTTCATAGCACTTTCAAATGTCAGGGAAACCCCCACAATTACAGAAAGACCCCAGCAATCAGGTGATCCCCTGTGAGCAAGCAATTGGCAATGGTGGAGAGGAAAAACTCCCTTTTAACAGGAAGAAACCTCTAGAAGACCTCCTCATGGATCGTCACCTTATCGTGGTGGGGGGGTTTGCGTGCCCCAGTGATCCCAGGAGCTATGTTGTCCGGGGGCAATTTGCCTCTGATAGGGTCTCCCAAGACAAACTGGTCCTGGGTGAAGGGCCAGACTAAGAACGATCCAACAGACTCTCATGATAAATTGTATATCAAGGATTCAGTGTACCCCGCCCGGTATGGGGTTACCGGGGCCCCACCCTGGAGCCAGGCCTGGGGGAGGGGCTCGAAGGCTAGCGTCTGGTGGCCGGGTTTCCACCCATGGGACCCGGCCGGGCTCAGCCCGAAGGAGTTACATGGGTCCGCCCTCCAGTGGGTCCACCACCTGCAGGAGGGATCATGGGGGTCCGGTGCTATGTGGATTAGGTGGCGGTCAAAGGCGGAGACCTTGGCGGACTGATCCCAAGCTTTCTAAACTGGCTTTTGGTACGTGGAATGTCACCTCTCTGGTGGGGAAGGAGCCTGAGCTGGTGTACGAGGTTGAGCGATACCGGCTAGATATAGTCGGCCTCACCTCAACACACAGCTCCGGTTCCGGAACCAGTCTCCTGGAGAGGGGCTGGAGCTTGGCCTTTTCTGGAGTTGCCCCGGGCGAGAGGCGACGAGCAGGGGTGGGTATTCTTGTATCGCCCCACCTTGCTGCCTCTATATTGAAGTTTTCCCCGGTGGACGAAAGGGTTGCTTCCCTGCGCCTTCGGGTTGGGAAACGGGTCCTGACCATCATTTGTGCCTATGCACCAAATGATGTTTCAGAGTACCCACCCTTTTGGAGTCTGTGACTGGGGTGCTGGAGGGTACTCCTCCTGGAGACTCCATTGTCCTACTGGGGGACTTCAATGCGCACGTGGGCAACGACAGTGAAACCTGGAGGGGGGTGATTGGGAGGAATGGCCTGCCCGATCTGAACTTGAGTGGTGTTCAGTTATTGGACTTCTGTGCTAACCACAGTCTGTCTATAACGAACACCATGTTCAAGCATAAGGGTGTCCATATGTGCACCTGGCACCAGGACACCCTAGGTCGCAGGTCGATGATCGATTTTGTTATCGTATCATCAGACCTGCGACCGTATGTCTTGGACACCCGAGTAAAGAGAGGTGCAGAGCTGTCAACTGATCACCACCTGGTGGTGAGTTGGATCCGATGGCAGGGGAGGAAGCCATTCAGACCTGGTAGACCCAAACGTATAGTGAGGGTGTGCTGGGAGCGTCTGGCTGAGGCCCCTGTCCGGGAGGTCTTCAACTCCCACCTCCGGAAGAACTTCATCCACATTCCGAGGGAGTCTGGAGACATGGAGTCTGAATGGGCCATGTTCTCCACCTCTATTGTTGAAGCGGCGGCCCAGAGCTGCGGCCGCAAGGTGGTCGGTGCATCTCGTGGTGGCAACCCCCGAACCAAGTGGTGGACACCAGTGGTGAGGGGGGCCATTAAGCTGAAGAAGGAGTCCTATCAAGCTTGGTTGGCTTGTGGGACTCCCGAAGCAGCTGAGGTGTACCGGCAGGCCAAGCGGAGTGCAGCTCGGGTGGTTGCTGAAGCAAAAACCCGGGTATGGGAGGAGTTCGGTGAGGCCATGGAACAAGACTTTCGGTCGGCTTCAAAGAGATTCTGGCAAACTGTTCGGCGGCTCAGGAGGGGAAAGCAGCTCCCCGTCCACACTGTGTATGGTGCGGATGGGACACTGTTGACTTCAACTGGGGATATCGTCGGGCGGTGGAAGAAATACTTCGAGGATCTCCTCAATCCCACTGATACGCCTTCCACAGAGGAAGCAGGGTTTGGGGACGAGGGGGATGACTCGCCTATCACAGGGGCTGAGGTCACCAAGGTGGTTAAAAATCTCCTTGGTGGCCGGGCCCCGGGGGTGGACGAGATTCGCCCTGAGTACCTCAAGGCCCTGGATGTTGTTGGGTTGTCATGGTTGACACGCCTCTGCAACATTGCGTGGAGGTCGGGGGCAGTGCCTTTGGCATGGCAAACCGGGGTGGTGGTTCCTCTCTTCAAAAAAGGGGACCGGAGGGTGTGCTCCAACTTTAGAGGGATCACACTCCTCAGCCTCCCTGGGAAGGTCTATGCCAAGGTACTGGAGAGGAGAGTCCGGCCGTTGGTCGAACCTCGGATTCAGGAGGAGCAATGTGGTTTTCGTCCTGGCCGTGGCACATCGGACCAGCTCTTTACCCTCTCGAGAATTCTTGAGGGTTCGTGGGAGTTTGCCCAACCAGTTTACATGTGTTTTGTGGACTTGGAGAAGGCATTTGACCGCGTCCCTCGTGGATTTTTGTGGGGGGTGCTTCGGGAGTATGGGGTATCGGGCTTGTTGTTACAAGCTATTCGGTCTCTGTACGACCGTTGTGAGAGTTTGGTTCGTATTGCCAACACTTGGTCGGAGTCATTCCCAGTGAGAGTTGGACTCCGCCAGGGCTGCCCTTTGTCACCGATCCTGTTCATAATTTTTATGGACAGGATTTCTAGGCGCAGCCAGGGAATGGAGGGTGTCATGCTTGGTGACCACAGGATCTCATCTCTGTTGTTTGCAGATGATGTTGTCCTGTTGGCTTCATCCAGCAATGACCTACAGCTCTTGCTGGGACGGTTTGCCGCTGAGTGTGAAGCGGCTGGGATGAGAATCAGCACCTCCAAGTCCGAGTCCATGGTCCTCAGTCGGAAAAAGGTGGATTGTCCTCTCCGGGTTGGGGACAGGCTCCTGCCCCAAGTGGAGGAGTTTAAGTATCTTGGGGTCTTGTTCACGAGTGAGGGGAAAATGGAGCGAGAGATCGACAGACGGATTGGAGCAGCAGCTGCAGTGATGCGGACGTTGTACCGGTCTGTTGTGGTGAAGAGGGAGCTTAGTTCTAAGACAAAGCTGTCGATTTACCAGTCAATCTACGTTCCTACTCTCACCTATGGTCACGAGCTTTGGGTAATGACCGAAAGAACGAGATCGCGGATACAAGCGGCTGAAATGAGCTTTCTCCGTAGGATTGCTGGGCTCACCCTCAGAGATAGGGTGAGGAGCTCAGTCATCCGGGAGAGGCTCAGAGTAGAACCGCTGATCCTCCACATTGAAAGGAGTCAGTTGAGGTGGTATGGGCATCTGATTAGGATGCCTCCTGGACGCCTCCCACTTGAGGTGTTTCAGGTACGTCCCACTGGGAGGAGACCCCGGGGCAGACCCAGGACTCGGTGGAGAGACTATGTCTCCCAGCTGGTCTGGGAACGCCTTGGTATCCCCTCTGAAGAGCTGGAGCAGGTGGCTGGGGAGAGGGAAGTCTGGGCTTCTCTGCTTGAACTGCTGCCTCCGCGACCCGGACCTCCGGAAAAGCGGTAGAAGATGGATGGATGGATGGACCTCTAGAAGAACCAGGCTCAGGGAGGGGCAGTCATCTGCTGCGACTGGCTGGGGGGGTGAAGGGATAGAGAAGATGAGAAGTACAGACATGTAGAGAGCAAACATTAAATGGGAGAAGCCCAGTACATTACTGGATGTCCCCCAGCTGTCTAAATCTATTAGCAGCATAACTAAGCGAGGGTTTAGAGACATATGATCCCTCCTAATTGTAAGCTATATCGAAAAGGAAGGTTTTTACCCTATTCTTAAAAACAGAGATCGAGTCTGACTCCCGAATCCAGATTGGTAACTGGTTCCACAGGAAAGGAGCTTGATAACTGAAGGCTCTGCCTCCCATTGTACTTTTGGAGATTCTAGGTATTACAAGTAATCCAGCATTTTGGGAGCGTAATGCTCTATTAGGATGATAGGATAGTATCAGATCTTTTAAATAAAAAGGGGCCTGATTGTTAAGAGCTTTGTAAGTGAGAAGAAGGATTTTAAAATTAATTCTGAACTCTATGCCGGAGAGATATGATCTCGCTTTCTAGTACCTGTTAAAACTCTTGCTGCAGCATTTTGGATCAACTGAAGACTTTTTAAAGATATTTTAGGACAACCAGATAAAAAGTTACAATAATCTAATCTGGAGCTAACAAAAGCGTGGATCAGTTTCTCAGCATCACTCGGAGACAAGATGCTCCTAATCTTGGCAATATTACGCAAATGATAGAAGGCAGCCTTAGAAACAAATTTAATATGTGAATTAAAAAACAGATCTTGATCAAAAATAACTCCATGCTTCCTCACAGAACTATTCAGAGAAAGAGTAACTGCATCCAAACTAAGAGTTTGATTTGGAAAGGTATTTCTAAGGTTTTTTGGACCAACAAGAATGACTTCAGTCTTATCTGAATTTAATAGCAGGAAATTACAAGTCATCCAAGCTTTGATTTCCTTAAGACAGGCTTTTAACTTGGCTAATTGATTACGATCATCTGGCTTCACTGACAGGTCTTACTGTGTGTCATCTGCATAACAATGAAAATGTATACAATGCATTCTAATGATGTTGCCTAACGAAAGCATACATAAACTGAAAAGAGTAGGGCCTAGCACAGATCCCTGTGGAACTCCATGACTGAGCATTGAGTTGGAAGAAAACTCATTATTGACATGAACAAACTGGAGCCTATCAGACAAATAAGATCTAAACCACTGCAGCAAAGTTCCATTAAGTCCAACACTGTGCTCTAATCTATCGAGTAGAATATTATGGTTGATAGTGTCAAAGACTGCACTAAGGTCTAAAAGGACAAGTACAGAAACAAGTCCATTTTCAGATGTGATAAGGAGGTCATTAGTGACGTTCACTAAGGCTGTTTCAGTACTATGATGGATTCTAAACCCAGATTGAAACTCTTCAAATAAACCATTTCCCTGCAAGTGGTCAAATAATTGTGTAGCAACAACTCTAAGATTTTTGAAATGAAAGACAGATTAGAGATTGGTCGATAGTTAGCTCAAACTCCTGGATCCAGCGTTGGCTTTTTGAGTAAGGGTTTAATTACAGCAGTTTTAAAAGCCTGCGGTACATGGCCTAATGTTAGAGAAGAATTGATTATTTGAAGAATATGGCTGCCAATAAATGGGAAGACTTTTTTTTAAAATAACCTGGTAGGAATAGGGTCTAAAAGACAAGTTGAAGGCTTGGATGAGGAAATTATTTTATCTAACTCTAAAAGGTCAATTGGAGTAAACTTATTCAAACAGATATCAATTGAAGGAGTTGTAGTAGATGCTGTATTTAAGTTAACGATGGGAAGAATCTGACTGATTTTATCGCTAATAGATTAAATTTTGTTTGAAAAACTTCATAAAGTCCTGACTAGTAAGCTGTAAGGGAATGCTAGGACTGATAAGAGTCCTGGCTCTTTGTCAGCCTGGCTACAGTGCTGAAAAGAAACCTGAGATTATTCTTGTTCTCTTTTATTAATGCAGAGTAATAACTTGTTCTAGCTTTTGTAAGACATTTTTTTATAAATTAAAAGATGATTTCTCCAAGCTGAATAGTTTTCATCAAAATTAGTGGAACACCATTTTCTTTCTAATTGACCAGTCTTCTGTTTTAAGCTACGAGTTTCTGTGTTAAACCAAGGGGTTAGAAATCTCTGATTGGACTTTTTCTTTTTTAAAGGGGCCATCAAGTCTAGAGTCTGATGCAGAGAAGCTGTAACATTATCTACCATACTATCAATTACAGAAGGAGCAAGCTCTCCATAGCTTATTTACACTGTGTTGACACATGGCATAGAGGTGACAATCTGCATAAATTTGGTAACAACATCATCTGAAAAACATCTGCTGTAGTACTGTTTTTCTTTAGGAATCAAATAGTCAGGGATAATGAAATCAAAAGTTAACAGACAGTGGTCTGACAGTACAGGATCATGAGGAGACACTACCAGATTTTCTATTTCAATGCCATATGTCAGAACAAGGTCCAATGTGTGGTGGAGATAATGAGTAGAATTTTCTACTTTCTGAGAAAACCCCTTTGAGAAAACCCCATTGAGTCTAATATTGAATTAAATGCCTTATTAAGACAGTCACTATCTACAGCTACATGTATATATATCATATACATATATCTGATTTCAGCACTAAATCAGCTAAGAATTCAGCAAATTTGGATAAAAACTCTGAGTAGGCTGAGGGAGGACGACAAACCATGGCAAGGAAAACTGGGTTTAACCTAAGATTGCTAACATGTCCAATACTGAGGACTAAGCCCTCAAAGGAATTAAAACGTGTTTTTTGCTTTACATTAACTAGTAATTTCGAAAATTGTCACAACTCCTCCTCCACAACCAGAACTTCTGGGATTATGATAGTTTAAATAACCAGAAGGAGTTGATTCATTTAAACTAACATAATCCTCTTGCCCTAACCAAGTCTCTGTAAGAAATATTAAATCAATCTGATGATAAATTAACAGATCATGGACTAGCAGAGACTTGGGAGTTAGAGACCTAATATTTAACAAACCATAATTAATTTTTAAATTATGAGGAGGAACAGAGGCCAAATTATTAAATTTAGAGACTTGATGTTTAATTTGAGTTTTACCAACTGTTTGTTTAACCCCTTGCACTCTGGTCAATTTCCCTAAAAACGCCTAAAAATAACATACCCAAAGTAAATCAAAAGCTGTTCTTCAACTCTTTGCAGCATCTTCATGGGGTTGGTCTCATTTAAAAGAAAACACTTTGAATTTTTTGGCAAAACAGTCATAATCTCTCTAAGTGCTCCTGCCACTGAGTAACAGTCATCTAAACATACTGAACTTGAAGAAAATAGATTTCGCCTGGGTGTTTTTTAGATGCAAATGCTTTCAAACAGCACACAGCTGTCAGATCCGAGCTGGAAAATGCAACAGAAATGTAGAACCTCAAAGCTTTTATTAGGGGACATATTATTAGTTATACAGGATCAAAATCTAAGAAGACTCGAGAGGAGAGAGCTAAATTGGAACATAAAATAAAAAATCTTCAGGAAAAAGTGTATGCAGGAAGTGACCCAAGGTTGGAGAATGAATTACTGATTTTGAGAGCTGAATACGACAAAAAATCAGCGAATAGAGCTGCCTCGAGTCTTCTAAGATTGAAACAATCTTTTTATGAACAAGGTGAAAAATCAGGAAAATTATTAGCATGGCAGATTAAACAATTGGAAATTAAAACACCAATTACCAGTATTATAAGTAAGGGTAGACAAGGCTTCCATAATGTAAGAAGACTATTTAATATTATTTATTTTAATAAAGAAGCACCGGATACAGCTCTCCTATCATTGGACGCCGAAAAGGCCTTTGATAGAGTTGAATGGCCCTTTCTTTTTGAAGTCCTACAAAGGTTTGGACTTGGAAATAATTTCATAAAATGGGTTCAAATAATATACAATAATGCTACAGCAGAAATCCTAACAAATAACAATATTTCAAAACCAATACAAATCAATAGAGGATGTCGACAAGGCTGTCCACTTTCACCTTTACTGTTTACTATGGCAATTGAACCTTTAGCGATAGCGATACGTTTACATTCACAAATATATGGAATTAAAGTTGGACCAACAGAACATAAAATCTCCCTGTACGCCGATGATATAATTTTGTTTATGTCGAATCTAAAAAAATCAATTCCAACCTTGTTGAATTTAATAATGAATTTTGGGGAAATATCAGGATATAAAATAAATAAAACTAAATCTTCAATATTAATGCTAAATGAGACCCAGAGAAATTACCCAGCCCCTGAGGTAAATCAATTCAATGTTGTAAATCAGTTTAAATATTTAGGAATCCAAATTATGCCTAAGCTAGAATCAGTCGCCAGTGTCAACTATGAAGCCTTAATGTCAGATATCAGTGAGTTAACTCAGAGATGGATGTCACTACCAACGTCGATGATCGGGAGAATCAATATACTTAAAAGTAATATTTTACCTAAAATACTTTATTTATTTCAATACATTCCCTTATCACCACCTTTAGATCTATTCTCAAGAATAAAAAAAAAGTTAGTGGAATTTATATGGAACAACAGGAGGGCTAGATTACGTTTGTCTTTATTATATTTACCATTTGATCGTGGAGGTCTGAAATGTCCAAATTTTATGTTGTATGTTTTATGTTGTATTATTGGTCGGCACAACTGAGGTCTATGACATATTATTTTTCATCAAATGATCTCCCTCACTGGACTGAAATGGAATCATACAATTTACCTTTACCTCTTCCCATATTCATATACTCAGATTCGGCAAAAAAATTACAAAAACAAGTTAAAAATCCATTTGTAAAGCATATGATCAAAATATGGTGTGAAGCTAAAAACTATTTAAAAGAACCACAGTTATTGTCACAATTTAGTCCAATATGGGGTAATCAATATTTTAAACCAGGGAGAGCGGACGCTGTATTTAAAGTATGGAATTTAAAAGGGATACAAAAGATTCAGGATTTATATTTGCCATGTGCAGACAACATAATGTCTTTTGAAGAGCTGAGGATCAAATTTAATCTCAATAGAACACATTTTTTTAAATATCTTCAACTTAGAAACTTTATTCGATCAAATCAAAATAAAGCTCTCACTCGACCTATTTATTCATCCTTGGAAAAAATGATGATGAAAGATAGTAAAAGAAAGGGTATTATTTCAGAGTTTTATAACTCATTGACACTATCTTCAAGTGAAAATTCACTGAAAAGATTAAACTACTGGAAAGAAGATCTGCAAATTGAAATTTCAGAGGAACAATGGGAATTGGCTTGTACAGAAGCTCAAACCAAATCAATAAATGCACGCCTTAAATTGATACATTTCAAATGGTTAATGCGGATGTATGTTACACCGGAGGAGTTAAATAGATATAACAAAAATATACCAGATACATGCACAAAATGCATGGAAAGTAAAGGAACCCTATTTCATTGTTTATGGGAATGTAGATTAATAAGAATGTTTTGGGAAGAGGTGAGGGTAACAATTGAAAAAATAATCTCAAAACAAATCATATTGAATCCTAAACTGTTTTTGTTGGGTCTGTACCCAGAAAAGCATAATTTTAATAAAAGTGAAAGAACATTCATAGACCTCAGTTTGCTTAATGCCAAAAAATGTATTGCACTATTATGGAAAAAGACTCATAGACCAGATGTGACTCAGTGGTTAAGACAGATGTTAACAAACCTTCCATTAGAAAGAATAACATATATACTAAAATCAAAGGAAATTGTGTTTGAGAATATATGGAGACCTTTTATTGATTATGTAAAAAATTTAAACATAACTCTTGAAGAAGAAGGTGAATGATGTGTGTGGACCTTGTAAATTCCAAACTGGTGAACATAATATGTATACTTATGTATTGGATTGTCTAGACTAAACAGAGGAGCATTGTTGAAGATTTGATTTTGTTGGTGGTTGTTGGTGTTTTTAGTGCATTTTTTTTTTTTGTAGTACTTTAGTGTTAGTGTTTGATTGTTTGTATCATGTTTGTTAAAAAAAAAAAAAGGTTCAATAAAGATATTGTGGAAAAAAAAGAAATGTAGAACCAAGTGTTATCCAGCTGAGGTCAAAATTTTGTAACAATACCACAAAAAATGAATATATTACACAGCTTTTTTCTTAGGTTGTTCCCAGGCATTTTTGAACTGTGCCAAATTGTGCCAAATGGCACAGTTTGGAAAAATGCCTAACTTTTGAATGATTCAATATAGAAGCTTCATCTTGGGCTCTAATGAAAGGTGACACTCAGGGCTGTGTGTGTGTGTGTGGGGGGGTGTTTATTCATTCATGAATGAATGAATAAACAAACAAGCCCCCACACACAAAGAAGCATGCCACGTAAAAAATGTGTGGCTTTTTTTTTTTACAAGAAAAAATAACCTACAGTGCACTAAAAATTATACTAAAATATCTGTAATGTAGAGGATAACAACCCCCCCCCCCCCGGTACAGAGGACGGACATCGTCCATTGCCACATGCCGGACCGCGGCGCATGCCGCAGTCTACTACGCACAGTTGTACTAAAATATCTGCAATAATATCTGCAATCCGCTACAGAAGAGTAGCGGGGGGGGGGGGGGCGTTCACGGTCCGAACGCGGCGCACGGACTGGACCTGTGCGCTGCGGTCTTCATGTTGCGATGACGCACAGTTGTAATTTACTGATCGGTCAAAAGTCATTTTGGATTACAATTTTCAGGGATAAAGAATAATTTAGCTTATAACACTTACCTGTCCACAACAGCAGTGTCGCTGGCGAACTTCTCTTCCTCATTGTCAGATGAACATGACGCTGGTCCGCTTGTTATGGACTCGCGGTTCTGGTCACGCGACCCGGTCAAACCATAATTCTGTGGCGGTTCGGTTAACCCCCACAACAGATAACGACACTCAGCCCTCTTGTCTCTGTTTTCCCCGCTGCACTACTGAGATGCAATGTGCCATTCATGTATTTGTGATGCAAACATGCATGTATTGTGATGTAATGCGCCATTCTGTATAGTGTTCATGCGTCTTGTCCTTACTGTGCTTTTAGCAAATAGCAGAACAGTGTAATGTGTATTAATGTCTACAGGCAGACGCATTTCGTCTGGCGCACCTCTGTGATGTTAATGATTGCCTTTCATCCATTGTACTCATGCGTCCTGTCCTCACTGTGACCTAGGGACTGAGAACAATATGTCTCTCAAATGCAAATGTCTTATGCCTGTTCTGTTATCTCTTTGATCGTACTAACTGCTGGGGTATGTCCTTTTGATGTATTGTTATGGTCAAGTATATATGCTGCAACTCTGTAACGCAAACTTTCTCTCTCACTCTTCAACCTCTGCTGCAGACACGCACTCTGTGTCTTTACTGAGAGCCGTGGGCTCGCTCTCGGCGCTCATGCACGGCGCTGGGAGCGGAGCTCGTGACGGCGGTATGATTAATAAAACTTCTACTTAAAACCTCCAACAACGCCGCTTTATTTTATGCCGTCGCACTGGTGACCCCTTGAAGACGCACACGCTTTGTGCGATGCAGCCTTCTGATTTGGACGGCCACGCTGGCGAACCGACGCTGAAAAAAACGAGCGGCCAGCGAACGCAGCACCCGAACACGCACACGCTTTGTGCAAAGCAATCTTCTGAGCTGGACAGCTGCACTGGTGACCCATTCTACAGGATGAGAGCTGCACGTCTAAGATCTGCTCATCCACGCTGGACCGGCCACGCTCGCAGTTCCTTCACAAGAGAGCGCGGGCACCTCGTCCCTTCTCCACGACGGCGTCCTCCAGGGCCGGCGGAGAACGCAACGCGTGGGCCTGAACGCACCACGGCCGAGCGGTGCCCAAGATCGTCTATTCCCTCCCACCGCTCCAACGCATCTGCACGAGCCTGAGGGGCAAGAGATCGTCTATTTCCTCCCACCGCTCCAACGCACCATGGCCAATCTACAGCCACAGCTCAACCTGGATTTTTATCGGCGCCGTCTGCGCCGATCTCCACCAAGTTTCTGCACCCTGGTTCTCCTCTCTCCAGCGGCCCACCCACGCACGGAATCCCTGCGTACGCATCGGGGAGTTACGAGGACGGCGCATCACGCACAGGACAAGTAACGGCTTCAGAGACCGCCATCGTCCTCCACCGCTGCTCACAGGACCTTCAGGGCTGCTCGTTCACCTGAAGCAAGCACGCAGCTCGCCACTGGATTTTTTTTTAACGGTCTCAGCCACGGCACAAAGGGATTTCAGCCGTCAGCTGTTCCCGGGGGGTTTTGGGGTTGCTTCTGCACCTAAAACCAACACGCCAGTCCCTCTGCTTTTGTTTAATTTTTTCTTACAGCTGCTCCTGCTTTTCTTCATGGCCACGAGAGGAGCCAGAGACTAATTTTTCTTCTTCTGATCTCTGCATGTTCAGACGGGACATCACGGAGCAGCAAACACTTTTGGCGCGACTACCCCCCCCCCTCCTCCTGCACAGAGCTTTTCCCTGCTCGCTGCCCAGACTGCAACATCGAGGTCTCGGCCCCCTGCCGCGCCCTCTGGGGGGGAGCGTGTGGCGGTTCGGTTAACCCCCACAACAGATAACGACACTCAGCCCTCTTGTCTCTGTTTTTCCCGCTGCACTACTGAGATGCAATGTGCCATTCATGTATTTGTGATGCAAACATGCATGTATTGTGATGTAATGCACCATTCTGTATAGTGTTCATGCGTCTTGTCCTTACTGTGCTTTTAGCAAATAGCAGAACAGTGTAATGTGTATTAATGTCTACAGGCAGACGCATTTCGTCTGGTGCACCTCTGTGATGTTAATGATTGCCTTTCATCCATTGTACTCATGCGTCCTGTCCTCACTGTGACCTAGGGACTGAGAACAATATGTCTCTCAAATGCATATGTCTTATGCCTGTTCTGTTATCTCTTTGATCGTACTAACTGCTGGGGTATGTCCTTTTGATGTATTATTATGGTCAAGTATATATGCTGCAACTCTGTAACGCAAACTTTCTCTCTCACTCTTCAACCTCTGCTGCAGACACGCACTCTGTGTCTTTACTGAGAGCCGTGGGCTCGCTCTCGGCGCTCATGCACGGCGCTGGGAGCGGAGCTCGTGACGGCGGTATGATTAATAAAACTTCTACTTAAAACCTCCAACAACGCCGCTTTATTTTATGCCGCCGCAATTCCATTATTGCGGTTTTGCGCTTCCATGATTGCGGTTTTGGCGAACGATTTTTCAAAACAAATAAGAACAGTAGTAAGAAAAAAAGACTGGCGAACGCCTGTGTGTCACCCAGCCTTACACAAAACAGATTTTATGCAAGGGACGCACGCTTTCGAACTTTTTTTTTCTTTTTTTTTTATTACTTATTTCGTGTGTTTACGATCGGATTCTGTGATCATCGGCTGGGATAATGGGTCCCAAGAGAGCTCTGCAAAATGAAGATGAAATAAAAAAAGTGCTGGATTTCTTGGCAGAAGAGATTTCCGCTGTAAAGTCACAACAAAGAAGCATCCTGGACCTAATGGAGGAGATTAAAGCGCTGCGGAACCAGAACGCTGAGAAAGACAGGAGGCTGGCGTATCTGGAGAGCAGAATGGCTGAGATGGACCAGAGCACTCGGGCGAACGACGTGATCATCACGGGGCTCCACATCAAACCCCGATCATACGCGAGAGCAGTTGCCGCAGACAGCAGTGGAAGTCAGCTGGATGAGGAATCCGCTGAGCAACAAATGGCGGCCTTCATGCAGGCCAAAGGAATTCAGCTGGACTGCAACAACATTGAGTCCTGTCACCCTCTGCCCAGGAAAAGCGGCGACAAACCGGCTGTGATCATGAGGTTTGTGAACAAAAAACACAAGACTGCGCTACTGAAACAAGGTAGGAAGCTAAAAGGAACAAACATTTACATAAACGAGCACCTCACGAAGGAAAACGCAGAAATAGCCAGGAAAGCAAGATACATGAGAAAGCAGAAAAAGATTCAAAACACCTGGACATCAAACTGTAAAATATACATCAAATTAAACGGATCACCTGAAGAAGCCAAGGTCATTAACATCCGTAATATTATGGAACTGGACAAATATCAATGAATATTATGAACTGGAGTCACAGCAACAATTCAGTCAACTGTAGGACACTGAAGGATTTTACTCATCTGCAAAAAACATTAAACAACATGAATCAAAAAATCAACAAACAGGGACAACAGGAACTGAAAGTTTTTGAATACACAGATCACAATCCACAGGACGTAGAATATGACATAGACCCTGATAATAATTTACTTAGCTCCATCAATAATGACTGTAATTACTACACAGATGAACAGTTTAACACAATGGTCACATCTGATTTCAATATTTCTATGATCCACTTCAACAGCAGGAGTCTCTATGCAAACTTTAATAACATTAAAGATTATTTACATCAGTTTAAAGAGCCCTTCAATATTGTGGCAATATCAGAGACGTGGCTAAGTGAAGAGAAAGGAGTGGATTTTACCATGGATGGCTATGAAATTAAATTATATAAATAGAAAAGTGAAAAAAGGAGGAGGAGTTGCAATTTATGTTGACAAGAGCTTGAAATACAAGGTTGTTGAAAATCTGTCAGTAACTGTGGATGATTTATTTGAATGTATTACAATAGAAATCTGTCTGGACAATGTGAAGAATGTAGTAGTGAGCTGTGTATATAGAACACCTGGATCAAACATTGACTTATTTAAGGACTGGATGGAAAAAATGTACGCAAAACTAACTCATAAAATTATGTTCATCTGTGGGGATTTCAATATAGATCTGATGAACTCAAAACAACATAGTTTGACAGAAGAATTTATCAACACAATGTACAGTATGGGCTTACATCCAACAATTACCGGACCTAGCAGAATCACGTCACACAGTGCCACACTAATAGATAACATATTCACAAACATTATGGAAAATAATATCAGGAGTGGGCTTTTATTGAATGATATCAGTGACCACCTGCCGATTTTTGTTGTCTATCAATGTGATTATAGGAAGAAAAAGTATACCAAAAATATTAAATATAAAAGAATAAGAACCGAAGAATCAATGCATTTACTGACAAAGGAATTATTAATACAAGATTGGAAGATAGTTTATGATGAAAATGACATAAATAGAGCATATGATAAATTTTTACAAATATTTCAATCATTGTACAATAAATACTGTCCTATAAAACAATACAGTGACAGACAACAACAAAAAAAATATTCCTTGGGTCACCAAGGGGTTAATAAATGCATGTAAAAAGAAGAATACATTATATAAACAATTCATTAAATGCAGAATGGTGGAAGCTGAGATCAAATATAAAAGATACAAAAATAAGCTTACTACTATAATGAGGACCTGTAAGAAAGAATATTACAACAGAATACTAGAGGATAACAAAAATAACATAAAAGGAATATGGCAAGTACTCAATGGGATTATTAGTAATCGTCCTAAGAATGCAAATTATCCAGAATATTTTATCGAAAATGGCAATTTGATAAATAATATGGAAGATGTGGTCAGTGGTTTCAATAAATTTTTTGTAAACGTTGGTCCTGAATTAGCAAAATCAATAGTGACACCAGAAACAAACTACAGTGGTTCTGTGAATGAAATAGAAGATAGAAATCCAAACACAATCTTTTTGGGTGCAGTTACTGAAAAGGAAATTATCGAGACTGTGAGTAAATTTAAGAACAAAAAATCAACGGACTGGAATGAAATTGACATGACAATAGTGAAAAAAGTAATTGAGGGAATTGTTAAGCCACTCACCCACATCTGTAACCCGTCATTTCAAACTGGTACATTTCCAGACAAAATGAAAATAGCAAAAGTAATACCTCTATACAAAACAGGAGACAGTCATCACTTCACAAATTACAGGCCAGTCTCTTTACTCTCACAATTCTCCAAAATACTTGAAAAAATCTTCACTAAGAGACTGGATGATTTCACTGAAAAACACAACCTCCTTACAGATAGCCAGTATGGTTTTAGAGCAGATAAATCTACATCTTTGGCACTGATCGAACTTATAGAAGAAATTACTAGTTGTATAGATAAAAAAAAGGTTGCTGTAGGAGTATTTATAGATTTAAAGAAAGCTTTTGACACCATTGACCACAGAATACTACTAAGGAAACTGGAAAGGTATGGGATAAGAGGGGTTGGACTGAGTTGGGTGGAAAGTTATTTAAGTAACAGACAACAATTTGTACAAATTGGAGAGCACAAATCACCCTTCATGGACATCACTTGTGGTGTGCCCCAGGGGTCAGTTTTGGGACCCAAACTCTTTATTTTGTATATAAATGACATATGCCAAGTATCAAAAATTCTGAAATTTATTTTGTTTGCGGATGACACAAATATCCTTTGCACTGGTGAGAATTTGCAGCAGGTTTTAGAGGTGGTCACAACTGAAATGGAAAAATTAACGCAGTGGTTCAACAAAAATAAATTATCTCTAAATCTAAAAAAAACAAAGATTATGTTGTTTGGAAATTATAAAATAAATCATGAAATAATGGTAACGATAGATGATACCAGAATAGAAACAGTACAGGAAAATAAGTTTCTGGGGGTGACGCTAGACAATAAAATCTGCTGGAAACCTCACATCAGTCACATCCGGGCCAAATTAGCAAAATGTATAGGCATACTGGGGAAGACAAGACACTTCTTGGACTATAAATCTTTGGTCTTATTGTACAATTCACTGTTTTTACCTTATATTAACTACTGTGTAGAAGTCTGGGGAAACACCTACAAGACCAACCTACAGTCAATATGCACATTACAAAAAAGAGCTATAAGGATAATAAACAATGCAGGATATAGAGACCATACCAATGCGTTGTTCTTAAAGTCACATGTCATAAAGTTCATCGATTTAGTTAAATTTAAGACAGCACAAGTAATGTACAGGGCAATTAATAATCAACTACCAACTAATATACAAAAAATATTTAAAAAAAGAGACAATGATCATAATTTGAGGGGAGATTTAAACTTTACAAAACCCAAGATACGTACAACCAAGAAAAGTATGTGCATATCTGTCTGTGGGGTGGATTTGTGGAACAGTCTGGAGCTGGAACTGAAACTATGTACAAACAGAAATCAATTCAAAAAGAGGTATAAGCACCATTTGCTGAAAGGGTATATGTTAGAAGGGTAGTAGTTATATGTACGATTCATTATGTTCACGCTGGGATATTATGGGACACTATGGAATGGTGGGTGGGACAGCACTGTGTATATCTGTGTTGTTTGAGGCTGGTTTTGATGTATGGACATCATTGTATGTTAGAATGGATGGGTGTTAATGTTGATTTGTAAAAAATACAGTAAATTGTTTACTTGGGGTCTTAAAGGTGGTAATTTGTATAAAATTCACATGGGTGTATCTATGGAAAAGAGGAGATGGAATTAATAAGTGTTCACTTCTTCCTTCTCCCTTTCGAACAGTGTATACTGTTACTTTATTGCATTTGCCATTTGCTTGTATTTGTTATATTTTTGTGTTCGAAATAAACTATCTATCTATCTATCTATCTATCTATTTTGTACCCGTCGGTAGATTTGTTTTGCAGTCTGGTGACAAGCCACCAGCTGCTGTGTCGCTGCGTGCGCAAGCACCCCTTATCCCTAACCTGCATGTTTTTGGCATGTGGGAGGAAACCGGAGAAATCCCGGAGTAAACCTATGCAACACGGGGAGAACATGCAAACACCACACAGATCACTGTTGGCCGGGGGCAGGGATCGAACCCACGATCTCACGATCCCTGCGATCCCCCGGCCGAGGGTAAACTGTGCTGCCACCATGCAGCCAATTGAAGCCTTTCTGTGCTTCAATTGGCTCGCTGTATTTGCAGCCGTTTGTAGGCGGGTCCTTCTTGCTAGGTTTTCAGTCACTGGTTCTTCAAGGTTTCAGAAACCCAATTCAAGGCTCTTATTAGTCGAATGAGAGGTCAATCACATCTAAACCAATCAAAGCACTCCTTTGGCTTTCTGTTCGCGGCTGTGTCTGTAGTGGAAGAACGGAAATGCAGCTTTTTTTTCAGTGCGCACTAGGGGCGCCCTCGTGCGCTCTAGGATGCAGAGACGTGTCCGCCCGTGGTACACCGGAGTTCAAGAGGTTAATCATTCTGGGATGCTTATACATTATATTTTTATTAACTTTGGAGGGAGCAGACAATGATTCTTTGATGGGGAAGACAGGGGCTAAGTCGAGGGGTGGCGGATGAAGAGAAGCTGCAGAGAGGTGTGTATTTATCAAGTTGTGTTGTATTTATTTTGGGCTATAATGTTTTGGGTAACGGGAGACAGACACAATCTCTATGGGGTTATGAATTGAAGACTGATCTAAACAGTTAGAATTATCTGGATTAATAGGATTAATATGAGAAGTGGAAGCAAAAAAGGGCTGGTTGGCAGACCCTGGTACTTCGGGGAGAGTTAAAATACCAGCTTTCAGTCACTGTACTAAAAAATGCTGAATGGAATAAAACAGATTGCCCCTTAGAACACGTGCACTGAGTCTATTTGGATGGATGCCATCTGGCTTCATAAATGATGAGCGGTTCCAAAACAGGTTGAAATTGTCAATAAAATCAATGTTAAAAGTAGGACATGTTGAACACAACCAGGTATTAAGGCTGAGAGTTCTGCTAAAATAATTGCAACCTCTTCTAAGAGATGCAAGTGGCCCAGAAATAACACACATCTGCCACAGTTCATAAGAGTGGACAGATGGCTCCTGAAGTCACTCTTTAAGATCTCCGACATTTCATCTGGGATGTTGTTGCATCCAACATGCACAATAACAGTTTTAGCATGGGGGTATTCATTTAATAGGTCAGGGGTAAGAGTCTCAATGTCTGACACTTTAGCCCCAGGAAAAAACTGTGGAACACAGTACCTGCTTCTGACGTTCCTCATTACTGAATCACCAATTACCAGCGTCGTCTGGGGGGGCTTTGTCGGTGGCTTCTGAAATGGTGGATAATTTTTCCGTACTTGCTGCTGTGGTGGCAGGGTGCGGATGTGGGGGGATGCGCTTTTGGAACGTCCGCACTATGATGACAGGACTCGCTGCTAACCTCAAGGACACCAACGACACCAGGAAGACTGCCATCATCAATAATGAGCTGAAGAAACTGGGAGTGGATATCGCCACTCTCCAGGAAACACGGTTGGCTGACGCAGGCACACAGAGAGAAGGACTACACGTTCTACTGGCAGGGAAAGGGCAGTGACGAACACAGGGAACACGGAGTGGGCTTCGCAGTGAAGAACACCTTGCTGAAGATGGTGGAACCCGGCAGCAATGGCTCTGCACGACTCCTCACCCTCCGCCTCAACACCACTCAAGGCCCAGTCACCCTCGTCAGTGTGTATGCCCCAACACTGACAGCCACACCAGAGGATCTCGCAACAACTGTCAGGATCATCCCCAACTCTGAACAACTCATTCTCCTTGGAGACTTCAATGCCAGAGTGGGTGCTGACCACGACTCCTGGCCCTCCTGTCTTGGACCATTTGGCGTGGGCAGAATGAACGACAACGGACAGCGGCTGCTCGAGTTCTGCACATATCACAAGCTGTGCATCACAAACTCGTTCTTCAAGACCAAGCCCCAACACAAGGTTTCCTGGCGACATCCGCACTCAAAGCACTGGCACCAGCTGGACTTGATCCTGACCAGGCGCACCTCACTGAAGAACATGCTAATCACCCATTCGTTCCAGAGTGCAGATTGTGACACAGACCATTCATTGGTGTGTTGCAAGGTCAAGCTGCAGCTGAAGAAATTCCATCGTGCTAGACAGCCTGGAAAGGCACGGATTGACACCAGCAAGATGGCCCAACCAGAACTTGTTGAGCAGTTTGCCTCCACCTTTGAGAAGGAACTTGGTGTACCACAAGAAGGAGAATCTGCAAAGCAGAAGTGGGAAGAGCTGCGAAACACCATCCACCGCACAGCCTTGGCTACCTTTGGGAGGAAGACCTCGAAGTCACAGGACTGGTTTGATGCCAAGTTGACCGAGATGACCCCCGTCATTGAAGCCAAGCGCTCAGCACTTGCTGAGTACAAGAAGTACCCAAACAAGAAGAATCTCCAGATTCTCAGGGCTGCAAGAAGCAAAGTTCAGCAGACTGCTCGGCGCTGTGCCAACGAGTACTGGACTCAGCTCAGCCAAGACATTCAAACCGCTGCCATAACAGGGAACATCCGTGGTATGTACGATGGCATCAAGAAAGCACTTGGTCCGACTCAGAGCAAGACGGCCCCCCTCAAATCCTCCACTGGGAAGATGATCACAGAAAAGAACAAGCAGATGGAGAGATGGGTGGAACACTACTCCGACCTCTACTCCAGACAGAACACCGTGACACCATCAGCCCTTGATGCCATCGACTGCCTGCCATCCATGGACGAACTTGACGCCGAGCCAACCATCGACGAACTCAGCAAGGCCATTGATAGCTTGGCCGCTGGCAAGGCACCCGGCAATGACGGCATACCCCCCGACCTGATCAAGCACTGCAAGACCGCCCTACTGCTGCCATTGCATGACGTCCTCTGCCAGTGCTGGAAGGAAGGTGCCGTACCACAGGACATGAGGGACGCCAAGATCATCACCCTCTACAAAAACAAAGGGGAGAAAAGCGACTGCAACAACTACAGGGGCATCTCCCTCCTCAGCGTTGTTGGCAAAGTCTACGCACGAGTTGTTCTCGTTCGTCTACAGAAGCTTGCCGAACATGTCTACCCCGAGTCTCAGTGTGGCTCCCATGCTGAGCGATCAACGGTAGACATGATATTCTCCATCCACCAACTCCAGGAGAAATGCAGAGAACAGAACATGCCCCTGTACGTCGCCTTCATCGACCTCACCAAAGCGTTCGATCTGGTCAGCAGAGAGGGCCTTTTCAAGATCCTGCCAAAGATAGGATGCCCACCAAAGTTGTAAAGCCTCATCGAATCGTTTCACACCAACATGCAGGGGATAGTGCAGCACGACGGCAACGTCTCAGAGCCATTCAACATACGCAGCGGAGTGAAACAGGGCTGTGTACTTGCGCCAACCCTCTTTGGGATTTTCTTTGCTATGCTCCTGAGGCATGCCTTCAGCACAGCAACAGAGGGAATCTACCTGCACACAAGATCTGAAGGCAGGCTTTTCAACCTCGCCCGCCTGAAAGCCAGAACCAAAGTACCCGAGGCTCTAATCAGAGACATGCTGTTCGCAGACGACGCTGCAGTCGCAACCCACACACAGCAGGAGCTTCAGACCTTGATGGACCGCTTCTCCCAGGCATGCAAGGACTTCGGGCTTACCATCAGCCTGAAGAAGACTAGCGTCTTGGCGCAAGGCACGGAAGCACCACCAACCATCACCATCGACGACTACGAGCTGGAGGTCGTGAATCAGTTCACGTACCTGGGGTCCACGATCAGCAACAACCTCTTCCTTGATACAGAGATCGACAAGAGGATTGGAAAATCAGCCTTCACACTCGCTCGCCTCACCACACGAGTGTGGGAGAATCCCAAACTCTCTGTCACGACGAAGATGGCAGTGTACAACGCCTGCGTCATCAGCACACTGCTCTATGGGAGTGAGACGTGGACAACATTTGCCCGGCAGGAAAAGAGACTGAACTCCTTCCACTTGCGCTGCATTCGCCACATCCTGGACATATCCTGGCAGGACAAAGTGCCCAACACAGAAGTTCTGTCCTGCGCCGGCCTTCCCTCCATGTTCACTCTACTCAGGCAGCGCAGGCTCCGCTGGCTAGGCCACGTTCACCGTATGGAGGATGGCAGAATCCCCAAAGACGTCCTCTACGGAGAACTGGCGACTGGCAGGAGAGACGTTGGCCGCCCACAGCTGCGCTTTAGAGACGTCTGCAAGAGAGACATGAAGGCCCTGGAGATCAACACAGAGCGCTGGGAGGACCTTGCAACGGACCGCTCCAAATGGAGAGGCACCCTGACCAGACAGCTCAAGGTGGGTGAAGAGAGACTGACTGCTGCAGCAGATGAAAAAAGGACCCGCAGGAAGAACCACCACAGACCCAGCAGCATGGAGACCACCCACAAGTGCGACCTGTGTGACAGGGACTGCCATTCGCGCATCGGCCTGTTCAGCCACAGGCGGTGCTGTTCCAGCAGAGTAGACGTTTAGGATTCTCTTCCATGGTCATCATAGACCGACGGAGGCCGACGACAAGCGTCGTCTGGGGTGGCTTTGTCGGTGGCTTCTGAAATGGTGGATAATTTTGCCGTACTTGCTGCTGTGGTGGCAGGATGCGGATGCGGGGGGATGTGCTCTCTTCTTTTTGGAGCTGGTGTATAGTTTGGCACACCTAAGGTAGTTTTGATCCGGAGCTTGCGGGTTTGGGCCGCTGCTGAAGTAATAAGGGCAGCCATGAGAGGATAATCGACGTCCAGGTGGGGGAAATCTTCCAGGGAAAGGATGTCGAATCTGTTTTCCAGCAAAAGGGGAAGGGAGGAGGTGCGGCCATGTCTGGTCAATCCACAACGTTTGCTATTTGGCTCAACCAAGGTCCAGGGCACGCATTGAGGCTGCGACGAACCACCCATGGCTTTGGGTTTAGCTCCGAGCTGAAGCCACTGTTTGATGCTGGAGTCCTGGACAGCTGAGGTGACCGGAGAAGGGGTGGAAGTGGATGGCAATGTGCTAATTTCACCCAGGTAAGTAGCCGTCTCTGCTAGCTGTGAGTCCGTCGCTGGGGTCGACGTCCGACCAAAAATAATAGTGTCAAGGTGGTTTTCAGCCTCCCGAATCTTATAAAGGTTAGAGAGTCTCAATTCCAACTCAGAAACCTTCTTAGAGAGGGAGACACAGCTGACACAAGTAGGGGATGGAGCCATAGCTTTCCAGGCCAGAAGTGGCTAGCTAGCTAGCTAAAACAGGTTAGCCTAACCTGGTGAAACAGCCCTGCCCAGGGTCTGATTCACCTGTGTGCCTGATCGGGCTTTCGTATTTACTAAGCTAACACTAAGTAAAAAGATAATATCAGTTAAAGAGATAAAGAGAAAAAAAATTAAAATGGAGCTAGTACAACAAACAAAAACAGACAAGATAATGCTTTGACAGCATCGTGACAGTAACAGACGCCGACACATGTGCACTGCACCTGTATTCCACCCGCATTCTCCTTGGCCGAAAGGTCACACTCACACTATTTCCTTGGACAGGGGTTGGAAAAAATATACTTAGGACTGAGTTTTGGCCAAGATAGTAGGTATGAACCCGATGCCTTCACTGCCTGGCTACAATGATTCTTTGGTCAGTGGGCAGGAGTGATAAATAAATAAATAAAATAAAAACACAATATCATCCCTTATGATTAGAATTGCCATCTTTATGTGTATAAGATGTTGCTGCATTCCCTGTTGTAGAGGCCTTATTGAAAAAGACAGTACATGCTGTTGGTGCACACCAGTATCTCATATTAGCTCAGCAGGAGGACAGCGACAAGGATTCAATTGATGATGATAGTCAGGTTTAAATCATGTCTACCAGTGTCTCTGCAAGAAAAAAAATGTTGGGATTAACAATATGCCTATAATGAGTAATGCATGATGTAACAGCTGAAAATTATATCAATACATTTATTGGAAGTTTTTTAAGTTTTTATTTTTGATATTGAAATTGTAACACTGAATGTTCGTAAATGATGACTCATTTCTATGATTGTCAAAAGGTAATAGAAAGAGGTGAGAATTTTTCCAGTATAAATGCTCAAAGAATGAAGACTGAAAAGACATTGCATTACAGTGATTACTCATGAAAGTATGTACTGCTTATAGGTTTTTCATCCATCACACATGAGAATAACATCAGGTGTCTGATACCTATTTATTATAGATATTGGCTCCATAAAATGGAGTCAAAAGAGGAAAATTTTATAATAAATAAATAGTGAAGATTAATTAGATATTGTGGCACCTGGGGAGAGCCTAATAGTGTACCATCTCAGACAGGAACAAAGATCAGGGGTTCCCTAGTGAGATAACAGGGAGGTGTTAAGGATGAGTGGGTTGAATGCAATGTGACGCGGAGGTCATCTTTTGTGTGTGAGAAGATTCTAGAAGAATGCCATGATATTTAAGAGAGGAGCTTCTTCTGGAATGTCATTCTGTCTATGCTTGAAGATGTGAGAATGTGTAATAAATCGTCTGAAACAAATCTGCCTCTTCATTTACACGCTCCACACTGGTGACCCAAGACGTATCATGGAACATGAGTCAAGATCCCCGGAGCCGACCTCGACAGGAACCTCCAGCCACGCATGTGCGGTCGCAGTCAAGCTACCGGATTTCTGGCAGCACAACCCGCACTCTTGGTTCCACCTCATCGAGGTGCAGTTCGCCCTCCGGGGGATAACGGCAGATGACAGCAAATTCCACTATGTGGTCGCAGTGCTCGACGCCCGCACAGCTCAGCACGTAGCGAGCCTGCTCGATCAGCCACCAACCGGCAACAAGTACGAGGCGCTCTGCGCTCATCCAGCGCTTCACTCTCTCGGATGGTAAGAGAGCAGAGAGGCTCCTGACGCGGACCGAGTTGGGAGATGGGTCGGCAATAGACCTCATGGAGAAGACGCTGACGTTGAGGGGCACAGACGACGACCACTTTCTGTTTACCCACCTCTTCCTCCGGAAACTTCCGACAGCGGTGAGAGCGGCCCTGGCCAATTCGCCGTCGCTGGCCGAGCGGGACTTTCGTGCGCTAGCCCGGGAGGCAGACCGGATCACCGTCGCCACCAGGGCGTTCACGACCATCGCGGCAGCGACGGAGCTCAATGAGACGACCAGAGGAGGCGAGGAGCCACCGACGGCAGCAGCAGCGGGGGCCATGGAGCGCGAGGGAGACACGCTTTGTTTCTACCACTGCCGCTTTGGAGAGAAGGCACGCAGATGTACACTACCGTGCCAATTCAAGCGCTCGGGAAACGCCACGACCGGGGGTTCGGTAGCAGCCGCGACCCTCGGGGAGGAGAACAAGCTGCTCTACCTGACGGACGCATGCTCGGGGAGGCATTTCCTCGTGGACACCGGCGCCCAGAAGAGTTTCATCCGGCCGACCTACGCTGACCGGCTGGCAGGATCTAGCGGCCCCGAGATGGCGGCAGCAAACGGCTCGGAGATTAAGACCTTTGCTCGAGTGACCCGGCCAACAGCACAAGCCAACGTCACAGCAGCAGGCGGTAAGTTCCACACACTGCTCACCCAGTTCCCAGCACTCACAGTCCCGACGTTTTCGGCAGCCATCGCTAAACACGGGGTGGAGCATTTTATCACCACCACCGGGCCGCCCGTTTTTGCACGACCTCGGCGCTTGGACGCAGCCAAACTGGCCATAGCGCGCGAGGAGTTCACCAACCTGGAAAGGTTGGGCATCATCAGGTGCTCAAACAGCTCTTGGGCATCCCCGCTACACATGGTCCCTAAAGCTGAGGGTTTGTGGCGACCGTGTGGGGATTTCTGCAGGTTGAACAACGCCACAGCACACGACCGCTACCCAATTCCTCACATACAGGATTTTTCCGTTCACCTTGCCGGAGCGTGCATTTTTTCCAAAATAGATCTGGTCCGCGGTTACCACCAAGTCCCAGTGTGCGCTGAGGACATACCCAAAACAGCGGTAATAACTCCGTTCGGTTTATTCGAGTTCCTGCGCATGCCATCCGGATTAAAAGGAGCGGCACAGACGTTCCAGAGCATGATGGATGCAGTGCTGCACGATCTCTCGTTCGTGTTCGTCTACCTGGACGATATCCTAGTAGCCAGCGCGTCCGAAGACAAACACGAAACCCACCTCACAACGGTTTTCCAGAGGTTGAAAGAGCACGGGTTAATAATCAACCCAGCGAAATGTCAGTTCGGAGTGACGGAGATTGATTTTTTGGGGCACCGCGTCTCTCCCGAAGGAGCGATCCCGCTGCCTGACAAGGTGCGTGCAGTGGCGGATTTTCCCCGGCTGCAAACGGTCGGGGCGCTACAAGAATTTTTGGGAATGGTGAACTTTTATAATCGTTTCCTTCCCCGCACAGCCCAGCTCATGCAACCATTGTACGCCGTGCTCAAAAAACAGAAACCCGCGGATAGGGTCGAATGGACCCCGGAGCGAGAGCAGGTGTTCTCGGAGGTCATTGCTGGCACATCCAGACCCAATGGTCCGCACAGCGCTCACCACTGACGCTTCAGATGTGGCCATAGGGGCTGTCGTGGAGCAGCGCATAGCCGGGGCTTGGCAGCCGCTCGCCTTTTTCAGCAGGACTTTGCGCGACAGTGAACGTAAATACAGCGCATTCGACAGAGAGTTGCTGGCTCTCCACTGGCCATTCGCCACTTCCAGTTCTGGCTGCAAGGGCGCAGTTTCACCGCGTTCGTTGACCACAAGCCGCTAACATTCGTGATGGCCAAGGTTTCAGAACCGTGGTCGGGCCGGCAGCAGAGACAGCTGGCCACGATCTCAGAGTTTACTACCGATATTCAGCATGAACCGGGTAAACTGAATGTAGTGGCAGACTGCCTCTCGCGCGCCGTGGTGGCCCCGGTCTGAGTGGGGATAGATTACGCAGCCATGGCCGCGGAGCAGGTTAGTGACGCGGACGTGCGCGCGCTCCAGTCTGGACCAACAGGGTTAAGGCTGGAGAGCAGGGTGCTGCAAGACGGCATGCCCCCCCTAATCTGTGATGTCTCCATGGGTCGCCCACGTCCCGTGGTCCCGGCCGCGTGGCACCGCCGCATGTTTGACTCGATTCACTCTTTGGCGCACCAGGAGTGCGCGCGTCGGTCAAAATGGTAGGAGAGAAATTTGTGTGGCCGAGCCTTCGCAAACAAGTGAAGGAGTGGGCGGCAGCCTGCATGGCGTGCCAACAAGCCAAAGTACACAGACACACGAAGGCTCCCTTGGAGCCGTTTCGTATTCCAGCTAAGAGGTTCGACCATGTTCACGTGGACCTCGTGGGCCCCCCTCCCACCATCACAGGGGTGCACGCACCTCCTGACAATGGTGGACCGCACCACGCGCTGGCCGGAAGCGGTTCCGCTGGCGGCAACCACGTCCGAGGACGTGGCGCGCGCTTTTTTAACAGCATGGGTGGCGCGTTTTGGAGTCCCGTCGGACATTACGTCCGACAGAGGCCCTCAATTTGTTTCTGAACTCTGGTCAGCGATGGCCCACAGCCTGGGTATTACAATTCACCGCACAACCGCGTACAACCCACAGGCTAATGGGTTATGCGAGCGTTTTCATATATCATTGAAAGCGGCTCTCAGGGCTTCATTGACGGATGCAAATTGGGTAGACAGGCTACCGTGGGTCTTATTGGGGTTGCGCTCTGTGCCTAAAGAGGATCTGGAAGCTTCCCCGGCAGAACTCGTTTTTGCGCAACCACTCCGGCTGCCCGGGGAGTTTCTGCCGGATAATCCCGCGCCGGGCAGCTGCCCGTCTTAGCTTTTGCAGCATAGCGCAGACACAGGCACGCTGCCGGGCCCTGCCCACCACAGTTTTCCGCGCGTTTTTGTGCCTAAAACTTTGACGAACACGGAGTTCGTGTTTGTCAGACATGACGCCCATCGCCCTTCACTGTTGCGCCCACCCTATGATGGACCGTTCAGAGTGCTGGAAACAGGGGATAAGCATTTTTTGCTAGACTTGGGGGGTAGGAGGGAAAAAATTGGCAGAGACAGACTCAAACCTGCTTTCGTTGTGGCGGACGAGCAAGTGCTGTTGGTGAGGGCCCCTCGGCGTGGAAGACCCCCACGGGGAGCTCCCCAGAGAAACGATTCCCCAGAGCACCCACACGGACAGACAGAAAGGTTTCCCCCCCAAACAACAGCCCCCCAAAGGCAGGGCAGCGCCGCGGAGGCGGTGAATTCTGGTTACAGCAGATACGGGAGAAGACTGAAGCCCAAGCAGCATGTGGACTGATGTTAATGGTTCTATCACAGCATGTGGACTGTTATCCTATTGTCCTATCTAAGATGCTGGGGGGGGGGGGTGGCACCTGGGGAGAGCCTAATAGTGTACCATCTCAGACAGGAACAAAGAGCAGGGGTTCCCTAGTGAGATAACAGGGAGGTGTTAAGGATGAGTGGGTTGAATGCAATGTGACGCGAAGGTCATCTTTTGTGTGTGAGAAGATTCTAGAAGAATGCCATGATATTTAAGAGAGGAGCTTCTGCTGGAATGTCATTCTGTCTATGCTTGAAGATGTGAGAGTGTGTAATAAATCGTCTGAAACAAATCTGCCTCTTCATTTACACGCTCCACAATATTACACAAAGTGCCTGCATGCACATATCTCTTAGATCCACACAGATACCCCCCCCACACACACACAGACGTAAGTCAAATATTCTCCCAACCATTCACAAACACCAGTTGCTTACACACACAATACACGTACACACACACACACACACGTAAGTTTCACAGGAAAAGTCTCTGTTCTTGTGTCCATATATGGGCATGTGTAAGACAGGAACAAAACAGAGAGGAAAGCAGACATCTGGACAGAAGGAAGCCATAAAGCCATAAAGGCAGGAACCATCTCAATGCCAAGTGGACAGTTTGAAACAATGGACATGTATCGTTGGAAAGGAACCGCCCACCAAACTCAGAAGCTATATGTTGGAGAGAAGTTCTTTGTTCGTGGTCTCTCCTCAGGAAACAGAGCTGGGGGAGATCCATGGCCATGTGACTTCCTGTGTGGTTCAATAAAAGTTAACTGAGAAATACTGTAGTTTTTTTCTTCCGTAATCATTGGTTGGTTAAATGAAAAGATTCTGCTAAGTGTCCAAAAAAAATAATTTTTACATTATGCTGAACATAAACTACAAGAGATGGAGAATGATATTGATCCTGATAACCACTTCTTCAATAATACTCATAATCACTGTGAATATTACACTGAAAAGCAATTCAAAAGTCAAGTGCAAGTAGATGGTAAACTATTAATAATACACTTTAACAGCAGAAGTCTTAAAAACTTTCCACAGATTCAAGACTATTTAAAACAGCTGGATAGAAAATTTACAGCTATAGCAGTCTCTGAAACTTGGCTCAGTGAAGAGCAGACTTCTTTGATGGCAATAGAGGGATATCAGATGTTTCATATTTACAGACCTCAAAAAAGGGTGCTGGTGTTGCACTGTATATTGATGAATTGTATAGGTGTAAACTTGTAAATGGAATGTCCTTCACACTACCAGGGATTCTAGAATGTGTTACTGTTGAGACTGACCAAGATAAAACAAAAAATCTAATTATAAGTTGAATATATAGAATGCCGGGAACTTGCATTGAGACATTCAGAGATAAGTTAGTAGAGCTGTCCAATAACATAACTAATAAGAAAATGGTTGTAATCTGTGGAGACTTCAATATTGATTTACTAAATCCATTTCAACAAAATGTAACTACAGAGTTCATGAATTCTGTGTACAGCATGAGTCTATATCCCACAATAACACATCCCAGTAGAATCACAGTCCCCACTGCTACACTTATTGACAATCTGTTTGTTAACATTATTGATAAGAAAATAGAAAGTGGATTATTGATAAGTGACATAAGCGACCATCTGCCAGTCTTTGCACTTATCCATGGCCACACGGGGGCCAATACAGAAAAAACTTTAAAATCCTTCAGATATAAATCACAAAATGCAATCAGTTCTTTTAAAGAAGACCTGCTAAAGCAAAACTGGACAAAAGTTTATGTATCAGATGTACTGTAAATGAATGAAGCCTATGATACATTCATGAACATTGTAACCGCTCTTTATAAAAAAAATTATCCACTAGGAAAGAGAAAGCTTAAACAGAAATTTGTCGACAAGCCATGGTTAACCAAAGGATTACAGAAAGTGTATAAAAAGAAAAAAATCATTATATAAAGCTTTTCTAAAGAAAAGCACAAAAGAAGCAGAGCAGCGGTATAAAACATACAAAAATAAGTTACTATATACAGTATATAATGAGATGTAGTAAAAGAGACTATTATAGTAAAGAACTGGTGAAAAACAAAACACTAAAAATACAATGGACGATACTAAACAATATTCTTGGAAATAAAATCAGAAATACAAGCTACCCAACTAATCTTTCAAAAAAAAAAAAACAAAAAAAAAAAAACAAAAAACGACTCAGAGTGTGAAAGCAGACTCATCTGCAGATGAATTTAACCCCTTGCACTCTGGTCAATTTCCCAAAAAACGCCTAAAAATAACATACCTAAAGTAAATCAAAAGCTGTTCTTCAACCCTTTGCAGTATCTTCATGGGGTTGGTCTCATTTAAAAGAAAACACTTTGATTTTTTTGGAAAACAGTCATAATCTCTCTAAGTGCTCCTGCCACTGAGTAATAGTCATCTAAACATACTGAATCTGAAGAAAATAAAGTTCGCCTGGGTGTTTTTTTTAGATACAAATGCTTGCAAATAACACACAGCTGTCAGATACTGGCTGGAAAATGCAACAGAAATGTAGAACCAAGTGTTATCAAGCTGAGGTCAAAATTTTGTAACAATACCACAAAAAATGAATATATTACACTATGGCGTGCATTTAGGGCGCATATATAGTATGCATGTATGGTATGCATTTTCCCTCACATATATTCAGTAGGCATGACGGTGCATACTCTGGAAGCTTCATGTCTAAACGGCCAAGAAGACCTGACCCGGCGGAGACCTCGGGAGGTGTGAAGTGGTTTCTTGAGAGACGGGAAGTCAGAGAGAATGTCCCAGCAGGAGCCCCGAGGCTGAGGAGTTGAGAGACAATAGAGACGCCAAGGAGTCTCGGAAGCTATATGTTTACTGAAGGACTGTGGGCTGGGAATGTAATATTTGATGTTGGGGAGTTTTGTGTCTCTGGAGAGTATAAGAGCTGTGATGAATGATTGTTCTTTCTCTTTTGCTGAGATACTTGCTTGATAGAGGATGTAGACTCTCAATAAACCTTTCCTGAGAAATAAACTCAGTCTCGTTTGTGAAAGCATCCTCTACACTGGTGACCTACGACAAACCATGGCCGGTGACGGCGAGCTTTCCGCACCGGACTCTTCAGGAGCCAACCGGGTTAACGCTGCTACCACACTACAGCTGCCCGATTTCTGGCAACATAACCCGCGCTCCTGGTTTACCACTGTGGAGGCGCAGTTCCACCTTCGGGGAATCTCAGCGGACGCAACAAGGTTCTACCATGTCGTCGCGAAGCTGGACAGCCTCACAGTGCAGCGGGTGGAGAGCCTGACCAACCACCCGCCCCAAGACGACAAGTATGGCGCACTGAAAGCCGCCCTCATTCGAGCCTTCACTCCCTCGCTGGGAGAGCGAGCAGAGAAGCACCTGGTGCTGACAGAAGGGGAAGCAGACAGGCCGGCAGATCTGATGGCGAAGATGATGAGCCTGAGAGGCGAGGATGACGACAGCTTTATCTTCGCCCACCTCTTTCTCAGAACGCTACCGCCAGCAGTGAGAGTCACCCTGGCCAGCTCACAGCTACTCAACAACCGTGACTACCACGAGCTGGGCCAGGAGGCGCAGCGGCTCGTCGACGCCCATAGACGACACGCAGCCACGACGGCAGCAGCAGAGCTGAACGCACCCCCGCGAGACGAGAGGAGACCAGAGGCTGCAGCACCGGATCCACTGACGTCGGCAGCGGCAGAGGCCAGGAGAAGCGGAGCTGACAACATCCTCTGTTTCTACCATCGACGCTTCGCCAAGAGAGCGCGCAGATGCGCCCCACCGTGCCGATACCAGCGCCAGGGAAACACCAAGACCGAGAGCCGGTAGCAGCTGCGACTCTCGGCACGAAGAACAAGCTGCTTTTCGTGACAGACGCAAATTCGGGGAAAGAATTCCTGGTGGACACAGGCTCCCAGCTGAGTTTTGTCAAGCCTGCCTACGCGGACATGCTGACGCCTGCCAGCGGACCCCTGGTGTTAGCGGCGAACGGCTCCACGATCAAAACCTATGGGGAGAAGACGCTCCTCCTATCCCTCCACGGCCGCACCTTCGAGTGGACCTTCGTCGTAGCCGCAGTTAGCAACAACATGCTAGGTGCTGACTTTTTATGCTCAAACAGTTTATTAGTTGATCTTGCTAATAGTCTTTTTACTCTATCTCCTGCACAGCTCGGGTGGCCCTGCCTTCTGCACATCCCAATGTCACAGCTGCGGGTGGTAAGTTTCATGCACTACTCAATCAGTTTCCAGCACTCACGGTCCCAACATTTTCAGCGTCAGTTGCCAAACACGGGATCGAGCATTTCATAACTACCTCTGGCCCCCCTGTTTTTGCAAAAGCTCGGCGCTTGGACCGAGCTAAACTGGCCGTCGCACGCGAGGAATTCGCCAACTTGGAAAAACTGGGCATTGTTAGACGCTCGAACAGCTCTTGGTCGTCACCCCTGCACATGGTGCCCAAGGCTGACGGCTCGTGGTGCCCTTGCGGTGATTTCCGCAGATTAAATAATGCTTCAGCACACGACCGCTACCCGATTCCGCACATCCAGGATTTTTCAGCACATTTGGCGGGGGCGCGCATCTTTTCCAAAATAGATTTGGTGCGCGGTTATCACCAAGTCCCAGTCCGCGCGCAAGACATACCCAAAACGGCAGTTATAACCCCTTTCGGGCTCTTCGAGTTTTTGTGCATGCCTTTCGGCCTCAAAGGCGCCGCGCAGACGTTCCAACGCATGATGGATGTAGTGCTGCGCGGCCTCCCTTTCGTGTTCGCTTATTTGGATGATATTTTGGTAGCCAGTACATCCGAAGTCGAACACGAACGCCACCTCACAGCCGTTTTTCAGAGGCTGACAGAACACGGGCTGATAATTAACCCAGCGAAATGCCAGTTCGGGGTAGCGCAAATTGATTTTTTGGGGCACCGCGTGTCTCCAGAGGGCGCGGTCCCGCTGCCTGATAAAGTGCGCGCGATAACGGATTTCCCCCAACCGCAGACAGTTAAGGCACTGCAAGAATTTTTGGGGATGGTCAATTTTTATAACCACTTCCTCCCCAACGCGGCACGGCTCATGCACCCATTGTACGCGGCACTAAAGAAGCAAAAACCTGCATCTAAGGTCGAGTGGTCCCCGGACCGGGAGCGCACTTTCTCACAAGTCAAATCGGCCCTCGCGAACGCTGCGTTATTGGCACACCCGGTGCCAGCAGCTCGCATGGCGCTAACCACGGACGCTTCCGACGTGGCAGTGGGGGCGGTTGTCGAGCAACTGGTAGCAGGGAGCTGGCAACCACTTGCATTTTTCAGCAAAACATTGCGCGATAACGAGCGTAAATACAGCGCGTTTGATAGGGAGCTTTTAGCCCTGCATTTGGCCATCCGCCACTTCCAGTTCTGGTTGGAAGGGCGCTGTTTCACCGCGTTTGTAGACCACAAACCATTAACATTTGCAATGGCCAAAATTTCAGAGCCTTGGTCGGGCCAACAAGTGGTCCCAGCTGCGTGGCGTCGCCGCGTTTTTGACTTAATACATTCGCTGGCACATCCGGGCGTTCGCGCGTCGATCAAAATGGTGGGAGAGAAGTTTGTTTGGCCGGGGCTGCGTAAACAGGTCAAAGAATAGGCTGCAGCCTGCGCAGCGTGTCAAAGAGCAAAGGTACACAAGCACACGCGGGCCCCTCTAGAACCTTTTCACATCCCAGCCAAACGCTTCGACCACGTGCATGTCGACTTGGTGGGACCCCTCCCACTGTCACAGGGGTTCACACACCTTCTAACTATGGTGGACCACACTACGCGCTGGCCAGAGGCGATTCCCCTGGCGTCAACCACAGCAGCAGACGTTGCGCGCGCTTTTTTAACGGCTTGGGTCGCGTGCTTTGGAGTCCCATCAGACATAACATCTGACAGAGGACCCCAATTTGTTTCCGAGCTCTGGTCATCCATGGCACTCAGCCTGGGGGTGAAAATTCATCGCACAACTGCGTATAACCCCCAGGCCAACGGTTTGTGCGAACGCTTTCACCGGTCATTGAAAGCAGCCCTCAGAGAGGATCTCACGGACACAAATTGGGTTGATAAGCTTCCATGGGTTTTATTAGGGTTGCGTTCAGCACCTAAAGAAGATTTGCAAGCCTCTCCGGCCGAGCTAGTCTTCGCCCAACCTCTCCGGTTACCGGGAGAATTCCTTCCTGAGAACCCCGCACCAGATCGCCCCCCCGCTCAGCTGCTGCAGAGCGACGCGGGATCAAACACCCTCCCCGGCCCAGTTCATCACAGTTTTCCACGCGTTTTTGTGCCTAAAGCCTTAAAGAATGCAGAATTCGTCTTTGTTAGACACGACGCACAGAGGTTAGGTTTAAGACCACCTTATGATGGACCGTTCAGAGTGTTAGAAACCGGGGAAAAGCATTTTTTGCTCGATTTGGGAGACAGGAGGGAATTAGTCTGCATTAACAGACTCAAACCCGCTTTTGTGTTAGCTGATGAACAGGTGCAGGTAGCCAGGGCCCCCCGTCGTGGCAGGCCACCGGGGAGACACTCTGCTAAGCTTTCACGACGATGTGCTAATGACTCTGATCCACAGATGCAAGAGACAGCCACAGGCAGAGCGAGACCTGCTCACAGCAGGTATGGCAGGAGGTTGAAGCCCAAGCAGTTGGATGTGTGATATGTCGTGCCAAAATTTTTTTTTTCGTTCTGTGTGATATGTCATGATTCTATGCATCTGGGGTGTAAGTTGTCCTTATTTAGACGTTTGGGGGGGGGGGGGGTTTATATGGCGCGCATTTAGGGCGCATATATACTATGCATGTATGGTATGCATTTTCCCTCACATATATTCAGTAGGCATGACGGTGCATACTCTGGAAGCTTCACGTCTAAACGGCCAAGAAGACCTGACCCGGCGGAGACCTCGGGAGGTGTGAAGTGGTTTCTTGAGAGACGGGAAGTCAGAGAGAATGTCCCAGCAGGAGCCCCCGAGGCTGAGGAGTTGAGAGACAATAGAGACGCCAAGGAGCCTCGGAAGCTATATGTTTACTGAAGGACTGTGGGCTGGGAATGTAATATTTGATGTTGGGGGGTTTTGTGTCTCTGGAGAGTATAAGAGCTGTGATGAATGATTGTTCTTCCTCTTTTGCTGAGATACTTGCTTGATAGAGGATGTAGACTCTCAATAAAACTTTCCTGAGAAATAAACTCAGTCTCGTTTGTGAAAGCATCCTCTACAACACAGCTTTTTTGTCAGGTTGTTCCTAGGCGTTTTTGAACTGTGCCAAATTGTGCCAAATGGCACAGTTTGGAAAAACATCTATAACTTTTGAATGCTTTAACATAGAAGCTTCATCTTGGGTTCTAATGAAAGGTGATACTCAGGGCTGTGTGTGTGTGTGTGTGGGGGGGGGTTTGTTTATTCATTCATGAATGAACAAACAAGCCCCCCACACACAAAGAAGCATGCCACGTAAAAAATGTGTGGCCTTTTTTTACAAGAAAAAATAACCTACAGTGCAATAAAAATTATACTAAAATATCTGCAATGTAGAGGATAACAACTCCCCCCCCCCCACACACTACAGAGGAGCGTGGCACACAAAAAAACTTGTGGCCACGACGCACCGTTGTAATTACCGATTGGTCAAAAGTCATTTTTATTACTATTTTCATTGATAAAGAATAATTTAGCTTATAACACTTACCTGTCCACAACAGCAGTGTTGTTGGCGAACATCTGCTCCTCATTGTCAGATGAACATGAAGCTGGTCCGCTTGTTATGGACTCGTGGTTCTGGTCACGCAACCCGATTATACCATCTCCGCTTCCATGACTGCGGTTTTTGCGAACGATTTTTCAAAACAAATAAGAACAGTAGTAATTAAAAAATGACTGGCTAACGCTACCGTTACACACAGGTCTCAATGTGTGTCACCCAGCGGCTTAGACAAAACAGATTTTACGCACGGGACGCACGCGTTTCAATCATCGAACTTCTCTGCTTCAATTGGCTTATTGTATTCAAGGTCGTTGGTAGGCAGGTCCTTCTTGCTAGGTTTTCAGTCATTGGTTCTTCAAGGTTTCAGAAACCCAATTCAAGGCTCTTATTAGTCGAATGAGAGGTCAAACAAATCTAAACCAATCAAAACACTCCTTTGGTTTTCTGTTCGTGGCTGTGTCTGTACTGGAAGAACGGAAATGCAGCTTTTTTTTTTTTTTCAGTGCGCACTGAGATGCACAGTGCGCACTGAGACGCACTAGGACACAGAGACGTGACCACCCGCGGTATCCCGGAGTGCAACAGGTTAATAAAGTTTTTGTTAACATTGGTCCTAATTTGGCTCAAGAAATGCCCATTATGATACCTACAGGTGATACAATAAGCAAAAACTGATATACAAGACTCCATCTTCATTAAGAACAAAGATGAGAGAGAGGTCATTGAAATTGTTAAATCGTTTAAAAGTAAAACCTCTACGGATTGTGATGGTCTTATCATGCTTTTAGTCAAAACTATCATCAAATACTTAGTGAAGCCACTGACGTATATCTGTAATCTGTCTCTCCAAACAGGTATATTTCCCAATGTAATGAAAATAGCCAAAGTAATTCCAATACACAAGACAGGTGACAGAGAGGAATTTTTCAACTATAGGCCTATTTCACTATTGCTGCAATTTTCAAGATACTCGAAAAAATATTCTCCAAGACAACTGACAACTTTATAATAAAGAATAATTTACTGTGTGAACAGCAATATGGGTTGGATCTCCTCAAGGCTGTGTACTCAGCCCACTGTTGTTCACACTTCTAACACATGACGGTGTGTCCAGACACGAGGGGAACCAGATTATTAAGTTTGCGGACAACACCACAGTGGTGGGACTTATTCAGAAGAATGACGAATCAATGTACAGGGAAGAAGTTAGAGACCTGGAGGGCTGGTGCAGGGAGAACAATCTGGTGCTCAATGTGGACAAAACGGAGATGATTATCGACTTCTGGCGGTCACGGCCTGAACACGTCCCTCTCTGCATCAGCGGCCGTTCGATGGACAGAGTGGAGAACATCAAGTTCCTCAGAGTGCAGATCTCGCAGGACCTGACCTGGAGCAAGAATTCCTTGGGGATCAGGAAGCGGGCCCAGCAGAGACTGCACTTCTTGAGGAAACTCAAACAGGCCTTACTCCCCATCTGCATCCTCAGGACCTTCTACAGAGGTGTGGTGGAGAGTGTTCTGATGTACTGCATTGCAACATGGTACTCCAGTTGCAGTATGTCAGACAAAAAAGCCCTGCAGAGGATCGTTAAGGGAGCTGAGAGGTAATTGGAGTTTCCCTCCCCTCTGTCCAAGAACTTTTTCAGAGCCGAACCACCAGACTGGTTAGCAGCTTCCTTCCACAAGCTGTTAGGATCCTGAACAGTTGATCCGGAATCGTTTATACATACAGTATTACTGCACTTTATGGACATTATGTATATTATATGTATATTATAGTTCTAGTTAGTTTTAAGTATTTATTTCACTTAGCTATCTTGACTCACTTAGCCATTTTAATTGGTATTTTATATATAAGCAAGCTTTCAACAGGAAGTGGTCTAGAAGAGAGTCATTTCAGCGTTTATGACCTTCTACTGTGCTCAGTATCAGTAAGAGAAGTAAATTCAGCTTCTGTGCTTTGCTGCTTCCATTGTGTGACATGCTGACGATGGATGCTGACAAGTGGATTTTCCTTTTAGTCTTGCAGTTCATGAGTGTGTCTTCAAATGGCATGTACTGTATGTCTAGTAACCAGAGGGTTGGTGGTTCGAGTTACGTTTTTCTTCAGTTTGAGTCTCTTCATTTGTAAAGGACATTTCAAGGTAAGACAGCTGTGTTTTATATTAAACTATTTTCCTTCTTGCAGTACTCTTAACTTTAGTGTTATATGTGTTTTAAACTTGCTCGTTTGCAGTAACTCAAGCCATCCGTTTCAAAGTGAGATGCCGGTTCCACGTTGTCGAAGCCATGAAGGGCTTAAATGACATTAACAGCCGGTTTAACCTCTGGATTATCTTAGCGACTTTGAGCCTTTTGTGGTATACTGACTTGGCTGTTTTATACAAAGGTTGACTCTCCAACACTTGAGACATAACTTGAACAGCAACCCCTTAAAGACGAAGCCAAAGCAAATTTTTTAACATTTTGTATGGAATCTGGTCCATCTCATGAGTGGTAATTGGAATGTTTGAGTGCAGGTGATCTGCAGGCAGAACTTCATTAAGGAATCCAAAGATTTATATTCTTAAACGCTCCCAGTTGCATACCTGCCAACTTTTCAAACCTGAAAAGCCTAGTAGCTAGCCGGGGTCCAGGGGCCGATACTAATGCTAATGCTAATAATGCTAATGCTAATGCTAATAATAATAATGCTAATATTTGCCAAACAAATATTAGCATTAAATCTAGTTAAATGTAGCTAACAACATCATATTTCTTCAACTTTCAAACCTGAAAAGCCTAGTAGCTAGCCAGGGTCCAGGGGCCGCAGGCCCCGGTAGGTCCAGGACAAAGTCCTGGTGGGGGGTTCAGGGGGGCAAAGCCCCCCGACGCCAAACAAATATTAGCATTAAATCAAGTTAGAATGTAGCTAACAACCTCATATTTCTTCAACTTTCAAACCTGAAAAGCCTAGTAGCTAGCCGGGGTCCAGGGGCCGCAGTGTCAAACAAATATTAGCATATGAAATAGAAGTCACATATTAATTATATTAAAGGTAAAATATCTAAATCAACTGCAATACTACACAGAGTGAAATATTTGCTGACAACAACCCACATTATATACTTTGTATCATTCATTAATACTCCCATACATGACATATTGTACTGAAGTATGGGGAAATACATATAAAACTAGAAAAGCACTCGGAGAGCGCAGACCTCCGCCAAGCGCCACAATTCCCCCCATACAGTGTTTGTGTGTACGTTTTCAGATTCCTTGAGCATGTAAACATATGACTAGCAATTGGATTCACAATAATTATTTGTTTATTTGACAGGGACAGTGCAATAAACACACAATTAACTAGAAAAGCACTCGGAGAGCGCAGACCTCCGCCAAGCGCCACAATTCCCCCCATACAGTGTTTGTGTGTACATTTTCAGATTCCTTGAGCATGTAAACATATGACTAGCAATTGGATTCACAATGATTATTTGTTTATTTGACAGGGACAGTGCAATAAACACACAATTAATCAATGACAATCAATCTGATAGTGATAGGATTAGTGGTTCAGTAGTAAAAGCATTGCGTCCTTGGCGGAGGTAATAAACTGAAGTGTTGCTGTTGTGTCCATCTCCTCCACTGACGGATGCAAATTGGGTAGACAGGTTGCCGTGGGTTTTATATTATATTATTTTGGGGTTGCGCTCTGCGGCAAACGAGAATTTAGAAGCTTCGCTGGCAGAGAGCTCGTTTTTGCGCAGCGCCTATGGCTGGCCGGTGAATTTCTGCCAAATGCGCAGCTCCTATGGCTGGCCGGGGAATTTCTGCCAAAGAATCCGTCGGCGGACAGCTGCCCGTGTGAGGTTTTGCAGTTGCGCGCAAACACAGGCACGCTGGCGGGCCCAGGCCAGCAGTGTTTTCCGCATGCTTTTGTGCCTAAAACGTTGAAGAACGCAGAGTTTGTGCTGCAGACACGACGACCAGCGCCCTCCATTGCGCCTGCGCACATGTTGAAAATGGCCCTATGTCACAGTGTTGAAAAATGCTTTAAAAAATTCCTGTATCCAGACGGTGAACCGGATCACCCCCAAAATTTAATCAGTTCTTCCTTGTACCATTTCCAACAACGCCTGAAAGTTTCATGGAAATCCGTCCAAGACTTTTTGAGTTATCTTTCTAACCAACAGACAAACAGACAGACAGACAGACAGACAGACAAACAGACAAACACACAGACAAACCCCGGCAAAAACATAACCTCCTCCTGGCCTTTTCGGCCTGGCGGAGGTAATCAATGACAATCAATCTGATAGTGATAGGATTAGTGGTTCAGTAGTAAAAGCATTGCCTCCTTGGCGGAGGTAATAAACTGAAGTGTTGCTGTTGTGTCCATCTCCTCCACTGACGGATGCAAATTGGGTAGACAGGTTGCCTTGGGTTTTATATTATATTATTTTGGGTTGCGCTCCGCGGCAAACGAGAATTTAGAAGCTTCGCTGGCAGAGAGCTCGTTTTTGCGCAGCGCCTATGGCTGGCCGGTGAATTTCTGCCAAATGCGCAGCTCCTATGGCTGGCCGGGGAATTTCTGCCAAAGAATCCGTCGGCGGACAGCTGCCCGTGTGAGGTTTTGCAGTTGCGCGCAAACACAGGCACGCTGGCGGGCCCAGGCCAGCAGTGTTTTCCGCGTGCTTTTGTGCCTAAAACGTTGAAGAACGCAGAGTTTGTGTTGCAGACACGACGACCAGCACCCTCCATTGCGCCTGCGCACATGTTGAAAATGGCCCTATGTCACAGTGTTGAAAAATGCTTTAAAAAATTCCTGTATCCAGACGGTGAACCGGATCACCCCCAAAATTTAATCAGTTCTTCCTTGTACCATTTCCAACAACGCCTGAAAGTTTCATGGAAATCCGTCCAAGATTTTTTGAGTTATCTTGCTAACCAACAGACAAACAGACAGACAGACAGACAAACAGACAAACACACAGACAAACCCCGGCAAAAACATAACCTCCTCCTGGCCTTTTCGGCCTGGCGGAGGTAACAAACATATATCCAGTCTTTATGCTTCAGAAGAGAGCTATTAGAACTAGAAAAGCACTCGGAGAGCGCAGACCTCCACCAAGCGCCACAGTTCCCCCCATACAGCGTTTGTGTGTACGTTGTCATATTCCTTGACCATGAAAACATATGACTAGCAATTGGGTTGACAATGATAGGATTAGTGGTTCAGTAGTAAAAGCATTACCTCCTTGGCAGAGGTAATAAACTGAAGTGTTGCTGTTGTGTCCATGTCCTGCATCTGCAAACTCCCAGGCTGGGGGCGTTGCAATTGAATGAATGAATGAATTAATCTTTATTTCGAATAGATTAAGAGTACAGGTTAACGAAAGTGAATAATATAACAAAAGGGGTAATAAAATCCAACAAGGTCAAATTAGACAATAGCTCCTCTGATTATACAATTCAACATAAGTTATCCGAAATATGTGATGGCTGAATCCGCAGCTTATATTGGCCACCCATGTTCCATCCAAGAATGCAAAAGAAAAAACAAAAGAAGTCATGACACAACTGCGTACAACCCACAGGCCAATGGGTTATGTGAGCGTTTTAGATCACTGAAAGCAGCACTGAGGGCTTCACTGACGGATGCCAATTAGGTAGACGGGTTGGCGTGGGTTTTATTCAAAATGCAAACGTTTATTTCAAAGTCAGGGTTCATATTAAATGCAGAACTAAAAGGAGTAGAAAATAAATAAATAAACTAGAAAAGCACTCGGAGAGCGCAGACCTCCGCCAAGCGCCACAATTCCCCCCATACAGTGTTTGTGTGTATGTTTTCAGATTCCTTGAGCATGTAAACATATGAGTAGCAATTGGATTCACAATGATTATTTGTTTATTTGACAGGGACAGTGCAATAAACACACAATTAATCAATGACAATCAATCTGATAGTGATAGGATTAGTGGTTCAGTAGTAAAAGCATTGCCTCCTTGGCGGAGGTAATAAACTGAAGTGTTGCTGTTGTGTCCATCTCCTCCACTGACGGATGCAAATTGGGTAGACAGGTTGCTGTGGGTTTTATATTATATTATGTTGGGGTTTCGCTCCACGGCAAACGAGAATTTAGAAGCTTCGCCGGCAGAGAGCTCGTTATTGCACAGCGCGTATGGCTGGCCGGTGAATTTCTGCCAAATGCGCAGCTCCTATGGCTGGCCGGGGAATTTCTGCCATCACTTTTAGCATTAGAGTGACACATATCAGGCGCAGCATTACTGGCGTCGGGATTCCTCTCTGTTGCGGAGCCGCAGGACAAAAGAAGGTGCGATAATGGTTGCCGTGGGTTTTATTGGGTTTGCGGTCCGCGGAAAAAAGAGGATTTGGAAGCCTCCCCCGGCAGAGAGCTGGTTTTTGCGCAGCCCCTATGGCTGGCCGGGGAATTTCTGCCAAATAATCCGGCGCCGGACAGCTGCCCATGTCAGCTTTTGCAGCGTAGTGCAAACACAGGCACTCTGGCGAGCCCTGTTTTCTGCGTGCTTTTGTGCCTAAAACTTTGAAGAAGGCGGAGTTTGTGTTCATCAGACACGACGACCAGCGCCCTCTATTGCGCCTGCGCACATGTTGAAAATGGCTGTATGTCACAGTGTTGAAAAATACTTTAAAAAATTCCTGTATCCAGACGGTGAACCGGATCACCCCCAAAATTTAATCAGTTCTTCCTTGTACCATTTCCAACAACGCCTGAAAGTTTCATGGAAATCCGTCCAAGACTTTTTGAGTTATCTTGCTAACCAACAGACAAACAGACAGACAGACAGACAGACAGACAAACACACAAACTCCGGCAAAAACATAACCTCCTCCTGGCCTTTTCGGCCTGGCGGAGGTAAATAAAAGTATATACAGATCAGCAGACAGTCGGCGGTCTTGTAACAACAATAACATACAATATTGGACTCAGTATAAAATGGAACGCCACCACTTCCAAATGCTGGAGTGAAGTGTGAGTGACGAGTTGACAATTGCTGATATAAGATGATTGTTACATGGCAGCAACCTTCTCATCAAACTGTAAACATTGTTACGTATGAACTCGGCAAAAGACGGAATGTTCACAGACACAAACATCTTGCTTGCACTCGACCTTCGTGGTACATCTAATCTTTATCTTTATTGGGGTTGCGCTCCGCGGCCAAAGATGATTTGGAAACTTCCCCGGCAGAGAGCTTCTTTTTGCTTAGCTACTATGGCTGACCGGGGAATTTCTGCCAAATAATCCAGCGGCGGACAGCTGGCCGTCTGAGCTTTTGCAGCGTTGCGCAAACACAGGCACACAGCACGCTGCCGAGCAGCTCGTTTTTGCGCAGCGCCTATGGCTGGCCGGGGAATTTCTGCCAAATAATCCGGCGCCGGACAGCTGGCCGTCTCAGCTTTTGCAGCGTCGCGCAAACACAGGCACGGTGGCGGGCCCAGCCCACCAGTGTTTTCCGCGTGCTGTTGTGCCTAAAACGTTGAAGAACGCGGAGTTTATGTTGGTCAGACACGATGACCAGCGCCCTCCATTGCGCCTGCGCACATGTTGAAAATAGCCGTATGTCACAGTGTTAAAGAATGCTTTAAAAAATTCCTGTATCCAGACGGTGATCCGGATCATCCCCAAAATTTAATCAGTTCTTCCTTGTACCATTTCCAACAACGCCTGAAGGTTTCATGAAAATCCGTCCAAGACTTTTTGAGTTATCTTGCTAACCAACAGACAAACAGACAGACAGACAAACAGACAAACACACAGACAAACCCCGGTGAAAACATTACCTCCTCCTGGCCTTTTCGGCCTGGCGGAGGTAATAATAAACAAAGCAGCTTACAGGGAACCAACAAACCCACTTTTTCTTAAATTAAAAGCTCTCAAGTTGAAAGATCTGGTTGACTTTAAAACTGCAGTAATAATGTTTAAAGCTAAGAATCTATCACTGCCCGCAAATATCCAAAAGCTGTTCCAAATAAGGGAGAACCAATATCATTTCAGAGGAACATTTCAATTCAATTCAACTTTATTTATATAGCGCCATTTCACAACAACAGTCATCTCTTGTATATTTCAAAAACCTTCAGTGAGAACTACCACCAAGCAACACTGTGTTTCAGTGCAAGGAGTCAGATTATGGAACGATTTTGGACCTGAATTAAAATCATGTACAACTCTTGGACAATTTAAACAAAAACTAAAGGAAGAAATACTCCAAACATATATACAAGATGACATGTAAAATCACTTAAGGATAGTCATATCCAGTCTGTGTTGTGTTGTTACTTAGTTGTTTTTTTTTTGTCACATTTTGTCTTAGCTTTGTTCCGAATTGTAATCGCTCTTGTTTTGTTTTTCTTTTGAATTCTTGGATGGAATATGAGTGGGCAATATAAGCTGCGGCTTCAGCCATCACCCATTTCAGATAACTTATGTTGAACTGTATAATCAGAGGAGTTATTGTTTAATTTGACCTTGTTGGATTTTTTCACCTTTGTTATATTATTCTGTTTCTTTTTAATCTTTACTTTTAATCTATCCGAAATAAAGATTCATTCATTCATTAAATTTGCATTCAAAAGACTATCTTAACACTGCATAGAACTTTGAATAGGCCAGATGTGATGTATTATGAATACTAGAAAAGGACTCGGACAGCGCAGACCTCCGCTAAGCGCCACAGTTCCCCCCATACAGTGTTTAACATCATAAATAAAATATTGAAAATGGCCCTATCACGCAATGTTAAAAAAAAAAAAAAAAAAGAATCCTTTAAAAAATTCCTGGATCCAGACGGTGATCCGGATCACCACCAAAATCTAATCATCTGTAGGATACCCCATTTCTGACAATCTGTGAAAATTTCATGAAAATCCGTCCATAACTTTTTGAGTTATCTTGCTAACAAACAAACAGACAAACCAACGCTGATGATCACATAACCTCCTTGGCGGAGGTAACTAGAAGACTAGAAATATCAGCAGGCACAGGCACGTGCGTAAAAGACGGCTAAATCGCTCTGATATTTTATGTGTTTACATGATACACCAAGCATGACAAGGCTTGCAATTACACAGCCCATGTTCTTCAGAATCTTAGGCATTATATAAAATGTATTCTCCCTTTAGATTTCGAATCCATGGTCCATTTGCCAGGGCTGAAGTGCAGTCGTGCGAACGTCTGCAGCAGTTTACATCGTGTTTACATCTCGCCATGTACGCACGCCTCTCCGGGATTTCGCGCGAGAATAGAAACCTCAATACCCTCAATAGCGATAGTGTGGAGAGCGTGAAATGAAGAGGCTGAATTTATTTCTCAATTCAGGTTTATTAACCATCTCACATCTCCAACCATCTCTCAAACAGGAAAAGAGAGCAAACTACTCCAATCCCCCACTTTTATACCTGGGACATCAAAGTACAGCATCACATTGTCATTAAACCCCCCATCGACAATACCTCTCCCCCAGGCCTCTTCTTCCTCCACCTGACCCCAGGAGGTCAGGAAGTCCTTTTAGAGTCATTGCTAAAGGTACCCTCCACCTCCTACTGTTATCCCCAGGAGGTCCAGACTTATTGTTCCTTCTAAGACGTGAGGTTACAAAATACATATGCAGCCTTAAGCAACTCAATCACTGTGCTATACATATGCAGTCAAAGCATCCAAAATATGTGTGCCACATAACCCCCCCAAACGTCGAAGATGAAACAATACAACATAGTCCACACAACATGATAAAATCACGACATCAGTCATATGCTGTCTGGCTTCAACCGTCTTCCAAACTTGCTGTAGGCGGGCTTCACAGCTCCTGCGGCGCCATCCTGCAGTGAATCTGCTAACTGAGGATGAGAAACTGTTAGTTGATCCCTGCGGGGGGCCTGGGGCATGCTCCCTGGGGGTGTCTGCCGCGTCGAGGAGCCCTCGCCACTCGCACAGTCTCGTCGGCCATCACAAAAGCAGGCTTTAGTCTGTCTATACTAATTGTTTCCCTCCTGTCCCCCAAATCTAGCACAAAATGCTTATCACCTGTTTCCAGCACTCTATATGGGCCATTGTAGGGTGGACGCAGGGCTGGGCGCCGAGCCTCGTGCCTGACAAAAACGAACTCGGCATTTTTTAAAGATTTGGGCACAAAAACACGTGGAAAGGTGTGGTGAACGGGGCCCGGAAGCATGTCTGCTCCCGTGTCGATCAGTGACCACTGAGCAGGGGAACGCCCTGGCGCCGGATTATCTGGCAGAAACTCTCCTGGCAGCCGGAGAGGTTGTGCAAAAACCAACTCCGCTGGGGAGGCTTTTAAGTCCTCTTTAGGTGCAGAACGCAACCCTAATAAAACCCATGGTAGTCTGTTTACCTAATTTGCATCCGTAAGCGACGCTCTGAGGGCTGCTTTCAATGATCTATGAAACCGCTCGCATAAACCATTAGCCTGGGGGTGGTAAGCGGTAGTGCGGTGAATTGTCACACCTAAGCTGTGGGCCATCGCTGACCAAAGCTCAGACACAAATTGAGGTCCCCTGTCAGACGTAATATCCGACGGGACCCCGAAACGCGCTATCCAAGCCGTTAAAAACACGCGGGCCACCTCTGCAGCTGTGGTTGATGCCAGTGGGACCACTTCTGGCCAACGCGTGGTTCGATCCACCATTGTCAAAAGGTGTGTGTACCCCTGCGACGACGGTAGGGGGCCTACGAGGTTGACATGCACATGATCAAACCTCTTGGCCGGGATGTGAAACGGCTCTTAGGGGGCTTTTGTGTGCTTGTGTATTTTGGCCCGCTGGCAAGCCATACAGGCTCGTGCCCACTCTTTAACGTGCTTGCGCAGGCCCGGCCAAACAAACTTTTCTGCTACCATTTTCACAGACGCGCCCACCCCTGGGTGCGCCAGGGAGTGAATCGAGTCAAAAACGCGGCGGCACCATGCGGCCGGCACTACTGGACGCGGTCGTCCAGTAGAGACATCGCAGATTAGGGGGGCATACAATTTTTGCAGCCTCCTGTTCTCCAGCCTTAACCCTGTGGTCCAGACTGGAGCGCGCATACGTCCGCATCGCTACCCTGATCCGCTGCCATGGCTGCATAGTCTATTCCCACGTGAACTGGGGCCGCGTGCGCTTCCACGCTGTTATTTTGCTCAGCGGCTGCGGTAGTATAATCTACCTCTGCACGGACTGTGCGGTTATCGCGTGAGAGAGGCAGTCTGCCACTACATTGAGTTTACCCGCTACGTGTTGAATATCAGTAGTAAACTCCGAAAATTGCGGCCAGCTGCCTCTGCTGCCGGCCCGACCATGGTTCTGAAATTTTGGCCATCGCAAAAGTGAGCGGTTTGTGATCGACAAACGCGGTGAACGCCGACCTTCTAGCCAGAATTGGAAATGGCAAATGGCTAAGTGGAGCGCTAACAGCTCCCTGTCAAACGCGCTGTATTTTCGCTCGGCCTCGCGCAAGGACCTGCTGAAAAAGGCCAGCGGCTGCCAAACCCCGGCACGTGCTGCTCCATTACCGCCCCTATGGCCACGTCTGACGCATCAGTGGTGAGCGCTATGCGGGCCGTTGGGACTGGATGAGCCAACAACGCAGCGTCTGCAAGGGCTTTTTTTACCTCCGCGATGCGCGCTCCCGCTCCGGAGACCACTCGATTGCATTGGAGGGTTTTTTGCTTTTTAAGCGCGGCATATAATGGTTGCATGAAGGCTGCGCTGGCGTGGGGGAGGAAACGGTTATAAAAATTCACCATTCCCAAAAACTCCTGTAGTGCTTTGACCGTTTGTGGTGGGGCAAATCTGCCACTGCGCGCACTTTGTCCGGTAGCGGAACTGCCCCCCTCTGGGGAGACGCGGTGCCCCAAAAAGTTGATCTGCGCCACCCCTAACTGGCACTTAGCTGGGTTGATTATTAACCCGTGCTCTCCCAACCTCCGGAAAACTTCCGTGAGGTGTTTTTCGTGTTCTACCTCGGACGCACTGGGCTACCAAAAGTCGTCCAGGTAGACGAACACAAAGGGAGATCGCGCAACACCGCATTCCATCATGCGCTGGAAGGTTTGCGCGGCACCTTTAAGCCCAAACGGCATGCGTAAAAACTCAAAAGTCCAAACGGAGTTATCACCGCTGTTTTTGGGGATGTCCTCAGCGTGCACTGGGACTTGATGATAACCGCGGACCAAGTCTATTTTAGAAAAATGCGCGCCCCCGCCAGATGCACGAAAAATCCTGAATATAAGATAAGATAAGATAAGATAAGCCTTTATTAGTCCCACAACGGGGGAAATTCCAGGATTGCAACAGCACAGGGATAGCAACACTCAGAGCAACAATCAGAAGGCAAGAAAAAAACAAGCAAGCAAGAGCAGCTAATAAACATATGTACGTATTACTATAAAAATATATCTATATACACACACACACAGACACACAGTGCAGAGCATTGTAGCTGGATGGAATAAATATATGAATATATGACCACACAGTGCAGCGCATTGTAGCTAGATGGAATAAATATGTAAATATATAAACACCCACAGTACAGAGCATTGCAGTAGGTGGAATAAATATGCAAGTATATAAACACACACAGTGCGGAGCAATGTAGCTAGATGGAATAATATGTAGATATATAAATATATAAACACACAGTGCTGAGCATGTAGCTAGATGGAATAAATATGCAAATATATAAACACACACAGTGCAGAGCATTTGTTGCTAGATGGAATGAAACAGCCATAAACGTTTATTAGTTATCCTACATGGTATGATTATGTGCCCATACATATTCTCACCCTCCCTAGCGCCGGTATGTTCCTAGATGTATGCGGAGGGGACCATTGTGTAAGTCTATTGCATCATTTTGCATTCAAAAAACTATTAGTTTGTTACGTCTTTTTGCTATCTCTGCGAGCAGCCTGCTTAGGTTGTACAGTCTGACAGCGTTGGTCGGAAGGACCTACGAAACCTCTCGGTTGTGCACCTGGGATGATTGTATAGTCTGCTGCTAAATGAGCTCCTAGTGCATTCAGTATGTCCTGCATAGGGTGGAACTCGGACTCCAGCAGAGATGACAGTTTAGCCACCGTCCTTCCTCTCTCCTATCTCCTCCATCGGATCAAGGCGCTGCCCCAGGACAGAGCTAGCTTTCTTAATCAGTTTGTTCAGTCTCTTCCTATCGGCTGCAGTAATGCCACTGCCCCAGCAGACCACTCCAAAAGTGATGGCTGATGCCACCACCGTGTCATAGAATGACTTCAGCAGCGCCCCTTGTACACCAAATGACCTGAGTCTCCTCAGCAGGAACAGCCTGCGCTGTCCCTTCTTGTAGAGTGCATCAGTATTGTGTGACCAGTCTAGTTTATTGTTCAGATGAATACCCAGGTACTTATAGGATGTCACCATCTCGATGTCTGTTCCCTGTATATTTACTGGTACTGTGAGGGGCTGCCCATGCCTGCGGCAGTCCACCACCAGCTCCTTAGTTTTCCTCTGCTTTGATCTGGAGGCAGTTCCGATGGCACCCAGTCACGAAGTCCTGGATAAGCCCTCTGTACTCAGCTTCATCTCCATTGGAGATGAGGCCAACGATCGCAGAGTCATCAGAGAACTTCTGTAGATGGCAGTGTTTTGTGTTGTGTGAGAAGTCCGCAGTATAAAGAGTGAACAGGAAAGGGAGCCAGCACCGTTCCCTGGGGGGCCCCCGTGCTACTGATGATCGTGTCGGACACACAGTCCCGGGTTCTCACAAACTGAGGCCGGTTCGTGAGGTAGTCCAGGATCCATGATGACAGGTGCTGGTCCACCCCTGCGCGCAGCAGCTTGTCCCTCAGGATCATCGGTTGGATGGTGTTGAAAGCACTGGAGAAGTCAAAGAACATGATCCTCCACCATATTCCCGGGCTTTTCCAGGTGGGGACAGAGAACGGTGAAGGAGGAAGATCACCGCATCCTCCACCCCAATGCCATGCTGGTAGGCGAACTGGAGTGGATCCATCGCTGGTTCCACCAGGGGGCGGAGGTGAGCAAGGAGCAGTCTCTCCAGGGTCTTCATCAAGTGGGACGTCAAGGCCACCGGTCTGTAGCTGTTCAGGTCTTTGGGGTGGGAAGTTTTTGGTACAGGTACCACACAAGATGTTTTCCACAGCTGTGGTACCCTCCCCAGTTTCAGGCTCATGTTGAAGATATACGTCACAATCCCACACAGCTGGTCTGCACAGGACTTGAGGAGCTTTGCGCTGATGCCGTCCGGTCCCGGCGCCTTCCTCGCCTTGATCTTCCTCAGCTCCGTCCTCACCTGGGTCTGGTCAGGGTCAGGATGGGGGGCTGTGTGTTGGGAGTGGGGGGGGGGGTGTTGGTGGAGTGGGGAGTGGGCAGCAGGACTTGATTTCTTTAGAGGCAGCAGTGGTTGTTGTGCAGTCAGGGGGGAGGGCGGTTGGTCAAATCTATTGAAAAACAGATTCAGGTTGTTCGCCACTCCCTGCCCCCTGTGGCCTGGGGGGAGGTATTCTGGAGCCCCGAGATGGTTTTGAGGTTTCTCCAGACCCCGCTGATGTCGCTCTGTTGCAGCTTGTCCTCCATCTTCTTCCTGAAGCTGTCCTTGCCTTCTCTGATCTTTCTCCCAGCTCCCTCTGTACGGACTTCAGCATCTCCCTGTTCCCTGACCTGAAGATCCTCTTCTTCTCTCTCAGAAGTGTTTTTATCTCAGGGTTGATCCAGGGTTTGTTGTTTGAGTGACGCCGTATGGTCTTGGTGGGAACGGATTTGTCCACACAGAAGCTGAGGTAGCCCGTGAAGGTGTGAATGAGGCCATCGATGTCCTCACCATGTGGATCGCAGAGCTGCTTCCAGGCGGTGGCTTCAAAACAGCCCTTTAGGGTGTCCATTGTCTCCTCAGACCATAACTCCACAGTGTGCATGGCCGGAGGTTGTCTGTGCACTAGGGGTTTGTACACCGGCCGGAGATGAACCAAGTTGTGATCCGATCTCCCGAGTGGGGGGAGTTGTGATGAGGTGTACGCCTCCTTAGTGTTTGCGTAGAATAAATCCAGTGTTTTATTGTCTCTAGTGTGGCATGTGACATACTGGGTGAACGTGGGTAGAATGGGAGACAGTGAAACATGGTTGAAATCGCCTGAGATGAGGAGAAGAGCATCTGGGTGTTCTGTCTGCAGCCTGCTGGTTACTGAATGGATGACGTCACGTGCTGTCCCAGCGTTCGCCGTCGGATTTGCATAAACAACAATGCAGATCACGTGTGAGTGTTCTCTCGGGAGATATGTAGGCCTCATGCTAACAGCTAGCAACTCAATGTCTTTGCTGCAGTGTCGTTGTTTAACAGTGATATGTCCCGGTCTGCACCAGTTGTTGTTAACATACATTATCACTCCACCGCCCCTAGCCTTGCCACTGTCTGGTGTTCGGTCAGCTCGTATCATGTGAAAACCCTCCAGCTCAATGTTAGCATCTGCTGCTAGTTCAGTTAGCCACGTCTCAGTAAACAAAAGGAGAGAGCACTCCCGGTATGTGCTATCATAACGGGAGATAGCCGCTAGCTCATCTAACTTTCCCAGTATCGACCGTACATTTCCCATGACAACAGATGGAAGGGAGGGTCTGTACCTTATATTTTTTGTCCTCCGCCTTACTCCAGCCCGGCAGCCGGCGGCGTTTTCGCCTCAGTTCTCTCGGTATGTCGAGTTTTTCCAATGGGACCGGGGTGGCGGTTGAATGCTAGCAGCTGTTCTCTGCTGTATCGTATCCTGCTATAGACAGTGGCTCCGTCCACCGGCTCAGGAGACATTTAGGACGATCTGTGTGTCCGTGATATAAGTGGGGTGAAAAAAAAAGACGGATCAAAAGAGAGAGGAAGGGAAAAAGGGAAAAAGACTCGGAATCGAGCCGCTGTTGCAAAAGGCAGCCGACTCGTGTGGCGCCGAGAGAAAAAAAAAAAAAAAAAAAAAAAAAAGAAAAAATATGCGGGATTGGGTAGCGGTCATGCGCTGTGGCGTTGTTTAACCTGCGGAAATCACCGCAATGTCTCCACGAGCCGTCAGCTTTAGGGACCATATGCAGTGGGGAGGCCCATGGGCTCTTTGAACGCCGGATGATGCCCAACCTTTCCAGGTTGGCGAACTCCTCGCGCGCTATGGACAGTTTAGCTGCATCCAAGCGCCGAGCTTTCGCAAAGACGGGGGGGCCAGTGGTAGTGATAAAGTGCTCCACCCTGTGTTTCGCAACTGTTGCCGAAAAAGTGGGAACTGTGAGTGCTGGAAACTGAGTGAGGAGTGTGTGAAACTTACCGCCTGCTGTGGCGATGTTGGTCTGTGCTGGTGGCGGGGACACTCGAGCTGCACAAGGAATGGAGTAAAAGGAGAGTGCATTAACTAGGCGTCTATTGGAAAGATCAACTAACAACCCATGTGAGCACAGAAAATCAGCACCTAACATGTTGAAACTCACCGCCGCTATAATAAAAGTCCATTCATATGTGCGGCCGTGCAAGGACAGAAGCAGAGTCCTTTCACCGAAGGTCTTAATACTCGAGCCGTTAGCCGCTGTTGCTCCGTCACCATGGGGGCCTGCCAGCCGGTCAGCGTAGGTTGGGGTGATGAAACTCACTTGGGCGCCCGTGTCCACGAGGAAGTGCTTCCCAGAGCGCGCATCCGTCAGGTAGAGCAGCTTGTTCCGTTCGCCGAGTGTCGCCGCTGCTAGCGACTCCCGGTCCTGGCGTTTCCCGAGCTCTTGAACTGGCACGGCAGTACACACTTGCGCGCCCTCTCTGCGAAACGACGATGGTAAAAGCAGAAGTCGTCTCCTCCGCTGCGTCGGGACTTCGCTGCCGCCATTGTTGGTGGGATCGCCTCCGTCGCCTCTGACCCCCCGCTGCTCCCGGTTGCCGCGCCGATATCCCCCGCTGCTGCGGTGGCCGTGTGCTCCTCGCTGGAGTTGAGGATCCGCTGCGCCTCCTGGGCCAGCGCGCGGAAGTTCCGCTGGGTCACAAAACGAGAGCCTGCCAGGGTCGCCCTCGTCTGCGATGGCAGGGTTCTCAGGAACATCTGCGTGAAGAGGAAATCGTCGTTGTCTGAGCCTCTCAGCTGCAGCATGTCTTCCATCAGGTCGACAGGCGTGCATCCTCCCAAGTCGTGCAGAGCTAGGAGCTTCCTAGCTCTCTCCTCGGCTGAGGGTGTGAAACGCTGGATGAGGGCAGCTTTCAACCCGCTGTATTTGTCGCCAGCGGACGGGTGCTGCACCAGGCTCCGCAAGTGTCGGGCTGTGCGGTTGTCGAGTTTGGCGATGACATGATAGAATTTTGTGTCATCTGCCGTTATTCCCCCGAGCGCGAACTGGGCTTCGGCCAGGAGGAACCACGAGTCTGGGTTGTCCTGCCAGAACTCTGGAAGCTTGACTGAGACCGCGCTTGCTCCAGCGGTCCCTGGCGAGTCTGGCTCGGGGGAACTGTCTCTAGTCATTGTACGTCTTCAGGTCACCAATGTGGAGAGCGTGAAATGAAGAGGCTGAATTTATTTCTCAATTCAGGTTTATTAACCATCTCACATCTCCAACCATCTCTCAAACAGGAAAAGAGAGCGAACTACTCCAATCCCCCACTTTTATACCTGGGACATCAAAGTACAGCATCACATTGTCATTAAACCCCCCATCGACAATACCTCTCCCCCAGGCCTCTTCTTCCTCCACCTGACCCCAGGAGGTCAGGAAGTCCTTTCAGAGTCATTGCTAAAGGTACCTCCACCTCCTACTGTTATCCCCAGGAGGTCCAGGCTTATTGTTCCTTCTAAGACGTGAGGTTACAAAATACATATGCAGTCTTAAGCAACTCAATCACTGTGCTATACATATGCAGTCAAAGCATCCAAAATATGTGTGCCACTATAGAGTTAGCTTAGCAAATGCTTCAGGTAAAGCGTAGCAGCGAACCACGAAAAGAAACGCTACTGACGCTACTATGTTCTAAATTTAGATACGATTCCTAGCGATCTCGTGTTTGGAATTGCTTTTGTGTTTTTTTTACGATTTAAAATTTTTGACTGAATTTTTAGTGAAAAACTGTAATTTTGATTAATAAAGCCGTAACCCGGAATGGGGTCTTGAAACCCGGAACCATTACGGCAAAACCGGAGTAGTTGGCAGGTATGCAGTTGTATTCAGATTGATTGTTTTTGTTCAAGTCTTAATTAAGTTGGTTGCAAATACTCTGCTTGTTTGAATTAAGATCTAAATGCGATCAAATGAAATTGTATGTCAAATGGCATATTTTATGATATAGTGTCGTTAGAAATGTACTTTAAGTCAGTTAACATTATTCTTAAAATGATGTTTTAAAAACTCAAAGCAATCAGAAAGTGGCCATAAGGACTGGAAGAGAAGCGGGGAAAAAAAAATCAGCAAAATTTAAAACGATGTGTCATGGGTTTAAGTTTCCTCTGAAGTTTATGTTTCCTGAAATTGTGACTTAGATTAACCATTATAATTCAATAAGTGATTCCATGAAACTCTCATGGCTGCGCTGTTCATTCACAGACCAGAAAATTCATGCTGTTATCCTGTTAAATCAAAGGGAAGCTTCATTCTTTTGCATGTCCTTTTGTTGTTAAAATTGTGTTAACAGGTCTGAGGAGTTGTTAATTCCTGTCCAGCAGGTCAGGTGGGGGTGGGGGTGGGGTTATCAGTGCTGCTAATAAAGCCACATCACCCTTTAACCCTTTGGTTTCCATCTCAGCAGCAGCCGTTTGAATTGTCCTCAGAAGGGAATATGCAAATTGACAGAGGTGTGAAGTTGGCCCAGCTGTTCCCACTGATGTCATGGGGGGGGGGGGTGATCTGTTGGGTGTCATGTGTTTACTCTTCCTGGGTTAACTGGATTATTTCTGCTGCTGGGGATCACCTATTCCTCTTCTCCTTTTCCCTGCTGATTAATGCAGATTTGCAGAATTTAACACCTCCGAACACCACCGTTTAGTTCCTCCTCACGGCTGTCTTTTAAAAAAAACGGCCAACACATGCCAATTTATCACATCCTTTTTCCATGTAAATTAGAAACATTCTTTTGTAAATGTGAGGATTTTTTTCATAAATTTGTAGGATTTTCCTGCAGAGTTAGAGCCATTTTACTCAGAAATGTGTAGCTTCTTACTTGAAAATTTACAGCTTTTTATCATTCATAATTTTGCAGCTTTTTCCTCTTGAATTTAGAACTTTTCTTACTCTTGAATTTGCAGTTTTAAAAAAAAGCTTAAACTTGCAGCATTTTACTCAAATCTTATATCTACACCGTTTTTAGGTTGTAAACAGTTGGAAATTTACACCTTTTTTTGTCTTTTTGCTAAAGTTGCAGCTTTTTACCCATAAAATTCCACTTTTTTGGTCAGAAATTGGCAGCTTTTAACTGAGACTTACATCCCCCTTTTTTTGTGTCAGGTCAGGCATTGGCTTGCTTGCTACCGGATAACCATGAAAACCGGTACTACCTGTCACATGGGTTGGGCCGTTGGCGACTCAACCGGCATCCCCGCCCTTCCAAGGGCGTGGAGTGTGAAACAGGGCATCCTGGCAGAACTAAAAACAATATCTGCCACAGGTCTGTGGTGGACCACTCCCAGTTACACAGGGTGAGACTGGATATCCTGGCAGATAAACACATCTGTCGCAAGGTCTGTGGTGGACTGTGCCAGTCGGTGCATTGTGACATGCACTACACAAAGAGCAGAGATAAACAAACCTATCATCTGGTCAGTCACTGCAACAGATACTGGAGTCAGTTTGTCTTGGCCTGTCCTTGCCACTGATAATACCTTTATCTGCCAAGAATGTGCTGCTAGTCCAGCAAAAGCTAGCAGTACTCAAATACTTTGCAAGCAGTTTCATGAAATGGTCAATCAGAAAGCAACTCATACCGGCTCGGACGTCGCCCGGGCTTACAAGGTCCGTGCGGATCTGTTCACACTCCGACAGGTAGCGAAAAGTAAGCTAGGAGCAGGAAGACAAAAGAAGACGAAAACAGCAACCTTGTGTGTAGCAGAATGGAATGTATGCACTCTGTTGGACAGAACAACATCACAGCGCCCAGAAAGACAGACCGCGCTTGTGGCCCTGGAAATGAACAGGTACAATGTAGACATAGCTGCACTTAGTGAAACAAGATTGCCTGGATATGACAGCTTGGAAGACCATGGGTACATCTTCTTTTGGAGTGGGAGATCAACTCAAGAAAGGAGAGAAGCAGGAGTGGGCTTTGCAGTTAGAAAGGAGATAGCAGCAATGCTTGATGAGGAACCGGTGCCAATCAATGACAGGATAATGACTATGAGACTCCCACTACAGCAGAAGATGTATGCCACACTCATCAGTGTATATGACCCAAAAATGACCAACACAGAGGAGGTGAAGGAAGAGTTCTACAGTGATTTACGTGAGACTATCAGGCGTGTACCGACTGATGACAGGCTGATACTCGTTGGGAGATTTTAATGCCAGAGTTGGTTTGGACACCAAGAAATGGAAAGGAGTGCTAGGCAGTCATGGAGTAGGCAAGTGCAATGCTAATGGAGAACTTCTACTTGCACTATGTTCAGAGTACAACCTTGTGATAACCAACACTCTATTTAAGCACAAGGACACACATAAGAAGACATGGATGCACCCAAGATCCAAGCACTGGCACTTGTTAGACTACATCATAGTCAGGCAGAGAGACAAAAGGGATGTACTGTGTTGTGTTGGGTTCTTTTATAAATAAAGACTGCTGCTTTGGGTGAACACGGAGCCTCCTTTATTGACTGGCTGCAACACATTAACACACGAACTCCACCATATTATTCTCTATCATGCTGTACACCTGACAACATCCGGTCTGTGTCGCCCCCTAGTGGCTCCACATATGTAATGCCTAGATTACACCACATCCCCCTTACTGAAGCTAGGTTGACCCCTTTTAGCTGAAAACACAAAATACATTTTTATATGAGATCTTTTTCCGTTCCCTTTTGTCAACTAACTATGACAGCATAAATTTAACACATCACCCCCTTTAACAAATCTGTAACATTTCTTTTTTTTTTCCACACTGTTGCCATGTAAGAACATATTATGCAAAGGCCTCTTATTTTCTATTTAAGGAAGGCATTTTTAGAACTCAACTCTGCTTTCACGAATATTAACATGCAACTCTACAGATCCAGTCTCTCCTTTTCCACGTGACGAATTTGTTGCAGATTCGGCACGCATGGCTGCAAGGCCTCTGGAAGCATTGGCAGGGTGGTACGAAGCCTACGCCCCATGAGAAGCTGTGCTGGGCTGTAGCCATTTGCCAACGCTGTGGTTCTGTAGGCTAACAGTGCTCGGTATGGATCACTGGCTTTCTTAATTAGGTTTTTGACTGTTCTGACAGCTCTTTCTGCCTCACCGTTACTTTGGGGGTACCTGGGACTACTGGTCACGTGCTCAAAACAGTACTCCTTTGCAAAGTCTTCCATTTCCTGACTTGCGAACTGCGGGCCATTATCCGTGATCAGTATCTCTGGTATTCCGTGACGTGCAAACATAGACTTTAAATGCACAATGACATTGGCAGAGCGAGTTGGGCTGAGCTGGGCAATCTCTATATACCTAGAGAAGTAGTTCACTAATAACAGGTAGTTTTTGTCTTGTAGCGTGAACAAATCAGCTCCCAACTTCTGCCATGGCCTTTCTGGTAAATCTGTGGGCATTAAAGGCTCTCTCACATTAACTCTTTCCTGTATGCACTGTCTACATTTGAGTACAACTTCACTGATCTGGTTGCTTAAACCTGGCCACCATACAGCCTGACGGGCGCGCTCTCTGCATTTAACCACCCCCTGGTGGCCCTCATGTATCTTATCCAAAACTGCATTTCTCATGTTAGCAGGGATAACTAACCTCGTGCCTCTCAGTAGTAGTCCGTTATGCACACTCAAAACGGCTCTCTCAGACCAGTAGTGCTTCACCGCTCCCTGTAGCTGGTTACGATCCGGCCAGCCTTCTGTGCAGTATTTCATGACTTGTGAACAGACGCTGTCGGACTGCAGTTGCTCTTGGAGATCTGCAAGATATTTGCTGCTTGTAGGGAGTCCCTCTAGCACAGAGTCAACATAAATGTTAGTGTCCTCCATAAGATCTGTGTCTATGTGAGTAACACTGTTTGTGAGCGGTAAGCGTGAGAGCGTGTCGGCAGTGGTGAGACTTTTGCCCGGGATGTGCTTTATAGTGTATGAGTACCTCATTAGGCGCATACGAAATCTCTGTATACGCGGTGGAAGCGCATCCAAAGCTTGTCCTCCCAGTAGACTCACTAGTGGCTTATGATCAGTTTCTAGTTCAAAGTGCAGACCCAGGATAAAGTCATTGAATCTTTCGCAGGCCCACGTGAGAGCCAGCGCTTCTTTTTCCAGCTGGGCGTAGCGCTGCTCTGTAGGTGTCAATGATCGAGAAGCGTAAGCAACTGGTGACCACACGTCTCTCTCCTTCTGTAGCATGACTGCCCCCAATCTGTATGAAGAGGCATCTGCAGATATTTTCTGTGGTTTGTTTGGGTCATAGAGCTGCAATACAGGAGCAGAGGACAGTTCTTGTTTGAGATTACAAAACGCATTTTGTTGTTCATGCCCCCAGTACCACATGTTCTTTGTTGAAAGCAAGTCTCTCAACGGTTTGTCCTTTTCAGAAAGGTTCAGAATGAACTTCCCCAGCTGGTTCACCATTCCGAGAAAGCTCCTGAGCTCACTCACGTTGCTTGGCTCTTTCATGTCCTGAACAGCTTGGGTTTTGTCTGGATCTGGCCTCATTCCTTCTGCTGAAACAATAAACCCAAGAAATTTGACCTCTCTTTTGCCAAACTCACATTTTGACATATTCAACGTAACGCCTGCTTTCTCCGCGCGCTTCAAGACAGCGTGCAGTCTTGCGTCGTGCTGCTCCTTCGTGGATCCCCAGACCAGGATATCGTCCACGTGACAGACGACTCCGTCGAGACCCGATGTAACCTCTGTCACCATCATGTTTTGGAAATGTTCAGGAGCACTGGAAATACCAAATGGCAAACAGTTGAAGTGGTATCTGCCAAATGGCGTAATGAATGTGGTGAGAAAGGCCGACTCTTTAGACAGTGGTATTTGCCAAAATCCCATATTTGCATCAAGCTTTGAAAAATACTGAGCACCTGTGAGCATGCCTAGCGTTTGGTCCACAGACGGGAGGATGTATCTTTCGCGACACACTGACTCGTTTAAAGGTGTCATGTCCACACAGATACGCACCTTTTCTTTGTCCTTTTTGGGAGCTACAACCATGCCACAGCACCAATCTGTTGGCTGCTCCACGCGACTGATGACTCCCAACTTTTCCATCCTCTCGAGCTCTTCTTTCACTTTACCCATGAGCGGCAGTGGCACACGCCTTGGCACCTTGAGCGAAAAGGGCTTAGCATCAGGTTTCAGTTTAATTGTGTATGGCTTTTGAACAAGCCCAAGTCCATCGCATAACTTGGGGTACGCTTTTCTCACTGTCTCTTGGTCTATAGTGTCAACTCTGGCAATTAGTTTCAGTCTCACGGAAGCTGTTCTACTCAGTAGTGCCATGCGCAGATTTTTGACAATATAGATTTTCTCAGTAGCGCTCTTGTCACCGTATGTAATAGTCTCTGTCATAGACCCCAACACGGTTAGTGCAGTTCCACCCGGTCCGTAGAGTGGTTTTTGTGCCTTTTCCAACTGTTCATTTTTCTTCTTGAAGATTTCAAATGTTTGGTCAGAAACCGCTGTGACGTCCGCTCCGGAATCTAACTTAAAAGTCACTTTATTTCCTCTCACGTTTATGTCTGCCAGCCATGGATCCTCCCCTAGATCCACTTCACCCAGAAAAAGTCTGTCTGCATTGTCAGTGACCTCATTCACAGTTGGGTTGGACCTACAGACTCTAATATAGTGTCCACGTTTTTTACAGTTATGGCATTCCGCGTTTTTAGCTGGGCACTGTACTGTTGCATGTGCTGGTGCTTTGCCACACTGGGAACAAACTTTACTGTCTTGTTTTGTCTGCTGAGGCCTTGAGGACTTAATCTGTTTTTGTTCCTTAATTATGAACTTATTCGGCTTGGCTTTTCTGATGTGTACCGCATCCACGGCTGTTCTGTTAACGCTAGTTTCACCTCTTAGGTCAGTTTGTTGTCGTTTTATTTCTTCAGATTGTCTTGCCATTGTTATAGCTTTAGCTAGGGTAAGATCTTTGTCAAGCTGCATTCTTTCTGACAGCGACGAATCTTTCAGACCCACTACAAGCCTGTCTCTCAAAAGGTCATCATGAAGTGCACCGTACTCACAGTTTTCTGCCAGCGCATAGAGTGCTGTTATGAACGAGTCTACTGGTTCTGCCGGCTGTTGCACTCGCTTGTTGAATTTTGCTCGTTCATAAATCACGTTCTTTCTGGGAACGAAATGTCTATCAAAGGCTGTTTTAACGGCATCGTACTGCTGGCGCTGCACACTCGTTAGCTCGAGCCCTCTTAGCACGTCGTCAGCCTCATCTCCCATGCAATAAGCCAGCGTATTTACTTGGTTCGCCTCTGCTGAGTTATTCAGGTTACTTGCCAGTCTAAAACGCTCAAAACGTCTTATCCACTTTTCCCACTCTTGGGGTCTCGCAAAGTCGAAGGGCTCCGGTGGTTTAATGGTGAAGGTTGCCGCTGGAGTAGCTGCCGCCATTACTGGATCAATTGGCGCAGCTGCAGCTCTTTGAACTTCGTCTGGCATAGCCGCTAGCCGGTTGCAAAGCTGACTTTTCTTACCTCAAAGCGCACCAACTTCTGACACCATGTTGTGTTGGGTTCTTTTATAAATAAAGACTGCTGCTTTGGGTGAACACGGAGCCTCCTTTATTGACTGGCTGCAACACATTAACACACGAACTCCGCCATATTATTCTCTATCATGCTGTACACCTGACAACATCCGGTCTGTGTCGCCCCCTAGTGGCTCCACATATGTAATGCCTAGATTACACCACATACTGGACACCAGAGCAATGAGAGGCGCAGACTGTGGCACTGATCATGTTATGCTGAGCTCTAGATTAAGGATTTGGAGACGAAAACAGCACTGCAGGACGGGTGCGAAGCCACCACGGAAGCTAAACACTAGTACACTGAAAGGCCAAAAGAAGCAGGAAGAACTTACACAGGAAATGGATGAAAACTTGAAAGACTGGGACAGCAACAACTCAGAGAATGACATAGAAGAGAAATGGGCAACACTGAAGGATACGGTGTATCCTTTCCCAGTTTGGGATCAATAAAGTACATCTATCTATCTATCTATCTAGACTGTGAGTGATGTATTAGGCTACCCTGAGAGGAAACATCAAGACTGGTTTGATGAGTATGATGAACACCTGAAGAAACTACTAGAAGCGAGGAATACAGCTAGGCAGGAAAACCTACAGTGTAACACAAGGCCGAAGAAGAAGAAATACTCAAAGGCTCAGAGTGAGCTACAGAAGTACACCAGAGAGATGAAGTCCAACTGGTGGGATGAAAAAGCGGAGAAACTTCAAACTGCAGCAGACAGGAAGGACATGAAAACATTCTTCACAGGTTTGAGAGAAATCTACAGCCCTAAACCAAGAGGATTAATCCAACTAAAGGCTATGGATGGTGAAACGGTTTTGCAGGAGAAAGACAAGATCCTGGACAGATTTGCAGACCACTTTGACCAACTACTAAATAATAAAGAAGCTCTAGTGCATTGACCAGCTGTATCAAGTCTGGATGAACCACCAAATTTTGATGAACTAATGGCAGCTATCAGGACAACACAAGATGGTAAAGCTCCAGGAAGGGATGGAATTCCAGCAGAAGTGTGGAAATTTGGTGGTGTTCAGCTGACCAACTGCCTGGACAAGCTCATCCAAGAGATATGGGATGCCCAGAAAGTACCTCAAGACTGGAAGGATGCAAGTATTGTGCCTTTGTTCAAGAAAGGTGACAGGAAAGATTGTGGAAATTACCGAGGTATATCACTGCTAGCCACTGTTGGTAAGATTCTCTCCCGTGTACTACTTAACAGACTCACTGAACACACCTCGCAGAATGTACTACCGGAAACCCAGTGCAGCTTTAGAAGTGGAAGAAGCACAATGGACATGATTTTCTGCTTGAAACAGGTTCAAGAAAAGTGTATTGAACAGAACATGCCGCTTTATGTAGTCTTCACAGACTTCAGTAAAGCCTTCGATAGTGTTTCACGACAAGGACTTTAGCAAGTACTCAAGAAATATGGTTGTACAGAGAAGTTTGTCAGCCTGATCGAGGCACTCCATACAGGTATGCAAGCAAATGTGGCAATGAGTGGTTCAGTATCTAAAGACTTTTCAGTAAGCAACGGGGTGAAACAACGGTGTGTGCTGGCACCTACACTCTTCTCGCTATATCTGGCAGCCATACTTGAGATGGCCTTCAAAGACACTTCAGAAGGAGTATACATTCAAACAAGGAAAGAAGCAGACTTGTTCAGTGTGGTACAGTTTGCACACAGCGTGGAAGATATGCAATCTTTAGTGGAGAAATTTGCAAGAGCAGCTAGCCAATTCAGCCTCCAAATCAACATCAAGAAGACAGAGTGCCTTTATCAACCACCAAAGTTCCAATTATCAACATCACTACCAGAAGAGATCAGCACTGGTACAGAGCCACTAGTCAAGTGCAAGACTTTCAAGTACCTAGGGAGTACTATTTCAGAGAATGCTAGGCTGGAGGATGAACTATCTCTCAGAATGGGAAGAGCAAGTGCTGTGTTTGGAAACTTGAGGGAGAGACTGTGGAACAATCGACATGTGTCTATCCATGTGAAATGCAAAGTGTACAGAGCGACCGTACTGGCTACTCTATTGTACGGTGCTGAAACTTGGACTGTCTACAGAGTGCAGGTGAAGAAACTCCACGCATACGTGATGAGACACCTTCGAGCCATAACGAACATCTCATGGAAAGACAAGATAACCAACATAGAAGTGTTGAAACGAGCTGGTCTACCATTAATGGAGGACATGCTAATACAGATGAACCTGAGATACATATGTATCTATATGGGCTGCACGGTGGCACAGTGGTTTAGCACTGTGGCAGCACAGTCTTACCCTCGGCCGGGGGATCGCGGGGATCATGAGATCGTGGGTTCGATCCCAGCCCCCGACCAACAGTGAGCTGTTGTGTGGAGTTTGCATGTTCTCCCCGTGTTGCGCGGGTTTACTCCGGGATTTCTCCGGTTTCCTCCCGCATACCAAAAACATGTAGGTTTAGGGCGCTCGCGCACGCAGCGACCAGCAGCCGGTGGCTTGTCACCAGACTGCAAACCAAGTCTACCTACGGGTACAAATAAGTAACAAAAAAAAATAAAAAAAAATAAAAAAAAAATATGTGTCGGCAGCAAAAACTCGCAGTTATTGAAGGTTACTTGTGGAGTCCCACAAGGTTCAGTTTTGGGCCATTGTTATTCAATCTGTATATACTAAATGAAAAATTGGAAAAATTGGATTTAATATTGTTTGCAGATGATACTAATTTATTATGCAGTGGAAGCAATTTGAAACAACTTTTGGATACACTAGGAAAGGAATTAGGAAAGCTTAAACTATGGTTTGATTCAAACAAATTAACGCTCAGTTTAAGTAAGACAAAATTTATAATTTTTAACAACCATCACAACAACTCAGTATTTAAACTCAGTGTAAATGTGTAGAGATTGAAAGCGTATCCGAAATCAAATTTCTTGGAGTAATAATTGCTAATAAATTGTGTTGGAAGTCACATATTAATTATATTAAAGGTAAAATATCCAAATCAATCGCAATATTGGGCTGCACGGTGGCGCAGTGGTTAGCACTGCGGCAGCACAGTTTACCCTTGGCCGGGGGATCGTGGGGATCGTGGGTTCCATCCCAGCCCCCGACCAACAGTGATCTGTGTGGAGTTTGCATGTTCTCCCCGTGTATGCGTGGGTTTACCCCGGGATTTCTCCGGTTTCCTCCCACATGCCAAAAACATGCAGGTTGTGGAGCGTGTAAATAATGAGGCTGATTTGGGTTCAAGCGGTTTATTACACGACTCACACAAGGAGCATAGACAGAATGGCATACAAGTAGGAACTCTTCCCTTAAATAACATGACATCCTTCTAGACTCTTCTCACACACAAAAGATAATCTCCCCCGACTGCAGTCAGTCCATTCATCACACACAAAAGATAATCTCCCCCGACTGCAGTCAGTCCATTCATCCTTGACACCTCCCTGTTATCTTACTAGGGCATCTAGAAACTTCTCACACACAAAAGGTTAACTTCACGTCCTTTGTTCCTGTCTAAGGTGGTAAACCATTATGCACTCCCCAGGTTGCCACACCGTTAGGTAAATTGGAGACTCTAAAGTGGCCCTAGGTGTGAATGTGTGTGTGAATGGTTAAGGGATAGCGCCGTATCGCGGCTGCTTCATCCATCCAGGTGGTGGATGACCCTCAATTTCCCCTCTGGGGATCAATAAAGTACACTAAATCTAAAAAAAAAAAAAAAAAAAAAAATACTACATAGAGTGAACTATTTGCCAAATCAACCCACACTATATACCCTGTATCATTCATTAATACTCCCATACATGACATATTGTACTGAAGTATGGGGAAATACATATAAAAACATATATTCAGTTTATATGCTTCAAAAGAGAACCATAAGAATAGTAAGCAAAGCTGCTTACAGGGAACCAACAAACCAACTTTTTCTCAAATTAAAAGCTCTCAATTTGAAATATCTGGTTGATTTTAAAACTGCAGTAATAATGTTTAAAGTGAAGAATCTATCACTGCCTGCAAATATCCAAAAGCTGTTTCAAATAAGGAAGAAACATCATTTCAGAGGATCATGTATATTTCAGAAACCTTCAGTGAGAACTACCACCAAGCAACACTGTTTCAGTGCAGGGAGTAAGACTGTGGAACGCTTTTGGAGCTGAATTAAAATCATGAACAACACTTGGTCAATTGAAACAAAAACTAAAAGAAATACTCCAAACGTACATCCAAAATGACATGTTGTAGAGGGTAAAAGGGAAGGATGTGGAGGTGAGGCACGAGCGTAGGTCGACACAGATTCTTTATTAAACCCTCTAACATAAATGTACAGCCTGTGTGCCCCAGTATGGCGGCTGGGGCCGAGTCTCTGTAAAGGAGCCTGGAAGCCTCTCCAGTCTCTCTGTGTTCTCTTTATATAACTTCATTGACCTTGCGTAGAGACTGGGGCTGGCGCATATTGCATGGGGTTTGACAAAGACAATGTGTGACACTTTTATCATAACACGTTACCTTCATAACAATACATTTGCCTCCCTACGCTGCAGCTTAGAGCAGCAGGTGGCGAAGGCGCCTTATAGTCTGGTCTAATTACCCCTGTGGTGGGGCTACCCCCCTCAGTCCATTGTTCAGCCCCTCTGTCTGCTTCTGGTGTGAGACAATGTCCACCCGCAGTGTCTAGCGTCACCACACAGCCCCCCCGCCTTCCCCGAACACCCAGAAGGGGCTGTGACCCCCCGGTCGTTTGGGCTCAAGACGGCGCCCCTGGTGTCTGCAGCAGGGGGTTGCCGCTCCAGTCGAACTGTCCTGCTGGTAAAGTGTGTCGGAGGGCGTGTCAGTCCATGGGGGGAAAGGGGGAGGGGTAAAAAGCACTTGCTGCTCCGCTCCAAGTTCCAACACGTTGAACAGCCGTGGTTCGTGGGTGCATGGGGTCCGGTGTACGTCGTGCTGACGGAAGAAAGCCGGCAAAGGGCAGGTTTCTGGGACGGAGGTGTGGGCAGAATGATGTGGAGGATGAGGGGGAGGTGGGGGGAAACAATGGATTGCCGGCCCGGGACGTTCAAAGCATCTGGGCCGCGCAAAAATTGCGTGCAGATCAGCCTCGGGTGAGGAACTTTTCCAGTAAACCCTCTGGTGATCCGCAGCAGCTGTGAAAAAATTAAGTCTCTGACTCCTCGTGCGGGCCCGGTCCTGCGAGGATGTGGGGAAGGCGATCAGCCCAATTCCCTGAGGATGCGTAGCGGCTGTGAAAAAACAAGCTGTGTCAAGGAAACTGGTGATCTTGCTTTAGGTGCAGGGGCAGTCCTCAAGTTTCCGGGGAAAGCAATCGGCTACTGTCCGATTACGCAGCGGCTAAGAAACAGATACTACATGTCCTGTGGGCGAGGTGGCCCAGCTGCTTTAGGTGCGACGCACGAAGCCTAAAGTATCCGAGGATGGTGATCGACCGTGTTCCCCAGGAATGAGCAGCGGCTGAGGATGATGTATAAGTCTTTGGAGCCGGTTTGTCCCTGGTGCGTGGTGCACACTCTGGCGCAGTGACCACATAGCTGTATGTTGCGCTGTCCTCGTAATCCTGCAGTGTGCGCACAGGGCTTCTGTGTGCTGAAACTGTGCCGTCGGGAGGTGAGTCGGGGATGGGGAGCTTGACTCAATCGTGCAGACAGCGCCGATCTTCCCCTTTCAGGCTGTTTCTGTGTGGTGCTCCAGTGTGGATGACAAGGATGCAGACGATCCCTGGTACTCCAGAGTCCACAGCGCGGTGAAAGAGTAGACTGTCCATCTAATGTCAGGTCACCAATGTAGAAGGTAAAAGGGAAGGATGTGGAGGCGAGGCGCAAGCGTAGGTCGACACAGATTCTTTATTAAACCCTCTAACATAAATGTACAGCCTGTGTGCCCCAGCGTGGCCGCTGGGGCTGAGTCTCTGTAAAGGAGCCTGGAAGCCTCTCCAGTCTCTGCGTTCTCTTTACATAACTTTATTGACCTTGCGCAGAGACTGGGGCTGGCGCATATTGCATGGGGTTTGACAAAAGCAATGTGTGGCACAATTATCGTAACACGTTACATACAAAGGCAATGTGTGGCATGATTATCATAACACGTTACCTTCATAAGAATACATTCACCTCCCTGTGCTGCAGCTTAGAGCAGCCGGTGGCGAAGGCACCTTATAGTCTGGTCTGTGGGGCCACCCCCCCTCAGTCCATTGTTCAGCCCCTCTGTCTGCTTCTGGGTGTGAGATAATGTCCACCCGCAGTGTGTAGGTGTGGGTGGACATTGTTTTGTTTTCCAATTACTTTTATTTTTTTGACTTCTTAGATGGAACATGGATGGGAAATATAAGCTGCGGCTTCAGCCATCACCCTTTTTGGATCATTTATGTTGAACTGTATAATCCGAGGAGTTATTGTTTAATTTGACCTTGTTGGATTTTTTTCCCTTTTTTTCCCTTGAATATTTTAAACCTTAGCTGCTTTTAACAACCTTTCTTCAAAGTGGAGCTAGAATATTTTTGCTCAAATCTGTGACTTTTATAATAAATAAGAATAAATATCTGCTATGAACAGAGACTTGCTCAAAGCTTTGAGGCGAGGAAGAGATAGACTGTCAGAACCAAGTATTGAATATTATCGTGAAAAGGACTAAACAGAGAATATGATTACCTCCGTGCTCATTGCCAAGATGGTTGGGGGGGATTAGCGTCCATTGGGTGGCTCGTTTTGGCTCTCCTTTGGTGTCGGGCCACTCTTGGCTCCCGACTGTCCTTGCTGGAGTGTCTGGACGTGGCTATCATGCTGGCTAGCACTTGGTTGTGTTTTTGCTGCTCCTCGTGTGGCTGTGTGGAGGCAGACATTTTTGTTTTGGGTGCATGGCCGATGTGAGGACATCCTTCCCTCGCACTGTGGGAAAAATGTAACATTATATTTCAAGTAAATATTAATTTGCAAATATCACAACATAAATACCAAAAGCCAGTTTAGAAAGCTTGGGATCAGTCCGCCAAGGTCTCCGCCTTTGACTGCCACCTAATCCACATAGCACCGGACTTCCATGATCCCTCCTGCAGGTGGTGAACCTACTGGAGGGCGGACCCATGTAACTCCTTCGGGCTGAGCCCGGCCGGGTCCCATGGGTGGAAACCTGGCCACCAGACGCTAGCCTTCGAGCCCCTCCCCCAGGCCTGGCTCCAGGGTGGGGCCCCGGTAACCCCATACCGGGCGGGGTACACTGAATCCTTGATATACAATTTATCATGAGAGTCTGTTGGATCGTTCTTAGTCTGGCCCTTCACCCAGGACCAGTTTGTCTTGGGAGACCCTATCAGAGGCAAATTGCCCCGGACAACATAGCTCCTGGGATCACTGGGGCACGCAAACCCCCCCACCACGATAAGGTGACGATCCATGATGTTCAAGCATAAGGGTGTCCATATGTGCACCTGGCACCAGGACACCCTAGGCCGCAGGTCGATGATCGATTTTGTTATCGTATCATCAGACCTGCGACCGTATGTCTTGGACACCCGAGTAAAGAGAGGTGCAGAGCTGTCAACTGATCACCACCTGGTGGTGAGTTGGATCCGATGGCAGGGGAGGAAGCCATTCAGACCTGGTAGACCCAAACGTATAGTGAGGGTGTGCTGGGAGCGTCTGGCTGAGGCCCCTGTCCGGGAGGTCTTCAACTCCCACCTCCGGAAGAACTTCAACCACATTCCGAGGGAGTCTGGAGACATGGAGTCTGAATGGGCCATGTTCTCCACCTCTGTTGTTGAAGCAGCGGCCCAGAGCTGCGGCCGCAAGGTGGTCGGTGCATCTCGTGGTGGCAACCCCCGAACCAAGTGGTGGACACCAGTGGTGAGGGGGGCCATTAAGCTGAAGAAGGAGTCCTATCAAGCTTGGTTGGCTTGTGGGACTCCCGAAGCAGCTGAGGTGTACCGGCAGGCCAAGCGGAGTGCAGCTCGGGTGGTTGCTGAAGCAAAAACCCGGGTATGGGAGGAGTTCGGTGAGGCCATGGAACAAGACTTTCGGTCGGCTTCAAAGAGATTCTGGCAAACTGTTCGGCGGCTCAGGAGGGGAAAGCAGCTCCCCGTCCACACTGTGTATGGTGCGGATGGGACACTGTTGACTTCAACTGGGGATATCGTCGGGCGGTGGAAGGAATACTTCGAGGATCTCCTCAATCCCACTGATACGCCTTCCACAGAGGAAGCAGGGTTTGGGGACAAGGGGGATGACTCGCCTATCACAGGGGCTGAGGTCGCCAAGGTGGTTAAAAATCTCCTTGGTGGCCGGGCCCCGGGGGTGGACGAGATTCGCCCCGAGTACCTCAAGGCCCTGGATGTTGTTGGGTTGTCATGGTTGACACGCCTCTGCAACATTGCGTGGAGGTCGGGGGCAGTGCCTTTGGCATGGCAAACCGGGGTGGTGGTTCCTCTCTTCAAAAAAGGGGACCGGAGGGTGTGCTCCAACTTTAGAGGGATCACACTCCTCAGCCTCCCTGGGAAGGTCTATGCCAAGGTACTGGAGAGGAGAGTCTGGCCGTTGGTCGAACCTCGGATTCAGGAGGAGCAATGTGGTTTTCGTCCTGGCCGTGGCACATCGGACCAGCTCTTTACCCTCTCGAGAATTCTTGAGGGTTCGTGGGAGTTTGCCCAACCAGTTCACATGTGTTTTGTGGACTTGGAGAAGGCATTTGACCGCGTCCCTCGTGGATTTTTGTGGGGGGTGCTTCGGGAGTATGGGGTATCGGGCTTGTTGTTACGAGCTATTCGGTCTCTGTACGACTGTTGTGAGAGTTTAGTTCGTATTGCCAACACTCGGTCGGAGTCATTCCCAGTGAGAGTTGGACTCCGCCAGGGCTGCCCTTTGTCACCGGTCCTGTTCATAATTTTTATGGACAGGATTTCTAGGCGCAGCCAGGGAATGGAGGGTGTCATGCTTGGTGACCACAGGATCTCATCTCTGTTGTTTGCAGATGATGTTGTCCTGTTGGCTTCATCCAGCAATGACCTACAGCTCTTGCTGGGACGGTTTGCCGCTGAGTGTGAAGCGGCTGGGATGAGAATCAGCACCTCCAAGTCCGAGTCCATGGTCCTCAGCCGGAAAAAGGTGGATTGTCCTCTCCGGGTTGGGGACAGGCTCCTGCCCCAAGTGGAGGAGTTTAAGTATCTTGGGGTCTTGTTCACGAGTGAGGGGAAAATGGAGCGAGAGATCGACAGACGGATTGGAGCAGCATCTGCAGTGATGCGGACGTTGTACCGGTCTGTTGTGGTGAAGAGGGAGCTTAGTTCTAAGGCAAAGCTGTCGATTTACCAGTCAATCTACGTTCCTACTCTCACCTATGGTCACGAGCTTTGGGTAATGACCGAAAGAACGAGATCGCGGATACAAGCGGCTGAAATGAGCTTTCTCCGTAGGATTGCTGGACTCACCCTCAGAGATAGGGTGAGGAGCTCAGTCATCCGGGAGAGGCTCAGAGTAGAACCGCTGCTCCTCCACATTGAAAGGAGTCAGTTGAGGTGGTATGGGCATCTGATTAGGATGCCTCCTGGACGTCTCCCACTTGAGGTGTTTCAGGCACGTCCCACTGGGAGGAGACCCCGGGGCAGACCCAGGACTCGGTGGAGAGACTATGTCTCCCAGCTAGTCTGGGAACGCCTTGGTATCCCCTCTGAAGAGCTGGAGCAGGTGGCTGGGGAGAGGGAAGTCTGGGCTTCTCTGCTTGAACTGCTGCCTCCGCGACCCGGACCTCCGGAAAAGCGGTAGAAGATGGATGGATGGATGGACAACATAAATAATTCTTTTGTAAATTGTCTATGTTTTTTTCAACTGATTTAAGACAATTTTGCACCGCTGAATCCGAAAATGATATCTGTTTCTCTCAACCAGGTCAGGTTTTTATGTTAAGTTATAACCAGTTGTACAGCAGTTGTACAGGTGTACTGTAAATTGAATAGTAGACATTGATAAAGGTAAGTACGTGTAAACTGAATGTTACGTCATCATTGTTCAAAATTCAGAGAATTTCAAGAAATAAAAAAGAATTCTGTATCAAATAAAGCGAAAATGATCCGAAAAGGATCTGAAAATCCGAAAAGGATTAAGCGGAAGAAGATGGATGGATGGATGGATGGATCTGAGACATTTAAGTGTGACAAACATACAAAAAATGAGAACTCAGGAAGGGGGCAAACACTTTCTCACACCACTGTATGTTGTCCAGGGCAATTTGCATCTGGTAGGGTCTCCCAAGACAAACTGGTCCTGAGTGAAGGGCCAGATTAAAACTGATCTAACAGACTCCCATGATGAAAGAAATATCAAGGATTCAGTGTACCCTGTCCGATATGGGGTTACTGGGGCCCTGCCCTGGAGCCAGGCCTGGGGGAGGGATTCAATGGCTAGCGCCTGGTGGCTGGGTTTCTGCCCATGGGACCCGGCCGGGCTCAGCCCAAAGGAGTTACATGGGTCCACCCTCCAGTGGGCTCACCACCTACAGGAGGAACCATGGGGGTCCGATGCAATGTGGATTAGGTGACAGTTGAAGGCAGAGACCTTGGCAGTCTGATCTCCAGCTTTCAAAACTGGCTTAGCGATGGCAGAAATCAGGAGCAAAAATTTTGTTTTCTCCTGTTATGGAACAGGGACAAAGGACAGGACATAAGCAACACATGGAACCTAACAGAGGATGATGCTAGGATGCGACAGACATACTACAAAAGATTTTCAGTGTAACTCACGCAGAAAGCTAACCCAATACAGTATTCAATTCAATTCAATTCAATTCAACTTTATTTATATAGCGCCATTTCACAACAACAGTCATCTCAGAGCACTATCAACTGTAGGGAGGACCCTCACAGTTGCAGAAAGACCCCAGCAATCAGGCGATCCCCTGTGAGCAAGCACTTGGCGACGGTGGAGAGGAAAAACTCCCTTTTAACAGGAAGAAACCTCCAGCAGAACCAGGCTCAGGGAGGGGCAGTCATCTGCTGCGACTGGCTGGGGGGTGAGGGGACAGAGAAGAAGAAAAGAACAGACATGTAGAGAGCAAACAGCACGATGGGGACTCAATCTATGGGAGAGAACAAACAAATGTTAATGACCAGCAAAAAAAAAATATTTCATAGAGAGTGAGGAAAGGAGTGAGGCCCAGTACATTACTGGAGGTCCCCCGGCTGACTAAACCTATTAGCAGCATAACTAAGGGAGGGTTCAGAAACACATGATCCCTCCCTAATTGTAGGCTATATCAAAAAGGTAGGTTTTAGCCCTATTCTTAAAAACAGAGATCGAGTCTGACTCCCGAATCCAGATTGGCAGCTGATTCCACAGGAGAGGAGCTTGATAACTGAAGGCTCTGCCTCCCATTGTACTTTTGGAGATTCTAGGTATTACAAGTAAACCTGCATTTTGGGAGCGTAGTGCTCTGTTAGGATGATACGGTAGTATCAGATCTTTTAAATAAAAAGGAGCCTGATTGTTTAGAGCTTTGTAAGTAAGAAGAAGGATTTTAAACTTAATTCTAAACTCTATGGGAAGCCAATGAAGGGAGGCCAGAACCGGAGAGATATGATCTCTCTTTCTAGTACCTGTTAAAACTCTTGCTGCAGCATTTTGGATCAGCTGAAGACTTTTTAAAGATGTTTTAGGACAGCCTGATAATAAAGAATTACAATAATCTAATCTCGAGCTAACAAAAGCGTGGATCAGCTTCTCAGCATCACTCTGAGACAAGATGCTCCTAATCTTGGCAATATTACGCAAATGATAGAAGGCAGTCTTAGAAACAAATTTAATATGTGAATTGAAGGACAAATCCTGATCAAAAATAACTCCAAGGTTCCTCACAGAGCTATTAAGAGAAAGAGTAACTGCATCCAAACTGAAAGTTTGATTTGGAAAGGAATTTCTAAGGTTTTTTGGACCAACAAGAATGACTTCAGTCTTATCTGAATTTAATAGCAGGAAATTACAAGTCATCCAAACTTATTCAACTTATTCATATACAAACGTATTCATCATGTACAAGTTTCATGAAAAGACACAAGGGAGCGGTAAGTCACCAGTGAGTTTGAACATTTTGTCACAGAGCTCAAACTGCTTGTTAAAGGCTGTGACTATGGAAATAGTGATGAAATGGTCAGGGATCGGACTGTATTTGCCACTAACTCACCTCATGTCAGAGAAAAGCTGCTTAGCGAAGGCCCCAAGCTAATGCTGAACAAGGTAATAGATATAGCCTGCTCTTACGAGCTAGCCAAAGTGCAGCTAAAGGCCATGGCTGGCAACACTCATCAAGTGCATGTCATATGCTGTAGGACAGGAAAACCAGTTACTGCTGCACAAGCTAAAAGACCAAAGGGAGGCCCGAAACCCCAAAACAAACCCTGTAGTGCATGTGGAGAACACCACAGTGAACAGACAGTGTCAAGAAAGAGGAAAACAGTGCTTAAAGTGCAGAAAATTCAAGCACTTTGCATGAGTATGCAGATCAAAGCCTCACATCCCCAGAAGGACAGGGCGCAGAGAGGTGCACACTGTGCAAGAAGTTAATGAGGATTCCACATCAGAGTTGTTTGTGGATACTGTTGCAGCGGCAGAAGAGAGTGAGGACAGTACATATGCAGATGTAGGACTGGGTCCAAGTAATACAAAACTGACATTCAAGTTCGACACTGGAGCACAAGCAAGCATTATACCCACAAATGTCTTCAAAAAGCTCATGGCCAGCACAATGCTAAAAAAAGACAAACAAAAGCTATTTGGCTATGGAGGGCACCCACTAAAAGTGAGAGGTTACAGTAACCTGGAGAGCAGATACAAGGACAGAGCAACCACGCGAATATTCTATGTTGTGGACTGCAAGGGCCCATCCAAATTAGGCTTCAGAGCATGCATAACCCTTGGACTGATCAAAGTGGTGTATGATGTCACAGCCATGAGCAAGAAAGAGCACCTCACCCAGCCAACAGAAATACTGAGTGAGTACTCGGGCATTTTTAAAGGCATTGGTGAATTTCAGGGAGAGTGCAACTTCATGATAGACCCCAGTGTAACACCAGTAGTCTGCCTGCCAAGAAGAGTGCCTTTTGCCCTCAGAGACCATCTGAAAGGAGTGCTAGATAACATGGAAAGGGACAACATCATACGGAGGGTCACTGAACCCACCCAATGGGTTAACGCACTAGTAACTTGTGAAAAGCTTAAGACTCACAAGCTTTGTGTGTGCCTGAATCCACAACCCTTGAACAAAACAATAATGAGACTGCACTACCCTCTCCCAACACTTGATGATGTGTCTCACAAACTGGCAGAAGCCAAGGTTTTTAGTGTACTGGATGCACAATCAGGTTACTGGACTATCAAACGCAGCAAAGAGTCATCTCTACTAACTACTTTTAATATCATGTTTGGCAGATACCACTTCCTCAGGCTTGTTTTTGGCATTGTGTCTGCCCAGGATGAATTCCAGAGAAGGGTCGATGAGACATATGTAATTTCCCAGTTTGGGATTCATAAAGTACATCTATCTATCTATCCATCCATCTATATGAGGGCCTGGAGGGAGTGGCTGGCATCGTGGATGACATTATTGTGTTTGGGAAGACAAGAGACAAGCATGACCAAAATCTCAGAGCCATGCTCACCTGCACCAGAGAGAGAGGTCTAAAGCTGAACCCAGACAAATGTTCCACCTGTGATACAGAGGTGAGCTTCTTTGACACAAGCTCACAGCTGATGGACTGAAACCAGACCCTGTCAAGGTGAAAGCTATCTGTGACATGCAACCACAAGAAAATGAAGTAGAGTTAGAGACAATCCTCAGCATGGTGAATTATCTTGCCAGATTTGCCTGTAATCTGGCAGAGATGAGTGCAACACTTAGACACCTGCTTCAACAAGACACACAGTTCCCATGGGATGAGACACACGAGAAGGTGTTTCAGCAGATAAAAGAGATTATCACAGCCGAACCATTGCCAATGCTAGCCTACTTATATATAGCCCAATAATAAGTCTTATATTTCCAAGGAATTAAAATGGTGCATAGTACAGAAAAAGATTGCTTTTAAGAATGGGGACATGTTAGGTATGAAAAATATACAGAAAGAAATTAATTACAAACTAAGAACAGCTAGAGATGAGACGAGGAAGAAATTTGAATCTGAATGCCTAGGAAAAAGTTCTAGGAAACTGTGGGACTCAGTTAAAGTAATGACAAAGATGACTCCATCCAAAACCTGCATTAATGTAATGAATGAGGAAGAAAAGGCAAACGAGTTGAATAATTTCTTTTGCAGATTTGAGACTAGAGATTTTTCTCATGAACAAAAAGCTGCTCTGGACGCTATATCAGTATTAGGCTCCGAAAAAATTATAGTTGACCAGCATGCTGTGGAAAGATTTTTCTCACATATGTGCCCCAGGAAGGCATCTGGACCTGACGGGACCTCTGGGCGCTTACTGAAGTCATGTAGTGAGGAACTAGCAGAAGCCTGGAGTCCCATCTACCAGAAGTCTTTAGATACGTGTTCTGTCCCAGTAATTTGGAAAAGCTCTATTATAATTCCTGTACCAAAGAAAGCAAGCTGTAAAGAGAATAATGACTATCGTCCTGTTGCACTGACCTCACTGGTAATGAAGTGCCTCGAGAAGATTGTCACTGACATTCTGAAAACTGATTTTGGAGGACTTTTGGATCCTCTGCAGTTTGCTTATAAAAATTATAGAAGTACAGAGGATGCCATTCTAACCTTAACTCATTCTGTGTTTAAACATTTGGAGGAGACAACCTCATATGCACGTCTTTTATTGGTTGATTTTAGTTCAGCTTTTAACACACTGCAACCACACCTTTTAATTAAGAGGTTAAATGATTTTAAAGTGCATCCTGTCATTATTAAATGGTACCACTCATTTTTAACTTATCGTAAACAGCAAGTTAGTGTAAATGGAACTTTATCTAAATCCAGGACCCTCAGCACAGGAGCTCCCCAAGGCTGTGTTAGTTCACCATTTTTGTTCACCTTGTACACTGATGAGTGCAGAAGTGTCTATCCAGGCAATCAAATTATTAAATTTTCTGATGACACTGCTATTTTATCACTACTTCAAAAGACTCATGATCTGTCAAGCTATTTTATAGAAATTCAGAGGTTTGTCAATTGGTGTGACGACAGTCATCTCATTTTGAATACTGATAAAACAAAGGAGATGGTGTTTGACCCTCGGGGAGTTGGTGACCACAGGCCTGTGGTCATCCACAACCACACTATAACACAGGTTAGTTCCTATAAATATTTGGGAGTATTTATTGACAATTCATTAACCTGGAGCACACATATTGATTACCTCTGCATTAGACTACAACAGCGGCTGCATTTCTTGCATAGATTAAGAATACATGGTGTTGACAAAAGGATTATGTTAATATTTTACCAGGCTGTGTTGGAGAGCTGTATTAGATACAGCATTACAGCTTGGTTTGGCAACCTCTCTGTCAAACTTAAGAACAGAGTGTTGCGTTTAATTCATACAGCATGGAAAATTATTGGCGTTAAAGAGTATTTACCCATGCAGATCTTACACGACCAGGCAGCCTGTAGACAAGCTCAAAAAAATAATCAGTGACATGAGCCATGTACTAAACAATGAATATGTGCGGCTGCCCTCAGGGAGGAGATACAGAGTCCCCAAGTGCAGGTTCAATAGATACAAGAACTCCTTTATCCCGACGTCAGTAAAACTTTTAAACTCAGATAAATAGGTCAGGGACACTGATAACTCCTGTTCTTAATGACTGCTGTTATATATATTTATGTATGTATGTACTTGTATTATTTATTGGGTTTTATTTCATTCATTATGTACTACATCCATTGTGTATGTGTGGATTGTGTGGTTGCAGCACGGGTGACAAGCCCAAGACAAATTTCCCCTTGAGGGACAATAAAGTTTATCTTATCTTATCTTACTTCGGCCCCCACAAAGAGGTAACATTGCAAGTTGATGCATCAAAAAACAGCTTAGGACAACAGACCAGTTGCCTACGCCTCAAAGCTGCTCAACAGCACAGAGCAGAACTATGCCCAAATAGAGAAGGAACTGTATGCTATTCTTTTCAGCTGCAAAAGATTCTATGAGTGCATATATGGACGACACATCAATGTAGAATCAGACTACAAGCCACGAGAAAGCATACTGCGCAAGCCACGAGGCCTCGCACCACTGCGCCTACAGTGCATGCTGCTCACACTACAGAAACACAGTATAACTCTCATCCAGAAATCAGGAAAAGAGATTCTGGTAGTCGACACATCGTTGAGAAAATCCATGGAAGACACTAACAACTCATTAAGCAAGACCATGGAGACCCAAGTACACACTGTCATCAGCACAGTTTCAGGACTTTTATTTTGAAATATCACAGGGTGGAAACCGGAAGTGTTGTATACACATAGGTAACTTAGCACAGAGATAAGCCACTGTTGTAGAGTTAGAGATGCCTTAATGAAAAGTCTGCCGACATTTTGAAACTCCCGTTCAAGCGTGTGACCTTGTATTCGTCAACAAGTAGGCAGACACAACTTTTAGATCCTGACATCCTCAGTAACTATCAACCTGTATCCAACTTACCGTTTTTAAGTAGTTTTAGAATTTTTTTTATCCAATTAAACAATTTTCTTATCAATCCCAACATTTTTGAAAGATTTCAATTTGGTTAAACCCCAGTACCGTGACAGCCTTTTTAAATTGTTAATGATATCAGTTGTAAAATGTGTTATGTCTGGACATACGTGTGGACACGTCCACATGTTGAGGCTAGCTTTACTGAAGGTTAGCCTAGCAGGATGGTATAGAAAAGTGGGTGGTTGGTAGTAGGTAGGGCGCCAAGAGAGAGGCAGCCGTGTAATATACCCTGCGGTGTTGTGGTGTCACACGTCCGTACGTGCTACTGCAGCGTAGTGCGTTGCACCATTTCACATACACCACATTTACTCCTCCATTGAGAAGCTTAGAACTTGAGCTCACTTAGCTAGTTTAGTTAGCTTAGCAAGAACAAGCTAGCACACAAACATACTTGTTTATCAGGCTAATGTACAGCTGAAACACACATATGACTGAGCCGAACAGGCCGGTATAAAGATTAGCGTATTGGTTAATACTGGGCTGAACAGGCCGTTATAATGAACTACTTAAAGCACATTTCAACCATAACATTTTTACCTGGGCAACCAGGTAGACTGCCAGTGTGCCCCCATGATCATGTGGGATATTCTGCCACTGAACAGACCATGCGCTGACTACCAATGTATTAGTGCTCAAGATGACGAGGTCTCCATCGGACTCGTGCCAGGCGGGGCTCAGGCTGCACCGGCCCAAGTGGTTCCATCGGGCGCCCCGCTGGATCTGTGAACCATTCATTGGTGAAGTCCCAGTCTAGGTGGGCCAGCTTGGTCGCGGTCCCTTGATCAGGAGCAGGAGGTGGTGTCATCTTTCTGTGGCAGCTGGTGTGCCATCGTGGCCCATCAATCAGAAGGAAGGCGGCTTGTCCTGGCTGAGCAATGATCCGCATCGGTGCTGGCCAGAAGGACTGCAGCTTGTACGAGCAATCGGGTCGACGTACCTGGATCCAGTCGAGCACCGTGAGTGAAGGGCACACTGCTCGGCGTTCCTTCCTCATGGCATACTGTTGTTGCTCTGCAACCCTATTGTTAGGGGACAGCGCTACCGCTGGAGTGTCATCTGATGGAGGACGTGGCCAGTCCTGATCAGCTACGGCTTGCAACTCCTGCAGTGATGCGGCAGCTTGAGGAGGCTTGTGCTGCATGAGGCGCTTCCATCGTCACTCTTCCGTACTGCTGTCGGAGAAAGGCGCAATTACTGGGGCATCATCTGGTGGAGGACATGAGCTGTCCGGGGAAATACTGTATGTAGTGGCAAGCCGGTCTTGCCACTGACGGGGTAGGCCTTGCCTTCTTCTGTGTCCTGCATGACTGTGGACCGGAACTCCTGTGATGAGGCGGAAGCTCGAGGACACTCATGCTGCGTGAGGACCAGCTCCGGGGTCCTGTGTGGATGCAGTCTGGAGCTCCTGTAGCCGCTCTGGGTGCTGTGTGGATGCGGTCTAGAGCTGCTGTGGTGGCTCCAGTTCTACAGGGTTCTGCTTGGTGTGCGGTACGAAGCAGAGAGCGGCTGCATCCATGTCTGAGTATAGTGGACTTGGGCCATTGTCAGTCAAACTGAGCTTTCTGCTGGGTCTGCGTACTGTGGTGCCTTGCTGTCCCGCAACGTCTACCTCAGGGTTACCATGAAGAGACATGGGGTCAAAGGGCTGAGCAGCCAGGGCAACAGCTTGTACCAGCAGAGCTGAATGTGGAGACTGCAGGTCGGACCTGCTAGCTGTGATTCTAACTGGGCAGCCGCTTCCAGCTCTAGCTGGAACGCTAACTCCACCATGTCTGCCAATGGCAGGTTGTCCAGCGCTGTCATTAGCTTCTCCCACAGCCTCGGATTTGTGGTGTGCATCGCTAACTGGTCTAGCACCAACTTGTCTTCCAAGGGGCCGAATTCACACACACTAGCCAAACAGTGGCGGTCGGTGACATATTGCTGGACCGACTCACTCGCAAGCTGTCGGCGCTGGCGAAACATGAGTCTCCGGAGCTTTACACTCTGTATCAGCAAAATGTGGTAGTGGAGCTAAGCTGCCAACTAGGGCTGACGACTGTCGGACTGTCAGTGAAATGTTCGGTCAACAAAGTCACACACATGACACAGGTGTGTGCAGGTGCAAGTGTTTGTAAGACATGTTGTCCCTCGCTGCCAAGGCTGGTAATTAGCATAGCTCATAGCCTAGCTTCCTGTAGGTTAATAGTGATAGCATACGTTGCAAACGATTCACACCAGCAGGACCAAGGGATAGGTGGCTCACCAGGCAGAATGGGGAACGGTGGTAGAGATATAAGCAGCGTTTCCATTATCCGAGTTGCCAATGTTATGTCTGGAAATAAGTGCAGACATGTCCACGTGTTGAAGCTAGCTTTATTGAAGGTTAGCGTAACAGGATGGTATAGAACAATGGGTGACTGGTAGAAGGTAGGGCGCAAAGAGAGAGGGCTGGCCCTGCAGAATCGTGACTGTTGTGTCTCTAATTAAGAAGGAATCGAGGTGACGTTTTATAGTTTTATTAGAACATGGGACCAAGAACACAGGAGTCACTACGCTAGCCTAGGAGCCACAGCGAAGAGACAAGATGTCTCCTGCTGCTGGCTTATATACCCCAGGTGACACCAACCCCCCAGAGGCGGGGTGCCCCCCCCCACGCTAGGGCACCGCCATAATAATTTATATATATGGTATGGGGGAACCATGCTGTGGTATTCATCTCAGACTGGAAGGAAGGGAGATGCAGTGAATTCCTCTGACGGAAGAGCATGGGGATTAAGGGGCTGGGGGACAAAAGGAATTGTGATGCGAGAATCAATTGTGATGCAGGACCTCGGGCAATAGGGACGTGTGAGTGTTGTAATATAAAAGAGAGTCCCTGCTACAGAATGTTAATGTTTTCTGATTCTGAGAGATGTGAGAGAGTGAATAAAGTTCATCTGCTCTGAATGCTTAGCCTGGTTATTCCTCTCTCCACACTGGTGACCCTTGATGAATAATGAAACACGAGGCAAACACCCCGGAGATGACCCGGACAGGAAGCCCCAGCAACGCGTGCGTCGTTTCAGTCAAACTACCAGACTTTTGGCTGCACGACCTGAAGTCTTGGTTCCTCCACACCGAGGCCCAGTTCGCGCTCCGGGGAATAACGGCAGATGGCACCAGATATTACTACGTGGTCGCAGCGCTGGAAGCTCGCACGACTCAGCAAGTAGCAAGCCTGCTCCAACAGCCCACAGCCCGCGACAAATACGGGGCTCTCAAAGCTGCGCTGACCCGACGCTACACGGTCTCGGACTGTGAGAGAGTGGAGAGGCTCCTGACACGCTCCGAGTTAGGAGACGGGTCAGCGGTTGAACTGATGGAGAAGATGTTGGCGTTGATGGGCATGGACGACGGGCATTTTCTATTTGCCCACCTTTTCCTCCGGAACCTCCTAACAGTGGCCAGAGTAGTCCTTGCCAACTCACCGTTGCTGGCTGCGCGTGACTACCGTGCGCTAGCCCAGGAGGCAGATTGGATCATCCTCACCACCAGAGCCCTCACAGTGAACGCAGTGGCGTCGGAACCCAGCGAGACAGCCAGCGGAAATGAGGAGCCAGCAATGGTAGCGGCAGTGGGGGCCAGGAAGCGCCAGAGAGACACGCTCTGCTCCTACCACCACCGTTTTGGAGAGGACGCACGCCGATGTGTGCCACCGTGCCAATTCAAGCGTTCGGGAAACGCCAGGACCGGCAGTCGGTAGCAGCTGTGACTGCCGGTGAAGAAAGCAAGCTGCTCTACGTGACAGACTCACGCTCAGGGAGACAGTTCCTCGTGGACTCCGGCTCCCAAAAGAGCCTCATCCTGCCATCCTACGCCGACCGGCTAGCGGGTGCTAGCGGCCCTGAACTGACGGCCGCAAGTGGCTCAGACATTAAGACTTTTGGTGAGAGGACACTGACTGTATCCCTGCACGGCCGTATGTACCAGTGGACATTCATCATAGCGGCATGCAGTTTCCCAATCTTAGGCGCTGATTTTTTGTATGCACACGGACTACTAGTCGATGTTGCTAACAGATGCCTGATTAATGTAATGTCTTTTGATTCTCTCCCCTATACAGCTCAAGGAGCCGGGCCAACAACGCTAGCCAACGTCACAGCTCCAGGTGGTAAGTTCCACACACTGCTCACTCAGTTCCCAGCACTCACGGTCCCGACATTTTCGGCAGCCATCGAAACACGGGGTGGAGCACTTCATTACCACCACCGGGCCACCCGTTTTCGCACGACCTCAGCGCCCGGACACAGCTAAACTGGCCATAGCGTGCGAGGAGTTTGCCAACTTGGAAAGGCTGGGCATCATAAGATAAGATAAGATAAGATAAGCCTTTATTAGTCCCACAACGGGGAAATTCCAGGATTGCAACAGCACAGGGATAGCAACACTCAGAGCAACAATCAGAAGGCAAGAAAAAAAACAAGCAAGCAAGAGCAGCTAATATACATATGTACATATTACTATAAAATATACAGTATATATACACACACACACACAGACACACAGTGCAGAGCATTGTAGCTGGATGGAATAAATATATGAATATATGAACACACAGTGCGGAGCATTGTAGCTAGATGGAATAAATATGTAAATATATAAACACCCACAGTATGGAGCATTGCAGCTAGGTGGAATAAATATGCAAGTATATAAACACACACAGTGCGGAGCAATGTAGCTAGATGGAATAATATGTAGATATATAAAAACACAGTGCGGAGCATTGTAGCTAGATGGAATAAATATGTAAATATATAAACACACACAGTGCAGAGCATTGTTGCTAGGTGGGATGAAACAGCATAACCGTCTATTTAGTTATCCTACATGGTATGATTATGTGCCCATACATATTCTCACCCTCCATAGCGACCGGTATGTTCCTAGTTGTATGCCGGAGAGGACCATTGTGTAAGTCTATTGCATCTTTTGCATTCAAAAAAACTATTAGTTTGTTACGTCTTTTTGCTATCTCTGCGAGCAGCCCTGCTTAGGTTGTACAGTCTGACAGCCGTTGGTAGGAAGGACCTACGAAACCTCTCGGTTGTGCACCTGGGATGATGTAGTCTGCTGCTAAATGAGCTCCTCAGTGCATCCAGTATGCCCTGCATAGGGTGGAACTCGGACTCCAGCAGAGATGACAGTTTAGCCACCGTCCTTCTCTCTCCTATCTCCTCCATCGGATCAAGGCGCTGCCCCAGGACAGAGCTAGCTTTCTTAATCAGTTTGTTCAGTCTCTTCCTATCGGCTGCAGTAATGCCACTGCCCCAGCAGACCACTCCAAAAGTGATGGCTGATGCCACCACCGTGTCATAGAATGACTTCAGCAGCGCCCCTTGTACACCAAAAGACCTGAGTCTCCTCAGCAGGAACAGCCTGCGCTGTCCCTTCTTGTAGAGTGCGTCAGTATTGTGTGACCAGTCTAGTTTATTGTTCAGATGAATACCCAGGTACTTATAGGATGTCACCATCTCGATGTCTGTTCCCTGTATATTTACTGGTGCTGTGAGGGGCTGCCCATGCCTGCGGCAGTCCACCACCAGCTCCTTAGTTTTCCTCGCGTTGATCTGGAGGCAGTTCCGATGGCACCAGTCCACAAAGTCCTGGATAAGCCCTCTGTACTCAGCTTCATCTCTGGTGGAGATGAGACCAACGATCGCAGAGTCATCAGAGAACTTCTGTAGATGGCAATGTGTTGTGTTGTGTGAGAAGTCCGCAGTATAAAGAGTGAACAGGAAGGGAGCCAGCACCGTTCCCTGGGGGGCCCCCGTGCTACTGATGATCGTGTCGGAAACACAGTCCCGGGTTCTCACAAACTGAGGCCGGTTCGTGAGGTAGTCCAGGATCCATGATGACAGGTGCTGGTCCACCCCTGCGCGCAGCAGCTTGTCCTTCAGGATCATCGGTTGGATGGTGTTGAAAGCACTGGAGAAGTCAAAGAACATGATCCTCACCATATTCCCGGGCTTCTCCAGGTGGGACAGAGAACGGTGAAGGAGGAAGATCACCGCATCCTCCACCCCAATGCCATGCTGGTAGGCGAACTGGAGTGGATCCATCGCTGGTTCCACCAGGGGGCGGAGATGAGCAAGGAGCAGTCTCTCCAGGGTCTTCATCAAGTGGGACGTCAAGGCCACCGGTCTGTAGCTGTTCAGGTCTTTGGGGTGGGAAGTTTTTGGTACAGGTACCACACAAGATGTTTTCCACAGCTGTGGTACCCTCCCCAGTTTCAGGCTCATGTTGAAGATATACGTCACAATCCCACACAGCTGGTCTGCACAGGACTTGAGGAGCTTTGCGCTGATGCCGTCCGGTCCCGACGCCTTCCTCGCCTTGATCTTCCTCAGCTCCGTCCTCACCTGGGTCTCGGTCAGGGTCAGGATGGGGGGCTGTGTGTTGGGAGTGGGGGGGGGGGTGTCGGTGGAGTGGGGAGTGGGCAGCAGGACTTGATTTCTTAGAGGCAGCAGTGGTTGTTGTGCAGACAGGGGGGAGGGCGGTTGGTCAAATCTATTGAAAAACAGATTCAGGTTGTTCGCCCACTCCCTGCCCCCCGTGGCCTGGGGGGAGGTATTCTGGAGCCCCGAGATGGTTTTGAGGTTTCTCCAGACCCCGCTGATGTCGCTCTGTTGCAGCTTGTCCTCCATCTTCTTCCTGAAGCTGTCCTTGCCTTCTCTGATCTTTCTCCTCAGCTCCCTCTGTACGGACTTCAGCATCTCCCTGTTCCCCGACCTGAAGATCCTCTTCTTCTCTCTCAGAAGTGTTTTTATCTCAGGGTTGATCCAGGGTTTGTTGTTTGAGTGACGCCGTATGGTCTTGGTGGGAACGGATTTGTCCACACAGAAGCTGAGGTAGCCCGTGAAGGTGTGAATGAGGCCATCGATGTCCTCACCATGTGGATCGCAGAGCTGCTTCCAGGCAGTGGCTTCAAAACAGTCCTTTAGAGTGTCCATTGTCTCCTCAGACCATAACTCCACAGTGTGCATGGCCGGAGGTTGTCTGTGCACTAGGGGTTTGTACACCGGTCGGAGATGAACCAAGTTGTGATCCGATCTCCCAAGTGGGGGGAGTTGTGATGAGGTGTACGCCTCCTTAGTATTTGCGTAGAACAAATCCAGTGTTTTATTGTCTCTAGTGTGGCATGTGACATATTGGGTGAAAGTGGGCAGAATGGGAGACAGTGAAACGTGGTTGAAATCGCCTGAGATGAGGAGAAGAGCATCTGGGTGTTCTGTCTGCAGCCTGCTGGTTACTGAATGGATGACGTCACGCGCTGTCCCAGCGTTCGCCGTCGGATTTGCATAAACAACAATGCAGATCACGTGTGAGTGTTCTCTCGGGAGATATGTAGGCCTCATGCTAACAGCTAGCAACTCAATGTCTTTGCTGCAGTGTCGTTGTTTAACAGTGATATGTCCCGGTCTGCACCAGTTGTTGTTAACATACATTATCACTCCACCGCCCCTAGCTTTGCCACTCTCTGGTGTTCGGTCAGCTCGTATCATGTGAAAACCCTCCAGCTCAATGTTAGCATCTGCTGCTAGTTCAGTTAGCCACGTCTCAGTAAACAAAAGGAGAGAGCACTCCCGGTAAGTGCTATCATAACGGGAGATAGCCGCTAGCTCATCTAACTTTCCCAGTATCGACCGTACATTTCCCATGACAACAGATGGAAGGGAGGGTCTGTACCTTATATTTTTTGTCCTCCGCCTTACTCCAGCCCGGCAGCCGCGACGCTTTCGCCTCAATTCTCTCGGTATGTCGAGTTTTTCCAGTGGGACCGGGTGGCGGTTAAATGCTAGCAGCTCTTCCCTGTTGTATCGTATCCTGCTATAAACAGTGGCTCCGTCCACTGGCTCAGGAGACATTTGGGACGATCTGTGTGTCCGTGATATAAGTGGGGTGAAAAAAAAAGTGATCAAAAGAGAGAGGAAGGGAAAAAAAAACTCGGAATCGAGCCACTGTTGCAAAAGGCAGCCTACTGGTGTGGCGCCGAGAGGCGCCCATGGGCATCCCCACTACATATGGTCCCTAAGGCCGAGGGATCATGGTGACTTTGCAGAGATTTCCGCAGATTAAACAACGCCACAGCGCACGACCGCTACCTGATCCCCCCTATTCAGGATTTTTCCATTCACCTCGCCGGGGCACGTATTTTGAGCGGAAGCAGGCGTTCTCTGAGGTTAAAACAGCCCTGGCAAACGCCGCACTACTGGCACACCCGGACCCGGTGACTCAGATAGCGCTCACTACTGACGCCTCGGACGTGGCCATAGGGGCCGTCATGGAGCAATGCGTCTCCGGTTTGTGGCAGTCGCTTGCCTTTTTTAGCAGGTCTTTGCGCGACAGTGAGCATAAATACAGTGCGTTCGACAGAGAGTTACTGGTTCTCCACCTGGCCATGTTAAACATGGACGTGCCACCTATGTGCGTTCTGACATAGTTGAAGCAAATCACCTGATAACAACACATTTCTCAGACACCATAATCATTGGTGGCTTCCATATTGTCAATGTGTACAAGCCCCCTAATGCCAACTGGGATCTGCAGGTCTTACCCACCCTACCCCACCCTGCCATCTATGTGGGGGACTTTAACAGCCGTCACCCTGACTGGGGGTACCCAGCAGTGGACAGTGATGGGAGGCACTTTCAGACTGGGCATCCAGAAATGACCTCGCTTTGATATACGACCCCAAACAAAGAGGAACCTTCCACTCTGCTAGGTGGAAGAAGGACTATTCTCCTGACCTGTGTTGGGTCAGCTCTTTGAATGGGGAGCCATATCCTACACAGATCCTCATTCTTGATGATTTTCCACACAGCCAACACCGGCCCCTGCTTGTACACATTGGCCTACAACTTCCAGTCATATACAGCCCAAGGAAGATGCGCTGGAACTTCCGCAAAGCCAACTGGAAGAAATTCAGTGAAACTCTGGACCGGAGCGTTGTTACCATCCCACTCCACACCATCACTGTAGATGAAGCATACAACCGCTTCTGCAGCGCAATCTTCAAGGCTGCCCATACTGCAATCCCACGAGGCTACCGACCCCTCTATGTCCCATGTTTGGACGGAGAAAGTGCTGCCCTCCTACAATCCTATCAAACATCAGGGGACCCAGAGATAGCAGACCATCTCATTGAATCGCTAAATACAGCCCGGCGAAAGAAATGGGAGGAGACAGTTGCTGACCAGAGCTTTACCCACTCTAGCAGGAAATGTTGGAGCCTCATCCGTCGCCTAGGAGCTGCACAGAAGCCCCCTAGCCAAAGCCGAGCATCCATCACACCCAACCAAGTTGCATCCCACCTACTGACTATCGCCAAAGCACCCCAAGACAAAGACACCAGAAGAGCAGTTACAACTGAGCTAAAAAAACACCAAAAAATGCCTGTAGAGGAAACGAACCCTGAACCCTTCGAGGCTGCTGAACTGGAGAAAGTCCTACAGGGCCTGAAATGTGGAAAGGCAGCAGGATACGATAACATCTTCCCAGAATTCATGAAAAATCTTGGCCCCCGAGCCCTAACCTGGTTGACACAATTTTACACAAGGATCACACAAACAAACTCTATCCCAAAGAAATGGCGGACAGCAAAGGTCATTGCCATCCCAAAACCTGGCAAAGACCACAAACTACCAGCAAGCTACCGCCCAATCTCCCTACTCAGCGTTCCTTACAAAATCATGGAGCGCCTAATACTGCAACGCATTTCCCCAGAAATAGAGGATATTCTAAGTGTGGATCAAGCAGGTTTCCGCAAGGACCGCAGTACAGGAGAACAAGTACTGGCCCTAACCACCTTCATCGAAAATGGCTTCGAGAGCAGACTGAAGACAGGGGCTGTGTTTCTCGATCTTACAGCCGCCTATGATACGGTCTGGCACAAAGGCCTCCTCCTGAAACTTATAAAGGCGATCCCTGCTTGGGCAACAGCAATTATAAAAACCCTGCTGACCAACCGAAGGTTCAGAGTCCACCTCAGTCAGAACACAAGTGCATGGAGAATGCAGAAAAACGGACTCCCACAAGGCTCAGTTCTAGCTCCAACTCTGTTCAACCTCTACATAAACGACCTGCCTACTACAAAATCCCGCAAATTCATCTATGCAGACGACATCTGTTTGGCATTCCAAGCACCAGACTTTGAACCACTGGAACGGGTGCTCACGGAAGATCTTGCCAAACTGGACCAGTTCTGCAAAATCTGGCGCCTAAAACCAAGCCCAGCAAAAACCGTCTCCAGTGTATTCCATCTCCACAATGCAAAAGCTGCCAGAGAACTAAACATCCACCTGAGCGGACTCAAGCTTAAGCATGCCCCAAATCCAACTTATCTTGGAGTGACCCTTGATAGGACCTTATCCTTCAAGGAACATCTAAAGGGGACGGCTGCTAAGGTGAAGGTACGAAACAACCTGCTCTGCAAGCTCGCTGGTGCAAAATGGGGGGCGGCAGTCTCCACCCTGCGCACCTCAGCACTGGCCCTTTCATACTCTGTAGCAGAATATTGTGCCCCTGCCTGGTCCAGGTCATCTTACTCACACCATGTAGACACCCAGCTCAACTCAACAATGAGAACTATAACTGGAACAATCCGCTCAACACCACTCCCCTGGCTCTCTGTACTGTCAAACATAGCCCCTCCACACATCCGGCGAGCAGCATTAACTCAAAGGATGCTCCAAAAAGTTAAAGATTCTCCTCACTTGCCAATCCATGCAGATATCTACACCCCACCCACTGCCCGACTTTCATCCAGACGGCCGATTTGGAAAAACCCTCCCCCAGCTGACTTTACCATCCAGACAGCTTGGCAAGAGGAATGGGAGACCAAGGAGGTCCCAAACAAACAGCTGGTGACAAACCCCAACCAACAGGTCCCGGGCACCAACCTCCCAAGGAGACAGTGGTCTACACTCAATCGCTTCAGGACTGGACATGGCCCCTGCTTGGCCAGCCTTCACAGATGGGGCAGTAGCCCTAGCCCACTGTGCGCATGTGGAGAGGAGCAAACAATGGAACACATCATAGAGGTTTGCCCGCTCCAAAGACTGGAAGGAGGATTACACACCCTCCATACAGCAAACCAGGAGGCAACTGCTTGGCTTAAGGACTTTGCATTCGCTAAATAAAAATCCACCTGGCCATACATCACTTCCAGTTCTGGCTGGAAGGGCGTACCTTCACTGTGTTCGTGGACCACAAGCCGCTAACGTACACGATGGCCAAGGTTTCTGAACCATGGTCGGGCCAGCAGCAGAGACAGCTGGCCGCGATCTCGGAGTTTACGACCGACATTCAGCATGTGGCCGGTAAACTTAACGTGGTGGCGGACTGCCTCTCGCGCGCATTAGTGGCCCCAGTCTACGTAGGGATAGATTACACGGCCATGGCCGCAGAGCAGATCGGCGATGTGGACGTGTGCGTGCTCCAGTCTGGACCAACAGGGTTAAGACTGGAGAGAAGGGACTGCAAGACGGCAGCCCCCCCAATCTGTGACGTCTCCACAGGACACCTGCGCCCGGTGGTCCCACGCGCTTGGCGCCACCGCGTTTTTGAGTCTGTTTACTCCCTGGCGCACCCAGGAGTGTGCACGTCAGTCAAAATGGTGGGAGCAAAGTTCGTATGGCCGAGGCGGCGCAAACAGGTGAAAGAGTGGGCTGCAGCCTGCGTAGCGTGCCAACGAGCCAAAGTGCACAGTCACACAAAGGCCCCTTTGGAGCCATTCCATATCCCAGCTAAGAGGTTCGACCACATTCACGTGGACCTCATGGGCCCCCTCCCACCATCGCAGGGGTTCACGCACCTCCTGACAGTGGTAGATCGCACCACACGATGGCCAGAAGCAGTCCCATTAGCTTCCACCGCGTCCGCAGACGTGGCACGTGCTTTTTTGACAACATGAGTGGCACATTTTGGCACCCCTTCGGACATCACGTTCGATCTGGGCCCTCAGTTTGTTTCCGACCTCTGGTCCATGACGGCCCAGAGCCTGGGCGTCGCAATTCATCGCACGACCACGTACAACCCACAGGCCAATGGGTTATGTGAGCGTTTCCATAGGTCACTGAAAGCAGCGCTCAGGGCTTCGCTTATGGATGCAAATTGGATGGACCGGTTGCCGTGGGTTCTATTAGGGTTGCATTCCGCACCGAAAGAGGATTTGGAGGCTTCCCCAGCAGAGCTTGTTTTTTCTCAGCCGCTGCGGCTCCCCGGGGAATTTTTACCAGATAACCCCGCGCCGAACACCCATCCGTCCCCGCATTCACAGCATAGCACAGATGCAGGGACGCTACCTGGCCCGGCCCACCACTGTTTTCCCCACGCTGTTGTGCCGAAAACCTTGAAGGATGCGCCGTTTGTGTTTGTCAGGCAGGACGCCCACCGGCCCCCATTGCGCCCACCCTACAATGGCCCGTTTAGAGTGCTGGAACCCGGGGACAAACATTTTGTGTTAGACTTGGGGGGTTGCCGGGAGAAAATCTGTATAGACAGGCTTAAGCCCGCCTTTGTGGTGGCAGACAAGCAGGTGGTGTTGGCTCAAGCTCCTTGGCGCGGAAGATCCCCCCCCCCCCGAGAACTCCCCAGGTAAACGACTCATCAGAGCAGTCACACGAACATGTTGAATGTTCCCCCCCCCATTGTCCACCCACAGACGGACACACCCCCAGGAACCCCCCACCGGCACAGCAGCGCCACGGAGCCGAAGACCCCTCGTTACAGCAGCTATGGGCGGAGGCTGAAGCCGAGAGGACATGAGGGTTGACACTCAGTCTGAGACTCTCGGGGGGGGGGGGGGTGGCAGCGGTATGGGGGACCTATGCTGTGGTATTCATCTCAGACTAGAAGGAAGGGAGATGCAGTAAATTCCTCTGACGGAAGAGCATGGTGATTAAGGGGCTGGGGGACAAAAGGAATTGTGATGCGAGAATCAATTGTGATGCAGGACCTTGGGCAAGAGGGACGTGTGAGTGTTGTAATATAAAAGAGTCCCTGCTACAGAATGTTAATGTTTTCTGATTCTGAGAGATGTGAGAGAGTGAATAAAGGTCATCTGCTCTGAATGCTTGGCCTGGTTATTCCTCTCTCCACAATATACTGTATATACTGTATATATAAAAAATACTATCCAACATTTCCCCCCCTTGAAAAGTCACAAGCATGCCAATTGACCCCCCTTTAAAAATTATACCCGACTCACACACTAATACAGGGATGTATATAGGCCTATCCATTCACACCACACCGGCCCAGCGGAGCCCTCCGCAATGTAATAAACAGTCACTCAACACAAAAGGGCCACACACCAAAATAAATTAATCCCGAAATAAATGAGCATGTGCAATACAATCACAAACTATACACAAATATGAACAATGGCGGTACCTGACTCTATAGACTAGCATTTTCACCCCATAACATGGGCACAAATTCTCAAGAACAACAATAAGGTTACAGATCACAACACAGGGCAATCACATTTCACACACAGTCGTTCAACCAGCATTCACACTCAGGTGTTACTGGACCTCCCCACACACATACATTCCTCTCAGAACCCCCTCACATCCATGTGGCATTCCCAACTTACAACGGTGGTCGCATCACACATCTGGTTCACATCTTACATTTTCATTTTCTTTTTTACTATTAACCTGAGCAAACACACAGTACAACACACTACCACTAAACACACTGTAAGCCCCAACATAAAATTCTAACCCGGGTCTCCCGTAGGCTCCCCATGGAGTGTCCGTCCTGCGGCCCACTCCTAGAGCGCCTCTGCTTCTTCATAGCCGGAGGCAGGCTGCACTGGCATTCCACATGCGCATGCAGCGACCGGCAGCTGGTGAAAAAAGTTCGACGTCTGTGTCTCTGTTTTTATGCACTTTAATGTGTTTCAACGTAATTCTCCGTGTCGTTTTTGTCCTTGAATGTTTGTGGACTATATAACGAAGAGCTCCCTGGTTCCATCAGTATGGATTTCCTCCTTATTTTTGCACTGTTGTTTCTTTCCTACCGGCTCTTTGTTTTGGAGGTAAGCACAATCGCAATCATGCCAGGAAGAATACAGTATTTCAGAGACATGTTACTGCATTTAAACACGGATAATGCAGCATCTGTGTTTGAGTCCATGCCGCAACTGCTGGACTTTATTTTAAGAGATTTTCATGGACACAGCGATGAAAAGAGAGACAAGAGGAGGAAACGCGGAAAGTGTGGAGGCGTAAAATTAAATCTGAGGAGGCGTCAGTTTAACCGCATTCCTCTTCCTTCCATTATTATGGGGAACATACAATCCCTGAGAAATAAAGTGGATGAAATTCAAGGGAATGTACGATATCAGAAGGACTTCAAGAACTGCTGTGTCATGGCTTACACGGAGACGTGGCTTACGGCGCATGACCCGGATACGGACCTGTGGATTGATGGCTTTGGAGCCCCACTTCGCTCGGATCGGCAGGAAGAGGTAACGGGGAAACGTCAGGGGGGCGGCGTATGTTTATACATTAATAAACAGTACTGCACATCTGTCACGGTCAGAGAGCACAACTGCACACCCGATGTGGAGCTGCTGTCCGTATCGCTACGCCCCTTTTATCTGCCCTGCAAGTTCCCCCAACTTTTCATAATGACTGTGTACATTCACCCAAGAGCGGATGCTGACTCCGCCTCCAGCACCGTCTTTGATGTGGTACAGCGGTTGCAGTCGATTTCCCCAGAGGCTCCAAACTTTATTCTGGGGGATTTTAACCATGTTTCTTTAAAGAAGACACTTAAAAACTTATCAGTATGTCTCCTGCCCAACCAGGAGAAAAAAGACATTGGACCTGTGCTACAGCTCCATAGAGAGGGCCTATAAATCACTTCCCCTTCCTCCTTTAGGATCCTCAGATCACAGCTGTGTACATTTGCTGCCCACACATAAAACTGCTCTCAGAAGAGGCAAGGCGAAGACCAGAGACATAGATGTGTGGACAGAGGATTCAGTGCACTGCCTCCAGGAATGCTTTAACTGTACTGACTGGGAGGTTTTCATACTGTCCTGCGGGGATGATTTGGACTCTTTGGTGGACGTCACTTGCTCATACATGGCTTTCTGTAGAGATACTGTATGATCGTTCCACGTAAATGTGTCAAAATATATCCCAACAACAAGCCATGGGTTACAAAATCAGTTAAATCCTGCTTACAGAGGAAAGCACTTACCTTTAAACAGGGGGTTGTTTCTGAGCTACAGGTTGCCACAAAAGAGCTGAAGTCCGAAATTTTAACCCCTTGCACTCTGGTCAATTTCCCTAAAAATGCCAAAAAATAACGTACCCAAAGTAAATCAAAAGCTGTTCTTCAACCCTTTGCAGCAGCTTCATGGGGTTCGTCTCATTTAAAAGAAAACACTTTGAATTTTTTGGCAAAACAGTCATAATCTCTCTAAGTGTTCCTGCCACTGAGTAACAATCATCTAAACATACTGAACTTGAAGAAAATAAAGTTTGCCTGGGTGTTTTTTTGGATACAAATGCTTGCAAATAACACACAGCTGTCAGATCCGGGCTGGAAAATGCAACAGAAATGTAGAAGCAAGTGTTATCCAGCTGAGGTCAAAATTTTGTAACAATACCACAAAAAATGAATATATTACACAGCTTTTTTGTCAGGTTGTTCCCAGGCGTTTTTGAACTGTGCCAAATTGTGCCAAATGGCAGTTTAGAAAAACATCTGTAACTTTTGAATGATTCATTATAGAAGCTTCATCTTGGGCTCTAATGAATCAGAATCAGATTTATTGCCATTGTTCATGTAGTACACAAACTAGGAATTTGTCTCGGTGCAATGCTGCAACATTAAGCATGATAAGATAAAAGAATAAAAAACCATACATGCAATAAGTGTAGAATAAGAATGAGTAATACTAGTCAAAGCAGTTTTTAAATATATTAGCGAGCAGCAGATATTGTGGAGTACCACATAGTGCAGTTGGTAGTGCAAAAGAAAACAGTGATAATTGTCATGAGACTGGTTGAGCTGCTGTACGTAGTGCACGAGAGTCAATAAGTCACTTAGTGTTCAGCAGTCTGATGGCAGAGGGGAAGAAGCTGTTCATGTGCCGGGAGGTTTTAGTCTGAATGGACCGAAGTCTTCTACCTGAGGGGAGGGGGGCAAACAGTACGTGACCAGGGTGTGAAGGATCGGCTATGATCCGGCCTGCACGCCTCCGGGTCCTGGAGATGTACAGGTCCTGGAGAGATGGGAGCTTGCAGCCGATCACCTTCTCAGCAGTGCGCATGACGTGCTGCAGCCTTAGTCTGTCCCTGGCAGTGGCTCCTGCGTACCACACGGTTATGGAGGTGGTGAGGATGGACTCGATGATGGCTGTGTAGAACTGCACTAACATCTTGGTGGGTAGCTTGAGCTTCCTCAGCTGCCGCAGGAAGAACATCCTCTGCTGGGCCTTTTTAATGAGGGAGCTGATGGTCGGCTCCCATTTGAGGTCCTGGGTGATGGTGGTGCCCAAGAAGCAGAAGGAATCTGCAGTGGTGATGGGAGAGCCTGTGAGGGTGAGGGGGGGCAGAGGGGTTGTGACTTTCCTGAAGTCCACAATCATCTCCACTGTCTTCAGAGCGTTCAGCTGCAGGTTGTTGTGGCTGCACCAGGACGCCAGCTGGGCCACCTCACTCCTGTAGACGGACTCGTCGCCGTTGGAGATGAGCCCGATGAGGGTGGTGTCGTCCGCAAACTTGATCAGCTTAACAGACTGGTGGCTGGAGGTGCAGGAGTTGGTATAAAGGGAGAAGAGTAGGGGGGAAAGTACACAGCCCTGGGGTGATCCGGTGCTGATGCTGACAGAGTCTGAGACAGTCTTCCCCAGCCACACATGCTGCCTCCGGTCCGTCAGGAAGTCGGTGATCCACATGCAGAGGGAGTCAGACACGCCGAGCAGGGACAGCTTGTCCTGGAGCAGAGCGGGGCGGATGGTGTTGAATGCAGAGCTGAAGTCCACAAACAGGATCCTGGCGTAGGTTCCCGGGGAGTCCAGGTGCTGCAGGATGGAGTGGAGGGCCAGGTTGACTGCGTCGTCCACAGACCTGTTGGCTCGGTAGGCAAGCTGCAGTGGGTCCAGGAGGGGAGTGGTGATGGACTTGAGGTGGGGCAGGACCAGGCGCTCAAAGGACTTCATGACTACAGAGGTGAGTGCTACAGGTCTGTAGTCGTTAAGTCCAGTGATCCGTGGCTTCTTGGGGACAGGGATGATGGTGGAGGATTTGAGGCAGGTCGGCACGTGGCATAGCTTAAGGGAGGTGTTAAAAATGTCTGTGAAGACAGGAGCCAGCTCTTTCGCACAGTGTCTCAGGGTGGAGGGAGACACGCCGTCCGGACCGGGGGCCTTGTGCGGGTTCAGTCTGGAGAATTGTCTGTGCACATCCTGCTCGCTGATGGCAAGGGCAGGGGGGAGGAGGGGGGGACCGCTTTTGATGAAGTAGGGACCGAGGAGGCAGTGGAGCTGGGGGGAGGGGGGGAGTTGGACACAGCTGACGAGGTGTCAAAACGGGCGTAATGTTGGGACAGTCTTTGACAAAGGGCTTTGTCATCTTGACCTTTAGAAGCCTGAGGCCGATAGTTGGTGATTTGCCTCAGTCCTCTCCACACAGAAGCCGAGTCGTTAGCAATGAACTGCTGCTGGAGTCTCTCAGAATACACAGATTTAGCTCTCTTCAGCTCTCTGTTAAACCGATATTTAATCTCCCTGTAGCAGTCCCTGTCTCCACTTTTCAACGCTGCTTCCTTCTCCTTCCTGATCTGTCTGAGCTTAGCAGTGAACCAGGGCTTATCATTAGAGTAACTCACCCTGGTGCACGATGGAAGAATGCTCTCCTCACAAAAGTGGATATATGAGTTCACAGTGTCCGTGTACTCATCCAGATCATGCGTGGCTCCTTTAAACATGCCCCAGTCAGTTATTTCCATGCACGTTTCCAGCTTCTCCTCAGCTTCACTGGTCCATTTCTTCGTAGTGGTCACAACAGGTTTAGTGAGCTTCAGTCTCTGTCTGTATGTGGGAATGAGGTGGACCATCACGTGATCAGATAGTCCGAGCGCAGCGTGGGGAACAGCGCGATATGCATCCTTCATTGTGGTGTAACAGTGATCCAGCGTGTTTTTTCCTCTGGTTGGGCATTTAATAAACTGTTTGTATCGGGGGAGATCGTGGCTCAGATTGCACTGGTTAAAGTCGCCAACCACGATAACCAGAGAGTCCGGGAAAGTCCGCTCCGTATGTTGGATGTGATCCGCGAGCGCGCGCTGAGCCTCGCGCGCGTCCGCGTTGGGCGGGACGTAGACAGCGCCCAGGATGAATGAGGCGAACTCCCACGGGGAATAAAATGGCTTGCAGTTGATGAATAAAAATTCCAGAGCGGGAGAACAGTGTTGGGAAATCACCGTCACATCAGAGCACCAGCTGTTGTTGATGTAAAAGCAGACTCCTCCTCCCGAGGACTTACCGGAGAGCTCTGTGACGCGATCAGCACGAAACAGCTGAAATCCCTCTAGGTGAAGCGCGCTGTCCGGTATATTCCCCCTGAGCCAGGTCTCAGAGAAACAGAGAGCAGACGAGGAAGCGAGGTCCTTAAATTGCATCAGCAGTCTCAATTCATCTACCTTGTTTGAGAGAGAGTTGGCATTGGAGAGAAATATGCCAGGCAAAGGCGTGCGCGTGCCTCTCCTGCGGAGCCGGACAAGAGCGCCCGCTCGCCTACCTCTTTTTCGCCGTCTCACTTTTTGAGCTAAACAGTGAATCAGATCGGCGGCAGGAGCTAAAAAAACTGGGAGTAGGTCCGTGGGAGTGAAAGTCATGATATTTAGTAGCTCTTCACGGGTGTAAGAGCAGGCAGACACACAATTGACGAACAAAAACAAATAAAGAAAAGCGCAGCGAAGCACCATGGCGACCACTGTGGGCGCCATCTTGGAAAAAGAAAGGTGACACTCAGGGCTGTGTGTGTGTGTGTGTGGGGGTTGTTTATTCATTCATGAATGAATGAATGAACAAACAAGCCCCCACACACAAAGAAGCATGCCACGTAAAAAATGTGTGGCTTTTTTTTTTTTTACAAGAAAAAATAACCTACAGTGCACTAAAAATTACACTAAAATATCTGAAATGTAGAGGATAACAACTTCCACCCCACCCTCCCCGCTACAGAGGACGGACATCGTCCATCGCCACATGACTGTTCCGTCATGTGGCGATGTGGCGACCGCGGCGCACAGTCCCCACGGTCTACTACGCACAGTTGTACTAAAATATCTGCAATCCGCTACAGAAGAGTAGCGGGGGAGGTGCACTCACGGTCCGGACGCGGCGCACGGACCGGTCCGTCATGTGGCGATGACGCACAGTTGTAATTTACCGATCGGCCAAAAGTCATTTTGATTACAATTTTCAGGGATAAAGAATAATTTAGCTTATAACACTTACCTATCCACAACAGCAGTGTCGCTGGCAAACATCTCTTCATCATTGTCAGATGAACATGACACTGGTCCGCTTGTTACGACTCGTGGTTCTGATCACGCGACCCGGTCAAACCATGATTACATTATTGCGGTTTTGCGCTTTCATGATTGCGGTTTTGGCGAACGATTTTTCAAAACAAATAAGAACAGTAGTAAGAAAAAAAGACTGGCGAACGCGTGTGTGTCACCCAGCGGCTTACACAAAACAGATTTGACGCACGCTTTCAATAGTCGAACTTCTCTGCTTCAATTGGCTCGCTGTATTCGCAGCCGTTGGTAGGCGGGTCCTTCTTGCTAGGTTTTCAGTCATTGGTTCTTCAAGGTTTCAGAAACCCAATTCAAGGCTCTTATTAGTCGAATGAGAAGTCAATCAAATCTAAACCAATCATAGCACTCCTTTGGCTTTCTGTTCGCGGCTGTGTCTGTAGTGGAAGAACGGAAATGCAGCTTTTTTTTTCAGTGCACTCTGAGACGCACAGTGTGCATCCTAGTGCGCACGAGGGTGTGCTAGGACGCAGAGACGTGACCGCCCACGGTATCCCGGAGTGCAAGAGGTTAAGAGCAAAACAGAATTATAAATCAGAGTTGGAAAGCAAGATGGCAACAAATAAACTTGGTTCAGCCTGGGCCAGTATGAAAACTATTGCAGGCCTTCAGAGCACAGAGCGCAGTAATCGTGTGTTTTTAGATGGTTTTAATTCAGACACAGAGCTGGCTAATGCTCTTAATTGTTTCTATGGTCGTTCTGATTCCTTTGATTTTAGCACAGAAACCCAAGATTTGAAACAGAAACTCAAAGACAATCAGCACTTTAATATTGAGGTGCAGGATATTAAAAGGGCGTTCTGTGCTGTAAAAGTGAACAAAAGTCAGGGCCCTGATAATATACTGTATGTGGGCGATTGGTAAAGTCCTGCGCACACGAATTGAGTCCTGTATTTCACTACATTTTCACTATATTTAAGTCCTTACAGACACAACATATGCCTAAGATCTGGAAAGATGCCGTGGTTGTCCCCATTCCAAAATCCAGCTGTCCTAAAACGGTAAACGACTTTAGACCAGTTGCTTTGACTTCAATTTTAATGAAAATTTTTGAAAAACTGGTCAGATTTGAGGTCCTAAAGCAGACTGAGCATGCATTGGATCCTCTGCAGTTTGCCTATAGGCCTCACAGAGGAGTGGAGGATGCCACGGTCACTCTGTTTAACATGCTTTTTAAACATCTGGATTTTAATGGGACACACGCCAGGCTTTTATTTGTGGACTCTTCTTCCGCCTTTAATACAATCCAACCTCATATTTTTTTCCACAATATCTTTATTGAACCCTTTTTTTTTTTTAACAAACATGATACAAACAATCAAACACTAACACTAAAGTACTACAAAAAAAAAAAAATGCACTAAAAACACCAACAACCACCAACAAAATCAAGTCTTCAACAATGCTCCTCTGTTTAGTCTAGACAATCCAATACATAAGTATACATATTATGTTCACCAGTTTGGAATTTACAAGGTCCACACACATCATTCACCTTCTTCTTCAAGAGTTATGTTTAAATTTTTTACATAATCAATAAAAGGTCTCCATATATTCTCAAACACAATTTCCTTTGATTTCAGTATATATGTTATTCTTTCTAATGGAAGGTTTGTTAACATCTGTCTTAACCACTGAGTCACATCTGGTCTATGAGTCTTTTTCCATAATAGTGCAATACATTTTTTGGCATTAAGCAAACTGAGGTCTATGAATGTTCTTTCACTTTTATTAAAATTATGCTTTTCTGGGTACAGACCCAACAAAAACAGTTTAGGATTCAATATGATTTGTTTTGAGATTATTTTTTCAATTGTTACCCTCACCTCTTCCCAAAACATTCTTATTAATCTACATTCCCATAAACAATGAAATAGGGTTCCTTTACTTTCCATGCATTTTGTGCATGTATCTGGTATATTTTTGTTATATCTATTTAACTCCTCCGGTGTAACATACATCCGCATTAACCATTTGAAATGTATCAATTTAAGGCGTGCATTTATTGATTTGGTTTGAGCTTCTGTACAAGCCAATTCCCATTGTTCCTCTGAAATTTCAATTTGCAGATCTTCTTTCCAGTAGTTTAATCTTTTCAGTGAATTTTCACTTGAAGATAGTGTCAATGAGTTATAAAACTCTGAAATAATACCCTTTCTTTTACTATCTTTCATCATCATTTTTTCCAAGGATGAATAAATAGGTCGAGTGAGAGCTTTATTTTGATTTGATCGAATAAAGTTTCTAAGTTGAAGATATTTAAAAAAATGTGTTCTATTGAGATTAAATTTGATCCTCAGCTCTTCAAAAGACATTATGTTGTCTGCACATGGCAAATATAAATCCTGAATCTTTTGTATCCCTTTTAAATTCCATACTTTAAATACAGCGTCCGCTCTCCCTGGTTTAAAATATTGATTACCCCATATTGGACTAAATTGTGACAATAACTGTGGTTCTTTTAAATAGTTTTTAGCTTCACACCATATTTTGATCATATGCTTTACAAATGGATTTTTAACTTGTTTTTGTAATTTTTTTGCCGAATCTGAGTATATGAATATGGGAAGAGGTAAAGGTAAATTGTATGATTCCATTTCAGTCCAGTGAGGGAGATCATTTGATGAAAAATAATATGTCATAGACCTCAGTTGTGCCGACCAATAATACAACATAAAATTTGGACATTTCAGACCTCCACGATCAAATGGTAAATATAATAAAGACAAACGTAATCTAGCCCTCCTGTTGTTCCATATAAATTCCACTAACTTTTTTTTTATTCTTGAGAATAGATCTAAAGGTGGTGATAAGGGAATGTATTGAAATAAATAAAGTATTTTAGGTAAAATATTACTTTTAAGTATATTGATTCTCCCGATCATCGACATTGGTAGTGACATCCATCTCTGAGTTAACTCATTGATATCTGACATTAAGGCTTCATAGTTGACACTGGCGACTGATTCTAGCTTAGGCATAATTTGGATTCCTAAATATTTAAACTGATTTACAACATTGAATTGATTTACCTCAGGGGCTGGGTAATTTCTCTGGGTCTCATTTAGCATTAATATTGAAGATTTAGTTTTATTTATTTTATATCCTGATATTTCCCCAAAATTCTTTATTAAATTCAACAAGGTTGGAATTGATTTTTTTAGATTCGACATAAACAAAATTATATCATCGGCGTACAGGGAGATTTTATGTTCTGTTGGTCCAACTTTAATTCCATATATTTGTGAATGTAAACGTATCGCTATCGCTAAAGGTTCAATTGCCATAGTAAACAGTAAAGGTGAAAGTGGACAGCCTTGTCGACATCCTCTATTGATTTTTATTGGTTTTGAAATATTGTTATTTGTTAGGATTTCTGCTGTAGCATTATTGTATATTATTTGAACCCATTTTATGAAATTATTTCCAAGTCCAAACCTTTGTAGGACTTCAAAAAGAAAGGGCCATTCAACTCTATCAAAGGCCTTTTCGGCGTCCAATGATAGGAGAGCTGTATCCGGTGCTTCTTTATTAAAATAAATAATATTAAATAGTCTTCTTACATTATGGAAGCCTTGTCTACCCTTTATAAAGCCATTCTGATCTCGATTAATAATATTTGGTAAAATTTCTTGTATTCGTCTTGCTAAAATTTTACAGATTATCTTAAGGTCGGCGTTTAATAGGCTTATTGGTCTCATATTTTCACATTTATTAGAGGGCTTACCTGGTTTTGGCAGTAGTATAATTAAGGCATTATTTATGTATGATGGTAAATTATTATTTGAAATGCTTCTAAAAACCATTTCCAAAAAAGGTTTTATTAATTTATTCTTAAATTTTTTATAAAGGTCAACTGGAAGACCATCTGGTCCTGCACTTTTTCCTGATTTCATATTATCAATGGCTAGCCCAACTTCTTCTTGACTAATTTTAGACTCCAATATCTCCCTGTTTTCATTTGGTATACACGGTATAGATAGTTCGTTCAAAAACCCATTTAGTTTTGTTAAATCAGGTTCATTTTTGGTATCATATAATTTTTCATAGTAATCTCTAAAGGCTCTATTAATTTCTAAAGGATCTATAACTACCTGTCCGTTACTTATAATACTGGTAATTGGTGTTTTAATTTCAATTGTTTAATCTGCCATGCTAATAATTTTCCTGATTTTCACCTTGTTCATAAAAAGATTGTTTCAATCTTAGAAGACTCGAGGCAGCTCTATTCGCTGATTTTTGTCGTATTCAGCTCTCAAAATCAGTAATTCATTCTCCAACCTTGGGTCACTTCCTGCATACACTTTTTCCTGAAGACTTTTTATTTTATGTTCCAATTTAGCTCTCTCCTCTCGAGTCTTCTTAGATTTGATCCTGTATAACTAATAATATGTCCCCTAATAAAAGCTTTGAAAGCCTCCCACTTTACACATGCTGATGTTTGTGTAGTATTGATGTCAAAGAACTCGTCTATCTGTTTTTCTATATACTTGACAAATTCCTCATCCTGAAGCCATTTATGCTGAAATTGCCATCTACCTGATTCCTTTGTCAATTTTTTATCAACATATATTAGACAACAGGGTGCATGATCAGAGATCACGATGTTATCATAAAAGCAGTTTTGAATCTTGGACCTTAATTCTGTGGAAATCAAAAAATAATCAATACGTGAGAATGTCTTGTAGGTACTGGAATAACAAGAATAGGCTTTAACTTGTGGTTTCATTTCTCTCCATATATCTAACAATCTCAATTCTTTCATAAAATGATTAATAGTCATCCTACATCCAATGTGCGTACAATCCAGTCCTGTTGATCTATCCACACCTGGATTCAATGTACAATTAAAATCCCCTGCTATTATATGTTGCCCCTGTAAGTGATGATAAGATGAGAAATAAATTAGCAAAGAACTTCTGATCATCTATATTGGGACCATATAAGTTCACAAGATTTATATTTTCTAATAGCAAAGAACCTTGAATGATTACATATCTTCCAAATTTGTCTCCAATTACATTTTTCACTTGAAAAGGAACTGATTTATGTATGAGAGTCATAACTCCCCTGGCTCGGGATGAAAATGAAGAGGTGAATACACTTCCCTGCCATCTACTCCTAATTCTTTTAACATCCTCCTCTATCAGATGAGTTTCTTGTAAAAACACAATTCTTGAACCCATGTCCTTTATTTTATTCATAACTTGTTTAAGTTTTTTAATTTTGTAGACCTCTGCAATTCCATGAAGTTAAATTAAGATTAACACTTTGGTCCATGATCAATAGAGAGTTTGGGATTACCTTGCAGTGTAAACATGCTCATACAGAGAAGCAAAAACATGAGTGGTTGAACATTCATCCTACAAACTACACACAAACAAATTTCCCCTTCCCACACTTGTGGCAAACCCCCCAAAATCAAAAGAAAAATTCTGTCTCCCGATATAGCCATCGACCGTTCCACACCCACGGGGAACAGCCTAAGCCACTCCTTCTTCATCCTCCCAATCACCCTAACTCTACTGCTTTTAATGACGTAACATTAACTCTCCTCTGTAGTTTTCCAACTTAACTCCAAAATTTTTAACAACTTTGTACATCATAGTTTTTTTTTTGTTTGTTTGTTTTTGTTTTGTTTTTTAATATATAATACAATCTATATTTTGTAAACTTACTATTTACTTCAAGTCAGTCAGATGCCTGTGCAAATGCTTAATTATTCTACCTTATATTTTGTTCATGCTTAGCTCCCACCAGTCTCTTCTTCTTCTTTGATCTTCTTGATGAACTCCTGCGCCTCCTCTGGGGTCTTGAAGATGTGGGTTCTGCCCTCATACGTGGTCAGCAGTCTCGCAGGATAGATTACACCATGACGAATCCCAAGGTTGCGCAGCTCCTTACGTACGGGATCAAACTGCTTCCTCAATTGCTGGATTCCTGTGGCCAAATCTGGGTAGAACCGCACCTGCTGGTCCTGGTGTTTAATCTCTCCTTTAGCACGTGCAGCGTTGAAGATCTTCATCCTGTCTCTGTTGCTAAGAAACTTCATAATTAAGGTCCTCGGCGGTCCCTTATCTCTCCGTGGGCCAATACGATGTGCTTTTTCCAGAACCACTGCTGATTGCAACTCCTCGCTGCCCAGCACCTCCGGAATCCACTTTTCCAGAAAGGAACATACGTCCCGACCTTCTGATTCCTCTGGAAGACCCACCAGCCTCAAATTATTCTGTCTCGACCGAGATTCCAAATCCAAAATATTATCTTCCAGAGATTTATTTTTTTTTCCAAAGTGCGCACCTTTAATTGAAGACGGGTGACGTCATCTTCAGCACTAGCGAGACGGAGCTCCATCTGCGCCGTTCATTCTACACAGTCACCCAATTCCTTTCTTATTCCTTCCAACGCTGTCATAATCCCATCAAATCTAGAGGAAAAGTCCGCTCTCATTGAACTCATGGCAGCCATCAGCGCATCTGCGCCATTCCCCGCATTTATCGCACCGCTGCCAGCCTCCTCCACCATATATGGAGTTTTGTTTGCTGCGTCACAGACCTGAAAGTCCGTTAATTTGGACTGTTTCGGCGGCTCGCTTTTTCCTTTTCCTGGTTTTCCAGCCTTAGGCTTCGCCGACATATCCTCGCCCAAATGCTGGGATACGTTCTGTCCCAAATGAGAGAGTTATTTGCCGATTTTTTTTTCTCCAGGAGCAGAGCAGAGCGAGACACGTCCGTCCTACGTGGCAGCCATAACCGGAAGCCCAACCTCATATTTTAGTTGAAAGGTTCCTGCAACAGTTTGATTTGAACAATAATCTGGTGGGTTGGATTCTGGATTTTTTAACCAACAGGACACAGAGAGTAAGGGTCAATGGTACATTGTCTGACCAAAAGTGCTCTTCTACTGGCTCTCCTCAGGGGTGTGAGTTGTCACCACTACTCTTCATCTTGTACACAAACATGTGTCGGAGCAGACATGACAACAGACACATAAAGTATGCTGATGATTCAGTTATTGTCAGTCTCCTCCAGGATGGTGAGAGTGGCCACGGCCCAGTAGTTGATGATTTTGTTCACTGGTGTGAGGATTCCTACCTGCAGCTGAATACGACAAAAACTAAAGATATGATTATTGACTTTAGGAGGAAAACTCCCAGGCACGAAGCCACTGTACTAAAAGGTCAGACCACTGAATGTGTACAATCCTACAAATATCTTGGGATGATTATTGATAGTAATTTAAACTTTGAAGAGAACTGTGAAAGGGTGTGCAAAAAGGATCAGCAACATTTGCATTGTTTAAGGAAACTTGCACGCTTCCAAACTGACCGAACCATAATGACAGTGTTTTATCGGGCTTTTATTGAATCTGTTTTATCCTTTTCTTTAGTGTCATGGTTTGGTCAGATAAAACTGAAACAGAGGAAATCCTTGGATCAGATAGTTAGATGGTCCAGTCGTTTGCTTGGTGAGTCACAGCTGAGCCTGACATCCTTGTACACCAGACAGGTACAGAGGATTGCTACCGCCATTTTAAATGATGACTCCCACCCTTTGCACTGCCACTTTCATTTTTTTCCCTCCAGACGGAGGTTTGCTGTCCCAAAAAGTAAAACCCAGCGCTACAAAAACAGCTTTGTTCCTGCTGCTGTCAAAGAGTTGAACAAGTTGTAACAATATATTGCACATAATTTAGTTACCTATTTATTAATTTCATTTTATATTTACTTATTTTTGTAGGTTTTTTTTTATTTGGGTTCTAAATCTTTTATTGGGTTTTAGACTTTTGAGTTTTTAACTTCTTTGACTAATCTTTAACTTTTTAATATGACCCTTCTCTCTTATCTCAGTTTTTTTCTCTTTTTCTTTTTCTCTTTTATATCCTGATTGATGGAGCCTTGAGTATTTTTTATCATGTTTATAGTCAGCTTCATGTGTGCCTGTGTTTGTGTTTATGTTGAATCTAATCGTGGTTTGTAAATATGGATGTCACCTGACTGCAAAACAAATCTACCTACGGGTACAAATAAAGTAACCTGAACCTGAACCTTCTTTCTCGAACGCCGCAGCTCATCCGGGTACCGTCTCGACCCATCTGTCAGCTCCAGGTAACCGTCATCGCCAGTTCGTACCACACGCAGGCCACCCTGTCCATCTCTCTGCTCCCTTGACCTGCGAACCTGTCCTAGCCAAGATTTGATCCTAGGGCGCACACCATCGCTCACACCCAGGGGAGTACTCACCGGCTCCTTCTTCTACGACATCGTGAACCAGTACCCATATGGCTCTTTAGCATCCCGCCAAGCTTGCTCAAGCCTTGTCCCTTGTTTTCATTCTGGGCACGTCTAGGGTTCTTGCCATCTGGTCTTACCCCGATCATTTTCATTTCCTGCGTCAGAGCGGCACTGACAGCACCCGGCTCAACAGTGGTACTTGGTTGGCCACCGGAGCTTCGCTGCGCCTGCTTTCTGGAACCATCCGCCTTCATGGGGGCTAAACCATGCTGTTCAGGTCCCCTATTCATAGGACCACAAACACTGGCACGGAGCTCCTGTCATGTCGGCGTACTTTGGTGCTGGTGGCAGCCCCCTTCACAAGGAGTGGGCCAGCCCAAGTCCCACACTCCATCGCCACTTCCCGAATAAAATGGCCGGTCCCACATTCCACCACCTGACCACTCCTCCACTTCTCTGCAGGCGATGGAGAACCCAAGCCCATAAAACAAATCACAGCCCATCAAGTTGTTACCATTACGGGCCACCATGAACTTGGCTGCAAACATAGAGGCCGCCTTGCACCTCACTGATAGCCATACCGAACCCACAAAGTCCAGAGGGTTGTTGCCATACCCATAACAGGCAATGTTCGTTTTACTCACGGTGTAATGGGGGATGAATTTCTCTACTGTCGCCAGATTCAAGATGAAGGCCACCAACCCCGTGTCCACCATCAACGGTATTGGCACCCCGTCCAACACGATGTTGCACAGAATACGTCCGTCGGTGTTGGGCGAGACCGTGTGGACCACTGTAGGTGTCTTCTTAACTGAAGCTCTCTTTTCAGGTCCTCCTTCTTTCTTCTCAAAGTTCCGGCAAACCTTGGCGAAGTGGTGGAACAACCTGCACCGTCCACAATGCTTTTCTCTCACTGCGCACTCCCTCGCTCTATAGTGGTGCCTACTGGATCCGCAGCCGTAGCATCCCGGCATTTCCGGAGTGGACCTAATCTTCACAATGGCTGTGTACTCATCATCGCTGCCATCTTCTGGATCCAAGGCCAGTGCCTTCCACTGCTCGTCGTTCTTGGGTACGGCCTCCATGTCACCGAGATTTTTTTTGTAATCTTTTCCGCTATCTCATGTTGTTGCGCTAGCTCCATGGCTGCTAGCAGCATCAGCACACCACCATGCATTAGCAGGCGAACCCTCGCGGAGGAATATGCTACATGCTCAGCTTGCTGGTCGCGAATCATCTCCTTCTCCAAGGCCCCAAACCTGCACTCGCCCGCCAGCTGCCGAAGGTCTGCCACAAACTGTTGCACTGTTTCTCCGGGTTGCTGGTGTCGCTGCCTGAACTGGATGCGCCTCATAATGGTGTTTTCAGGGGCACAAAAGTAGTCCACCATGAGCCTCATGATATCTCCGAATGAGTCACCCCCTTGAAGCGTGCTCAGGATTCTTTGGCCTTCCATACCGAGGTTGTGGACCAAAATAGCCCTTGTACGCAATTTGTTGAGGCCGCCGAGGTCCAGCGCTGTGGGATAGTTCTTGAAGGCAGCATACCATCTGGCCCATTGGACCAACAGCTCACCCGGAACCTCCAAAAATGGACAGAAAGCGGTAGCTGCCCTCCCCATGCCGTATATCCTCGTCGCCAAATGTTGTGTCTCTAATTAAGAAGGAGTCGAGGTGACGTTTTATAGTTTTATTAGAACACGGGACCAAGAACACAGGCGTCACTACGTTAGCCTAGGAGCCACAGCGAACTCCCGCTGCTGGCTTATATACCCCAGGTGACACCACCCCCCCAGAGGCAGGGCGCCACCCCTCCCTACGCTAGGGCACCGCCATAATAATAATAATAATAATAATTATTATTATATAGCTATTTATATATAAATATATATATATATTATACTGCAGACTTCTCACACAACACAACACACTGCCATCTACAGAAGTTCTCTGACGACTCTGTGATCGTCGGCCTCATCTCCAACGGAGATGAAGCTGAGTACAGAGGACTTATCCAGGACTTCGTGGACTGGTGCCATCGGAACTGCCTCCAGAGCAACGTGAGAAAAACTAAGGAGCTGGTGGTGGACTGCCGCAGGCAAGGACAACCCCTCACAGCACCAGTAAACATACAGGGAACAGACATTGAGATGGTGACATCCTACAAGTACCTGGGTGTTCATTTGAACAATAAACTAGACTGGTCACACAATACCAACGCACTCTACAAGAAGGGACAGTGCAGGCTGTTCGTACTGAGGAGGCTCAGGTCTTTTGGTGGACAAGGGGTGCTCCTGAAGACCTTCTACGATTCAGTGGTGGCATCAACCATCACTTTTGGAGTGGTCTGCTGGGGCAGCAGCATCACGGTAGCCGATAGGAAGAGAGTGAACAAACTGATCAAGAAAGCTAGCTCTGTCCTGGGGCAGCTCCTTGACCCAGTGGAGGAGATAGGAGAGAGAAGGATGGTGGCTAAGCTGTCATCTCTGCTGGAGTCCAAGTCCCACCCTATGCAGGACATACTGAATGCACTGAGGAGCTCATTTAGCAGTAGGCTACATCATCCTAGGTGCGCGACCGAGAGGTTTCGCAGGTCCTTCCTACCTACGGCTGTCAGACTTTATAACCTAAGCAGGGCTGCTCGCAGAGATAGCAAAAAAAAAACCTGTTACGACCTAATAGTATTGAATGCAAAAGACAACAGACTTACACAAAATGGTCCCCTCCAGTATACAACTACGACAATATCAATCGCTACGGAGGGTGACAATATGTATGGGTACAAATTAATACTATGTGGGATAACTAAATAGACTGTTATGCTGTTCATTCCATCTAGCTACAATGCTCCGCACTGTGTACATATATCAATATATTTATGTGTACATATGTACATTCACTGCTCTTATTTTCTTATCTTCTAAATTATTGCTCTGAGTATTGCTATCCCTGTGCTGATGCAATCCTGGAATTTCCCCATTGTGGGACTAATAAGGGCTTATCTTATATATATATATATATATATATATATATATATACACTGTATATAAAGCGTTGCCTTTGATACAGTAGATCACCACATTTTATTAAACAGACTCAAACATCTGGTGGGCCTCTCAGGCACTGTTCTTGAATGGTTTCATTCCTATCTCACAGATCATCCCTATTTTGTCAGCATGGATACATCCTCTTCGGGAATCCATGAAATCAGGTGTGGGGTACCCCAAGCTCCAATTTTGGGCCCAATACTTTTTAATCTTTATATGCTACCCCTTTATCATGTTAACAGGAGACACAGCATCAATTTTCATAGCTATGCTGACAATATACAGCTGCACACTTCCGCATCTCTTGATGACACAAAACCAATTAACGCCCTTTTGAGCCGTATTTTAGATACAAAGTCATCGATGGCAGAGAATTTCCTACAGCTCAGCCAGGATAAAACTAAAGTTTTAATCATCGGTCCTGAAGACGAAAGAGAAACTTTTACCCCAATTGCTAGGTCTAAAACCTACACATTGTGTCAAAAACCTGCGTGTCCTTCTAGACTCTGATTTTAAAGCATAAGAAAATTGGATTTTACCATATTAGGAATATAGCCAGAGTCCACCCTTTTCTCTCTCTCCAGCATGAAGGTCTACTGCTGCTCAGTGGAGAGCGTGCTTACCTACTGTGGCTCCATGGCTGAAAACAGGAAGGCTGTGCAGAGGGTCATCAACACCCCCCCCCCCCAAAAAAAAAAATCATCGACAGCCCTCTGCCCTCCCTGGAGGACATCTCCAGATTTTCCTGTCTCAGAAAGATCAAGGCCATCACAGGAGACCCCTCACATCCCACCCACCACCTGTTTGACCTGCTCCCCTCTGAATTACGGTTCAGATCAACTGGGTCCCACACCTCCAGACTGACAAACAGTTTCTTTCCCTGGGCCATCTGGACTGCAAACCGTCAAAGGACCCACGCCCCTCCCTCCGAACGCTCACATGCACAGAACTGAGGACCTTTTTAATTACTGTATCATAATAGCACACCTGTCTTTGCACTCCGCACTTTCATGTACATTGACCCATCAATGAAACCATTACCATCCCTGTGTATGCTTTTCATAATCCTTGGGCCATTTTATTCAACTGTGTGTTCTCCACTCCGCAATCTCATGTACATACAGTAGTTCCATCCGTGAAGCCACAACCATACCTGTGTATATACCTGTGGGCTATTTTTATTTCCATTTCTGACATACAGTATGTTTAATTGTGTATTCTGTAACTGTGTTTCATCAAATCCTTCTCTCTTACTTTATTGCGCAGTAGCCTGGTGTTGTTTAGTTTAGTTTAATGTTTATTTGAAAGGGACATTACATACTGAACATTAACACAAATGTAAGTATGCCAGATTTAGCAATACTGCCAATTTGCATCTGTAGTTCCCCGGTGGATCACAAAAACAAAATCATACATGAGAAGCACATCTGCAATGAAACTGTACAAAGAGGATATGCTGAAGTGCAAGAGTTAAGGTACTACAAACAAAACATTCAAATGTCACATGAGTGAAGTGCTGTGTATGCGTACACACACACACATGCATCCATGCACTTCACAGCAGCAACAAACAAGAGGTGGGGCATGTGTGTGTGACGCACAGGCACATACAGTATACGTACTGTATATGCGCATGCCACAGTGCAATCACTAGTTATGGGTACAGTTTTGGTTGTTTAAAAGTCCATTTTTACAATGAGTCTTAAAGGTGTTTAGTGTGTGAGCACCAACAATTTCATTGTACTGTACAACTGTACAATGACAATCAAGCCTATTCTATTCCATTGATGAATGCTTTTATTACCAGTCGTAAAAGAATATCACATCTCTAACTGCTCCAAAATTCAGTAGCACGAGTGCTGATGAGGACCAGGGGGCGGGCGCATATTACACCAGTTTTAAAATCGCTGCATTGGCTTACTGTGCATTTTCGGATCGATTTTAAGGTTCTCTTAGTAGTTTTTAAATGCTTCAATGGTCTTGGGCCCTTTTATCTGTCTGAGCTGCTTTTACCTTATGAGCCCTCATGGACCCTGACGTCCTCTGGTACTGGCCTTTTAATGGTTCCCAAAGTCAAGACCAAGACCTACGGTGAAGCCTCCCTTCACTGCTATGGCCCTTGCCTATGGAACAGCCTGCCAGAGAGCCTCAGGGCTGCAGAGTTAATAGACGTTTTTGAAGGGGTCGCTGACTGCCCTTTTTCCACATTTTATAGCTCACCCATGTCTTAATGAAATGTTTATGACATATTCTGTTCACATTTTCTTTAATTTTTTTTTAATTATTGAAGCAAATTTGTTTTGGGTTTCTTGAAACACTTTGATTTAAAACCTGTCATCACCTTTTCAACTCCATCCTCTCTCTTATGTCAGTTAGCCCTTATAGCTGACTAGCTTCTAACCTCCTAGCTTGGATGACCACCACTCTGGTTCACTGATCCACAGTCGATGGTGTATCTCATGTCAGTCCGGCCTATCTCCCAATAATTTTGCCATGATTCCACAACAAATCAATAGCACCACACGCTGGATGGCTCCACTGATCGCCGCAACTGAGACCTGGCCCGTGACCTGAGGCGAGCTACCGAGCCAAGGGATCTTAAAGGGCAGTGTCTCGCTCTGTGAGACGCCACTTTGCTCCCACGGCCAGCTATGAGGTGGAGCAACTACGCTGCCCACGAGAGTGGCACAGAGTCACGCGGAGCCCCAGAGGACAGTGGGGGAGCTGAGCGTGAGATCAGCAGCCTTCAGCGAGCAGCATCTGGTCCCGGGACATTTTGATTGCAGCAAGCCAGAGGCTTTATTGCGATTCTACCGCAGATTGTCTGTATGGGAGGCTCGTGGCTCATACCACCAGCTAAAGGCTAAAGGTAGCCTATCAGCCCCTGAGCTATGAGCCAACACTGAACAAACACTGTTACCAGGACACTCGCTGTAAGCACGGCTTACTGTGAATCCAGAAAGTATTCACAGCACTTCACTTTTTCCCACATTTTGTCATGTTACAGCCTTATGCCAAAATGGAAAAAAAAAATCATTTTTTCCCTCAAAATTCTACACACAATACCCCATAATGACAACATGAAAAAAGGTTTTTTGAGATTTTTGCAAATTTATTAAAAATGATAAACTAAGCAGTCCCTCCAGGATTTTGCGATGTTGCGATCGCATCAATTCATGCAAAATCAGCCAATTAGCGCAACTATTGTGCGACCTTGCAATTTTGTCCAATCACCATAACGTTCCCGTAATTTTGGCCAATCCTCATCAACTTCCGCCAATTTCACCAACAAATTTGTCCCAGAGTAGCACTCACACGCTCAGTCTAACCAATCAAATGTGTTGCTGCACCGCATTCACAATGAATATTAACAGAACACATTAGCAAAAACACAGTGTGTGATTTAAAAAAAAAAGCACTTATCCACAAGGTTTCCAACACTGTCCCTACCTCCGTCTCCCCCAGCCTGCTGGTGGACATCTCGCCACGTCTCCGTCCTGACCGCGTGTACGAAGAGCTGGTTTTGTGTTGAAAAACACCCGTCTGCCCCAAAAGCACCCTGTCGCAGGAGCGCGAATGTGGAGAGATGCCATAAAACCACTGATCTGCACAGAAAACACTGGCTGGAGCACTGGCTGGCAGAAGTGAAGGCACCGGAAAGTCTCTGGCGGCCATTTTAGTCCACCCAAAACATGCAGTGAGTAAATGGAGAATGAATGGGTTTAGTAGTAAACGGTGCCACCTTTACCTCAATAACTTTCCAAAAATTAACAGGTTTTGAACTTCTTGGTATGGAGACAAAGCTAATAATCTTGTGCAACCGGTGAACTATAGAAATTGAGTTGACATTACGTTTACCGGCAGTGGGACGACTGGATAATCAGAAAAGTCAAGCCAAGGCGAGTAGTTCTGTGAATAATACATACAGCAAGTGTGTTTAGGCATGTCGTCATAATAATAGTCCTAATGACAGTCCTATATGAGTAAATTAAAATATCATGCAGTGCTTTAATCTTGCTATTAAGTGCCTAGGTCTAATCTAATTTGCAAAATATGATGACCAGCATGAATCCCTTCCGTGGATCGCCACCTTATCGTGGTGGAGGGGGTTTGAGTGCCCGCATGATCCCAGGAGCTATGTTGATGAGGACAACTTGCCCCTGGTAGGGTCTCCCAAGGCAAACTGGTCCTGGGCAAAGGGCCAGATTAAGACAGGTCCAGTGGACTTCCGGTTATGGCCGTCATGTAGGAGGACGTGCTTCACTCTACTCTGCTCTTAAAAATAAAAAAATCGGCAAATAACCCTCTCAATTGGAACAAAACCTATCCCAGCGTTTGGGCGAGGACATGCCGGTAAAGCCTAAGGCTGGGAAATCAGGTGGAGGAAAAACTGAACCGCCAAAACAGTCCAAGTTAACGGACTTTCACATCCGTGACGAAGCAGAAAAATCCCCAGATATGGCGGAGGAAGCTAGTGGAGGAGCGGTGACTGCTGGCGACGGCACAGGTGCGGTGCTCGCTGCCATTGGTTCAATGAGAGCAGACTTCTCTACTAAGTTTGATGGGATTATAACAGCGATAGAGGGATTGAGAAAGGAATTAAGCGACTGTATGGAACGAGTGTCGCAGGTGGAGCTCCGAATTTCCAGCGCTGAGGATGACGTCACCAGCCTACAATTAAAGGTGCGCACATTGGAATTAAACAATAAACGTCTGGAAGATAATGTCCTGGATTTAGAATCCCGGTTGAGACAGAACAATCTGAGGCTGGTGGGTCTCCCGGAGGGTACGGAGGGGCAGGACTCATGTTCCTTTTTGGAAAAGTGGATTCCAGAAGCGCTGAACAACGCGGAGCTGCAGTCATCGGTCGTTCTGGAAAGCGCCCACCGAATTGGCCCACTGAGAGATAATAAGGCACCACCGAGGATGCTGATTATGAAGTTCCTCAGCTACAGAGACAGGATGACGATCTCCAACGCGGCGCGAGCCAAAGGAGAAATTAAATACCAGGATCAACAGGTGCGGTTCTACCCAGATTTGGCCACAGGAATCCAACAATTAAGGAAACAGTTTGACCCCGCCCGTAAAGAGCTACGCAACCTTGGGATTCGTCATGGAGTGATTTATCCTGCAAGACTGCTGGTCACATATAAAGGGAGAACCCACACCTTCAAGACCCCAGAGGAGGCGCAGGAGCTCATCAAGAAGATCCAAGAAGAGACTGGTGGGAGCTAAGCATGAAGCATGAATAAGATATAAGGTAGAATATTTAAGCATTTGCACAGGCATCTGACTGATCTGAAGCAAATAGCAAGTTCACAAAATTCAGATTGTATTGTATATAATATGCCTGTATATAATATATATGCCTCTCTCAAGGCACTTCTTGCCTTGAGAGAGAGCAGTCACATTTTTCTTCCCTCCTCCCCTGCCTTCCTGATCTATTCCCAGCTTTTGCAATGTTGCGTTTTTGTCTGTGTTTAGTCGCTCTTCTTCTGCTGAATCTTAATCTAAACGGAAATTATGGATTTGGAAGCGGCTTAAATGTGCTATTGTCACTATTTTTCAACAAGAATTGGGCCAAGGGGGAGCCCAAGAATTGGAACCTACGAGGAGACTCATGGACATTGGAATTCATGCGTCGGTGGAAACATTATTGGTTATGATCTCAGGACTTCTATTTTTGGCTGTGGAGTTCCCTGATGCATCAGAAATTGAAGGAAAGTGAGAGAGCTGATCAAAGCGGACCCGGCAAGCTCCTTCATCAAATTCGACCAGTTGGGGAGGGCACGAGTAGCGGCAAATGGTGAACTGAATGACAGTGATTCAGTGAAGGAATACATCTGAAGCCCTGTGCTCTCTATGGAAAAACAGTTTAAGCCTGCACATATAATGGAAGCACAGAATTACACAGGTGAGGACAAATTCTATTCTCTGAGTGCACTGTGCTGATTTGATTTGATTTGACCTTTTGCCCTGTGTTTACATTCCTCCTGATTGAGATAAGCGGAAGGACCGGCTCTTATGTCTACCCAGCAATCAACAATCAGTTGTTTGTCGTCAGCGGATTGGACCCTCAAGGACAATGCCTATGTGCCTTCTGCAAGCAAGAGAGAGAGCAAGAGAGATAGACTCTGGACTCTGGACTTGTTTATAAGTCACATGATTATAACATCTATCCACTGCCAGGAGGCGCCCTCTGCTGCTCACTAACAACTGTTACATTTACACTACACAATGCATACAACACTACATGCATACAATATACTGCCTCTCAACTTTTGTGTGTGATCTCCTGCTAAATGTCTGCTAAATGTGCATTGAGGGTTTTTTTTGCCCGCAATCAAAATTTCGCTCACTTGCCGAGCGTCATTCTGATAAAACATAGATAGATAGATAGATAGATAGATAGATAGTTTATTTCGAACACAAAAATATGACAAATACAAGCAAATGGCAAATGCAATAAAGTAACATTATACACTGTTCGAAAGGGAGAAGGAAGAAGTGAACACTTATTAATTCCATCTCCTCTTTTCCATAGATACACCCATGTGAATTTTATACAAATTACCACCTTTAAGACCCCAAGTAAACAATTTACTGTATTTTTTACAAATCAACATTAACACCCATCCATTCTAACATACATACATTCTAACATGTGTTTTTTTCTCTCGCCTACTGTGTCATATCCATTTTCTTTTCTATTTTTTCCTTTCTTCTTTATGACTGGCGCCTAGCGGCTGCCCTGGCCTTGGATGCGGTCTGCAGAGCGTGCCTAAATGCCAAGTCACGTTTCGTTACCTTGTATTCATACATGTGTAATGACAATAAAGTTGAATCTCAATCTCAATCTCAATCTCAAAAAAAAAACATCTATGATGTACAACGTTGCTATAAAATTTTGGAGTTAAGTTGGAAAACTACAGAAGAGAGTTAATGTTATGTCATTAAAAGCAGTAGAGTCAGGGTGTTTAAGAGGAGAAAGAAAGAGTGGTTTTGTCCTATCCTTCTGAGTGAGGAGCAGTCAATGGCTATAGCGGGAGACGGAATTTTTTTTTTGATTTTGGGGGGATTACCACGAATGTGGGAAGGGGGAATTTGTTTGTGTAGTTTGTAGGATGAATGTTCAACCACTCATGTTTTTGCTTCTCTGTATGAGCATGTTTACATTGCGAGGTAATCCCAAACTCCTTATTGATCATAGACCAAAGCGTTAATCTTAATTTAACTTCATGGAATTGCAGAGATCTACAAAATTTAAAAAAACTTAAACAAGTTATGAATAAAATAAAAGACATGGGTTCAAAAATTGTGTTTTTACAAGAAACTCATCTAATAGAGGAGGATGTAAAAAGAATTAAAAAAAGATGGCAGGGAAGTGTATTCACCTCATCATTTTCATCTCAAGCCAGGGGAGTTATGACTCTCATACACAAAACAGTCCCATTTCAAGTGAAAAATGTAATTGGAGACAAATTAGGAAGACACCTAATCATTCAAGGATCTTTGTTATTAGAAAATATAAATCTGGTGAACTTATACGGTCCCAATATAGATGATCAAAACTTCTTTACTAATTTATTTCTTATTTTATCATCACTTACAGGGCAACATATAATAGCAGGGGATTTTAATTGCACATTGAATCCCAGTATAGATAGATCAACAGGACTGGACTGTACGCACAATGGATGCAGGATGATCATTAATCATTTTATGAAAGAACTGAGATTGCTAGATATATGGAGAGAAATGAAACCGCAAGTTAAAGCCTACTCTTGTTATTCTAATACCTACAAGACATTCTCACGTATTGACTATTTTTTGATCTCCACAGAATTAAGGTCCAAGATTCAAAACTGTTTCTATGATAACATTGTGATCTCTGATCATGCACCCTGCTGTTTAATATATGCAGATAAGAAATTGACAAAGGAACCAGGTAGGTGGCAATTTCAGCATAAATGGCTTCAGGAGGAGGAATTTGTTAAGTACATAGAAAAACAGATAGATGAGTTCTTTGATATCAATACTACACAAACATCAGCATGTATAAAGTGGGAGGCTTTCAAAGCTTTTATTAGGGGACATATTATTAGTTATACAGGTTCAAAATCTAAGAAGACTCGAGAGGAGAGAGTCCAATTGGAACATAAAATAAAAATTCTCCAAGAAAAAGTGTATGCAGGAAGTGACCCAAAGTTAGAGAACAAATTACTGATTCTGAGAGCTGAATATGACAAAAAATCAGCGAATAGAGCTGCCTCGAGTCTTCTAAGATTGAAGCAATCTTTTTATGAACAAGGTGAAAAATCAGGGAAATTATTGGCATGGCAGATTAAACAATTAGAATTTAAAACACCAATTACCAGTGTTATAAGTAACGGACAGGCAGTTGTAGATCCTTTAGAAATTAACAGTGCCTTTAGAGATTATTATGAAAAACTATATGACATGTTTCAGGACCCAGGAGACAGACACTGACACGAGCAGATAGTGACAATAATCTTTATTTAATCGTGAGTGAATGTAATGCGAGTGTGAGTGCGAGAATGTCGTTCTGGTCACTGGAGCTGAGCGACCTGGACGGAGACCCGGCAACCCTGGAAGAGATAAGCAGAGACAAATTACTAATGCTCCACACTAGCAAAGAGCTGCAGATAACAAGGCTTACTTGAGAGCAGCACTGGCTTCGCTCTGCTGAGTTCCAGCGGCCGGGCAGCGTGGAGGTGAAGGCGTCCGTGACCGTGCTGGGGTTACTCCCCGTGGCTGTGACAATGACAGTCCTGACGATGACACCGGCTGTGACAATGACAGCCCTGACGATGACGCCGGCTGTGACAATGACAGCCCTGACGATGACACCGGCTGTGACTCCACAGACCGGGATGACGATGATCCTGACGATGACGCCGGCTGTGACTCCACAGACCGGGATGACGATGACACAGATGATGATGCAGACAAAGACGAGGTTAGTGACTCCACACACAGTGGCAATGACGACACAGCTGATGCTGATGACAGTGATTCCACCGATAACGTTGGCCAATACTCCTGTAATTGATACAATAATAGTTCTGGCAATTGAGGAGCAAGACGTACCGGTAGGCGTGGTGGTAGCGAGCCGCTACGAAGACGTGATGGCGTTACCCCGTCAGCTGGGGACGCAGGTCCGCCGCCAAGGTGGTCCACCTGTGCACAGGGGTAAAGGTTTGGCGTTGAGTAGCAAATGGTGCGCTTACTTGCTTGACGCTGGGAAGAGTTCCTGGATGCAGCAAGTGAAGCTCTTGACGAGACCAACGAGGTTCCAGACGAGACAAACGGGGTTCCAGACGAGACAGACAAAGTTCCTGACGAGACAGACAAAGTTCTTGACGAGACAGACAAAGTTCCAGACGAGACAAGAGATATTCTTGACGAGACCAGAGAGCGGAGTGCAGGTTCATTCTCCGTTGAGGAAGACAGACGACTCCGTCCCGGGCTGTCAGCGACACTGGCTTTTAACAGCCGTTGATTCACACCTGTTGGTCTGTGCGCAGCTGGGGCTAATGACACTAATGACGGCCCAGAGGCCGCCATGACAGTACTCCCCCCTCTAGCAGTGCCTCCAGGCATCTGCCCAATCCTACCTGGATTCGCCCGATGAAAATCGCGAATCAGCTGTTTATCCAAGATCAACGCTGGGCGAATCCAAGAGCGATCCTCCGGTCCAAAGCCCTCCCAGTCCACCAAATACTGAAGACCATGACCCCGCCTGCGGACATCAAGGACAGCAGTCACCCCCCAGGCCGGATGGCCATCGATCATCCTCGGGGGCGCGGGAACCGCTGGAACAGGACACAGGGGGTCCAAGACGTATGGTTTGACCTGGGAGACATGAAAAACGGGGCAGATACGCATCGAAGAGGGGAGAGACAAGCGCACAGACACAGGGTTAATAATACGATTAATAGTGTAAGGGCCAATGAAGCGCTTCGTGAGCTTCCGTTCCTCGGCCGGTACACAAATATTCCGGGTTGACAACCAGACCTTCTGACCCACCTTAAAGTCCGGGGCGGGTCTCCTATGCCGGTTGGCCACCTGGATATTACATTGGGTAGTCCTCCTGGTGGCGCACTGAGCGCAGGCCCGGATGTGATTAACAACGTCCTTCCGTAACCCTGGCCACCAGAAGGTCCTTTGAAGGAGATCCACGGTCCGACCCACTCCAGGATGACAGGCCCACTTGGAAGCATGACCCCACTCAATCACCTTGCCCCGGATAGCGCGTGGAACAAACAAGCGGCCCGGGCCCCCCCCCCCCCCCGGGGTCCGGCTCTGTCTTCTGAGCCTGGCGAACCGTCTTGCAGATTCCCCAGGACAGGGCGCCCACGACGCAGGAAGGCGGCAGGATAGGGGTCTCCTGGTCCTCAGAGGATGGAGTGTCAAACTGCCGAGAGAGAGCATCCGGCTTACCGTTCTTACTTCCCGGCCGATACATGATGGAGAAGTTAAAACGGCCGAAGAAGAGGGACCAGCGAGCCTGGCGTGCATTCAGGTGCTTCGCCGTCCTGAGGTACTCCAGGTTACGATGATCCGTCCAAACCACGAACGGCTGAGCAGCCCCCTCCAGCCAATGTCTCCATTCCTTCAAGGCGAGTTTTACTGCCAGTAACTCCCTGTCTCCGATGCAGTAATTCCTCTCTGCAGAAGTGAGACGGTGAGAGAAATAAGCACAAGGGCGAATCTTACCGTCCTCGGGAGACCGTTGGGAGAGTACCGCTCCAACTCCTGAATCAGAAGCGTCCACCTCCACCAAGCACTGCAGCTTCGGCTCCACCTGAGTAAGGACTCGGGCCGAGGTGAACTCCCTCTTAAGTCTTTCGAATGCTTCAGCTGCCTCCTTACTCCAACAAAACGGGATCTTAGGGGAAGTAAGAGCAGACAGGGGACGGGCAATATTGCCAAAATTAGGCACGAACCTCCTATAAAAATTAGCAAACCCCAAGAACCCCTGAAGCTGCTTTCTGGAGGTCGGTGCAGGCCAATCCACAACTGCCTTGACCTTGGCCGGGTCAGGGATCACCTGGTTCCGAGCTATAACAAACCCAAGGAAGGAGGTTTGGTCAGTGTGGAACTCACATCTTTCAGCCTTCACGAACAGTTGATTCTCCAGGAGGCGCTGCAGTACCCTGCGCACATGCACTCGATGCTCCTCTAGTGTGCGGGAGAAAATGAGAACATTGTCGAGACAAACAAAAACAAACGAGTTCAGGAAATCCCGTAGTACATCATTTATCAGACGTTGGAACACGGCTGGAGCATTAGTTAACCCAAACGGCATTACCAGGTACTCAAAATGTCCGCTGGGGGTCCGAAAAGCCGTCTTCCACTCATCTCCTTCCCTTATGCGCACTAGATGGTAGGCATTCCTAAGGTCCAATTTAGTAAACCAGGATGCCCCCTGGAGGGAGTCAAAAGCAGTGTTCATCAAAGGCAGGGTATATTTGTCTTTCACAGATATTTCATTCAATCCCCGGAAATCGATACAGGGGCGTAGAGAACCGTCTTTCTTTTCAACAAAAAAAAATCCAGCACCTACTGCCGAAGACGACGGGCGGATGATACCAGAAGCCAAGGACTCCTTAATATATGTGTCCATAGCCTCGCGCTCCGGGGCTGACAGGCTGTACAGGCGGCTAGCAGGTAGAGGGGCCCCAGCCTTCAGGTTGATTGCGCAGTCATAAGGGCGATGAGGGGGTAAGGACAACGCCCGAGACTTGCTAAATACTAGCCCCAAATCGTGATAGACCTCTGGCACCTTGGACAAGTCCGGTGGCGATGAATCAGGCAGAGGCACCTTGACGGATGGGGCGCATGCCGCCGAATGAAGGCAGGCACTAAGGCAGAATGTACTCCATGCCGTTATTCTCCCAGCTTGCCAATCAATGGTGGGGTTATGTAGGCGCAGCCAGGGGTACCCCAAAATAACGGGCGAAGAAGAAACAGGCAGAACAAAAAACTGAATTTCCTCCCTGTGATTTTCTGATACAATAACTGACACAGGAACCGTCTGATGAGCAATAGTAGTCAAAGACGCTTTAGACAAGGTGATCAGTTTGACAGGGGGATCTAGAGTCTGACAGCTAAGACCCATCCGGGTTGCCAGGTCTCTAGAAATAAAATTTTGCTCAGCTCCAGAATCTACTAACGCCAATGTGGAGTGTTCTGTATGTAAATGGATGAGCCTAAGAGGTAATCGACAACAAGTAAGGGGCTCTTTAGAGTTATTGCCCGTGAATCGCCCTACTCTGATCCACGGGCCCTCCCTTTTTAACTTATTGGGACATTCAAAAACCCCATGTGACTCTTTCCCACAGTAGAAACAAAGGCCCTGATCCCTGCGGCGTTGTTTCTCTGCTGCTGACACTTTAGACCAGCCACTGATTATAGCTTGCTGAACCGGAAGTTCCTCTGACGCAGATAGAGCGAGAGGAGGAGAGTTGGGGAGGCGAGGGTGGGGTTTAACGGAACGGGAAGTAGAACGCCGTTCAGCCGCCCGCTCCCTTAATCTGCTATCAAGACTAACCGCTAGGGCAATCAAATCCCGTAAATTATCCGGTTTGTCCCGTGTCGCTAACTCATCCTTCAACTCATCATTAAGACTACGTAGAAAGATACCACATAATGATGGCTCCCCCCACCCAATCTCTGCAGCCAGGACCCGGAAGTCAATGGCGTAATCAGCAGCTGATCTCTTTCCCTGTTGTAAGCTCAGCAATCGTTCTGTCAACACCTCACCTCTATCCGTATGATCAAAAACAGACAAAAATTCATTCACAAACTCCTGGTAAGTGAACAGGGAATAGCTTGGTTTCGCCCTAATGGAATACGCCCAGTCCAAAGCTCTTCCTGCTAACAAATTTATAATGTAGCCAATCCGGCTTGAATCAAGAGTAAAGTCCCCCGGAACACGAAGAAAAACTGACTCACACTGTAATATGAATCCACGAGCCTCCCCGAGTTTTCCGCTGAACCGGGCAGGGGTGGGAATAGGGGTGAGGCGAGAAGACGAGGAGATGTTAGTTTGTCCAGATGCTAAGCCCACAGGGGCAGAACTGTCTGCGGTGGGGGGAAACGTCTGGTGTCCCTCCAGACGGTCCAGCAGACCAATTATTACAGATAGCTGATTAAAGATTACTGTCTGTTGGTGTGCAAATAAATCTACCCGGGCGCTAAGAGTGTTGATTTGGCGCGACAGTGAGCTGTCCGCTGGGTCATCGTGACGGAGTCGTACTGACATGTTTCAGGACCCAGGAGACAGACACTGACACGAGCAGATAGTGACAATAATCTTTATTTAATCGTGAGTGAATGTAATGCGAGTGTGAGTGCGAGAATGTCGTTCTGGTCACTGGAGCTGAGCGACCTGGACGGAGACCCGGCAACCCTGGAAGAGATAAGCAGAGACAAATTACTAATGCTCCACACTAGCAAAGAGCTGCAGATAACAAGGCTTACTTGAGAGCAGCACTGGCTTCGCTCTGCTGAGTTCCAGCGGCCGGGCAGCGTGGAGGTGAAGGCGTCCGTGACCGTGCTGGGGTTACTCCCCGTGGCTGTGACAATGACAGTCCTGACGATGACACCGGCTGTGACAGTGACAGCCCTGACGATGACGCCGGCTGTGACAATGACAGCCCTGATGATGACACCGGCTGTGACTCCACAGACCGGGATGACGATGATCCTGACGATGACGCCGGCTGTGACTCCACAGACCGGGATGACGATGACACAGATGATGATGCAGACAAAGACGAGGTTAGTGACTCCACACACAGTGGCAATGACGACACAGCTGATGCTGATGACAGTGATTCCACCGATAACGTTGGCCAATACTCCTGTAATTGATACAATAATAGTTCTGGCAATTGAGGAGCAAGACGTACCGGTAGGCGTGGTGGTAGCGAGCTGCTACGAAGACGTGATGGCGTTACCCCATCAGCTGGGGACGCAGGTCTGCCGCCAAGGTGGTCCACCTGTGCACAGGGGTAAAGGTTTGGCATTGAGTAGCAAATGGTGCGCTTACTTGCTTGACGCTGGGAAGAGTTCCTGGATGCAGCAAGTGAAGCTCTTGACGAGACCAACAAGGTTCCAGACGAGACAAACGAGGTTCCAGACGAGACAGACAAAGTTCCTGATGAGACAGACAAAGTTCCTGACGAGACAGACAAAGTTCTTGACGAGACAGACAAAGTTCCAGACGAGACAAGAGATATTCTTGAGGAGACCAGAGAGCGGAGTGCAGGTTCATTCTCCGTTGAGGAAGACAGACGACTCCGTTCCGGGCTGTCAGCGACACTGGCTTTTAACAGCCGTTGATTCACACCTGTTGGTCTGTGCGCAGCTGGGGCTAATGACACTAATGACGGCCCAGAGGCCGCCATGACACTATATGACACAGAAAATGAAACTGACTTAACAAAACTAAATGGGTTTTTGGATGGATTATCTATACCTTGTATTCCAAATGAAAACAGGGAGATACTGGAGTCTAAAATTAGTCAAGAAGAAGTTGGGCTAGCCATTGATGATATGAAATCAAGAAAAAGTGCAGGACCAGATGGTCTTCCAGTTGACTTCTATGAAAAATTTAAGAATAAATTAATAAAACCATTTTTGGAAATGGTTTTAGAAGCATTTCAAAATAGTAATTTACCACCATACATGAATAATGCCTTAATTATACTGTTGCCAAAACCAGGTAAACCCTCTAATAAATGTGAAAATATGAGACCAATAAGCCTATTAAAAGCTGACCTTAAGATAATCTGTAAAATTTTAGCAAGACGACTACAAGAAATATTACCAAATATTATTAACCGAGATCAGAATGGCTTTATAAAGGGAAGACAAGGCTTCCATAATGTAAGAAGACTATTTAATATTATCTATTCTAATAAAGAAGCACCGGATACAGCTCTCCTATCATTGGACGCCGAAAAGGCCTTTGATAGGGTCGAATGGCCCTTTCTTTTTGAAGTCCTACAAAGGTTTGGATTTGGAAATAATTTCGTAAAATGGGTTCAGATAATATACAATAATGCTACAGCAGAAATCCTAACAAACAGCAATATCTCAAAATCAATAAAAATCAATAGAGGATGTCAATAAGGCTGCCCACTTTCACCTTTACTGTTTACTATGGCAATTGAACCTTTAGCGATGGCAGTACGTTTACATCCACAAATATATGGAATTAAAGTAGGACCAACAGAACATAAAATCTCTTTGTATGCCGATGACATAATTTTGTTCATGTCGAATCTTAAAAAATCAATTCCGACTTTGTTGAATTTAATAAAGAATTTTGGGGAAATATCAGGATATAAAATAAATAAAACTAAATCTTCAATATTAATGCTAAATGAGACCCAGAGAAATCACCCAGGTCCTGAGGTAAATCAATTCAAAGTTGTAAATCAGTTTAAATATTTAGGAATTCAGATTTTGCCTAAGCTAGAATTAGTCGCCAGTGCCAACTATGAAGCCTTAATGACAGACATTAATGAGTTACTTCAGAGATGGATGTCACTACCAATGTCGATGATTGGGAGAATTAATATACTTAAAAGTAATATCTTACCCAAAATGCTTTATTTATTTCAATACATTCCTTTACCACCACCTTCAGATCTATTCTTAAGAATTAAAAAAAAGTTAGTGGAATTTATATGGAACAATAGGAAGGCTAGATTACGTCTGTCCTTACTATATTTACCATTTGATCGTGGAGGTCTGAAATGTCCAAACTTTTTGTTGTATTACTGGTCAGCACAACTGAGGTCTATGACATATTATTTTTCATCAAATGATCTCCCTCACTGGACTGAAATGGAATCATACAATTTACCTTTACCTCTTCCCATATTCATATACTCACTCGGCAAAAAAATTACAGAAACAAGTTAAAAATCCATTTGTAAAGCATATGATCAAAATATGGTGTGAAAAAAAGAACCACACTTATTGTCACAATTTAGCCCAATATGGGGTAATCAATATTTTAAACCAGGGAGAGCGGATGCTGTATTTAAAGTATGGAATTTAAAAGGGATTCAAAAGATTCGAGACTTATATTTGTCAGGTTCAGATAACATAATGTCTTTTGAAGAACTGAGGATCAAATATAATCTTAATAGAACACATTTTTTTCAAATATCTTCAGCTTAGGAACTTTATTCGATCAAATCAAAATAATGCTCTCATCCAACCTACTTATTCATCCTTGGAAAAAATCTTGACGAAAGATAGTAAGAGAAAGGGTATTATTTCAGAGTTTTATAACTCATTGACATTATCCTTAAGTGAAAACTCACAGAAAAGATTGAATTATTGGAAAGAAGACCTGCAAACTGAAATTTCAGAGGAACAATGGGAATTGGCTTGTGCAGAAGCTCAAACCAAATCAATAAATGTACGTCTTAAATTGATACATTTTAAATGGTTAATGCGGATGTATGTTACACCAGTGGAGTTAAATAGATATAACAAAAACATACCAGATACGTGCACAAAATGTATGGAAAGTAAAGGAACCCTATTTCATTGTTTATGGGAATGTAGGAAAATTAGAATGTTTTGGGAAGAGGTGAGGGTAACAATTGAAAAAATAATTTCAAAACAAATCATATTGAATCCTAAACTGTTTTTGTTGGGTCTGTATCCAGAAAAGCATAACTTTAACAAGAGTGAGAGAGCATTCATAGACCTCAGTTTGCTTAATGCCAAAAAATGTATTGCACTATTGTGGAAAAAGACTCATAGACCAGATGTGACTCAGTGGTTAAGACAGATGTTAACAAACCTTCCACTAGAAAGAATAACATACATACTGAAATCAAAAGAAATTGTGTTTGAGAATATATGGAGACCTTTCATTGATTATGTAAAGAATTTAAACATAACTTTTGAAGAAGAAGGTGAATGATGTGTGTGGACCTTGTAAATTCCAAACTGGTGAATGTATAGTATGTATACTTATGTAATGGATTGCCTAGACTAAATAGAGGAGCATTGTTGAAGACCTGCCTTTGTTAGTGGTTGTTGGTGTTTTTAGTACTTTTTTAAAAAAAATTATTTTAGTGTTAGTGTTTGATTGTTTGTGTTATGTTTGTAAAAAGGTTCAATAAAAATATTGTGGAAAAAAAAGACAGGTCCAGTGGATCTCCATGAAAAATGTTATATCAAGGACCCAGTGTACATGGGTCCGCCCTCCAGTGGGCTCACCACCTGCAGGAAGGATCATAGAGATCATGGTGCTATGTGAACCGGGCGGAAGTCTGGGTTACTCTGCCTGGTCTGATGCCCCCATGATCTGGATCCCCAGATAAGTGGTAGAAGATGGATGGATGGATAGATGGATGGTTAAAAGACAAATGACAAAATGGAAAATCAATTCAGTAACATAAAAATTTTACATAAACAAAACTATTTGCTATTCATTAAACAATTTTAACCTAGTATTTATTGAATAATTTTAGATTTTTAAGGGTTGTATTTAGTACCTTGAGTTTATGAATGCGAAATGTGCTATACACAAAACTGATTCAACTATATTCATTAACTGAATTTTGCCAGGCCTTTGTTTTCATTTTAATCCACAATGTCAACACTAATTAACAGAGTTTCCTCTGGTAACATTTCTGCGTGGTGGGCCGGCATCCTTGGATTTATGCCACCACACTAAGGAAATATGAATTTAAGAAAAGAAACATGTAGGAATGACACTTCACAAGCACACACACAAACAACGTGCGTGACCGTCATCCACGCAGAGTTCAAAAGTGCGCCACCTGTGATCGTTCAAGTCATCAGGCAGTGTGTCTCTCTACTGTGACTGTCTGAGAGAAGCATGAGCTTATTAAAGTACTTTAAATGTGGAAAAAAATCAAAAAGGTAGCTGAGCAGTGGAGGCATTTATGGTGGTTTTAACCCGCTGGCAATGGGAACAATAATGAAGAGTCGCTCAGCAAACAGGTGTGGTTAGGATTCATATGTAGGGAAAGAAAAAAGAAAAAGTCTAATCAGAGATTTCTGACTCCTTGGTTCAACACAGAAACTCAAAGCTTAAAACAGAAGACTCGTCAATTAGAAAGAAAATGGTGCTCCACTAAATTAGATGAAATCTATTTAGCTTGGAGAAATCAACTTCTAATATATAAAAATTCTCTTAGGAGAGCTAGAACAATTTATTATTCTGCATTAATAGAAGAGAACCTGAATAATCCCACATTTCTTTTCAGCACTATAGCCAGGCTGACAAAAAGTCAGAACTCTGTCAAATCTAGAATTACCTTAGAGCTTACTAGTCAGGACTTTATGAACTTCTTCAATCATAAAATTTCATCTATCAGAGATAAAATCAGTCAGCTTCTTCTCACTATTAACTTAAATACAGTAACTACTACAACTCCTTCACCTGATGTTTGATTGGATGAATTTACTCCAATTGACCTTTACAGTTAGATAAAATAATTTCCTCATCCAAGCCTTCAACTTGTCTACTAGACCCTATTCCTACTAGGTTGTTAAAAGAAGTCTTCCCATTTATTGGTAGCTCTATTTTTCAAATAATCAATTCTTCATTAACATTAGGCCATGTACCACAGGCTTTTAAAACTGCTGTAATTAAGCCCTTACTCAAAAAGCCAATGCTGGATCCAGGAGTTTCAGCTAACTATCGACCAATCTCTATTATGCCTTTCATTTCAAAAATCTTAAGAGTTGTTGCTACGCAATTATTTGACCACTTGCAGGGAAATGGTTTATTTGAAGAGTGTCAATCTGGGTTTAGAATCCATTATAGTACTGAAACAGCTTTAGTGAAGGTTACTAATGACCTCCATATCGCATCTGATAATAGACTTGTTTCTGTACTTGTCCTTTTGGACCTAAGCGCAGCTTTTGATACTATCAATCATAATATTTACTTAACAGACTATAACACCTTGTTGGACTTAATGGAACTTCATTGCAGTGGTTTAAATCTGCAGTGCACTCACCTGCACAATAACTACCTCAGCTGTTGGCACAGAAAGACTGGCACACCAACAGTAATACATTTGCTGCTGTATGTCTCTGCACTTTAACTGCAACCATTTGCACAAATGCCATATCTGCTGCTGTCTGTCATTGCAATACTGATCATGTGCAGCCCTATCTGTTACTATCTGCACCTACACTACCGCATTGAACTGCAACTACGGGTATAACATCTCTAGTTTTCTGTATATAGGATTGCTGGGTTTCATCATCGTTAATCATTTATCTCTATTTGCACTATGGGAGGTCTGGGTCTATCTTGTTGCTATTTGCACTATGGGTAGTGTGATGTTGTTCATCGAACGTGTTATTGTGTAACACGGGTGGTGGCTCCACCTTTCCAGTTCTGCCGCCACCCAGAGTATAAAAGGGCTGTGGGGAAAAGGGGCAGTCTCTTGACCACCTCTCAGCCTAGCAGGAGTGCCTCTGGATAATCTGTGAGTCTATAATAAAGTCCTGTCTAGTTCACCATTCAGTCTCATCACTATGCCCGTTTTGACACCTCGTCATCTGTGTCCAACTCCCCCCCTCCCTCCAGCTCCACAGCCTCCACATTCCCTACTTCATTTAAGGCACCCCCCCCTCCTCCCCCCCTCCCCTTATCATCAGTGAGCAGGATGTGCTCAAACAGTTCTCCAGACTGAACCCGCGCAAGGCCCCCGGCCCAGACGGCGTGTCTCCCTCCACCCTGAGACTCTGTGCGAAACAGCTGGCTCCTGTATTCACAGACATTTTTAACACCTCCCTTAAGTTATGCCACGTGCCATCCTGCCTCAAATCCTCCACCATCATCCCTGTCCCCAAGAAGCCACGGATCACTGGACTTAATGACTACAGACCTGTAGCGCTCACCTCTGTAGTCATGAAGTCCTTTGAGCGCCTGGTCCTGTCCCACCTCAAGTCCATCACCACCCCTCTCCTGGACCCGCTGCAGTTTGCCTACCGAGCCAACAGGTCTGTAGACGACGCAGTCAACCTGGCCCTCCACTCCATCCTGCAGCACCTGGACTCCCCGGGAACCTACGCCAGGATCCTGTTTGTGGACTTCAGCTCCGCATTCAACACCATCCGCCCCGCTCTGCTCCGGGACAAGCTGTCCCTGCTCAACGTGCCTGACTCCCTCTGCAGGTGGATCATCGACTTCCTGACGGACCGGAGGCAGCATGTGCGGCTGGGAAAGACTGTCTCAGACTATACTAGCATCAGCACCGGATCACCCCAGGGCTGTGTACTTTCCCCCCTACTCTTCTCCCTTTACACCAACTCCTGCACCTCCAGCCACCAGTCTGTCAAGTTGATCAAGTTTGCGGACGACACCACCCTCATCGGGCTCATCTCCAACGGCGACGAGTCCGCCTACAGGAGAGAGGTGGCCCAGCTGGCGTCCTGGTGCAGCAATAACAACCTGCAGCTGAACGCTCTGAAGACAGTGGAGATGATTGTAGACTTCAGGAAAGTCACTACTCCTCTGCCCCCCCTCACCCTCTCAGGCTCTCCCATCACCACTGCTGATTCCTTCCGCTTCCTAGGCACTACCATCACCAGGGACCTCAAATGGGAGCTGACCATCAGCTCACTCATCAAAAAAGCCCAGCAGAGGATGTTCTTCCTGCGGCAGCTGAGGAAGCTCAAGCTACCCACCAAGATGTTAGTGCAGTTCTACACAGCCATCATCGAGTCCATCCTCACCACCTCCATAACCGTGTGGTACGCAGGAGCCACTGCCAGGGACAGACTAAGGCTGCAGCGCGTCGTGCGCACTGCTGAGAAGGTGATCGGCTGCAAGCTCCCATCTCTCCAGGATCTGTACATCTCCAGGACCCGGAGGCGTGCTGGCCGGATCATAGCCGATCCCTCACACCCTGGTCACATACTGTTTGCCCCCCTCCCCTCTGGTAGAAGACTTCGGTCCATCCAGACTAAAACCTCCCGTCACATGAACAGCTTCTTCCCCTCTGCCATTAGACTGCTGAACACTAAGTGACTCTCGTGCACCATGTACAGCAGCTCAACCAGACTCATGTCAATCATCACTGTTTTCTTCCTGCATTACCGACTGCACTATATAGTTCTCCACAGTATCTGCTGCTGGCTAATATATATTTTAACTGTTGACCATCCATCCATCCATCCATCCATCTTCTACCGCTTTTCCGGAGGTCCGGGTCGCGGAGGCAGCAGTTCAAGCAGAGAAGCCCAGACTTCCCTCTCCCCAGCCACCTGCTCCAGCTCTTCAGAGGGGATACCAAGGCGTTCCCAGACTAGCTGGGAGACATAGTCTCTCCACCGAGTCCTGGGTCTGCCCCGGGGTCTCCTCCCAGTGGGACGTGCCTGAAACACCTCAAGTGGGAGACGTCCAGGAGGCATCCTAATCAGATGCCCATACCACCTCAACTGACTCCTTTCAATGTGGAGGAGCAGCGGTTCTACTCTGAGCCTCTCCCGGATGACTGAGCTCCTCACCCTATCTCTGAGGGTGAGTCCAGCAATCCTACGGAGAAAGCTCATTTCAGCCGCTTGTATCCGCGATCTCGTTCTTTCGGTCATTACCCAAAGCTCGTGACCATAGGTGAGAGTAGGAACGTAGATTGACTGGTAAATCGACAGCTTTGCCTTAGAACTAAGCTCCCTCTTCACCACAACAGACCGGTACAACGTCCGCATCACTGCAGATGCTGCTCCAATCCGTCTGTCGATCTCTCGCTCCATTTTCCCCTCACTCGTGAACAAGACCCCAAGATACTTAAACTCCTCCACTTGGGGCAGGAGCCTGTCCCCAACCCGGAGAGGACAATCCACCTTTTTCCGGCTGAGGACCATGGACTCGGACTTGGAGGTGCTGATTCTCATCCCAGCCGCTTCACACTCAGCGGCAAACCGTCCCAGCAAGAGCTGTAGGTCATTGCTGGATGAAGCCAACAGGACAACATCATCTGCAAACAACAGAGATGAGATCCTGTGGTCACCAAGTATGACACCCTCCATTCCCTGGCTGCGCCTAGAAATCCTGTCCATAAAAATTATGAACAGGACCGGTGACAAAGGGCAGCCCTGGCGGAGTCCAACTCTCACTGGGAATGACTCCGACCGAGTGTTGGCAATACGAACTAAACTCTCACAACGGTCGTACAGAGACCGAATAGCTCGTAACAACAAGCCCGATACCCCATACTCCCGAAGCACCCCCCACAAAAATCCACGAGGGACGCGGTCAAATGCCTTCTCCAAGTCCACAAAACACATGTAAACTGGTTGGGCAAACTCCCACGAACCCTCAAGAATTCTCGAGAGGGTAAAGAGCTGGTCCGATGTGCCACGGCCAGGACGAAAACCACATTGCTCCTCCTGAATCCGAGGTTCAACCAACGGCCGGACTCTCCTCTCCAGTACCTTGGCATAGACCTTCCCAGGGAGGCTGAGGAGTGTGATCCCTCTAAAGTTGGAGCACACCCTCCGGTCCCCTTTTTTGAAGAGAGGAACCACCACCCCCGGTTTGCCATGCCAAAGGCACTGCCCCCGACCTCCACGCAATGTTGCAGAGGCGTGTCAACCATGACAGCCCAACAACATCCAGGGCCTTGAGGTACTCGGGGCGAATCTCGTCCACCCCCGGGGCCCGGCCACCAAGGAGATTTTTAACCACCTTGGCGACCTCAGCCCCTGTGATAGGCGAGTCATCCCCCTTGTCCCCAAACCCTGCTTCCTCTGTGGAAGGCGTATCAGTGGGATTGAGGAGATCCTCGAAGTATTCCTTCCACCGCCCGACGATATCCCCAGTTGAAGTCAACAGTGTCCCATCCGCACCATACACAGTGTGGACGGGGAGCTGCTTTCCCCTCCTGAGCCGCCGAACAGTTTGCCAGAATCTCTTTGAAGCCGACCGAAAGTCTTGTTCCATGGCCTCACCGAACTCCTCCCATACCCGGGTTTTTGCTTCAGCAACCACCCGAGCTGCACTCCGCTTGGCCTGCCGGTACACCTCAGCTGCTTCGGGAGTCCCACAAGCCAACCAAGCTTGATAGGACTCCTTCTTCAGCTTAATGGCCCCCCTCACCACTGGTGTCCACCACTTGGTTCGGGGGTTGCCACCACGAGATGCACCGACCACCTTGCGGCCGCAGCTCTGGGCCGCCGCTTCAACAACAGAGGTGGAGAACATGGCCCATTCAGACTCCATGTCTCCAGACTCCCTCGGAATGTGGTTGAAGTTCTTCCGGAGGTGGGAGTTGAAGACCTCCCGGACAGGGGCCTCAGCCAGACGCTCCCAGCACACCCTCACTATACGTTTGGGTCTACCAGGTCTGAATGGCTTCCTCCCCTGCCATCGGATCCAACTCACCACCAGGTGGTGATCAGTTGACAGCTCTGCACCTCTCTTTACTCGGGTGTCCAAGACATACGGTCGCAGGTCTGATGATACGATAACAAAATCGATCATCGACCTGCGGCCTAGGGTGTCCTGGTGCCAGGTGCACATATGGACACCCTTATGCTTGAACATGGTGTTCGTTATGGACAGACTGTGGTTAGCACAGAAGTCCAATAACTGAACACCACTCGGGTTCAGATCGGGCAGGCCGTTCCTCCCAATCACCCCCCTCCAGGTTTCACTGTCGTTGCCCACGTGCGCATTGAAGTCCCCCAGTAGGACAATGGAGTCTCCAGGAGGAGCACCCTCCAGCACCCCAGTCACAGACTCCAAAAAGGGTGGGTACTCTGAAACATCATTTGGTGCATAGGCACAAATGATGGTCAGGACCCGTTTCCCAACCCGAAGGCGCAGGGAAGCAACCCTTTCGTCCACCGGGGAAAACTCCAATATAGAGGCAGCAAGGTGGGGCGATACAAGAATACCTACCCCTGCTCGTCGCCTCTCGCCCGGGGCAACTCCAGAAAAGGCCAAGCTCCAGCCCCTCTCCAGGAGACTGGTTCCGGAACCGGAGCTGTGTGTTTAGGTGAGGCCGACTATATCTAGCCGGTATCGCTCAATCTCGTACACCAGCTCAGGCTCCTTCCCCACCAGAGAGGTGACATTCCACGTACCAAAAGCCAGTTTAGAAAGCTTGGGATCAGTCCGCCAAGGTCTCCGCCTTTGACTGCTACCTAATCCACATAGCACCGGACTTCCATGATCCCTCCTGCAGGTGGTGAACCTACTGGAGGGCGGACCCATGTAACTCCTTCGGGCTGAGCCCGGCCGGGTCCCATGGGTGGAAACCTGGCCACCAGACGCTAGCCTTCGAGCCCCTCCCCCAGGCCTGGCTCCAGGGTGGGGCCCCGGTAACCCCATACCGGGCGGGGTACACTGAATCCTTGATATACAATTTATCATGAGAGTCTGTTGGATCGTTCTTAGTCTGGCCCTTCACCCAGGACCAGTTTGTCTTGGGAGACCCTATCAGAGGCAAATTGCCCCGGACAACATAGCTCCTGGGATCACTGGGGCACGCAAACCCCCCCACCACGATAAGGTGACGATCCATGAGGGGGAACTGTTGACCAGTATCACTTAATCTTATCCTACACTTTATTACATGTATAGTTTATTTCTCTTATCTTATCATGTTTAATGTTGCAGCATTGTACCGAGACAAATTCCTAGTTTGTGTACTACATGAACAATGGCAATAAACCTGATTCTGATTCTGATTCTGATTCTGATTCTGATTCATCAATGGTCCACGTTTTACATACATAACTCTTGGCGACGAGGATAAAAGCATGGATGCTGCTGTGTCTACAATTTGACCGTTTTTAGAGTCTCCAGGAGAGCCTCCGGTCCCTTGGGCGAGATGGTTTGCCGCATTTCAAAACTACTTGGTGGCACTGAACCTTGGTGAACTGAACAAGATATGGGCTTGGGCAATTCTGGTCCATAATTTAGGTTTGGAAGGACAATTTATCCTTGCCACCTTGGCTGCTAGCAATAGCTCCGAGGACATTGTTGAGCTAATGGCGCAACATTTTTGCGCCCCTGCAAACGTCATCATCTAAAGGATTCAGTTTCGGCAGTCAGTGCAGCGATATATTGTGGACCTCCGTCAGCTGACCGGGCACTGCCAGTTTGGAGCATGAGAGGAAGAGATGGTCAGCGACCAGCTGGTGGAGCACATGCTTTGGTCGACGGCACGATCAAGACTCCTCACGCACTCAGATGAATTGACGTTGGCCATAGCTATCAAGATAGCTCAGCAGTGTGAAGCAGTGGACAAGCTGTCACGTGACCTTGGTGAGAGAGCTACACTGCACCGCTCTGAATCACAGTCAACGGTGCAGGCTGTGGACCCAAACAGTGATGATATCGAGTAGGAGCAGGAGGAATACGCTACGGCTGTGAAGATAAGGTCCGCCCCGGGATCGCACAGGTGTTTGGGTTGTGGGTCCACTAAGCACCGGTGCAAGGCTAGAGAGTGTCCGGCGAGAGGTAAATGCTGTGGCAAGTGCGGACTCCTGCACCATTTTGCCAGGGCCTGTAATAGGTTTGAGCAAGGGGAACAGCGACACAAAGTGGACACCCCTGCTCCAACTCCTACGGTTATTCACACCGTCTCTCCGAGTACAGATGGTCGTGCATATTGTATGGTGAAATGGGACGGGGTGGAGGTGCCGTTGCTGACTGACACGGGCGCATTGAGGTCCGTGTTGAATTGGCCTACTGTGAGGAGTTTTATCCCCATACTACCAAGTGAGAGGTCATTCAGCTCCATTATGTGGGTATGGAGGAAACAGACTGGCCATTGTGGGTTCGGTAGAACTGACGACTAGGTACAAGTCGGCGGTAGTCTCCAGCCTGAAGTTTGTGGTGACCGCCAGTGGTGAAAATATTATGGGCTGTGACCTTTTTTTTATGGACTGGGCTTTACGATCACCAGCGGTGTGGGCGAAGAGTGGTCGGGCTGTGACTTGTGGGACCAGCCGGTCTCGCAAGTGGTGGATGATGCTGTATGGTATGAACCTTGGCCTAGTATTCTGGAAGATGAGCAGGACCAACCCCACCCAGGGCCATCATAGATAGATAGATAGATTAGTTTATTTGACAGGGACAGTGCAATAAACTTAGACAATTAATCAATGACAATCAATCTGATGTGTTGCACATAGAGTGTATAGCTATTAGCTAATTTGCAACTCTTGTCCCTGGATGGGCTTTAGAAAAGAGAATCAAGTGAAGAAAAGAAAAAATACACAATAACCACATACATCAATGCAAAAGGATTATAAATACACAATTATAAATATTATAAATATTATAAATACACAAATATAACAACCTGACTCACATTTGCCTATTTCAGGTCTCCCTCCCTTCGTCACTCACTATAAACAAACACATTCATTCCTTCCCTTCATTCACTCTCACTTTGCAGACAATCAATTCATACATGAGTACATTCTTGTTTATTTTTCAGCCAGTTTTTAACCTTTTTAGTGAATGTTTTAAGGTCCGTTATTATTTTAATTACATTTGGCATTGTGTTCCAGATGTGACTGCCCTTTATAGAGAAAGCTGTTTGTCCAAATGTGGTTCTGCGGTGGAATATTTTACAGTTATTGTTAACAGAACTCCTGGTGGCTCTGCTGCTGTCCTGTCTTTGGACGAAACCAGCAAGTGGCTCGGGTGCTGATTTATGGAAACATTTGAACGTTAATTTCAGAAAACAGAGGTCAATGAAACTCTCAAAACTCAATAGGTTGTATTTTTTTAAAACATTACAGTGATGCCACCTAATGGGTTTTTTGTCCAAGATTTTTAGGGTTTGATTATATAATGAACCTATATGTCTTATTGTGGAAGGGGTTGCTTGAGCCCAGACTGTCAAACAGTATGATATATGAGAAAAAACCATAGAATGCATATACAGTACAGCTGCTTCGTAAGGTATGTAATATCTAATTAATTTAAAGCAGTTCAGATTTTTTTTTACTGTTTTTGAAATTTTCTTTATATGAAGATTAAATTTGAGTTGAGGATCTAGTACAATGCCAAGGTATTTGAATTCTGTAGCTAAACTGATGTCATGATCATGTATATTAACTTTAAAACGTTGCAGGTTACATTTTTTGATTGAAAAGCACATTGAGACTGTTTTCTGAAGGTTCAACAATAGATGGTTCTGGAGGAGCCACTCTTGGACATCAACCATACTTGTAGACAGTACATCTGCAGCCTGTGCTGGAGTCTTGGCAGCTGTGTAAATAACTGCATCATCTGCATAAAGTTGGCATGTTGCAGCTGAGCAGTGTAACGGCAAGTCATTAATAAAAATGCTGAAAAGTAAAGGACCAAGAATGGACCCTGGTGGGATACCCATGCGGTTGTTTAAAAATGAGGATTTATCCTGGTGAACTTTTACACACTGTTCTCTATTCTGGAGATAAGATGCAAACCATTCTAATGTATCTGGGGAGAAGTTAAAAGAAAAAAAAAAACCCTCATGGGAGGGTTCCTGCGCCAGAGCCCAAGTTACCCTAGTTGAGGGAACTGAGCGGCGCGGTGGGATGCCAGTGACAGTGGGTGGAGCCGAGTGGTTGGCCCATTCTGCTTCCAGAGTTTGGCTGGGAGGTACCAAGAAGCAAGAGGTCACAACGGCTTCATCAGTGTCTGAAATAAAAGCGAGCGGGGCAGGACCGGCTGGCACGGTGAAACGACGTGCCACTCAGGGACACTGGAAGCCGAGTCGGGCTCCTCTAGGGGTCGCTGATGTGGTCCGACACAGCAAGGAGGACCGGTCGAGAGGGGTTCGTGGAAAGCACAAGCGGCAGGAGGACCAGGGGCGGCTGCAGGTGGTGGCTGTTCTGAAGGATGGTTACCTTCAGTTGTCTGACGGCTCATGGAGACATCCCAATGAGCTGTGACGTGCCAATGACGAGAAGGAGGTGTCTGGGTTTCGACATGGGTCATCTCCGGGAGCGAAGAGAAGAAGATGCTCAGGATGGGACCCGCCTGACAGGTCTCCGGGGGGTGGTTTCTCTACTGAGATTGACTGGTAGTTGGGGGGGGGGGGGACAATGTGTTCAATACATGTTGTTAGTATGTAAAGTCAGGTTCAGGTTACTTTATTTGTACCCGTAGCTAGATTTGTTTTGCAGTCTGGTGACACCCATATTTGCAAGCCACAATTACATTCAACATAAACACAAACACAGGCACACATGAAGCTGACTATAAACATGAAAAAAATACTCAAGGCTCCATCAATCAGGATATAAAGACAAAGAGATGAGAGAAAAACCAGAGATAAGAGAGAAGGGTCATATTAAAAAATTAAAGGCTAATCAAAGAGGTTAAAAACTCAAAGGTCTAAAACCCAATAAAAGATTTAGAACCCAAATAAAATCCTACAAAAATAAGTAAATATAAAATGGAGTTAATAAATGGTACCTATATTATGAGCAATATATTGTTACAACTTATTCAACTCTTTGACAGCAGCAGGAACAAAGCTGTTTTTGTAGCGCTGGGTTTTACTTTTTGGGACAGCAAACCTCCGTCTTGAGGGAAGAAGCTGAAAGTTGCAGTGCAAAGGGTGGGAGTCATCATTTAAAATGGAGGTAGCAATCCTCTGTACCTGTCTGGTGTACAAGGATGTCAGGCTCAGCTGTGACTCACCAAGCAAACAACTGGACCATCTAACTACCTGATCCAAGGTTTTCCTCTGTTTCAGTTTTATCTGACTAAACCATGACGCTAAAGAAAAGGATAAAACAGATTCAATAAAAGCCCGATAAAACATTGTCATTATGGTTCGGTCAATTTGGAAGCGTGCAAGTTTCCTCAAACAATGCAAATGTTGCTGACCCTTTTTGCACACCCTTTCACAGTTCTCTTCAAAGTTTAAATTACTATCAATAATTGTCCCAAGATATTTGTAGGATTGTACACATTCAGTGGTCTGATCTTTTAGTACGGTGACTTTGTGCCTGGGAGTTTTCCTCCTAAAGTCAATAATCATATCTTTAGTTTTTGTCGTATTCAGCTGCAGGTAGGAATCCTCGCACCAGTGAATAAAATCAACAACTACTGGGTCGTGGCCACTCTCACCATCCTGGAGGAGACTGACAATAACTGAATCATCAGCATACTTTATAATGTGTCTGTTGTCATGTCTGCTCCGACACATGTTTGTGTACAGGATGAAGAGTAGTGGTGACAACACCCCCCCCTGAGGAGAGCCAGTAGAAGAGTACTTTAGGTCAGACAATGTACCACTGACCCTTACTCTCTGCGTCCTGTTGGTTAAGAAATCCAGAATCCAACCCACCAGATTATTGCTCAAATCAAATTATTGCAGGAGCCTTTCAACTAAAATATGAGGTTGGATTGTATTAAAGGTGGAGAAAAAGTCCACAAATAAAAGCCTGGCGTGTGTCCCATTAAAATCCAGATGTTTAAAAAGCATGTTAAACAGAGTGACAGTGGCATCCTCCACTCCTTTGTGAGGCCTATATGCAAACTGCAAGGGATCCAATGCATGTTCAGTCTGCTTTAGGACCTCACATCTGACCAGTTTTTCAAAAATTTTCATTAAAATTGAAGTCAAAGCAACTGGTATAGAGTCGTTTACCGTTTTAGGACAGCTGGATTTTGGAACGGGAACAACTACGGCATCTTTCCAGATCTTGGGCACATGTTGTGTCTGTAGTGACTTATTGAAAATGTAATGAAATACAGGACTCAGTTCATGTGCACAGGACTTTACCAAGCGCCCACATATATTATCAGGGCCCTGACTTTTGTTCACTTTTATAGCGCAGAACGCCCTTTTATTATCCTGCACCTCAATATTAAAGTGCCGACTGTCTTTGAGTTTATGTTTCAAATCTTGGGTTTCTGTGCTAAAATCAAAGGAGTCAAAGCAACCATAAAAACAATTAAGAGCATCAGCCAGCTCTGTGTCTGAATTAAAACCATCTAAAAACACACGATTACTGCGCTCTGTGCTCTGAAGGCCTGCAATAGTTTTCATACTGGCCCAGGCTGAACCAAGTTTCTTTGTTGTCATCTTACTTTCCAATTCTAATTTATAATTCTGTTTTGCTCTTAAAATTTCGGACTTCAGCTCTTTTGTGGCAACCTGTAGCTCAGAAACAGACCCCTGTTTAAAGGCAAGTGCTTTCCTCTGTAAGCAGGATTTAACTGATTTTGTAACCCATGGCTTGTTGTTGGGATATACAGTACCGTTCAAAAGTTTGGGGTCATTTAGAAATTTCCTTATTTTTGAAAGAAAAGCACTTTTTTTCCAATGAAGATAACTTTAAACTAATCAGAAATACACTCTACACATTGCTAATGTGGTAAATGACTATTCTAGCTGCAAATGTCTGGTCTTTGGTGCAATATCTAGATAGGTGTATAGAGGCCCATTTCCAGCAACTATCACTCCAGTGTTCTAATGGTACAATGTGTTTGCTCATTGCATCAGAAGGCTAATGGATGATTAGAAAACCCTTGTGCAGTCATGTTAGGTCTGCAATGCTGTAATTGCTTCAAATGGAGGATTCTTTGACGAAAGCAAAGTTTGAAGGAAAAAATTATTATTTCAAATACAAATCATTATTTCTAACCTTGTCAATGTCTTGACTATATTTTCTATTCATTTTACAACTCATGGTGGTAAATAAGTGTGACTTTTCATGGAAAACACAAAATAATTGTCTGGGTGACCCCAAACTTTTGAACGGTAGTGTATTTTGACAAGTTTACGTGGAACGATCATACTTGTACAGAAAGCCATGTATGAGCATGTGACGTCCACCAAAGAGTCTAAATCATCCCCGCAGGACAGTGTGAAAACCTCCCAGTCCGTACAGTTAAAGCATTCCTGGAGGCAGTGCACTGAATCCTCTGTCCACACATCTATGTCTCTGGTCTTCACCTTGCCTCTTCTGAGAGCAGATTTATATGTGGGCAGCAAATGTACACAGTTGTGATCTAAGGATCCTAAAGGAGGAAGGGGGAGTGATTTATAGGCCCTCTCAATGGATCCATAGCACAGGTCCAATGTCTTTTTTCGCATGGTTGGGCAGGAGACACACTGATAAAAGTTTTTAAGTGTCTTCTTTAAAGAAACATGGTTAAAATCCCCAAGAATAAAGTTTGGCGCCTCTGGGGATATTGACTGCAGCCGCTGGACCACATCAAAGATGGTGCTGGAGGCGGAGTCAGCGTCTGCCCTCGGGTGAATGTACACAGTCGTGATGAAAAGTTGGGGGAGCTCGCGAGGCAGATAAAAGGGGCGTAGCGATACGGACAGCAGCTCCACATCGGGCGTACAGATGCGCTCTCTGACCGTGACAGATGTGCAGTACTGTTTATTAATATATAAACATACGCCGCCCCCTTCCCCGTTACCTCTTCCTGCCGATCCGAGCGAAGTGGGGCTCCAAAGCCGTCAATCCACAGGTCCGCGTCCCGGTCATGCGCAGTAAGCCACGTCTCTGTGTAAGCCATGACACAGCAGTTCTTGAAGTCCTTCTGGTAGCGTACATTCCCTTGAATTTCATCTACTTTATTCCTCAGAGATTGTACGTTCCCCAAAATCATGGAAGGGAGAGGAATGCTATTAAACTGACGTCTCCTCAGGCGTAATTTCACACCTCCACGTTTCCTCCTCTTGTCTCTCTTTTCATCGCTGTGTCCATGAATGTCTCTTAAAATAAAGTCCGGCAGTTGTGGCATAGACTCAATCACAGATGCTGCATTATCCGTGTTTAAATGCAGTAACATGTCCCTGGAATATTGTATTCTCCCCGGCATGATCACGATCGCGCTTACCTCAGAGACACAGAGCTGGTGGGAAAGAAGCAGCAGTGCAAAAATGGGGAGGAAATCCATATTGATGGAACCAGGGGGCTCTTCGTTATACAGTCCACAAACATTCCAGGACAAAAACAACACAGAGAATTTCGTTAAAACACATTAAAGTGCGTAAAAACAGACACACAGACGACAGACTTTTTTCACCAGCTGTCGGTCGCTGCGTGCGCATGCGTTCCCGCATTATAGTTCCCGGGTTATAGTAGTTATGCATGATGTTGAAATGAGTATTATTCAAGTTGTCTATGGGTTTTGTTAATGGAGGTATAACCTGTTTTTATATATGTTAGGTTATGGGGATTGTTTTATAGTACTTATTTTAGGAGCACGGCGATTTTATGTTTAGAGGACTATATTCCAACAGAGATGGCAGAATAATCTGTATAGCCGTGTGGGGGTGGGACGGTAGTCCACCTGTCTCCCCCTAGCCTTAGTTATGTTGTGTGAATGTGATGGGCCCTGATATATTTCTGTTTCTTTTATTGTGTGATTCGGGTTCTAAATCAGGGTGGGTCTTGATTGTATGTGTGGGTTTTGGACCTTTTCAAGGGGGGGGGGGTGATGTTGTTCATAGGATGTATTATTGTATGACACGGGTGGTGACTCCGCCTTTCCGGTTCTGCCGCCACCCAGAGTATAAGAGGGCTGTGGGGGAGAGGGGTGGCCTTTTCACTACCTCCCAGCCTAGCGGGAGCACCCCTGTGTAATCTGTGAGTCTATAATAAAGTCCTGTCTAGTTCACCATTCGGTCTCGTCACTGGTCCACGTTTTACATACGTAACAGGTAGCATTACTGTCCATAGACTGCTGTTGATGTTTTTTTCCAGCCTTATTCCTTTCTCTTTTTTATATTGTTCACACCACTGAAAAGAGAAATGCCAGTTCAATTCTCCTGTATGTCCTGTACGTATAGTAGTTGACTGAATTGACAAATACTATCTTTGAATCTTGAAGCTTTTCAAAAGTAACTGAGTTACTTACCAACTACTGCATGATTAAAGTAACTAGTTACTTGGAAAAGTAATTTTCACATTACTTTTAAATGCATACTTAAATCATCTTGCACACACAGCAAGATAATTTACATGTAATTAATGGATTATGGACTATTAATGGACTATGGTCATGAGCTTTGGGTAATGACTGAAAGAACGAGATTGCAGGTACAAGCGGATGAAATGAGCTTTCTCCGTAGGATTGCTGGACTCACCCTCAGAGACAGGGTGAGGAGCTCAGTCATCCGGGAGAGGCTCAGAGTAGAACTGCTGCTCCTCCACATTGAAAGGAGTCAGTTGAGGTGGTATGGGCATCTGATTAGGATGCCTCCTGGACGCCTCCCACTTGAGGTGTTTTGGGCACGTCCCACTGGGAGGAGACCCCAGGGCAGACCTAGGACTCGGTGGAGAGACTATGTCTCCCAGCTGGTCTGGGAACGTCTTGGTATCCTCTCTGAAAAGCTGGAGCAGGTGGCTGGGGAGAGGGAAGTCTGGGCTTCTCTGCATGAACTGCTGCTTCCGCGACCCGGACCTCCGGAAAAGCGGTAGGAGATGGATGGATGGATGGATGGATGGATGGATTAATGGACTATATTGCAGGCTTTTTCATGTCAGGCTGAAAACAGACTGTTTCAGACAGAGTTTTTAAGAATATGTTCAGTCTGCTTTATTCTGCCTTGAGAGCTCTTATTGTGGGAAAAATCTGAAGAAAATCAACAGGATATTGCCAGTAATTTCCAGTAATTTTGGAGTGAAACTTGGCAACACTGCATAAAGCGTTCCATGTTTACCTTACCTTTATGATATGGATTTAATCCAATGTGCAGTGATCCAAAGAAAATGTCCATTATCCACAGTCCAAATGTCTGCTATGACAGAGACATGATCCAGTCCCTTAAATTCCTTCTGGAGATCAAATCCATTTTTGAATAATCTTTACCCAGGTAGCAAGTAAATGTGTTTTAACTTCAGTGAATCACAGTCTCAGCTGTCTGATGGAAAGTGACTTATCAGATCTTCATTCTGTAACGATGTATCAGGCAATCAGTCGGTTTAATTCTTGCTGGGTCACAAACCGTCCAGATGCATACCTGTGCTTGAAATCCAGCTGTGGGTGTTGAGACAACAGTATTTCCACTTTACATCCAGCCGTGGCTGTTCAGATAGTGTAGATCGTGCTGTTGCTGGTTGCTGGTGCTGTTGCTGCATAGCATAGCAGGCGTGTTGTTGGAGCCTGTTGCTGTTCTCAGGTGCTTCTGAAGATTGCAATTGGTCTCACACAACCCACCAATATGCTTTTGTCCTTAACCGCGACAAAGGAAAAATAATCTATTTCCACAAAAACAAAGTAGCTTCATCTTTTCTTCCACACAGTAGTGAACAGGCTCTTTGCAACAGGTCACGTTGACTGACGGCTGCGTCAGCTACGTAAATTCAGTTTGTATATTCATTTATTTGCGCAAAAAATATCTATTCATATTAATAAAACGAGTAACGAGTAATACATCTGATCAAATTTTAGTAACTGTAATGCATTACTGAATTTTTAAACAGTAATTTCATTACACAGCACATTACTGCAAAAGTAGTGGAATTACAGTAATGCTTTACTTTGTATTGCCTCTCAACACTGTTAATTTCATAGCACTGCTTTTACATGAGTAGGATTTCTGGCTACACTACCCACCTGTGATCATATAATTAAGTATGCATGACTAAATTACTAGTAAGAATTTTTTTTTCCCTTCCCTTTCTCAATAGAAAAAAAAAGAAACACTAGAATAAAGATACATAAAATACACATATTTTTGTCATTTATGTAAACCATGACAAAAATAAAAGCACCAAGGTGCTGTGCCTTGGTGCCTGTGGCATGGTAGCATGGGCAGCTGTATAATAGTGGCACTCCAAACTGTAGTGGCCCGGGATAGTTATTACAATATCTCTTTTCCCTGCAGCATTGACAGAAATGGTGAGTTAAATTTGTGTGTATTTCAAAAACAAAGTGTTATTTCAAAATTCTGGCAAATTAAAAGTCGAGAAAATAGGGACTTCCAGTTATGGCCACCGCGTAGAAGGACGTGCTTCACTCTACTCTGCTCCTAAAAAAAAAAAAAATAAATCGGCAAATAACTCTCTCAATTGGAACAAAACCTATCCCAACGTTTGGGCGAGGACATGCCGGTAAAGCCTAAGGCTGGGAAATCAGGTGGAGGAAAAACTGAATCGCCGAAACAGTCCAAGTTAACGGACTTTCACGTCCGTGACGAAGCAGAAAAATCCCCAAATATGGCGGAGGAAGCTAGCGGAGGAGCGGTGACTACTGGCGACGGCACAGGTGCGGTGCTCGCTGCCATTAGTTCAATGAGAGCAGACTTTTCCTCTAAACTTGACGGGATTATTGCAGCGATTGAAGGAATGAAAAAGGAGTTAAGCGACTGTATGGAACGTGTTTCGCAGGTGGAGCTCCGAATTTCCAGTACTGAGGATGACGTCTCCGGCCTACAATTAAAGGTGCGCACATTGGAATTAAAAAATAAACATCTGGAAGATAATGTTCTGGATTTAGAATCCCGGTCGAGACGGAACAACCTGAGGCTGGTGGGTCTCCCGGAGAGAACGGAGGGTCTGGATCCATGTTCCTTTTTGGAAAAGTGGATCCCAGAAGCGCTGAACAACGCGGAGCTGCAGACATCAGTCGTTTTAGAAAGCGCCCACCGAATTGGCCCACCGAGAGATAACAAGGCATCACCGAGGACGCTGATTATGAAGTTCCTCAGCTACAGAGACAGGATGACGATCTCCAACGCGGCGCGAGCCAAAGGAAAAATTAAATACCAGGATCAACAGGTGCGGTTCTACCCAGATTTGGACACAGGAATCCAACAATTAAGGAAACAATTCGACCCCGCCCGTAAAGAGCTGCGCAACCTTGGAATTCGTCATGGAGTGATTTATCCTGCAAGACTGCTGGTCACGTATAAGGGCAGAACCCACATCTTCAAGACCCCTGAGGAGGCGCAGGAGTTCATCAAGAAGATCCAAGAAGAGACTGGTGGGAGCTAAGCATGAACAAAATATAAGGTAGAATATTTAAGCATTTGCACAGGCATCTGATTGATCTGAAGCATATAGCAGGTTTACAAAATATAGATTGTATTATATATTAAAAAAAAAAAAAACTATGATGTACAAAGTTGCTATAAAATTTAGGAGTTAAGTTGGAAAACTACAGAAGAGAGTTAATGTTACGTCATTAAAAGCAGTAGAGTTAGGGTGATTGAGAGGAGAAAGAAAAAGTGGTTTTGACTGATCCTCGTGGGTGTGGAGCAGTCAATGGCTATAGCGGGAGACAGAATTTTTTTTTGATTTTGGGGGGGATTACCACGAATGTGGGAAGGGGGAATTTGTTTGTGTGTAGTTTGTAGGATGAATGTTCAACCACTCATGTTTTTGCTTCTCTGTGTGAGCATGTTTACATTGCAAGGTAGTCTCAAACTTCTTATTGATCATAGACCAAAGCGTTAATCTCAATTTAACCTCATGGAATTGCAGAGGTCTACAAAATTTAAAAAAATTTAAACAAGTTATGAATAAAATAAAAGACATGGGTTCAAAAATGGTGTTTTTACAAGAAACTCACCTAATAGAGGAGGATGTAAAAAGAATTAGGAGAAGATGGCAAGGAAGTGTATTCACCTCATCATTTTCATCCCGAGCCAGGGGAGTTACGACTCTCATACATAAATCAGTCCCATTTCAAGTGAAAAATGTAATTGGAGACAAATTTGGAAGATATCTAATCATTCAAGTGTAGAGGATGACTTTCACAAACGAGACTGAGTTTATTTCTCAGGGCTGGTTTATTGCAAGGTCACATCCTCTAACAAGAACAGGATCTCAGGAAAAGAGGCAGAGCAATCATCCAACACAGCTCTTATAGTCTCACCAGACACAAAACCCCCCACATCAAATCACACACTCCCAACCCACAGTCTTAGGTAAACATCCAGCGCCCGAGGCTCCTTGGCATCTCCATTGTCCTCTGACCCTCTAGCGTCTGGGACTCCTGCTGGGGCATTCTCTCCAGCTTCTCATCTCCTGCAAGGCCAACTTCACACCTCCCGTAGGTCCTCACAGGGTCAGGTCCTCTTTGGTCCTTAAGACGTGAAGCTTCTGGAATATGCACCGTCATTCCTACTAGGTGAATGCGGGGGATATGAATACAATATATGCGCCTTAAATATGCGCCATATAACCCCCCCAAACGTCTAAATAAGGACAAAGTGCACCCCAATATGCATAGCATCATAACATAAAACACAGAACAGCAAAAAAAGGCACAGCACATCACACTTCCGGCTGCTTGGGCTTCAATCGCCTGCCATATCTGCTGTAAGCCGGTTTCGACCTTCCAGTAGCCGCTTCTTGCATCTGTGAATCAGAGTCGTTAGCACATCCTTGTGAAAGCTTAGCAGAATGTCTCCGTGGCGGCCTGCCGCGGCGGGGGGCCCTGGCCAACTGAACTTGTTCATCAGCTAACACAAAAGCGGGGTTGAGTCTGTTAATGCAGACTAATTCCCTCCTGTCTCCCAAATCGAGCAAAAAATGCTTTTCCCCGGTTTCTAACACTCTGAACGGTCCATCATAAGGTGGTCTTAAACCTAACCTCTGTGCGTCGTGTCTAACAAAGACGAATTCTGCATTCTTTAAGGCTTTAGGCACAAAAACGCGTGGGAAACTGTGATGAACTGGACCGGGGAGGGTGTTTGATCCTGCGTCGCTCTGCAGCAGCTGAGCGGGGGGGGATCTGGTGCGGGGTTCTCAGGAAGGAATTCTCCCAGTAACCGGAGAGGTTGGGTGAAGACTAGCTCGGCCGGAGAGGCTTGCAAATCTTCCTTAGGTGCTGAACGCAACCCTAATAAAACCCATGGAAGTTTATCAACCCAATTTGTGTCCGTGAGAGCTGCTCTGAGGGCTGCTTTCAATGACCAGTGAAAGCGTTCGCACAAACCGTTGGCCTGGGGGTTATACGCAGTTGTGCAATGAATTTTCACCCCCAGGCTGAGTGCCATGGATGACCAGAGCTCGGAAACAAATTGGGGTCCTCTGTCAGACGTTATGTCTGACGGGACTCCAAAGCACGCGACCCAAGCCGTTAAAAAGCGCGCGCAACGTCTGCTGCTGTGGTTGATGCCAGGGGGACCGCCTCTGGCCAGCGCGTAGTGCGGTCCACCATAGTTAGAAGGTGTGTGAACCCCTGTGACAGCGGGAGGGGTCCCACCAAGTTGATATGCACATGGTCGAAGCGTTTGGCTGGGATGTGAAAAGGTTCTAGAGGGGCCCGCGTGTGCTTGTGTACCTTTGCTCTTTGACACGCTGCGCAGGCTGCGGCCCATTCTTTGACCTGTTTACGCAGCCAAACAAATTTCTCTCCCACCATTTTGATCGACGCGCGAACGCCCGGATGTGCCAGCGAATGTATTAAGTCAAAAACGCGGTGATGCCACGCAGCTGGGACCACGGGGCGGGGGCGCCCCGTGGAGATATCGCAGATTAGAGGGGGCATACCTCTTTGATGCACCCTGTGCTTCAGCCTTAGCCCTGTTGGCCCAGACTGGAACGCGCGCACATCCGCATCATTACACCTGCTCGGCGGCCATGGCTGCATAATCTAACCCAACGCAGACCGGGGCTGCGAGCACTTCCACGCCGCAAGCCTGGCCCATGTCTACAGCTGCCGAGTCTGCCCCCTGGGGGCCTGGCATTGCAACTGCACGCGAGAGACAATCTGCCACTACATTGTGTTTGCCCGCCACGTGTTGAATGTCGGTGGTAAACTCCGAAATCGCGGCCAGCTGTCTCTGTTGTCGGCCCGATCAAGGCTCTGATATTTTAGCCATTGCAAATGTTAATGGTTTGTGGTCTACAAACGCGGTGAAACGGCACCCTTCCAACCAGAACTGGAAGTGGCGGATGGCCAAATGCAGGGCTAAAAGCTCCCTATCAAACGCGCTGTATTTATGCTCGTTATCGCGCAATGTTTTGCTGAAAAACGCAAGTGGTTGCCAGCTCCCTGCTACCAGTTGCTCGACAACCGCCCCCACTGCCACGTCGGAAGCGTCCGTGGTTAGCGCCATGCGAGCTGCTGGCACCGGGTGTGCCAATAACGCAGCGTTCGCGAGGGCCGATTTGACCTGGGAGAAAGCGCGCTCCCGGTCCGGGGACCACTCGACCTTAGTTGCAGGTTTTTGCTTCTTTAGTGCCGTGTACAATGGGTGCATGAGCTGTGCCACGTTGAGGAGGAAGCGGTTATAAAAATTGACCATCCCCAAAAACTCTTGGAGTGCTTTAACTGTCTGCGGTTGGGGGAAATCCGTTATCGCGCGCACTTTATCAGGCAGCGGGACCGCGCCTTCTGGAGACACGCGGTGCCCCAAAAAATCGATTTGCGCTACCCCGTATTGGCATTTCGCTGGGTTAATTATCAGCCCGTGTTCTGTCAGCCTCTGAAAAACGGCTGTGAGGTGGCGTTCGTGTTCGACTTCAGATGCACTGGCTACCAAAATATCATCCAAATAGGTGAACACGAAAGGGAGGCCGCGCAATACTGCATCCATCATGCGTTGGAACGTCTGTGCGGCACCTTTGAGGCCGAAAGGCATGCGCAAAAACTCGAAAAGCCCGAAAGGGGTTATAACTGCCGTTTTGGGTATGTCTTGTGCGCGGACTGGGACTTGGTGATAACCGCGCACCAAATCTATCTTGGAAAAGATGCGCGCCCCTGCCAAATGTGCCGAAAAATCCTGGATGTGCGGAATCAGGTAGCGGTCGTGTGCTGAAGCATTATTTAATCTGCAGAAATCACCGCAAGGGCGCCACGAGCCGTCAGCCTTGGGGACCATATGCAGGGGTGACGACCAAGGGCTGTTCGAGCGTCTAACAATGCCCAGTTTTTCCAAGTTGGCGAATTCCTCGTGCGCGATGGCCAGTTTGGCTGGGTCCAAGCGCCGAGCTTTTGCAAAAACAGGGGGGCCTGAGGTAGTTATGAAATGCTCGACCCCGTGTTTGGCAACTGACGCTGAAAATGTTGGGACCGTGAGTGCTGGAAACTGATTGAGTAGTGCATGAAACTTACCACCCGCAGCTGTGACATTGGGATGTGCAGAAGGCAGGACCACCCGAGCTGTGCAGGAGATAGAGTGGAAAGACAGTGCATTTACAATACGTCTATTAGTAAGATCAACTAATACACTGTTTGAGCATAAAAAGTCAGCACCTAGCATGTTGTTGCTAACTGCGGCTACAACGAAGGTCCACTCGAAGGTGCGGCCGTGGAGGGATAGGAGGAGCGTCTTCTCCCCATAGGTTTTGATCGTGGAGCCATTTGCTGCTAACACCAGGGGTCCGCTGGCAGGCGTCAGCATGTCTGCGTAGGAAGGCTTGACAAAACTTAGCTGGGCGCTTGTGCCCACCAGGAATTCTTTCCCTGAATTTGCGTCTGTCACGAAAAGCAGCTTGTTCTTCGCGCCGAGAGTCGCAGCTGCTCCGGCTCTCGGTCTTGGCGTTTCCCTGGCGCTTGTATCGGCACGGTGGGACGCATCTGCGCGCTTTCTCGGCGAAGCGTCGATGGTAGAAACAGAGGGTGTTGTCAGCTCCGCTTCTCGTGGCCTCTGCCGCTGCTGACGTCAGTGGGTCTGGTGCTGCAGCCTCTGGTCTCCCCTCGTCAAGCGGGGGTGCATTCAGCTCTGCTGCTGCCGTCGTGGCTGCGTGCCGTCTATGGGCGTCGACGAAGCCGCTGCGCCTCCTGGCCCAGCTCGTGGTAGTCACGGTTGTTGAGTAGCTGTGAGCTGGCCAGGGTGACTCTCACTGCTGGCGGTAGCGTTCTGAGAAAGAGGTGGGCGAAGATAAAGCTGTCGTCATCTTCGCCTCTCAGGCTCATCATCTTCGCCATCAGATCTGCCGGCCTGTCTGCTTCCCCTTCTGTCAGCACCAGGAGCTTCTCTGCTTGCTGTCCCAGCGAGGGAGTGAAGGCTCGAATGAGGGCGGCTTTCAGTGCACCATACTTGTCGTCTTGGGGCGGGTGGTTGGTCAGGCTCTCCACCAGCTGCACTGTGAGGCTGTCCAGCTTCGCGACGACATGGTAGAACCTCGTTGCATCCGCTGAGATTCCCCGAAGGTGGAACTGCGCCTCCACAGTGGTAAACCAGGAGCGCGGGTTATGTTGCCAGAAATCGGGCAGCTGTAGTGTGGTAGCTGCGTTAACCCGGTTGGCCCCTGAAGAGTCCGGTGCGGAAAAACCGTTGCCACCGGCCATGGTTTGTCGTAGGTCACCAGTGTAGAGGATGACTTTCACAAACGAGACTGAGTTTATTTCTCAGGGTTGGTTTATTGCAAGGTCACATCCTCTAACAAGAACAGGATCTCAGGAAAAGAGGCAGAGCAATCATCCAACACAGCTCTTATAGTCTCACCAGACACAAAATCCCCCACATCAAATCACACACCCCCAACCCACAGTCTTAGGTAAACATCCAGCGCCCGAGGCTCTTTGGCGTCTCCATTGTCCTCTGACCCTCTAGCGTCTGGGGCTCCTGCTGGGGCATTCTCTCCAGCTTCTCATCTCCTGCAAGGCCAACTTCACACCTCCCGTAGGTCCTCACAGGGTCAGGTCCTCTTTGGTCCTTAAGATGTGAAGCTTCTGGAATATGCACCGTCATTCCTACTAGGTGAATGCGGGGGATATGAATACAATATATGCGCCTTAAATATGCACCATACAAGGATCTTTGTTATTAGAAAATATAAATTTCGTGAACTTATACAGTCCCAATATAGATGATCAACATTTCTTTACTAATTTATTCCTTAGTTTATCTTCACTTACAGGGCAACATATAATAGGAGGGGATTTTAATTGTACATTGAATCCCGGTATAGATAGATCAACAGGACTAGACTGTACGCACAATGAATGCAGGATGATCAATCATTTTATGAAAGAATTGAGATTGCTAGATATATGGAGAGAAATGAAACCACAAGTTAAAGCCTATTCTTGTTATTCTAATATCTCCAAGACATTCTCACGTATTGACTATTTTTTGATCTCCACAGAATTAAGGTCCAAGATTCAAAACTGCTTCTATGATAATATTGTGATCTCTGATCATGCACCCTGCTGTCTAATATATGTAGATAAGAAATTGACAAAGGAACCAGGTAGGTGGCAATTTCAGCATAAATGGCTTCAGGATGAGGAATTTGTTAAGTACATAGAAAAACAGATAGATGAGTTCTTTGATATCAATACTACACAAACATCAGCATGTATAAAGTGGGAGGCTTTCAAAGCTTTTATTAGGGGGCATATTATTAGTTATATAGGTTCAAAATCTAAGAAGACTCGAGAGGAGAGAGTCCAATTGGAACATAAAATAAAAATTCTTCAAGAAAAAGTGTATGCAGGAAGCGACCCAAAGTTAGAGAACGAATTACTGATTCTGAGAGCTGAATATGACAAAAAATCAGCGAATAGAGCTGCCTCGAGTCTTCTAAGATTGAAGCAATCTTTTTATGAACAAGGTGAAAAATCAGGAAAATTATTGGCATGGCAGATTAAACAATTAGAATTTAAAACACCAATTACCAGTATTATAAGTAACGGACAGCCAGTTGTAGATCCTTTAGAAATTAATAGTGCCTTTAGAGATTATTATGAAAAATTATATAATATAAAAAATGAAACTGACTTAACAAAACTAAATGGGTTTTTGGACGGATTATCTATACCGTGTATTCCAAATGAAAACAGGGAGATACTGGAGTCTAAAATTAGTGAAGAAGTTGGGCTAGCCATTGATAATATGAAATCAGGAAAAAGAGCAGGACCAGATGGTCTTCCAGTTGACCTCTATAAAAAATTTAAGAATAAATTAATAAAACCATTTTTGGAAATGGTTTTAGAAGCATTTCAAAACAGTAATTTACCACCATACATGAATAATGCCTTAATTATACTGTTGCCAAAACCAGGTAAACCCTCTAATAAATGTGAAAATATGAGACCAATAAGCCTATTAAATGCTGACCTTAAGATAATCTGTAAAATTTTAGCAAGACGACTACAAGAAATATTACCAAATATTATTAACCGAGATCAGAATGGCTTTATAAAGGGAAGACAAGGCTTCCATAATGTAAGAAGACTATTTAACATTATCTATTCTAATAAAGAAGCACCGGATACAGCTCTCCTATCATTGGACGCCGAAAAGGCCTTTGATAGGGTCGAATGGCCCTTTCTTTTTGAAGTTTTACAAAGGTTTGGAATTGGAAATAATTTCATAAAATGGGTTCAGATAATATACAATAATGCTACAGCAGAAATCCTAACAAGCAGCAATATTTCAAAATCAATAAATATCAATAGAGGATGTCGACAAGGCTGCCCACTTTCACCTTTACTGTTTACTATGGCAATTGAACCTTTAGCGATGGCAGTACGTTTACATCCACAAATATATGGAATTAAAGTCGGACCAACAGAACATAAAATCTCCCTGTATGCTGATGACATAATTTTGTTTATGTCGAATCTTAAAAAATCAATTCCGACCTTGTTGAATTTAATAAAGAATTTTGGGGAAATATCAGGATATAAAATAAATAAAACTAAATCTTCAATATTAATGCTAAATGAGACCCAGAGAAATCACCCAGCTCCTGAGGTAAATCAATTCAATGTTGTAAATCAGTTTAAATATTTAGGAATCTAGATTGTGCCTAAGCTAGAATTAGTCGCCAGTACCAACTATGAAGCCTTAATGACAGACATTAATGAGCTACTTCAGAGATGGATGTCACTACCAATGTCGATGATCGGGAGAATCAATATACTTAAAAGTAATATTTTACCCAAAATACTTTATTTATTTCAATACATTCCTTTACCACCACCTTCAGATCTATTCTCAAGAATTAAAAAAAAGTTAGTGGAATTTTTATGGAACAATAGGAAGGCTAGATTACGTCTGTCCTTACTATATTTACCATTTGATCGTGGAGGTCTGAAATGTCCAAACTTTATGTTGTATTACTGGTCAGCACAACTGAGGTCTATGACATATTATTTTTCATCAAATGATCTCCCTCACTGGACTGAAATGGAATCATACAATTTACCTTTACCTCTTCCCATATTCATATACTCAGACTCGGCTAAAAAATTACAGAAACAAGTTAAAAATCCAATTGTAAAGCATATGATCAAAATATGGTGTGAAACCACAAAATATTTAAAAGAACCACACTTACTGTCACAATTTAGCCCAATATGGGGTAATCAATGTTTTAAACCAGGGAGAGTGGATGCTGTATTTAAAGTATGGAATTTAAAAGGGATTCAAAAGATTCAAGACTTATATCTGTCATGTTCAGATAACATAATGTCTTTTGAATCAGAATCAGAATCAGAATCAGCTTTATTGGCCAAGTATGCACAACACATACAAGGAATTTGACTTTGGCTAAAAACTTAGATACTTAGAACTGAGGATCAAATTTAATCTTAATAGAACACATTTTTTTTTAAAATATCTTCAGCTTAGGAACTTTATTCGATCAAATCAAAATAATGCTCTCATCCGACCTACTTATTCATCCTTGGAAAAAATTTTGACGAAAGATAGTAGGAGAAAGGGTGTTATTTCAGAGTTTTATAACTCATTGACACTATTCTCAAGTGAAAACTCACAGAAAAGATTGAATTATTGGAAAGAAGACCTGCAAACTGAAATTTCAGAGGAACAATGGGAATTGGCTTGTACAGAAGCTCAAACCAAATCAATAAATGTACGTCTTAAATTGATAAATTTTAAATGGTTAATGCGGATGTATGTTACACCGGTGGAGTTAAATAGATATAACAAAAACATACCAGATACGTGCACAAAATGTATGGAAAGTAAAGGAACCCTATTTCATTGTTTATGGGAATGTAGGAAAATTAGAATGTTTTGGGAAGAGGTGAGGGTAACAATTGAAAAAATAATTTCAAAACAAATCATATTGAATCCTAAATTGTTTTTGTTGGGTCTGTATCCAGAAAAGCATAGCTTTAATAAGAGTGAAAGAGCATTCATAGACCTCAGTTTGCTTAACGCCAAAGAATGTATTGCACTATTGTGGAAAAAGACTCATAGACCAGATGTGACTCAGAGGTTAAGACAGATGTTAACAAACCTTCCACTAGAAAGAATAACATACATACTGAAATCAAAGGAAACTGTGTTTGAGAATATATGGAGACCTTTCATTGATTATGTAAAGAATTTAAACATAACTTTTGAAGAAGAAGGTGAATGATGTGTGTGGACCTTGTAAATTCCAAACTGGTGAATGTATAATATGTATACTTATGTAATGGATTGCCTAGACTAAACAGAGGAGCATTGTTGAAGACCTGTCTTTGTTAGTGATTGTTGGTGTTTTTTAGTACAATTTTTATTTTTTTATTTTTTATTTTTTTTAAATTACTTTAGTGTTAGTGTTTGATTGTTTGTGTTGTGTTTGTAAAAAAGGTTCAATAAAAAATATTGTGGAAAAAAAAAAGTCGAGAAAATATGGTGATACAACGACACAAGCCTTAAGTTCCCATTAATTTTGACTGGGCGAGCTGAAACAGAGAGGTGGACAGAAAGATACACACAGCCACAAACAGACGCACTAACCGATTACTGTATGCCTCCGTTTCACCGAAGCATAAAAATCCTGCAGGACAAAACACGACTCTTGGTATTTTCTAACCTGTTTGTATACCACCATAGACAGAGAACCTGAATTAGGCAGGGCTCAGAGAGGGCAAGAAGAGATAGAAGAGAGGAGCCAAGGAGAAGAAAGTGTTCAGGCAGAGGGTCCAGGAGAGGTGAGAGCAGAGGAAGGAGAGAAGGATGACACCACTAAAAAATCCAAACACAGGACATCTGGGTGGGACCCCAACTGGCCCAATATTCCAACATTCAAACCTTGGTTGTACAATACTTTAAACGGTAAGTTCCATTATGCAAAGTTACTGTGCAAAAATTAAAAAAAAAGAAAGAAATAGTATTAAAATTGACATATTCCAGTTACAATAGTGTCATGCGTTCCCCTGCACGAAAAATATGTTGCCACAACACCAAGGTCTTTAAGCCAGAGGAAAGACTGAATTAACATCTGGGTTTCCTATAGGCCAGTACATCTATCAGTTGTGACCTGTAGATTTCATTAATACACAGTGATCAAGGAACAACATAGTACCTTAACTTATAAATATTATCTTTGAGTACACAGACATATACAGACGTGGACAAAATTGTTGGTACCCCTCTGTTAATGAAAGAAAAACCCACAACGGTCACAGAAATAACTTGATTCTGACAAAAGTGGTAATAAATAAAAATTCTATGAAAATTAACCAATGAAAATCACACAATGCTTTTGAATTGTGGTTCAACAGAATTATTTTAAAAAACAAACTCATGAAACAGGCCTGGACAAAAATGATGGTACCTGCGGCAGCATGACCTTCAGCCGCCGCAGGTACAACCTTCAGCAAGGTGAAGGTTTTAAGCAGGTTTATTATCATACCGCCGTCACGGGGCTAGCGAGCCCTCGGGCTCTCCAGCAAAGAGACACAGAGTGTGTGTGTCAGCAGGAGCAGTCAAAGAGAGAGAGAATGAGTTACAGAATATGTGCAGTATTTATACCAGTTACAAACAATGCATGATAGGCTTTCACAGCAGTAGGTATGGCATTTGCATTTGAGAGACACAGTGAGAACAGGAAGCATGAACACAATGCATGAATGGGACATTAACATCACAGTACTGAGCCGGAACAAGCCAGAAGGAGTGGGGCTGCCTGTAGACATTAATACACACATTTCACTGTTCTGTTATTTGCTCTAGCCGAGCGCTGTGTCTGTCTCAGTCTGTTGTGGGGGTTATCTCAAACCGCCATACGCTCCCCCCCAGAGGGCTCGGCAGGGGGTCGAGACCTCGATAGTTCAGCTTTGGCAGCGAGCAGGGAAAGCTCTGTGCAGGCGAAGGTGGAGGGGGGTGGGGGGTAGTAAATGCCGGCCGGGGACGGTGAAATTGTCCAGGCCGCACAAAAATTGCTTGTTGTTCTGCGATGTCGAGGGGCTGTCCCGTTGAACGTGCGGAGATCACAAGAAGAAAAATTAGTCACTGGCTCCTCCCGCGATTAAGTCCTGCAAGGATTAATAGCGGCTATGAAGAAAAACAGAAGCGGCGAGGCTGCGTGGCGGCTGTAGGAAAAAAAATAAAAGCAGAGGGACTGGCGTGTTGGCTTTAGGTGCAGGCACAACCTTAAAGCTCTCGGGAACCGCAAACTGCTGAATTTCCCTTGTGCGCCGTGGCTGAGACCATTAGAAGATCCTGTGTGCGAGCTGAGTGCGTGCTTCAGGTGTGAGAGCAGCCCTGAAGGCTCTGTGTGCAGCGGCGAAGGATGATGGCGGTCTGTGGAGCCGTATGTGTCCCGTGCGTGGTGCGCCGTCCTCGTAACTCCCCGGTGCGTGTGCCGGGGTTCCGTGCGTGGGTGGGCCAGCTGGAGAGGAGAACCAGGGTCAGGAATCTTGATGGAGATCAGCGCAGTCGGCGCCGATAATCATCCAAGTTGAGCTGTGGCTGTAGATTGGTCATGGTGCGTTGGAGCGGTGAGAGGGAATAGACGATCTTTGTCCCTCGGGCTCGTGCTGGGTCATGGTGCGTTCAGGTCCACGCGCTGCGTTCTCCGTCGGCCCTGGAGGTCGCCGTCGTGGAGAGAGGATGAGGTGCGTGCGCTCTCATGTGGAGGAGCTGTGAGAGCGGCCGGTCCCAGCGTGGATGTGCCGATCTAGACGTGCAGATCTCACCATGAAATTTTCCGCAGCTGTCTCGGTCGTGGGTGATCTCCAGAGAGTTTCGCCTGGTAACTCTGCGTCGAGGTTTCCCTGTAGCAGAAGGGAGGGCAGATCATTTGCGCCAGGCTGCTGCGTTCGCTTGTCGTCGGAGAATCACCGCCGGGTGCTGCGTTCGTTGTCGTCGAGTCACCAGCGTGGCTATCCAGACCAGAAGGTTGCGTTGCACAAAGCGTGTGCATTTTCGGGGTCACCAGTGCGGTGGCATGAAATAAGGCAGCGAGGTGAAGGTTTTAAGCAGGTTTATTATCATACCGCCGTCACGGGGCTCGCTCCATGAGCGAGCCCTCGGGCTCTCCAGCAAAGAGACACAGAGTGTGTGTGTGTCAGCAGCAGCAGTCAAAGAGAGAGAGAATGAGTTACAGAATATGTGCGGTATTTATACCAGTTACAAACAATGCATGAAAGGCATTCACAGCAGTAGGTATGGCATTTGCATTTGAGAGACACAGTGAGAACAGGAAGCATGAACACAATGCATGAATGGGACATTAACATCACAGTACTGAGCCGGAACAAGCCAGAAGGAGCGGGGCTGCCTGTAGACATTAATACACACAATTTCACTGTTCTGTTATTTGCTCTAGCCGAGCGCTGTGTCTGTCTCAGTCTGTTGTGGGGGTTATCTCAAACTGCCACAGTACCCTTAACTTAATATTTTCTTGCACAAACTTTTAAGGCAATCACTGCAATCAAACGATTTCTGTAACTGTCAATGAGACTTCTGCACCTCTCAGCAGGTATTTTGGCCCACTCTTCATGAGCAGACTGCTCCAGTTGTCTCAGGTTTGAAGAGTGCCTTCTCCAGACAGCATGTTTCAGCTCCTTCCACAGATGTTCAATAGGCCACTTTAGAATAGTGCAATGTTTCGCTCTTAGCCATTCTTGAGTGTTTTTAGCTGTGTGTTTTGTGTCATTATCCTGTTGCAAGACCCATGACTTGTGACTGAGACCAAGCTGTCTGACACTGGGCAGCACATTTCTCTCTAGAATACCTTGATAGTCTTGAGATTTCATTGTACCCTGCACAGCTTCAAGACACCCTGTGCCAGTTGCAGCAAAGCAGCTCCAGAACATAACAGAACTTCCTCCATGTTTCACAGTAGGGACAGTGTTCTTTTCTTGGTATGCTTCATTTTTGCGTCTGTGAACATAGAGCTGCTGTGCCTTGCCAAAAAGTTCCAGTTTTGTCTCGTCTGTCCATAGGACATTCTTCCAGAAGCTTTGTCGCTTGTCATCATGCAGTTTGGCAAATTCCAGTCTGGCTTTTTTGTGATTTGTTTTCAACAGTGGTGTCCTCGTTGGTCGTCTCCCATGAAGCCCACTTTGGCTCAAACGACAACGGATGGTGCGATCTGACACTGATGTACCTTGACCTTGGAGTTCACCATGAATGTGTTTAGAGGTTGTTCTGGGCTCTTTTGTTACAATTCGTATTATCCGTCTCCTCCTGCAGCCATGTCCAGTGAGGTTGGCTACAGTCCCGTGGATCTTAAATTTCTGAATAATATGTGCAACTGTAGTCACAGGAACATCAAGCCGCTTGGAGATGGTCTTATAGCCTTTACCTTTAACATGCTTGTCTATAATTTTCTTTCTAATCTCCTGAGACAACTCTCTCCTTTGCTTCCTCTGGTCCATGTTTAGTGTGATACACACCATGTCAACAAACAGCACAGTGACTACTTGCCACCCTTTAAATCGGCCGACTGACTGATTACAAGTTTGTAGACACCTGTGATGTTAATTAGAGGACACATCTTGGTTGAACATGTCCCTATGGTTACATTATTTTCAATCTTTTCTAGGGGTTCCATCATTTTTGTCCAGGCCTGTTTCATGAGTTTGTTTTTTAAAATAATTCCGCTGAACCACATTTCAAAAGCATTGTCTGATTTTCATTGGTTAATTTTCATAGAATTTTTATTTATTACCACTTTTGACAGATTCAAGTTATTTCTGTGACCATTGTGGGTTTTTCTTTCATTAACGGAGGGGTACCAACAATTTTGTCCACGTCTGTATATGCAGGACAAAAAATCTATCTAAAAAGCAGTCAAATGTTCATCTTTTTTGTTCTATGATATCATTACTAACACTGAACTGACAAGACGGTATATACTGTTACATGTTATTGTAATATATTATTGTTTAGATTGACAGCAGCATGTATGCATGTTGCAGCATTATAGATTTGTGGTTATATCAGGGGTGGGCAAACTTTTTAGCTGTGGGGCCACATTGAATTTAAAATTTGACAAAAGGACCGGGCCATTATCAGATAGACAGATGGTAGAGTGTTTGTGTGAACTAAAATAAAGTGCATGTAAAAGCAGTTACCTAAAATGGAACGAAAACCTACCTCCAGTTTCAGTGGGAACAGTGTTGTTGGTCACTCTTTTTTGCCAGTGCATCAAAGTTTGGTGTCAGTTTGGTTGTGGCAATTCTCAGGACAGATGTAAGGTGTTCATCATCAGTTAGCTGGGATTTGTGGAGAGCTTTGTTGATGTTCACGCTGAAGGTCTGCTCACACACGTACATTACCGTTCAAAAGTTTGGGGTCACCCAGACAATTATTTTGTGTTTTCCATGAAAAGTCACACTTATTTACCACCATGAGTTGTAAAATGAATAGAAAATATAGTCAAGACATTGACAAGGTTAGAAATAATGATCTGTATTTGAAATAATATTTTTTTCCAGATACTCAACCTGCTCAAAGGAAGGTCAGTTTTATAGCTTCTCTAACCAGCTAAACTGTTTTCAGCTGTGCTAACATGATTGCACAAGGGTTTTCTAATCATCCATTAGCCTTCTGACGCAATGAGCTAACACAATGTACCATTAGAACACTGGAGTGATAGTTGCTGGAAATGGGCCTCTATACACCTATGTAGATATTGCACCAAAAAACAGACATTTGCAGCTAGAATAGTCATTTACCACATTAGCAATGTATATTAGATATTAGAGTGTATTTCTGATTAGTTTAAAGTTATATTCATTGAAAAAAACAGTGCTTTTCTTTCAAAACTAAGAAAATTTCTAAGTGACCCCAAACTTTTGAACGGTAGTGTAGGTAGAGCCAAACAACACCAGCATCCTCTGTGCCATCTTCCCAGTGTTTGGAAACTTGGCTTCATTAAGTGAAGCATAAAACTCATCCAGTTTGAACTTCTCCTTTAAGCCAGAATCACACTCAAGATCCATCAGTTCCAATTGTACGACTTGGGGATGGCAACAGGAAATTCTGATTTCAGCTGAAATCTAATTTGGTCGATTGACTTATGGGGGGGCCGGGGGGCACAGCCCCCCTGAAGCTGAGAGGTTTTCAGTAAAACAGAAGTAATTTAGACTGGAAAAAAATGATTTAAAAAAATGAAATACTAGACTTAGATAAATCATTAAATTTAATGAAAAGTTAACTTACTTTTTCTTCAATGTTGTCTCACTGTCTTTAGTCCAACATATTTAACAGTTCTATAAGAGTTTATTACACTATTTACACTGGTCACCAAGTCACTTCTAATGTGAAACTTTCTTCCTTTTGGCAGCAAGTGGTGTCAGTCTCTGAACTTTGAACTTCATCTCCTTTTCTGGTTTCTTCAGAAACTGTCCGAGTGTTTCTGTTACCTCGTCGAACTTTGAGCCAATTTTCACCTTTACCGTCACTTTTCTCTCAAGCCAATTCCATCGGAACTTATTTTTGACACTTTTGTCTATTTCTAGCACTGATGACTCCTGATCCTTCGATAAAAATCTCAGAATCAGAATCAGAATCAGAATCAGGTTTATTGCCATTGTTCATGTAGTACACAAACTAGGAATTTGTCTCGGTACAATGCTGCAACATTAAACATGATAAGATAAAAGAAATAAACTATACATGTAATAAAGTGTAGGATAAGATTAAGTGATACTGGTCAACAGTTAAAATATATTAGCCAGCAGCAGATACTGTGGAGAACTATATAGTGCAGTCGGTAATGCAGGAAGAAAACAGTGATGATTGACATGAGTCTGGTTGAGCTGCTGTACATGGTGCACGAGAGTCAATAAGTCACTTAGTGTTCAGCAGTCTGATGGCAGAGGGGAAGAAGCTGTTCATGTGACGGGAGGTTTTAGTCTGGATGGACCGAAGTCTTCTACCAGAGGGGAGGGGGGCAAACAGTACGTGACCAGGGTGTGAGGGATCGGCTATGATCCGGCCAGCACGCCTCCGGGTCCTGGAGATGTACAGATCCAGGAGAGATGGGAGCTTGCAGCCGATCACCTTCTCAGCAGTGCGCACGACGCGCTGCAGCCTTAGTCTGTCCCTGGCAGTGGCTCCTGCGTACCACACGGTTATGGAGGTGGTGAGGATGGACTCGATGATGGCTGTGTAGAACTGCACTAACATCTTGGTGGGTAGCTTGAGCTTCCTCAGCTGCCGCAGGAAGAACATCCTCTGCTGGGCTTTTTTGATGAGTGAGCTGATGGTCGGCTCCCATTTGAGGTCCCTGGTGATGGTAGTGCCTAGGAAGCGGAAGGAATCAGCAGTGGTGATGGGAGAGCCTGAGAGGGTGAAGGGGGGCAGAGGGGTAGTGACTTTCCTGAAGTCTACAATCATCTCCACTGTCTTCAGAGCGTTCAGCTGCAGGTTGTTATTGCTGCACCAGGATGCCAGCTGGGCCACCTCTCTCCTGTAGGCGGACTCGTCGCCGTTGGAGATGAGCCCGATGAGGGTGGTGTCGTCCGCAAACTTGATCAACTTGACAGACTGGTGGCTGGAGGTGCAGGAGTTGGTGTAAAGGGAGAAGAGTAGGGGGGAAAGTACACAGCCCTGGGGTGATCCGGTGCTGATGCTAGTATAGTCTGAGACAGTCTTTCCCAGCCGCATATGCTGCCTCCGGTCCGTCAGGAAGTCGATGATCCACCTGCAGAGGGAGTCAGGCACGTTGAGCAGGGATAGCTTGTCCCGGAGCAGAGCGGGGCGGATGGTGTTGAATGCGGAGCTGAAGTCCACAAACAGGATCCTGGCGTAGGTTCCCGGGGAGTCCAGGTGCTGCAGGATGGAGTGGAGGGCCAGGTTGACTGCGTCGTCTACAGACCTGTTGGCTCGGTAGGCAAACTGCAGCGGGTCCAGGAGAGGGGTGGTGATGGACTTGAGGTGGGACAGGACCAGGCGCTCAAAGGACTTCATGACTACAGAGGTGAGCGCTACAGGTCTGTAGTCATTAAGTCCAGTGATCCGTGGCTTCTTGGGGACAGGGATGATGGTGGAGGATTTGAGGCAGGACGGCACGTGGCATAACTTAAGGGAGGTGTTAAAAATGTCTGTGAAGACAGGAGCCAGCTGTTTCGCACAGTGTCTCAGGGTGGAGGGAGACACGCCGTCTGGGCCGGGGGCCTTGCGTGGGTTCAGTCTGGACTGAACTCATAATTCCACTGAAAACAATACAGAAAGCTCAGAATTCCAACGCGAACCAGGGATGTGATTTGGGGTTGGGGATATTATCTGCAAATTTAGCAGGGGGTCTGAGGGACGGTGTCCCCCAGCGGAGCCCAGCAAAGCCCCCCGAAGCTCCTGGGTTTTTATGATTTTTAAGTACCAGAACTGTGCTTAAATGACATAAAACAAACAGCTGAATGCCACTTATTACTGTATAGTATTGACTTATGTTCCAAGAAGATAGCATTCCTAAAATATTCCAACAAGCATTATCCATCACATGCTTTAACACTTGATCAAATCAAAATCAGTTAATTTTATCTATTCCATAATAGAAATAAAATCATTCATACCATTACTTTTTATAATTTCAGCATTCATTTCAGATCACCAGTTTCAACCTCCACTGAGTCTTGAGCAGTTCATTTTGCACAATCACTGATGTAGCCAAGTCTTAGAATATTCAAAAGTTACGAGTCAATGTCCACTGCGCACTGTCAATTTCAAACTGTTTGGAATCATAAAAGTAATCTAACTAAATTGTTTTGCTATTTTTTTCTCCTCAACATCAATGTCAGGGCGCTGGAGGAATTTCTGGGGATGGTTAACTTTTATAACCGTTTCCTCCCCCGCGCAGCCCAGCTCATACAGCTGTTGTACGCCGCACTCGAGAAACGGAAACCGGCGGACAGAGTCGACTGGACTCCTGAGCGGGAGCAGGCGTTCTCTGAGGTTAAAACAGCTCTGGCAAACGCTGCACTACTGGCACACCCAGACCCGGCGGCTCGGATAGCGCTCACTACCGACGCCTCGGACATGGGCATAGTGGCCGTCGTGGAGCAATGTGTTGCTGGTTCTTGGCAGCCGCTCACCTTTTTTAGCAGGTCTTTACATGACAGTGAGCATAAATACAGCGTGTTCTTCAGAGAGTTACTGGCTCTCCCCCTGGCCATGTGCCACTTCCAGTTCTGCCTGAAAGGGCGCACCTTCACTGCGTTCGTGGACCACAAGCCGCTAACGTACTTAACGTACTTTATCTTCCTAGAAGATAAAAAAAGCGGAATTCAGCGAATTAGCAGAAAAATCAAATCCCTGAGAACACGCCGCCATGAATTTCTGACAAAGCATACAACGAGCCATTTGATTGGTCCAATCGTTTGCAACTATCCAATCACAGTGCCGTTTACAATACAGCAGTAGCTTGAGTACAAAACATCCAGGTTATCGCGGAAGACGACTTGACCCGGGGAAGCGCCGAGCGCTTATGTAATCGTGTTGATTTTCACTAAAATCGGTGACAATAAGGTACCTTACCCCCCCTAAAATTTTCTCAACGGATTTAGACGATTCACAGAAATGATCAATTTGAAAATAAATCGGCGGAAATCCGCGGATCGGCGGAAAATTGCCATCCCTGATATCCTGCAGTGCTGTTTCAGAGTCTTGTGACAGGGGACATGACACAAGCTGAAGTGACTTGTCAAAGTTTTCCAAATCAGAGAACCGACAGCAGAATTCTCCGTTCAGGTCATCCAGTGATCTGCTGCATTCCTTCACATGTTGAGGGGGCTCTTTCAGTGTCCCGAGTGTGGGAAAATGAGCGAATGATTTGTTTGACATTTACCTTGAGAATAAAGTCGGCTTGGCTTTGAAGACTCTCACATTCATGTACATGTTGTGCACAAACTGATCGTTCCCTGTAGCTTTACCTTTACAAGATCCTGTACGAGCTGGAAAAGCTGGATGAAGGCAAATTCTTTGTAAGATCATTATCTGGACTAACAAGAGGGCACCAACACAAATTATTCAAGAAACAAATGATTAAAGGGCTAGAAATCTTTTTCTCCCAAAGAATAGTTAATGCCTGGAGTCGTCTGCCAAACCAGATTGTAAACGCTCCTACTACTGTCATCTTCAAAGCAAGATTGGATTGACACTAGAGAGAAATGAGAAACATACAAGCCTAGCTTTCCAAATTCCCATCAATCCTTAACTCATTCATGTGTGCCAATATGTCCACAGCAAAAGCAAAAATCACAAAACCAAGGCTTGCTGGCTTTTGCTAAATTGAATCTCAGCAAATAACTTGCCTTGGTGCTTGACTCTTGAATTGTAGCTTGTTGAAGAAAAATATTTTGCAGTCTGTAAATTGGCTGCCAACCTCTGAGCAGTCGCCGCCCGTCCTGGCGTTGATTGGTTGCTAGTTAGCATGCTTGATGGAAAAGTGGCGCCTGAGCTGTCCACTTCTTATTAAACACTCAGCACTCACTGTCAACTTTTCTCTTCTTTGGTCCACTCATTGTTAAGCTGGCTTTATACTATTCATGTCTATGATGCATCTACCAACGCCAAGGCCAGTGGTCAAGCGGCTGTATGCTTCATTGGCTTCGACTGCGCAACCAAACGTTTAACGCATGCGCATAACCATCATGTGCAGTTTTAGCCCAGCCAGTGTTGCCAGATGGGAAATGTTGAAGTATTATACCAACGGCTTAAAACTATCGTATTTTGAGAGAAAAAAAATCATTGTACACACCCAGTTTTCATTCTGACGTGGCTCAGGACCTCAGGACCATCTGCTTCAGTAACATTATCACAGATCGTGCATATTACAGCCTGTAACAGAGTTTACCTTTAAATAATCTAACAGATCGGTTGAAAAAAAAACCCACCTCTACCTGTGTGGAGTACAGGATGAGCCTGTACTCATTCATTCATTCATCTTCTTCCGCTTAATCCTTTTCGGGTCGGGGGGGGGGGGCTGCAGCCAATCCCAGCATCTTTGGGCGAGAGGCAAGGTACACCCTGGACAGATCGCCAGTCCATCGCAGGGCCAACACAGACAGACAGACAACCATTCACTCTCACATTCATACCTAAGGACAATTTAGAATCCCCAGTTTGATGTCAATTAACCTAACTTGCATGTTTTTTTGGCATGTGAGCCTGTACTGAATGGCCCAAAATATCAGTCATACTTAATTATCTTCTATTCACCTTATTCCTAGGCCCCACTGTAATGTAGTTATTTATTGTCCATATGTTGTATTATGATTGGAGCTCTTATTTGTGTGGCACAGGGTGGTGGCTCCATATTCCGGTTCCGCTAACCCTGTGCCTATAAGAAGGGCTGCAGATTGGGGGGGGCGGTCTCTTCCCCTCTTGCTCCTGCTTGCGGTTAGGTGTGGTTAGGTGCCCTGCGCCTTGTATAAGGATAAATGTGTGTTCAGCTCCACTGCTGGTCTCCTCCTTGACTCCAACTTCAGACATAACATTTTGGCGACGAGAAGAAAAACTATGGAAGCGTGTGGAACACCAATTCGGCCATTCTTGGAGCTCCCAGGTGAGCCGCCTGTGCCGTGGCCTCGGTAGTACGAAGCCTTTAAAATGTATATGGTGGCGTTGGACCTGGGAAGGATGGAGAAGCTGAGGGCGCGTGCGTTGCTTGTGTACAACCTGGGAATGGAGGGCCAGTGTCATGGTCTGAGCGCTGATTCTGTCCGCGCTCGGGCTGTCCGGTATTTTCTCCGTTCTGTGTTGTCATATGGCCTTCCGGGGCTTTTATTGTGATAGTGTCACGGCGGGACTTCCGGCTGTCAGAACAGAGCTGCACCGTGACAGCTGGATCACATTCCATTGATTACATTCTCCTTTCCTGATTAGTCCTTAGGCATCATTTAAGGAAACAGCTGAGGCTGACTCCTCGCTGCGACCTCGCTTAACGATGGTTCCACACAATGTTCGGCTGGAGTCCCTAACCCCGGCTCCAGTCACCCCCTTGTTTCATCGCGCATCTGTAAGTGTATTCCTAGTCTGTGTTTATCTTTATTGTGCCTTCACTATAGCCTTTGTTTGTGTTTTTGCCCCACGTGGCTGTTCTTTTGTCGTTTGTATCTCTTGTTAATAAATATGCAAACTCATCAGCTGGCCTATAGCGCCTCATTAATGGCCCGAGGGCCATCCATGACAGTAGGTTGCAGCCAAAACGAGACGCCGGTGACCTTGAGTTTGTGTTTTTTGAGGTTTGTAGTTTTTCCCCTGTTCTTTCCATGTACCAGCGTGTTGGGAAATGACGTCGCCAAGGAAGGGCTATGCTTTGAGCTTGGGCTACGAGCTAGTTATGTCCCTCATCGAAATAGATGGTATCATCTCGCAAGCTCGTAACAACCTCTTTCCCGACGGTTCACGCTGGTACTTGGATCTTGCAGAGGCGGCAATTAACCGCAGTCCTCACCATGCCAACCACGCCGAAGTCAGGAAGAGGATGGCGGAAATCACGGCACTCCAGGAGAAGACCCGTGGGCCAGAGGGGAACTCCGGCAGGAAGCCAAAGGTGAGGCATTCCCGCTCCTCGCCCCGGGATCCAGTTCCTGTCACCTGTCCAGCCCAGGAGTCTACATCACCCAAGTGCCGGTCCCATCTACAGCAGAGGAGGAGGTCAGCCTGGATTTCCTCAGAAGAGACGCAGTGGGCAGCTGAGCTCATCCGGGGCCGTGTGGCTGAGGCTCGCTCCGCCGTCCATCCTACTCAGATCATAAAGCATGTGGTGGCGGCAGTCAGACTGGTGGAGGCCCATCCCGAACTCGATGATTTTCCCGAGTACACTGAGCTGTTAACCTCCATCTCTGCACAGCAGCAGCGTTTCCCAGACCTAACCTTTGCCTCACCCTCTGTTGGTAAATGTCGTCATCCTGCTCGTAATCAGCCTCTGCGAGATCCTCGTCTGGATCCAGTTCCGGGCTGCCGAGAGAACTCTGCCTCCCAGCCAGCTGTTGCCCCTGCGTCACGATGGAAGGGAAAGACAGCAGCCTCCGCCTCCGGGTCTTCTGTTTTCGCTGTTCCATCAGCTCCTCGTCCCCGGACTGCCTCAGCTGCTCCTCCCTCCTCCTCATTGCTCTCTTCAGCTGTTGTGAGCTTCACGAGTCCTGCCCCGGCTGTGCCCGTCACTGATCCTGAGCGAGCGGCTCCTCTTCGTCTTCCCGGGGGGCCCTCCGTCACCATCCGTAGGGGAAAGGGAGAAACCAAGCCCGTTACAGCAGGCACCATCAGCCCTCTGGAGAACAGGCAAGTGCTGTTTCTTTCTCTCACTCCACATAATGAATTGCCTTGTCTGACTCCTGGGGGTGGAGTTCTGGGTTCACAGTCCCCCGAGCTTCTTCCACCTGCTGTAGCTATTAATTGTGAACCTGCATCCTCTGTGTCTCCTTCCCCTGAGCGTTCCCCGGTGCCAGGTATACACCGCCGGATGAAGAAGGAGCCTGCGGTCCTGGAGAGCCTGGTACCAGTCCCGCAGCTGCGTCACGGGCAGAGGAGAAGGGCAGACTGCCAGTTGGAGCCTGTGCTGATGATCAAGCGTCCCCGGGTCTTCGTGGAGGAGCAGTTCGACCCAGCAGGCCATGGATCCCCTGCCACCACGCCGTGCAGGCCTTCTGTGTGGACCTCAGCGCCAGGGAGTCCCCAGACTGTGATGAACATCATGCCGGCTGCAGTCGAGTGGGAACCAGGAGTCAGAATCAAAATCAGAATCAGAATCAGAATCAGATTTATTGCCAAGCACATTTACAAGTAAACAAGTAAACATACGAGGAATTTGACTTGACATTGGGTGCGCACGAAAGGCGCATCCCAATGACGCGGCAGCCATGACGAGGCGCCGCGTGAGTGAGGAGTGGACCTCCAGATCACTGAGCCTGGACCATCGGAGTCCTGGACAGCGGTGGAGCCCGAGATCAGGCAAGTGCTCTATTTTGTCTTTCTCTTCTGTATTCTGGAGCATTATTACCTGTCTCTCAGGGAAACGAGCCGAGTGCAGCCGACCGCTGCATCCGAGCTTGTCTCGCCGGGCTCTGCCGCTACCGGTGATCCTGATCCCGGTTCTTTCTGTTCCTCTGAGCCTTCTCCCAGGGTCACCGGTGACGAGTCTGTTCCAGTCATCGTCGTGGAGGTTCCAGGTTCATGCTCGGAGGTCATCCCTGGTGCTTTGCCGGCCCAGTCGGGGTCTGTTGTGGGTGCAGCTCCGACCCAATCGGGGTCTGCCGTGGGTGCAGCTCTGACCCAATCGGGGTGCGTCATGGGGGCTGCTCCAGTCCAGTCGGGGTCTGTCGTGGGTGCTGCGCTGTCCCAATCCGGGTCCAGCAAGGACGCAGCGCCGGTTCGGTTCAAGGTCGATGAAGGAGCTGCAGATTCTCCGCCTTCTGACGTCGGACTGGCCCCTCTTCTTTCCCTCTTTCTTCCTCCACCGGGTGATTCTGGGGTTCCCTGTATTCGGCTTGGCTTTCCCTCACTATCCCTCTCGGTAGGGAGGCCGCCTCCGAGTTCTCCCCTCCTGTCCTGGTGGCCAAAAGACACAGGTCGTCCGCCCAGGAGACTGCTTCGCCGGTTTGGCATTCTGAGTCGACCACCCGAAGGACTGCCTTGTTGGTTCGGCGACCTGGTCCGGCCTCCAGAGGTACTGTTTCTCCAGGCCTGGGACTGGGGTAGGCCGCCCGAACTGTTTCTTTTTTTCCTGCCTGCGATTTGGACTCTGGATGCGGGTAGACCACCCGAACGTTTTTTTTTTTCTCTCTCTCGGTGCTCTGCCTGCCGGCATCCCTGTAAGTGGTGTTTTTTTTCCCCCCTTCCTCTGTAGTTGAGAGATGCTGTTTTGTTTTTTTTTTCTTTGCCTGTGGAGAATATTGGACTATATATTAGTGTTGCTGCTCTAACTTGTAGCTTTTTGAGTTTTCTTTTCCCTGGTGTTTATAGGGTACTGTGCAGCGGATGATAAAATAAGGCAGCGAAGTGAGGGTTTTAAGTAGGTTTATTATTATACCGCCGTCACAGGAACTCCGCTCCAGCCCTTGTGTGAGCAGACTGGAGCGGGTCCTCAGGCTCTCAGCAAAGAGACACAGGATGTGTGTGTCAGCAGCAGTAGTCAAAGAGTGAGAGAGGGATTTACAGAATAGTGCAGCATATATACCCAACTACAGACAATACATGAAAGGCATTCACAGCAGTAGGTATGGGCATTTGCATTTGAGAGACACACATAACAATAATGAGATTGCAAGCCAGGATTAGCCTCTGTTCCAGAACTGCAGGACAAAAGAGGTTACAAGGCACATCTACATATTGTCATCAGTGTATAGACACAGTAAGGACAGGAAGCATGAACACAATGCATGAATGGCACATTAACATCACAGTAGTGAGCCGGAAAAAGCCAGAAGAAGCGGGCTGTCTGTAGACATTAATACACACATTACTGTGCCTGTCCCAGCTGTTGTGGGGATTACGCCACAACTGTATATTTTTGTTATGTACCTGTATTTTAGTTTTCTTGTTTCCTCTGTAGTTTGAGAGACACTCTTTTTGTTTTTGTCTTTGCCTGTTTATAATTTTTGGATGTATTTGTGGTGTTGCTACGCTGCTGTGTAGCTCTGAGTTTTTTTTCCTGGTGTTTATAAGGTACTGTGTATTTTTGTACATATCTGTATTTTTGTCCCCTTATCAGTCGGAAGGTTATGTATGTTCTTTGTGTATTCCACTATGCTCTTGGATTATTTTTAGCATGTTCGGTCTTGTGTTCTTTTTGGGTTTATGCTTCATCATCTTGGTTATCCTTGTTGCCCTCTGTTGTTTGTTTGTTTGTTTGTTTGTTTTTACTGATATAGCGTTCTCCTATCCTTTTTGTGGTTCTCGCCCTCCTGGCCTGGTTCCCCTTCCGTGCTCCCTGGGTCAGGCCTGGTATCCTTCTGGTTGGGGGAGGCGGGGGGGCTTGGATGTTACGTTTGCACCTGGAATGTGCCTTTTGAGCGGGGAGTACTGTCATGGTCTGAGCGCTGATTCTGTCCGTGCTCGGGCTGTCCGGTATTTTCTCCGTTCTGTGTTGTCATATGGCACTTCCTTGTGGTAACGTATCGTCACTTCCTGTTTTGCTGTCTGTCTGTGTGGTTTGCTCTCCTCACTCTCCTGAGCTTTGGGTTAGCCACTAGCGATGGCTACTAGTGCGCCTTCCTCTCCTCTTCTGGTGTGCTCTCTCTGTCAGATGTTTAGCTACACCTCTGCCTCTTTTAGTGATAACGGTAAATGTAATAAATGTTGTCTTTTTGAGGCACTCGAGGCGAGGTTGTCTGATTTGGAATCCCGGCTCCGCTGCATTGAAACACCGTTTGCGCCAGTTACTCTTGACGGACGCCCCTTAGCTGCAGCGGAGCTAGCTAGCTTAGGCCCCCCTGTTAGCGGTCCTCCGGCTCTCCTCAGCAGCGAGGAGACTGGGTGGGTGACGGTGAGAAGGAAGCCTAGTCGCAAAGCCCCGATACACCACCAATCTGTTCACGTTTCTAATCGTTTTTCCCCGCTCAGTGACACACCCGCTGAGGAAAAAACTCTGATCATTGGCGACTCTGTAGTCAGAAACGTGAACCTAGAGACTCCAGCGGCCATAGTCAAATGCATTCCTGGGGCCAGAGCAGGCGACATCGAGTCAAATTTGAAAATGCTGGCTAAAAGTAACTGTAAATACTCCACAATTGTTATTCACGCTGGCATTAATGACATCCGTCTCCGGCAGTCGGAAGTCACGAAACTTAATGTAGAATCGGTGTGCGACATTGCAAAAACAATGTCTGCCACTGTAGTATTCTCTGGGCCCCTCCCCAATCTGACCAGTGATGACATGTTTAGCCGCTCGTCATCCTTGAACCGCTGGCTGTCTGTGTGGTGTCCTGCAAATAATGTGGACTACATTGACAATTGGAGCTCTTTGGGGGGAAAACCTGGTCTTATGAGACGAGACAGCATTCATCCCACTTTGGATGGTGCTTCTCATTTATCTAACAATCTGGCATCTTTTTTATCCAAATTTCCAAAACCCTGACTACTCAGAGTGGGGACCAGGAAGCAGAGTCGCAGTCTTACACGCCTCTCTGCAGCTCCTCTTCATCCGCCACCCCTCAACTTAGCCCCTGTCTTCCCCATCAGAGAATCATTGTCTGCTCCCTCCAAAGTAAATAAAAATATAATGTATAAGCATCCCAAAGTGATAAAGCAAAATATTGGTAAAACTCAAATTAAACATAAAGCCTCTAAATTGAATGATTTGGCCTCTGTTCCTCCTCATAATTTAAAAATTAAATGTGGTTTATTAAATATTAGGTCTCTAACTCCCAAGTCTCTGTTAGTCCATGATCTGTTAATTGATCATCAGATTGATTTAATATTCCTTACAGAGACTTGGTTAGGGCAAGAGGATTATGTTGGTTTAAATGAATCAACTCCCTCTGGTTATTTAAACTGTCAAAATCCCAGAAGTTCTGGTAGAAGTTCCCAGAAGTTCCCAGAAGTTCTAGTCAACAATTTACCATTCCAAATTACTAGTTAATGTAAAGCAAAAAACATGTTATAATTCCTTTGAGGGCCTGGTCCTCAGTATTGGGCACTTTAGCAATTTTAGGTTAAACCCAATTTTATTTGCCATAGTTTATCGTCCCCCATCAACCTACTCAGAATTTTTATCCGAATTTGCTGATTTCTTAGCTGATTTAGTGCTGAAATCTGATAGAATAATTATAGTAGGGGACTTTAATATACATGTGGATGTAGATAGTGACTGCCTTAATGTGGCATTTAATTCAATATTAGACTCGATTGGGTTTTCTCAGAAAGTAGGAAATTCTACTCATTACCTCCACCATACATTGGACCTTGTTCTGACATATGGCATAGAAATAGAAAATCTTGTAGTGTCTCCTCATAACCCTGTACTGTCAGACCATTGTCTGTTAACCTTTGATTTGACTATTTCTGACTATTTGGCTCCTAAAGAAAAATATTATTACAGTAGATGCCTCTCAGATGATGCTGTTACCAAATTTATGCAGATTGTTTCCTCTATGCCATGTGTCAACACAACGGAAATAAGCTATAGACAGCTTGCTCCTTCTGTAATTGATAACATGGTGGATAGTGTTACAGCTTCTCTTCATTAGACTCTAGACTTGGTGGCCCCCTTAAAAAAGAAAAAGTCTAATCAGAGATTTCTAACTTCTTGGTTCAACACAGAAACTCGTAGCTTAAAACAGAAGACTTGTCAATTAGAAAGAAAATGGTGCTCCACTAATTTAGATGAAATCTATTTAGCTTGGAGAAATCATCTTTTAATGTATAAAAATCTCTTAGAAAAGCTAGAACGAGTTATTACTCTGCATTAATAGAAGAGAACAAGAATAATCCCAGGTTTCTTTTCAGCACTGTAGCCAGGTTGACGAAGAGTCAGGACTCTGTCAATCCTAGCATTCCCTTAGAGCTTACTAGTCAGGACTTTATGAACTTTTTCAATAATAAAATTTCATTCATCAGAGATAAAATCAATCAGATTCTTCCCACAGTTAACTTAAATACTGTAACTACTACAACTCCTTCTATTGATGTCTGTCTTGATGAGTTTACTCCAATCGACCTTTGTGAGTTAGACAAAATAGTTTCCTCATCCAAACCTTCAACTTGTCTTTTAGACCCCTATTCCTACCAGGTTATTTAAAGAAGTCTTCCCACTTATTGGTAGCTTTATTCTTCATATAATCAATTCTTCATTAACTTTAGGCCATGTACCGCAGGCTTTTAAAACGGCTGTAATTAAACCCTTACTCAAAAGCCAACGCTAGATCCAGGAGCTTTAGCTAACTATAGACCAATCTCTAATCTCCCTTTCATTTCAAAAATCTTAGAAAGAGTTGTTGCTACGCAATTATTTGACCACCTGCAGGGAAATGGTTTACTTGAAGAGTTTCAATCTGGGTTTAGAATCCATCATAGTACTGAAACAGCCTTAGCGAAGGTCACTAACGACCTCCTCATCGCATCTGATAATGGACTGGTTTCTGTACTTGTCCTTTTAGACCTTAGTGCAGCTTTTGACACTATCGATCATAATATTCTACTTGATAGATTAGAACACTATGTTGGACTTAATGGAACTTCGTTGCAGTGGTTTAGATCTTATTTATCTGATAGGTTCCAGTTTGTTCATGTAAATGATGAGTTTTCTTTCAGCTCAAAGCTTAGTCATGGAGTTCCACAGGGATCTGTGCTAGGCCCTACTCTTTTTAGTTTATATATGCTTCCGTTAGGCAACATTATTAGAAAGCACTGTATACATTTTCATTGTTATGCAGATGACACACAATTATACCTGTCAATGAAGCCAGATGATACTAATCAATTAGCCAAGTTAGAAGCCTGTCTTAAGGAAATCAAAGCTTGGATGACTTGTAATTTCCTGCTATTAAATTCAGATAAGACTGAAGTCATTCTTTTTGGTCCAAAAAACCTTAGAAATTCCTTTCCAAATCAAACTTTCAGTTTGGATGCAGTTACTCTTTCTCTTAATAGCTCTGTGAGGAACCTTGGAATTATTTTTGATCAAGATCTGTCCTTCAATTCACATATTAAATTTGTTTCTAAGACTGCCTTCTATCATTTGCGTAATATTGCCAAGATTAGGAGCATCTTGTCTCAGAGTGATGCTGAGAAACTGATCCACGCTTTTGTTAGCTCGAGATTAGATTATTGTAATTCTTTATTATCAGGCTGTCCTAAAACATCTTTAAAAAGTTTTCAGCTGATCCAAAATGCTGCAGCAAGAGTTTTAACAGGTACTAGAAAGAGAGCTCATATCTCTCCGGTTCTGGCCTCCCTTCATTGGCTTCCCATAGAGTTTAGAATTAAGTTTAAAATCCTTCTTCTTACTTACAAAGCTCTAAACAATCAGGCTCCTTTTTATTTAAAAGATCTGATACTACCGTATTATCCTAACAGAGCACTACGCTCCCAAAATGCAGGATTACTTGTAATACCTAGAATCTCCAAAAGTACAATGGGAGGCAGAGCCTTCAGTTATCAAGCTCCTCTCCTGTGGAACCAGCTGCCAATCTGGATTTGGGAGTCAGACTCGATCTCTGTTTTTAAGAATAGGGCTAAAACCTACCTTTTTGATATAGCCTACAATTAGGGAGGGATCATGTGTTTCTGAACCCTCCCTTAGTTATGCTGCTAATAGGTTTAGTCAGCCGGGGGACCTCCAGTAATGCACTGGGCCTCACTCCTTTCCTCACTCTCAATGAAATATTTTTTTTGTTGGTCATTAACATTTGTTTGTTCTCTCCCATAGATTGAGTCCCCATCGTGCTGTTTGCTCTCTTCATGTCTGTTCTTTTCATCTTCTCTATCCCCTCACCCCCCAGCCAGTTGCAGCAGATGACTGCCCCTCCCTGAGCCTGGTTCTACTGGAGGTTTCTTCCTGTTAAAAAGGAGTTTTTCCTCTCCACCGTCGCCAAGTGCTTGCTCACAGGGGATCGCCTGATTGCTGGGGTCTTTCTGCAACTGTGGGGGTTCCCCCTACAGTTGATAGTGCTATGAGATGACTGTTGTTGTGAAATGGCGCTATATAAATAAAGTTGAATTGAATTGAATTGAATTGAATTACATTCTCCTTTCCTGATGAGTCCTTAGGCATTATTTAAGGGAACAGCTGATGCTGACCCCTCACTGTGACCTTTATTGTGTCTTTGCTATAGCCTGTGTTCGTGCTTTTGCCCCACGTGGCTGTTCTTTTGTCGTTTGTATCTCTTGTTAATAAATATGCAAACTCATTGGCTGGCCTATAGCAGGGGTGCTCACACTTTTTCAGCATGCAAACTACTTATAAAACAACCAAGTCAAAATGATCTACCCACTACAAAAATGCAAAACATATAATTATTTTCAAATGTATTAAGGATTCTTTGTATGTACAATGTATGTTGATGTACCTTGCATAACTGAATAAGCCAATATTGCACAACACACATAATAAATAACTATTAACATTTTTTGTAATTACCTGAGTTTACTTTGATGACTTACACTGAATTGAATCAGCCAGGGATGCATAGTCCGGACAGTAGCTGGTGACAGCCAGCCTCAAGCACATTTCCAAATGTTCATCAGTTATGGTGGAACGGTATTTGGACTTAATGATCTTCATGTAGGAAAAGGCTGACTCACATAAATAAGTGGAGCTGAATAATGCAGTCAAGGAGGTAGCACATCGTGAAAAAATAGTCCACCTCCCATTCCGTATGAAAGTGATATGTTTTTGCCTTCTTACTTGGTCCAGCTTTCTCACTCATTTTGATCACCATATGTTTTAGCAAGGGCTTAAAATCTGAGGTACTGTAATTCGCTGACTAACTTGTAAGTTTTGCTGCGCTTAGCGCCATTGTTTACGCATGAGCGGTGACCTAAAGGTCAAAATTCAGTTGTCATCTGAATGGTTGCCCTGTATGTCAATCAAGTGACGGGATGTTTGATAGGCTGACAAATATTTTTTTTTAATGTCACGCTGCGATCGACCAGTACTACCTCCGCGATCGACCAGTAGATCGCCATCGACGTAATGAGCACCCCTGGCCTATAGCATCTCATTAATGGCCCGCGAGGGCCATCCATGACAGCCAGAGGATTTTGGGCACGCTTGGTGACGTGGACAATTATGAAGAAGTGGTCGAGCTAATGGCGCACCATTTCAGGGCGCCAGGCAATGTCATCCTCTGGAGGATTAAATTCCGACAGCGCTGCAAACAGGTTGGTGAACCCATCCAGTGGTTTGTATCAGATTTGAGGCAGCTGGCCACTGAGCGTCAGTTCGGACTGTTGGAGGAAGAAATGGTCTGCGACCAGTTGACAGAACACACCATCTGTGCTGCGCTCCGGTCTAAGCTGCTCACATTTCCGGGTGAGTTGAGGCTGGCCAGGGCCGTTGAGTTGACTCTTCAGCTGGAGGCAGCGGATAAGCTAACTCAGGAGCTACATGAGCATCTGTCTCCACGAGAGTCGGGATCCTCCATGGCTACACAGGTAGTGGACCTGGACAGCGATTGGAGTGTCGAGGATGATGCCGAGAGTGCCAACGCTGTACAGATGAGGTCTGCCCCGGGGAAGCCCAGGTGTATGGGCTGCGGGTCCACGAGGCACCGCTACAAGGCCAGAGAGTGTGCGGCAAGAGGAAAGCCCTGCGGCAAAGGTGGCCGTCTTCATCATTACGTGAGGGTGTGCCAGTCAGAAGAACAAGATAGCCCATACAAGAGTTCGACTCCTCCCCCCCGACAGTGATTCATACTGTGTCCCTCAGGACCAGCGGGCGCATACATTGCACGGTAGAGTTGGACGAAGTACCGGTACTGATGCTGATCAACATGGGGGTGGAGAGTTCTCTCCTGAACTGGGCTACAGTGCGACAATGTTTTCCACTCTACAGGATCAGCGGTGACCCAGCGCCGCTTTGCGGTTATGGAGGAGAAGGGTTGGCCACGGTGGGCATCGTCAGACTGATGGCGTGGTACAGGTTGGCGGAGATGGCTGATGTGGAGTTCATCGTGACGGCCTGCAGCACGAACATCATGGCCTGCAACCTTTTCTACGGCCTCGAGTTTTTCATCAACGCTGGGGAGGAGTGGTTGGGCTGCGGATTGTGGAACCGACTGGTTCCGAGAGTATGGGACAATGCTGTGTGGGATGAAGGATTGTTCGGCACCCCGAAGAGTGGACAGACCTTGTCTCGCTCAGGGTTGCCTCAGGAGGTCCCCAGTGCCAGTGTCTGAGTTGCCCTGGACGAGGGTACCGGACGGCACAGGGGAGTATCTGCGGTGACGAGCAATGCCCAGAGGATGGTCCCAGATGTTCCCAGAGCTCGGCCGACGGGGGCCAGTGGACATGGGGCTGCATCGGCAGGGTCTGCAGCGGGTCTACAAACAGTCGGGGCAGGACTGATTGGCACTGAGACGGCGAGTGCCAGGCGGGAACACTGCAGGTTGAGCAAAGCCCCGCTTGGAGTCGCGGACTGGGTTTGGGCTCGGGCGGAGGCGAGGTCATGGCGGGTGCAAGCCAGGCGGCAGATGGAGATGTACCAGGGCCGGCTGCAGGTGACAGACATGCAGCAAGATGGGTATCTTCGGGTGGTGGAAATTTACTGTCTATACATTAATCTGTTGAGTAACTAAGGATTATATGTTCTATGAGTGTATCTCCATATAGAAATTGTTCTGTAATCTGCTTATTGTAATCATATTAGGGCATATGTTGCATAGTGTTTATTGGCCTCCATAGGTTTCAGAAACGGAAGGCCAGTACAAACATAAAGGATGATCTAAGCCACATTAACGAGCTCTTTGACAAGCCCTGCTTAATTTTTGTGTTCCAGGATAAAGTTTTCATGTCATACTGACCTGTTAGGTATTTGAACTGTTCCTGAGGTGTCTCCACGCACTCCCTCTCTCCTCCTCCTCTCCTCCTCTCTGTCTTTTATCAACATTCCAGATGTAACACTGAATGCTATAAAAAAAAAACCTGTTGCACCCTTTGAGAGCAGAGCAGAGCAAGCTGAATTCCTTTTTACTCTGTTCTCCTGTGTCACAGAAATTAAGGCAATTCAACTTGGCAGATCTGTCTCATTTATTCCTCTGGGACCAGAGTCTATGAGCTAGATAAATTTTCTTTCATATTCGGCTGGCGGATGGCACGTGGCGGTACCCTAACAAGTTATGGCGTGCCCCGGGGAAGGCAACGAGCCGTGGCCCCAGACGAGTGGAGCGTCCGGTGGTGTGAAGAAGAAGCCGCATCAGGACTGAGGCAACCAGCTGTGGCCCAGGAGTCGAGCCACCTCCAGCGGCGGAATGAATGTAAAAGAGTCTGGGGGGCTCACGGGGGGTTCTTCTTTTCCCCAAGCCGTGTATGTATATACGTATCTGTCGCCAGAATAATCCGCCTCGCTGTGTGGGGGGCAGGACAGCAGTCTACCTGTTTCCCCTAATTTTAGATGTTTTGTGTGAATGCCATAGGCCCCTTTTGGTAATTTTTAGTGCAGCTATGTTAAACAGATGATTCGGGTTCCAAATTGGGGGTGGGTTTTAATGGTATGTGTGTGTTTTGGACCTTTTTCTACGGGGGGGGGGGAATGTAATTTATTGTTCATATATTGTATTATGATTGGAGCTCTTATTTGTGTGCCAGGGGGTGGTGGCTCCATATTCCGGTTCCGCCAACCCCGTGCGTATAAGAAGGGCTGCAGGTAGGGGGGCGGTCTCTTCTGCTTTTGCTTCTGCTTGCGGTTAGGTGTGGTTAGGTGCCCTTCGCCCTGTATAAGAATAAACGTGTGTTCAGCTCCACTGCTGGTTTCCTCCTTGACTCCAACTTCAGACATAACACCCATGATGCCTTGCGTGAATTATGGTAGCAACTTAAGGTACTAGTTTAGAACATATGGTTGTCACTGAAACGGAACACTTTTCCTTGTTAAAAAACAATGACTTCAGCATCAGAAATGTGGGAACACGGCCTCTTGCACCTCAAAACAGTAATATAATCATTCCACTTCCCACAACTTAACCTTAAAAAGTCACCTCGTACACAGTAGCTCCGTTAGTACCGCTGCTAAGATGCTAGCGCTGTAAACAAATGACCTGTGCTAGCAAAATGAGTCACTTTGTGGGCATTTTCAAAACTGATATAACATTATTTCTATATTCTGTATTGAAAGACCTTCAAAATGATATTTAATTTGTAGGAAGTGCGCAAAAACTGACCCGGAAAAAGACGATTTGTTTATATTTTGGCTAGGTTGAAAACTCACGTTCGATCGGTCGGGAGTTATGTCTTTCGCAAAAACATGGGTATTTTTAGAAAGTGCAATTTCTAAGCTTTCCAATGATACCAGGCACTCATGGGGTTTTCCCGGGACTTCCCGCTATCAAACAAATAAAGAGACATGATTTATGATTTCTCGCTGCCTGTAGCTCGTAATGACGCGGTGCGCATTCCTAATTTTGCCAGCACGTTTCCACCGCAATAAAGTCGGCTGCATTTTGTTAAAATATGTTGAACATAATCACACTTACCTTAGAGCAGGCGTACACCACAACACCGTTCTTGGATGTCGTCTGTCACCATGTGGTGAGAAGCCTCCATTTATACAGTCTATGGCACAGCCACGAACATCAGCAACAAGTACCAGAACTATGCCAAAACATTTAAAAAATACAAAAACTAGAAGAGCTGAAATTAGTTGCCACTTGAGAGCAAAACACATATGTGGACTATACATTAAAATGAATTTGAAAAACTTTTAAAAATGCTATTTTAAATGCCCCGGCTACTCCACTCTTACTGACTGATTTAACACTAATGAAACTGGAAGCTCTGCCCATAATCGTTCCTACAGCAGCACCCCCAGGATTAAGGTGGATATGGCTTCTGTTGAATCATCATATATCAAGGTCTTGCCTCATAAATATTTTGAGAAGTACTAAACTACTAAACTAAAGGAATAAACAATCAATCCCCCTTTGTGTGTTTATATATTCACATATTCATTCCATCTAAGATAAGATAAGGTCCCCACAATGGGGAAATTCCAGGATTGCAACAGCACAGGGATAGCAACACTCAGAGCAACAATCAGAAGGCAAGAAAAAAAACAAGAACAGCTAGTATACATTTTTTTTTTTGTTACTTATTTGTACCCGTAGGTAGATTTGGTTTGCAGTCTGGTGACAAGCCACCTACATGCTTTTGGTATGCGGGAGGAAACCGGAGAAATCCCGGAGTAAACCCACGCAACACGGGGAGAACATGCAAACTCCACACAGCTCACTGTTGGTCAGGGGCTGGGATCGAACCCACGATCTCATGATCCCCGCGATCCCCCGGCCGAGGGTAAACTGTGCTGCCGCAGTGCTAAACCACTGCGCCACCGTGCAGCCCCAATGGTACATATGTACATATTTTTTTTCCACAATATCTTTATTGAACCTTTTTTTTTTTAACAAACATGATACAAACAATCAAACACTAACACTAAAGTACTACAAAAAAAAAAAAAAATGCACTAAAAACACCAACAACCACCAACAAAATCAAGTCTTCAACAATGCTCCTCTGTTTAGTCTAGACAATCCAACACATAAGTATACATATTATGTTCACCAGTTTGGAATTTACAAGGTCCACACACATCATTCACCTTCTTCTTCAAGAGTTATGTTTAAATTTTTTACATAATCAATAAAAGGTCTCCATATATTCTCAAACACAATTTCCTTTGATTTCAGTATATATGTTATTCTTTCTAATGGAAGGTTTGTTAACATCTGTCTTAACCACTGAGTCACATCTGGTCTATGAGTCTTTTTCCATAATAGTGCAATACATTTTTTGGCATTAAGCAAACTGAGGTCTATGAATGTTCTTTCACTTTTATTAAAATTATGCTTTTCTGGGTACAGACCCAACAAAAACAGTTTAGGATTCAATATGATTTGTTTTGAGATTATTTTTTCAATTGTTACCCTCACCTCTTCCCAAAACATTCTTATTAATCTACATTCCCATAAACAATGAAATAGGGTTCCTTTACTTTCCATGCATTTTGTGCATGTATCTGGTATATTTTTGTTATATCTATTTAACTCCTCCGGTGTAACATACATCCGCATTAACCATTTGAAATGTATCAATTTAAGGCGTGCATTTATTGATTTGGTTTGAGCTTCTGTACAAGCCAATTCCCATTGTTCCTCTGAAATTTCAATTTGCAGATCTTCTTTCCAGTAGTTTAATCTTTTCAGTGAATTTTCACTTGAAGATAGTGTCAATGAGTTATAAAACTCTGAAATAATACCCTTTCTTTTACTATCTTTCATCATCATTTTTTCCAAGGATGAATAAATAGGTCGAGTGAGAGCTTTATTTTGATTTGATCGAATAAAGTTTCTAAGTTGAAGATATTTTAAAAAATGTGTTCTATTGAGATTAAATTTGATCCTCAGCTCTTCAAAAGACATTATGTTGTCTGCACATGGCAAATATAAATCCTGAATCTTTTGTATCCCTTTTAAATTCCATACTTTAAATACAGCGTCCGCTCTCCCTGGTTTAAAATATTGATTACCCCATATTGGACTAAATTGTGACAATAACTGTGGTTCTTTTAAATAGTTTTTAGCTTCACACCATATTTTGATCATATGCTTTACAAATGGATTTTTAACTTGTTTTTGTAATTTTTTTGCCGAATCTGAGTATATGAATATGGGAAGAGGTAAAGGTAAATTGTATGATTCCATTTCAGTCCAGTGAGGGAGATCATTTGATGAAAAATAATATGTCATAGACCTCAGTTGTGCCGACCAATAATACAACATAAAATTTGGACATTTCAGACCTCCACGATCAAATGGTAAATATAATAAAGACAAACGTAATCTAGCCCTCCTGTTGTTCCATATAAATTCCACTAACTTTTTTTTTATTCTTGAGAATAGATCTAAAGGTGGTGATAAGGGAATGTATTGAAATAAATAAAGTATTTTAGGTAAAATATTACTTTTAAGTATATTGATTCTCCCGATCATCGACATTGGTAGTGACATCCATCTCTGAGTTAACTCATTGATATCTGACATTAAGGCTTCATAGTTGACACTGGCGACTGATTCTAGCTTAGGCATAATTTGGATTCCTAAATATTTAAACTGATTTACAACATTGAATTGATTTATCTCAGGGGCTGGGTAATTTCTCTGGGTCTCATTTAGCATTAATATTGAAGATTTAGTTTTATTTATTTTATATCCTGATATTTCCCCAAAATTCATTATTAAATTCAACAAGGTTGGAATTGATTTTTTTAGATTCGACATAAACAAAATTATATCATCGGCGTACAGGGAGATTTTATGTTCTGTTGGTCCAACTTTAATTCCATATATTTGTGAATGTAAACGTATCGCTATCGCTAAAGGTTCAATTGCCATAGTAAACAGTAAAGGTGAAAGTGGACAGCCTTGTCGACATCCTCTATTGATTTTTATTGGTTTTGAAATATTGTTATTTGTTAGGATTTCTGCTGTAGCATTATTGTATATTATTTGAACCCATTTTATGAAATTATTTCCAAGTCCAAACCTTTGTATGACTTCAAAAAGAAAGGGCCATTCAACTCTATCAAAGGCCTTTTCGGCGTCCAATGATAGGAGAGCTGTATCCGGTGCTTCTTTATTAAAATAAATAATATTAAATAGTCTTCTTACATTATGGAAGCCTTGTCTACCCTTTATAAAGCCATTCTGATCTCGATTAATAATATTTGGTAAAATTTCTTGTATTCGTCTTGCTAAAATTTTACAGATTATCTTAAGGTCGGCGTTTAATAGGCTTATTGGTCTCATATTTTCACATTTATTAGAGGGCTTACCTGGTTTTGGCAGCAGTATAATTAAGGCATTATTTATGTATGATGGTAAATTATTATTTTGAAATGCTTCTAAAACCATTTCCAAAAAAGGTTTTATTAATTTATTCTTAAATTTTTTATAAAGGTCAACTGGAAGACCATCTGGTCCTGCACTTTTTCCTGATTTCATATTATCAATGGCTAGCCCAACTTCTTCTTGACTAATTTTAGACTCCAATATCTCCCTGTTTTCATTTGGAATACACGGTATAGATAGTTCGTTCAAAAACCCATTTAGTTTTGTTAAATCAGGTTCATTTTTGGTATCATATAATTTTTCATAGTAATCTCTAAAGGCTCTATTAATTTCTAAAGGATCTATAACTACCTGTCCGTTACTTATAATACTGGTAATTGGTGTTTTAATTTCCAATTGTTTAATCTGCCATGCTAATAATTTTCCTGATTTTTCACCTTGTTCATAAAAAGATTGTTTCAATCTTAGAAGACTCGAGGCAGCTCTATTCGCTGATTTTTTGTCGTATTCAGCTCTCAAAATCAGTAATTCATTCTCCAACCTTGGGTCACTTCCTGCATACACTTTTTCCTGAAGACTTTTTATTTTATGTTCCAATTTAGCTCTCTCCTCTCGAGTCTTCTTAGATTTTGATCCTGTATAACTAATAATATGTCCCCTAATAAAAGCTTTGAAAGCCTCCCACTTTACACATGCTGATGTTTGTGTAGTATTGATGTCAAAGAACTCGTCTATCTGTTTTTCTATATACTTGACAAATTCCTCATCCTGAAGCCATTTATGCTGAAATTGCCATCTACCTGATTCCTTTGTCAATTTTTTATCTACATATATTAGACAACAAGGTGCATGATCAGAGATCACGATGTTATCATAAAAGCAGTTTTGAATCTTGGACCTTAATTCTGTGGAAATCAAAAAATAATCAATACGTGAGAATGTCTTGTAGGTACTGGAATAACAAGAATAGGCTTTAACTTGTGGTTTCATTTCTCTCCATATATCTAACAATCTCAATTCTTTCATAAAATGATTAATAGTCATCCTACATCCAATGTGCGTACAATCCAGTCCTGTTGATCTATCCACACCTGGATTCAATGTACAATTAAAATCCCCTGCTATTATATGTTGCCCTGTAAGTGATGATAAGATGAGAAATAAATTAGCAAAGAACTTCTGATCATCTATATTGGGACCATATAAGTTCACAAGATTTATATTTTCTAATAGCAAAGAACCTTGAATGATTACATATCTTCCAAATTTGTCTCCAATTACATTTTTCACTTGAAAAGGAACTGATTTATGTATGAGAGTCATAACTCCCCTGGCTCGGGATGAAAATGAAGAGGTGAATACACTTCCCTGCCATCTACTCCTAATTCTTTTAACATCCTCCTCTATCAGATGAGTTTCTTGTAAAAACACAATTCTTGAACCCATGTCCTTTATTTTATTCATAACCTGTTTAAGTTTTTTTAAATTTTGTAGACCTCTGCAATTCCATGAAGTTAAATTAAGATTAACACTTTGGTCCATGATCAATAGAGAGTTTGGGATTACCTTGCAGTGTAAACATGCTCATACAGAGAAGCAAAAACATGAGTGGTTGAACATTCATCCTACAAACTACACACAAACAAATTTCCCCTTCCCACACTTGTGGCAAACCCCCCAAAATCAAAAGAAAAATTCTGTCTCCCGATATAGCCATCGACCGTTCCACACCCACGGGGAACAGCCTAAGCCACTCCTTCTTCATCCTCCCAATCACCCTAACTCTACTGCTTTTAATGACGTAACATTAACTCTCCTCTGTAGTTTTCCAACTTAACTCCAAAATTTTTAACAACTTTGTACATCATAGTTTTTTTTTTTTGTTTGTTTTGTTTTTGTTTTGTTTTTTTAATATATAATACAATCTATATTTTGTAAACTTACTATTTACTTCAAGTCAGTCAGATGCCTGTGCAAATGCTTAATTATTCTACCTTATATTTTGTTCATGCTTAGCTCCCACCAGTCTCTTCTTCTTCTTTGATCTTCTTGATGAACTCCTGCGCCTCCTCTGGGGTCTTGAAGATGTGGGTTCTGCCCTCATACGTGGTCAGCAGTCTCGCAGGATAGATTACACCATGACGAATCCCAAGGTTGCGCAGCTCCTTACGTACGGGATCAAACTGCTTCCTCAATTGCTGGATTCCTGTGGCCAAATCTGGGTAGAACCGCACCTGCTGGTCCTGGTGTTTAATCTCTCCTTTAGCACGTGCAGCGTTGAAGATCTTCATCCTGTCTCTGTTGCTAAGAAACTTCATAATTAAGGTCCTCGGCGGTCCCTTATCTCTCCGTGGGCCAATACGATGTGCTTTTTCCAGAACCACTGCTGATTGCAACTCCTCGCTGCCCAGCACCTCCGGAATCCACTTTTCCAGAAAGGAACATACGTCCCGACCTTCTGATTCCTCTGGAAGACCCACCAGCCTCAAATTATTCTGTCTCGACCGAGATTCCAAATCCAAAATATTATCTTCCAGAGATTTATTTTTTTTTTCCAAAGTACGCACCTTTAATTGAAGACGGGTGACGTCATCTTCAGCACTAGCGAGACGGAGCTCCATCTGCGCCGTTCGTTCTACACAGTCACCCAATTCCTTTCTTATTCCTTCCAACGCTGTCATAATCCCATCAAATCTAGAGGAAAAGTCCGCTCTCATTGAACTCATGGCAGCCATCAGCGCATCTGCGCCATTCCCCGCAGATATCGCACCGTTGCCAGCCTCCTCCGCCATATATGGAGTTTTGTTTGCTGCGTCACGGACCTGAAAGTCCGTTAATTTGGACTGTTTCGGCGGCTCGCTTTTTCCTTTTCCTGGTTTTCCAGCCTTAGGCTTCGCCGACATATCCTCGCCCAAATGCTGGGATACGTTCTGTCCCAAATGAGAGAGTTATTTGCCGATTTTTTTTCTCCAGGAGCAGAGCAGAGCGAGACACGTCCGTCCTACGTGGCAGCCATAACCGGAAGTCCACATATGTACATATTACTATAAATATATATATATATATATATATAGATAGACACACAGTGCGGAGCATTGTGGTTGGTGAATGTGTAGCAGAAAGAAATCTAGCTACAATACTCCGCACTGTGTTTATACATTTATATATCTATCCCATCTAGCTACAATGCTCCGCACTGTGTTTATACATTTATATATCTATCCCATCTAGCTACAATACTCCGCACTGTGTTTATACATTTATATATCTATCTGATCTAGCTACAATGCTCCGTACTGTGTGTCTATATATATATATATATATATATATATATATATACGTATATATATATATATAGTAGCACCTTGGGAGAGTCAGATTTCTAGCATCTCAGACAAGGGACAGTGAATAAGCATGGGAGACAAAAGAGCAGGAGTCTCCTGGTGAGAGAGCGGGAAGGAGTCAAGGATGTAGGGGGTTGAATGCAGTGTGATGCAAATGTCCTGTTGTGTGTGATGTAAGCCGTGAAACTTAGGAGAGTCTCTGGTAAAAAGTTCACCTGTTCTGTGCTCGTGAGATGTGAGTGTGAAATAAATCATTTTGAAATGAATCTGCCTGTGATTTCACACACTCCACACTGGTGACCCAAGACGTATTATGGAACACGAGGCAAGATCCCCGGAGCCGGCCTGGTCAGTAAGCTACAGCGAGGTGGCAGCCATCCCACAGACAGCCCGGACTGGAACCTCCAGCCACGCGTGTGCGGCTTCAGTCAAGCTACCGGATTTCTGGCAGCACAACCCGCGCTCTTGGTTCCACATCACCGAGGCCCAGTTCGCCCTCCGGGGGGTAACGGCAGATGACACCAGATTCTACCATGTGGTCGCAGCGCTCGACGCCCGCACAGCTCAACAGGTAGCGAGCCTGCTCGATCAGCCTCCAGCCAGCAACAGACACGAGGCGCTCAAAGCTGCGCTCGTCCAGCGCTACACGCTCTCGGACTGTGAGAGAGTGGAGAGGCTCCTGATGCGGACCGAGCTAGGAGACGGTTCGGCCGTAGACCTGATGGAGAAGATCCTGACGTTAAAGGGCACGGACGACGACCACTTTCTGTTTGCCTTCCTCTTCCCCCGGAACCTTCCGACAGTAGCGAGAGCGTTTCTGGCCAATTCGCCGCGGCTGGCCGCGTGAGACTACCGTGCGCTAGCCCAGGAGGCAGACCGGATCATCATCACCACCAGGGCGACCACAGTCAATGCAGCAGCAGCGGAGCGCAGCGAGATGACCAGAGGAGGCGAGGAGCCACCGACGGTAGCAGCAGCGGGGACCAGGGAGCGCCAGACAGACACGCTCTGTTCCTACCACCGCCGCTTCGGAGAGAACGCACACGGATGTACGCCACCGTGCCAATTCCAGCGCTCGGGAAAACGCCAAGGCCGAGGGTCGGTAGCAGCAGCGACCCTCGGTGAAGTGAACAAGCTGCTCTACCTAACGGACGCACGCTCGGGGAGGTGTTTCCTCGTGGACACCGGAGCCCAGAGGAGCTTCATCCGGCCGACCTACGCTGACCGGCTGGCAGGATCTAGCGGCCCCGAGATAGTGGCAGCAAACGGCTCTGATATTAAGACCTTTGGTGAGAGGACTCTGCTCTTGTCCCTACACGGCCATACATATGAGTGGACTTTTGTCATAGCAGCACTGAATTACCATATACTGGGGGCTGATTTTCTGAGTGCACATGGTTTATTGGTTGATGTTGCTAACAGGCGCCTGGTTAATGCACTGTCCTTCGATTCTCTCCCCTGTACAGCTCGAGTGACCCGGCCAACAGCACAAGCCAACGTCACAGCTACAGGCGGTAAGTTCCACACACTGCTCACTCAGTTCCCAGCACTCATGGTCCCGACGTTTTCTGCGGCCATCGCTAAACACGGGGTGGAGCACTTTATCACCACCACCGGACCGCCCGTTTTTGCAAGACCTCGGCATTTGGACGCAGCTAAGCTGGCCATAGCGCGAGGAGTTCCCCAACCTGGAAAGGTTGGGCATCATCAGGCGCTCGAACAGTCCATGGGCTACACATGGTCCCTAAGGCTGAGGGATCGTGGCGACCGTGGGGTGATTTCCGCAGGTTGAACAACGCCACGGCGCACGACCGCTACCCGATTCCCCACATACAGGATTTTTCCGTTCACCTCGCCGGGGCACGCATTTTTTCCAAAATAGACCTGGTCTGCGGTTACCACCAAGTCCTAGTGCGCGCTGAGGACGCACCCAAAACAGCGGTAATAACTCCGTTCGGTCTATTCGAGTTCCTTTGCATGCCATTCGGGTTAAAAGGAGCGGCACAGACGTTCCAGCGCATGATGGATGCAGTGCTGCGCGATCTCCCGTTCGTGTTCGTCTACCTGGACAATATCCTGGTAGCCAGCGCGTCCGAAGACGAACACGAAACCCACCTCACAACGGTTTTCCGGAGATTGGAGGAGCACGGGTTAATAATCAACCCGGCGAAATGCCAGTTCGGCATAACGGAGATTGATTTTTTGGGGCACCGCATCTCTCCAGAAGGAGCGATCCCGCTGCCCGACAAAGTGCACGCCGTGGCGGATTTTCCTCGGCCTCAAACGGTCAGAGCGCTACAAGAATTTTTGGGAATGGTGAACTTTTATAACCGTTTCCTTCCCTGCGCGGCGCAGCTCATGCAACCATTGTACACCGCGCTCAAAAAACAGAAACCCGTGGATAGGGTCGAATGGACCCTGGAGCGAGAGCGGGCATTCTCGGAAGTTAAAGCAGCCCTGGCAAACGCCGCACTGCTGGCACAACCAGACCCGACGGCCCGCATAGCGCTCACCACCGACGCTTCAGACGTGGCCATAGGGGCTGTCGTGGAGCAGCGCGTCGCCGGGGCTTGGCAGCCGCTCACCTTTTTCAGCAGAACTTTGCGCGACAGTGAACGTAAATACAGCGCGTTCGACAGAGAGTTGCTGGCTCTCCACCTGGCCATTCGCCACTTCCAGTTCTGGCTGGAAGGGCGCAGTTTCACCGCGTTCGTGGACCACAAGCCGCTAACATTTGCGATGGCCAAGGTTTCAGAACCGTGGTCGGGCCGGCAGCAGAGACAGCTGGCCGCGATTTCAGAGTTTACTACCGATATTCAGCATGTGTCGGGTAAACTGAATGTAGTGGCGGACTGCCTCTCGCACGCCGTGGTGGTCCCGGTCTGCGTAGGGATAGATTACGCAGCCATGGCCGCGTAGCAGATTAGTGATGCAGACGTGCGCGTGCTCCAGTCTGGACCAACAGGATTAAGGCTGGAAAGCAGGGTGCTGCAAGACGGCATGCCCCCCCTAATCTGCGATGTCTCCACGGGTCGCCCATGTCCCGTGGTCCCGGCCGCGTGGCACCGCCGCGCGTTTGAGTCGGTTCACACTCTGGCACACCCAGGAGTGCGCGCGTCGGTCAAAATGGTGGGAGAGAAGTTTGTGTGGCCGAGCCTACGCAAACAAGTGAAAGAGTGGGCTGCAGCCTGCGTGGCGTGCCAACGAGCCAAGGTACACAGACACACAAAGGCTCCCTTGGAGCCATTTCGTATTCCGGCTAAGAGGTTCGACCATGTTCACGTGGACCTTGTGGGCCCCCTCCCGCCATCATAGGGGTACTCGCACCTCATGACAATGGTGGACCGCACCACGCGCTGGCCAGAAGTGGTTCCGCTGGTGGCAACCACGTCCGCAGATGTAGCGCACGCTTTTTTAACAGCATGGGTGGCACGTTTTGGAGTCCCGTCGGACATTACGTCCGACAGGGGCCCTCAATTTGTTTCCGAACTCTGGTCTGCGATGGCCCGCAGCCTGGGTGTTACAATTCACTGCACAACTGTGTACAACCCACAGGCCAATGGGTTATGCGAGCTTTTTCATAGATCACTGAAAGCAGCACTCAGGGCCTCATTGACGGATGCAAATTGGGGCTGCACGGTGGCGCAGTGGTTTAGCACTGTGGCAGCACAGTTTTACCCTCGGCCGGGGGATCGCGGGGATCATGAGATCGTGGGTTCGATCCCAGCCCCCGACCAACAGTGAGCTGTGTGGAGTTTGCATGTTCTCCCCGTGTTGCGTGGGTTTACTCCGGGATTTCTCCGGTTTCCTCCCGCATACCAAAAACATGTAGGTTTAGGGCGCTCGCGCACGCAGCGACCGGCAGCCGGTGGCTTGTCACCAGACTGCAAACCAAATCTACCTACGGGTACAAATAAGTAACAAAAAAAAAAAAAAAAATTGGGTAGACAGGCTGCCGTGGGTTTTATTGGGGTTGCGCTCTGCGCCGAAAGAGGATCTAGAAGCTTCCCCGGCAGAGCTCGTTTTTATGCAGCCACTACGGCTGCCCAGGGAATTTCTACCAGATAATCCCGGTCCGGGCAGCTCCTCGTCTCAGCTTTTGCAGCGTAGCACAAACACAGGCACGCTGCCGGGCCCTGCCCATCACAGTTTTCCGCGTGTTTTTGTGCCTAAAACTTTGAAGAGCGCAGAGTTCGTGTTTGTCAGACACGATGCCCACCGCCCTCCATTGCGCCCACCCTATGATGGACCGTTCAGAGTGTTGGAAACAGGGGATAAGCATTTTTTGCTAGACTTGGGGGGTAGGAGGGAAAAAATTGGCATAGACAGACTCAAACCCGCTTTCGTTGTGGCGGACGAGCAAGTGCTGTTGGCTAGGGCCCCTCGGCGTGGAAGACCCCCACGGAGAGCTCCCCAGGGAAACGATTTGCCAGAGCAGCCACACGGACAGACCGAAGTGCCCCCCCACCTCCCAGCAACCTCCCATCGGCACAACGGCGCCGCGGAGGCGGTAAAACCCAGTTACAGCAGATACGGGAGGAGACGGAAGCCCAAACAGCATGTGGATTGATGTTCTGTTGTTCTATCACAGCATCTGAACTGATATTCTATTGTCCTATCTAAGATGCTGGGGGAGGGGGGGTATTTGTAGCACCTTGGGAGAGTCAGATTTCTAGCATCTCAGACAATAGACAGTGATAAGCATGGGAGACAAAAGAGCAGAAGTCTCCTGGTGAGAGAGCGGGAAGGAGTCAAGGATGCAAGTGATTGAATGCAGTGTGATGCAAATGTCCTGTTGTGTGTGATGTAAGCCGTGAAACTTAAGAGAAGAGTCTCTGGTAAAAAGTTCAGCCTGTTCTGTGCTCGTGAGATGTGAGTGTGAAATAAATCATTTTGAAATGAATCTGCCTGTGATTTCACACACTCCACAATATGTACATATGTACACTCGCTGCTCTTGTTTTTCTCTTGCCTTCTGATTGTTGCTCTGAGTGTTGCTATCCCTGTGCTGTTGCAATCCTGGAATTTCCCCATTGTGGGACTAATAAAGGCTTATCTTATCTTATCTTATCTTAAATTACTGCTAAAATGCCTCTGATAATTGAAGCAGAAACCTGTTTCAGTTTTATTGAAAACTACAATTCAGTGACAATTTTGCAGACATTTGTACATTGCAGCAGCAACAGAAAACAGAAAAAAATTTAAAATCGTTCAGATACAAATCACAAAATGCAGTCAGTTCTTTTAAAGAGGACTTGCTGAAGCAAGACTGGACAGAAGTCTATGTATCAGATGTAAATGAAGCCTATGACACATTTATAAACATTGTTACCACTCTTTATGAAAAAAATTGTCCATTAGTAAAGAAAAAGCTTAAACATAAATTTGCCGATAAGCCATGGTTAACCAAAAGATTACAAAAGGCGTGTAAAAAGAAAAAATTATTATATAAAGCTTTCCTAAAGAAAAGGACAAAAGAAGCAGAGCAGCGGTATAAAACATACAAAAATAAGTTAACATATATAATAAGATGTAGTAAGAGAGACTATTACAGTAAAGAACTGGAGAAAAACAGAGACAATATTAAAAATACATGGACAATACTTAACAGTATTCTTGGAAATAAAAGCAGAAATACAAGCTACCCAACCAATTGTTCAAAAAATAATAAAACGACGCAGAGTGTGAATGCAGCTTCACCTGCAGATGAATTTAATAACTTTTTTGTTAACATTGGTCCTAATTTGGCTCGAGAAATACCCATTACGGTGCCTACAGGTGATACAATAAGCAAAAACACTGCTATAAAAGACTCCATTTTCATAAAGAACACAGACGAGAGAGAGGTCATTGAAATTGTTAAATCGTTTAAAAGTAAAACATCTACGGACTGTGATGGTATTGACATGCTCTTAGTCAAAACTATTATTGAATGCTTAGTGAAACCACTGACGTATATCTGTAACCTGTCTCTCCAAACAGGTATATTTCCCAATGCAATGAAAATAGCTAAAGTAATTCCGATATACAAGACGGGTGACAGAGGGGAATTCTCAAACTATAGACCAATTTCACTATTACCACAGTTTTCCAAGATACTTGAAAAAATATTCTATGAGAGAACTGACAACTTCATACTGAAGAATAATTTATTGTGTGAGCAGCAATATGGGTTCAGACACAAGAGGACAACTGCATTTGCTCTAATGGAATTTATAGAAAAAATATCAACTGCCATTGAAAATAAAGAGTATTCAGTTGGGGTATTCCTGGATCTTAAAAAAGCATTTGATACAGTGGATCATAATTTATTATTAAAGAAACTACAAAATTGTGGTATTAGAGGGGTAGCACTGTCCTGGTTATGTAGTTACTTAAAGAATAGATATCAGTATGTATGTGTTGGTAACAAAAACTCACAGTTACTGAAGGTTACTTGTGGAGTCCCACAGGGTTCAGTTTTGGGGCCATTGTTATTCAATATGTATATAAATGATATATGTAAAGTTTCAGAAAAAATGGACTTAATATTGTTTGCCGATGACACTAATCTATTATGCAGTGGAAGCAATTTGGAACAACTTTTGAATACACTCGGAAAGGAATTAGGATAGCTTAAACTGTGGTTTGATTCAAACAAATTAACGCTCAATTTAAGTAAGACAAAATTTATAGTTTTTAACAACCATCACAACAACTTAGTATCTAAACTCAGTGTAAATGGTGTAGAGATTGAAAGGGTATCTGAAACTAAATTTCTTGGAGTAATAATTGATAATAAACTGTGTTGGAAGTCACATATTAATTATATTAAAGGTAAAATATCCAAATCAATTGCAATACTACACAGAGTGAAATATTTGCTGAATCAACCCACACTATATACCTTGTATCATTCATTAATACTCCCATACATGACATATTGTACTGAAGTATGGGGAAATACATATAAAACAAACATATATCCAGTCTTTATGCTTCAGAAGAGAGCTATTAGAATAATAAACAAAGCTGCTTACAGGGAACCAACAAACCCACTTCTTCTTAAATTAAAAGCTCTCAAGTTGAAAGACCTGGTTGACTTTAAAACTGCAGTAATAATGTTTAAAGTGAAGAATCTATCACTGCCCGCAAATATCCAAAAGTTGTTCCAAATAAGGGAGAAACAATATCATTTCAGAGGAACATGTATATTTCAAAAACCTTCAGTGAGAACTACCACCAAGCAACACTGTGTTTCAGTGCAAGGAGTCAGATTATGGAACGATTTTGGACCTGAATTAAAATCATGTACAACGCTTGGACAATTTAAACAAAAACTAAAGGAAGAAATACTCCAAACATATATACAAGATGACATGTAAAATCACATAAGGATTGTCATATCCAGTCTGCGTTGTGTTGTAGCTTAGTTTTTTGTCACATTTTGTCTTAGCTATGTTCTGAATTGTAATTGCTCTTGTTTTGTTTTTCTTTTGAATTCTTGGATGGAATATGGGTGGGCAATATAAGCTGCAGCTTCAGCCATCACCCATTTCGGATAACTTATGTTGAACTGTATAATCATAGGAGTTCCATCCATCCATCCATCCATCCATCTTCTACCGCTTTTCCGGAGGTCCGGGTCGCGGAGGCAGCAGTTCAAGCAGAGAAGCCCAGACTTCCCTCTCCCCAGCCACCTGCTCCAGCTCTTCAGAGGGGATACCAAGGCGTTCCCAGACTAGCTGGGAGACATAGTCTCTCCACCGAGTCCTGGGTCTGCCCCGGGGTCTCCTCCCAGTGGGACGTGCCTGAAACACCTCAAGTGGGAGACGTCCAGGAGGCATCCTAATCAGATGCCCATACCACCTCAACTGACTCCTTTCAATCATAGGAGTTATTGTCTAATTTGACCTTGTTGGATTTTTTCCCCCTTTGTTATATTATTCTGTTTCTTTTAATCTTTACTTTTAATCTATCCGAAATAAAGATTCATTCATTCATTCATTAATTCATTCATTAATTCAAAAATGCGCTAGACCAGACTCCAGTAAAGGTAATGTCTGGAGTGCACCATCTAGTGGAAAACCTGAGTATTGCAGGAAAAAGGCAAAATAATGCGGTCTCTACAAAAATTTGGACAATTATGCATCAGTGTTTGGCGGGCTGGATTAAAAAGCCCAAAGGGCGGTAGACGGCCCACGGGCCGTAGTTTGCCCATGCCTGGGTAATATCCTTATCCTCCTGATTGACTGACTGAACAACTTCCTCCTGAGTTATTAGGAGATGGGGTACCTGGGCAGTAGGCAGTTTGATGGGGGATGAAGGAGGATGCCATCCCCCTTGTTAGCAGAAGACCCAAATCACCCCCTTGCTAAGCTGCTATCCCTCCATGCCACTGAAGAGTGCAAGGATAGCAAAAAAGTCAAATTTACAAGAAAATGTTGCAGATTTATGACAAAAAAGTAGTGAATTTGTGAAGAAAAAAAAATAGCAAGCTAATGTGGAAAAAAGATGCAAATTGTCAAGAAAAAAGCTGTAAATTTATGAGAAAAAGTTTTATATTTATGAGAAAAAAGTTGCAAATTTACAACAAAACACTGCAAATTTATAAAAACGTTTTGAATGTAAGAAAAAAGTTGCAAATTTACAAGAAAAAGATGCAGATTTAAAAGGAAAACATTGCAAATTTACCAGAAAAAAGTTGCAAATTTATGAGGAAAAAGTTTAAATTTTTTTTGAGAAAAACGTTGCAAATTTACAAGAAAAAAAGATGCAAATTTACGAGAAAAGGGGTGTGGAATTAACGGGGGAAAAGCTGCAAATTTACAAGAAAAAATTGCAGATTTACAAGAAAAAATATGTAAATTTACAAGAAAATAACTAGATTTAAAATTTAAAAAGTTGCAAATTTACATGAAAAAGTTGCAGATTTGAAACTGGTGCTTCAGATGCATTTTATTCTGTTATGCAACATGATATAAAAAAGGTTTATGATGAAACTGAGGGGAGAATTCTCTACCCCCCCCCCCCATCCCACCTCTTCTCACAGGTGTGCATCAAACATGGAATTGGCTGATGAGCTTGTAATAGCTACATTTTACCACAAGGAGGCAACAGCAGATAAAAGAGCAGCTCTGCATGCTGCTCCTCAAACAGACGGAGCAGGTAGAGTCAGTCTCTCTCTCTCATAGAGCTACAGTGACCCATAATCCCGGTGGAAGCATCATGACTTTCTTATGGTGCACTGCTTCTCCCTCAGGCCCTCCATGCTAGCCGCACTGAGCATCAGAGGCAGAGAGTCTAGGTCTACCCATGGGCTTCACCCCAGTCTCTCGCTCTCATCGTGGATGAAACAGACCTGCTGCTTTGCATTTGTTACTGATTGACAAACTTCATTTTCATCAGGAACAATAAACAGTGCCGTGCTGGAATCAGAACTGTGGTGTAAGGGCTGCTTTCATTGGTTAAACCAGAATAAATAGAAGAGGACAGCAAATAGTTTCAGATTGGATGAAACTAGTGTGCTGTTGACACAAATTTTAAAGGAGGCATTTAATGCACTTTTTCCACATTGACACAGTTCCTACAAGTCCTGATGAAATGCCTGTGACATGCATTGATCCATATTCCTCAGTGTTTAATTACTGCATCTTTTGCAGCCTTCAGGACTCATTTTAGTGCATGTTTCTTTAAATGCTCATTGTGGTGTAATTGAGTTATTTGGAAAAGAACTACAAAGTCGCGCAAGAATGACGTCACGGAGGTGACTGGCGGGAGAGTGACAGACTAGCAGCGAGGTTGACATTTGGTGCAATAAAAAGTGACGTTAAAAACTACAGTTGGACTCACGCAGTGTTTTAATAACATGACATGGTGTCAGAAGTTCTGTAGTTAACGTAGAGAGGTAAGCCCGGAGAGAAAAGGATCGTTTGTACACCGCGGAGGAAGAGAGGGGAGTTTGCGGACATGATGAGTGGAGACGAAGATGCAAATGGAGGGATAGCAACCGCTCCGGGAGCCGCTGTGGCAGCGGGTCCGTGCACTACGTTCAACATCCAGCCGCCGGAGCCCTTCGACTTCTCTAAGCCGCAGGAGTGGGCCAAATGGATCCGAAGATTCGACAGATTTCGCCTGGCAAGTAATCTGAATGCAAGCTCTGAAGAGAATCAAGTTAATACTCTGATATATTGCATGGGAGACGAGGCGGATGATGTTTTACGTGGGCTGGCTCTGACTGATGCTCAACGCAGCTCGTATGAAGCGGTGCGTGACGGCTTTCAAGGCTTCTTTGTGGTTAAAAAGAATGTAATTTATGAACGTGCCAAATTCAACCTGCGAAAACAGAGAGAAAGTGAGACAGTAGATTCTTTTGTCACTGCACTATATGCGCTGGCTGAACACTGCAATTATGGTGTGCTGCATGATGAGCTACTTCGGGACAGACTCGTCGTCGGTCTGTTAGACAAGAGGCTGTCTGAACGCATGCAGCTAGATGCAGAGCTGACTTTGGAGAAAGCAGTCAGGATGGCACGTGTGATATCCTACCGTGTAGCAATGATCACACTTGAGTTATTTCTTTGGCTAACTCTGCCGTTTATTCTGCAACACACATAATAAGACTGAACATGGATTCTGCGCGGGGTTTTCACACTCTTGTTCTAATGTGTCCCCTTAATAGTAGTGCTGAACAATACAGGTAGTTCCCCCTAGAGGCATGTGCCAGTAATGTTTTAATTTAGACTTGCAGTCTACCACATCCCTCCCCTCTAGATTAAACTACTTTTAATTACACTAGCCAATTATGCTAGACATCCTGGAACTCCCATTTAACCCTAAACAATCACAGTTACTTTTAACTTCTTAAACACATGTGCCATACACATAATTTCTTTCTCTTTTTTTTTTTTTTTTTTTTTTTTTTACATGTATAACACACATAACAGTCTAACTGGGGATTTGGTTTGACTACCGCATCCCAGTGAGGTTCCAGGACGCATTCTTGTCCTGTGGCTGGGGAACTCACTACTGACTAAGTATAGTCCTTCAAGTAGACTGGAGCTTTCCTAGCTCGCTGAGATCTTCTCACGGCGGGTGAGCCAACTGCAGGTGAAGACTCAGACTGCTCCACTGTTTCGGCTGCTGCAGTGCTGCCCGTAGAATCTGCAGAGACGGTTACCTCAGGTTTCACCTGAAGTGGTGGTTCGTTGATGCTCTCCTCAGGATGGGTGTCAGACAACACCTCTGGTGCCATCGGCAGGGGAATGGAGCTCCTACCACGAACTTGGTCGATGTGTCGCCTCACCACTTGTCCATGACCTAATGTCACCTTGAATGACACAGGGCCTGTCTTTTCTGTTATTTCTCCTGGTACCCAGGCTGGTCCTGAGCCAAAGTTGCGGGTGTAGACCACGTCTCCTTCTCTCAGTATTCTCTCTCTAGCATGCATGTCATGATAACCTTTTTGTTTCTCTTGTTTATCATGCACTTTGTTTCTGAAGTCTGGATGTATTAAGTCAAATGTTGACCTCAACTTCCTTCCACACAACAGCTCAGCTGGTGACTTGCCAGTTGTAGATTGGGGTGTTATTCGATAGCTGAACAGAGCTCTCGACATTCGGGTTTCAATAGAGTCTCCTGTCATCTTTTTCATGAGTGACTTGAATGTCTGCACGGCCCTCTCGGCTAAGCCGTTAGAAGAAGGATGGTATGGCGCAGTCGTGATGTGACGTATGCCATTCTTTTCAGAAAACTCTTGGAACTGTTCACTCGTAAAACATGTACCGTTATCTGATACTATGATTTCAGGTAGCCCATGTTGGCTGAAACTCTTTCTAAGACATTCAATGGTAACAGTAGAAGTAGAGCTACTCACAGAATATGCATCGATCCACTTTGAGTATGCGTCAACTATGATCAGGAACATTCTTCCCATCCATGGACCTGCGTAGTCAATGTGAATTCTTCTCCATGGTTTATCTGGAACTTCCCAGGGATGTAGTGGGGCTGCTGGAGGACTGTTCCTGTTCTCCTGGCATGCCGCACATGACTTCACAAGCGCCTCCACCTCTGCATCCATGTTGGGCCACCACATGTAACTCCTCGCCAACGCTTTCATGCGAGTGATGCCAGGGTGTGCTTGGTGTAGTTGTTGCAGTAAGGCATTCCTACCAGGTGGTGGAACAACCACGCGTCCTCCCCACAGGATACAACCTTCCTGGGTGCTGAGCTCATCCTGTCGTCGGGCATAGGGAATGAACTCAGGACTGTTCATCTTCGGCCATCCTCGCAAGATGTATTCTCGCACTCTTGCTAGAACAGGGTCTTTGTCTGTCCACTTCTTTATTTGTTGTGCGTTCACCAGGGGCACGCCGATATCTTCAAACAATAGCACTCTCTCCTCCTCCTCAGGCGTGCTGTCTCTTCCTCCATCCAAGGGTAGCCTACTCATCGCGTCAGCATTCGTATGGTCCCGTCCGGCTTTGTAAACGATGGTGTACTCATACGCTGCTAATGTAACGGCCCATCTCTGAATTCTCTGAGATGTCATCTGGGGTATGGCTCTCATTTCACTGAACAGTGAAATTAGTGGCTTGTGGTCAGTCACTATAGCGAACTGTCTCCCGTACAGGTATTTGTGGAATTTTTTTACACCAAATACTACTGCAAGGCCCTCCTTGTCTAGCTGGGAGTAGTTTTTCTCAGCTGCACTAAGAGTTCTTGAGACGAACCCTATGGGTCTCTCTGAGCCATCCTCCATACGATGAGAGAGTACAGCACCCACACCGTAGGGTGATGCGTCACACGCCAGGATGAGTGGTTTGTTTGAATCATAGTGCACTAACACACTACAGGACTGAAGTAGCGCTTTGGACTCTTCAAACGCCTTCTGCTGCTTGACCCCCCATGACCATTTTTCTTCCTTCTTAAGTAAGGTATGTAGTGGTGCCAGCAGCGTGGAGAGCTTTGGGAGGAACCTATGGTAATAGTTCAACAAGCCCAGGTAGGCTTTTAACTCAGTAACATTTTGTGGCTCAGGTGCCTCCGCAATGGCTTCCACTTTGTCTGTTAGAGGGTGTAGACCACTGGCGTTGATCTTGTGGCCTAGGAACACCACCTCTTTTCCCATGAACTCACACTTGCTTCTTTTCAACCTCAGACCGCTTTTCTCCAACCGTTGAAGCACTTCCTCCAGCGTTTTCAGATGTTCTTGTTCATTTAGTCCTGTACAAAGGATGTCATCCAAATAAATGGCAACATTCGGAATTCCACCTAGGATGCCCTCCATAGTTCTCTGGAATATAGCAGGACTGGAAGCTACTCCAAATGGTAAGTGTGTGTAGGTATATAAGCCTTTGTGTGTATTGATGGTTACATACTTTCTTGATTCTTCTTCCAGGACTACTTGTTGGTAGGCGTGACTCATGTCTAATTTCGTGAAGTGTCGGCCGCCATTCAGCTGTGCGAAGAGGTCCTCCACTTTAGGAATTGGATACTGATCCACCCGTGATGCTCGATTGACAGTGAGTTTGTAATCTCCACATATTCTAATGGAGCCATCCGGCTTTCTCACTGGGACTATGGGCGCCGCCCATTCTGCAACCTGCACTGGCTCAATGATCTTGTCATCCAGCAGCCTCTGTAGCTCGCTTTCGACCAGTGGCTTGACTGCATAGGGTACCGGTCGGGGTTTGCAGAATCGTGGTTGGGCCTCCTTGTCCACATTAATCTTTGCAGTGACACCTTTTAGCTGTCCTACGCCTTCTTTGAACACCTCAGCGTGTCTTTCGAGGATCTCCTCCAGCTGCAATTTGGGCTGAGATTCCACTTTATTCACCAACTGATCCATCATGGCCAGTTCTTGTAGCCAACTTCGCCCTAGTAGATTTGGTCCTTCGCTCCCAACTACTACTACAGGTAAGTCCTTTTCTTTGTTTTCGTGTTGCACCTTCACTTGTGCCATGCCTAGCACGTCTAGCTTCTCTCCTGTGTATGTTTTTAATTTTAATGAACAGGGATTTAATTCTGCTGTGTCTGTTTTCTTCCACAGTTGTGTATATTGCTGTTTACTTAATATGGTTACTCCACAGCCTGTATCAACTTCAAATGTTACTTTCATTCCATTAACATTCATGGTACGCGTGATGGGCGCTACCTTGGTCAGCTCCTCTGACGTGTTGTAAATTGTGTGAAAACCCATGTCTTCTGTATCACTTTCTCCCTCCCCTCTCAGTTGATTCGCTCGCTGTTCCTTTCCTGGGCCCTTGTTTTCATACTTTTGCCCATTAACTGTCGCTTTCAGCACCTGTGCGCTGTCCACCTTTATTCTACATGCTTTCTTAATGTGCCCTCGCTTGCCACAATTATGACACAGCTCAGTGGCAAATTTGCACTCGGCGGCATTGTGCTGGCCTTTGCAGCGATAACAACTGGGGAATTTGTGCTGAGTTTTGTCAGTCGACACTTTGTGGACACCTACTTGGGTCTTAGGCACACGAACATGCGTTGCTGTGTTCTCTGTTAGCTTCCCTTGCATCTCTCTCACATCTTTAGATGCTGTTTCCATCGCTTGGCATAATTCCAAAGCCTTTGCAAAAGTGAGTTTTGTTTCAAATAAAAGTCGCCGTTGCATTCGGTCATCATTCACTCCACACACAAGTCTGTCTCTTAACATTTCTTCCAATGAGTCTTTGTAATCACAGTGCAGTGCTAATTTCCTCAATTCTGCCACATACTCTGCTATGGACTCAGTGTTCCTCCTTATGCGTGAATTAAATTTGAATCGTTGCACGATTTCACTCGGTTTGGGGCTGAAGTGCTTCTGAAGCTCAGCAGTAAGCTGGTCGTACGTTTTATCTTTCGGTAATGCAGGGCTTATTAAATTTCTCAACAAGCTGTAAGTAGTTGCACCAACTCCACTCAACAGTACAGCCTTCCTTTTGTCTGGCTCCTCAATCTCATTAGCTTGGAAGAAAAAGTCCAACATTTCACCATATTCTTCCCATGACTGAGTCGAGTTATCAAAAGGGGTTACCGTTCCGATTACAGCCGCCATTGCTCGTCGTGGTGGGGAAACCTCGTTTTTCCTCCTCTGAACTTGCACTCGAACTACTGGAGTCACTTGAGTTCGCCACACTTGCAATGTTCTCTGTTTCTCGCCGCTGATTTTTTTCTTTTAATCCTCGTCGCCAATTGTGTGATATCCTACCGTGTAGCAATGATCACACTTGAGTTATTTCTTTGGCTAACTCTGCCGTTTATTCTGCAACACACATAATAAGACTGAACATGGATTCTGCGCGGGGTTTTCACACTCTTGTTCTAATGTGTCCCCTTAATAGTAGTGCTGAACAATACAGGTAGTTCCCCCTAGAGGCATGTGCCAGTAATGTTTTAATTTAGACTTGCAGTCTACCACAGCACGGCAGAGTGAGGAGGTGAAAAAGTAGCAAGCTTCTCTGAGAGGAGACACCAGAACTCAGGCAAGTGAGGCAATGTCTGTTGATAGAGTGTTCAAGGGAAGTAGGAAGCCTGCTAAAAACAAACCTCAGCGTGCTCACAAACTGCACAGTACTCAGAACAGCAAGGAAAAGGGGACACAGTTAAAATGTCATAAATGTGGCAGCTCTCCATCACATTCAAAACGGGAGTGCCCTGCAAATGAAGTGAACTGTCATGCTTGTGGGAGAAAGGGTCACTATAAACGTGTGTGCAAGACCGTAAAATCTGTACTTGAGGTGGAAAAGGATGAGGATGCCATCTTCCTCGGCAGTGTTACAACAGACGGTGATCCTTGGATGGTCAACATTGACATTCATGACAGCAGCGTGACGTTCAAAATTGACACGGGTGCTGATGTCACAGTTTTGCCACATGCTGTGTTCCAGAAAATATTCAGAGAAAACCCACCTGCGCTCCACAAAGCACCTAAGCCTCTCCTGGGACCGGGGAGGAGGCCACTTGATGTTGTGGGCATTGCCTATCTGTTGTTGAGAATTGATGGGAAAGAGAAGATGGAGGAAGTGTATGTTGTCCGTTATGTGCACACTGCCCTGCTAGGGAGGTCTGTGAGCTGCAGACTAGGGCTTGTTGCACGCCTTGACAGTGTCACTATAGAGACACTAAAGGAGAACTATCCAAAACTATTCAGCGGACTAGGTGAGGTGCGCCAGGAATATGCCATCAAGCTCAAACCAGGTGCCGAACCATTTTCACTCAAGACACCAAGGAGGATCCCATTGCCACTAATGGACAAAGTCAAGCAAGAGCTGTCCCGCATGGAAAGCCTCGGGGTGATATGCAGAATTGAGGAGCCTACAGACTGGTGTGCTGGCATCGTGGTAGTGCCCAGAAAGAACAAGATGGATCCTGTGCGAATATGTGTCGATCTCACTAACCTCAATGAGTCCATGTGTAGAGAAAAGTTCATTCTACCATCAGTAGAGGAAACACTTGGGAGGCTGGCTGGAGCCAAAATATTTAGTAAGCTGGATGCAAATATGGGGTTTTGGCAAATCCCATTGACAGAAGATTCAGCGAAACTGACAACGTTCATCACGCCCTTTGGACGCTATTATTTCAAACGGCTACCTTTTGGCATTGCGTCCGCTCCTGAACACTTTCAGAACAGAATGGTGACGGAGGTCACAGAAGGGCTCGAAGGCGTGGTTTGTCACATTGACGACGTGCTGGTGTGGGGTCGCATGCAAGAGGAGCATGATGCTCGCCTGCATACCGTGCTAAGAAAGATTCAGAAGGCAGGTATCACACTTAACATTGGCAAGTGTGATCTGTCAAAGTCTGAGGTGACCTTCCTAGGCCACGTGATCTCCGCCAGCGGCATCAGTCCAGACCCGAGCAAGACGGAGGCTGTGAGGGAAATGCCTGAGCCAAAAACAGTGAGTGAACTAAGATCTTTCCTTGGAATGGTAAACCAGCTAGGCAAGTTTATCCCGCAGCTAGCTGAGAGGGATAAAACCCTCAGAGATCTCCTTTCAAAGAAGAACTGCTGGGTGTGGGGCGCTGACCAGGCTACCCGGACTACTTAAAGGATGCCCTGACGTTGCCACCGGTGCTAGCTGTATATGATCCTAACAGAGAATGCAAAGTTACGGCAGACGCGTTGTCTTATGGACTTGGAGGAGTCCTGCTACAAAACTGGGGTGAGGAGTGGAGACCAGTAGCTTTCATGTCGCGCTCTCTCACACCCACCGAGCAGAGATATGCACAAGTGGAAAAGGAGGCTTTGAGCCTGACCTGGGCTTGCGAGAGGCTCAGCAACTTCCTCATTGGAAAACACTTCCAGTTGGAGACAGATCACAAGCCTCTCCTGAGTCTCCTGGAGTCTCAAGCACTGGATGCTCTACCCCCTCGGATACAACGCTTTCGAATGCGTCTTATGCGCTATTCCTACTCCATATCTCATGTGCCAGGGAAGTGCCTGTGGACAGCTGATACATTGTCGCGAGCGCCTGTCACAAGAAAAGGGACACCAGCTGACAAAGAGCTGTTCGAGGACACAAATATCTACGTGGATATGGTGATGGAGAACCTACCTGCAAGCACTGCCTATCTGGAGGAGCTGAGAGAGCAGCTGCAGAGGGACAGTGTGCGTGCCCGAGTGATGCAGCTGTGTGCAGAAGGCTGGCCAGCTCATGGCATAAATGGACCTGCACTCAAGCTATACTGGACTGACAGAGCATTCCTTACTGTCCAGGATGGTCTACTGCTAAAGGGAGAAAGGCTTGTCATACCCTCAACCATGAGAAATGATGTTCTCGCTAAGCTGCACGAAGGACACCAGGGTGTGGTTAAGTGTAGAGAGCGGGCACGACAGTCAGTATGGTGGCCAGGGTTGAGTCAGCAGCTGAATGAGTTGGTTCTCAACTGCAGAGCATGCTGTCAGGAGAGACGGAACCACAGGGAGCCACTGATGCCGACACCATACCCAGACAGACCATGGCAGAAGTTGGGAGCAGACTTGTTCATGTTAGGGAGCAAGACCTACTTGCTAGTAGTGGACTACATGTCAAGATATGTGGAGATTGCCCTGCTAACTCCCACAAGATCTTATGATGTGATCCACCACCTTAAGTCAATCTTTGCACGTCATGGAATCTGTGAGACCCTGGTGACAGACAATGGGCCACAATTCTCTGGAGCAGCTTTTGCAGCATTTGCAAAGTTGTACGGGTTCCAGCATGTAACCAGCAGCCCAAAATATCCCCAGGGCAATGCTGAAGCGGAACGTGCAGTGCAGACAGTGAAGGGGCTTTTGAAGAAGTCAGATGACCCCTATCTTGCTTTACTGGCCTACAGGGCTACCCCTCTCCAAAATGGGTATAGCCCAGCTCAACTGCTCATGGGAAGGCGGCTTCGTACAACTGTGCCTATTCTTCCTGCGTTGTTGAGTCCTGCTCTTCCGGATAGAAATGCTGTTATGCTGAACGAAGGGAAGAGGAAAACAAAGGATGCACAACGCTACAACCTGAGACACCGTGCGAAGCATCTCAACAGACTCACTCCAGGACAGGACGTGTGGGTGACCGATCAAGGAGCAGCAGGTGCTGTCATCGAAAATCACACCACACCGCGCTCTTATCTGGTGGAGGGACCCCATGGGACCATCAGGGGAAACCGTCGTCATCTCATCCCCTGGAACTCCTCATCGGAGCAGAGCAACAGTGCTGCAGCTGAGCAGTTCCCGGAAGGTGTTCCAGAACAACCTTCAGCAGAACAACCTGCAGCAACATCATCACAGCAGAACATTCCTGAACCACCATCTACTCCTACTCCTAGAACCAGGTATGGGAGAGCTGTTGTAAAACCAACCCGGCTGGACTTATAAACAATTATGTAGATTGAACTTTTGAAAATAATAGTGAAAAAAAAGGCTGCAAATGTATTGCACTATTTTTCTGATTTTGCACTCTTTTCAGTTCAATTCAATTTCAATTCATCTTTATTTATATAGCGCCATTTCACAACAACAGTCATCTCATAACACTATCAACTGAAGGGGGGACCCCCACAGTTGCAGAAAGACCCCAGCAATCAGGCGATCCCCTGTGAGCAAGCACTTGGCGACGGTGGAGAGGAAAAACTCCCTTTTAACAGGAAGAAACCTCCAGCAGAACCAGGCTCAGGGAGGGGCAGCCATCTGCTGCGACTGGCTGGGGGGTGAGGGGATAGAGAAGAAGAAAAGAACAGACATGTAGAGAGCAAACAGCACGATGGGGACTCAATCTATGGGAGAGAACAAACAAATGTTAATGACCAGCAAAAAAAAAAATATTTCATAGAGAGTGAGGAAAGGAGTGAGGCCCAGTGCATTACTGGAGGTCCCCCGGCTGACTAAACCTATTAGCAGCATAACTAAGGGAGGGTTCAGAAACACATGATCCCTCCCTAATTGTAGGCTATATCAAAAAGGTAGGTTTTAGCCCTATTCTTAAAAACAGAGATCGAGTCTGACTCCCGAATCCAGATTGGCAGCTGATTCCACAGGAGAGGAGCTTGATAACTGAAGGCTCTGCCTCCCATTGTACTTTTGGAGATTCTAGGTATTACAAGTAATCCTGCATTTTGGGAGCGTAGTGCTCTGTTAGGATGATACGGTAGTATCAGATCTTTTAAATAAAAAGGAGCCTGATTGTTTAAAGCTTTGTAAGTAAGAAGAAGGATTTTAAACTTAATTCTAAACTCTATGGGAAGCCAATGAAGGGAGGCCAGAACCGGAGAGATATGATCTCTCTTTCTAGTACCTGTTAAAACTCTTGCTGCAGCATTTTGGATCAGCTGAAGACTTTTTAAAGATGTTTTAGGACAGCCTGATAATAAAGAATTACAATAATCTAATCTCGAGCTAACAAAAGCGTGGATCAGCTTCTCAGCATCACTCTGAGACAAGATGCTCCTAATCTTGGCAATTTTACGCAAATAATAGAAGGCAGTCTTAGAAACAAATTTAATATGTGAATTGAAGGACAAATCCTGATAAAAAATAACTCCAAGGTTCCTCACAGAGCTATTAAGAGAAAGAGTAACTGCATCCAAACTGAAAGTTTGATTTGGAAAGGAATTTCTAAGGTTTTTTGGACCAACAAGAATGACTTCAGTCTTATCTGAATTTAATAGCAGGAAATTACAAGTCATCCAAGCTTTGATTTCCTTAAGACAGGCTTCAAACTTGGCTAATTGATTAGTATCATCTGGCTTCATTGACAGGTATAATTGTGTGTCATCTGCATAACAATGAAAATGTATACAGTGCTTTCTAATAATGTTGCCTAACGGAAGCATATATAAACTAAAAAGAGTAGGGCCTAGCACAGATCCCTGTGGAACTCCATGACTAAGCCTTGAGCTGAAAGAAAACTCATCATTTACATGAACAAACTGGAACCTATCAGACAAATAAGATCTAAACCACTGCAACGAAGTTCCATTAAGTCCAACATAGTGTTCTAATCTATCAAGTAGAATATTATGATCAATAGTATCAAAAGCTGCACTAAGATCTAAAAGGACAAGTACAGAAACTAGTCCATTATCAGATGCAATGAGGAGGTCGTTAGTGACCTTCGCTAAGGCTGTTTCAGTACTATGATGGATTCTAAACCCAGATTGAAACTCTTCAAGTAAACCATTTCCCTGCAGGTGGTCAAATAATTGCGTAGCAACAACTCTTTCTAAGATTTTTGAAATGAAAGGGAGATTAGAGATTGGTCTATAGTTAGCTAAAGCTCCTGGATCTAGCGTTGGCTTTTTGAGTAAGGGTTTAATTACAGCTGTTTTAAAAGCCTGCGGTACATGGCCTAAAGTTAATGAAGAATTGATTATATGAAGAATAAAGCTACCAATAAGTGGGAAGACTTCTTTAAATAACCTGGTAGGAATAGGGTCTAAAAGACAAGTTGAAGGTTTGGATGAGGAAACTATTTTGTCTAACTCACAAAGGTCGATTGGAGTAAACTCATCAAGACAGACATCAATAGAAGGAGTTGTAATAGTTACAGTATTTAAGTTAACTGTGGGAAGAATCTGATTGATTTTATCTCTGATGGATGTCATGCCGCGCCATTCATCAGCGGCGCCACCTGCTCACACACCTGATCCTCATCAGCGGCGAGGGATAAAAGCCGCCTCGCCCGGAGGCTCGGCCTGAAGCCGTCAGACTTCGTTCCCTCACCGTCGTGAGCATTCCTTTCTTCAGCATCACTATTCTGGGTAAGAACCCTTACCTCCTTTTCCAGTCTGCTCCCCTGTGCACAGGTGGATTCCCCGGCGGCGGACGTCTCCGTTCCATCGCCCATCCTTCGCTGCTGCACGGAGCTCTCCAGGTGGCTGTCTCCCGGGCTACGTCCCCCTTGCTGTGCCAGCTATCCTAACAACTCAAGTAAGATCTTCTCTTGCCATAATTCATCCTGTGTTGGTGTATGCCCGTCACCCTCTCCCTGTGTTCTCTCCATAGGGTTGCTCGGCCGAACGGTCATCTGCCTCTGTGCCTGAAGCAGACGCCACCACCAACACATCTACATCCCGCAGACACTCACTCATACACTCCTGCTGTAAATAAACTCTTTGAACTACTCTAAGCCTGTGTGTGTGCGTCTCCTGAGCCGTGCGTTATGTCAGTACGGCTTCAGCAGAGCGGCTCGGCGGACGGCGGGCTCGCACACCGGTTTTCCACTCTCGAGGCTAGGGTGGATCAAATAGCTTATCAACAGCAGGTGATCCTTAATCAATTATTGAATTTAACTAACCGGTTGGGCCGCTTGGATCCTCAACAGCCATTCCCCCCGGCTCGTCAGGGTGGCGCGGCTCCTCCTGTTCCAGCGGCCGTCCAGCCGGCTCCAGTGGCTCCGGTTTGGCTCACACCGATTCCGACCCCCGCCCGCTTTAGCGGTAAGCTCGGCGGAGCGCGGGGGTTCATTATGCAGTGTGAGTCCGTGTTCCACTGTGTGCCTGGAGATTTTCCCTCGGATCATAGCCGAATTGGGTACATAGGGAATCTCCTGGAGGGGCGTGCGTTAACTTGGGCCTACGCCGTAATGGCGAGGCCCAGTTATGCCACCCTCACCTATGACCAATTCGTGGGGCGCTTTCTGGAGGTCTTTGACCATTCTCTAACCGAAACTGTCCAGGTCGATCGGCTTCTCGCTCTCCAGCAGGGAGACCGGTCAGCAGCGGACTACTCGGTCGACTTCCGGGTAGCGGCGGAGGAATTGGGCTGGGGGGAACGCTCCCTCTGCGGCCTGTTCCTCCGCAGCCTCAACGATGATCTGAGGGATGAACTGGCTGGACGGGATATCCCTGGGACGCTAGCGGAGCTGACATCCTTAGCTGTAAGTTTGGATAACAGGCTGCGCGAGCGCTCCTCGGGGCGGAAGTCTTCTTCTTCTCGCCTTCGTGGAGTCTCACCGCACCTGTTCCAAGCTCGCCCCCTGGCGGCGCCGCCAGCATCGTGCCCCGAGGAGTCGGAGCCGATGGTGACGGGCTGGACCAGGCTTTCCCTTGCGGAGAAACAACGCCGCCGTGAGCTGGGCCTCTGCATGTATTGCGGAGGTGACCAACACACCGTGGAGCGTTGCCCACGGAAAGCCAGTCGGCGGGGTCCACGGATCACTGTAGGGGGCCTCGCGGATCTCCACCGGTTAGACACACTTACCCAATTGAAGCTGCCCATCCGTTTCTGCCACAATCCCACTGGGCACCTCACCCACGCACTGGTGGATTCGGGCGCAGAAGGCAGCTTCATTTCACAAGGCCTGGCAACCCGATTGGGCATCCGCTGTCAGGCACTCAAACACCCCATCTCCCTGGTCCATCTCTCCCGTGCCTCCCTTGGGAGAGTTACCCATCAAACCATTCCTGTCCCAGTCATCATCTCAGGGAACCACCGGGAGGAAATGGTTTTCTACGTCCTGCCCAACTCTGTGTCGCCCGTCATCCTGGGGTATCCCTGGCTACGCCTCCACAATCCTGTCCTGGACTGGAGGTCAGCTGGGGTGTCGGCGTGGAGTACCTTCTGCATGGGCACCTGCCTTCAGTCCGCTGCCTGCTCCCCGTCCGCGGCTCCTCCTGTGGCGGATACAGCACCCCCGGACCTGTCACTGGTGCCCCCAGAATTTCACGACCTGGGTATGGTATTCAGTAAGTCGAAAGCTATGTCTCTTCCCCCGCATCGACCATATGACTGTGCCATCAATCTCCGCCAGGGGGCCCCCCTGCCATCTGGTCGGCTCTACAGCCTGTCGGCGCCGGAGAAGGAGACTATGAATACGTACCTGAAGGAATCACTAAGCGCTGGGATTATCCGCCCATCGTCATCACCCGTGGGGGCGGGGTTTTTCTTTGTAGGGAAGAAGGACGGTTCCCTCCGTCCCTGTATTGACTACCGAGCACTTAATGACATCACTGAGAGGGACCGTTACACCCTGCCCCTCATGGACACTGCCTTCCACTCCCTCCAGGGGGCGACCTGGTTTACCAAGCTGGATCTCCGCAGCGCTTACCACCTCGTCCGGATCCGGGAGGGAGATGAATGGAAAACAGCCTTCCGTACCCCGAACGGCCACTTTGAGTATCTCGTCATGCTGTTCGGGCTGACCAACGCTCCTGCCGTCTTTCAGCGCCTCATCAATGACGTCCTCCGGGATTTCATCGGCCTCTTCGTGTTCGTCTACCTGGACGACATTCTGATCTTCTCTAAGTCCAGAGACGAGCACCAGGTCCATGTGAGGCGGGTCCTCCAAAGACTGCTGGAGAATCGTCTGTACGTGAAGGCTGAGAAGTGCGAGTTTTACGCTAGGACCACATCCTTCCTGGGATTCATCATCGCCCAAGATCAGGTGCTCCCGGACCCAGAGAAGGTGAAGGCGGTGGTGGAGTGGCCTACTCCCGCATCCCGGAAGCAGGTGCAACAGTTTGTTGGCTTCGCCAATTTTTACCGCCGTTTTGTCCCGAATTTCAGCTGGATCGTTGGACCACTGACCCGCCTCACGTCCCCGAAGGTCCCGTTCCGGTGGACCGAAGAGGTCGATGCTGCCTTTAAGGCGCTGAAGGCGGAGTTCTCCTCCTCCCGGGTCCTTCGCCAGGTCGACCCCGCGCTGCAGTGCATTGTGGAGGTGGACGCATCGGACACGGGAGTGGGAGCAGTGTTATCCCAGCGATCACCGGACGATGGCGCCAAGCGACCGTGCGCCTTCTTCTCCCGGCGCCTGTCCCCGGCGGAGAGGAACTATGATGTGGGGGACAGAGAGCTCCTGGCCATTAAACTCGCCCTACAGGAGTGGTGCCACTGGCTAGAGGGGGCAGACCTGCCGTTTGTGGTCCTGACGGACCATAAGAATTTAGAGTACCTACGATCTGCCAAGCGCCTGAATGCCCGCCAGGCGCGCTGGTCTCTGTTCTTCGCCAGGTTCCGGTTCTCTATCACCTTCAGGTCAGGCTCCAAGAACGGCCTGCCTGACGCCCTCTCTAGACAGTTCACCCCCGTGGAGGCTGAGGAGACGCCCCACACTATCCTGCCCAGGTCGTGCGTCGTGGGAGCTATCTCTTGGGACATTGTGGACAAGATCCGGAAGGCACAGGAGGTGGAACCTGATCCTGGCGGCGGACCAGAAGGAAGACTGTTCGTTCCGTCTGCGGTCCGAGGAGAGGTCATCCACTGGCTCCACACCTCCCGGCTCACCTGTCATCCCGGCACCTCTCGGATGATCAGCCTCCTCCAACGGTCCTTTTGGTGGCCGGGCCTGCGGAGGGATGCAGCCCGCTACGCCCGGGCTTGTCCAATTTGTGCCACCAGCAAGTCGGGAAATGCCCCTCCAGCGGGTCTGCTCCAGCCTCTGCCCGTCCCTGGCAGGCCATGGTCGCACATCGCACTGGATTTTGTCACCGGGCTCCCAGTTTCCAACTCATTCGACACCATCCTGACCATCGTGGACCGTTTCTCCAAGGCGGCACACTTCGTCCCCCTGCGAGGTCTCCCTACCGCCCTGGAGACGGCGGGCTTCCTCGTCCAACACGTGGTCAGGCTGCATGGGATCCCGGTGGACGTGGTCTCGGACCGGGGCCCCCAATTTTCATCCGAGGTTTGGAGATCCTTTTGCAACGCCATCGGAGCCAAGGTGAGCCTCTCCTCCGGCCATCACCCCCAGTCTAACGGGCAGTGTGAGAGGACCAATCAGGAGCTGGAGGCTGCGCTCCGCTGTGTTGCAAGATCCAAGCCGACATCATGGAGCAACCATCTCGCCTGGGTGGAGTACGCCCACAACACCGCCCGCTCTTCTGCAACGGGGATGTCCCCCTTCAAGGCGTCCCTGGGTTACGACCCCCCGCTGCTTCCAGCGCAGGAGAGCGAGGTAACTGTTCCGTCAGTTAGGGCGCACGTGAGGCAGTTCCGCTCCACCTGGGCCGCCGCGCGTCATGGGCTTTTACGCACAGCGGAGCGCAACAAGACCGTGGCGGACCGGCGTAGAAGACCTGCCCCGGCGTACAGAGTTGGGCAACTTGTCTACGTTTCCACCCAGGACGTCACCCTAAAAGGCGAGAGGAGAAAGCTGGCACAGCGCTTCATGGGTCCCTTCCCCATCACCCAGATCATCAACCCGGTGGCTGTGCGCGTGGCTATTCCTCCCTCCCTCCGCATCCATCCCACTTTCCACGTATCAAAGGTGAAGCTGGCAGTCACCGACCCCCTTTGCCCTCCTCCTGCAGCGCAACCCGCGCCCCGGATGATTGGTGGCCATCCGGCCTGGTCCGTCTCCTCCATCCTGGACTCCCGGCGCCGGGGTCGTGGGTTGCAATACTTAGTGGACTGGGAGGGCTATGGGCCCGAGCATCGACAATGGGTGCCCCCGTCGTTTGTGTTGGACCCATCGCTCATCGCGGACTTCCACCGAGCGCACCCGGATAAGCCATCGCCAGGAGGCGCTGCTAGAGGGGGGAGTACTGTCACGCCGCGCCATTCATCAGCGGCGCCACCTGCTCACACACCTGATCCTCATCAGCGGCGAGGGATAAAAGCCGCCTCGCCCGGAGGCTCGGCCTGAAGCCGTCAGACTTCGTTCCCTCACCGTCGTGAGCATTCCTTTCTTCAGCATCACTATTCTGGGTAAGAACCCTTACCTCCTTTTCCAGTCTGCTCCCCTGTGCACAGGTGGATTCCCCGGCGGCGGACGTCTCCGTTCCATCGCCCATCCTTCGCTGCTGCACGGAGCTCTCCAGGTGGCTGTCTCCCGGGCTACGTCCCCCTTGCTGTGCCAGCTATCCTAACAACTCAAGTAAGATCTTCTCTTGCCATAATTCATCCTGTGTTGGTGTATGCCCGTCACCCTCTCCCTGTGTTCTCTCCATAGGGTTGCTCGGCCGAACGGTCATCTGCCTCTGTGCCTGAAGCAGACGCCACCACCAACACATCTACATCCCGCAGACACTCACTCATACACTCCTGCTGTAAATAAACTCTTTGAACTACTCTAAGCCTGTGTGTGTGCGTCTCCTGAGCCGTGTGTTATGTCAATGGATGAAATTTTATTATTGAAAAAGTTCATAAAGTCCTGACTAGTAAGCTCTAAGGGAATGCTAGGATTGACAGAGTCCTGACTCTTTGTCAACCTGGCTACAGTACTGAAAAGAAACCTGGGATTATTCTTGTTCTCTTCTATTAATGCAGAGTAATAACTCGTTCTAGCTTTTCTAAGAGATTTTTTTATAAATTAAAAGATGATTTCTCCAAGCTAAATAGATTTCATCTAAATTAGTAGAGCGCCATTTTCTTTCTAATTGACGAGTCTTCTGTTTTAAGCTACGAGTTTCTGTGTTGAACCAAGGAGTTAAAAATCTCTGATTAGACTTTTTCTTTTTTAAGGGGGCCACCAAGTCTAGAGCCTGATGCAGAGAAGCTGAAACACTATCCACCATGTTATCAATTACAGAAGGAGCAAGCTGTCTATAGCTTATTTCCGTTGTGTTGACACATGGCATAGAGGAAACAATCTGCATAAATTTGGAAACAGCATCATCTGAGAGGCATCTACTGTGATAATATTTTTCTTTAGGAGCCAAATAGTCAGAAATAGTAAAATCAAAGGTTAACAGACAATGGTCTGACAGTACAGGGTTATGAGGAGACACTACAAGATTTTCTGTTTCTATGCCATATGTCAGAACAAGGTCCAATGTATGGTGGAGGTAATGAGTAGAATTTCCTACTTTCTGAGAAAACCCAATCGAGTCTAATATTGAATTAAAAGCCACATTAAGGCAGTCACTATCTACATCCACATGTATATTAAAGTCCCCTACTATAATTATTCTATCAGATTTCAGCACTAAATCAGCTAAGAAATCAGCAAATTCGGATAAAAATTCTGAATAGGTTGATGGGGGACGATAAACTATGGCAAATAAAATTGGGTTTAACCTGAAATTGCTAAAGTGCCCAATACTGAGGACCAGGCCCTCAAAGGAATTATAACATGTTTTTTGCTTTACATTAACTAGTAATGTGGAATGGTAAATTGTTGCTACTCCTCCTCCACGACCAGAACTTCTGGGATTTTGACAGTTTAAATAACCAGAGGGAGTTGATTCATTTAAACCAACATAATCCTCTTGCCCTAACCAAGTCTCTGTAAGGGAAATTAAATCAATCTGATGATCAATTAACAGATCATGGACTAACAGAGACTTGGGAGTTAGAGACCTAATATTTAATAAACCACATTTAATTTTTAAATTATGAGGAGGAACAGAGGCCAAATCATTCAATTTAGAGGCTTTATGTTTAGTTTGAGTTTTACCAATATTTTGCTTTATCACTTTGGGATGCTTATACATTATATTTTTATTTACTTTGGAGGGAGCAGACAACGATTCTCTGATGGGGAAGACAGGGGCTAAGCTGAGGGGTGGCGGATGAAGAGGAGCTGCAGAGAGGCGTGTAAGACTGCGACTCTGCTTCCTGGTCCCAACTCTGAGTAGTCACGGTTTTGGAAATTTGGATAAAAAAGATGCCAGATTGTTAGATAAATGAGAAGCACCATCCAAAGTGGGATGAATGCTGTCTCGTCTCATAAGACCAGGTTTTCCCCAAAAAGAGCTCCAATTGTCAATGTAGCCCACGTCATTTTTAGGACACCACACAGACAGCCAGCGGTTCAAGGATGACGAGCGACTAAACATGTCATCACTTTTCAGATTGGGGAGGGGTCCAGAGAATACTACAGTGGCAGACATCGTTTTTGCAAACTCACACACCGATTCTATATTAAGTTTCGTGACTTCCGACTGCCGGAGACGGATGTCATTAATGCCGGCGTGAATAACAATTGTGGAGTATTTACAGTTACTTTTAGCCAGCATTTTCAAATTTGACTCGATGTCGCCTGCTCTGGCCCCAGGAATACATTGGACTATGGCCGCTGGAGTCTCTAGGTTCACGTTTCTGACTACAGAGTCGCCAATGATCAGAGTTTTTTCCTCAGCGGGTGTGTCGCTGAGCGGGGAAAAACGATTAGAAACGTGAACAGGTTGGTGGTGAACCGGGGCTTTGCGACTAGGCTTCCTTCTCACCGTCACCCACCCAGTCTCCTCGCTGCTGAGGAGAGCCGGGGAACCGCTGACAGGGGGACCTAAGCTAGCTAGCTCCGCTGCAGCTAATGGGCGTCCGTCGAGACAATGTAAATGTTCAAGTTCAGAGTTTAGAGTGAGGACAGAACAGTACAGGGCTTAGGATGGAAGTATTGTACTTGATTTTGCACATATTGTTCAGTGCTAAGGGTAAACTGCAGTGTGTCTGTTGTGTGTGTGAATGGTATTAGGTAGGACCAGATCTTCCAGGCACAGAGGCAGAATAATCCTCTAAGGTCTGTTGAATCAATGGCAGTCTACCCATTGATACTAGAAAGGGGAGATGTGGTGTAATTGAGTTATTTGGAAAAGAACTACAAAGTCGCGCAAGAATGACGTCACGGAGGCGACTGGCGGGAGAGTGACAGACTAGCAGTGAGGTTGACATTTGGTGCAATAAAAAGTGACGTTAAAAACTATAGTTGGACTCACGCAGTGTTTTAATAACACGACACTCATGAGGCCCAGTTCACCCCACCCTGTCTTTTCTCACTGATGAGGTCACTTATTGATGCCTTGTTGGTGGTGAACACAATCTGAACAAACTAATGTAAAACGTTCCACGAGAATGAATGAAACTAGAGGGCACTCAGAGAGCACATACCTCCACCAAGGCCTAAGCTCTCAGAATGTCAGTCTGTTTGTTACTTAGGTCAGGATTATGTGAAAACTACTGGATGGATTTGGAGGAAGTTTTCACCAGAAGTGGCCCTTGGGCTAAGAGTGAACGCAATAGATTTTGAGCCGGGTCAAGATGTGGATTCTGGATCACTGTTTCCACTGCTCTGCTCCACCAAGGCACCATCTCACAATGTTAAAGAAAGTGAAAAAGTGATCCAGAATCTGCATCCTAAACCAGATCACAACCAAGATCTAAAGGAGTCATCCTTAGACCAAGGGTCACCTCTGGTAAAAAGTTCATCCAAATCCATCAAGTCATGTGGAGTTGCAGCCGCTGTGGTTTTGTAATTGATTACAAAATATGACCCTAAGTGTTTCTGTAAAAGAGGTCGCTGATTCTTCCTCTTTGGCGCTTTTTGTTGCAGGGGACTGTGTCTGTCCTTATGTCCAAAGAAATGGCATCACAGTGACCCTTTAGACTAGCTTTGGATTGTAACACTAAAACCATTCAACAATACTGAGTATGTTTAATATAAAAATATGCTTTGTAATTCACCTGACTTTGCTTCTAAAGTTTGAATTCAATATATTAACAGGTACTAGACTTTTTCCTTATAATTATAACTAATGTTGATGCTCTAGATCCTTCTTTCCACACAAGGGATATTTTTCCACCCAGTATGTTATTTGTGGTTTGTTTTTTGTTTTTGTTTTTTTGCCTGTTACATAAAAACTACTAGATGGACTTTGTTAGAAAAATCTCTATATTAAAATGAATCTGAGTCAAAAAACCAGGCAGGACCTTGAGATATGAGAAGATTTATTCCTCTGGCAAGGAGAAGTCACATCACGCAGCCCCAGGTCTACACATGCACACTTCTGGCTCAGTCACCCATTGTTCAAACTTTTAAAGCTGTGTTATCCGTAAAGATTGTCCAGGAAGAAATAGAGATTGTCCTTGAGTACATCTGGCAAGATAGGATGCATCGTCCTTATCTTGTTCCCAGGAAACACGGAGCCAGCACACTCTCAGTCACACAAAACTAAACATCATAATTGGTACAGCTGCGTGATTACAACTGCTAACTCAGACATGCGCACAGACTAGGGCTACTGAAGGCCACATATGAGCAATATAAAACTCACAAATATATATCAGACATGGCCATATACATAAAACAATAATATAGAATAATATGGAATTTTTCTTTCATTCCCCCCTTGATGCTTAATAAAGCATAACAGTTTAAAGAAAAACAACAAAAGAAATAATCAAAGTCATAATAATGAAAAGTAAATTGAATAATAATGATTAATGATAAAAGGATATGTATGTATCATGTATATATATATATATATATATATATATACTGTATATATATATATGAATCAGTGAATTCAAAAGGGGCCCAAGTCCAAGAAATATGTTTTTGCAGGAAATCAAATACATTGCATATCTCAAAGGGAGTCTATGCCAGATGGTTCATACTTTACTCAGATATAGCACAAGGCCATAGCTTAGAAATGCTGTAATATGAAGCATTTCACTTTTTTAATTTCAGAGGATTGGCAAACTAAAGTCCCTGGACTTGGGCCCTTCTTGAATTAAACAATAAGAACATATGAAAAGAAGCACATAACATCTATTTCTCACATGTTGAAAACGTTTTTTTTTTAATTATGCCATGTTTTGAACACCTTTTATGATCACTTTATATTCAAACTATTGTTTTGATAACTGCCAGCAAATGAGATTTTCATCTAAAAGTGGGCAGATTAAAATAGAGGTCCATCTACTGGTAACTAATCGTCAAAGCCAGACTCATCTTCACGCCTAGCATCACAAACTGTTAAATTACTGAGGAACTGCTGAGCCTCTGGTGAAAGATATTTCGCCAATTTCTGAACATCTTGGATGACTGGTGCTGCCACCTATGACTTTAAGTTTAATCCATGCAGGAAGGGCCCAAGTCCTGGACTTGGGTCTCTCTTGCACTCAATGCATAAACAATGCTGTGAATAGTCAATGCATTAAAGTTGACTTGGGACGTTTTTGCACATAATCAGATAGCTTGTCTCTTAAAGTTCATTAAACATGTAATATCTGGGTTTTGAAAAAGTGTGGACTTGGGCCCTTTTGGGATTCACCGATTCATATATATACAGGTATATATATATATATATATATATATGATGATGGTGATGCTTCGCTTCCAGACAGGCTCAACAACTTCTTTGCACGTTTTGAAACATCAAACCCGACAATCAGAGGGAGGGCTGGCCCATCTCCACCATCTGTTGGGCCAGCTATCATCATCAACTCAGCGGACACATGGAGGACCCTAATTAGGGTCAACCCACATAAAGCTGCAGGTCCGGACAACATCCTGGGACGTGTGCTCCGAGTCTGTGCAAGCGAGATGGCAGATGTCCTGACTGACATTTATAACATCTCCCTGAGTCAGGCCATCGTTGCCAGAGGCTTTAAGACCTCTACCATAGTACCGGTGGCAAAGAAACCAGTTGTGTACTGTCTGAATGACTGTTGTACTGTTGCACTGACACCAATTTTGATGAAGTGTTTTGAACGGCTTGTCAAACCACACATCACAGCCTGCCTCCCTGCATCACATGGCCCGCTCCAGTTTGCGTATCGTTCAAATCGCTCCACGGAGGATGCTATAGTCACCACCCTACACTCTGTCATCACCCACCTGGATTAGAAAGACACCTACGCCAGACTCCTGTACATTGATTTCAGTTCAGCATTCAACACCATTATTCCCCAGAGACTGATAGAGAAATTACTCCTTCTCGGTCTGAACACCGCCACATGTCTCTGGATCCTGGACTTCCTGACCGAGAGACCTCAGTCTGTCTGTGTTGGAAACAACATCTCCAACTCTATCACGCTGAGCACCGGATCCCCTCAAGGCTGCGTACTCAGTCCACTGTTGTTTACACTTCTAACACATGACTGTGTGTCCAGACATGAGGGGAACCAGATTATTAAGTTTGCAGACGACTTGATTATTCTCCCTGCTGTTGCAGGGAGAATAATCTGGTGCTCAACGTGGACAAAACAAAGGAAATGATTATCGACTTCCGGCGGTCACAGCCTGAACACGTCTCTCTCAGCATCAGCGGCCGTTTGGTGGAAAGAGTGGAGAACATCAAGTTCCTCGGAGTGCAGATCTCGCAGGACCTGACCTGGAGCAAGAATCCCTTGGGGATCAGGAAGCGGGTCCAGCAGAGACTGCACTTCTTGAGGAAACTCAAACAGGCCTTACTCCCCATCTGCATCCTCAGGACCTTCTACAGAGGTGTGGTGGAGAGTGTTCTGACGTACTGCATTGCAATATGGTACTCCAGCTGCTGTATGTCAGACAAAAAAAGCCCTGCAGAGGATAGTTAAGGGAGATGAGAGGGTAATTGGAGTTCCCCTCCCTCTCTGTCCAAGAACTTTTTCAGAACCATTGTAGGAGCAGGGCACTGAACATTGTCAAGGATCACTCTCACCCTCTGCATAAATACTTTGAACTGCTGCCATCTGGCAAACGATTCCGGAGCATCAGAGGCAGAACCACCAGACTGATTAACAGCTTCCTTCCACAAGCTGTTAGGATGCTGAACAGCTGATCCGGAATCTTTCATACATACTACTGCACCTTATGGACATCATGTATATTATATGTATATAGTTCTAGTTAGTTTCAAGTATGTCTCAGGGATGTGTGAATGGCTGTGTTGGGGTGGGGGGTGAGGGTGTGTGTGAGTGTGTCTTAAATTATGTTCTTTTTATTTATATGGATGCCTAGAGAAACGTAATTTCATCTTGCCTGCACTACAGTTGTATGTACAGCAACATGACAATAAAGGTTGATTTGATTTGATTTGATTTGACATGTAAGGATGTATGTGTTGTTATGTGTGTTGGCAGATTAGCAGCAATTTGTGAGGTAGTTTAACACTAGAAGACCCAGACATTAGCCCTCTTGTGGCCACTTGATGGTCCCCCTATGGGTTTTCTAGCCAAAAAGGCCAAATGGCCCCTCTCTGGGTCTTCTAGTGTTAAACTAAAACAAAGCTATGATAAGATGTGTAGCAATAAAAGTATGTGTAAGGATAAGTGTAAATATATAATCAAAATCAATTAAACTGTGTAAAATAAGAATGTAGTGATTAATGATATGATAACAATAAGTGTAATGTGATAAAAACCAAAAGTGAAGATGATATGGAAAAACCAAAACAAATAAAACAATATTTCAGACTTCATAGGTGTGTTTGTAAATAGTACATTTGACCCTTCACATCGTGGTCATGCATTTCCCCTTGGTTTTCTGCATGTCAGTCACACTTTAGGTTGGTACCACCCCTTCACCATCCCCATCATTCTCGGAAACTGCATCATGATACTTCACTAAGTTTACATGAGCAATCCTCATCATCATACTACAGATACAAGGAGTGACACAGGAAAAGACCAAAATTATCACTACAAAAATCACTAACAAATTCATGATGAGACTTCTCCATGAAGAGAATAACCAACTTAATCAATTCTGTGCATCAGTAACAGTGACAGGGAAAACTACAACAATAATCACCTACAATAGTACCCACGCCCCCACAGGTGGCAATTAATTGATCAAAAACCATTCTATTTTGTGTCATCATAAGCCTCATGGCAATTTACAAATAATTGTAGCCTTTAACCTGTTGCACTCCGGGATACCGCGGGCGGTCACGTCTCTGCGTCCTAGTGCGTCTCAGTGCGCACTGAAAAAAAAAAGCTGCATTTCTGTTCTTCCAGTACAGACACAGCCACTAACAGAAAGCCAAAGGAGTGTTTTGATTGGTTTAGATTTGATTGACCTCTCATTCGACTAATAAGAACCTTGAATTGGGTTTCTGAAACCTTGAAGAACCAATGACTGAAAGCCTAGCAAGAAGGACCTGCCTACCAACGACCTTGAATACAACGAGCCAATTGAAGCAGAGAAGTTTGACGATTGAAACGCGTGCGTCCCGTGCGTAAAATCTGTTTTGTGTAAGCCACTGGGTGACACACATTGAGAGCTGTGTGTAACGGTAGCGTTTGCCAGTCTTTTTTTTATTACTACTGTTCTTATTTGTTTTGAAAAATTGTTCGCCAAAACCGCAATCATGGAAGCGCAAAACCGCAATAATGGAATCATGGTTTGACCGGGCCGGGTGACCAGAACCACGAGTTCGTAACAAGCGGACCAGCTTCATGTTCGTCTGACAATGAGGAACAGATGTTCGCCAACGACACTGCTGTTGTGGACAGGTAAGTGTTATAAGCTAAATTATTCTTTATCACTGAAAATAGTAATAAAAATGACTTTTGACCGATTGGTAATTACAACGGTGCGTCATAGCCACATGACGGACCGTTGACGGACCGTTTTTTGTGCGCCGAGCTCCTCTGTAGCGGGGGGGGGGGGGGAGTTGTTATCCTCTACATTGCAGATATTTTAGTATTGTGGTGGACACACATACGGGGCCTGTTTTGTGACTCACATTTTAGGTCAGAACAAGGGCAGAGCAGCTCCCTTAGTGATTACAGGGAGCTGCAAGAATCTTAGCTTTGGTACGCAAGGCTTGAGACTGTGGGGGGTTTAATTAAAGGATTAAAGAGGGGATGCATTGGAGACAGTGGAAGTGATATCATGGAGAGAAAATGCATTGTGACTTTCTTTATAATGCAAGGTGGTCTGTGAGACATGTGACCTGTGAAGTGTAAGAGTCCTGATATTTAAGGACGAGAGTTTACTGTGTGGCTCTCTTTTTCTGCTTTGAGATGATGGTGTTGTGAATAAAGCTGACTTGAGAGAGAACTCTGCCTCGTCATTTTCACATCACCACACTGGTGACCCGAGACGTATCATGCAAGAGGAGAATTCCCCCGGGCCAGCCTCATCAGAAGCCCCCAGCCAAGTGAATGCCACCACAGTCCAGCTACCGGACTTCTGGCAGAACAATCCGCACTCATGGTTCAACGCGGTTGAGGCGCATTTCAACCTCCGGGGGATATCGGTAGACGCCACAAAATTCTACCACGTAGTCGCAAAGCCGGACAACAACACGGCCCAGCATGTGGAGAGCCTGATCGACCAGCTGCCGGACAGCGACAAATACGGCACACTGAAGGCTGCACTCATCCAGCAATTCACCCCCTCGGCGGAGGAGCGAGCAGAGAGGCTCCTGGCGCTGACAGAGTTGGAAAATGACATGCCCGCGAACCTGATGGAGAAGTTGTTGAGGTTGAAAGACTCTGACAACGATCACTTCATTTTCACCCACCTTTTCCTCAGGACTCTACCGTCAGCAGCGAGAGCAACCCTGGCCAGTTCGCCACTGTTGGCCCAACGGGACTACCGCGCGCTGGGCCGGGAGGCGCAGCGGATTGTCAACACCACCAAGCGGCGCGCAGCCATGGCCGCGAGATGACAGGGGGCCAGAGGCAGCGGTGCCAGACTCACCAACGACGGCGGCGGCAGGGGCCAGGGAACGCGGATCGGACGTCCTTTGTTTCTATCATCGCCGTTTCGCAGAGAGGGCACGCAAATGTGTACCACCGTGCCAGTTCAGGCGTTCGGGAAACGCCAAGACCGGGGGTCGGTAGCAGCCGCGGCTTTCGGGGAAGAGAACAAGCTGCTCTACTTGTCGGACGCACGCTCGGGGAGGCAGTTCCTCGTCGACACAGGCTCCCAGTTGAGTTTCATCACACCTTCCTACGCGGACAGACTAGCTGGTTCCGGAGGTCCCCGGGTGATGGCAGCGAACGGCTCGGAGATTAAGACCTTTGGTGAGAAGACTCTGCTTCTGTCTCTACACGGCCGTGCATTTGAGTGGACTTTTGTTGTAGCAGCAGTAAATTTCAATATGTTGGGGGCTGATTTTTTGTGCTCACATGGTTTGTTGGTTGATCTCGCTAACAGGTGCCTGGTTAATGCACTTTCTTTTAATTCTATCCCCTGTACAGCACGAGTGACCCCGCCAACAGCACAAGCCAACGTCACAGCTGCAAGCGGTAAGTTCCACACACTGCTCACTCAGTTCCCAGCACTCGCGGTCCCCACATTTTCGGCAACAGTCGCTAAACACGGGGTGGAGCATTTTATTACCACTACCGGACCGCCCGTTTTTGCAAAAGCTCGGCGCTTGGACGCAGCTAAAGTGGCCATAGCGCGCGAGGAGTTTGCCAACCTGGAGAGGTTGGGCATTATCCGACGTTCAAACAGTCCTTGGGCTTCCCCGCTACACATTGTCCCGAAAGCTGACAGAGCATAGCGACCTTGCGGGGATTTCCGCAGATTAAACAACGCTACAGCGCACGACCGCTACCCAATCCCACATATCCAAGATTTTTCCGTTCATTTGGCGGGGGCGCGCGTTTTTTCTAAAATAGACTTGGTCTGCGGTTACCACCAAGTCCCAGTGCGCACTGAGGACATACCCAAAACAGCGGTAATAACTCCGTTTGGCCTATTCGAGTTTTTACACATGCCATTCGGACTTAAAGGGGCTGCTCAGACGTTCCAACGCATGATGGACGCGGTGCTTTGCGATCTCCCTTTCGTGTTCGTTTACTTGGACGATATTTTAGTAGCCAGCGCGTCCGAAGACGAACACGAAAAACACCTGGCCACAGTTTTCCGAAGGTTGGGAGATCACGGGTTAATAATCAACCCGGCGAAGTGTCAGTTCGGGGTGGCGCAGATCGATTTTTTGGGACACTGCGTCTCCCCCGAAGGAGCAGTTCCGCTTCCTGACAAAGTGCGCGCGGTAGCAGATTTTCCCCGGCCGCAGACGGTCAGGGCGTTGCAGGAGTTTTTGGGAATGGTGAATTTTTATAACCGTTTTCTCCCCCACGCGGCGCAACTCATGCAGCCGCTGTATGCCGCGCTCAAAAAAAAGAAACCCGCAGATAAGATCGAGTGGCCCCCGGAGCGGGACCAAGCGTTCTCGGAGGTGAAAGCAGCCTTGGCAAAGGCTGCGTTGTTGGCACACCCAGACCCAACGGCCCGCATAGTGCTCACCACTGACGCATCAGAGGTGGCCATAGGGGCGGTCGTGGAACAACATGTAGCCGGGGTTTGGCAGCCCCTCGCATTTTTCAGCAGGACCTTGTGTGATAGCGAACGTAAATACAGCGCGTTTGACAGGGAGCTGCTGGCTCTCCATTTGGCCATCCGCCACTTTCAGTTCTGGCTAGAAGGACGCTCTTTCACCGCGTTCATTGACCACAAACCGCTAACATTCGCGATGGCCAAGGTTTCTGAACCGTGGTCAGGCCGGCAGCAGAGACAGCTGGCCGCGATATCAGAGTTTACCACTGATATTCAGCATGTGGCGGGCAAACTCAATGTAGTGGCAGATTGCCTCTCGCGCACCGTGGCGGCCCCAGTCAGCGTAGGGGTAGATGATGCAGCCATGGCCGTGGAGCAGGTTGGTGACGCGGATGTGTGCGCGCTTCAGTCTGGACCAACAGGGTTAAGGCTGGAGAACAGGGTGCTGCAAGACGGCATGCCCCCCCAATCTGCGATGTCTCCATGGGACGGCCGCGTCCAGTAGTACCGGCCACGTGGCGCCGCCACGTTTTTGACTCGGTTCATTCCTTGGCGCACCCTGGAGTGCGCATGTCGGTCAAAATGGTAGGAGAGAAATTTGTGTGGCCGAGCCTCCGCAAACAAGTTAAAGAGTGGGCAGCAGCCTGCACGGCTTGTCAACGAGCCAAAGTACACAGGCACACGAGGGCTCCTTTGGAGCCGTTTCACATTCTGGCCAAGAGGTTCGATCCCGTTCATGCGGACCTCGTGGGCCCCCTCCCGCCGTCACAAGGGTGCACACACCTTCTCACAATGGTGGACCGCACCACGCGCTGGCCTGAAGTGGTCCCGCTGGCATCAACCACGGCCGAGGAGGTGGCACGCGCGTTTTTAACAGCTTGGGTGGCGCGCTTCGGCGTTCCGTCAGACATTACGTCCGACAGAGGCCCTCGATTTGTGTCCGAGCTTTGGTCGACAATGGCCCGCAGCCTGGGTGTCACAATTCACCGCACAACCGCGTACAATCCGCAGGCTAACGGGTTATGCGAACGTTTTCATAGGTCATTGAAAGCGGCTCTCAGGGCGTCACTGACAGATGCAAATTGGGTAGACAAGTTACCGTGGGTGTTACTGGGGTTGCGTTCTGTGCCTAAAGAGGACTTAGAAGCCTCCCCAGTGGAGCTCGTGTTTGCGCAGCCACTCCAGCTGCCTGGGGAGTTTCTCCCAGATAACCCTACGCCAGATGCCTCCCCGTCTCAGCTGTTGCAGAGCAACATAGAATCAAGCACGCTGCCCGGCCCCACGCGCCACAGTTTTCCGCGTGTTTTTGTGCCTAAAACTTTGAAGAACGCAGAGTTTGTTTTTGTCAGACACGATGCGCATCGAACCCTGCTGCGACCGCCTTATGACGGACCATTCAGAGTGCTAGAAACAGGGGACAAGCAGTTTTTGCTAGATTTGGGGGGTAGGAAAGAGAAAATTGGCATAAACAGACTCAAACCCACTTTTGTGGTGGCAGATGAGCAGGTGCTGTTGGCGAGGGCCCCGCGGCGAGGTAGACCCCCGCAGGGGGCTTCACAGAGTAATGTTTCCCCAGAACACCCACAGGTGCTGACAAAAGGTTTCCACCCCCAGACGGCAAACCCCCAGGACAGCGCCACAGAGACGTTGAATCCCAGCTACAGCAGATATGGCAGGAGGCTGAAGCCTATACAGCATGTGGACTGATGTGTATTGATATTATTACGGCATGCATGTGGTTATTCTGTTGTTGTTCTGTTTGTCTAAAATGTTGGGGGGGGCTATGTGTGGTGGACACACATACGGGACCTGTTTGGTGACTCACATTTTAGGTCAGAACAAGGGCAGAGCAGCTCCCTTAGTGATTACAGGGAGCTGCAAGAATCTTAGCTTTGGTACGCAAGGCTTGAGACTGTGGGGGGTTTAATTAAAGGATTAAAGAGGGGATGCATTGGAGACAGTGGAAGTGATATCATGGAGAGAAAATGCATTGTGACTTTCTTTATAATGCAAGTTGGTCTGTGAGACATGTGACCTGTGAAGTGTAAGGGTCCTGATATTTAAGGACGAGAGTTTACTGTGTGGCTCTCTGTTTCTGCTTTGAGATGATGGTGTTGTGAATAAAGCTGACTTGAGAGAGAACTCTGCCTCGTCATTTTCACATCACCACAGTATAATTTTTATTGCACTGTAGGTTATTTTTTCTTGTAAAAAAAGGCCACACATTTTTTACGTGGCATGCTTCGTGTGTGGAGGGCTTGTTTGTTCATTCATGAATGAATAAACACCCCCCCCACACACACACACACAGCCCTGAGTGTCACCTTTCATTAGAGCCCAAGATGGAGCTTCTATGTTTCAGCGTTCAAAAGTTACAGACATTTTTCCAAACTGTGCCATTTGGCACAATTTGGCACAGTTCAAAAATGCCTGGGAACAACCTGAGAAAAAAAGCTGTGTAATATATTCATTTTTTGTGGTATTGTTACAAATGACATGATGTCGGGCTCAGGGAACACACACACAGGCTCGGGAAGATTTAAAGCTTTTATTCAGGCAACAGGTAATGTTTGAGTGTGTGAGTGTGAGTGGAAGTGTTAATGTAATGTGGGTGAACAGCTAGCGTCAAGAGCGGAACAGCTCGCCGTGCAGCCAGGTAACCCTGAGAACAGAGCAGAGCAGAGGATTAACTGCAGTCACATGCTCCGTAGGAAATAACCACAATTTTATGCTCACGTGCAGGCGAGAAGGTGGCTGGCGTTGGCGTTGCAGCTGTAACCTGGAGGACAGCGCGGCTGCGCACTCCCAACGAGCTGGTGTGATGAAGGCAGAGGTGAGGCGAGGAGGAGGAATTCCGCCGCCCTGGAGATCCACCTGTGCACAGGGGAGAAACTGGAGAGAAGGTAGGTGAGGAATACAGTTTACGTGCTTGGAGGATGATACGCTGGTCGGTGCGAACCGGAACAGACGCTGAGGATTTGGGAGCGTTGTCGAGCAGACGACTCCAGGCCGAAGCAGAAAGCAGAGGGGTTTATATAGTCTGATGCTGATGAGGCGCAGGTGTGCGCGCTGCTGGCACTGATGACCGGCGAGAGCGAGGTGTAACAGTACCCCCACCCCGAGCAGCGCCTCCTGGCGCTGGCTTACCTGGGTGCGCCCGGTAGAACTCCGTGATGAGGTTCTTATCCAGCACCCAGGACAGGGGCACCCAGGATCTGTGCTCAGGGCCATACCCTTCCCAATCCACCAAGTACTGGAGACTGCGGCCACGGCGGCGGGCACCCAGGATGGCCGTGACACCCCATGTCGGATCACCGTCGATCATCCTGGAGGGAGGAGGGGTTTTGGGAGGAGGACAAAGAGGGTCAGACAACACAGGTTTAATATGCGAGACGTGAAACGTCGGGCAGACCCGGAGGGAGGGGGGGGGGAGCCAAATGCACAGCCACCGGATTGATAATTTTAGTGATGGAAAAAGGCCCAATGAAACGCTGTGCCAGCTTCTTCCTCTCAGCCTTCAGTTTAATGTCCTTCGTGGGCAGCCAAACACGCTGACCCACCTGATACTCAGGAGCGGCCCTCCTGTGGCGATTGGCGACACGAGAATTGCGCTGTATCGTGCGTAACAGTGCCTGGCGCATCTTGGTCCACATACGCCGGCAGCGCCTCAGATGAGCCTGGACAGATGGAACTGCCACTTCACTCTCCTCCTCCGGGAACAAAGGCGGATTGTACCCCAGAGACGCCCGGAAGGGGGACATGCCGATGGCGGAGGACAAGGTGGAATTATGGGCGTACTCGACCCAGGGCAGGCAGGTGCTCCAGGAGGAGGGGCTGGAAGAGGTGACACAGCGCAGGGCTGCCTCCAACTCCTGGTTAGTGCGCTCACACTGGCCGTTAGTCTGAGGATGGTGACCAGAGGACAAACTCGCCATGGCCCCCAATGCATTGCAGAAGGACCTCCACACCTTGGATACAAACTGGGGCCCCCGATCCGAGACGACATCTACCGGGATCCCATGCAGCCTGACGACGTGTTGAGTCAATAATTCGGCCATCTCCCATGCCGAAGGGAGCCCACTGAGAGGCACGAAATGGGCCGCCTTAGAGAACCGGTCGATGATGGTCAGAATGGTGTCATAAGAATTGGACTTAGGGAGACCGGTGATGAAGTCCAGGGCCACATGGGACCAAGGCCTCCTGGGGATCGGTAGCGGACGGAGAAGACCCGCTAGGGGGGACGTGGAGGTTTTACCCGTTGCGCGCTGGGGGCAGGCGCGGACGTAGTTGGTGATGTCATTCCTGAGGCCGGGCCACCAGAAGGACCGTTGGATGAGCTCCACCAGCTGGGAGATACCAGGATGACAGGCGAACTTGGATGTATGGGCCCAGTGGATGACGTCGCCCCGGACTAAAGAAGGGACGAACAATCTTCCGACCGGACCACTGCCAGGATCGGGTTCAGCCTCCTGTGCCTTCCGGATCTTGGCCTTAATCCCCCATGAGACGGCCCCCATGATGCACGAGGAGGGTAGGATGGTATGTTCTCGATCCACTGGGTCTTCAGGCTCGAACTGTCTGGAGAGCGCATCCGGTTTCCCATTCTTGGATCCGGGCCTATAAGTGATGGTGAACTTGAAGCGGCCGAAAAACAACGACCAGCGTGCCTGGTGGGCATTCAGGTGCTTGGCCGTCCTCAGGTACTCCAAATTCTTGTGGTCGGTCCAGACCACAAACGGCTGGGAAGCCCCCTCCAGCCAATGACGCCACTCTTGAAGAGCTAGCTTCACCGCTAGGAGCTCCCTATCCCCGACGTCGTAATTCCGTTCAGCGGGGGAGAGGTGTCGGGAGAAGAAGGCGCAGGGGCGCACCTGTCCATCCGCAGGTGAGCGCTGAGAGAGCACTGCCCCCACCCCCGTATCGGATGTGTCCACCTCGACCAGGCACTGGAGGGCTGGGCCCACCTGGGTGAGGACCCGGGAGGAAGCGAACTCCGTCTTCAGGATCTTGAAGGCCGACGCAGCCTCCTCGTTCCACTGGAACGGCACCTTGGGAGAGGTGAGGCGGGTCAGGGGAGTGGCGATGGCGCTGTACTTCGGCACAAAGCGGCGGTAGAAGTTGGCGAAGCCCAGAAACTGTTGCACCTGCTTCCTGGAAGAGGGAGTGGGCCACTCCAACACCACTTTGACCTTGGCTGGATCAGGGAGAACTTGATTGTGAGCGATAACAAATCCCAAGAAGGAGGTCTGATTTGTGTAAAACTCACACTTCTCCGCCTTCACATACAGCCTGTTCTCCAGAAGGCGCTGAAGGGCCCGCCTCACATGGACCTGGTGCTCCTCTCTGGTCCAGGAGAAGATCAAGATGTCGTCCAGATATACGAACACGAAGACCCCCAGGAAATCCAGAAGAACGTCGTTGACCACAGCCTCCTCGTTCCACTGGAACGGCACCTTGGGAGAGGTGAGGCAGGTCAGGGGAGTGGCGATGGCGCTGTACTTCGGCACAAAGCGGTGGTAGAAGTTGGCGAAGCCCAGAAACTGTTGCACCTGCTTCCTGGAAGAGGGAGTGGGCCACTCCACCACCACTTTGACCTTGGCTGGATCAGGGAGAACTTGATTGTGAGCGATAACAAATCCCAAGAAGGAGGTCTGATTTGTGTAAAACTCACACTTCTCCGCCTTCACGTACAGCCTGTTCTCCAGAAGGCGCTGAAGGACCCGCCTCACATGGACCTGGTGCTCCTCTCTGGTCCAGGAGAAGATCAAGATGTCGTCCAGATATACGAACACGAAGACCCCCAGGAAATCCCGAAGAACGTCGTTGATCAGGCGTTGGAAACGGCCGGAGCGTTGGTGAGCCCAAACGGCATGACCAGATACTCAAAATGGCCGCTGGGCGTCCGGAAACCCGTCTTCCACTCATTGCCCTCCCGGATCCGAACGAGGTGGTACACACTGTGCAGGTCCAGCTTGGTGAACCAGGTGGCCCCCTGGAGGGAGTTGAAGGCCGAGTCCATCAGGGGCAGCGTGTATTTGTCCCTAATAGTGATGTCATTGAGCGCCCGGAAGTCGATACACGGGCGCAGGGACCCGTCCTTCTTACCCACAAAGAAGAATCCGGCTCCAACCGGGGACGAGGATGGCTGGATGATGCCTGCGCTGAGCGACTCCTTGATATAAGCGTCCATGGCCTCACGCTCCGGGGCTGACAGGCTGTAGAGGCGGCCAGATTGTAACGGCGCCCCCGGGTGAAGGTTAATGGCGCAGTCGTAGGGACGATGGGGGGGAAGAGACAGTGCTTTTGACTTACTGAAAACCAGCCCTAGGTCGTGAAACTCTGGGGGTACCAGGGATAGATCCGGAGGCAGCGAGTCAGGCGCTGGGGGCGGCAACGACGGGGCACAGGCGGCAGACTGAAGGCAGGAGCTCATGCAGAAGGTGCTCCAGGAGAGGACGCTGCCAGACTGCCAGTCGAAGGTAGGATTATGGAGCCGTAGCCAGGGGTAACCCAGGATGATAGGAGAAGCCGAGGTGGGTAAAACAATCAGGCTGAGATCCTCCCTATGGTTGCCAGAGATGATTACTGGGACCGGTTTGGTTCTGTGGGTGACGGTCACTAAGGGCATATGAGCGAGGTTGACCAATTTAATAGGGGCAGGCAGTGCTTGGCAGGGGATGCCCAAGCAGGTTACCAGGCTTTGTAAAATGAAACTTTGTTCCGCCTCTGAGTCCACCAGTGCGTGTGTGACATGACCCATGGAGTTGTGACAGAATCTGACCGGGAGGAGGCACTTAGTGAGGGGATTTGAGCGGGACGTGTCCGCGAGGCCCCCTACAGCGACTCGCGGACGTTCCCTTTTGGCCGAACCGGGCAGTCCTCCACGGAGTGTTGGTCCCCCCCTTCCCCCCGCAATACATGCAGAGGGCCAACTCTCGGCGGTGCTGTCATTCCGCTGGCGGCAGTCTAGCCCGACCGATCTGCATTGCCTCAGAGTCATCGGCGGACCCTGGAGCGGGTAACGCCAGGGGGCGAGACTGAGGGACCCGGGCGGAAGTTCCGCTTGAGCGACCGGAAGCCCGGCGCTCGGCGGCCCGTTCCCTCAGTCTATTGTCCAAATTGATGGTTAGGGAGATTAGATCGGTTAACCGGTCCGGCATATCCCGGGAGGCCAGCTCGTCCTGCAGGGATGAATTAAGGCTGCGGACGAAGATGCTGCTGAGTGCAGCCTCGCCCCAACCGACCTCCGTCGCAACCACCTGGAAGTCGACAGCGTAGTTGGCGGCTGACCGGCTACCCTGGCGGAGGTTAAGCAGCCGGGTAGTTAAGACGTTATCATGGTCTGAATGATCAAACACCTCCTTAAAATCATGCACGAACTGGGCGTAGGTCAGGTTTGCGTAGCTGGGCCTCACCATGACGACATAAGCCCAAGCTAACGCTTGCCCTTCCAGAAGGTTAGCAACATACCCAATCCGGCTATGATCAGAAGGGAAGTCCCCGGGAACACGCTGAAACACCGACTCACACTGTAGAAGAAACCCCCCGCGCTTCACCGAGTTCCCGCTGAAGCGCACGGGAGTTGGGATGGGAGTGAGCCGGGTCGGTGGCCCCGAGCTAGCTGGATTAGCCGAGGATGGAGCCAAGGCTGGCCCACCGAGAGGTGCCGGAGGGAAGACCTGTGGCGGATCCAAACGATCCAATCGTTGGACAATTTGGGTGAGTTGATTAAAGATTACCTGTTGCTGATGAGAGATTAAATCCACCTGAGCCTCGAGGGTGGAAAATCGCCGTGCGAGCCCGCTGTCCGCTGATCCACTTTGCTGGAGTTGTACTGACATGATGTCGGGCTCAGGGAACACACACACAGGCTCAGGAAGATTTAAAGCTTTTATTCAGGCAACAGGTAGTGTTTGAGTGCGTGAGCGGAAGTGTTAATGTAATGTGGGTGAACAGCTAGCGTCAAGGGCGGAACAGCTCACCGTGCAGCCAGGTAACCCTGAGAACAGAGCAGAGCAGAGGATTTACTGCAGTCACACGCCCCGTGGGAAATAACCACAATGTTATGCTCACGTGCAGGCGAGAAGGTGGCTGGCGTTGGCGTTGCAGCTGTAACCTGGAGGACAGCGTGGCTGTGCGCTCCCGACGAGCTGGTGTGATGAAGGCAGAGGTGAGGCAAGGAGGAGGAATTCCGCCGCCCTGGAGATCCACCTGTGCACAGGGGAGAAGCTGGAGAGAAGGTAGGTGAGGAATACAGCTTACGTGCTTGGAGGATGATGCGCTGGTCAGTGCGAACCGGAACAGACACTGAGGATTTGGGAGCGTTGTCGAGCAGACGACTCCAGGCCGAAGAAGAAGGCAGAGGGGTTTATATAGTCTGATGCTGATGAGGCGCAGGTGTGCGCGCCGCTGGTGCTGATGACCGGCGAGAGCGAGGTGTAACAACAAAATTTTGACCTCAGCTTGATAACACTTGGTTCTACATTTCTGTTGCATCTTCCAGCCAGTATCTGCCAGCTGTGTGTTATTTGCAAGCATTTGTATCTAAAAAAACACCCAGGCGAACTTTATTTTCTTCAGATTCAGTATGTTTAGATGACTGTTACTCAGTGGCAGGAGCACTTAGAGAGATTATGACTGTTTTGCCAAAAAAATTCAAAGTGTTTTCTTTTAAATGAGACCAACCCCATGAAGATGCTGCAAAGGGTTGAAGAACAGCTTTTGATTTACTTTGGGTATGTTATTTTTAGGCGTTTTTAGGGAAATTGACCAGAGTGCAAGGGGTTAATTAAGTGAAGGTGCTCTTGCCCACTCACACCAAAGGAAACAGTGAATGAAGAACCTTTGCTCCTGTGCTCTTTATCTTAAACTGCTTTGGCACATCTGTGCCCCAAATGGTATCATGTGGTGCAAAGGTGGCATCCTGTGGTGAAAAGGCATCTCTCTTCACCCTGCCCACCTGGCCTGCCAACATAATGAGCAATGACCACACATAATGAGGGTGTGGTCAGTGGCAAGAACTGGGACACACAACCCTGTCCACTTGATGGGCAGGTGTGAGTACGCCCGATGGCCACATAATGACAAAAAGGATCTTCAGGACAACATTTGCCCACTTCGTTGGTCAAGCAGGTAGCAGTATAGGGGAGAGACACACTGTAAACCGTTGCACACTTAGAGAGTGGTAAGTTGCCCAGAGGGACATCACCGCTTCCCTTTGGACAAAAGGAGGAGTTTCCTGATGAAATTAACCTTTTTTTTCTCCTACGATCATAATCAACGATCATCGGCCGGGATCATGGCTCCCAGGAAAACTCAGCAGACTGAGGAGGTGGACGAAATAAAAAAATCACTGGATTTCTTGGTGGAAGAGATCTCTGCTGTTAAGATGCAGCAAAGAACCATCCTGGACCTGGTAGAGGAGGTGAAAGCGCTGCGGATCCAGAACGCTGAGAAGGAAAAGAGGCTGGCGTATCTGGAGAGCAGAGTGTCGGAACTGGAGCAGAATACTCGGGTGAACGACGTGATCATCACGGGGCTCCACATTAAACCCCGATCATACGCGAGAGCAGTGGCCGCGGACAGCAGTGGAAGTGAGCTGGAAGATGAATCCACGGAGCAAAAAGTTGCGGCCTTCATGCAGTCAAAAGGAATTCAGCTGGACTGCAACACCATTGAGGCCTGCCACCCTCTGCCCAGGAAAAACGGTGACAAACCGGCTGTGATCATGAGGTTTGTGAACAGAAAACACAAGACTGCGCTGTTAAGACAAGGTAGGAAATTGAAAGGAACAAACATTTACATAAACGAGCACCTCACGAAGGAAAACGCAGAAATAGCCAGAAAAGCAAGATACATGAAAAAGCAGAAAAAGATTCAAAACACCTGGACATCAAACTGTAAAATATTCATCAAAATAAATGGATCACCTGAAGAAGCCAAGGTCATTAACATCCGTAATATTATGGAACTGGACAAATATCAATGAATATTATGAACTGGAGTCACAGTAACAATCAGACAACTGTAGGACACTGAAGGGATATACTCATCTGCTACAAGACATTCAACAGCATGAATCAAAAGATCAACAAACAGGAACAACAGGAACTGAAAGTTTTTGAATATACAGATCACAACCCACAGGACGTAGAATATAACATAAACCCTGATAATAATTTATTTAGCTCCATCAATAATGACTGTAATTACTACACAGATGATCAGTTTAACACAATGGTCACATCTGATTTCAATATTTCTATGATCCACTTCAACAGCAGGAGTCTCTATGCCAACTTTAATAACATTAAAGATTATTTACATCAATTTAAAGAGCCATTCAATATTGTGGCAATATCAGAGACATGGCTCAGTGAAGAGAAAGAAGTGGATTTTACCATGGATGGCTATGAATTAAATTATATAAATAGAAAAGTGAAAAAAGGAGGAGGAGTTGCAATTTATGTTGACAAGAGCTTGAAATACAAGGTTGTTGAAAATCTGTCAGTAACTGTGGATGATTTATTTGAATGTATTACAATAGAAATCTGTCTGGACAATGTGAAGAATATAGTAGTGAGCTGTGTATATAGAACACTTGGATCAAACATTGACTTATTTAAGGACTGGATGGAAAAAATGTATGCAAAACTAACTCATAAAGTTATGTTCATCTGTGGGGATTTCAATATAGATCTGATGAACTCAAAACAACATAGTTTGACAGAAGAATTTATCAACACAATGTACAGTATGGGCTTACATCCAACAATTACCGGACCTAGCAGAATCACGTCACACAGTGCCACACTAATAGATAACATATTCACAAACATTATGGAAAATAATATCAGGAGTGGGCTTTTATTGAATGATATCAGTGACCACCTGCCGATTTTTGTTGTCTATCAATGTGATTATAGGAAGAAAAAGCATACCAAAAATATTAAATATAAAAGAATAAGAATCGAAGAATCAATGTATTTACTGACAAAGGAATTATTAATACAAGATTGGAAGATAGTTTATGATGAAAAATGACATAAATAAAGCATATGATAATTTTTTACAAATATTTCAATCATTGTACAATAAAAACTGTCCTATAAAACAATACAATGACAGACAACAAAAAAAAAAAAAAATTCCTTGGGTCACCAAGGGGTTAATAAATGCATGTAAAAAGAAGAATACATTATATTGTGGGCACATATGCGGTTTCCATATGCTTCACATGCTTGTTACCTTATGCTTATTGTTTACTGCACGTCTCAGAGGAACAAAAGGTCTGAACCTCCTAGGGGTAGCAGGAGGATGCGAAGTCTGGCCTTTTGTATGCAGAGAGACGGCCACGAAGGATTTCCTGACCACAGGACTTCAGGTGGAGACAGAAGACCGGAAGGGGGGTGCATTGTGAATTGGGATGTAAAGACAATGCGACTGTTTGCTTTGATGTCCTGGGGTATAAAAAGTACAGCTGTGGGGGCATGCGCCCTCTTCACTGTTTTTTGGATGTTGGAGAATGTGGTGGTGAATAAAACTGATTTTGAGTAATAAACTCAGCCTCGTCTTTCCACACATATCTCCACACTGGTGACCCTACGACGTATCATGAGTGGAGACGAATCTCCCGAGCTAGACTCGCCAGGAGCCAGCCAAACGAGTGCAGCCACAGTCCACCTACCGGACTTCTGGCCGAGCAATCCGCGCTCCTGGTTTAACGCAGTCGAGGCACAGTTCCACCTTCGGAGGATTTCGGTAGACACCACAAAGTTCTACCATGTGGGTGCAAAGCTGGACAACCACACAGCCCAGCGAGTGGAGAGCCTGATCAACCACCCGCTGGATAGCGACAAGTACAGCAAGTTGAAGGCTGCACTCATTCGTCACTTCACCCCCTCGGTGCAGGAGTGAGCAGAGAGGCTCCTGGCGCTGACTGAATTTGAGGGCGACAGACCTGCAGACCTGATGGGGAAGATGTTGAGTTTGAGAGACTCCGAAGATGATAACTTCATCTTCACCCACCTCTTCCTCAGAACCCTACCATCAGAGGTGAGAGTGACCCTGGCCAGTTCACCACTGCTGGCCCGACGAGACTACCACGAGCTGGGCCAGGAGGCGCAGCGACTCGTCGACGCCAGTAAACGATGCGCGGCTGCGGCTGCGGCAGCGGAGCCAGGCGCAACGTCGGGAGACGGCAGGGGGCCAGAGGCTGCAGCACCAGGCTCACCGACGATGGCGGCAGCAAGGGCCGGGAAACACGGAGCAGACGACGTCCTTTGCTTCTACCATCGCCGTTTCGCAGGGAGGGCACGCAAGTGCATTCCACCGTGTCACTTCAAGCGCTCGGGAAACGCCAAGACCGGGGGTTGGTAGCGGCTGCGGCCGTCGGAGAGGAGAACAAGCTGCTCTACTTGAAGGATGCGCACTTGGGGAGGCACTTCCTAGTGGACACGGGCTCCCAGCTGAGTTTCATCACACCTTCCTACGCTGACCGACTGGCGCCTTCCAGCGGTCCCCAGGTGTCAGCAGCGAACAGCTCGGCAATTAAGACCTTCGGTGAGAGGACTCTGCTTCTGTCTTTACATGGCCGCATTATTGAATGGACTTTCATCATAGCGGCAGTCAATTTCAACATGTTAGTGGCTGATTTTTTGTGCTCACATAGTTTGTTGGTCGATCTTGTTAACAGACGCCTGGTTAATGCACTCTCTTTTTCTTCTATTCCCTGTACAGCTCGAGTGGCCCCACCAACAGCACAAGCCAACATCACAGCTGCAGGTGGTAAGTTCCACACACTGCTCACTCAGTTCCCAGCACTCACGGTCCCAACATTTTCGGCGACAGTGGCTAAACACGGGGTGGAACATTTTATTACTACCACCGGACCGCCCGTTTTCGCAAAAGCTTGGCGCTTGGATTCAGCTAAACTGACCATAGCGCGCGAGGAGTTCGTCAACCTGGAGAGGTTGGGCATCATCAGACGTTCGAAGAGCCCATGGGCTTCACCGCTTCACATGGTCCCGAAAGCTGACGGCTCGTGGCGGCCTTGTGGTGATTTCCGCAGGCTGAACAACGCTACAGCGCACGACCGCTACCCGATCCCACACATCCAAGATTTTTCAGTTCATTTAGCGGGGGCGCGCGTTTTTTCTAAAATAGACTTGGTACGCGGTTACCACCAGGTCCCAGTGCGCGCTGAGGACATACCCAAAACAGCGGTAATAACTCCCCTTGGGCTTTTCGAGTTTTTGCGCGTGCCATTTGGGCTTAAGGGCGCTGCGCAGACGTTCCAACGCATGATGGATGCGATTCTGCGCGATCTCCCTTTCGTGTCCGTCTACCTGGATGACATATTGGTAGCCAGCGTGTCCGAAGACGAACACGAAAACCACCTCACAGCAGTTTTCCGGAGGTTGGCAGAGCACGGGTTAATAATTAACCCGGCGAAGTGTCAGTTCGGGGTGACGCAGATTGATTTTTTGGGCCATCGCGTCTCCCCAGAGGGAGCGGTCCCTCTGCCTGACAAAGTGTGTGCAGTAACAAATTTTCCCCAGCAACAAACGGTCAAAGCGTTACAGGAGTTTTTGGGAATGGTAAATTTTTATAACCGTTTCCTCCCCCGCGCAGCGCAGCTCATGCAACCATTGTATGCTGCCCTAAAAAAACAAAAACCCACAAATAAGATCGAATGGTCTCCGGAGCGAGAGCGCGCATTTTCCGAAGTCAAAACAGCCCTGGCAAACGCTGCGTTGTTAGCACATCCTGTCCCAGCGGCCCGCATGGCGCTCACTACAGACGCGTCAGATGTGGCCATAGGGGCAGTCGTGGAACAGTTTGTAGCTGGAGCCTGGCAACTGCTCGCCTTTTTCAGTAAGACCCTGCGCGACAGCGAACGAAAATACAGCGCATTCGACAGGGAGTTGTTAGCTCTCCACTTGGCCATTCGCCACTTCCAGTTCTGGCTGGAAGGACGCCGTTTCACTGCGTTCGTTGACCACAAGCCGCTGACTTTTGCGATGGCCAAGATTTCAGAACCTTGGTCGGGCCGGCAGCAGAGACAGCTGGCCGCGATTTCGGAGTTTACTACCGATATCCAGCATGTGGCAGGTAAACTTAATGTAGTGGCGGACTGCCTCTCGCGCGCCGTGGGGGCTCCCGCCCACGCGGAGGTAGATTCTGCAGCCATGGCCGCGGAGCAGGTTAGCGACGCGGAAGTGCGCGCGGCCCCAGTCCGCGTGGGGATAGATTACGCAGCCATGGCCGCAGAGCAGGGTAGTGACGCGGATGTGCGCGCGCTCCAGTCTGGACCAACAGGGTTAAGGCTGGAGAGCAGGGTGCTACAAGACGGTACGCCCCTCCAATCTGCGATGTCTCCACTGGGCGGCCGCGTCCGGTGGTTCCAGCCGCGTGGCGCCGCCGCGTTTTTGACTCGATCCATTCTCTGGCGCACCCAGGAGCACGCGTGTCGGTCAAAATGGTAGGAGAGAAATTTGTGTGGCCGAGCCTGCGCAAACAAGTTAGAGAGTGGGCGGCAGCCTGCACAGCCTGCCAGCGGGCCAAGGTTCATAGACACACGAGAGCTCCCTTGGAGCCGTTTCACAATCCCGGCTAAAAGGTTTGATCATGTCCACGTGGACCTCGTAGGCCCCCTCCCGCCCTCACAAGGGTGCACACATCTTCTGACAATAGTTGACCGCACCACGCACTGGCCAGAAGTGGTCCCGCTGGCGTCAACCACAGCTGAGGAGGTGGCGCGCGCATTTTGAACTGCATGGGTAGCGCGTTTTGGAGTCCTGTCGGACATTACGTCTGACAGAGGCCCGCAATTTGTTTCCGAACTTTGGTCAGCGATGTCCCGCAGCCTGGGGGCAACGATCCACCGCATGACTGCGTACAACCCGCAGGCTAACAGGTTGTGTGAACGTTTTCACAGGTCATTGAAGGCAGCCCTCAGAGCGTCGCTTACGGATACAAATTGGGTGGACAAGCTACCATGGGTTTTATTGGGGTTGCGTTCTGCACCTAAAGAGGATTTAGAAGCCTCCCCAGCTGAGCTAGTTTTTGCACAGCCACTTCGGCTGCCCGGGGAATTTCTCCCAGATAATCCTGCGCCAGAGCGCTCCCTGGTTCAGTGGTTACAGAATAGCATGGGCCCGAGCATGCTACCGGGCCCCGTTCACCACAGTTTTCCGCGTGTTTTTGTGCCTAGGGCTTTAAAAAATGCGGAGTTTGTTTTTGTCAGACATGATGCCCATCGTCCGCCTTTGCGCCCACCTTATGACGGACCATATAGAGTGTTGAAAACAGGGGATAAGCATTTTTTGCTAGATTTGGGGGGCAGAAAAGAAAGGATTGGCATTAACAGGCTCAAACCCGCTTTTGTGTTAGCTGACGAAGTTGTGCAGTTGGCGAAGGCTCCTCGGCGTGGCAGACCCCCTAGAGAGCATTCCCCAGAACACCCACAGAGGTTGACTAACAGTTCTCATCCCCAGGCAGCAGATCCACAGCTGGAAGACGCTGTGGAAGTGGTACAACCTGCTTACAGCAGATATGGGAGGAGGTTGAGACCTAAGCAGCGTTTGGACTGATATATAGTGATTTTATTATGACACGCAATCTGTGGTGATGTTGTTCCATCTTAGACGTTTGTAGGGGGTCATGTGGGCACATATGCGGTTTCCATATGCTTCACATGCTTGTTACTGTATGCTTATTGTTTACTGCACGTCTCAGAGGAACAAAAGGTCTGAACTTCCTAGGGGTAGCAGGAGGATGCGAAGTCTGGCCTTTTGTATGCAGAGAGACGGCCACGAAGGATTTCTTGACCACAGGACTTCAGGTGGAGACAGAAGACCGGAAGGGGGGGTGCATTGTGATTTGGGATGTAAAGACAATGCGACTGTTTGCTTTGATGTCCTGGGGTATAAAAAGTACAGCTGTGGGGGCATGCGCCCTCTTCACTGTTTTTTGGATGTTGGAGAATGTGGTGGTGAATAAAACTGATTTTGAGTAATAAACTCAGCCTCGTCTTTCCACACACATCTCCACAATATAAACAATTCATTAAATGCAGAATGGTGGAAGCTGAGATCAAATATAAAAGATATAAAAATAAGCTTACTAATATAATGAGGACCTGTAAGAAAGAATATTACAACAGAATATTAGAGGATAACAAAAATAACTTAAGAGGAATATGGCAAGTACTCAATGGGATTATTAGTAATCGACCTAAGAATGCTAATTATCCAGAATATTTTATTGAAAATGGCAACTTGATAAATAATATGGAAGATGTGGTCAGTGGTTTCAATAAATTTTTTGTAAACGTTGGTCCTGAATTAGCAAAATCAATAGTGACACCAGAAACAAACAACAGTGGTTCTGTGAATGAAATAGAAGATAGAAATCCAAACACAATCTTTTTGGGTGCAGTTACTGAAAAGGAAATTATCGAGACTGTGAGTAAATTTAAGAACAAAAAATCAACGGACTGGAATGAAATTGACATGACAATAGTGAAAAAAGGAATTGAAGGAATTGTTAAGCCACTCACCCACATCTGTAACATGTCATTTCAAACTGGTACATTTCCAGACAAAATGAAGATAGCAAAAGTAATACCTCTATACAAAACAGGAGACAGTCATCGTTTCACAAATTACAGGCCAGTCTCTTTACTCTCACAATTCTCCAAAATACTTGAAAAAATCTTCATTAGGAGACTGGATGATTTCATTGAAAAACACAACCTCATTACAGATAGCCAGTATGGTTTTAGAGCAGATAAATCTACATCTTTGGCACTGATCAAAATTATAGAAGAAATTACTAGTTGTATAGATAAAAAAAAGGTTGCTGTAGGAGTATTTATAGATTTAAAGAAAGCTTTTGACACCATTGACCACAGAATACTAGTAAGGAAACTGGAAAGGTATGGGATAAGAGGGGTAGGATTGAGTTGGGTGGAAAGTTATTTAAGTAACAGACAACAATTTGTACAAATTGGTGAGCACAAATCACCCTTCATGGACATCACTTGTGGTGTGCCCCAGGGGTCAGTTTTGGGACCCAAACTCTTTATTTTGTATATAAATGACATATGCCAAGTATCAAAAATTCTGAAATTTATTTTGTTTGCGGATGACACAAATATCCTTTGCACTGGTGAGAATTTGCAGCAGGTTTTAGAGGTGGTCACAACTGAAATGAAAAAGTTAACGCAGTGGTTCAACAAAAATAAATTATCTCTAAATCTAAAAAAAACAAAGATTATGTTGTTTGGAAATTATAAAATAAATCATGAAATAATGGTAACGACAGATGATACCAGAATAGAAACAGTACAGGAAAATAAGTTTCTGGGGGTGACGCTAGACAATAAAATCTGCTGGAAACCTCACATCAGTCACATCCGGGCCAAGTTAGCAAAATGTATAGGCATACTGGGGAAGACAAGACACATCTTGGAGTATAAATCATTGGTCTTATTGTACAATTCACTGTTTTTACCTTATCTTAACTATTGTGTAGAAGTCTGGGGAAACACCTACAAGACCAACCTACAGTCAATATGCACATTACAAAAAAGAGCTATAAGGATAATAAACAATGTAGGATATAGCGACCATACCAATTCATTGTTTTTAAAGTCACATGTCATAAAGTTCATCGATTTAGTTAAATTTAAGACAGCACAAGTAATGTACAGGGCAATTAATAATCAACTCCCAACTAATATACAAAAAATATTTTAAAAAAAAGAGACAATGATCATAATTTGAGAGGAGACTTAAACTTTACAAAACTCAAGATACAAACAACCAAGAAAAGTATGTGCATATCTGTCTGTGGGGTGGATTTGCGGAACAGTCTGGAGCCGGAACTGAAACTATGTACAAACAGAAATCAATTCAAAAAGAGGTATAAACATTATTTGCTGAAAGGATATATGTTAGAAGGGTAGTATTTATATGTACGATTCATTATGTTCACTCTGGGACATTATGGGACACTATGGAATGGTGGGTGGGACAGCACTGTGTATATCTGTGTTGTTTGAGGCTGGTTTTGATGTATGGACATCAATGTATGTTAGGATGGATGGGTGTTAATGTTGATTTGTAAAAAATACAGTAAATTGTTTACTTGGGGTCTTAAAGGTGGTAATTTGTATATAATTCACATGGGTGTATTTATGGAAAAGAGGAGATGGAATTAATGTGTTCACTTCTTCCTTCTCCCTTTCGAACAGTGTATACTGTTACTTTATTGCATTTGTCATTTGTTTGTTTTTGTTATACTTTTTTTGTTCGAAATAAAGTATCTATCTATCTATTTATCTATAACCTTGCCTTCACAGAGTAAGGAGTGTCATCGTGCTTCCGATCAGTGGAGTGGTAAGTGTTGTGACAGGTGTGATTCAAAGTAATGTTTGTTGTGTTATTTCTATATATAGCCTCTTTTAAGAAAACAGACAGCCTGTGACAGCTCCATTATTTTAGCAGTGACAGATAATTTGCCCAGCTGATAGTGGCATTAACCTCTTGCACTCCGTTGTACCGCGGGCGGGCAAGTCACAAGGGTGCTCTCATGCGCTCTAGGACGCACGAGGGCGCTGCCTCCAAGCGCGCACTGAAAAAAAAAAAAAGTTCTTCCACTACAGACACAGCCGCGAACAGATCAGATATGATTGACCTCTCATTCGACTAATAAGAGCCTTGAATTGGGTTTCTGAAACCTTGAAGAACCAATGACTGAAAACCTAGCAAGAAGGACCCGCCTACCAACGCTGTGAATGCAGAGAGCCAATTGAAGCACAGAAGTTTGTGAGCTTTTTTGTGCAAGGCTGGGTGAAGAGAGACTGACTGCTACAGCAGATGAAAAAAAGGACCCGCAGGAAGAACCCCACAGACCCAGCAGCACGGAGACCATCCACAAGTGCAACCTGTGTGACAGCGACTGCCATTTGTGCATCGGCATGTTCGGCCAGGCGGTGCTTTTTTTGTTTTTGTCCCAGCAGAATAGACATTAGGATTGTCTTCCATGGTCATCATAGACCGACAGAGGCCGACGACGAAGGCTGAGTGACACACATGCATTTGCCAGTCTATTTTTAATTACTACTGTTATTTGTTTCGAAAAATCGTTCGCCAAAAGCCGCAATCATGGAAGCGCAAAACGGCAATAATGGAATTATGTTTTGATCGGGTCGCGAGACCAGCGTCGCGTTCGTCTGACATTGAGGAAGAAGTTCGCCAGCTCCGCTTCTGCTGTGAAGAGGTAAGGTGTTCTAAGCTAAATTATTCTTTATCCCTGAAAATTGTAATCAAAATGACTTTTGACCGATCGGTAAATTACAACTGTGCGGCGCACGAAGTCCGAAGTGCGTGCGCCGCGGTACACGGTTCATTTGCCGCGTCCGGACCGTGAACGCCCCCCCCCCGCTATTCTTCTGTAGCAGGGGGGGGAGCCGCGGTGACTGCGCCGCGGTCGCCACATGAGTCTAATCCGTCATGTAGCGATGGCCGATGTCCGTCCTCTGTAGCGAGGGGGGGCAACCCCCCCCCCACACACAGCCCTGAGTGTCAGCTTTCATTAGAGCCCAAGATGAAGCTTCTATATTGAATCATTCAAAAGTTACAGACGTTTTTCCAAACTGTGCCATTTGGCACAATTTGGCACAGTTCAAAAACGCCTGGGAACTACCTGAGGAAAAAGCTGTATAATATATTCATTTTTTGTGGTATTGTTACAAAATTTTGACCTCAGCTGGATAACACTTGGTTCTACATTTCTGTTACATTTTCCAGCCCGGATCTGAAGCTGTGTGTTATTTGCAAGCATTTGTATCCAAAAAAAACACCCAGGCCAAATTTATTTTCTTCAAGTTCAGTATGTTTAGATGACTGTAACTCAGTGGCCGGAGCACTTAGAGAGATTATGACTGTTTTGCCAAAAAATTCAAAGTGTTTTCTTTTAAATGAGACCAACCCCATGAAGATGCTGCAAAGGGTTGAAGAACAGCTTTCGATTTACTTTGGGCACGTTATTTTTTTGCGTTTTTAGGGAAATTGACCGGAGTGCAAGGGGTTAAGGAACAAACATAACAATTTGAATGATTAGCTGATTCAGCTGTATAATTAGCATATCTCCACCAGACACTGCCAGCATAAACATGACCATAATGACCTGGAGCTTCCAGCAAGTTATGGTGTGTGTGTAATGAATCCTGCCCTATGGTGTATAGGCAGTGGAACAACTAAGAATAACCAAAACAAAAATGTCACCACGAGAATGATGAGGATGAAAAGGCAACAGTACCATTTGCGCCCTTCGGTTGCCAACCCTTCTTTCTCTTGCACCTTGTCCCTCCATGATAAATAAACGGTTGCTCCATTATGCAAGCTGTTACTGGACGCCAGAGGGCACCGTCAGCCGACACTTGTATAGCAAAACAATTAAACAGTCACTTGCTGAGGATTTTTAATGAGTTCGCAGTGTGTATTAAACAGTCTCTTGCTGAGGGTTCCAAGTGGGGTAAAGCGTTAAATGCACCCAAGAGTCGTGCCTTTCGGCTTTCACAGCTGTTGGTGTCACCAAGATAACCTTTGTGTTTTCCTTGCCAGGGAGAATTAGTCCAGTTTTCCTTTTTGATGACCAGATCCTCTGGTTTGGCCAAAAGATGAGTGCACCCCCTTTGGTTCCTTCAATACATGGTCCCTTCTGGGAAGGGCAGCATGGATAACATCTCTGTCAGTTGACATTCTTTGCATATAAACAACCAAAAACCCTTCCTCATCACCTAAGTTAAATGGCCTTAATGGTGAGGGTTGGTAGGTTTTGCCATTCATTATTTTCCTATTTTCTTTGTCACTATTTTCCTAAGCCTTCTTTCATAATCCTATTTGTGCATTATGCTAACCTTAGAGATTGTGGATGGTAAGCTAAATGGTTTCCTAGGTAAATGTTGAGTACTGTACCTAAGTATAATATGATTTGATTCACAAAGTGTATTCCATTGTCTGAGTAAATCATTTCATTTATTTCAAATCTTGATATTATTTCAGTAAAGGGTTTCTGTGCTCCCACAGCAGCACTTGGATTAGTGCAAGGGAAGGCCTTTGTCTATTTAGTAAATATGTCAATAATTACTATGTGGTGGACACACATTGTGACTTGCTTGGTGACTCACATTTTAGACCAGAACAAAGGCAGAGCTTCCTTGGTGATTACAGGAAGCTGCAAGAGTGTTAGCTTTGGTATGCAAGGCTTGAGACTGTGGGGGTATAATTAAAGGATTAAACAGGGGATGCATTGTAGACAGTGGGGGTGATATCATGGAGAGAGGATGCATTGTTACTATCATTATAATGCAACATGGTATGTGGTACATGTGACTTGTGAACTGTAAGAGTCCTGGTATTTAAGGACGAGAGTTCCCTGTGTGGCTGTCTTTTTCTGCTTTGAGATGTTGGAGATGTGAATAAAGCTGACTTGAGAGAGAACTCTGCCTCGTCATTCACACATTTCCACACTGGTGACCCAAGACGTATCATGCAAGAGGAGAATTCCCCCGGGCCAGCCCCGTCAGGAGCCCCCAGCCAAGCGAATGCCGCTACAGTCCAGCTACCGGACTTCTGGCAGAACAATCCGCGCTCCTGGTTCAATGCGGTTGAGGCGCAGTTCAACCTCCGGGGGATATTGGTAGACGCCACAAAATTCTACCACGTAGTCGCAAAGCTGGACAACAACACGGCCCAGCATGTGGAGAGCCTGATCGACCAGCCGCCGGACAGCGACAAATACGGCACGTTGAAGGCTGCACTCATCCAGCAATTCACCCCCTCGGCAGAGGAGCGAGCAGAGAGGCTCCTGGCGCTGACGGAGTTGGAAAATGACATGCCCGCGAACCTGATGGAGAAGTTGTTGAGGTTGAAAGACTCTGACGACGATCACTTCATTTTCACCCACCTCTTCCTCAGGACTCTACCGTCAGCAGCGAGAGCGACCCTGGCCAGTTCGCCACTGTTGGCCCAACGAGACTACCGCGCGCTGGGCCGAGAGGCGCAGCGGATTGTCAACGCCACCAAGCAGCGTGCAGCCACGGCCGCTGCAGCGGAACTCGGCGCAATCACCGGAGACGACAGGAGGCCAGAGGCAGCGGTACCAGACTCACCGACGACGGCGGCGGCAGGGGCCAGGGAACGCGGATCAGATGTCCTTTGTTTCTACCATCGCTGCTTCGCAGAGAGGGCACGCAAATGTGTACCACTGTGCCAGTTCGGGCGTTCGGGAAACACCAAGACCGGGGGTCGGTAGCAGCCGCGGCCCTCGGGGAGGAGAACAAGCTGCTCTACTTGTCAGACGCACGCTCGGGGAGGCAGTTCCTCGTTGACACAGGCTCACAGTTGAGTTTCATCACACCTTCCTATGTGGACAGACTAGCTGGTTCCAGAGGTCCCCGGGTGACAGCAGCGAACGGCTCGGAGATTAAGACCTTTGGTGAGAAGACTCTGCTTCTGTCTCTACACGGCCGTACATTCGAGTGGACTTTTGTTGTAGCAGCAGTAAATTTCAATATGTTGGGGGCTGATTTTTTGTGCTCACATGGTTTGTTGGTTGATCTCGCTAACAGGCGCCTGGTTAATGCACTTTCTTTTGATTCTATCCCCTGTACAGCGCGAGTGGCCCCACCAACAGCACAAGCCAACATCACAGCTGCAAGCGGTAAGTTCCACACACTGCTCACTCAGTTCCTAGCACTCACGGTCCCCACATTTTCGGCAGCAGTCGCTAAACATGGGGTGGAGCATTTTATTACCACTACCGGACCGCCCGTTTTTGCAAAAGCTCGGCGCTTGGACGCAGTTAAACTGGCCATAGCGCGCGAGCAGTTTGCCAACCTGGAGAGGTTGGGCATTATCAGACGTTCAAACAGTCTGTGGGTTTCCTCGCTACACATGGACCAGAAAGCTGACGGATCATGGCGACCTTGCGGGGATTTCCGCAGGTTAAACAACGCTACAGCGCACGACCGCTACCCAATCCCACATATCCAAGATTTTTCCATTCATTTGGCAGGGGCGCGCGTTTTTTCTAAAATAGACTTGGTCCGCGGTTACCACCAAGTCCCAGTGCGTGCTGAGGACATACCCAAAACAGCGGTAATAACTCCGTTTAGCCTATTCGAGTTTTTACGCATGCCATTCGGACTTAAAGGGGCTGCTCAGACATTCCAACGCATGATGGACGTGGTGCTTCGCGATCTCCCTTTCATGTTCGTCTACTTGGACGATATTTTAGTAGCCAGCGCGTCCGAAGACGAACACGAAAAACACCTGGCCACAGTTTTCCGAAGGTTGGGAGATCACGGGTTAATAATCAACCCAGCGAAATGTCAGTTTGGGGTGGCGCAGATCGACTTTTTGGGACACCGCGTCTCCCCCGAAGGAGCAGTTCCGCTTCCTGACAAAGTGCGCGTGGTGGCAGATTTTCCCTGGCCGCAGACGGTCAGGGCGTTGCAGGAGTTTTTGGGAATGGTGAATTTTTATAACCGTTTTCTCCCCCGCGCGGCGCAACTCATGCAGCTGCTGTATGCCGCGCTCAAAAAAAAAGAAACCCTCGGATAAGGTCAAGTGGTCCCCGGAGTGGGACCAAGCGTTCTCGGAGGTGAAAGCAGCCTTGGCAAAGGCTGCGTTGTTGGCACACCCAGACCCAACGGCCCGCATAGCGCTCACCACTGACGCATCAGAGGTGGCCATAGGGGCGGTTGTGGAGCAACATGTAGCCGGGGTTTGGCAGCCCCTAGCCTTTTTCAGCAGGACCTTGCACGATAGCGAACGTAAATACAGCGCGTTCGACAGGGAGCTGCTGGCTCTCCATTTGGCCATCCGCCACTTTCAGTTCTGGCTAGAAGGACGCTCTTTCACCGTGTTGGTTGACCACAAACCGCTAACATTTGCGATGGCCAAGGTTTCCGAACCGTGGTCAGGCCGGCAGTAGAGACAGCTGGCCGCGATATCAGAGTTTACCACTGATATCCAGCATATGGCGGGCAAACTCAATGTAGTGGCAGATTGCCTCTCACGCGCCATGGCGGCCCCAGTCAGCGGGGGTAGATTACGCAGCCATGGCCGTGGAGCAGGTTGGTGACGCGGAGGTGCGTGCGCTTCAGTCTGGACCAACAGGGTTAAGGCTGGAGAGCAGGGTGCTGCAAGACGGTATGCCACCCCCCCCCAATCTGCGATGTCTCCACGGGACGGCCGCGTCCAGTAGTACCGGCTGCGTGGCGCCGCCATGTTTTTGACTCGATTCATTCTTTGGCGCACCTGGGAGTGCGCGCGTCGGTCAAAATGGTAGGAGAGAAATTTGTGTGGCCGAGCCTCTGCAAACAAGTTAAAGAGTGGGCAGCAGCCTGCACGGCGTGTCAATGAGTCAAAGTACACAGGCACACGAGGGCTCCTTTGGAGCCGTTTCACATTCCGGCCAAGAGGTTCGATCACGTTCATGTGGACCTCGTGGGCCCCCTCCCGTCATCACAAGGGTGCACACACCTTCTCACAACGGTGGACCGCACCACGCGCTGGCCTGAAGTGGTCCCGCTGGCATCAACCACGGCCGAGGAGGTGGTGCGCGTGTTTTTAACAGCTTGGGTGGCGCGCTTCGGCGTTCCGTCGGACATTATGTCCGACAGAGGCCCTCAATTTGTGTCTGAGCATTGGTCGACAATGGCCCGCAGCCTGGGTGTCACAATTCACTGCACAACCGCGTACAATCCGCAGGCTAACGGGTTATGCGAACGTTTTCATAGGTCATTGAAAGCAGCTCTCAGAGCGTCACTGACGGATGCAAATTGGGTAGACAAGTTACCGTGGGTGTTATTGGGGTTGCATTCTGCGCCTAAAGAGGACATAGAAGCCTCCCCAGCGGAGCTCGTGTTTGCGCAGCCACTCCGGCTGCCTGGGGAATTTCTCCCAGATAACCCTGCGCCAGACGCCTCCCCGTCTCAGCCGTTGCGGAGTAACATAGAATCAAGCACGCTGCCCGGCCCCATGCACCACAGTTTTCCGTGCGTTTTTGTGCCTAAAACTTTGAAGAACGCAGAGTTTGTTTTTGTCAGACACGATGCGCATCGAACCCCGCTGCGGCCGCCTTATGATGGCCCCTTCAGAGTGTTAGAAACAGGGGACAAGCAGTTTTTGCTAGATTTGGGGGGTAGGAAAGAGAAAGTTGGCATAAACAGACTCAAACCCGCTTTTGTGGTGGCAGATGAGCAAGTGCTGTTGGCAAGGGCCCCGCGGCGAGGTAGACCCCCGCGGGGGGCTCCACAGAGTAATATTTCCCCAGAACACCCACAGGTGCTGACAAAAGGTTTCCACCCCTAGAAGGCAAACCCCCAGCGTGACAGCGCCGCAGAGACGTGGAATCCCAGCTACAGCAGATACGGCAGGAGACTGAAGCCTAGACAACATGTGGACTGATGTGTATTGATACTATCATGGCATGCATGTTGTTATTCTCTTGTTTGTTCTAAAATGTTGGGGGGGCTTTGTGTGGTGGACACACATTGTGACTTGCTTGGTGACTCACATTTTAGACCAGAACAAAGGCAGAGCTTCCTTGGTGATTACAGGAAGCTGCAGGAGTGTTAGCTTTGGTATGCAAGGCTTGAGACTGTGGGGGTATAATTAAAGGATTAAAGAGGGGATGCATTGTAGACAGTGGGGGTGATATCATGGAGAGAGGATGCATTGTTACTGTCATTATAATGCAATGTGGTATGTGATAGATGTGACTTGTGAACTGTAAGAGTCCTGGTATTTAAGGACGAGAGTTCCCTGTGTGGCTCTCTTTTTCTGCTTCGAGATGTTGGAGATGTGAATAAAGCTGACTTGAGAGAGAACTCTGTCTCGTCATTCACACATTTCCACAACTAAACAATATCTTGACTTCACACTTATTTAACTCAATGAAATCCATGCAAAGGTTTTGAAAAGAACAAGTTTATGTAGGGAAGGTCAAATTATTTTTGCTTTAAGTTCCATTAAGCATTGTTTTCTTCTTACATAATTGAGTTAAAATTTGCTTGAGTTAAAATTTGCTTTGTCTTTGTAACAAATTTTAAATTGAGTCCCACAATAAACTTCATGAGCATAAACTGGACTTTCCTTAGAAATTTGAAGATAAACATGATATTTTTCCCTTATGTGTTTTTTTCCCTATATTTCTTATAAAATCTTAGGACCTTTTCCCACAGTAATCTGCAAATATATATATATATATACGTATATATATATATATATGGGTGATTCTTCAATTAGGGGCACTTTTGACCTTTAGAATTTGGGGAAAAAAAGTTCTTTAATCTCTATTTTTTCTGTTTCAAAAGGTTTAGCAATTGGTCTGGAACACAAATCTGAGTGTAGCTTTGATATTACTTCATGATAATTTTGATATTATGATGCATTTTTCAAATTTGCCACGGCAAAATGTCATTACCATCACAAAAACAAAACACTGATTTTAATACAAAATGATTTGACAAGCAAAGGATTTACAATCATTCCAGTAAGTACAAAACATGCTCTTTAAGAATCATGTTCTAAATATTTGTAAGTACATTTAAAATACATTTTAACATCTTCTCTCTGACTTGTTAATATATTGCCTTGTCTCAACAATGAAATATTGCGTACTAATCAGAATATTTGAATTGCAATGTATATTTTTTCATAAAATGCAAATTTAGACTTTTAAACATTACCACAATGATTGTGGTAAAACCCAAGTTAACAATAAAGCAACTTTTTCTATCAAAAAATGTATTGTGATGGTAATGACAACATGTTTTGGTAATGACATAAAAATTAACACTGGTGGGGGTTTTTTACAACAAAGACAAAGAAAATACTACTTTTTAAAAACACCACCTTTTGTACACTTAACCTTCCATTAAAATTAATCACTTGGTAAACTAACACAGCATTGCTTATGTAATAATCTGGTCTTCTGGCCGGCTGGCTCGTTTCTGACATAAAAAAGGATCAAAGAAGAGAACTGGCATGCTCAGCTCAAATGTCCCATATGATGAGTGCCAATCCAAAAATGATAAAATAGAAAATAAAGTTTTCAGCACTCTGAAATAAGTGTGTAGCATTTTAATTCATGCACAGCAACAGTGGTGTGACCCATATTAAACAACAGTCAGGCACCTGCTGGGTATTATCAACCAGCTTATACAAATCATTGGAACAATGTCATAAATAAAATACAAATACTAGTAAGAAATACAGTATAGTAAGAAAAATAGTATTTAAGTCATTAAAAAACATATATCATTCTGTGACTGCAACAACCACAAAAGTAACTAATTGATTTTACACACTAGCAATAAGAAAATGCACTTAACAATATAAAAACTCATCATGTGCAGAACCTCAATAGCAGAATTAAAGTGTCTGCCTTTATTTTTTACACTTTTTTTAATCAACAGCATTCAAATATCACTTTGTAAAAAGCTATTTTGACAGTTTAGAGTGTGCTACCAACATAAACCTTAGACACAATTTTTCGTCCTCTCATGATTTGGGGTTTTATGATGAGAAGTGTGAGAAATATCAGGTGAAGCTTCAAGAATGGGCACTTCATTCTCATGTTCTTCCTGACCTATAGAAGATAAGGAAGGTGTGTTTCCAGCTATATAACTTTGTATCCTCTCTCTGTTCTTATCACTGGCCCTTTTGTTTCTTTGGTTAACTTTCCACTGTCATCTCCTGCGTCTTTGTTCCCGTTTTGATAACTGTTAGATGGCTTTCAGTTTTCCTGTCTCTTTTCTTTTTTTGTATCTCTCTTTTTCTCTTTCAAGATATTGCTGATATTTCTCAGGCTCTTCCTTGATTTTGTCTCTATTTTTTTGACCGTTGAGCTGGTTTAGCTGGGGCCATGTTGACATCTTCAAACAAAAATAATGTAAATTACAGTTGGTAACTGTTCAATTATGTATCATAGTAAAGTAGTAAATTAAGCTAATATATGCTAGTTATTAGGAAATAAAAACATAAATTGTCATTACCATCACAGTCACTTTTGTGATGGTAATGACAAGCAATAGTAATGACAATTTTCACTCTTTGCAGAAAATGTTGGCTAAGTTTTAGACTTGCTAAGCTAATTGGTTAGCTAGCATACAATGTACACTGAATATATCTAAATAAAGTGAAATTTTGTATTAATGAATTAAAATACTCAAATAGTAACTTGTTTGGTAATGACTGTGGGGAGCATGAAAAAATGAGGCTGAATTATTTCTTAATTCAGGTTTTATTCTTGCGATCACATCCCCAGCTATCTCTCAAGAACAGAAGAGAGAGAGCTGAGTCAAAACCTTCTCTTTTATACACACAAAGACAAAGGAAGAATCATATCACAGTCAACCCCCCTGTTGACAATAACTCTCCCCCCGCGCCCTTCAGTCCTCTGCCTGGGCCCCAGGAGGTCAGGAAGTCCTTTCAGCTCCTTATCGCTGTACCTCCGTCTTCTTGTTGTTATCCACAGGCGGTCCAGACATATTGTCCCATCTAAGACGTGAGGTCAATCCACACATGCAATCTCAAGCATCCCATAGTGCTTATACATATGTAGGTAAAAATACATGAGCTACATAACCCCCCCCCCCCCAAACGTCGAAGAATGGACAATATATAAGAGTTAATAAAACATGATAACCTCAATAGCATAGTCTATACCACATGATCATATCAAAAATCAGTGATAACCTCAATAGCATAGTCTATACCACATGATCACATTAAAATTCAGTCTGTACGCCGTCTGGGCTTCAAACGACTTCCGAATCTGCTGTAAGCAGGTCTCGCCGTCCCTGCGGCACCATCCTGCAAAGAATCTGCAGACTGAGGAAGAGAGTGGTTATTTGATCCCTGCGGGGGCTCAGGGACGTGTTCCCTGGGGGGTCTGCCATGTCGAGGTGCCCTCGCCACCCATACAGACTCGTCGTTCATCACAAAAGCAGGCTTTAGTCTGTCAGTACTAACTGTCTCTTTTCTGTCTCCCAAATCTAGCACAAAATGCTTATCACCTGTTTCCAGCACCCTATACGGACCATCATATGGCGGGCGGAGGGTCGGTCTCAGAGCCTCGTGCCTGACAAAAACAAACTCGGCATTTTTCAAAGCTTTGGGAACAAAAACATGCGGAAAAGTGTGATGAACGGGGCCCGGGAGTGTGTCTGCTCCCGTGCCAATTAGTGGCCCCAGAGCCAGGGGGCACCCCGGCTCCGGATGCTCTGGTAGGAATTCACCGGGCAGCCTGAGAGGTTGTGCAAAAACCAACTCCGCTGGGGAGGCATTTAAATCCTCTTTGGGCGCAGAACGCAACCCCAATAAAACCCATGGTAGTTTGTTTACCCAATCTGCATCCGTAAGCGACGCTCTGAGGGCTGCCTTCAAAGACCTATGAAAACGCTCGCATAAACCATTAGCCTGGGGGTGATAGGCGGTAGTGCGATGAATTTTCGCTCCTAAGCTGCTGGCCATCGCTGACCAGAGCTCAGAGGCAAATTGAGGCCCTCTGTCGGACGTAATATCCGACGGAACCCCGAAACGTGCTACCCAGGCCGTCAAAAAAACGCGAGCCACCTCTGCAGCTGTGGTCGATGCCAGGGGGACCACTTCCGGCCAACGTGTGGTTCGATCCACCATTGTCAAAAGATGTGTGAACCCCTGCGATGACGGTAGGGGGCCCATGAGGTCAACATGCACGTGATCGAATCTCTTGGCCGGAATGTGGAACGGTTCTAAGGGAGCTTTTGTGTGTCTGTGAATTTTGGCCCGCTGGCAAGCCATGCAGGTTCGTGCCCACTCTTTCACGTGCTTGCGCAGGCTCGGCCAAACAAACTTCTCTGCTACCATTTTCACAGAAGCGCGCACTCCTGGGTGCGCCAGGGAGTGAACCGAGTCAAAAACGCGGCGGCGCCACGCGGCTGGGACTACCGGGCGCGGTCGCCCAGTTGATACATCGCAGATTAGTGGGGGCATACCGGTTTGCAAACACCTGCTCTCCAGCCTTAACCCTGTTGGTCCAGACAGGAGCGCGCGCACGTCCGCATCGCTACCCTGTTCCGCTGCCATGGCTGCGTAATCTAGTCCCACGTGAACTGGGGCCGCGTGCGCTTCCGCGCTGCTATTTTGCCTTGCGGCTGCGGTAGTATAATCTACCTCCGCGTGCACCGGTGCTGTGACCGCGTGAGAGACGCAGTCTGCCACTACGTTGAGTTTACCCGCTACGTGCTGAATATCAGTGGTAAACTCCAAAATTGTGGCCAGTTGCCTCTGTTGCCGGCCCGACCAAGGTTCTGAAATTTTGGACATCGCAAAAGTGAGCAGCTTATGGTCGACAAAAGCGGTGAAACGCCGACCTTCCAGCCAAAACTGGAAATGGCGGATGGCCAACTGGAGCGCTAACAGCTCCCTGTCAAACGTGCTGTATTTCCACTCGGCTTCGTTCAAGGATCTGCTGAAAAACGCCAGCGGCTGCCAAACCCCGGCAACATGCTGTTCCACGACCGCCCCTATGGCCAAATCTGATGCGTCGGTGGTGAGCGCTATGCGGGCCGATGGATCAGGATGAGCTAGAAGCGCGGCGTCAGCCAGGGCTTTTTTTACCTCCGCGAATGCGCGCTCCCGCTCCGGGGACCACTCGATAGGATTGGAGGGTTTTTGTTTTTTGAGCGCAGCGTATAATGGTTGCATGAGCTGCGCTGCGTGGGGTAGGAAACGGTTATAAAAATTTACCATTCCTAAAAACTCCTGCAATGATTTGACCGTTTGTGGTCGGGGAAAATCTGCCACTGCGCGCACCTTATCTGGTAGCGGGATTGCCCCTTCTGGGGAGACACTGTGTCCCAAAAAATCGATCTGCGCCATGCCAAACTGGCACTTGGCTGGATTAATTATTAACCCGTGCTCTCCCAACCTCCGAAAAACCGCAGTGAGGTGTTTTTCGTGTTCCTCTTCTGAAGTACTGGCGACTAAAATGTCGTCGAGGTAGACGAACACAAAAGGGAGATCGCGTAACACAGCATCCATCATATGTTGGAATGTTTGTGCGGCGCCTTTAAGACCAAACGGCATACGCAAAAACTCAAAAAGTCCAAAAGGGGTTATTACCGCTGTATTAGGAATGTCCTCAGGACGGACTGGAACCTGATGGTAGCCGCGAACCAGGTCTATTTTAGAAAAAATGCGCGCCCCTGCTAAATGCACTGCGAAATCCTGAATGTGCGGGATTGGGTAGCGGTCATGCGCTGTGGCGTTGTTTAGTCTGCGGTAATCACCGCAAGGTCTCCAGGAGCCGTCAGCTTTAGGGAGCATATGCAGCGGCGAAGCCCAGGGGCTCTTCAAGCGGCGAATAATGCCCAGCCTCTCCAGGCTGGTGAACTCCTTGTGTGCGATGGAGAGCTTAGCGGCATCCAAACGCCGAGCTTTCGCGAAGACGGGGGGCCCACTGTAGTAATAAAATGCTCCACCCCGTGTTTCGCAACTGTTGCCGAAAAAGTAGGAACCGTGAGCGCTGGAAATTGGGTGAGGAGTGTGTTAAACTTACCGCCTGCTGTGGCAACGTTGGTCTGCACCGAAGGTGGGGACACTCGAGTTGCACAAGGAATAGAATAGAAAGATAGTGCATTAACTAATCGTCTGTTGGCAAGATCAACTAACAAACCATGTGAGCACAGAAAATCGGCACCTAACATGTTGAAGCTCACTGCCGCTATGACAAAAGTCCATTCATAAGTGCGACCGTGCAAGGACAGAAGCAAAGTCCTTTCTCCGTAGGTGTTGATGCTCGAGCCGTTCGCCGCCGTTGCCCCGTCACCACGGGGGCCAGCCAACCGATCAGCATAGGTCGGGGTGATGAAACTCACTTGGGCTCCGGTGTCTACGAGGAAGTGCCGCCCGGAGCTCGCATCTGTGATGTACAGCAGCTTATTTCTTTCACCGAGAGCCGAAGCTGCTAACGAATCCTGGTTCTGGAGTTTCCTGAGCTCTTGTAGCTGCACGGTGCACTTCTCTGCGAAACGCCGGTGATAATAACAGAGGCCATCTCCTCCGCTGCGCCGGGGCCGCGTCGCTGCCATTGATGGTGGGGCTGGCTCCGCTGTCTCTGGCTCTTCGTTGCCTCGGGTCGCCGCACCTAGGTCTGTCACTGCCGCTGTGGCCGTCTGCTCACCGCAGGAGTCGAGGAGTCGCTGCGCCTCTCGGGCCATCGCACAGAAGTCCCGCTGGGTCACACAAGGCATGCTGGAGAGGGTCCCTCTCAGGTGTGCCGGGAGGTTGCTTAGGAAGATGTGCTGAAATAGGAAATTATCGTTGTCCGATTCCCTCAGCTGCAGCATGTCTTCCATCAGGGCGACTGGCCTGCGCCCTCCCTGGCCGTGCAAGCCAGGAGCCTCCTAGCCCTCTCTTTGGCTGAGGGCGTGAAACACTCGGTGAGGGCAGCCTTCAACTCGCCATATTTGTTGTCAGCGGGTGGCTGCTGTACCAGGCTCCGCACGCATCAAGCTGTGCGGTTGTCGAGTCTTGCAATGACGTGGTAAAACTTAGTGTCATCCGCCATTATCCCTGCGAGCATGAACTGTGCCTCAGCCTGGAGGAACCACGAGTCAGGGTTGTCCTGCCAGAATTCTGGCAGTTTAATGGAGACGGCGCTTGCTTGGGCAGACTCCGACGAGTCTGCTTCAGGAGAATCCCTTCTATGCATTCTCTCACGTCTCTTGGTCACCAATGTGGGGAGCGTGAAAAAACGAGGCTGAATTATTTCTTAATTCAGGTTTTATTCTTGCGATCACATCCCCAGCTATCTCTCAAGAACAGAAGAGAGAGAGCTGAGTCAAAACCTTCTCTTTTATACACACAAAGACAAAGGAAGAATCACATATCACAGTCAACCCCCCTATTGACAATAACTCTCCCCCCGCGCCCTTCAGTCCTCCACCTGGGCCCCAGGAGGTCAGGAAGTCCTTTCAGCTCCTTATCGCCGTACCTCCGTCTTCTTGTTGTTATCCACAGGCGGTCCAGATATATTGTCCCATCTAAGACGTGAGGTCAATCCACACATGCAATCTCAAGCATCCCATAGTGCTTATACATATGTAGGTAAAAATACATGAGCTACAATGACGCCTAATAAACATACTCTCAGATCAGGATGTATAAAACATCAAATTACTTACATATGTGGGCATCCTCAGCCTCCCTGGGAAGGTCTATGCCAAGGTACTGGAGAGGAGAGTCCGGCCGTTGGTCGAACCTCGGATTCAGGAGGAGCAATGTGGTTTTCGTCCTGGCCGTGGCACATCGGACCAGCTCTTTACCCTCTCGAGAATTCTTGAGGGTTCGTGGGAGTTTGCCCAACCAGTTTACATGTGTTTTGTGGACTTGGAGAAGGCATTTGACCGCGTCCCTCGTGGATTTTTGTGGGGGGTGCTTCAGGAGTATGGGGTATCGGGCTTGTTGTTACGAGCTATTCGGTCTCTGTACGACCGTTGTGAGAGTTTAGTTCGTATTGCCAACACTCGGTCGGAGTCATTCCCAGTGAGAGTTGGACTCCGCCAGGGCTGCCCTTTGTCACCGGTCCTGTTCATAATTTTTATGGACAGGATTTCTAGGCGCAGCCAGGGAATGGAGGGTGTCATGCTTGGTGACCACAGGATCTCATCTCTGTTGTTTGCAGATGATGTTGTCCTGTTGGCTTCATCCAGCAATGACCTACAGCTCTTGCTGGGACGGTTTGCCGCTGAGTGTGAAGCGGCTGGGATGAGAATCAGCACCTCCAAGTCCGAGTCCATGGTCCTCAGCCGGAAAAAGGTGGATTGTCCTCTCCGGGTTGGGGACAGGCTCCTGCCCCAAGTGGAGGAGTTTAAGTATCTTGGGGTCTTGTTCACGAGTGAGGGGAAAATGGAGCGAGAGATCGACAGACGGATTGGAGCAGCATCTGCAGTGATGCGGACGTTGTACCGGTCTGTTGTGGTGAAGAGGGAGCTTAGTTCAAAGGCAAAGCTGTCGATTTACCAGTCAATCTACGTTCCTACTCTCACCTATGGTCACGAGCTTTGGGTAATGACCGAAAGAACGAGATCGCGGATACAAGCGGCTGAAATGAGCTTTCTCCGTAGGATTGCTGGACTCACCCTCAGAGATAGGGTGAGGAGCTCAGTCATCCGGGAGAGGCTCAGAGTAGAACCGCTGCTCCTCCACATTGAAAGGAGTCAGTTGAGGTGGTATGGGCATCTGATTAGGATGCCTCCTGGACGTCTCCCACTTGAGGTGTTTCAGGCACGTCCCACTGGGAGGAGACCCCGGGGCAGACCCAGGACTCGGTGGAGAGACTATGTCTCCCAGCTAGTCTGGGAACGCCTTGGTATCCCCTCTGAAGAGCTGGAGCAGGTGGCTGGGGAGAGGGAAGTCTGGGCTTCTCTGCTTGAACTGCTGCCTCCGCGACCCGGACCTCCGGAAAAGCGGTAGAAGATGGATGGATGGATGGATGGATGTGGGCATCAAAAAACCAGGCTTCTGCCTCATGTCTGGACTTGTTCCTCTGGAGCATCTAATTTGCATGCAACAATTTAAGTAACTGTAAAAACTTTATTGCTCTCTAAAACGTTGAGCGTGACGTAATGACAGATGTATGAGGGACAGCGATATTTAACTATAAATAAATAGTAAATTGAACAAATATAAAATATATGAATTTGAAAAATATCTTTTTAAGTTGTTATGAGGAAATGCAAAGTAAAGGTTTAATGAATTTAGAACTTTTTATTGCTTTATTATAGAGGGGAAGTCAAAAAGTCTGGGTTGGGGACAAGCACAAAACAATGAAATTCTTGCACATTTGAATTTTCAACACACTGAAAAAGTATTAAAATGTCATCACTGAGACACAGTTATTTTTTTCATAGCTACTACAACCTAAAGTAAACAAAAGCAATGATTGTTTTTTCTAAAAAACATTTTTTCTTGAAAAAAAAAATATATATATATATAATATATATATATATATATATAATAATTGATTGATTGATATATATGGTATTGATTGATTGATATATACTGTATATATATATATATATATATATATATATATATATATATATATATATATATATATATATATATACTGTATATATGTATAGTGGCAACCTGGGGAGTGCATAATGGTTTACCACCTTGGACAGGAACAAAGGACGCGAAGTTAACCTTTTGTGTGTGAGAAGTTTCTAGATGCCCTAGTAAGATAACAGGGAGGTGTCAAGGATGAATGGACACCACGTCTCTCCCGAAGGAGCGGTTCCGCTGCCTGACAAAGTGCGCGCAGTGACAGATTTTCCCCGACCACAAACGGTCAGGGCGCTACAAGAATTTTTGGGAATGGTGAACTTTTATAACCGTTTCCTTCCCCGCACAGCGCAGCTCATGCAGCCATTGTACGCTGCGCTCAAAAAACAGAAACCCGCGAATAAGGTCGAATGGACCCCGGAACGAGAGCAGGCTAATGGGTTATGCGAACGTTTTCATAGGTCGTTAAAAGCGGCTCTGAGGGCTTCACTGACGGATGCAAATTGGGTAGACAGGCTACCATGGGTTTTATTGGGGTTACGTTCTGCGCCTAAAGAGGATCTGGAAGCTTCCCCGGCAGAACTCGTTTTTGCACAACCACTCCGGCTGCCCGGGGAGTTTCTGTCAGATAATCCTGTGCCGGGCAGCTCCCCGTCTCAGCTGCTGCAGCGTTGCATAGACTCAAGCACGCTGCCGGGCCCTGCCCACCACAGTTTTCCGTGCGTTTTTGTGCCTAAAGCTTTGAAAAACGCAGAGTTCGTGTTTGTCAGACACAACGCCCACCGCCCCCCACTGCGCCCACCTTATGATGGACTGTTTAGAGTGCTGGAAACAGGGGATAAGCATTTTTTGCTAGATTTGGGGGGTAGGAGGGAAAAAATTGGCATAGACAGACTCAAACCTGCTTTTGTTGTGGCTGACGAGCAAGTGCTGTTGGCGAGGGCCCCTCTTCGTGGAAGACCCCCACGGGGCGCTTCCCAGAGAAAAGATTCTCCAGAGCACCCACAGGGACAGTCAAAAAGTTTTCACCCCCAGACATCAGCCCCCCAGCATGGCAGCGCCACGGAGGCAGCGAATCCTGGCTACAGCAGATACGGCAGAAGACTGAAGCCCAAGCAGCATGCGGACTGATGTTGATTGTTCTACAGCATGTGGACTGATGTTAATGGTTTTATCACAGCATGTGGACTGTTACCCTTTTGTCCTATCTAAGTTGCTGGGGGGGGGGGGTGTGGCAACCTGGGGAGTGCGTAATGGTTTACCACCTTAGACAGGAACAAAGGACGCAAAGTTAACCTTTTGTGTGTGAGAAGTTTCTAGATGTCCTAGTAAGATAACAGGGAGGTGTCAAGGATGAATGGACTGACTGCAGTCAGACGGGGGGATTATCTTTTGTGTGTGAGAAGAGTCTAGACGGGGATTATCTTTTGTGTGTGAGAAGAGTCTAGAAGGATGTCATGTTATTTAAGGGAAGAGTTCCTACGTGTATGCCATTCTGTCTATGCTCTTTGTGTGAGTTGTGTAATAAACCGCTTGAACCAAATCGGCCTCATTATTTACACGCTCCACAATATATATATATATATATTTTTTTTCTCACATAATTTTTCTTAAATATCTGCAAATTTATTGATGTAAATTTAACCTCTCCTAGTGAACGTTGTGACTCTATTACCAAGCTGCAGAGATATTTGTAAAGTGTTTCACCTATACTTTCCTACATTATTGATCATTTTTATTCATTATCTATTTTTACTAATTGTTTACTTGCTCTCATTATCGATTTTTTTACTAATTGTTTACTTGCTCTTTCATAATTACATAATTGTACTACCCCCCTTTGATACATGGAAGTCCCCATGTATCAGAGTGGTGGCGTACTGAAACAGTGTGATAGTTTGTCCTTGTTTTTGTTAAGAAGGAGTTCTTTTGGTAGGCAAGTGTTTTCAATCTGTGCCATTAATATGTGTGGCACATTTACATATGGCTAATTTAGATGAAATTTTTGGACTGTGTAACACCTTTAAAATGAGATCTCTGTAATGATGCCACTTTTGTGTATATTGTCAGTGTTTTCCTCGGCCTAATTTGCAAATTTCAGTTAGACCAATTAACCCAGCTGCCTGTGCAGATTTAATGTGATCCAGCATTTATTGTAGCCAATTCTGCAATTTTCCATCAGGCCTACATCTGCTTTTGCTGTTGACCACAGACAGTTTTGAATTTATGAGAGTGCATGTTTGTTAACCCCTTGCACTCTGGTCAATTTCCCTAAAAACGCCTAAAAATAACATACCCAAAGTAAATCAAAAGCTGTTCTTCAACACTTTGCAGCATCTTCATGGAGTTGGTCTCATTTAAAAGAAAACACTTTGAATTTTTTGGCAAAACTGTCATAATCTCTCTAAGTGCTCCTGCCACTGAGTAACAGTCATCTAAAAATACTGAACTTGAAGAAAATAAATTTCGCCTGGGTGTTTTTTTGGATACAAATGCTTGCAAATAACACACAGCTGTCAGATACTGGCTGGAAAATGCAACAGAAATGTAGAACCAAGTGTTATCAAGCTGAGGTCCAAATTTGGTAACAATACCACAAAAAATGAATATATTACACAGCTTTTTTCTCAGGTTGTTCCCAGGCGTTTTTGAGCTGTGTTTTTGAACTGTGTTTTTGAACTGTGCCAAACTGTGCCATTTGGCACAGTTTGGCACAGTTTGGCAAAATGTCTATAACTTTCGAATGCTTCAACGTAGAAGCTTCATCTTGGGCTCTAATGAAAGGTGACACTTAGATAGCCCAAACTGTGCCAAACTGTGTCAAACTGTGCCAAATGGCACAGTTTGGCACAGTTTGAAAAAACGTCTAGAACTTTTGAATGCTTCAACATAGAAGCTTCATCTTGGGCTCTTATGAAAGGTGACACTCAGGGCTATCTTGTTAGCTATCCAGAAACACTGTCAGCAGTAAAGACACAGAGAAAATGAAGTTTCAATTCTAAACACGCTTTACTGAACAAAAATGTCAATATACAAAACATACTATTTACAAACAACAAATTCAATTCAATTCAATTCAACTTTATTTATATAGCGCCATTTCACAACAACAGTCATCTCATAGCACTATCAACTGTAGGGGGAACCCCCACAGTTGCAGAAAGACCCCAGCAATCAGGCGATCCCCTGTGAGCAAGCACTTGGCGACGGGATATTTTACAAGTTGACAGCAATACCCTCTCAATCAAATATAATTTTCTAATCCTACTCATCATCATACTGATTCCTAGAAAATGTGTCAAGATTTTGCTGAGGCGGTCATGCATATCCGTGCCTCTCTTCTGCTCATTGGCCTCTTCTGCTGCTGGGCTGCTGAGGTGAAGGGCCCAGCTGATCAGGAGAAACTTTGTTCTGGTCATTACACTCTTGGGGAAAGGAAGGCTGTACAGGTGTCCCCCTCGCCAGTAATCACTGAAGGATTTGCACTTGACTATACCCATGTAAATAATCAGGCCAAAAAATGAGAGCAGGTTGGAGCGTGTGAGGTCAATCCAGGGGCTGGTGGGTGTGTTGTAGTGTGCAGAGCCATGTAGGTTGGTGTTCTCAACAATGTGGTCTAGCACAGATGGAGTGAAAAATAACTCAAACAACTGAACGGGGGTGTATGAAGCTGTTGTAATTAGCTGAGGTCCAGGTGGATTTTTGGGATGAAAAATGGGCTGTGGTGGAATGATGTCAGGGGTGTCGGAATCATGCCACCTCTCCTCAGCTGATGAAGGGCCGGCCGATGTCCCAGGCTGAGGGCTGCCATCACCACTCTCGCCTCCTCTTCCTCTCCTGCTACCTCCTCTTCCTCTCCCCAGTGGTGTCCCTCTTTTTGGGGTAGGGGTTTCCTCTTCTGACGAGCTCGCCTGCAGCTCCCTTCTTCTGCGCTTGCTGGCAGAGTGCTCGTCTGGCACCCACTCCTCACCAGAGCCTTCATCTGAAGTTTGTCTATTATGTGAAAATAAAGTCATTTACAAAGTTCAATTTTTATTTTTCACTATTCTCCTATTTTCCCAGAGTTCACATACACAGCACAGTTCCTGTTTTTTTTGTTTTTTTTTCCCAAGAAAAAATAGACTAAAGTGCAATAAAAATGATACTAAAACATTATTACATTTCTAGAGGGTAACAAACAACCCACTGGGAGGAGACCCCGGGGCAGACCCAGGACTCAGTGGAGGGATTATGTCTCCCAGCTGGTCTGGGAACGCCTTGGTATCCTCTCTGGAGAGCTGGAGCAGGTGGCTGGGGAGAGGGAAGTCTGGGCTTCTCAGAATCAGAATCAGAATCAGAATCAGCTTTATTGGCCAAGTATGCACAACACATACAAGGAATTTGACTTTGGCTAAAAACTTGCTCTCGTTCTTCAGGTGGAGGATTTAAATAAGGATTCAATGACAACAGAGTATGTACAGTAAATTACAGTCTGTCCACGTTTCTATAAAAGGATGTAAATATATACAGGAATATATGCAGTTATTTACTCAGACTAACCACACTTTGCAGAAATATATGAAAAAATATACAGTCACACAGTATTTCAATGTGAACTCAGATTCAGTGATATAATGTGAATGAAGTAAAAAGCAGTGTGAGAGTTATGTGCAATGTAATAATGGATGAAAAGTCATGAGTACAGCAACAGGTAGGACTAGGTGAATGTTAGGAGTTCATCAGAGTGATGGCTTGAGGAAAGAAACTGTTCCTGTGACGGGTGGTTTTGACCTTCAGTGATCTGTAACGACGACCAGAAGATAGAAGTTCAAACAGTTTGTGGCCGGGGTGTGATGGGTCAGCACAGATGTTTCCCGCCCGTTTCCTGGTTATGGACCGATATAAGTTCTCAATGGAGGATGGAGGGTAGGCCGGTACCAATGATCCTCTCCGCAGACTTAACGATCCGCTGCAGTCTTTTCTTGTCCTGTTGAGTGGCAGATCCAAACCAGACAGTGATGGAAAAGCAGAGGACAGATTGGATGACGGCGGTGTAGAAGACAACCAGCAGCTCCTGAGGCAAATCAAACTTCTTGAGCTGACGCAGAAAAAACAACCTCTGCTGGGCCTTTTTCTGGACAGTGTCTATATGGGAGGACCACTTCAGGTTCCGGGAGATTGTGGTACCCAGAAACTTGAAGGAGTCCACAGTGGACACTGTGCTGTTGAGGATGGTGAGTGGGGGGAATGAAGGGGGATGTCACCTGAAATCCACAGTCATCTCCACCGTTTTGGCTGGGTTAAGTTCAAGATGGTTCTGGCTGCACCAGAGGATCAGCTGCTCCACCTCCCGCCTGTATGCAGATTCATCATCATCCCGGATCAAACCGATGACTGTGGTGTTGTCTGCAAACTTCAGGAGCTTCACCGAAGGGTCCTCTGAGGTGCAGTCATTGGAGTAGAGGGAGAAGAGCAGTGGGGAAAGGACACATCCTTGGGGGGCGCCAGTACTAATTTTTCAGGAGCTGGATGTAAATCTCCCTAGTTTCACTTGTTGCCACCTGTCAGTCAGAAAGCTGGAGATCCACTGGCAGGTGGAGGGGGGCACCTTGAGCTGGAGGAGTTTCTGATGAAGAATGCCTGGGATGATGGTGTTGAACGCTGAGCTGAAGTCGACAAACAGGATCCTGGCGTACGTCCCTGGGGAGTCGAGGTGTTGCAGGATGTAGTGTAGTCCCATATTCACTGCATCATCCACTGACCTGTTTGACCGGTAGGCAAACTGCAGTGGATCCATCAGGGGGCCTGTGATGACCTTCAGGTGGTTCAGCACCAATCCCTCCAAGGATTTCATGACCACAGAGGTCAGGGCAACAGGTCTGTAGTCGTTTAATCCTGTAACAGAGGGTTTCTTGGGAACTGGAATGATGATGGAGCGTTTGAAGCAGGAAGGCACTTCACGCAGCTCCAATGATCTGTTAAAGATCCGGGTGAAGATGGGGGCCAACTCGTTGGAGCAGACTCTCAGGCAGGACGGAGACATACCATCAGGTCCTGCAGCCTTCTTGATCTTTTGTCTCTGAAAGACCCGGCGCACCTCCTCTTCACAGATCGTTAGTGCTGGTGGGAGGTCAGAGTGGAGGAGGGATGGAGTTCCTGGGGCTGCAGATAATCCTTTTGTGTGGGTGGGAGGTGAGAACTGTAGGTTCTTTTCAAACCTGCAGTAAAAGCTGTTTAGGTCGTTAGCCAGCTGGAGGTTTTCCACAGGGTGGAAAACCTCTCAGGCTTCTCTGCTTGAACTGCTGCCTCCGTGACTCGGACCTCCGGAAAAGCGGTAGAAGATGGATGGATGGATGGATAACAAACAACCCCCCCCCCACACACACACACACAAAAAAACATGCCACGTAAAAAATGTGTGGCCTTTTTTTACAAGAAAAAGTAGCCTACAGTACAATAAAAATTATGCTAAAATATCTATCTGCAATGCAGAGGATAACACCCCCCCCACCCCGCTACAGAGGAACTCTGCACACCAAAAAACTTGTGGCCATGACGCACCGTTGGAATTACCGATCGGTCAAAAGTGATTTTTATTACTATTTTCATCGATAAAGAATAATTTAGCTTATAACACTTACCTGTCCACAACAGCAGTAAGTTCCTCATTGTCAGACGAACATGAAGCTGGTCCGGTTGTAATGGACTCGTGCTTCTGGTCACCCGACCCGGTTAAAACATCTCCGCTTCCACACTTGGGGTTTTGGCGAACCATTTTTCCAAACAAATAATCCAAAAAAGACTGGCTGATGCTACCATTCCGCACAGGTCTCAATGTCAATCACCCAACGGCTTAGGCAAAAGAGATTTTATGCAGGGAGACGCACGTCAACTGTCAAACTTCTCTGCTTCAGTTGGCTCGTATTCGCAGCCGTTGGTAGGCAGGTCCTTCTTGCTAGGTTTTCAGCCATTGGTTCTTCAAGGTTTCAGAAACCCAATTCAAGGCTCTTATTAGAGGTCAATCAAATCTAAACCAATCATACACTCCTTTGGCTTTCTGTTCACGGCTGTATGAAAAGAAAGCTGAACAATGTAGCTTTTTTTTTTTCTGTGCGCACTCAGATGCACAGGGCGCACTGTGCGTCTGAGTGTGCACTGAGACGCACAGTGTGTTCTAGGACGCACGAGGGTGCCCTGGGACGCACGAGGGCGCACTGGGACGCAGAGACGTGCCCGCCCGCGGTACACCGGTGTGCAAGAGGTTAAAGTGCATTATCCACTCCTTCTGTTAATGAAAAAGTGGACATATTGCTTAATTGGGATGTAAACTTCATTCTGCACAAGAAAGGCTTTATCTATTATTTTTCTTCCTAAATTTCGATCTGGTCTTCAGTTGCCGCGCCTGGCTCGGCTGAAAGGCAAGCACTGCGAGCGCAGGACCTTAGCACACCAAAGTCATGCAACACAATTATTCCTTATTCCTGTCACATTTATGAAATGTGATACTGTCATACCATTCTCAGATATGAAGCTTTATTGAAATGTCTTGGTCCTGTAATGTAAATTCAGGTAAACACCGCACCGGGCGGTGCGGTGGCGCAGTGGTTAGCACTGCACCAGCACAGCAACTCACCCTTGGCCGGGGGATCCCTGGTTCGATCCCAGCCCCTGACCAACAGTGATCTGTGTGGAGTTTGCATGTTCTCCCTGTATCTGCGTGGGTTTACTCCGGGATTTCTCCGGTTTCCTCCCACAGGCCAAAAACATGCAGGTTAGGTTAATTGAAGACTCTAAAGTGGCCCTAGGTGTGGATGTATGTGTGAATGGTTAAGGGATAGCGCCGTACCGTGGCTGCTTCATCCATCCAGGTGGATGCCCTCAATTTCCCCTCTGGGGATCAATAAAGTATACAAAATCAAAAAAAAATTTTTTTTTTCAAGAATCAAAGTCAGGTAAATTGATCTTCATTATGTCAATGTTAGTGTCACTTGTTTTACTTGGCTTCGGGTCTGCTTGTCACATTTTGTGGTCCACCTGTGAGGTCCTCCTCCAGTGCCTCGCCGCTACTGGCCACCACAACCCTGCCTCCGCCAATGGCTGTGATGTCCAGTTTGATGACAAACGTCACATTCCCCTTGCCGCAGCCAGCTCGTCCCACACCTCCCCCAGTCCCCCCTTCAACACAGGGGTCCAGTGTTGGTGCCACCCTGAAAAAATAGAATCGGGGGAAGCTCTGCCCCCCCTTTGCGTCAGTAATCACACAAACAAGAGTTCAATTTTTCTTCTCATAAACATTCTGAGCAGTACTCTTGTAACCCCTCAACTTTTGTTTTTTAAGTTTAACACTGCGCGTTATAATGCTGGTGAAAATTAAAATTTTTGCTGTAATGGGAGAGATGTTCCTTCTCCCCTTTTTAATTGGTTTGAACGCTTCCCAATTATCTGCAGAAGAGATCATGGTGATATGTCAACCGGGCAGCAGTCCAGCTTCTCTGCTTAGACTGCTGTCCCTGTGACTGGTAAAGGATGGATAGATGGAGTTTGAGGGCTTAAATTCCACAAGGTGCTTCACATGCACTACGTTATTCTAGAAAAATGTTTTAGTGCAATGACTGTTATCGCTTTTCTCGAGCTATTAAGCCTATTCCATTTCCTTTTAAAGAAAATTTTGCAGAATACAAATTGTCTAAATTATTTAAATGAGAGACAGACTTGAACTTTCTGAGTTCCTTTTCTAAGTTGAAATTTAAGCATTATAGTATTTAAGGATTAACATGAACTTGTTTTCTTTGCATTATTTGATCCAGAAACTCCTCAAAAGCAACATCTTTGTTTTCTTTTTGGATAGCTGCCTTTTCCTCTAAATAAATACCATAAATGATATATTGATATTTAATTTTGGTGAGTTATTTTCAGTATGTTAGAGAAAAATAAAATGGTTCCTTTTACTGCAGCACATTCTTATAAATAGTAAAACAAAAAAGTGATGATTTTATAGTATTCCAGTAGTGATTTTCATAGCTGCCTGTCCACACAAAGTCCCTTACCCATACATTGTTTATTACAATCTGAACTTTCACAAAGTCTCTCATTTATTTAAATTCACAAGACAGTAAACCAACCAATTTGTCATTATAATAACCACACAATCAAATCTAGTCAGAGCCCAGTATTGGGACTATTTCCTCTTTTTTTTTAAGTCTTGCAATCCTTCAGAGCTTTGCTGTTTTGTCATGAACAGTAAAAGGATAAAAGTTTTAAAATCACATAATCATTCATTAAGACTGACTTTCCTATTTAAAAGAGAACAGGTGGTAAAGAAACATTAAAACATCTGCTTGATCATTAGCAGCCTCAGTTAAATCATATGCATAAACAACATTTTCATTATTACCTGGTTTGTGGTTTGACTCGTGCCATATAAGCTGTATTTAAAGCTTTTCAATCATTGGGTATTATTTAGTGACAGTATTATTCCATAATCTCCAGTATAATTAGTCACACTGATGATGATTGCAGAGATAGATATGCATACACTTTTACTTAACTCTTTGGCATCCGGTGCGGCCACTCTGGACAGGAGGGGTGGATGCGGGCAGAGGCGGGGTGACAGGCAGGGCCATGGCTTAGCAGCAGAAGAGCGCGGAGGAGGAGGATGAGGAGGGACCAAAGTGCAGCCCCCCTCCTCACGCCAGACCATGCAGGGAAGAAGAGATACATATATTAGTCTGGTCTGTTCCTCTTACCATGGGTAATTTATCAACAGGCTTTAACCTCACCGTCAGTCCGTTGCCCCTTTTTCCCTGTGAAGTTCACTGTTGCCCCTTGGTCAGAGAGATGATGCAACTGTGAGCTAATAAAAAAATTGTACTGGTACTTCAAAAAAAAAAAAAAATTAATAAAATAGCCCAATGCTGTTTATCTGCACTCAGGTATCCTAAAAAGTAAAGACCCAAATTTTCCTACCCTGCTAGCAGGCAACTGAACCCAAAATAAGGAAAGAAAAGAACTCTGGCAATTGAGAATGTTGGCTAAAACATTCTGCCAATAGATCAACATTGGATTGCTTGGCACAAGTAATTTTCATAAAGCCAATGAAAACCCTCAAAATTTGTAAACCAAAGAAATTACTGTCAAAGCTCCCTTGAAATAAAAGCAAGCTTTGCGAAAATACCCATTTTTTCTCTTTCCCTGTGTCTCCTTCACTCAGATCACACGTTAAGCAGCAGTTTCAAACACACGGGCCCACAACACTCACACACACATATGCAGCTCTCTCTCACTCCCTGATTCACTCCAAGGTCACTGTTAGGCAGCTGCACACAGCTGCAAGCTTCAGATTAACACACACACACACACACACACACACAGTATGTTAGTAAAACAGTCTGGAAATCACTTAAAGCAAGCTGATATGGCAACCCAAGTTAGAAAAACTCACAAATTCGGCAACCACACGCTCTCATGTCAACTTTTTTTTCACCACTGTGAGAATACGATTCATTTTCTCCCCAGAATTATCACTTGGAAACTCCCATACACTGATTCACCACTTTATACACAGCTTTATCATTACCCCGTGAGACAATAATCACGTAACTATCCTTTTACACTTCACAATGACCAAAAAACCACAATAACAGCTTCAAACCTCCGTGGCACCTGCTTCTTCCACCCCTGCGGAATTTCCTTTTTCTCCCTTGCCAGGACAAACCCTAAAATACACAAATAAACAATTAGACAAACTGCAGTAATTTTTTTTTTATACCAGCGCTATTTTAAGGTCAGCCTTCATCAACGCTCACTCGTGATGACAGAGAAGATCTCACATTGATGGACTATCATAGCTCACTCGTGATGTTAAGAAATAAGATCTCACTATGACTCCGGCGCGTCACAACAATTCCTGGTCCACTTACTGCAATTCATAACATGTGCTATCCTTCGCAGCTTTGACTACCGGGACCACCGAACCTCTACTTCGTCGAACAGAACTCTTTTGGGCTGCCCCGAACCAAACCTCGTTCGGGCTGCGCCAGACAGAAAACGTTCAGACTTTGCAGTATCAAACGCTCAGTTTCGCAAACATAAACATACACGTATTTAACCCCACTGGGACTCAAACCCAGTGTCAATCCTCACTGGGACTCAAACCCAGTGTCAATCAATGTATAAATGTACTCACACTCAATCCCACCTGTAGGGTTCTAGATCCATCACCGGGTCCGCTCCAGCATCCCCAGACCAGATGCCTCACTGAAGCCAAAACCGAGTCTTTGGGCTCGGCGCCAGAGGACTTTCGATCAGCTGTGCACCTGCTGAGATCGGGCAGAGGCGCCGGAAGCAGGACGGGGTTATCTGGGTCCCTGTTCGTAGCACCAAAAATGTTAGAAAAATCTCTATATTAAAATTAATCTGATTCAAAAAACCAGGCAGGATCTTGAGATATGAGATTTATTCCGCTGGCCAGGAGAAGTCACATGATGCAGCTCCAAGTCTACACACATGCACACTTCTGGCTCAGTCACCCATTGTTCAAACTTTTAAAGCTGTGTTATCCGTAAAGATTGTCCACGGTAACATAGAGATTGTCCTTGAGTACATCTGGCAAGATAGGATACATCGTCCTTATCTTGCTCCCAGGAAACACGGAGCCAGCACACTCTCAGTCACACAGAACTAAACATCATAATCAGTACAGCTGCGCAATTACAATTGCTAACTCAGACATACGCACAGACTGGGGCTACTGAAGGCCACATATGAGCAATATAAAACTCACAAATATATATCAGACATGGACATATAAAACAACAACATAGAATAATATGGAATTTTTCTTTCAGATTTTTATGAAATTTTCATCACAGGTAGCCCTTGGGCCAAGGATGGACCAGTTACATTTTGGGTCAAATCCAGGTCAGTACACACACTCTGGATTATCCCTCCCCCCTTTGTTAAGTCTTGTATATGTGTATAGCCCAGGCCTGCTGAAAGGTGAAGTGACACGTACTTGTGCCTTTTGACCTTTGACCCCAATGTAGCAACATTTAATTATAAGGTACAAATATTATTTAATTTATACCCAGAGGTGTATGTGGAAACGGAGGTTTACCTCAAGTTCAGGCACACACCGAAAAAACTTGTTTTTGGGGCACCAGTCCACAAGCTTGGGCAATTTATTAATAACTAATCTTTATACCTTCAATCAATCAGTCTCAAATATTTGTGAATTCTACCGGGTGACTTTAGAAGCTAACACAGGAAAAGAAATCAACAGAAACTTCCATATACTGCTTACAGTTTTAATGATCAGACTCAGATTAAATGACATTACATTCAACGGATTTGTTGGTAAAGTGAAATGACCAAGTATTAAGCATCACATTCAGCTTGTAACTGATTACTGAGCAACAGAGTGTAATCACATTTGTGGAACCAAGGAAACCTTAGTATGAATTTGTAAATGTGATGAAAATGTACACTGAAATAACTGTAACAAAAATATAAAGAAAATTGGACGCAAATTTTATGAAGAAAGTCATAAAAGCTAATTACATGGAAAAGAAATTCTGAGTTAAGAAAATAAAAGTTTAAAAGTTTAAAGTTTAAAATAAAAGTTCTGAGTTAAGAAAATAAAAACGGAATTTAATGAAAAGAGGAATACAGTGGTACCTCTACTTACGAACGTCTCTACATACGGAATTTTCAGGTTACGACACGCCTCAACGGGAAAATATTGCCTCTTGTTACGAACGAAATTTCAGGATACGAAAGGCAAAAAAGTACGTGCTCCTCGCAGCTCCCGTAGTTTACCGAACGTAAACATACCTGTAGCTGCTCTGCCATTGGCTATCGCCTAGCATCTTCCTGGTATCCCATTGGCCACGAAGTGTTCGGGCAGTTTTACGTGTGTGTACAGTACAGAATTAACATTTATTCGCTATGGGCCCCAAGAAAGTGACGGAGATAAGTGGAAAAGGAGAAAAGAAGAAGAGAGTTTTTTTGTCCATACAAACAAAGAAGGAGATAATCGAAAGGTATGAAAAGGGGATGCGTTTGGTTGATCTCGCCAAAGAATATGGCCGTAATACATCAACGATCAGCACGGTATTAAAACAAAAGGAAGCCCTTACAAGCCGACAAAAGCAAACGTCCTTGGATCGTTTCTTCACAAAACGTCAGGCAAAAACCACTGATGAGACGATAGCAGTTAAAAGGTAAATGAACATAATTTTTATAATTCTTTCTCTTTTATTATTCTCTTTTATTATTCTTTCTCTCATTTTAAACTCTCATTTTATGTTTATTGTGCAGTAATCTAATTGTAACATGTATTTGTTACATGTTTTGATGCATTTTTATGATTTATAAAAAATTTATGCCCGAATTTTGGGGGGCTTGGAATGAATTACGGTATTTACATGTAAAATGCGCCTCTACTTACGGAATTTTCACATTACGAGAATACTTCCGGAACGAATTAATTTCGTAAGTAGAGGTACCACTGTATTATTTCTCTTTAATTCTAAGCTCTGATCAGAGTTATGAACTAGTTTTAAACCTGAGAAAAATTATGGCATACTTAAGGCAATAGACATCGCATTAACTCAGCAGATGAAACAAAGGAATCTTGCTCACGTGATCTGGATACGTTTTTTTTGGCTTCTAGCTTAATCCAGGAGCTGAAGCTTTATTTGAAGATTATACCGGAGAAGATCTGCCAGCAGATATTTCTTCCCAGGGCAGTAGTCAGGAGCTGAGGTCCGGTGACGCTGATAAGGCTGTTGGCTGCGGAGCATGCCATGTGGAACAACATGAGAATCTTTCACGGCCCGGAAGGTGACGGAACTGAACTGAAGGCAGATTGAAGTGAGTAAATTTAATTATTAATGGTTTACAGACGTCTCATGCCGGTTCGAGTTTGGTCCTTGTAATTAGGCGTAAAAGTTGAGATAAGGTTGCGCCGGTTTGAGTCCAGTCATTGTAATTACGTGTAAAAGTTGAGATAAGGTAGCGCCGGTTCGAGTCCAGTTGGGCAAAGTACTGCGGTTATACAGAACTGCTCGGTGAAAATGCATTTTTACTGGAATTTAGTTTGAGTCTAAATCTGGGAAATAAGCGCGCGGAAGGATACAGAGTACCATGGAGTGATATCAACGTCCAAAGAAAAAATACAGAAGAAAAAACAAATTAGAGAAAACAAAGGAAAAAATGGTTATAATAAGAAATAGCTTCAAAATAAAGACAAATAACTTTAATATAATAAGGAATAACCTTAATATAACAACAATAACTAAAATATCATAAGATATAACTTAAAATAAGCTTAAAATAGCCTTTAAAGTAAGATAATAAAAAATTAAAATAAATAACTGCAGTTTGTTTGTTTATTTTTTAAATAAAAACATCTGTAGGGTTTTACTTTGATGGAAAATGGGAAACTCTCAAAACAGCAATTTCCATATATAAAAATGAGGCAAAAATATGGTGATGAAAGTGTCTGGCTGGAGCCTATCTGGTCTGAAATGGGTTTTCCAGAGGGAAGATCATTTAGTCTCCATCACTTACATTATCGGAAAGAAAAGTTAGATGAGAAAAAGCAGAAAATAAGAATGTATGCTAAATAAAAGAGAGCTCCTTCCATCTAAATAAATTATGACATCATGTACATGAAAAGTAAATTAGTTTCATAGGACACTGTGTGAGAATGTGTTTGTATGAAAATGTGTGAGAACGTGTACACAAAAAGTTATAAAAGTGAAAACAAAAGCCTAATTGCTAATTATACAGTTGATATTTATTTTGTCAACAGTATCTGGTTTGAATCAATTAGTATGGGCTATTAAAATGCTCATATGACCCCAAGCATTAGAGCAAAGTCAGAAGGATTTGAAATAAATGAATAAATATTAGAAGAAAAAAATTGAAACTAGGGTCTTATGGATGTACTGTATTTTTCTTTAAATGAATGTGTTTTTGTCATGTGTCTGAGGTCCAATGTCATCCCAGACTTCAGACACAATTTACTGTTGTATTTTGTATCTCTGTTTTGTCTGCTTAGTTGTCTAGTTATTCTGTGTTCTGTTTCTGCCCCTCTCTCTCCAAACACTCCCCCACGGGCTGTTCAGCCTGCTGTTGCAGTGAGAAGCTCGTAATCAGCACACCTGTTGCAGCTACTTACCTGTCTCCACTCAATGTCATTAGTGCACTGTGTATTTATTGACATAATTATCGGCTCAGGTAAGATTCAACAGCTTTATTCAACAGCAAGGGTGTTTGGGTGCGTGTATGTGATATGTTTATGGATTTGTGGATTGACAGGGAGCGGCGAGTTGTGACAGTACTCCCCCCCCCAGCAGCGCCTTCTGGCGCTGGCTTGTCCAGGTGCGCCCGGTGGAACTCCGTGATGAGATCTCTATCCAGCACAAAAGAAGAGGGCACCCAGGACCTCCACTCTGGGCCATATCCTTCCCAGTCCACCAGGTACTGCAGCCTGCGACCTCGACGCCGGGAGTCCAGGATGGATGCAACCCCCCAAGCCGGGTGGCCGTCGATCATCATGGGAGCGGGTGGAGCCTTAGGGGGCGGACAGAGTGGGTCGGAGATCACGGGCTTGACCTTAGACACATGAAAAGTGGGACAGACACGGAGGGAGGGGAGGAGGGCCAAACGCACAGCCACCGGGTTGACAATTTTGGAGACGGTGAAGGGACCGATGAAGCATGGAGCCAGCTTCCTCTTCTCGGCCTTGAGATTAATGTCCCGGGATGACAACCAGACCTGTTGGCCCACCTGGTAACTGGGGGCCGGCTTCCTGTGGCGATTAGCTGTGGTGCTGTTGCGCGCCGCAGTGCGTAAAAGCGCCTCACACACCCTAGTCCACAAGCTCCGGCAGCGTCTCAGATGCGCCTGGATGGACGGAACGGCCAACTCACTCTCCTGCTCGGGAAACAAGGGGGGGTCGTAGCCCAACGACGCCCAGAAGGGGGACATCCCGGTAGCCGATGACCGTGTCGCGTTGTGGGCATACTCCACCCAGGCCAGGTATGAGCTCCAGGAGGATGGGTTGGAGGAGGTGATGCAGCGCAGGGCAGCCTCCAGCAACTGATTGGCGCGCTCACACTGCCCGTTGGATTGAGGGTGGTGACCGGAGGAGAGACTCACCGTGGCCCCCAGGGCGTTGCAAAAGCACTTCCACACTTGGGACACGAACTGGGGCCCCCGATCGGATACGACGTCCACTGGGATCCCGTGCAGCCTGACCACATGTTGGACAAGGATCGGCCGTCTCTCGTGCCGAAGGGAGACCCCGGAGCGGCACAAAGTGGGTGGCCTTGTTGTAGGTGTTGGAGACAGGGAGACCTGTAACGAAGTCGAGGGTGATGTGTGACCAGGGCCTGCCCGGGACCGGCAGGGGCTGGAGTAGGCCCGCGGGGGGGGGGGGGAATTCGGGGTCTTGTTAGTAGCACACTGGGGGCAAGCCCAGACGTAATTGGCGACATCCTTTTGGAGACTGGGCCACCAGAAAGAGCGCTGAAGGAGGTCCACCAGTCGGGAGACGCCAGGGTGACAGGCGAGCTTGGATGTGTGGGCCCAGTGAATGACCTCCCCCCGAACTGCTGATGGAACAAAGAGCCTCCCATCCGGGCCGCCGCCAGGGTCCAGTTCAGTCTCCAGCGCCCTCCGGATCTTGTCCCTGATGGACCAGGAAACTGCCCCCACAACACACGAACTGGGCAGGATGGTGTGATCCAGCTCCTCCGGGGCCTCAGGGGCAAACTGTCTAGACAGGGCGTCGGGCAACCCATTCTTGGAGCCTGGACGGTAGGTGATTGTGAACTGGAACCGAGCAAAGAAGAGGGACCAGTGCGCCTGGCGGGCATTCAGACGCCTGGCTGACCTCAAATACTCTAGGTTCTTGTGGTCCGTCCAAACCACAAAAGGCTGAGCTGCCCCCTCCAGCCAGTGACGCCACTCCTGCAGCGCAAGCTTAACAGCCAGAAGCTCCCTGTCGCCGACGTCATAGTTACGCTCAGCTGCCGACAGGCGCCGGGAGAAGAAGGCGCAGGGCCGCTTGACTCCATCCACCGGTGACCGCTGGGAAAGCACCGCCCCCATCCCCGTGTCAGATGCATCCACCTCCACCAGGCACTGCAGCGCGGGGTCAACCTGGGTCAGGACCCGGGAGGAGAACTCCGTCTTCAGGGTCTCGAACGCGGTCGCTGCCTCCTCGGTCCACTGGAAGGGCACCTTGGGAGAGGTGAGGCGGGTCAGGAGAGAAACAATGGCACCAAAGTTGGGAACAAAGCGACGGTAGAAATTGGCAAAGCCGATAAACTGCTGCACCTGTTTCCTGGAGGTAGGTGTGGGCCACTCGACCACCGCTTTAACCTTAGCGGGGTCGAGGAGGATCTGGTTATGGGAAATAATGAAACCCAGGAAAGAGGTGGTCTTGGCATAAAACTCACATTTCTCCGCCTTGATGTAAAGTCTGTTCTCCAACAGCCGCTGCAGAACCCGCCTCACGTGGGCCGGGTGCTCCTCCCGAGACCTGGAGAAGATGAGAATGTCGTCCAAGTACACAAAGACGAAGACCCCCAGGAAATCTCGCAGGACATCGTTGATGAGCCGCTGGAAGATGGCGGGAGCGTTGGTGAGCCCAAACGGCATTACTAGGTATTCAAAGTGGCCGCTGGGCGTCCGAAAGGCCGTCTTCCACTCATCGCTCTCCCGGATCCGGATGAGATGGTAGGCGCTGCGGCGGTCTAACTTGGTGAACCAGGTGGCCCCCTGGAGGGAGTGGAAGGCGGTGTCCATGAGTGGCAGGGTGTACCTATCCTTCACTGTGATGTCGTTGAGAGCTCTGAAGTCGATGCACGGACACAGGGACCCATCCTTCTTTGAGATGAAGAAGAAGCCGGCACCGAGCGGGGACGAGGAGGAGTGAATGATCCCAGCGCTGAGCGACTCCCTGATGTAAGTGTCCATTGCTTCACGTTCAGGAGCAGAAAGGCTGTAGAGGTGGCCAGATGGTAATGGCGCCCCCAGGTGGAGGTTTATGGCACAGTCATATGGACGGTGAGGAGGAAGAGACATCGCCTTGGACTTGCTGAACACGAGCCCAAGTTGTGGAACTCCGGGGGCACCAGGGTGAGGTCCAGAGGAGAGGAGACTGGAGCAGGCGGATGAGAGGATGGGGCGCAAGCCGCAAACTGGAGACAGGTGCCCATGCAGAAAGAACTCCATGAGAGGACACTTCCGGATTGCCAATCGAGCACAGGGTTGTGTAGGCGCAGCCACGGGTAACCCAGGACAGGACAAACAGGCTAAGGTCTTCTTGGTGGTTGCCAGAAACTATAATTGGCACCGGACTGGTGCGGTGTGTCACTACTCCCAGGGGTGAGCGAGAAAGGGTGACAAGGTTGAGAGACGCTGACAACGGTTGACAGGGAATACCCAAACAGGTTGCCAGGCTCTTGGAAATAAAGCTTTGCTCTGCCCCTGAGTCCACCAGTGCGTGAGTGAGGTGCCTGGTGAAGTTGTGGCAAAATCTGATGGGCAAGGAACAATTCGTGAGGGGATTTGGCCGATTAGTGTCCGCGAGGCCCCCTACAGTGACTCGCGGACCCCCCCGTTTGGCTTGACCGGGGATTGCTCCACGGTATGCTGGTCGCCTCCGCAATACATGCAGAGGCCCAGCTCCCGGTGGCGTTGTCTCTCCGCTAGAGGGAGCCTGGTTCGCCCGACCATCATCGCCTCTGGCTCATCGGCGGACTCCGGAGTGGGTAACGCCACGGGGTGAGACTGAGGGGCACGGGAGGAGAATCCGCGCGGGCAGCTGACTGACTTCTGCTCGGCGGCCCGCTCCCGCAGCCTGTTATCCAAACTAATGGTCAGAGAGATTAGCTTGGACAGTCGCCCTGGAAGATCCCGGCTGGCCAACTCATCCCGCAGACCAGAACTGAGGCTGCGGAGGAAGATGCTGCAGAAGGACGCCTCCCCCCAGCCAACCTCCTCCGCTGCCACCCGGAAGTCAACAGTGTAATCCGCTGCCGATCGGCTGCCCTGTTGGAGGCTAAGGAGCCGGTCAGCGAGGACGCTGTCACGACGCGAGTGGTCAAACACCTCGAGGAAGTCCCGCACGAACTGGTCATAGGAGAGGTTCGCGTAGCTGGGCTTCGACATGACGGCATAAGCCCAAGCTAACGCTCGCCCCTCCAAGAGATTAGCCAAGTAACCAATTCAGCTGTGGTCTGAAGGAAAATCCCCGGGAACGCACAGGAACACCAAATCACATTGTAAGATGAACCCCCGTGCCTCAACGAGCTTCCCGTTGAAGCGAGCGGGAGTTGGGATCGGAGTGAGCCGGGTTGGTGCTCCCGAGCTAGGCTGGCCAGCCGCGGAGGCAGCCGAAGCTGACCCGCCATGATGAGCCGGGGGGAACGCCTGCTGGGGGTCAAGACAGTCCAACCGGTGAGTTATCATGGTCAACTGATTTAGTATCACCTGCTGTTGATGAGCTATTAAATCCACCCCAGCCTCGAGGGTGGAAAGACGGCGTGCGAGCCCGCTGTCCAATGGGTCGCTCTGCTGGAGCTGTACTGACATAATTATCGGCCCAGGAAACACGCACGCAGGCTCAGGTAAGATTCAACAGCTTTATTCAACAGCAAGGGTGTTTGGGTGTGTGTATGTGATATGTTTATGGATTGTGGGTGGACGAAGAGAGTCGGGAACAGAGCAGCACGCCGTGCAGCCAGGCAACCCTATGGAAAGAGAGGAGACAGGAATATGAGCTGGGATTAACCAAACGGAGAGATATATTGAATATGGCTTACTTGCAGGTGGGACGGTGGCTGGCGTTGGCTAAGGATCTTCGGCCTGGAAGACAGCGTTCTGCTGCGCACACGACGAGGCGTGATGAGGAGATGAAAGGAGATGGCGATGACGGGAGAATCCGCCGCCAGGGAATCCACCTGTGCACAGGGGAGAGGCTGGTAGACAGGTAAGTGGTTAAACAGCTTACGTGCTGTAGAGAAGGTCGGCAGGACGGGAAGAGACAATCCTGCTGAGGGCTTGAGCGCGTAGAAACACAGACGGCTCCAGACCGATGCTCTGGGCCGAGTGGGCTAAATGGCCCGTGATTGACGAGGCGCAGGTGTGTGCGCAGCTGAGGTGGATGACAGGGAGCGGCGAGTTGTGACATTTATTCCTTGTTAGTTGTATCACTCGTTGTTGCGGTGTTAGTCTGTATCCTGCACGTAGTCAGCTTTCCGTGTTCAGTCATCACTCTGTGTTTGGTCTACTCACCCTTCGACTTCGTTTGGTGTTCTTTTTCCCCAGAGCCCAGCGTTTCTCCGAAACACACTATGTAAGTCTTCTTTTTTCAGTTCATGTTTCTTGTTTTCCCCCAGCTGCCAGCTATACCCTGGGGCATGACGTGAACTCTTTCCTCATAGCCAAACAAAGTCTTCTGAACCGTGTTCACCTGTTGTGTAGCTTATTATTTTGTTGCTTATGTTGGACACTTTTTGTACCACTGACTCTTTGTTTAATAAAACACACACTTCACCTGCAAGTGGGCTCACCTCCTCTCATCCGTGCGCTGCATAAAAGCGCACGGATGTCTTGACAGCGCACATGACAGTTTTCTTCTTCTGATTTTTATTTTTCTCTTCTCGACATACCTTTTTGCCGGTTTTGGATTTTTAGTAATAATTCTGTAGCTCACATTTTACATTTTATTTCCACTTTTATTGTTAAACTTGTGACTTTATTTAAGGTCCAAGGATGCAGAAATTCATATGGCCCTATGAATCTAAGCAGAAAACATTTTTTATTTTATTTTGGTTTATTTTGTTTTAGGTTCATTGTGGTTCATAAAGCAAACATGAAACTCCCATCACATTATTCTGCACAAGCAGTTGAATTAGTTGCTCTAACTGAAGCTTGTAAATTAGGCCGGGAAAAGCACTCACAGTATACACTGACAGTCAATATGTTGTTTTTTTTTTTTGCACAGTCACAGGAAAACATGCCTCAGCATCTCTTCTTTTGACATTAACAGAACAACTATCACATGACATGCTCACTAACGCCCAGGAAACATCACCACAAGCTGCAATTTACCACTGGATTTAAAAAAAGGGCAATATCCATCCACCCATCTTCTGCTTAATCCTTTTTGGGTTGCGGGGGGGCTGGAGCCTATCCCAGCATCTTTGGACGAGAGGCAGGGTACACCCTGGACAGATCGGCAGTCCATCACAGGGCCAACACAGAGAGACAAACAACCATTAACTCTTACAGTCATATCTAAGGACAATTTAGAGTCCCCAGTTTTTGATGCCAATTAACCTAACTTGAATGTTTTTTTTTGTGGGGGTTTTTTTGGCATGTGGAGGAAACCGGAGAAATCCCGGAGTAAACCCACGCAGACACGGGGTGAACATGCAAACTCCACACAGATCACTATTGATTGGGGGCTGGGATCGAATCCAGGATTCCCCGGCCAAGGGTGAGTTGCTGGATGGATGGATGGATGGGGCAACATAATAGTATCATTTATCAAGGTATATATTATGACCTAATTTACCCTTTTCATTGTACTCAATAATCTTGTAATTTTACACATTTTTGAATCATTTTCAAGGAATCACATATTTTAATTGTATTAAGACAGTAACCTCACAGACTGACACCCACAACAGAGAAACAGTGGCATTTTACTTAAGTCCTAGTTTTAATTTTCATGTGGATGATATATGAACAGAATATACGTACATCTCAGGAATCTTTTTCTCCTTTGTTGTTGCTTTGTTGTGCTATCTTTGTCTCATTGCTTCCCTCACCCCAGCATCATCACCCAGTGTCAACATTGATGTCATCACTAAATCCATCCATCAACCAGCACTATAGCATACACACTTCCTGAATGAGCAGCCCTCTGGCACAATGGACTAAGAACTTTCTTGCTAGTCACCGGTGGGTGGCTGAAGACAACAACAGGCCAGTACAGTGATCCCTCACTTATCGTGGTTAATGGGTTTCAGAACCGACCGCGAAAAGTGAAAAACCGCGAAGTAGCATCACCCCTAATGACGTCATCCATAAATAATACGTACATTCATTCTCTCACTCTCTCTCTCTCATATGATACATGTGTGTGTGTGTGTGTGTACGTGTACATACATACGTAGATGTAAATAAAGTGTACATAAATATGTTTTTAGAACTCTTTTATTCTTATAACAAGATACGTAACTCAAGATGAAAATGATTTACTGCACAGGTTAATGAGAGCTTTACTGCTCCTCAGGTGACGCCTCATCATCAGGTGCTAGAGGCGCAGGATCATCGAGGGCAGCTTCCGATAGAGCTGGAGAAGCTGCAGGAGGCGGCGTAGTGGCTCGACGGGAAGACTATTTCGCACAAAATGGCACAAGAGAACAGCAAAAAGTTCCACGCGGCGAGACTAAAAGTAACACGAGCGATAAAGAGCAATGAATGCGGTCTTCCTTCCCTTCATGGACGCTCGGCAGGGAGAGGAGGTGGGTGAAACGTCTCGGCCAATCAGCTTGCGGGGTGAAACGTCTCGGCTAATCAGCTTGCGAGATTTCCGAGCCGAGCCAACACGAGAACAGCGAACAGAGAGGTGGATTTTTTGAGTTGTGCGGCTCTCCGTGTTGATACCTGATGGTCTAATGTAGTCTCCCTGCCTTCTGCTAGCGCCCACCCATTATTTCTCAATTTTGAATTTTTGATGAATATTTTTGAAAAATCCGCGATGCACTGAGGGCGCGAAAGGTGAAGCGCGAAGTAGCGAGGGATCACTGTATTGCTTTGCTTGTGGCAATTGCCTGTAACCAAGAACTGCTGAGTGACAAACATAACTCCACATCTGTGTACTTCGTTTGTGGCAGTTGTTGCGTCTAAAATGCTTTAACCCCCAGTTCTTTTATACTAAGACCAAATAACCAGACTGAGAGATGAAGTATACTTTCACTTATTTTACTGAAAGTGAGATATGGATTCAAGCAGCGCTGGAACACAACTCTTTAGGCAAATACCCCGAGAGAGTGTTACCCAAAAAGTGGACCCTATAGTTTTTATAAAGCTTAACCACTCCCTCATGCAAGGGGGAGGGGTTTTACCTCATTGTATCAATACATTTCCGCTTATGTGGCAGCTTGGCTGTGTGCAGAAGTGATTCTAACTGATTTCAGCAAATGAATTATAGGGTGTAAACTAAACTCTGCAGTGTAGCGTGTGAAGCAAGCAGATAAAGAAGTGTGAGAAAGACAGAGCAATCATGTCATTTTACCGACAATACCCCCTGTTGAGGTGTCCTATTAGGGCACCTCACTATCTATCTATCTATCTATCTATCTATCTATCTATAACCTAGTAACCTAAACTTACGTTTTTGCATCTCCCCCTGTTGAGATGGGTCTAAACCCATCTCATAACCCTATTCTATCCCCTGTGTGTAGTGTTTCTAAAGTTCCATATGTACGTGATGTCCTCTTTCCGGCAGTCATTTGGACCTGCCTCCCCTGAGGTCACCATTTCTCCAGAGGACATCGGGTGTGGTGCAGACATTATGAGTCAATATAGCTAGCAATCCTATATGTGTAAAATATATTCAAAACTAAACTATCTTCATCTATGCATATATATGAATATATGTAAAGATGCATATATGCATATATGAATACATTCATATACATGCATCTATTCTTTCGTTAATCATTTATCACAAAGGAAACCTGTAGGGCAGAAGCACAACAAAGCAAAATCTAACACCATGTTAATGTGCATTGTAGACCCTATTGCAGACCCTAAACTATCTCCTCGGCGTCTTCTAGATCCCCATCTAGGTTCAGTCATGGCACAACCTCTTCATCGTCCTGGCAATAGGAGAGCAGGCGGGCAGCTTCCTGGACCCCTTGATATGGAGGTGGATCCTTGGAAGAGAGGGCCACTAAAAGAGATCTTTCTTTTATTTTTTTATTTTTATTCTTTAATCATGGGAATACAACAACATCCATAAAAAACAAAGATCAATAAACTAATAATTATACTTATAAGGGCTCCTTAAATTATTTTTTCCCCATTTGCCAAATATATTATCAAACCAACTACCTACAAGATTATGAATGCCAGATTAAGCTTTATTGAGCTTTTAGCTCTTATAAAGATTTTCATTTTTTTAAATTTAAGCTATACTTTACAATAATTTTATTAAAAATATGCAACTCATGGATTTTATAACTATTTTAGTAAGTTGATTGATTAATTATGCAAAAGGTTTTTCTTTTTCTTTTTTCTAAACATTAATTGTGACATAATGCACGGCTCAGGAGACACACACGCAGGCTCGGAGTAGATCCAATAGCTTTATTAACAACAAGAGTGTATGACTGCGTGTCTGTGAGATGATAATGTATTGGTGGTGGCATCTGCGTCAGGCACGGGGGCAGGAAGCCGTTCAGCCGGACAACCCTATGGGAGAAGCAGAGGGAGAAGGGTAACGGGCACCACACCAATAGAGGAGATAATAATAGTGACAGCTGGCTTACTTGGTCTGGGCAGGTGGCTGGCGTTAAGCAAGGGCGTAGCCCCGTAGACAGCGACCTGGAGCGCCTGAAGCGACAGCGAGGAGATGGTGGCAAGGGAACGTTGTCCGCCGCCGGGAAATCCACCTGTGCACAGGGAAGAAGGCTGGGAGGAAAAGGTAAGAGATGCTTACGTTGTATCTTGCTTGATGAAGGGGGTTCCTTGCAGCAAGAGATGCCGATGAGAACAGATGGCTTCAGGCCGAAGCCCAGGGCAAGGCGGCTTAAATCCCTCGCTGCTGACGAGGCGCAGGTGTGCGCACAGCTGGCACCGCTGATGAGCGGCGAGTCGTGACAGTACTCCCCCCTCTAGCAGCGCCTCCTGGCGATGGTTTCTCCGGGTGCGCTCGGTGGAACTCAGCGATGAGGGACGGATCCAACACAAATGAGGAGCGCACCCATTGCCTCCATTCAGGTCCGTAGCCCTCCCAATCCACTAAGTACTGCAACCCGTGACCCCGGCGCCGGGAGTCCAGGATGGTAGAGACTGTCCAGGCCGGATGGCCATCTATCATCCGGGGCGCGGGCTGCGCTGCAGGGGGAGGGCAGAGGGGGTTGGAGACCGCCAGTTTCACCTTGGAGACGTGGAAGGTGGGATGGATGCGGAGGGAGGGGGGAATAGCCACATGCACAGCCACCGGGTTGATAATCTTAGTGATGGGGTATGGGCCCATGAAACGTTGTGCCAACTTTCTCCTCTCACCCTTTAAAAAGACGTCCTGAGTGGACACGTAGACTTGTTGGCCAACCTGATAGGCAGGGGCAGGTCTCCTGTGCCGGTCCGCAGTGGATTTGCTGTGCTCCGCCATGCATAAAAGTGCGCTGCGCGCAGAAGACCAAATGGAGCGGCACCACCTGAGGTGCGCCCGGACTGAGGGGACAGTCAACTCGCTCTCCTGCGTAGGGAACAGAGGAGGATCGTAGCCCAGGGATGCCTTGAATGGGGACATCCCGGTGGCAGAAGAGCGGGCGGTGTTATAGGCGTATTCCACCCAGGCAAGGTGTGTGCTCCAGGACACAGGCTTGGATGCAGTGACGCAGCGGAGCGCAGCCTCCAGCTCCTGATTGGTCCGCTCACACTGCCCATTGGATTGGGGGTGATGGCCAGAGGAGAAGCTTACCTTGGCTCCCAGGGCGTTGCAGAAAGACCTCCAGACGTCCGAGGCAAACTGGGGACCTCGGTCCGAAAACACGTCTACCGGAATCCCGTGCAGCCAGACCACGTGCTGGATGAGGAGGTCCGCCGTCTCCAAGGCAGAAGGGAGCCCCCGTAATGGCACGAAGTGAGCAGCCTTGGAGAAACGATCAACGATGGTCAGGACTGTGTCGAAGGTGTTGGAGACAGGGAGACCGGTGACAAAGTCTAGGGCGATATGCGACCAGGGCCTACCAGGGACGGGCAGGGGCTGGAGCAGGCCCGCAGGGGGAGCATTACCTGATTTGCTGGTGGCACAGACGGGGCAGGCCCGGGCGTAGCGGGCAGCGTCCCTCCGCAGACCCGGCCACCAGAAGGAACGTTGGAGGAGGTCGATCATCCGAGAGGACCCAGGATGGCAGGTGAGCTTAGATGTATGAAGCCAGTGGATAACCTCCCCCCCGGACAGTGGACGGCACAAAAAGCCTCCCCTCCGGTCCGCCGCCAGGGTCCGGTTCCAATTCCTGCACCTTCTGGATCTTGCTCTCGATGTCCCACGAGACGGCCCCCACAACGCACGACCTGGGCAAGATGGTGTGGACAGGGTCTTCTGACGCCTCAGGGGCAAATTGCCTAGAGAGGGCGTCGGGCAGGCCATTTTTGGAGCCAGGCCTGAAGGTGATGTTAAAGCGAAACCTGGCGAAGAACAAGGACCAATGCGCCTGGCGGGCATTCAGACGTTTGGCAGATCTTAAATATTCCAAGTTCTTGTGATCGGTAAGTACCACAAACGGCAGGGCAGCCCCCTCCAGCCAGTGGCGCCACTCCTGAAGTGCGAGCTTGATGGCGAGGACCTCTCTGTCCCCCATGTCGTAATTACGTTCCGCCGGGGACAAGCGCCGAGAGAAGAAGGCGCAGGGCCGTTTGGCCCCGTTGGCAGGCGACCGCTGGGACAACACCGCCCCCACCCCCGTGTCCGAAGCGTCCACCTCAACGATGCATTGCAGCGCAGGGTCGACTTGGCTGAGAACCCGGGAGGAGGAAAACTCCGCCTTCAGCGCCTGGAAAGCAGCTGCGGCCTCTTCAGTCCACCGGAACGGGGTCTTAGGGGAGGTGAGGCGGGTCAGGGGACCGACGATGGCTCCAAAATTTGGGACGAAGCGGCGGTAGAAATTGGCAAACCCAATAAACTGTTGTACCTGCTTCCTAGATGTAGGAGTGGGCCACTCTACCACCGCTTTAACCTTCGCTGGGTCCGAGAGCACCTGGTCCTGAGAGATGACGAACCCCAGGAAGGATGTAGTCTTGGCGTAGAATTCACATTTTTCCGCTTTAACATATAACCTGTTCTCCAGCAGCCTCTGAAGGACCCACCTCACATGGACCCGGTGCTCGTCCCTGGATCTGGAGAAGATGAGGATATCATCCAGGTAGACGAACACGAACAGGCCGATGAAATCCCGGAGGACGTCATTAATAAGGCGCTGAAAGACGGCTGGAGCGTTGGTCAACCCGAATGGCATAACCAGGTATTCAAAATGACCGTTCAGGGTACGGAAGGCTGTCTTCCACTCGTCTCCCTCCCGGATCCGGACGAGGTGGTATGCGCTGCGAAGATCCAGCTTAGTGAACCAAGTCGCCCCCTGGAGGGAGTGGAAGGCGGTGTCCATTAGGGGCAAGGTGTAGCGGTCCTTCTCCGTGATGTCATTGAGGGCACGGTAGTCAATACAAGGACGAAGGGAGCCGTCCTTCTTGCCCACGAAGAAGAACCCAGCGCCTAATGGAGATGATGAGGGGCGGATGATTCCAGCACTCAGCGACTCCTTCAAATAGGTGTTCATCGCCTCCTTCTCCAGCGCTGACAGGCTGTAGAGACGTCCCGAGGGTAAGGGTGCCCCCTGGCAGATGTTAATAGCGCAGTCATAGGGCCGGTGAGGAGGAAGGGACATCGCTTTGGATTTGCTGAAGACCATGCCCAGGTCGTGGAACTCCGAGGGCACCAGGGTGAGATCCGGAGGCGCGGCGTCCTTGGGAGTGAGAGGAGAGGACGGAGCGCAGGCAGCGGATTGGAGGCAGGTGCCCATGCAGAATGAGCTCCAAGCGGACACCCTGCCGGTCCTCCAATCCAGGACAGGATTATGGAGGCGGAGCCAAGGGTATCCAAGAATCACAGGTGTTACTGAAGATGGTAGGACGTAGAAGGTGATATCCTCCTGATGAGTTCCTGAGATAATTACTGGGACAGGGGTCGTCCGGTGTGTTACTTTTCCCAGGGAGACACGGGAGAGATTTACTAGGGCGAGAGGAGACTTGAGAGGGTGGCAACGGATGCCCAATCGGGTTGCCAGGCTCTGTGAAATGAAGCTACCCTCCGCGCCTGAATCCACCAGTGCATGGGAGAGGTGCCCTGTGGAATTGTGACAGAATCGGATGGGCAGCGTTAATTGAGTGAGGGGAGTTAACCGATTAGCGTCCGCAAGGCCCCCCTACAGTCACTCGCGGACCTCCCCATTTGGCTTTTCTGGACAATGCTCCACCGTGTGCTGGCTGCCCCCGCAATACATGCAGAGGCCCAACTCACGGCGGCGTTTTTTCTCCGCTGGGGGGAGCTTTGTCCAGCCTGTCACCATTGGCTCCGACTCCTCGGAGAACTCCGGTGGCGGCAACGCCAGGGGGCGAGCTTGGGACGGGCGCGCCGAGGCCCCTCGAGGGCGAGAGGAAGACCTCCGCTCCAAGGCATGCTCGCGCAGCCTGTTATCCAAGCTGATGGCAAGAGAAGTCAGCTCCGCTAACGTCTCCGGGATATCCCATCCAGCCAGTTCATCCCTCAGACCAGCGCTGAGACTGCGGAGAAAGATGCCGCAGAGCGAACGCTCTCCCCAGCCAACCTCCTCCGCAGCAACCCAGAAGTCGATCGCGTAATCAGCTGCCGATCGGCTTCCCTGCTGAAGGCTGAGAAGACGATCGACCTGAACGCTCTCTGTTCGCGAATGATCAAACACTTCCAGGAACAGTCTCACGAACTGGCCATAGGTGAGGGTGGCGTAGCTGGGCTTCGCCATTACGGCGTAAGCCCAGGTAAGCGCTCGACCCTCCAAGAGATTTCCTATGTAGCCAATCTGGCTATGGTCTGAGGGAAAGTCTCCGGGGACGTGGTGGAACACAGACTCACACTGCATGATAAACCCCCGTGCTCCACCGAGCTTACCGCTAAAGTGGGCGGGGGTCGGAATAGGTGTGAGTCGTGCCGGTGCACCCGGAGCAGGCTGAACGGCCGCTGGAGCAGCAGGAGCTGCGCCACCCAGGCGAGCCGGGGGGAACAGCTGTTGGGGGTCCAGACGGTCTAATCGGTTAGTAATAGTACATAATTGATTGAGGATCACTTGTTGTTGGTGAGCTATTAGATCCACCCGAGCCTCGAGGGTGGAAAGTCGGCATGCGAGCCCGCTGTCTGCTGAGCCGCTCTGCTGAAGCCGTACTGACATAATGCATGGCTCAGGAGACACACACGCAGGCTCAGAGTAGATCCAATAGCTTTATTAACAACAAGAGTGTATGACTGCGTGTCTGTGAGATGATAATGTATTGGTGGTGGCGTCTGCGTCAGGCACGGGGGGCAGGAAGCCGTTCAGCCAGACAACCCTATGGGAGAAGCAGAGGGAGAAGGGTAACGGGCACCACACCAATACAGGAGATAATAATAGTGACAGCTGGCTTACTTGGTCTGGGCAGGTGGCTGGCGTTAAGCAAGGGCGTAGCCCGGTAGACAGCGACCTGGAGCGCATGAAGCGACAGCGAGGAGATGGTGGCAAGGGAACGTTGTCCGCCGCCGGGAAATCCCCCTGTGCACAGGGGAGAAGGCTGGGAGGAAAAGGTAAGAGATGCTTACGTTGTATCTTGCTTGATGAAGGGGGTTCCTTGCAGCAAGAGATGCCGATGAGAACAGACGGCTTCAGGCCGAAGCCCAAGGCAAGGCGGCTTAAATCCTTCGCCGCTGACGAGGCGCAGGTGTGCGCACAGCTGGCACCGCTGATGAGCGGCGAGTCGTGACAAATTGTGCTATATAGTAATCAACCAAATCCTGCAATTTCAATAACTTTAAATGTGTAAACAATAAATTAGTATGTTCAAGATACCCGACTTTGTGTATAACATGGACAGCCCTTTTTGTAATGTTAGCAATGAATTAAGTGTACTTTTATAATTGTTACCCCAGGCCTCTATACAATAGGTCAAGTATGGAAGTATCAATGTGCAATACAAGATATAAAGTGATTTGTCTTAATTTTATTTATGATTGCAATATTTTTTGCAACTTTGTTTTGTATTTATCTGACGTGTGATTTCCAACTACTTTTATCATCTAATATTACCTTGTAATAGAAATTCACTAATTATGCATTTATCCGTTGAGATCACATATTTTATAAGTGTGTGTGTTGGTGTGTTACAACATATAACTGTAACTTTTATCCATATATGAACTGTTTTAATATGCTATATTAACAAGCTGTTTGATGTGTCTGTTATATTTTGTGTTCCAAGATATATTTCCATCCTCATATGGTTCTGTCATTACTCCAAACATTCCAGTGTGGTAATCTGACTCTGTGGGCTGATTTACATTCTTTCCCGGCCTGTTATGTCTAAGGCTCATAGGATGCACAAGCAGTGTTTGCATATTTTCTCTTCCCCTCCTCCTCCGTCTGCTCCTAATGCCCAACAAATGTTGTCCCTGAGGAGCAGATGAGTGGGGCAGAGGTTGTGGATGTTGAAAAAGTGTCAGTTGTGTCCACTTTTTACTTTTTAATTTTCTATCAACATACAGTGCTACAACACCACCACTTTTACATTTCCTATTTTGTGTGTACAGCTCATATCCATATAGTTCAAAATTTACATCTTTTTCTTCATTAATCCATATTTCACTTATTGCAATAATCCTAAATTGGGTGTTAAATTGATTTAAAACTGCTTAATGCTATCAAAGTTTGAATAGAGACTCCTACTATTAATATGTATTATTGTCAATGTCTGATCCAAATTCATAATTCCATTTAATTGTTGATCATAATAAGCACACTTATTGTTAATATGATTAAAATAGTTATTGTCTGGGTCAATATCTCCTAAAATGTCTTTGTGGTAACTATTCAGTATTGACAAAGGTTTCAGCTTCAATTTGCCCTAATACACTTTCATTATTAAATAAGGAAAAGGAAAAAAAAAAGAAGAAACACTAAGGAAAAAAGAACACAAAAATCTCCACTCATAATCTTACTGCACTATTATTTGTACATCAGAACTAAGGTTTAAATTTATCTAATTCCTCCATTTCTCTAATCATTATTACTAGTTACATTATTACTATCACTGGTTTTATCCACACCTTACAGTTCTTTGTCCATGTTGACTGTATTTTCCCATTTTCTAAGAGCCCTTTTAAATTTCAAAAATTTTATGAAGTGTACATATATTTATGTTATCATATTTCTTTTTGCATCTGATTAGAATTTTAGCGTTACAAAGATAATAAATCACGGACTTCTGCCAATGTCTGAGTTCCTGGAGGCACTGTGCACTTGATACAGTGGGACTTGTGCCAGTACCCACTTAATTTTTGTGAAGCAATTTTAGTAAATGTAAAAATCTGTATTGTCTTTGTAGTAGATTCTAAATCAAGTGCCACAGTAAACATAAATTCAGCACAAGTTGGACTTTCCTTAGACATTTGGAACTTTTCTCATAGATTTGCATGGTTTTCTTCCTTATCAGTTTACCTTGTTCCTTATAGACATATTGTTATATCTTTCACCACTTTACATTACTTAATATAACAATAATAACTCGGACCATCGACGTAATGTTCACGGTTTATTAGCGTAGCAGCAACTCATAGCACACGGCCAACGACAACACACTCTGACATTACAGGTTACCCATAATGCCTTGAGCAAAACACTACGACGGGTGCCGTAGTAAACCAAAATACATGACATCTCCTCCCCTCTTACAATAGATGTCCTACAGGAGATACCAAGTGTCTGCTGCAATTCTTGTGTCTTTGTTTTGTTTTTTTTTTCTTTAATTATTATGCTACCTTAGGAGTGAGGGTAGACTACCTCATCCCATAACTGTACCCCTGGGGATTATTCTGCCCCATTAATGTGGGTCAGTTGCTATCTAGTCTAATAACTCAGACGGACAGGAGGTCGCCGCTCCCTGGTGGGGTATCGGTGCTCTCCCTCTCACTCTGATCCTGCAACTGGTAGACACACACGTGTCCGCCTCTCTTCTTTTTCACTGAGAGCCTGAGGAATTCGGTTTCAGCCTGTTCACGCTATGGGCTGGAGCCGAGTTCCCGTGACGGCGGTATGATTAATAAAACCTGCTTAAAACCACAGCATAGCTGCTTATTTTTGTATGCCGCCGCACTGGTGACCCCTTGAACACGCACACGATTTGTGCGAAAACAACCTTCCGAGCTGGACAGCCGCACAGCTGCGTTGGTGACCCCGCTTCACGCGTCACGGTGAGATCTGCACGCCTGAGATCTGCACATCCACGCTGGACTGGCCGCTCTCACAGAGAGCGCACGCACCTCGTCCTCTCTCCACGACAGCAACCTCCAGGGCCGACGGAGAGCGCAGCGCGTGGAACTGAACGCACCATGGCCGCACGAGCGACAACGATCGTCTCCTCCCTCTCACCGCTCCAACGCAGCTGCACGAGCCCGGGGCACAAAGATCGTCTATTGCCCCGCACCGCTCCAACGCATCTCCACGAGCCCGAGGCACAAAGATCGTCTATTGCCTCGCACCGCTCCAACGCACCACGACCGAACGACGCACAGCTCAACCTGGATTTTATCGGCGCCGTCTGCGCCGATTTCCACCAAGTTTCTGCACCCTGACTCGCCACTCCAGCAGCCCACCCACGCCACGGAACCCCCACGCACGCTCGGGGAGTTACAAAGACGGCGCACCACGCGCGGGACAAGTAACTGCTCCACAGACTGCCTTCCTCCTTCGCCGCTGCCTTTCAGGGCTGCTCGCTCACCTGAGGCACGCATGCAGCATACTGGAAGGATTTGTTAACAGTCTCAGCCACGCCAGAGACCGCCATCGTCCTCCGCCGCTGCTCACAGAACCTTCAGGGCTGCTCGTTCACCTGAAGCAAGCACGCAGCTCGCCACTGGATTTTTTAATGGTCTTAACCACGGCACAAAGGGATTTCAGCCGTCAGCTGCTCCCGGGGGTTTTGGGGTTGCTTCGGCACCTGAAGTCAACAGTCCCTCTGCTTTGTTTACTTTTTTTTTCTCTTGCAGCCGCTCCTGCTTTTCTTCATGGCCACGAGAGGAGTTAGAGACTAATTTTTCTTCTTCTGATCTCTGCATGTTCAGACGGGACATTGCGGAGCAGCAAACACTTTTGGCGCGACTACCCCCCCCCCCTCCTGCACAGAGCTTTTCCCTGCTCGCTGCCCAGACTGCAACATCAAGGTCACGGTCCCCTACCATTTCCCTCTTGGGGGGGAGCAGTGTAGCGGTTTGATTAAACCCCCCACAACACACAAACAGAACACAGAGACAGTCAGCTCGCACTCCTGGGGTTTGTTCCGCTGCATGCTGAGTTTACAGCCTTGAAGTTAAAGTGTTCATGCATTTTGCCCTTACTGTGACCTAGAGACTCAGATCAATATGTAGATGTGCTTGTTAGCCTCTTTGTCTGACACTTGGAGCGAGGTCTAGCTAATCTGCCCATTGTGATGTATGTCTTACAAATGCAAATACCTCCTGCCTGTTCGGTTATTGCTTTGATCATTCTAACTGTGGGGTATGTCCCTTTGATGTATTGTTATGGTCAAGTATTTAAGGTGCAACTCTGTAACGCAATCTCTCCCTCTCACTCTGATCCTGCAACTGGTAGACACACACGTGTCTGCCTCTCTTCTTCTTCACTGAGAGCCTGAGGAATTCGGTTTCAGCCTGTTCACGCTATGGGCTGGAGCCGAGTTCCCGTGACGGCGGTATGATTAATAAAACCTGCTTAAAACCACAGCATAGCTGCTTATTTTTGTATGCCGCCGCACTGTGTCCTTTTTCCTGTAAAGTGCACTGTTATGCTTCAGTCAAAGAAAAAAGTCAGTGATATGTCAAAAAATTGCTTTAAAAAATATGTAAATAATTTATCACATACACAACATTAGTTAAAAACCTGCAAAGTTAGATTGAAAAAGTAAAACTCCAAAACTTTGTAAAAATACCCATATTTAGATTACTTCTCTTTCACTCCCCTGTCACACAGCCTGTTTTTTTTTATTCTCTTTTTTTTCTAAAGCAACCACACACACACACACAAACAGAATTGCTCCTCACTCCATTATCTCCACAAGGTCAAAGCAGCAACCTTCCATTTTTTCTACACAAAGACAAAACAACCCACACATAAACAGCTTTGTTTGATTGATGCTACTGACTTAGATAAATACAGATGAACACTGACTATGAAACACAGAGTGAGGAAACTCAAACTCTAAAAATATGCCACTATGCTGAACATAAACCACAAGAGATGGAGAATGATATTGATCCTGATAACCACTTTTCAATAATATTCATAACCACTGTGAATATTACACTGAAAAAGCAATTCAAAAGTCAAGTGCAATTAGATGGTAAACTGTCAATAATACACTTCAATAGCAGAAGTCTTAACAAAAACTTCTCACAGATTCAGGACTATTTTAAAACAGCTAAACAGAAAATTCACAGCTATAGCAGTCTCTGAAACCTGGCTTAATGAAGACCAGGCTCCCCTGATGGCAATAGAGGGATATCAGATGTTTAACATTAACAGATCTCAAAAAAAGGGTGGTGGTGTTGCACTGTATATTGATGACCTATATAGAGTAAGCTTGTAAATGAAATGTCCTCAGCACTACCAGGGCTTTCTGGAATGTGTTACTGTTGAGATTGACCTAGACAAAACAAAAAATCTAATCATAAGCTGCATATACAGAACGCCGGGAACTTGCATTGAGACATTCAGAGATAAATTAGTCGAGCTGTACAATAATATTACTAGTAAGAAAATGGTAGCAATTTGTGGAGATTTCAATATTGACCTACTTAATCCACATCAACAAAATGTAGTTACAGAGTTCATGAACTCTATGTACAGCATGAGTCTATATCCCACAATAACACATCCCAGTAGAATCACAGCTCACTCTGCTACACTTATTGACAACCTGTTTGTCAATGTTCTCGACAAGAAAATAGAAAGTGGATTATTGATAAATGATATAAGCGACCACTTGCCAATCTTTGCACTTATCCATGGCCACACGGGGCCCAACCCAGAAAAAATCTCAAATCGTTCAGACACAAATCACCAAACGCAATCAGTTCTTTTAAAGAGGACTTGCTGAAGCAAGACTGGACAGAAGTCTATGTATCAGATGTAAATGAAGCCTATGACGCATTTACAAACATTGTAACCACTCTTTATGAAAAAAACTGCCCATTAGTTAAAAAAAGCTTAAACACAAATTTACTGACAAACCATGGCTAACCAAAGGACTACAAAAGGCGTGTAAAAAGAAAAATTTATTATATAAAGCTTTCATAAAGAAAAGGACAAAAGAAGCAGAGCAGCGGTATAAAACATACAAAAATAAGTTAACATATATAATAAGATGTAGTAAAAGAGACTATTACAGTAAAGAACTGGAAAAAAACAAAGACAATATTAAAAATACATGGACAATAATCAACAGTATCCTTGGAAATAAAGCAGAAATACCAGCTACCCAACTAACACTCCAAAAAATAATAAATCGACTCCGAATGTGAATATAGCTTCACCTGCAGATGAATTTAATAATTTTTTTGTTAACATTGGACCTAAACTGGCCCGAGAAATACCCACTACGGTGCCAACAGGTGATTCAATATGCAATAACACTGCTGTAAAAGACACCATCTTCATAAAGAACACAGACGAAAGAGAGGTCATTGAAATTGTTAAATCGTTCAAAAGTAAAACATCTACTGACTGCGATGGTATTGATATGCTACTAGTCAAAACTGTTATCGAATGCATAGTGAAACCACTGACGTATATCTGTAACCTGTCTCTCCAATCAGGTATATTTCCCAATGCAATGAAAAAGCTAAAGTAATTCCGATTTACAAGACAGGCGACAGAGGGGAACTCTCCAACTACAGACCAATTTCACTATTGCCGCAATTTTCCAAGATACTTGAAAAAATATTCTATGAGAGAATTGACAACTTCATACTGAAGAATGATTTATTGTGTGAGCAGCAATATGGGTTCAGACACAAAAGGACAACAGCATATGCCTTAATGGAATTTACAGAAAAAAATATCAACAGCCATTGAAATAAAGAGTATTCAGTTGGAGTATTCCTGGATCTTAAAAAAGCATTTGATACAGTAGATCACAATCTATTATTAAAGAAACTACAAAATTGTGGTATCAGAGGGGTAGCACTGTCCTGGTTAAGAAGTTACTTAAAGAATAGATATCAGTTTGTATGTGTTAACAACAAAAACTCAGAGCTACTGAAGGTCACCTGTGGAGTCCCACAGGGTTCAGTTTTGGGACCATTATTATTCAATATGTATATAAATGATATATGTAAAGTTTCAGAAAAAATGGACTTAATATTGTTTGCTGATGACACTAACCTGCTATGCAGTGGAAACAACTTGGAACAACTTCTGGATACACTCGGAAAGGAATTAGGAAAGCTGAAACTGTGGTTTGATTCGAACAAATTAACGCTCAATTTAAGCAAGACAAAATTTATAGTCTTTAACAACCATCACAACTACCCAGTACCCAAACTCAGTGTAAATGGTGTAGAGATTGAAAGGGTATCCGAAACTAAATTCCTTGGAGTAATAATTGATAACAAACTGTGTTGGAAGCCACATATTAATTATATAAAAGGTAAAGTATCCAAATCAATTGCAATATTACACAGAGTGAAAAATTTGCTTGAATCAACCCACACTATACACTTGTATCATTCATTAATACTCCCATACATGACATATTGTAATGAAGTATGGGGAAATACATATAAAACAAACATATATCCACTCTTTATGCTTCAAAAGAGAGCTATTAGAATAATCAACAAAGCAGCTTACAGGGAACCAACAAACCCACTTTTTCTTAAACAAAAAACTCTCAAGTTGAAAGATCTGATCGACTTTAAAACCGCAATAATAATGTTCAAAGTGAAGAATCTATCACTGCCCGCAAATATCCAAAAGTTGTTCCAAACAAGGGAGAAACGATATCACTTCAGAGGAACATGTATATTTCAAAAGCCTACAGTGAGAACAACTACCAAGCAACATTGTATTTCAGTGCAAGGTGTCAGATTATGGAACGATTCTGGACCTGAATTAAAATCATGTACAAAGCTTGGACAATTTAAACAAAAACTAAAGGAAGAAATACTCCAAACATATTTACAAGACGACATGTAAACTCACATAAGGATTGACATTTCCAGCCTGTGTTGTGTTATAGCTTAGTTTTTCTTTTTTCTCTGTGACACTATGTCTTAGATTTGTTTTTGAATAGTAACCGCTTAACTTAGACTAGCTCAGTTTTCTTTTTCTCTCAGTCATATTTTGTCTTAGCCTTGTTTTAAATTGTAATCGCTCTTGTCTTGTTTTCTCTTTTTTCTCCTTTGAATTCTTGGATGGAATATGGGTGGGCAATATAAGCTGCGGCTTCAGCCATCACCCATTTCGGATAACTCACGTGGAATTGTATAGTAGAAGGAGTCTTTGTCTAATTTGACCTTGTTGTTATATTATACAGTTTCTTTTAACCTGTAATGTACTATCCGAAATAAATTCATTCATTCATTCATTCATTCATTCATTCATTCATTCATTATTTGGTAGGGGGCCCCCATATTGCCAAACAAGCCATCTCTTTGTAACCATTTTACCCATGTTTTAAGCTGTTTTCGCTCTACATTTAGTTTCTCTAGACGCACAGTGGTTTTCAGCACTTCCTCCATTTTATTTATAGCATAACCCAGACTACCCAATGGATATTCAGAGCTGCGTTTATCATTATCCATTTTATCATTGTCTTAATCGTTACCCAATTTTGTTGCCATTTTTTTCCAACCGTCTTTAAATGTTATAGTCCAATATCAATATCTTATAGCATAGAACGAAATTATTATTATGATCTTATTTATTTCCACTTCCTCATGACAATATTGCCTCACACATCACCATGTTTTTTTACTATAATTAGTTTAATTATATTATTATATATCACCTATGAACCGATCGTCCTGATTAGGTTACTTAAAACTTATGCGTTTATTTCACACACAGTAGGTCTCTATCTAATGTGGTAAGACCAAATATATTTTAGAGATGCTCCTGTTGCAATTTTCTCAAGGAGTTACAATCTTTTGGTCTGAGCTAAATACGCTAGGGGTGCCAACTCTGCTTTTTGAAATCAAGCAATAATCTCAAGGGGTTAAATCCTTTTGGCAAAGCTATGCATCAACTGAGTAACACTTCTTTTTCGGCAACCCTATATCAATTACCTCGGGGTTAAAACCTTTTACCCAGGCTATGCAATGCGCAACGGGGTAACTCTACTTTTCAGTGGACCCCAATAAATACTTGCCACTGCGGGGTTTAAACCGATTACCCAAGCTCTCTCCAACTCTACTTTCTGGAACAGTATTAACACGCATAACTAATTCCACAGGGTTAAAACCGTTTGGAGATTTCCTCATCAAACTCAGTAAATATATTTCTTAAAACAACAGATCATGAATTCAAGACCATATCTCAGTTTCATTCCATCAATAAAATCACACGTGCATGAATATTTAATCTCTACAGAAAGGGCTGCCCCCGAAGGGACAGGTAGAAATTTATTGAAAAAGATTTTCTACTCACCTCTTATCATGTTGTGGCTGCCAGTCTGTAGAGGAAAAAATCCTCATGCTGTTTACAAAACTAAAACTAAAATTTATCCTCGTAACCGAGCGGAAACACCAAATTGTTGCGTCTAAAATGCCTTAACCCCCAGTTCTTTTATCCATCCATCCATCCATCTTCTACCACTTTTCCGGAGGTCCGAGTCGCGGAGGCAGCAGTTCAAGCAGAGAAGCCTAGACTTCCCTCTCCCCAGCCACCTGCTCCAGCTCTTCAGAGGGGATACCAAGGCGTTCCCAGACCAGCTGGGAGACATAGTCTCTCCACCGAGTCCTGGGTCTGCCCCGGGGTCTCCTCCCAGTGGGATGTGCCTGAAACACCTCAAGTGGAAGGCGTCCAGGAGGCATCCTAATCAGATGCCCATACCACCTCAACTGACTCCTTTCAATGTGGAGGAGCAGCGGTTCTACTCTGAGCCTCTCCCGGATGACTGAGCTCCTCACCCTATCTCTGAGGGTGAGTCCAGCAATCCTACGGAGAAAGCTCATTTCAGCCGCTTGTATCCGCGATCTCGTTCTTTCGGTCATTACCCAAAGCTCGTGACCATAGGTGAGGGTAGGAACGTAGATTGACTGGTAAATCGACAGCTTTGCCTTAGAACTAAGCTCCCTCTTCACCACAACAGACCGGTACAACGTCCGCATCACTGCAGATGCTGCTCCAATCCGTCTGTCGATCTCTCGCTCCATTTTCCCCTCACTCGTGAACAAGACCCCAAGATACTTAAACTCCTCCACTTGGGGCAGGAGCCTGTCCCCAACCCGGAGAGGACAATCCACCTTTTTCCGGCTGAGGACCATGGACTCGGACTTGGAGGTGCTGATTCTCATCCCAGCCGCTTCACACTCAGCGGCAAACCGTCCCAGCAAGAGCTGTAGGTCATTGCTGGATGAAGCCAACAGGACAACATCATCTGCAAACAACAGAGATGAGATCCTGTGGTCACCAAGCATGACACCCTCCATTCCCTGGCTGCGCCTAGAAATCCTGTCCATAAAAATTATGAACAGGATCGGTGACAAAGGGCAGCCCTGGCGGAGTCCAACTCTCACTGGGAATGACTCCGACCGAGTGTTTGCAATACGAACCAAACTCTCACAACGGTCGTACAGAGACCGAATAGCTCGTAACAACAAGCCCGATACCCCATACTCCCAAAGCACCCCCCACAAAAATCCACGAGGGACGCAGTCAAATGCCTTCTCCAAGTCCACAAAACACATGTAAACTGGTTGGGCAAACTCCCACGAACCCTCAAGAATTCTCGAGAGGGTAAAGAGCTGGTCCGATGTGCCACGGCCAGGACGAAAACCACATTGCTCCTCCTGAATCCAAGGTTCGACCAACGGCCGGACTCTCCTCTCCAGTACCTTGGCATAGACCTTCCCAGGGAGGCTGAGGAGTGTGATCCCTCTAAAGTTGGAGCACACCCTCTGGTCCCCTTTTTTGAAGAGAGGAACCACCACCCCGGTTTGCCATGCCAAAGGCACTGCCCCCGACCTCCATGCAATGTTGCAGAGGCGTGTCAACCATGACAACCCAACAACATCCAGGGCCTTGAGATACTCAGGACGAATCTCGTCCACCCCCGGGGCCCGGCCACCAAGGAGATTTTTAACCACCTTGGCGACCTCAGCCCCTGTGATAGGCGAGTCATCCCCCTCGTCCCCAAACCCTGCTTCCTCTGTGGAAGGCGTATCAGTGGGATTGAGGAGATCCTCAAAGTATTCCTTCCACCGCCCGACGATATCCCCAGTTGAAGTCAACAGTGTCCCATCCGCACCACACACAGTGTGGACGGGGAGCTGCTTTCCCCTCCTGAGCTGCCGAACAGTTTGCCAGAATCTCTTTGAAGCCGACCGAAAGTCTTGTTCCATGGCCTCACCGAACTCCTCCCATACCCGGGTTTTTGCTTCAGCAACCACCCGAGCTGCACTCCGCTTGGCCTGCCGGTACACCTCAGCTGCTTCGGGAGTCCCACAAGCTAACCAAGCTTGATAGGACTCCTTCTTCAGCTTAATGGCCCCCCTCACCACTGGTGTCCACCACTTGGTTCGGGGGTTTCCACCACGAGATGCACCGACCACCTTGTGGCCGCAGCTCTGGGCCGCCACTTCAACAACAGAGGTGAAGAACATGGCCCATTCAGACTCCATGTCTCCAGACTCCCTCGGAATGTGGTTGAAGTTCTTCTGGAGAAACAAAATTGATCATCAACCTGCGACCTAGGGTGTCCTGGTGCCAGGTGCACATATGGACACCCTTATGCTTGAACATGGTGTTCGTTATGGACAGACTGTGGTTAGCACAGAAGTCCAATAACTGAACACCACTCGGGTTCAGATCGGGCAGGCCGTTCCTCCCAATCACCCCCCTCCAGGTTTCACTGTCGTTGCCCACGTGCGCATTGAAGTCCCCCAGTAGGACAATGGAGTCTCCAGGAGGAGCACCCTCCAGCACCCCAGTCACAGACTCCAAAAAGGGTGGGTACTCTGAAACATCATTTGGTGCATAGGCACAAATGATGGTCAGGACCCGTTTCCCAACCCGAAGGCGCAGGGAAGCAACCCTTTCGTCCACCGGGGAAAACTCCAATATAGAGGCAGCAAGGTGGGGCGATACAAGAATACCCACCCCTGCTCGTCACCTCTCGCCCGGGGCAACTCCAGAAAAGGCCAAGCTCCAGCCCCTCTCCAGGAGACTGGTTCCGGAACCGGAGCTGTGTGTTGAGGTGAGGCCGACTATATCTAGCTGGTATCGCTCAACCTCGTGCACCAGCTCAGGCTCCTTCCCCACCAGAGAGGTGACATTCCACGTACCAAAAGCCAGTTTAGAAAGCTTGGGATCAGTCCGCCAAGGTCTCCGCCTTTGACCGCCACCTAATCCACATAGCACCGGACCCCCATGATCCCTCCTGCAGGTGGTGAACCCACTGGAGGGCAGACCCATGTAACTCCTTCGGGCTGAGCCCGGCCGGGTCCCATGGGTGGAAACCCGGCCACCAGACGCTAGCCTTCGAGCCCCTCCCCCAGGCCTGGCTCCAGGGTGGGGCCCCGGTAACCCCATACCGGGCGGGGTACACTGAATCCTTGATATACAATTTATCATGAGAGTCTGTTGGATCGTTCTTAGTCTGGCCCTTCACCCAGGACCAGTTTGTCTTGGGAGACCCTATCAGAGGCAAATTGCCCCGGACAACATAGCTCCTGGGATCACTGGGGCACGCAAACCCCCCCACCACGATAAGGTGACGATCCATGAGGGAGCAGTTCTTTTATATGAAGGCCAAATAACCAGACTGAGAGATGAAGTATACTTTCACTTATTTTACTGAAAGTAAGATATGGATTCAAGCAGCACTGGAACACAACTCTTTAGGCAAATATCCCAAGAGAGTGTTACCCAAAAAGTGGGCCCTATAGTTTTTATAAAGCTTAACCACAAACTCATGCAAGAGGGAGGGGTTTTACCTCATTATATCAATACATTTCTGCTTATGTGGCAGCTCAGCTGTGTGCAGAACTGATTCTAACTGATTTCAGCAAATGAATTATAAGGTGTAAACTAAACTCTGCAGTGTAGCGTGTGAAGCAAGCAGATAAAGAAGTGTGAGAAAGACAGAGCAATCATGTCATTTTACCGACACAGTCGTCTCCAAGAACTTCTGAATAACATAACCCCACCTCTGTAAGTGAGCTATGAACATTCTCTGCTCTATGTGTGTGTGTCAAAGATATGATAACAGCTGAGAGCTGAAGAATGGACAAAGACAACCAAAAGATGGACATTCTCTGGGTGCCAAAGAGAGGGATGAATGGACACTATTTGCCATGGTTTACTAGCCCAACAGATAACATTAAAAAAAAAAACCTGTGGTAAAACGCACCTATACCAACAATTTTTTTTGTTTTGTTGTTTGTTTTTCCTGTTAATATGATATATTTTTATACATAGGACAATAGTCAGACAAAGTACATACACATTTGAGATATAGTTTACAGTTATGAGTATACAAATAGCACATGGTAATAAGTATTTCTTAAGTAATCACACCTTTACTAGTACAAAAGAATAATAATGATAATAATAATGCCCTCACGCCTAACTGATTACACACAGACATATTACAAACCAGAACTGAAGTAGACAGATGAGTGAATGTGTGAATGAGTGAACGAATGCTTGATGAGCTACAAACCAGAGAGAAAAAAGTTTTTAAACCACGGGTGTTGATAAATTTTAATCAAAAGTTATGTGCAATATTATCTAACCCTTTAACTGCCCACATTTCATGGATGGGTCACATGCCCCCAGTGGCACAGTGCAGCAACTGCACCTATCAACTCATTGACGTCCCCAGGCTATACTGAGAATTTGTACTGATCTGTACTAATCTGACAGTTCAAAAGGTGGCAGACATGCGTCAGAGGAATCATGGCTGACATGGAATACAGCAAAGGAGAAGAAATCCTCATTATTATTATTCCTTTTTCTGCTTTGAGCTCAGCTCACAACACCAATGTGGCCGCCACTATGATCGGTCATGGCGGCGGCGATCCTGACAGAGACTGCATTTTACATGAAAAATAGCCACGTAATACAAGCGAAATTCATGTGGGATAATCATAAGAGTTTGTAGATGTGGTAGAGAGCGTAAATGACCGACCAAACGCAAAACAACGACCATGATGGACAAAAACTGAGCTCACAACACCAAGATGGCCGCTCCCATCATCGTCATGAAGCCTCAGAGAAATTGCATCATACTGGAAAAATAGCCAAGTAATACAAACGAAATTCATGTGGGATAATCATAAGAGTTTGTCGATATGGTAGAAAGTGTAAATGACCGACCAAATGCAAAAGAACGACTACGATGGGTAAAAACAGACCAGTCACGTGAGTGAGCGACCCCTCCCCACCCCACCGGTAAGAGACAAATATGTTTTTGGTTTTTTTTTTTACATTTTATTGATTTTCTGGTTCATATACTTTGAAGATTAGATAAAAACATACACCGTAGACAATATGGTGTAAAAAAAAACCCAAACCATTCTTTGTGTAAATGTGTCTAAAGTCCACTTTTGACTGAATTATGTAATTGCATAACTCGTGACATTATGCAAATTAGATGCTGTAGCATCATCGTCTCCTCAAACCAATCCATAAGATCACTTTCCTCCATTCTACAGGGATTTCACTTTTCTTCCTTCTACAGGAAAATCACTTTTCTTCATTTTACAGGAATATCACTTGTTTTCATATTAAGATAAGATAAGCCTTTATTAGTCCCACAACGGGGAAATTCCAGGATTGCAACAGCACAGGGACATTAACACTCAGAGCAACAATCAGAAGACAAGAAAAAACAAGAGCAGCGAGTATACATATGTACATATAAATATATAAATATATAAACACACAGTGCGGAGCATTGTAGCTAGATGGAATAAATATATAAACACACACAGTGCGGAGCATTGTAGCTAGATGGAATAAATATATAAATATATAAACACCCACAGTGCGGCACATTGTAGCTAGATGGAATGAACAGCATAACCGTCTACTTAGTTATCCTACATGGTATGATTATGTACCCATACATATTGTCACCCTCCATAGCGACGGAGCATAGTTAACTACCCTCACTCAAGACCTGACCAAGAATGCTTTTCCCAGGACCCCAATGTAAACAGTTGCCTCTTGCAGAGATGGTAAGGATCAGAATTTGCTTTTAAAGGCTTAAAGGGACCATAAAAACTCAGAGTCCAGATCCCCAACGTGGACCGTTCATGTAGATAGCATCCGCCCTACAGGAAACTAATGCTCTTTAAAGGTCATAAACTTCTTCACCAGATGGGTTTATGGCTTTCGATAGATACCAGACCCCTTTTCAGATATCATGGACCTAAAGAAGTTATCTACAGCTCAACAGTACCTCCTAGTGGATACCTACGGACTGTGTTTCATTATGTATAATTTGACTGTCAATTCTTACTAAGCATTAATGTTCTTTCAGCTTATCATCTCCCCCGGATCCTAAGGACACTGAAAATCATCCTTTTGATCACTGACCATGGTTTGCAGTACTTCATTAATCTTTGATCTAAATATGAGTGCATGTATTATAAATATGTATAAGAAATGTTATGTTCATGAGTGTTAGTCAAACGAATGTAATATTAGTAGTAATGGTAAAAATGCATGATCACTGAATATTAGCCAAGTCATTTAATTTAGTTAGATCTTATATTGAGCACCTAATTTTAGAAGAACTGAATGAGTATTAATTCTTCTCTGCATTTTCATGCGATGGTGCCCTCATTCGATTGGTTGCTCCCAAACAAGAAATGTTTTCACATTGGATGGTGGCCATTTCAAACTCCTTTTTATAAAGTTGATTGGTCTGTCTTGCGACCGGCCCATGTTTTCTGACCCAATGGCGCACTCAGTTAAAAGGAGTGAGGAGCCGCCCTGCATGTTAGAATAAAACAAAGAATAAGACAGAATAAGAAAGAATAAGAATAAGAAAGAATAAAACAAAGAATAAGAGGAATAAGACAGACAAAGAAAAGACAAAGAATAAGTGGATTGACGACTAGAAAAAACATTGAAAGACGTGTAGAAGTCTGGGTAGATCAGGAACTAGATTAAGATTAAAGAAGCAGAATAGCGATCTAGATCTCAGAGGAAAGTTTGTTCCACCTTTTCAAGGTTCCGTGTAGTTTTCTTTTATCTAAATTGTTCTGTGTGAAGATTGTCAAATCCTGCGTTAGTTTTCTCATTTTTCTGGTTACTGAGGAGAAACCATCTTTTTCTTACGAGCTCGCCTTAAATAGAGAGTCAAACTCTCAAACTCTTTTTTTCCTTCACCTCAGAAGCCATTCTTAGCCTAGTAAATGTTTTTCTCAGATTTTCTGACTTTTTACGCCGTTAAAGTGGACCTTTAATTTTCCTAATTTAAAGTGAACAGAGATTGTGTTTTTGGACTCTGTTTCTGGCCTCATACCCACCTGACTGAGAAGTTTCTCCTTCAATTTTTTTGGTCTATCCTGCGGCAGAGACCTCACCGATTCGGTCGGACTCGTTGCCTAAGGACTTTTCACGCCACTCTGGAACAATTCTTCACTGCTGCCACTGTTCTGTACGAGCACCCGGCTGAGTCTGCATTTCTTACGGCTGTGAGGAAGCATAGCAGCAGTCGCTTTCTCCCGATGTCCCGACTTCAAACTCAGCCGGTACCGACCCGCTGAAAACGTGGACCTACAGCTGTTCGTAAGTGAGACTCCCATTTTCCTGTCTGCTGGGTTAAATGTGATGTCCTAACATTCAAATTACAATTGAACATAATCAGTGTTTCATGGTACAATTAGTCTCTCAGCCACAGGATAAAGCTATAAACTGAAGGAAGACTATTACTCATTTTTAAGTAACTTCCCTCCATTTTTATAGATTAATTCAGAAGTTCATTTTTAGATAATCAGCTTATGAATTTTCCCCATAAAATTGTGTTCTGTTTTGCTAGACATTTCAGCCTTCATTTACCGTTGAAACATAAGTCTGGTTTCTCCTTGGCTCTATAAAGATAAGTCTTTATTAGTCCCACAATGGGGAAATTCCAGGATTGCAACAGCACAGGGATAGCAACACTCAGAGCAACAATCAGAAGGCAAGAAAAAACAAGAACAGCTAGTAAACATATGTACATATTACTATAAATATATATATATATATATATATATATATATATATATATATATATATATATATATATATATTGTAGCATCATCTCACTTTGGCTCAGCAACAATTATTCTTCTGCTTAAAGACATTTTGCTTCATCCAGGAATAACACAAAAAAAATGGATTTTCTTCCTCCAGGCCACAGCTGAAATCCCCCTTCTTTTGTTAAAACTAGCCTAAGGAATTTCCCCAATGTCCGGCTTCACTTTTATTGCCCCCATAAAACCTACACAGACCCACAACTCAGCTAATTTCCTTAAACTCTGGACATGCTGGATTTAACTAGTGAACTTTAAAGTACATTATTACAAACTCAATTCTAAACCTTCATTCTTTTTAGAACTATGAAAATGCAGATGGACTCTGATGTTTTTGATGTGGAAAATCAATAATATGTGTGAAATGCATTAATCTGTGATTTTATATATATGCATGTAATGTTTAAATGAATGTTTATTCCTGCATGTTGATTTAGAAGCACTGCTTATAAGATACACTAAGGTTAGTTTAGTTATACATAAGTGTGTAACAGTACATTCCAATGTATTTAAAACTGTGTATTCCTGTGGACTGATATCACGTGTCACCAGTCTTCATAGAACCCCAGCTTCTTCATCCTATTGGTCTCTCACAGACAAGGCCTGTTATTGGACTAAAGGTTCATCGAGCCCGCCCACGAAGGACTCTCATTGGCTGAGATTCCGGTCAGGCTGGAAGCCCACGAAACTCAACAGAGCTTATATAAAGGAGAGGGACCCCTGCTTCACTCTTTTTGCTCCGGACCCTCTTTTGCTTCACTCTTTTCGTCAACTCTTTTGTTCCGGACACTCTTTTGCAGATCCTCTGTCCGGCTCGCTTTTCTCTGATCTTCTCCATTGTCTACACACAGCAAGGAAGAACAAAGGACCGTCTGACCACGTGTCACTTTTCTGAACACAGAGCAGATAACTCGTAATTTGTTTATGTCACTTTGTATTTTCTTTTCCTCTTAAATACCTAGGAATTCCTATTTCTTTGAACTCAATTCTTAATCGGAGTCAAACTCCAATTTTTATTCATCACTTTTTCTTTGTTAAACTTTCTGTAAAACCACCGTTTGTTTGATTTTAATGTAAACTTAATCTTGACTTTATTTTATAATATTTTTCTTGACCAAGCACCCACCAGAAGTTTGTTTTTTTTAATTTGAAGATCGGATTAGATATCTTTAATTATTCCCGAAAACCTCTGCAGCTGCTTGTCTACCAGGAAGAAAAGACGCAGCTGAGGAATCAATGCGCGGCTGTCCATCACACGCTGAAGAAGCATTGGCACCATCTGGCTAGAACCCAGTTTCAACTATGGGTCATACGGCCAAGATCCAGCCCCCTTCGACCGCTTGAATTTAAAGGTCGAACTGTGGACCCTGAAATATCTGCGGGCAGATATTTCCCCTAACATCCACAAAATCTTGGGCTGAGGATGACGACAGAACCATCGTCGAACGAGGATCACGTGAGCTGCAAACTTTAATTCAACTGCTGAATAAACTTCTGAGGTTCGGTAATAAGTTGTATATCTAATCAGATGCAAATTAAGAAGCCCTTAACATAACTCTTCTTTTCATTAAAATTCCGTTTTTATTTTCTTAAGATTAATTTAGGACTTTTTCATATAATTAGTAAACTTTCTCCATAAATTTGCGTTGTTTCCATGATCTGTTAACTCAAATTGATAGAAATTGGTTTCTCAAGTTAACCCTGGTTCCGAAAATATTGATATTGTTAATCTATCATTTACAAGATTGATTTTATGATTAATGAAATTACTGCAATGTCTGTTAATCATTTCATTTAATAAATATTTAAAAATGAGAGAAGTTGTTGGGAATTTATTTCATTCTGAGTCTGTTTCAAGCCCAGGTATCGAATTCACGGAGAATTTTTGAGACTGATTATTGATTAATTTATTGAGTGATCAAACAGGTATAAAGTGAAATTAAAGATTAAATTGCTTCTTAAAGACAGAAGCTGGTGCCCTTTACGAGTGTTATTAACTTTTCTGATGTATATGAAATGAGATTTGAGCTCAGATTCTAATACATCAATATAAATTAAATAATTCATACCTGATCATATTTACTACTTATTAATAAATTCCATTTTATGCTACAATATATATAGACACAGTGCTGAGCATTATGGTTGGTGAATGTGCAGCAGAAAGGTCTAACGCTAGATTTTATGTTCAGGAATCCAATAACAGTTGATGTGATATCGGACGCCTTTTATCATTTGAATCTGTTCATCCATCATTTGAGTGCCATATCATGTAACCTGCATGAGTTTAATAAAAGGGTGAATGAGAGAAGTTGAAGTGTTTTCCTTTCGCATATATATGTTTCTCAGATCACGGCAGGAGAAGAACTCCCTTAAATTTTGAGACTGATCCATTAAGTAACTGAAGGTACAAAATTAATTAAAACTAAGTTTAATATAAGTGTCCAAACTGGTGCCCCTTTTACGAGTGCTTATTTATTTTATTTAGCGAGTGCAGGAGTGATGGTTTAACGCCGCCCCCTTTCACACCCACTATTAAATAAAATAAATAATTCCTGTACCTTATTACAATATTTTATTAAATATTCCTACAATGTGTAAATTTATTCCTATGTGAAACTTTGGATCATATTCTACATCTTTCTAATTGACAGTAAGCCATTATCTCTTGCAACTTTCAAGTTATAGCCTTGGAAATCTGACCTATTTTATTGACAAAAAGTTTTTACCACTCTTGACCATTAGGGGCCTTGACCACCCTTTAACCATCACAGTCGCCATACGGCGACAGGGACAGCTAAAGAGTTAAAATGGCAGCCAATGAGTTTGAGATAATGGTTAACCTTTTAACATCTAAATATACTTCTAAAGTGTAAAAGTGTCAAAGTATATGTTTATATTTGAATTTCAAAATGATAATTACTAAAAGTTTAATCTAAACCATGCATGGAATAAATATATTTTGAGATCAAAATGACAAAAATTGAAACTGAAGAGCTCTTCCATTGCCTGAAAATTAAGACTCGTACTCATACCCTTCTCAGATTTCTGCCTTCAAGGGTGACTACAAAATAAATTTAGAAAAATTACTGTTTTTTCTCATTACAGGACAAACTTTAGCATGGATTATGGAGAAAATCTTAAATTGTCATCCAGAGGAGGCAGTCCTGTGAACTGTATGATTAATTAATTTCATAAAATGTTGATCAACCAAATAGAAACTATAAAGTCGAACAAGTAATTTGAGTATTTTGACTATATCGCCATAAACTGAAATAAGTAAATTATATAATTTGTTTTGTAAAGCAAAGATTAATCTGAACTATGTGATCACATACATACAAAATTTAAAAGAAAATGATTATTAAATGACTGTATTTCAAATTTTTAAGATAGATAAAATTAAATCACAATAACAACAAGAATGACACCTGGATACAATAATAATGTTTTTCTTTTCTTTCTCAGACACTGAGACCTTAGTTTTATTAGAATTCAGGTCCAAAGTGACAGTGATATTCAGTGTTTCACAAGATGTTTTGACACCATGGTTAAGTAAAGATAATATTGACGAAGGATCCTTTCTATCAGCATGCTTAAGCAAAATGCAGGCACCCCTGACAACACACTATCAGTGGGAGAAGGCCTCAAGATTTATTATTATCTCCTAAATTTAGAATGACTTCAGGCGACACTGATAACACTGGTTAACACCAAATTTATTGTCTAAGTTTTTTTTTTTTAGCTGATTTAGGACAATTTTGATGTGCTGAATCCAAAAATCACATTGGTTTTGCTCAATCAGGTCAACTTTTTGAATTATGGCCACATGTTGTTTTATGTTTTTGTTTACATGTACATGTTCGCTTTATATGATGAAAAAATTCTTTTTTATGTCTTGAAATTCTCTGAATTTTGAACAGTGATGACATAACATTCAATTTACATGTACTTACCTTTATATAAAGGTAAGTACATGCACAGTACTAAGTACTAAGTAAGTACAGGTTTTTACTTAGCACCTGATCGAGAGAAACAGATGTCATTTTCGGATTCGGCGGTGCAAAATTGTCTTAAATCAGTTGAAAAAACACAGACAACTTACAAAAAAATTAGTTTTGTAACCCTGTGTAATCTACCTTCTTCTACCTTTTCTGTTTTTCTTCTCTCTTCTGTTGTTTGATGTTTGTTTGTTTGTTTGTTTGTTTTGTCCTGAATTGTTTATTTGGTCTGTTTGTCTACCTCCCCTTGGGGTGATGTAGAGAAGAAAATAAAAGAAAGGGGGGGTTCAATATCTGCAGTATACTTTAGGAACAGTTTCCTTATTTGTTGGCAATGTTTTTTTGTTTTTTTTTTTTTTTTTTTCATTTTTCCCTGTATATTCACTTTGAGACAATATTATAAGTTTGGCAAATCTTATTAATTTAAAGACAAAACTGATTAAATTTTGGTTGGTTTAAGATACACTGTTATAAAAGAAGACAATGTTTGAAGAATAAAAGATATTGGGGATTAACAATTATTGATATACCATAGGTTAAATTATTTGGCAAGCAAACAAGTTAAATTATAGCTAATTTAACTTGTATATATATATATATATATATATATATATATATATATATATATATATATATATATATATATATATTTATATTCAGCTTATCACTAGTGTTTTCTGCATGGATTCAGCAGATACAACCTTAGTATGAATAAAATAATCAAGAGGCTCAACAAACCTTATCACACTGAGTCATGAATGAACTTATCAAGAAGAGACCCCACCCCGACGGTCCCTTGGATATATATTAGCCAGAAACATTAGTTAAGCCAATGCACTGTGGTAGTCTGTGAAAGCTGTACTCTGTGCTGTCTTCCGCTGATCAGTGCATATTAAATTTGCTGAAACTTTAATCCTGCCTGTTTCTTGACTACTGGTTGAAGAGATTTTTTTAACACAGTTAAATTAAATTATTCAGCAATATACCTATATATTTAGTAGTATATTTCACAGTCGAATGAGTACAGTGTTGTTGCAACCTTCAATACTAATAATAGAGATCTATCAGTCTGGAAAAGGTTATAAAGCCATTTCTAAAGCTTTGGGACTCCAGCAAACCACAGTGAGAGCCACTATCCACAAATGGCGAAAACAAAGAACTGTGGTGAACCTTCCCAGGAGTGGCCAGCCAACCAAAATTACCCCAAGAGCACAGCGACGCCACAACAACATCCAAAGAACTGCAGGCCTCACTTGCCTCAGTTAAGGTCAGTGTTCATAACTCCACCATAAGAAAAAGACTGGGGAAAAATGGCCTGCATGGCAGAGTTCCAAGACAAAAACCACTGCTGAGCAAAAAAGAACATAAAGGCTCATCTCACTTTTGCCAGAAAACATCTTGATAGATTCCCAAAACTTTTGGGAAAATACTCTGTGGACTGACGAGACAAAAGTTGAACTTTTTGGAAGGTGTGGGTCCCGTTACATTCGGCGTAAAAGTAACCACAGCATTTCAGAAAAGAAACATCATACCAACAGTAAAATATGGTTGTGGTAGTGTGATGGTCTGGGGCTGTTTTGATGCTTCAGGAGCTGGAAGACTTGCTGTGGTAAATGGAACCATGAATTCTGCCGTCTACCAAAAAATCCTGAAGGAGAATGTCCGGCCATCTGTTCGTGACATCAAGCTGAAGTGCACTTGGTTTCTGCAGCAGGACAATGATCCAAAACACACCATGAAGTCTACTTCTGAATGGCTTAAGAAAAACAAAATGAAGACGTTGGAGTGGCCTAGTCAAAGTCCTGACCTGAATCTGTCATGAACGGGTTTGTTGTTTCCTGCCCCTTTTCACGATCTGTGGCTATAGCCTCTGTTTGTTGTTAATGATTTCCAGCTGGCAGATTATTGGAGCCTCTGCCAGTCTACAGCCACGGCCCCTCCTCTCACCTCTCTTTCTGCCAGGCGCTCATGTACCAGCTGTTGCCAATATTTCTTGTGTTTTCACACACACACACACACACACACACACACACACACACACACACACACACACACACACACACACACACACACATTCACTCACTCACATGCACGCTCACACACTTGTGTTCATTCTCACTGACTCACGTGCAATCACACACACACATATTCTCACTCATTCACTCACTCACCAGGTATCGCTGCGCACCTGTTTCCACTTGCCGCTCATTAGTCTATGGGGGTATTTCTGGGTGGCAGTGGAAACACTCAGTGCATCGGTGCTAGTCAACCTAGGAAGGTCTGGCTCACTCTAGAGTGGTTCCTCCTCTTTTGGATTTTGAAGGTGTTGTTTCCAGAGCTGTCATGCTCCGACATTTTGTAAGTCTTCTCTTCTATTATTTGTTCAGCCCTTCTTAATGTGTGTGTTTATATATTCACATATTCATTCCATCTAGCTACAATGCTCCGCACTGTGTTTATATATTTATATATTTATTCCATCTAGCTACAATGCGCTGCACTGTGTGTCTATATATATATATTTATATTTATATATACATATGTATACTCGCTGCTCTTGTTTTTCTCTTGCCTTCTGATTGTTGCTCTGAGTGTTGCTATCCCTGTGCTGTTGCAATCCTGGAATTTCCCTGTTGTGGCACTAATAAAGGCTTATCTTATCTTATCTTATCTTCTTCTCCGCTGGCCAGTTCCGCCCTAGGAGCGCATGGGGCTTGCCATCTGAGTTTGTAGCCGGCCATCTCCTCATTTTCATCTCACTACTCATTTTTGGACTGTTTCATGAACACTTTGTATGTAATCTACCATTTGTTAATAAACACATTTTACTTCACTGCACTTTGGGTTCGCATCAACTCATTTGTGTGTGCGCAAATATGCACACATATGACAGTACGCCAATGCCAAACTGAGCCCAAGCAGTGCAGTAACGTGTTGTGTTTTTTCAACGTTCCCTGTGTGTTTTTCTCTCTTCGGAGTAACTTTCAGGATGGACTTACCGGGTAGCAGAAGCTATCCAATGTGTCTGGGGTGGGAATGCTGCCAGGCCCTGATGGAAATAGACAGACTCATCTCCGTGGCACACATTTACTCCGCTCCAGACGACATTCTGTGGTATGTGGGACTGACAGACACTGTAGCCCGCGGCTGCCCTCAGCTGAAGTTGCACACTGAGGGAAGGGAGAGAATTGCCCTTTTCGCTGTGTTGTAGCGGGAGAATGGCGGAGCGGAGAGGAAGCGCCTGGAGAAGCCTGGACGCACGCCGAGAAAGAGGCATTCCCGGACCTCAGCTGCTTTCCTCCACCAGCCGTCTGCACCCAGATTGTCTCCGTCTCCTGAGACCAGTCTCACTCCATCGCCAGGGAACAAGAAAAAACACAAACTGGTGGGGCCGGCGTTGATTGATCACTGTTCTGAGGAGAGGAGACCTGCAGCCACTTCATCCTCCGCTTTTACCTCTGCCAAGGTGTGGAGGGCAGGCAACTCCTCTAAATCATCCCAACTGGTGCCGGTTTTGGAGACTTCTCTACAGCCTATGGAGGAGTCCAGGGCCGTCACAGTTTCCGAGAGGGATGTTGCCTCACCAGCTGCAGCAGGAAACATCGCTAACCAAGAGAACAGGCAAGAAACCTTCTCTTGTGTTTCTAAAGATGTTGAAAATTCTTGCCTGATCCCTGGTAGACGGTCTCTGGGTGTGCAGTCCCCAGAGATCTTTCCAGCTGCTGCAGCTTTGAACTGCTCACCAGCCCTCTCCCTGCTCTCTCCTGTTTCCTCCGAGTGCACGCCAATGCCGGAGTCGTACCATCAGGACCAGGAGGAGCCAGAGGTCCGGGAGAATCGTTTCTCCATAGCAATGGTGAGCCAGACCCCAGCCACCACGCCGGAAGAATTACCAGCGTGGGTCACAATAGCTGGGACCACAAAGACTGCAGAGACCATCATGCCTGCTACAGAGGCTACCGCAGCAGAGTCAGCGCCCGAGCTGCACCTCCAGGAGGCCGAGCCCGTGGAAACATTGCCCGGATCATCAGAGTCCTGGATGGCGGTGAAGCTTGAGCTAAGGCAAGTGCTCTCTTTTGTCTTTTTTCTTTTCATAATAGAGCTGTTGGATTATTTTTAAACATAATCAATGTGAGTCAAAAACCAGGCAGAATATTTAAATGTAAATAGATATATTCCTCATGGCTGATGAGGGAGAGGTACAGAGGCAGCCCCTAGTCTGACTGTCCATACCTCTGAATCAAACATCCCTTGGTCAAAGTTTATAAAGCTGTTTTATCAATGGGAAGACGGAAGATTAATGTCCAGCAAGACGTACAGTCTTGGCTTTGAGAGTCCATGAAGCGCATAGTCCTTATCAAATGTTCTCAGGAAGCACGAAGCCAGTGTAAATCTCATTCCCACAGACAAACAGTCACACGGAACTGGACATGATGAATTGAAAACATCTGCAGTCATTAAGAAATATCTGAACACTCATTAACCACTGAACAGATTTAGAATCGCTAACTCATGCACTCTTACTCACAGAATGAAGCTGACCAAAGGCCATATATGAGATGAGATGAGATGAGATTCAACTTTATTGTCATTACACATGTATGAATACAAGGTAACGAAACGTGACTTGGCATTTGGGCACGCTCTGCAGAGCGCATCCAAGGCCGGGGCAGCTGCTAGGCGCCAGTCATAAAGAAGAAAGGGGAAAAAAAGAAAAAGGGAATGGATATGACACAGTAGGCGAGAGAAAAAAAACATATTTTATCAAAATGGCGCTCGGCAAGTGAGCGAAATTTTGATTGCAGGCAAAAAAAACCTCAATGCACATTTAGCAGACATTTAGCAGGAGATCACACACAAAAGTTGAGAGGCAGTGTATTGTATGAGTCAATATTTGTATCAGTCATGTAATGTTGTATGCATTGTGTGGTGTAAATGTGACAGTTGTTAGTGAGCAGCAGAGGACGCCTCCTGACAGTGGATAGATGTTATAATCATGTGACTTATAAACAAGTTCAGAGTCTATCTCTCTTGCTTGCAGAAGGCACATGGGCACTGTCCTTGAGGGTCCAATCCGCTGATACGACAACAACTGATTGTCGATTGTTTGGGTTAAGAGCCGGTCCTTCCGCTTATCTTAATCAGGAGGAATGTAAACACGGGGCACCAAACAAGGTCAAATCAAATCAGCACAGTGCACTCAGAGAATAGAATTTGTCCTCACCCGTGCAATTCTGTGCTTTCATATGTGCAGGCTTAAACTGTTTTTCCATGGAGAGCACAGGGCTCCAGATGTATTCCTCCACTGAATCACTGTCATTCAGTTCACCGTTTGCCACTACTCATGCCCTCCCCAACTGGTCGAATTTGATGAAGGAGCTTGCTGGGTCCGCTTTGATCAGCTCCCTCACCTTCCTTCAATTTCTGATGCATCAGGGAACTTCACAGCCAAAAATAGAAGTCCTGAGATCATAACCAATAATGTTTCCACAGACACATGAATTCCAATGTCCATGAGTCTCCTCGCAGGTTCCAATTCTTGGGCTCCCCCTTGGCCCATTTCTTGTTGAAAAATAGTGACAATAGCACATTTAAGCCACTTCCAAATCCATAATTTCCATTTAGATTAAGATTCAGCAGAAGAAGAGCGACTAAACAGACAAAAACGCAACATTGCAAAGCTGGGAATAGGTCAGGAAGGCAGACGAGAGGAGGGAAGAAAAATGCGACTGCTCTCTCTCAAGGCAAGAAGAGAAAAATATATACAATGCACATATGAGAATATAAAAGACATGGAATAATATAAGTATAATATAAGAATAATATGGAATTTCTCTTTCAAGAGCATTTTTTCCTAGCTCTCGCTGGGCTCCGTCACTGCTGGTAACCCTGACCCTTCTTCCTCTCTGCCTGAGTCCTCTTCTAGGGTCGCTGGAGAGAGATCCGCATCACCGGATGAGTCCAAGGATCCAGGCTTGCCACTGGAGGTCATCATAGCTGCTGCTGCTCCCGCTGAGGTCACCATGGGTCTGGCTCCCTGTCCACCGGAGGCCGTGGTTTGGGTTCTGCCTCAGTCCAGGTCTTTGTGGGTGCTGCGCCCCGGCGTGGAGCCAACATGGGTACCCGTGGTCGACTGCTTCCTGGCTCTGGTGCTCATACGGGTCGGCTGGCCCACAGTCAAGGCAGCATTGGGGTCAGCAGTGGCCCAGCTGGGTCCCACCGTGGGTGCAGCAGGGGCCCAGCCGGGTTCCACTGTGGGCGCAGCCATGCCTCGGTCGGGGTCCACCGTGGGTGCAGCAGGGGTCCAGCCAGGTTCCACCGTGGGTGCAACCATGATCCGGTTGGGGTCCTCCAAGGGTGCAATGCAAGCCCAATCAGGGCTCATCGCAGGAGCAATGAGGCCCCAGGCTGGGGCCACCACTGGTGCTACGTTGTCCTAGCCCGGGTCCACCATGGGTGTGGCCGAGTTTCTGTCCCAAGCCGGGACCACTGAGGGTGCGACAGAGCTTCAGTCCGAAGACCGGATCAATGAGGATGCTGCCAGCCAGTCCAAGGACACCAGGGTCTCCTTCTCCCTTCCAGAGGCCTGGTGGGTGATCCTTCTTTTCCTGCTGGGCACCGTCGTGGTCCACCTGTATCCGCCACCAGTAACCGCAGGGGTCCCTCTTTCTCTGTCCAGCCACCCACCTCTCAGCCTACCGGTGGGTAGGCTGAGAGGTGCCCCATATGTGCGCCGCTGCCCCATATGTCCGTCCGGTCCTGGTGGCTCAACGATGTGGGCCAGCTGCCCAAAGGACTAGGTCTCCCTGTGGGGGGGGCCGCCTCCTGGCTCGTCTCACCTGGCCTGGTGGCCGAAGAACTCCAGCAGGCTGCCCGATAAACTGTACCGTTGGGTCAGGTGGCCCAATTTTCACGGCAGGCCACCTGACGCTGTTTTGCAGGCCACCTGTGGGCTCTGGGATAGTGGCCAGCCCCCTGAAGCTTGGGACTTTTGGGGTTTTGGGGAGGGGTTTATCTTAGTTTGGGATTGGGTAGTCTTCTCTGTGTTGTATTATTGTTTTTTCTCATTGATTAATTCCCTCCTGACCTGTTTCCCCCACCTCCCGCCCTGGTTAGTTGTGAGGGGTTCGGGGGGGGCAGGTTTTTTCCTTTTTTGTTTTGGTGGTACGGTGGGTGTGTGGAATCCATCCTTTGTGGTGGTGGTGGGGGGGGGTCTCTGTCATGAACGGGGCTGTTGTTTCCTGCCCCGTTTCGTGATCTGTGGCTATAGCCTCTGTTTGTTGTTAATCATTTCCAGCTGGCAGATTATTGGAGCCTCTGCCAGTTTACAGCCACGGCCCCTCCTCTCACCTCTCTTTCTGCCAGGCGCTCACGTACCAGCTGTTGCCATTATTTCTTGTGTTTTCACACACACACATACATGCACTCATATCCACGCTCACACACATGTTCATTCTCACTGACTCACGTGCACTCATACACACACATTCTCACTCATGCACTCACTCACCAGCTGTCGCCGCACACCTGTTTCTACTTGCCGCTCATTAGTCTATGGGAGTACTTCTGGGAGGCAGTGGAAACACTCAGTGCATCAGTGTTAGTCAACCTAGGAAGGTCTGGCTCACTCTAGAGTGGTTCCTCCTCTTTTGGACTCTTTTGGAAGGTGTTGTTGTTTCCAGAGCTGTCCAGAGCTGTCCTGTGCCGCCATTTTGTAAGTCTTCTCTTGTATTATTTGTTCAGCCCTTCTTCTCCGCTGGCCAGTTCCGCCCAGGGAGCGCGTGGGGCTTGCCACCTGAGTTTGTAGCGGGCTATTTCCTCATTTTCATCTCACTACTCATTTTTGGACTGTTTCATGAACACTTTCTATGTAATCTACCACTTGTTAATAAACACGTTTTACTTCACTGCACTTTGGGTTCACAGCAACTCATTTGTGTGTGCGCAAATACGCACACACATGACAGAATCTGATTGGGATGCTGTGGCATGACCTTAAAAAGGCGGTTCATGCTTGAAAACCCTCCAATATGCCTGAATTACAACAATCCTACGAAGACGAGTGGGCCAAAATTCCTCCACAGCGCTGTAAATCACTCATTGCCAGTTATCGCAAATGCTTGATTGCAGTTGTTGCTGCTAAGGGTGGCCCAACCAGTTATTAGGTTTAGGGGGCAAGCACTTTTTCACACAGGGCCATGTAGGTTTGGATTTTTTTTCCCTTAATAACAAACTGTCACAACTCGCCGTTCTCTGTCATCTGCCTCAGCTGCGAGCACACCTACGCCTCGTCAATCACAGGATATTTAACCCACTCGGCCCAGAGCATCGGTCTGGAGCCGTCTGTTCAGCAACGCTCTCAATTTCCCCGCAGGATCGTTCCTTCCCGACCTGCAACATCACCTACCAGCAAGTAAGCTGTATTATCTCTCACCTGTCTTTCAGTCTCTCCCCTGTGCACAGGTGGATTCCCTGGTGGCGGATTCCTCCCGTCCTCGCCTCCTCCTCTTCCTCCTCATCCACTCCTCGTCGGGCGCGCAGCAGGGCGCTGTCTCCCTGGCTAGAGTTCCTTTGCCAACGCCAGCCACCATTACATCTGCAAGTAAGCAACATTCGATACTTTTATCCCGCATGGTGAAGGGTAACTCATATCCCTGTCTCTGCTCTATCCATAGGGTTGCCTGGCTGCACGGCGTGCCAATCTGCCCCCGGCACTCCTCGTTCACCCACAGACCATTTACATTCCTGTAGCATCATCGTCTCCTCAAACCAAGACAGAAGATCACTTCTCTCCATTTTACAGGAATTTCACTTTATTCCTTCTACAGGAATACCACTTTTCTGCATTCTACAGGAATATCACTGGCTTTCATATCGACTCATCCAGGGCTCATCCAGGCCTGACCCAAAGATGTTTTCCCAGGACCCCAATGTAAACAGTTGCCTCTTGCAGAGATGGTAAGGATCAGAATTTGCTTTTAAAGGCTCAAAGGAACATAAAATTCGGGAGACCAGACCTCCAACGTGAACACTGCATTTGGATAACATCCTCCTTTACAGGAAACTAATGCTCTTAAAAGGGTCATAAACGGCTTAATCAGACAGGTTTATAACCTCCAATGTTTTCCAGATTTTCTTCCAGATACCATGGACCTAAAAGAAATCATCTGCAGCTCAACAGTACCTCCTAGCGGATAACTACGAAATGTGTTTCAGTATGTAGGATGACTTTTTAATTTGTTCTAAACATTAAGTTTCTTTCAGCTTATCCTCTTCTCCCCTGGATCCTAAGGACACTGAAAATCATCCCTTTTTATTACCAACCATGGTTTGCTGTACTACATTAAGCTTTGATCTAAATGTGAATGCTGTGGCGGAAGAATAATAAGGCAGCGCCTGAGAGTTTAAAAGGGTGTTTATTATCATTCATCCGCCATCATAAGACTCACTCCAGCCCTGTGCAGGTGGGCTGGAGCGGGTCCTCAGGCTCTCGTGAGGAGACACAGAATGCGTGTGTCAGCAGCAGTAGTCAGAGAGAGAGTGAACATGAATTTCAGTCAGCTTATATACCCAGTTACAGACAATACATGAAAGGCATGGGACATTTGCATCACAGTAAGAGCAGGAAGCATGAACACAATGCATGAATGGCACATTAACATCACAGTACTGAGCAGGAAAGAGCCAGACGAAGCAAGGCTGCCTGTTGACATTAATACACACATTTCACTGTGATGTTAATCGCTCTAGCCGAGCGCTCTGCTTGTCCCAGTCTGTTGTGGGGGTGCCCCACACACTCCCCCCCAGAGGGCCCAGCAGGCAGCTGAGGCCTCGATAGTCCGGCTTTCGTAGCGAGCAGGGAAAGTTCTGTGCAGGCGGAGGTGGAGGGAGGGGGGTGGGGGTAGGAAGTGCCGGCCTGGGACGGCGAAATTGTCTGGGCCACGCAAAAATTGCCTGTGGATCCGCGATGTTGAGGGGCTGTCCCGTTGAACGTGCGGAGGTCCACAGCAGCTGTAAGAAGAAAAAAAATTAGTCACTGACTCCTCTCGCGGTTAAGTCTTGCGAGGATTAATAGCGGCCATGAAGAAAAACAGGAGCTGCGAGGCTGCGTAGCGGCTGTGAGAAAAAAAACAAAAGCAGAGGGACTTGGCGTGTTGACTTTAGGTGCGGGCGCAGCCCTAAAGCCCTCGGGAACAGCTGATGGCTGAATTCCCTTTGTGCGCCATGGCTGAGACCCATACAAAATCCTGTGAGCGAGCTGCGTGTGATGCTTCAGGTGTGTGAGCAGCCCTGAAGGTTCCGTGTGCAGCGGCGAAGGACGCTGGCGGTCTGTGTAGAGCCGATATGTCCCGTGCGTGGTGCGCTGTCCTCATAATGCAGGGGTTCGGTGCGTGGGTGGGTCCACTGTAGAGGCAAGCCAGGGTCAGGGAGCTTGCTGGAGATCAGCGTAGTCGGCACCGATAATCATCCCTGTTCAGCTGTTGCTGTAGTTTGGTCATGGTGCGTTGGAGCGGTGCGAGGAAATAGACAATCTTTGTCCCTCGGGCTCGTGCAGATGCGTTGGAGCGGTGAGATGAAATAGACGATCTTTGTCCCTCGGGCTTGCGTAGATGCGTAGGAGCGCTGAGAGGGAGGAGGAGCGGTGAGAGGAAGAAGACGTCCTGTGTTCCTCGGCCGGTCCAGCGTGGATGTCCTGATCTCAGGCGAGGGTCGCACCGTGACGCTTTCTGCAGCATTCCCAGTCGTGGATGATCTCCGGAGAGTTCACCTGGTGGTGGCTCTGCGTCGAGGTCTCCCTGTAGCCGAAGGGAGGGCAGTCCATTTGCGTCAGGCTGCTGCGTTCGCTTGTCGTCGGAGAATCACCGCCAGGTGCTGCGTTCGTTGTCGTTGGGTCACCAGCGTGGTTGTCCAGACCAGAAGGTTGCGTTGCACAAAGCGTGTGCTTTCTTCGAGGTCACCAGTGTAGCTGTCCAGACCAGAAGGTTGCGTTGCACAAAGCGTGTGCATTCTCGGGGTCACCAATGTGGTGGAAGAATAATAAGGCAGCGACTGAGAGTTTAAAAGCGTGTTTATTATCATTCATCCGCCATCATAAGACTCACTCCAGCCCTATGCAGGTGGGCTGGAGCGGGTCCTCAGGCTCTCGTGAGGAGACACAGAATGCGTGTGTCAGCAGCAGTAGTCAGAGAGAGAGTGAACATGAATTTCAGTCAGCTTATATACCCAGTTACAGACAATACATGAAAGGCATGGGACATTTGCATCACAGTAAGAGCAGGAAGCAAGAACAGAATGCATGAATGGCACATTAACATCACAGTACTGAGCAGGAAAGAGCCAAACGAAGCGAGGCTGCCTGTTGACATTAATACACACATTTCACTGTTATGTTAATCGTTCTAGCCAAGCGCTCTGCTTGTCCCAGTCTGTTGTGGGGGTGCCCCACAATGCATGTATTATAATTACGTATAAGAAATGTTATGTTCATTAGTGTTATTCAAACAAATGTAATATTAGAATAATGGTATAAATGCATGATCACCAAATATTAGCCAAGTCATTTAATTTAGTTAAGATAAGATAAGATAAGATAAGCCTTTATTAGTCCCACAATGGGGAAATTCCAGGATTGCAACAGCATAGGGATAGCAACACTCAGAGCAACAATCAGAAGGCAAGAAAAAACAACATCTAGTAAACATATGTCCATATTACTATAAATGTATATATATAGACACACAGTGCAGAGCATTATGGCTGGTGGATGTGCAGCAGAAAGTCTAAGCTCTCTCTCCGCGGATGCAGCGGGCCAGCTGGAAGTCTTTGGGCATGATGGTGACCCCCTTAGCGAAGAAGAGACCACCAGGTGGGTCTCGCTGGTCTCCTGCAGAGCCATGACGGCGAAACTCAGGAAACGCAGGACGGTCTTGAAGTCCTGAGCGATCTCCCTCACCAGGCGCTGGACGGGCAGCTTACGGATGAGCAGCTCCGTGGATTTCTGGTAGCGACGGATCTCTCTCAGAGCCACGGACCTGTGACGGCGAGGCCTCTTCACTCTGCCGGTGGCCAGAGCGCCTCTCCGAGCAGCCCTGTGGCTAGCTGTCTCCTGGGGGGCTTCTTCCTCCAGTAGATTTTACGGGCGGTCTGCTTGGTTCTTGCCATCGCTCTTTATTATTCTGTCTTATATTTCTTTCACGCCGCCTAAACTCCAGCCCGGCACCCGCTTCGTTTTCGCTACAGCTCCCGGTATGTCGAGTTTCCCATTAGCACCGGGCGGCGGCCAAGTGCTAGCTAGCACTAGCTCCTCCCCGCTGTAACGTCTCCCGCTGCAAACCATGGCTCCGTCCGCCGACCTGGGAGACCCCCGGGGCGATCCGTGCGTCCGTGATATATATACAGAGTGAAAGGTGTAGAAAGAAGAAGGAAGATTAAAAAAAAGGCTGTTGCAACAGGCAGCCGACTCGTGTGGCGCCGCCGGTCCGGCGGAACCGGAACTGGAATAGTTGGATTTTATATTGAGCACCTAATTTCATAAGAACTGACTGAGTGTTGATTTTTCTCTGCAATTTCATGGGATGGTGTCTCCGTTTGATTGGCTGCTCTCAAACAAAGAAATGTTTTCACGTTGGATAGCAGCCATTTCAAACTGCTTTTGATAAAGTCGATTGGTCAGTCTTGCGATCGGCATCACAAGTTTATGACCCAGGTGGGGTCATTTAAAAAGGAGTAGAAGCTGCCCTGCAAGTTAGAACGAGAACAAGACAAGCAGAAAGAAAAAGAAACACACAGATGTAAGTTAAAGTTAAGTAAGCGAGCAAGAGAGAACACAAGTTACACAGAGACAAGTTATGCAGTTAAGTTAAGTTAAAGTTAGAGAAGAAAAAGCAGACAAGAAAGAGACAGAATGAAATTAGATAAGTCTGGGAAGATTTTGTTCCACCGTTTCAAGGTCCTGTGTAGTTTTATTCTATCTAAATTGTTCTTTGTGAAGTTTGTCAAATCCTGCGTTAGTTTTTCTGGTTACTGAGGAGAAATCACCTTTTTCTTTAGAGCTCGCTTTCTCTGAGAATCAAATTCTCAAACTTTTTCCTTCACCTCAGAAGCCATTCTTGTCCTAGTAAATGTTTTTCTCAATTTTTTTTATGACTTTTCACGCCGTTAAAGTGGACCTTTAATCTTACTAATTTAACCTCTTGCACTCTGGTGTACCGAGGACGGGCAAGTCTCTGCGTCCCAGAGCACACGAGGGCGCATGAGGGCGCTGCGTCCAAGCGCGCACTGAAAAAAAAAAAAGCTGCATTTGTTCTTCCACTACAGACACAGCTGCGAACAGATTAGTTCATCTGATTGACCTCTCATTCGACTAATAAGAGCCTTGAATTGGGTTTCTGAAACCTTGAAGAACCAATGACTGAAAACCTACCAAGAAGGACCCGCCTACCAACGCTGTGAATGCAGCAAGCCAATTGAAGCACAGAAGTTCGCAAGCTGTTTTGTCTAAGGCTGGGTGAAGAGAGACTGCTGCAGCAGCCACAGGCGGTGCTTTTTTTTTTTTTTTAATTCCAGCAGAGTAGACGTTTAGGATTCTCTTCCATGGTCATCATAGACCGACGGAGGCCGACAACGAAGGTCGTAAATCATTCGCCAAAACCGCAATCATGGAAGTGCAAAACCGCAATAATGGAATTATGTTTTGACCGGGAACCACGAGCGGACCAGCATCGCGTTTGTCTGACAATGAGGAAGAGAAGTTCGCCAGGACTCTGCTGCTGTGAAGAGGTAAGGTGTTCTAAGCTAAATTATTCTTTATCCCTGAAAATTGTAATCAAAAATGACTTTTGACCGATTGGTAAATTACAACTGTGCGGTGCACGAAGTCCGAAGTGCGTGCGCCGCAGTACACGGTTTGTTCGCCGCGTCCGGACCGTGAACGCGCCCCCCCCTGCTACTCTTCTGTAGCGAGGGGGGGGGGGAGCCGCGGTGAGTGCGCCGCCGTCGCCACATGAGTCTATTCCGTCATGTAGCGATGGCCGATGTCCGTCCTCTGTAGCGAGAGGGGGGACAACCCCCCCCACACACACACACACACAGCCCTGAGTGTCACCTTTCATTAGAGCCCAAGATGAAGCTTCTATATTGAATCATTCAAAAGTTATAGACGTTTTTCCAAACTGTGCCATTTGGCACAATTTGGCACAGTTCAAAAACGCCTGGGAACTACCTGAGGAAAAAGCTGTGTAATATACGGTATTCATTTTTTGTGGTATTGTTACCAAATTTTGACCTCAGCTGGATAACACTTGGTTCTACATTTCTGTTTCATTTTCCAGCCCGGATCTGAAGCTGTGTGTTATTTGCAAGCATTTGTATCCAAAAAAAACACCCAGGCCAAATTTATTTTCTTCAAGTTCAGTATGTTTAGATGACTGTAACTCAGTGGCAGGAGCACTTAGAGAGATTATGACTGTTTTGCCAAAAAATTCAAAGTGTTTTCTTTTAAATGAGACCAACCCCATGAAGATGCTGCAAAGGGTTGAAGAACAGCTTTCGATTTACTTTGGGCACGTAATTTTTTGGCGTTTTTAGGGAAATTGACCGGAGTGCAAGGGGTTAAAGTGAACAGAGACTGTGTTTTTTTTGGACTCTCTTTCCGGCCTCATACCCTCCTGACTGAGAAGTTTCTCCTTCAGTTTTTTTTGGTCTATCCCACTACAAGAGACCTCAATTCGGACTCTTTTCCAAGGACTTGTCACATCGCTCGGTGACAGACCATCCCCTGCTGCCATTGTCTGGAGAGCCCCCAGCTGAGTTTGCACTTCCACGGCTTGTGAGGAAGCATCGCAGCAGCCGCTTCCTCCGACGTCCTAACTCCCAACTCGGCCGGTATCGACCCGCTGAAACATGGACCTACAGCTGTTTTCGTAAGTGAAACTCCTACTTCTCCCATCTGCTGGGTTAAAAACGTGATGTCCGAACAATTAAAATTACAATTAAATATAGCCCATATTTCAGGGCTCAATTAGTCTCTTAGCCACAGGATAAAGCTGTAAACTGAAGGAAGACTCTTAGTCATTTTTAAGTAACTGCCCTTAATTTTTGTAGATTAATTCAGAAGTCATTTTTAGATGATTAGCCTTATGAATTTTCCCCATAAAATTGCGTTCTGTTTGTTGGATATTTCAGCTTCATTTACCGTTGAAACATAAGTCTGGTTTCTCTTTGGTTCCACAAAGGTGTAACGCTGGATTTATGTTCAGGAAAACAATAACAGGGATGTGATATTGTACGCTGTTATCAGTTGAATCTGTTTATCCATCATTTGAACGCCATATCATGTAACCCTGAATGAATTTAATAAAAGGGTGAATGAGAGAAGTTAAAGTGTTTTCCTTTCGCATATATCTGTTTCCTAATCACGGCAGGAAAAGAGCTCACTGAAACGTTGAGACTGATCATTAAGTAATTGAAGGTACAAAATTAATTAAAATTAAAGTTAATATTATTGCTCATTGTGACTGGTGCCCCTTTTACGAGTGCTTTTATTTAATTTAGCGGGTGTAGAAGTGACGGTTTAACTCCGCCCCTTTCACACCCACTATTAAATAAAATAAATAATTCCTGTACCTTATGACAAATATTTTATCATACAATCCCACTACATTCCGCACACATGCATCCATACACCCATGTTGTTGAATAAAGCCTTTAAATCACACCCTGAGCCTGCGTGCGTGTTTCCTGGGCCAGTAGTTTTGTCAGTACGGCTCCAGCAAGGCGGCCCAGCGGACAGCGGCTCGCACGCCGTCTTTCCACCCTTGAGGCTCGGGTGGATTTGATCGCTCATCAACAACAAGTCATATTAAATCAATTCACAACCATTACTCACTGGCTGGATCGCCTCGACCCCCAGCAGGTGTTCCCCCGGCTCATCCTGGCGGATCAGCTTCTGCTACTCCCTCGGCTAGCCAGCCTAGCTTGGGAGCGCCAACCCGGCTCACTCCTATCCCACACCCGCACGCTTTAAACGGGAAAACTCGGTGAAGCGCGGGGGTTCATCTTGCAGTGTGAGTCGGTGTTTCAGCGCGTTCCCGGGGATTTTCCCTCAGACCACAGCTGGATTGGGTATGTGGCTAACCTCTTGGAGGGGCGAGCGTTAGCTTGGGCTTACGCTGTCATGGCGAAGCCCGGCTATGCAAACCTCTCCTACACCCAATTCGTGCGGGATTTCTTCGAGGTTTTTGACCATTCAGATTGTGACAGCGTTCTAGCCGATTGGCTCCTTAAGCTTCGTCCGGGGTAGCCGGTCGGCGGCTGATTACGCTGTTGACTTCTGGGTGGCAGCGGAGGAGGTCGGCTGGGGCGAGGCATCTCTCTGCAGCATCTTCCTCCGAAGCCTCTGTTCTTAGCCTGCGAGTGAGTTGGCTAGCCGGGATCTTCCGGGGCAGTTGTCTGAATTAATTCCCTAACCATCAGTTTAGATAACAGGCTGCGAGAGCAGGCTGCCGAGCGGAAGTCCTACAGCCGCTCACACAGCACCCCTGCCCGCGCCTCTCACTCTCGCCCCCTGGCGTTACCCGCTCGGAGTCCGCCGATGAGCTGAGGCGATGTTGGTCGGGCGAACCTAAGCTCCCTCTAGTGGAGAAACAGCGCCGCCGGGAGCTGGGCCTCTGCATGTATTGCGGGTGGCGACCAGCATTCCGTGGAGCATTGCCCGATCAAGCCAAACGGGGGGGTCCGCGAGTCACTGTAGGGGGCCTCGCGGATGCCAACCAGTCAAATCCCTTCTCAAATTGTTCACGTGCCCATTAGGTTCTGTCACAACTCCACCGGGCAACCTCACTCACGCACTGGTGGACTCGGGGGGCAGAACAAAACTTCATTTCCAAGAGCCTGGCAACCCGTTTGGGCATCCCTTGTCAAGCAATTACCAGCTCCCCTTAACCTCGTCACTCTCTCCCTTTCCCCCTGAAGTTAGTTACACATCGCCCAAAGCCGTGTCAGTCATTGTCTTGGGCAAACCATCGAGAGGACCTCAGCCTGTTCGTTCTGGTCCACCTCGGCGTCCCCCGTCATCTTGGGTTACCCGTGGCTGCGCCTCCACAACCCCGTGCTTGATTGGCAGTCTGGCAGCGTCCTCTCATGGAGCTCGTTTTGCATGGGTACCTGCCTCCAGTCAGCGGCTTGTGCCCATCCTCTCCTCTTCCTGCTCCAGACTCATCTCCCCCGGACCTTACCCTGGTGCCTTCGGAGTTCCACAATCTGGGGCTCGTCTTTAGCAAATCCAAGGCAATGTCTCTTTCCCCCCACCGCCCGTACGACTGCGCCATAAACCCTCCGCCCGGGGGTGGCCGTTACCATCTTGTCGCCTCTACAGCCTGTCTGCCCCAGAGCGGGAGGCCATGGACACATACATCAGGGAGTCGCTCAGCGCCAGCATCATCCGCCCCTCCTCGTCCCCATTCGGAGCCGGGTTTTTCTTCGTCTCCAAGAAGGATGGGTCCCTGCGGCCGTGCATCGACTTCCGGGCCCTGAACGACATCACGGTGAAGGACAGACACCTTCCGCTCATGGACTCTGCCTTCCACTCCCTCCAGGGGGCCACCTGGTTCACCAAGCTGGACCTCCGCAGCGCATACCTCTCGTTCGGATCCGGGAGGGCAATGAGTGGAAGACGGCTTTTCGGACGCCCAGCAGCCACTTTGGAATACCTGGTTTATGCGTTTGGGCTCACCACGCTCCTGCCATCTTCCAACGGCTCATCAATGACGTCCTGCGGAGACTTCCTGGGGGTCTTCCGTATCGTATACTTGGATGACATTCTGATCTTCTCCAGGTCTCGGGGAGGAGCCCCAAGCCCACGTGAGGCGGGTTCTGCCGCGGCTGTTGGAAAACAGACTGTATGTAAAGGCAGAGAAATGCGAGTTCTTCCGCCATGCGACCTTTCCTGGGTTTTATCAATCTCCCACGACCAGATCCTCCCGACCCCACCAAGGTCAAAGCGGGTGTCGAGTGGCCCACCCCTGCTTTTAGGAAACAAGTGCAACAGTTCATTGGGTTTGCCATTTTCTACCACCATTTTGTGCCTAACTTCGGTGCCATCATCACCCCCCTGACCCGTCTCACCTCTCCTAAGGTGCCCTTCCAGTGGACCGAGGAGGCAGCAGCAGCATTTGAGACCCTGAAGACGGAGTTCTCCTCATCTCGGGTCCTGACCCAGGTTGACCCCGCGCTGCAGTGCTTGGTTGAAGTGGACGCGTCTGATACAGGAGTGGGGGCAGTTCTGTCCCAACGTTCTCTGGTGGATGGGGTGAAGCGCCCCTGCGCCTTCTTCTCCCGGCGCCTGTCTGCGGCTGAGCGCAATTATGACGTTGGCGGCAGGGAGCTTCTGGCAGTAAAGCTTGCACTGCAGGAGTGGCGTCACTGGCTGGAGGGGGCAGCGCAGCCTTTTGTGGTCTGGACGGACCACAAGAACCTGGAGTATCTGAGGTCGGCCAAACGCCTGAATGCCCACCAGGCGCGCTGGTCTCTGTTTTTCGCACGCTTCAGGTTCACAATCACCTACCGTCCAGGCTCCAAGAATGGGTTTACCGACGCTCTATCCAGCACAGTTTTGCCCCGGAGACTCGGAGGAGCGGGGGTCACACCATCCTGCCCAACTCGTGTGTTGTGGGGGCGGTTTCCAGGTTCATCAGGGACAAGATCCCGAGGGCGCAGGAGACCAAACCGACCCTGCGGCGGCCGGTAGGGAGGCTGTTCGTGCCATCGGCTGTTCGGGGGATGTCATCCACTGGGCCCACATGTCCAAGCTCACCTGTCATCCTGGCCATCTCCCAGCTGGTGGACCTCCTTCAGCGCTCCTTCTGGTGGCCCGACTTCAGAAGAACATCGCCAATTACGTCCGGGCCTGCCCCCAGTGCACTACGAGCAAGACCTCGAACTCACCTCCTGCAGGGTTGCTCCATCCCCTGCCGGTCCCGGGCAGACCCTGGTTACATATAGCGCTGGACTTCGTTACTGGCCTCCCCGTTTATAATTCTTACGACACCGTCCTGACTATTGTGGACCAATTCTCCAAGGCCACTCACTTTGTGCCCCTCCATGGTCTCCCCACGGCACGGGTGACGGCCCATCTCCTAATCCAACATGTGGTCAGACTGCACGGTATCCCAACTGACATCGTATCTGATCGGGGGCCCCAGTTCGTGTCCCAAGTGTGGAAGTGTTTTTGCAATGCCCTGGGGGCCACGGTGAGCCTCTCCTCCGGTCACCACCCCCAATCCAACAGGCAGTGTGAGCGCGCTAAACAGGAGCTGGAAGCTGCCCTGCGCTGCGTCACTTCTTCCAACCCATCCTCCTAGAGCTCTTACCTGGCCTGGGTGGAATATGCCCACAATTCAACACGGTCTTCGGCTATCTCGATGTCCCCCTTCCGGGCGTCGTTAGGCTATGATCCCCCTTTGTTCCCCGAGCAGGAGAGCGAGGTAGCAGTTCCATCCATCCAGGCCCACCTGAGGCGCTGCCGGAGCCTGTGGACCAGGAGGTGCGAGGCGCTTTTACGCACGGCGGCGCGCAACAGCACTACAGCTAATCGCCATAGGAAGCCTGCTCTCGGTTTACCAGGTGGGCCAACAGGTCTGGCTATCAGCCAGGACGTCAATCTCAAGGCTGAGGAAGAGGAAGCTGGCGCCAACGCTTTATCGGGCCCTTCACCATCTCTAAGGTAATCAACCCGTGGCTGTGCGTTTGGCCCCTCCCCCCCTCCCTCCGTGTTTGCCCCACGTTTCACGTTCCAAGATCAAACCCGTGATCTCTGACCCTCTCTGTCCTCCTCCTAGGGCACCGCCCCCTCCCGTGATGATCGACGGCCACCCGGCTTGGGGGGGTTGCCTCCATCCTGGATTCCCGGCGCCGAGGTCGTGGACTGCAGTATCTGGTGGATTGGGAGGGGTATGGCCCGGAGTGGAGATCCTGGGTGCGCTCTTCTTTTGTGCTGGATAGGGATCTTATCACGGAGTTCCACCGGGCGCACCCGGATAAACAGCGCCAGGAGGCGCTGCTCGGGGGGGGGGGGAGTACTGTCACAACTCGCCGTTCTCTGTCATCTGCCTCAGCTGCGCGCACACCTGCGCCTTGTCAATCACAGGATATTTAACCTACTTGGCCCAGAGCATTCGGTCTGGAGCCGTCTGTTCAGTAACGCTCTCAATTTCCCCGCAGGATCATTCCTTCCCAACCTGCAACATCACCTACCAGCAAGTAAGCTGTATTATCTCTCACCTGTCTTCCAGTCTTTCCCCTGTGCACAGGTGGATTCCTGGCGGCGGATTCCTCCCGTCCTCGCCTCCTCCTCTTCCTCCTCATCCACTCCTCGTCGGGTGCGCAGCAGGGTGCTGTCCTCCCTGCTAGGAGTTCCTTTGCCAACGCCAGCCACCGTAACATCTGCAAGTAAGCAACATTCGATACTTTTATCCCGCATGGTGAAGGGTAACTCATATCCCTGTCTCTGCTCTATCCATAGGGTTGCCTGGCTGCACAGCGTGCCAATCTGCCCCGGGCACTCCTCATTCACCCACAGACCATTTACATTCCGCACACACGCATCCATACACCCATTGTTGTTGAATAAAGCCTTTAAATCACACCTGAGCTGCGTGCGTGTTCCTGGGCCAGTAGTTATGTCACAAACACCTTCATTTAAAATAACTGCATTTTGTGTTTACTTGTGTTATTTTTGTCTAATATTTAAAGTTGTTTGATTTGAAACATTAAGTATGACAAACATACAAATAATGTGAAATCAGGAAGGGGGCAAAACACTTTATTCACACCACTGTACATACTTATGAGGTACAAAGTCAGCTTTTTAAATAACTGAATCATGACACTCAGATTATTTTTACATGCAATATTATATGTCAAACACATAACTCACATTTCTAATGAAAAACATTTGACAACCAGTATGAGTCAAAAAGGACCCTTGCACAATATATGAAGATTAAGGTCAAAAAGCCGAACCTAAAGGGGCAGATTTACAACGTGCTGCGTCATCGCAAAACCCTGTGTTGGCGTTAAAAAAACTACTGTCGAGATTTACTAAAGGGCAGAGGGCAAAATTTGCAGTGGAAAGTTGGACCATGTTATTTTGTGCTTGGCCTCATTCCATATGTACTTGTGGGGAGTTGTCATATCAAAGTGCAAATGTGAGGGAGGGGAGTATTTAAATGATTGGCACAAGGTGATTTTATTAAGGTTCGCGGTTGTCAATCTCCTGGTAATGTGCCAGGATTTAACGCCCCAATAAAGCTTGTCTTAATTCAACTGCGCCTAATATGGATACCAATTGTTGGTGCCAGGAGGAGACACTGGTGAGAACCAGGGCGTATGGCCGAAGCTTCTCTCTGTGCTGGACTTACTTGGCATGACAGAAGAACAGATTATATGAATAGCAACGGGGTCACAGAGATTGGTGTTATGCTGAAGTGGACATCAGCCAACAGTTTTTTTTTTTTTAAATTTCATTTGTTTATACTGTATTTTGCCTACTACATGAATTTGTATCAATAAAATAGGATATAATAGGAGCCCTTTTAACCTGCAGTGGACATACAGATGCATCACCCGATAGTGACTTTTTTCTCTTTTTTGCGAAGGTTCAGACTCGGACTCTGGAGTTTTCCTCTCCATCCATCAGCTCCCCCTTGCTCTTGAAGCAAAATCTTCCACATTGCCAATTTTCTTCATTCCCCCCCCCCCTTCCATATTGCTATATTTACAATATTTCTTTTTGCTGTGCAAAAAATGGTAATTCAGTTCCCTCTTCTATTTCTCTCTCCCAGCTTAGGATATACAATATAGGAGGAAAACATCAATGAGATTATTAACAGAAAAAGCACACAGATCCATAGAAATGCTCCCCGAAATTGCAACACCATAACTCAATGGCATTTATAAAAAGTTGTGAACTGGGAGACCTGTAGATTTTGTTAAAACAGTTATTCACATAATAAAACCCCAGAGTCTCCATCAGACCATGATGGTTCTAGTGTTAATAAAATAAACACATTGGTCAAATAATCAATTTATTCATGAGTAGTCCTTTTTAAAATTAGATACTTCATTTATACATATTAAACAAAAAAGTTTGCCATGTTAAGTGAAAATCTAAATTTTGAAATTTAATGAACAAAAATAAACTATTTTAGTGGGGTTTGTGACATGTTTCAGGACCCAGGAGACAGACACTGACACGAGCAGATAGTGACAATAATCTTTATTTGATTGTGAGTGAGTGTAATGCGAGTGTGAGTGCGAGGATATCGTTCTGGTCACTGGAGCTGAGCGACCTGGACGGAGACCCGGCAACCCTGGAACAGATAAGCAGAGACAAATTACTAATGCTCCACACTAGCAAAAAGCTGCAGATAACAAGGCTTACTTGAGAGCAGCACTGGCTTCGCTCTGCTGAGTTCCAGCGGCCGGGCAGCGTGGAGGTGAAGGCGTCCGTGACCGTGCTGGGGTTACCACCCGTGGCTGTGACAATGACAGTCCTGACGATGACACCGGCTGTGACAATGACAGCCCTGACGATGACAACCGGCTGTAACAATGACAGCCCTGACGATGACACCGGCTGTGACTCCACAGACCGGGGATAACGATGATACAGATGATGATGCCGACAAAGACGAGGTTAGTGACTCCACACACAGTGGCAATGACGACACAGCTGATGCTGATGACAGTGATTCCACCGATAACGTTGGCCAATACTCCTGTAATTGATACAATAATAGTTCTGGCAATTGAGGAGCAAGACGTACCGGTAGGCGTGGTGGTAGCGAGCCGCTACGAAGACGTGATGGCGTTACCCCGTCAGCTGGGGATGCAGGTCCGCCGCCAAGGTGGGTCCACCTGTGCACAGGGGTAAAGGTTTGGCGTTGAGTAGCAAATGGTGCGCTTACTTGCTTGACGCTGGGAAGAGTTCCTGATGCAGCAAGTGAAGCTCTTGACGAGACAAACGAGGTTCCAGACGAGACAAACAAGGTTCCAGACGAGACAGACAAAGTTCCTGACGAGACAGACAAAGTTCTTGACGAGACAGACAAAGTTCCAGACGAGACAAGAGATATTCTTGACGAGACCAGAGAGCGGAGTGCAGGTTCATTCTCCGTTGAGGAAGACAGACGACTCCGTGCCGGGCTGTCAGCGACACTGGCTTTAACAGCCGTTGATTCACACCTGTTGGTCTGTGCACAGCTGGGGCTAATGACACTAATGACGGCCCAGAGGCCGCCATGACAGTACTCCCCCCTCTAGCAGTGCCTCCAGGCATCTGCCCAATCCTACCTGGATTCGCCCGATGAAAATCGCGAATCAGCTGTTTATCCAAGATCAACGCTGGGCGAATCCAAGAGCGATCCTCCGGTCCAAAGCCCTCCCAGTCCACCAAATACTGAAGACCATGACCCCGCCTGCGGACATCAAGGACAGCAGTCACCCCCCCAGGCCGGATGGCCATCGATCATCCTCGGGGGCGCGGGAACCGCTGGAACAGGACATAGGGGGTCCAAGACGTATGGTTTGACCTGGGAGACATGAAAAACGGGCAGATACGCATCGAAGAGGGGAGAGACAAGCGCACAGACACAGGGTTAATAATACGATTAATAGTGTAAGGGCCAATGAAGCGCTTCGTGAGCTTCCGTTCCTCGGCCGGTACACAAATATTCCGGGTTGACAACCAGACCTTCTGACCCACCTTAAGTCCGGGGCGGGTCTCCTATGCCGGTTGGCCACCTGGATATTACATTGGGTAGTCCTCCTGGTGGCGCACTGAGCGCAGGCCCGGATGTGATTAACAACGTCCTTCCGTAACCCTGGCCACCAGAAGGTCCTTTGAAGGAGATCCACGGTCCGACCCACTCCAGGATGACAGGCCCACTTGGAAGCGTGACCCCACTCAATCACCTTGCCCCGGATAGCGCGTGGAACAAACAAGCGGCCCGGGCCCCCCCCCCCCCCGGGTCCGGCTCTGTCTTCTGAGCCTGGCGAACCATCTTGCAGATTCCCCAGGACAGGGCGCCCACGACGCAGGAAGGCGGCAGGATAGGGGTCTCCTGGTCCTCAGAGGATGGAGTGTCAAACTGCCGAGAGAGAGCATCCGCCTTACCGTTCTTACTTCCCGGCCGATACCTGATAGAGAAGTTAAAACGGCCGAAGAAGAGGGACCAGCGAGCCTGGCGGGCATTCAGGCGCTTCGCCGTCCTGAGGTACTCCAGGTTACGATGATCTGTCCAAACCACGAACGGCTGAGCAGCCCCCTCCAGCCAATGTCTCCATTCCTCCAAGGCGAGTTTTACTGCCAGTAACTCCCTGTCTCCGATGCAGTAATTCCTCTCTGCAGAAGTGAGACGGTGAGAGAAATAAGCACAAGGGCGAATCTTACCGTCCTCGGGAGACCGTTGGGAGAGTACCGCTCCAACTCCTGAATCAGAAGCCTCCACCTCCACCAAGCACTGCAGCTTTGGATCCACCTGAGTAAGGACTCGGGCCGAGGCGAACTCCCTCTTGAGTCTTTCAAATGCTTCAGCTGCCTCCTTACTCCAACAAAACGGGATCTTAGGGGAAGTAAGAGCAGACAGGGGACGGGCAATATTGCCAAAATTAGGCACGAACCTCCTATAGAAATTAGCAAACCCCAGGAACCCCTGAAGCTGCTTTCTGGAGGTGGGTGCAGGCCAATCCACAACTGTCTTGACCTTGGCCGGGTCAGGGAACACCTGGTTCCGAGCTAAAATAAACCCAAGGAAGGAGGTTTGATCAGTGTGGAACTCACATTTTCCAGCCTTCACGAACAGTTGATTCTCCAGGAGGCGCTGCAGTACCCTGCGCACATGCACTCGATGCTCCTCTAGTGTGCGGGAGAAAATGAGAATATCGTCGAGACAAACAAAAACAAACGAGTTCAGAAAATCCCGTAGTACATCATTTATCAGACGTTGGAACACGGCTGGAGCGCCAGCCAACCCAAACGGCATCACCAGGTACTCAAAATGTCCGCTGGTGGTCCGAAAAGCCGTCTTCCACTCATCTCCTTCCCTTATGCGCACAAGATGATAGGCATGCCTAAGGTCCAATTTAGTAAACCAGGACGCCCCCTGGAGGGAGTCAAAAGCAGTGTTCAAAGGCAGGGTATAATTGTCTTTCACAGTTATTTCATTCAATCCCCGGAAATCGATGCAGGGGCGTAGAGAACCGTCTTTCTTTTCAACAAAAAAAAATCCAGCACCTACTGCCGAAGACGACGGGCGGATGATACAAGAAGCCAAGGACTCCTTAATATATGTGTCCATAGCCTCGCGCTCCGGGGCTGACAGGCTGTACAGGCGGCTAGCAGGTAGAGGGGCCCCAGCCTTAAGGTTGATCGCGCAGTCATAAGGGCGATGAGGGGGTAAGGACAATGCCCGAGACTTGCAAAATACTAGCCCCAAATCGTGATAGACCTCTGGCACCTTGGACAAGTCCGGTGGCGATGAATCAGGCAGAGGCACCTTGACGGATGGGGCGAATGCCGCCGATTGAAGGCAGGCACTGAGGCAGAACGTACCCCATGCCGTTATTCTCCCAGCTTGCCAATCAATAGTGGGGCTATGTAGGCGCAGCCAGGGGTACCCCAGAATAACGGGCGAAGAAGAAACAGGCAGAACAAAAAACTGAATTTCCTCCCTGTGATTTCCTGATACAATAACTGACACAGGAACCGTCTGATGAGCAATAGTAGTCAACGACGCTTTAGACAAGGTGATCAGTTTGACAGGGGGATCTAGAGTCTGACAGCTAAGACCCATCCGGGTTGCCAGGTCTCTAGAAATAAAATTTTGCTCAGCTCCAGAATCTACTAACGCCAATGTGGAGTGTTCTGTATGTAAATGGATGAGCCTAAGAGGTAATCGACAACAAGTAAGGGGCTCTTTAGAGTTATTGCCCGTGAATCGCCCTACTCTGATCCACGGGCCCTCCCTTTTTAACTTATTGGGACATTCAAAAACCCCATGTGACTCTTTCCCACAGTAGAAACAAAGGCCCTGATCCCTGCGGCGTTGTTTCTCTGCTGCTGACACTTTAGACCGGCCACTGATTATAGCTTGCTGAACCGGAAGTTCCTCTGACGCAGATAGAGCGAGAGGAGGAGAGTTGGGGAGGCGAGGGTGGGGTTTAACCGAACGGGAAGTAGAACGCCGTTCAGCCGCCCGCTCCCTTAATCTGCTATCAAGACTAACCGCTAGGGCAATCAAATCCCGTAAATTATCCGGTTTGTCCCGTGTCGCTAACTCATCCTTCAACTCATCATTAAGACTACGTAGAAAGATACCACATAATGATGGCTCCCCCCACCCAATCTCTGCAGCCAGGACCCGGAAGTAAATGGCATAATCAGCAGCTGATCTCTTTCCCTGTTGTAAGCTCAGCAATCGTTCTGTCAACACCTCACCTCTATCCGTATGATCAAAAACAGACAAAAATTCATTCACAAACTCCTGGTAAGTGAGCAGGGAATAGCTTGGTTTCGCCCTAATGGAATACGCCCAGTCCAAAGCTCTTCCTGCTAACAAATTTATAATGTAGCCAATCCGGCTTGAATCAAGAGTAAAGTCCCCCGGAACACGAAGAAAAACTGACTCACACTGTAATATGAATCCACGAGCTTCCCCGAGTTTTCCGCTGAACCGGGCAGGGGTGGGAATAGGGGTGAGGCGAGAAGACGAGGAGATGTTAGTTTGTCCAGGTGCTAAGCCCACAGGGGCAGAATTGTCTGCGGTGGGGGGAAATGTCTGGTGTCCCTCCAGACGATCCAGCCGACCAATTATTACAGATAGCTGATTAAAGATTACTGTCTGTTGGTGTGCAAATAAATCTACCCGGGCGCTAAGAGTGTTGATTTGGCACGACAGTGAACTGTCCGCTGGGTCTTCGTGACGGAGTCGTACTGACATGTTTCAGGACCCAGGAGACAGACACTGACACGAGCAGATAGTGACAATAATCTTTATTTGATTGTGAGTGAGTGTAATGCGAGTGTGAGTGCGAGGATATCGTTCTGGTCACTGGAGCTGAGCGACCTGGACGGAGACCCGGCAACCCTGGAACAGATAAGCAGAGACAAATTACTAATGCTCCACACTAGCAAAGAGCTGCAGATAACAAGGCTTACTTGAGAGCAGCACTGGCTTCGCTCTGCTGAGTTCCAGCGGCCGGGCAGCGTGGAGGTGAAGGCGTCCGTGACCGTGCTGGGGTTACCACCCGTGGCTGTGGCAATGACAGTCCTGACGATGATACCGGCTGTGACAATGACAGCCCTGACGATGACACCGGCTGTAACAATGACAGCCCTGACGATGACACCGGCTGTGACTCCACAGACCGGGATAACGATGATACAGATGATGATGCCGACAAAGACGAGGTTAGTGACTCCACACACAGTGGCAATGACGACACAGCTGATGCTGATGACAGTGATTCCACCGATAACGTTGGCCAATATTCCTGTAATTGATACAATAATAGTTCTGGCAATTGAGGAGCAAGACGTACCGGTAGGCGTGGTGGTAGCGAGCCGCTACGAAGACGTGATGACATTACCCCGTCAGCTGGGGATGCAGGTCCGCCGCCAAGGTGGTCCACCTGTGCACAGGGGTAAAGGTTTGGCGTTGAGTAGCAAATGGTGCGCTTACTTGCTTGACGCTGGGAAGAGTTCCTGGATGCAGCAAGTGAAGCTCTTGACGAGACAAACGAGGTTCCAGACGAGACAAACGAGGTTCCAGACGAGACAGACAAAGTTCCTGACGAGACAGACAAAGTTCTTGACGAGACAGACAAAGTTCCAGACGAGACAAGAGATATTCTTGACGAGACCAGAGAGCGGAGTGCAGGTTCATTCTCCGTTGAGGAAGACAGACGACTCCGTGCCGGGCTGTCAGCGACACTGGCTTTTAACAGCCGTTGATTCACACCTGTTGGTCTGTGCGCAGCTGGGGCTAATGACACTAATGACGGCCCAGAGGCCGCCATGACAGTTTGTGCTTTAACAAAAGCTTAAAAAAAGCTTAACTGTATATGTTATGGTCCTCCAAACTGGCTGTGCCTATGTTGATGACCCGCTTCCTCATAAGCTGTGCCTGTATGCAATTTTGCGGTGCTCTTGGTGGATGGGCGGTGTTCTGCCCTCAGTAGAGTGTGTTTATAGAGGTTAAATTAGTTCACAAGTTCATATCAAAGTGTCATAGTTCATTTGTAATAATTTATGTTAAGAAAACAGTTATTGTGTCAAAAGTAATTTTTATATAGTTAGTAGCAATACACTTGTATTTTATGTTGAAAGCGCAGCCAGTAGCCACTATGATTTGTGGGTAGAAGAAACGGACTTTGGTAAGGGAGAAGAAAAAAAGGCAGAGAGTATAACCTGCCCGTGAATGTCTGAAACGTTCCTCCTGTGTGTTAAACCCTTTTCCTGCACCTTCGAAAGCAATGGCTTTTCACTTGGGCTTTTCATCGAGCTTCGAGCCACAGTTGTAAAGTACTGTAAGCTGTCTAGAAGACTGGAAATAAAGGAGCAGGACGCTCGGTTTCCTGGCTCGTGAAAAACGAGTTTGGCTTGCTGTTGATCTGCATTAACATACACAGTGTATACAACACGTAGGGATAACAGTACAGTGAAAAGCCAGGTCAGCAGTTGGTGAAGATAAGGTCCACGACACAGCGAGGGACGACACTCAAGAGTGAAAAGCCAAGTCAGCAGTTGGTGAAGATAAGATTCACGACACAGCGATGGACGACACTCAAGAGACGAGGGCAGAAGAAAAGGCGAACTCCGAAGCCAAATCATCGCACAATGCTAGCTCCAGCTCCAAACGTTCTAGCTCCAGGTTATCCTCAAAGTCCAACGTAATGGAAGCAGCCATTATGGCACGAGCCTCTGCTGAAGCTGCGAATGCTAGAGCCTCATACAGTAAGAGACAATTAGAAATTAAAAAACAAGCAAAGCTAGAACAAGCAAAGCTAGAACTGGATCTAGAGATGCTGGAGATAGAAAAGGAAACAGCGGCCGCCACAGCAAAAGCAGAAGTTCTAGAAGCTGCTGCAGCTGCCGAGCAAGACGAAGGAGAGAGTGTAAGGAGCGCAATTCCATTACAAGCTGTCAGACAGAGAACTATGGAGTATGTGCACCACCAAATCCAGCTAAAGTCACAGGCACGACCAGCTGAAGAAGAAACACCTCAAGTCGAACCTGCACAAAGGGCGCAATTATTCACTCCGAGGAGACCCGAACAAACTCTCTCTCCACCAGCATTCAAGAAAATGTACGTAAAAAATGAATCCATCAACATACCGAGAGACTATGTCAGGCCAAACAGCTACCATGCTCCCCACAATGGTGACCCACCTATGACAGACTTTCCTAGGTTTCTCGCGCGCAGAGAGCTAATCACAACCGGACTATTTAAGTTTGACGACACCCCCGAAAACTTTAGAGCATGGCAGTCGTCATTTATAAATGCAACTGAAGACGTTGGTCTCACATATAGCCAGGAGTTAGATCTCCTAGTCAAGTGGCTTGGTAAAGAGTCCTCAGAGCATGTCAAAAGAATCAGAGCTGTCTATGCCACTAACCCCAAAGCTGCTCTCCAATTGTCATGGGACAGGTTAGAAGAGTGTTATGCTACGCCAGAAGTAGTAGAAAACGCCTTGTTTAAAAAACTAGATAACTTCCCTCGCCTTACAAACAGAGATAATGTAAAACTCAGGGAACTTGGAGATTTACTCTTAGAGCTGCAGGTCGCTAAAGATGAAGCTTATCTCCCAGGTCTCGCCTACCTCGACACACCCCGTGGGGTTAAGCCCATAGATGAAAAGTTGCCTCCAAATTTACAAGATAAATGGCTGCATGCGGGCTCGAAATACAAACAAAAATATGATGTAACTTTCCTTCCCTTCTCATATTTTGTAAAGTTTGTCCAAGACGAGGCTAAAGCAAGAAATGACCCAAGTTTTACGATATGCAGCAGCCAACCCTTCAACAAAGGTGAGAGACCACCATTCAAACAAACTAGCTACAGAACACCTCTAACTGTAAACAAAACAGAGGTCGACACAACTGATCCCGCTAGTACTAAAGAGGATGATTTAACACGCTACTGTCCAGTCCATAAGAAAATGCATCCTCTAGCCAAATGTAGAGCTTTTCAGAATAAACCGCTACAAGAGAGGCGAAGCATACTCAAAGAACACAAACGATGTTTTCGCTGCTGCTCTCCCACGCACGCAATAAAGAACTGTGACGTAAAACTCAAGTGCGAGGAGTGCCAAAGTGAGAGACATTGCTCTGCCCTGCATCCTGATTCAAGTCAGCAACCCCAGCCAGAAAACACACCTGAACCAGAGCCTCGGCCCCGAGACAACACGCCACCTGAGGTAACGTCACGGTGAACTGAGATCTGCGGCGAAGGTAATCCCCCACATTCTTGCTCAAAGGTATGTCTAGTTCGAGTTTTCCCTAAAGGCCAACCAGAACGCTCCGTTAAGATGTATGCAATCCTTGACGATCAGAGTAATAAATCGCTGGCCCGTCCTGAATTCTTCGAGCTGTTTGGGATCAAGGGTAGCCCTCTGACATACCACATGAGAACATGTGCTGGTTTAACTGAAAAGCTTGGCAGGAAAGCAGTGAGGTTCCAAATCGAGCCAGTAGGTGGAGGCCCACGCTTAGACCTCCCTCCTCTCCTTGAATGCGACGAGATAAAGTTCAGTAGGGGTGAAATACCTACGCCCGAAGTCGCTTTTGCTCATGCCCACTTAAAACACCTCGCTCCTCTCATCCCCAAGTATGACCCAGATGCACAGATGGCAATTTTACTGGGCAGAGACATCCTACGAGTCCACAAGGTAAGGCAAAATGTCAACGGACCCCACAATGCTCCCTTTGCTCAACGCCTGGACCTAGGCTGGGTAATTGTGGGAGAGGTGTGCCTTAACGCTCATAAGCCAACCGTCAACGTTTATAAAACGTACATGCTCTCCAATGGACGTCCATCCTTCTTCACTCCTTGTCCTAACATCATCTATATCAAAGAGAAACCATGCTACGGCGGGGAGCACAAGGACGGCCTCTCTAAACGCAGCTCAAAACCCAACGCAGTGGAAGAAAAGCTTGGGGACAAAGTTTTTGAGTGCACAGAGAACGATAACAAGTGTGCTGTGTCCTTCGAAGATGAGACCTTGCTAAAGATAATGGAGGAAGAAGTCCACCAGGATGGAGACAACAACTGGATCGCTCCTCTGCCATTCAAGTTTCCTCGCTTGCCGCTCCCAAATAACAGGGACCAAGCGGTTTTGGCGGCCATGTGAGAGGGACACGTATCACTCTGCTCTGCTCCTGGAGAAAAAAAAATCGGCAAATAACTCTCTCATTTGGGACAGAATGTATCCCAGCGTTTGGGCGAGGATATGTCGGTGAAGCCTAAGGCTGGAAAACCAGGTAGAGGAAAAAGCGAGCCGCCGAAACAGTCCAAATTAACGGACTTTCAGGTCTGTGACGCAGCAAATAAAGTTCCATATATGGCGGAGGAAGCTAGCAGTGGTGCGGTGACTGCGGGAAACAGCACAGGTGCAGTACTAGCTGCCATTAGTTCAATGAGAGCAGACTTTTCCTCTAAATTTGATGGGATTATGGCAGCGTTGGAAGGAATGAGAAAGGAATTGGGTGACTGTGTAGAACGAATGGCGCAGGTGGAGCTTCGTGTCTCTAGTGCTGAAGATGACGTCACTAGCCTTCAATTAACCACTTGCACTCCGGGCAATTTTCCTAAAAATGCCCAAAAATAACATGCCCAAAGTAAATCGAAAGCTGTTATTCAACCCTTTGGAGCATCTTCATGGGGTTGGTCTCATTTAAAAGAAAACACTTTGAATTTTTTGGCAAAAAAAACATAATCTCTCTACGTGCTCCGGCCACTGAGTTACAGTCATCTAAACATACTGAACTTGAAGAAAAAAAAATTGGACACAGTGTTTTTTTGGATACAAATGCTTGTAAATAACACACAGCTGTCCGATCCGGCTGGAAAATGCAACAGAAATGTAGAACCAAGTGTTATCCAGCTGAGATCCAAATTTGGTAACGATACCACCAAAAATGAATATTTTACACAGCTTTGTTCTCAGGCTGTTCCCAGGCGTTATGGAACTGTGCCAAATTGTGCCAAATGGCACAGTTTGGAAAAACGTCTGTAACTTTTGAATAATTCAATGTAGAATCTTCATTTTAGGCTCTAATGAAAGGTCACACTCAGGGCTGTGTCTGTGTGTGTGTGTGTGGGCGGGGGGTCGTTTCCCCCCCCCGCTACCAAGGACCAAATTCGGCCCTCGCTACATGACAGAATACACTCTTTTTTTTTTTCCTTGCATGTTTTCACAGCGGCTCCCCCCCCCTCGCTACTGTGTGTGTGTGTGGGGGGGGGGGACCGTGAACGGACCGTGAACACCTCCCCCCCTCGCTACAGAAGAGGGACATCGCTACATGATGGAATAGACTGATATGCTTCCCCCCCACGGACCGGGGAGCGTTCGGACCGTGCCCCCCCCCCCGCTCCTCTTCTGCAGCGGGGGGGGGGGGGGGGGGGGGCGTTCACGGTCCGAACACGGCAAATGAAACCGTTTATCGCGGCGCACGCACTTCGTATTTCGTGCGCAGTACAGTTGTAATTTACCGATCGGTCAAAAGTCATTTTTGGATTACAGTTTTCAGGGATAAATAATAATTTAGCTTATAACACCTTACCTCTTCAAAGCAGCAGAGTCGTGGCGAACAGCTCTTCCCACGCATCAGACAAACGCGACGCTGCTCCCGCTCGTGGATCCCGATCAACATAATTCCAGTATTGCCGTTTTGGCGAATGATTTACGACTTTTGTCGTCGGCCTCCGTCTATTCTGCTGGAATGAGTGCAGGTCCCACTTGTGGGTGTTCTCCATGCTGCTGGGTGAGCCTGGGTCTGTAGTAGATTCGTACAGAGTCCTTCTGCAGCAGTAAATATCGCTTCACCAGCCAGAATTCTGTGCTTCAATTGGCTCCTGCGTTCACAGTAGGCGGGGTCCTCCTTCCTAGATTTTCATTCATTGGTTCTTCAAGGTTCAGAAACCCAATTCAAGGCTCTTATTAGTCGAATGAGAGGTCAATCAGATGAACTAATCTGTTCGCGGCTGTCTCTGCAGTTTTTTTTTTGAGTGGCGCTTGGACGCTACTACATCACCATCACCACCATCATGCGTCATGCGCACGAGGGCGCACGAGCGCGCTCTCGCGCGCCCTCGTGCGTCATAGGACGCAGAGACTTGCCCGCCCGCGGAACAATGGAGCGCAAGTGGTTAAAGGTGCGCACTTTGGAAAAAATAAATAAATGTCTGGAAGATAATGTCTTGGACTTGGAGTCCCGGTCGAGACGGAACAACTTGAGGCTGGTGGGTCTACCGGAGGAATCCAAAGGTCGGGACACATGTTCCTTTTTGGAAAAGTGGATTCCGGAGGCGCTGGCCAGCGCGGAGCTGCAATCAGCAGTCGTTCTGGAAAGCGCATATCGTATCGGTCCACGGAGAGATAAGGGACCACCGAGGACGCTTATTATGAAGTTCCTCAGCAACAGAGACAGGATGAAGATATTCAACGCTGCGCGAGCTAAAGGACAGATTAAACACCAGGACCAGCAGATGCGGTTCTACCCAGATTTGGCCACAGGAATCCAACAATTGAGGAAGCAGTTTGATCCTGTGCGTAAAGAGCTGCGCAACCTTGGGATTCGTCATGGTGTAATTTATCCTGCGAGACTGTTGACCACGTATGGGGGCAGAACACACATCTTCAAGACCCCAGAGGAACACAGCAACATATAATAGCAGGGGATTTTAATTGTACATTGAATCCCGGTATAGATAGATCAACAGAACTAGACTGTACGCACAATGGTTGTAGGATGACCATTAATCATTTTATGAAAGAATTGAGATTGCTAGATATATGGAGAGAAATGAAACCACAAGTTAAAGCTTACTCTTGTTATTCCAATACCTACAAGACATTCTCACGTATTGATTATTTTTTGATCTCCACAGAATTAAGGTCCAAGATTCAAAACTGTTTTTATGATAACATCGTGATCTCTGATCATGCACCCTGCTGTCTAATATATGTAGATAAGAAATTGACAAAGGAGCCAGGTAGATGGCAATTTCAGCATAAATGGCTTCAGGATGAGGAATTTGTTAAGTACATAGAAAAACAGATAGATGAGTTCTTTGACATCAATACTACACAAACATCAGCATGTGTAAAGTGGGAGGCTTTCAAAGCTTTTATTAGGGGACATATTATTAGTTATACAGGTTCAAAATCTAAGAAGACTCGAGAGGAGAGAGTCCAATTGGAACATAAAATAAAAATTCTTCAAGAAAGAGTGTATGCAGGAAGTGATCCAAGGTTGGAGAACGAATTACTGATTTTGAGAGCTGAATATGACAAAAAATCAGCGAATAGAGCTGCCTCGAGTCTTCTAAGATTGAAACAATCTTTTTATGAACAAGGTGAAAAATCAGGAAAGTTACTGGCATGGCAGATTAAACAATTAGAATTTAAAACACCAATTACCAGTATTATAAGTAACGGACAGGTAGTTATAGATCCTTTAGAAATTAATAGAGCCTTTAGAGATTACTATGAAAAATTATATGATACCAAAAATGAATATGACTTAACAAAACTAAATGGGTTTTTGAATGAACTATCTATACCGTGTATTCCAAATGAAAACAGGGAGATACTGGAGTCTAAAATTAGTCAAGAAGAAGTTGGGCTAGCCATTGATAATATGAAATCAGGAAAAGTGCAGGACCAGATGGTCTTCCAGTGACCTTTATAAAAAATTTAAGAATAAATTAATAAACCCTTTTTTTGGAAATGGTTTTAGAATCATTTCAAAATAGTAATTTACCATCATACATGATATAATGCCTTAATTATACTGCTTTGCCAAAACCAGGTAAAACCCTCTAATAAATGTGAAAATATGAGACCAATAAGCCTATTAAAATGCCGACCTTAAGATAATCTGTAAAATTTTAGCAAGACGAATACAAGAAATTTTACCAAATATTATTAAATCGAGATCAGAATGGCTTTATAAAGGGAAGACAAGGCTTCCATAATGTAAGAAGACTATTTAATATTATTTATTCTAATAAAGAAGCACCGGATACAGCTCTCCTATCACTGGACGCCGAAAAGGCCTTTGATAGAGTCGAATGGCCCTTTCTTTTTGAAGTCTTACAAAGGTTTGGACTTGGAAATAATTTCATAAAATGGGTTCAGATAATATACAATAATGCTACAGCAGAAATCCTAACAAATAACAATATTTCAAAATCAATAAAAATCAATAGAGGATGTCGACAAGGCTGTCCACTTTCTTCAACCTTTACGTTTACTATGGCAATTGAACCTTTAGCGATGGCGATACGTTTACAGTCACAAATATAGGGAATTAAAGTTGGACCAACAGAACATAAAATCTCCTGAATGCCGATGACATAATTTTGTTTATGTCGAATCTTAAAAAATCAATTCCGACCCTTGTTGAATTTAATAAAGAATTTTGGGGGAAATACAGGATATAAAATAAATAAAACTAAATCTTCAATATTAATGCTAAATGAGACCAGAGAAAGTACCCAGCCCTGAGGTAAATCAATTCAATGTTTGTAAATCAGTTTAAATATTTAGGAATTCAATTGTGCCTAAGCTAGAATCAGTCGCCAGTGTCAATTATGAAGCCTTAATGACAGATATTAATGAGTTACTTCAGAGATGGATGTCACTACCAATGTCGATGATCGGGAGAATCAATATACTTAAAAGTAATATCTTACCTAAAATACTTTATTTATTTCAATACATTCCCTCCCACACCACCTTTAGATTTATTCTCATGAATTAAAAAAAAGTTAGTGGAATTTATATGGAACAACAGGAGGGCTAGATTACGTCTGTCTTTATTATATTTACCATTTGATCGTGGAGGTCTGAAATGTCCAAATTTTATGTTGTATTATTGGTCGGCACAACTGAGGTCTATGACATATTAATTTTCATCAAATGATCTCCCTCACTGGACTGAATCAGAATCAGAATCAGAATCAGAATCAGCTTTATTGGCCAAGTATGCAAACACATACAAGGAATTTGACTTTGGCTAAAAACTTGCTCTCGTTGTTCAGGTGAAGGATTTAAGATAAGATAAGATAAGATAAGCCTTTATTAGTCCCACAACGGGGAAATTCCAGGATTGCAACAGCACAGGGATAGCAACACTTAGAGCAACAATCAGAAGGCAAGAAAAAAAAAAAAAAAAAAAAAAAAAAAAAAAAGCAAGCAAGAGCAGCTAATATACATATGTACATATTACTATAAAATATATATATATACACACACACACACACACACACACACACACAGTGCAGAGCATTGTAGCTGGATGGAATAAATATATGAATATATGAACACACAGTGCAGAGCATTGTAGCTAGATGGAATAAATATGTAAATATATAAACACCCACAGTACGGAGCATTGCAGCTAGGTGGAATAAATATGCAAGTATATAAACACACACAGTGCGGAGCAATGTAGCTAGATGGAATAATATGTAGATATATAAAAACACAGTGCGGAGCATTGTAGCTAGATGGAGTAAATATATAGATATATAAATATAAACACACCCAGTGTTGAGCATTGTAGCTAGATGGAATAAATATATAGATATATAAATATAAACACACCCAGTGCAGAGCATTGTAGCTAGATGGAATAAATATGTAAATATATAAACACACACAGTGCAGAGCATTGTTGCTAGGTGGGATGAAACAGCATAACCGTCTATTTAGTTATCCTACATGGTATGATTATGTGCCCATACATATTCTCACCCTCCATAGCGACCGGTATGTTCCTAGTTGTATGCCGGAGAGGACCATTGTGTAAGTCTATTGCATCTTTTGCATTCAGAAAAAACTATTAGTTTGTTACGTCTTTTTGCTATCTCTGCGAGCAGCCCTGCTTAGGTTGTACAGTCTGACAGCCGTTGGTAGGAAGGACCTACGAAACCTCTCGGTTGTGCACCTGGGATGATGTAGTCTGCTGCTAAATGAGCTCCTCAGTGCATCCAGTATGTCCTGCATAGGGTGGAACTCGGACTCCAGCAGAGATGACAGTTTAGCCACCGTCCTTCTCTCTCCTATCTCCTCCATCGGATCAAGGCGTTGCCCCAGGACAGAGCTAGCTTTCTTAATCAGTTTGTTCAGTCTCTTCCTATCGGCTGCAGTAATGCCACTGCCCCAGCAGACCACTCCAAAAGTGATGGCTGATGCCACCACCGTGTCATAGAATGATTTAAATAAGGATTCAATGACAACCAGAGTATGTACAGTAAATTACAGTCTGTCCACGTTTCTATAAAAGGATGCAAATATATACAGGAATATATGCAGTTATTTACTCGGACTAACCACACTTTGCAGAAATATATGAAAAAATATACAATCACACAGTATTTCAATGTGGACTCAGATTCAGTGATATAATGTGAATGAAGTAAAAAGCAGTGTGAGAGTTATGTGCAATGTAATAATGGATGAAAAGTCATGAGTACAGCAACAGGTAGGACTAGGTGAATGTTAGGAGTTCATCAGAGTGATGGCTTGAGGAAAGAAACTGTTCCTGTGACGGGTGGTTTTGACCTTCAGTGATCTGTAACGACGACCAGAAGATAGAAGTTCAAACAGTTTGTGGCCGGGGTGTGATGGGTCAGCACAGATGTTTCCCGCCCGTTTCCTGGTTATGGACCGATATAAGTTCTCAATGGAGGGTAGGTCGGTACCAATGATCCTCTCCGCAGACTTAATGATCCGCTGCAGTCTGGTCTTGTCCTGTTTAGTGGCAGATCCAAACCAGACAGTGATGGAAAAGCAGAGGACAGATTGGATGATGGCGGTGTAGAACACAACCAGCAGCTCCTGAGGCAAATCAAACTTCTTGAGCTGACGCAGAAAAAACAACCTCTGCTGGGCCTTTTTCCGGACAGTGTCAATATGGGAGGACCACTTCAGGTTCCGGGAGATTGTGGTACCCAGAAACTTGAAGGAGTCCACAGTGGACACTGTGCTGTTGAGGATGGTGAGTGGGGGGAATGAAGGGGGGTGTCGCCTGAAATCCACAGTCATCTCCACCGTTTTGGCTGGGTTAAGTTCAAGATGGTTCTGGCTGCACCAGAGGATCAGCTGCTCCACCTCCCGCCTGTATGCAGACTCATCATCATCCCGGATCAAACCGATGACTGTGGTGTCGTCCGCAAACTTCAGGAGCTTCACCGAAGGGTCCTCTGAGGTGCAGTCGTTGGAGTAGAGGGAGAAGAGCAGTGGGGAAAGGACACATCCTTGGGGGGCGCCAGTACTAATTTTTCGGGAGCTGGATGTAAATCTCCCTAGCTTCACCTGTTGCCACCTGGCAACAGGATGTATGAAATGGAATCATACAATTTACCTTTACCTCTTCCCATATTCATATACTCAGATTCGGCAAAAAAAATACAAAAACAAGTTAAAAATCCATTTGTAAAGCATATGATCAAAATATGGTGTGAAACTAAAAACTATTTAAAAGAACCACACTTACTGTCACAATTTAGCCCAATATGGGGTAATCAATATTTTAAACCAGGGAGAGCGGATGCTGTATTTAAAGTATGGAATTTAAAAGGGATTCAAAAGATTCAAGATTTATATCTGTCATGTGCAGATAACATAATGTCTTTTGAAGAGCTGAGGATCAAATTTAATCTTAATAGAACACATTTTTTTAAATATCTTCAACTTAGGAACTTTATTCGATCAAATCAAAATAATGCTCTCACTCGACCTATTTACTCATCCTTGGAAAAAATGTTGATGAAAGATAGTAAAAGAAAGGGTATTATTTCAGAGTTTTATAACTCATTGACACAGTCCTCAAGTGAAAATTCACAGAAAAGATTAAACTGCTGGAAAGAAGATCTGCAAACTGAAATTTCAGAGGAACAATGGGAATTGGCTTGTACAGAAGCTCAAACCAAATCAATAAATGTACGTCTTAAATTGATACATTTTAAATGGTTAATGCGGATGTATGTTACACCGGTGGAGTTAAATAGATATAACAAAAACATACCAGATACGTGCACAAAATGCATGGAAAGTAAAGGAACCCTATTTCATTGTTTATGGGAATGTAGAATAATTAGAATGTTTTGGGAAGAGGTGAGGGTAACAATTGAAAAAATAATTTCAAAACAAATCATATTGAATCCTAAACTGTTTTTGTTGGGTCTGTACCCAGAAAAACATAACTTTAATAAAAGTGAAAGAACATTCATAGACCTCAGTTTGCTTAATGCCAAAAAATGTATTGCACTACTGTGGAAAAAGACTCATAGACCAGATGTGACTCGGTGGTTAAGACAGATGTTAACAAACCTTCCATTAGAAAGAATAACATACATACTGAAATCAAAGGAAATTGTGTTTGAGAATATATGGAGACCTTTTATTGATTATGTAAAAAATTTAAACATAACTCTTGAAGAAGAAGGTGAATGATGTGTGTGGACCTTGTAAATTCCAAACCGGTGAACATAATATGTATACTTATGTAATGGATTGTCTAGACTAAACAGAGGAGCATTGTTGAAGACTTGATTTTGTTGGTGGTTGTTGGTGTTTTTAGTGCATTTTTTTTGTAGTACTTTAGTGTTAGTGTTTGATTGTTTGTGTCATGTTTGTTAAAAAAAAAAAAAGGTTCAATAAAGATATTGTGGGAAAAAAAACAGGGACCAAGCATTGTCTAGACTCGGCTCACTAAGACGCAACTTAACGAAAAACCCCTCAAACGAAAAGAAACATTCTCAGAGTTTATGGACAAGCTGTTCGAGAACAATCATGCAGAGATCCGCTCCACCCACCACCTGAATCTGCAGCCGTAGACTTGCTCAAGCGACATGCGCATCCTTGGCCGAGTCCAATCTCAAGCTCCACAAAATCGCCTCGAATAGTGTCTCAGTCATGCAAGCCTTCAAGCCCAGAAGACCTGGCCACCGTATCAAAGACTTGAGTCTCCGGCGCATGACACTCTACCAGCTCAGAGAAGTCTAGAGCCTGTGCTGGGACATGAACACTGACTCTTTCACATTCAAGGTTGCCGTCGATGACAAACCCTACACCCGCCGCGGGGTTCTTTGTCAACAATTAACAGCATCTTCGACCCCTTGGGACTAGCGTCACCAGTGACAATCAAAGGCAGACTCTTGTTACGTGAACTGTCGAATGGTGTCCAAGGTTGGGATGCTCCTCTCCCTCAGGACAAAATGGACACATGGGAAACATGGAAAATGTCCCTCCAAGATCTTAGCAGCCCTTAAGGGTGCCACGCTGCTATGTACCAGCTTCCCTCTCTAAGTCCACATCCCCTGAACAGTGGCACTACGTCACATCAGAGCAAAACCCAACTGATCTAGCCACCAGGTCAATACCTGCATCCCAGCTCATGGACACTATGTGGTTTTAAGGGACCAGACCTTCCTTTACAGACCACCTGAATCCGGGGACATCTGAATCCTTTGAGTTAATCGAGCCTGAAGTAGACTCTGAAATCAGAAAAGTCGCTACCTTTTCTACTCACATTCAGAAGAACGGGCTCTCACCAGAATGCTTCTAGCAGCTTTTTCAAGTTGGAACTCATAGGTACGCGCCATCGCATTCCTAATTCACCAAGCTCGTTCTCACTCATCAAGCAACCTGTCAGATCATTCATGCAGGGGCTGGCATCGATGTAGCAAGCCAACGCACTCCAGAGGAGCTGGATGCTGCCAGTAACCTCATCCTCCAGTCTGTTCAAAAAGACGCTTTTCCCTGACGAGTATGCTGCTCTCCATGCCAACCAAACCATCTGCAGTTCAAGTCCCATCGTGGCTCTTGATCCCTAAATGAGTGAAAGCCTCATCAAGGTTGGAGGTCGCCTCAAACATGCTTCATTGAACACAGCATCCGAGAATCCATCATTCTCTCAAACAAGCATCACGTAACTCAACTGCTTGTCCATCACTATCACGCCAAAGTTGTGCATCAAGGAAGGCAGTTTACGGAAATCGCAATTAGGCAAGCTGGACTGTGGATTGTAGGTTGCAAAAGACTGGTCTCGTCCATTATCCACCATTGTGTAACGTGCAGGAGACTAAGGGAAAACTAGAGACTCAGAAAATGGCAGATCTCCCACCTGAGAGACTCAAAACATTGCCCTCCATTTTCATATGTTGGGTTGGATGTATTCGGTCCAGGGTCAGTAGTCACTCGACACACACGAGGTGGAGCTGCACACGGAAAAAGATGGGCAATACTCTTCACGTGTATGACCACAAGAGGCGTGCATATTGAAGTCATTGAGTCTATGGAGACGCTTGCAGCTGCATAAACGCAATACGCAGATTCTTCGCAATACGAGGCCCAGCAAAGCAAATGCGATCTGACAGAGGCACTAACTTCATTGCAGCGAGTGTGGAGTTAGGCATGGCAACAACCAAACAAGAACCCTCCCAACACTGTCAACTATCTTCATGCCAACGGTTGCACATGGGAGTTCAATCCCCCAGATGCTTCTCACATGGGAGGCGTCTGGGAAAGACTGATTGGGGGTCACTCGCAGAATACTGGACTCCATGCCTTTGCAAAACAAACACACTCGTTTGACGCATGAGGTGCTTTGTACTTTAATGGCTGAGGTATCGTCCATAATCAACGCAAGGCCCTTAGTCCCCCATCTCACAGACCCTTCCTCACCATTCTACTTTATTCCCGCAATGATCTTGACTCAAAAGCAGCATGTTCCCACTCCACCAGGAGACTTTTGTGGAAAAGACCTGCTCAAAAACCAGTGGAAACAAGTGCAAGCATTCGCCAATGAATTTTGGAGCCGCTGGAGAAAACGAATATCTCAACACCCTCCAATCAAGGCGCAAGTGGCATACAACACACCGCAACCTACAGACAGGTGACAGAGTACTGTTGAAACAGAAACCAAGCACCCAGGAAATGAAATGGACAATGGCCATCGTACACATCCACCTTTCCAAGCAGTGACGGGAAGGTCAGAAAGGTCGAAGTGAGGACATCATCCCAGGGTGTTTCAAAAGACTTACCTACGTCCTATTTTCAGATGTTGTTATGCTCTTAGAGAATGAAGTATAGATAAAAAGAAGTAGTGGCATTAGTAATGCCAGGCGGGGAGTGTTCTGCCCTCAGTAGAGTGTGTTTTATAGAGGTTAAATTAGTTCACAAGTTCATATCAAAGTGTCATAGTTCATTTGTAATAATTTATGTAAAGAAAACAGTTATATGTCAAAGTAATTTTTATATAGTTAGTAGCAATACACTTGTATTTTATGTTGAAAGCGCAGCCAGTAGCCGCAATGATTTGTGGGTAGAAGAAACGGACTTTGGGTAAGGGAGAAGAAAAAAAGGGAGGCTAGAGAGTATAACCTGCCCGTGAATGTCTGAAACATTCCTCCTGTGTGTTAAACCCTTTTCCTACACCTTCGAAAGCAATGGCTTTTCACTTGGGCTTTTCATCGAGCTTCGAGCCACAGTTGTAAAGTACTGTAAGCTGTCTAGAAGACTGGAATAAAGGAGCAGGATGCTCGGTTTCCTGGCTCGTGAGAAAAACGAGTTTGGCTTGCTGTTGATCTGTCGTTAACATACCACAGTGTATACAACACGTAGGGATAACAGTACAGGCGGTCATTATTGAAATGAAATGTCTGCATCTGTGTTCATAATTTTGCGTGTTGTTTGTAGATCATTGGCAAAAAATTGGCCCCTCCTTTAGGCGCTCTGTCCTAAAATTGCACACCTCGCTAATTTGCACTGCATTAGTAAATCTACCCCAAAGTGTCTGCTATTACATTAGTAAAAAGAAATAGATGAGAGACTGAACATTTATGTTTTTTCTCTTGGTTTGACAGCCTCATCTCTGTATATAAACATGGGCCCCAAAAAGGTTGAGCACTGCGGTTTAATTTAATTTAAAGGGCTAGATAGTAAAATACAAGATTGAGTCTTAGGTCACAGACCAAAATCTTAAAATTTTACTAACCTAACCAGTAACTAAGAATGCCTGCATTTGGTGATTATGCAATGTCAAAAACTAACCACGGAAACACCTGTGACAGTCAAAAGAAAGCGCTCGTCTTGGTGGTCAAAGACTCTGGTAGTACATATCCTCCACCACCCACGTATCTGCAGACACACATACACACCCTGCAGCAGTGGTGTTGCTGCATCTCAGTAAGTGTGAAATCACTTTGCCTAGTCTGCCCATTTTTAACTCATGCTGCAGTCCTCGTTACTCTTCTATCATCCAAGTGTGTTAGTTATTTAAAATGTCTTGGTTTACTGGATCTTGCAATTCTCTTGGTTTTGGCTTTCTTTATGTTGTCTGCTCAGGAAAAGGGGTAAGACAAAATTCCTTTAAAAAATATTACATATCTAAGCTTTGAAACTCTTCTTTGTAAAATTGCCTTATGTCTGAAAATCACAAGTAAGGCATCAGTTCAAACAGATTAAAGCTAAAAAAAACCATAACAGTGAAAACACTTGAAAACTTGTTAGAATTAAACTTGTTACTCCCTTTTTAGTGGAAGAGAAGCCAAGATTAGAGTTTAGGTATTATTTAAGAGGATAATATCTTAAATTGATAGTGTGCATTGTAAGTTTTTTTAAATATTTTTAAACTTCACAAATATGTTTAATTAAAGATTCTATTGTAGACAGAAATAGTGTTAAAAGAACTTTGGCGGCATATACTGTATCTTGTTATGGAGTGAGCCAAATAATGTGTATACAAATAAAAAGTTTGTGCTTCCATATTCCTACAGCAATTCACATTTATTTTTATTCATAGATTTATAGGAGCCTGGTTTTATTGGATTCAATACATAACGGAAACAAAACAATAATTGAAATAGAACCAGGAAATTGTCCCCATTTTTGGTGCTCTGTCTACTTGTTGGTGTCTGGTAAAATTAACTGCGTCACAAAAAGGATGCACCAATTTTATATTAGTATGGGGGGAAAAAGACAAAAGGCAACAGTAACGTCATTACAAAAACGTTCAAACCCAGTCTACCTTGTCAAGTTGATGAAAGAAAACAGTAAATCTTAGTCTGATCCATCACTCCATTTGTTAGTTCTTACAGTATCTAATTGAGCTCACATAACTTGGCAGTGTTTCCAGCCCAGTAAACCCAAAATCCAGCATATGATGGCTGAGAGAAAATGATCTGGACTTTGTGAAGGAGAGTCATTGTGTCATAAACTCCTCGTGCGCTTTTCCACAGTGCATGGAGGAGGAGAAAGAAGGATGGACTTAAGTGCAGGTTACACCAAACATGGTGTATGGATATGTTGACACAAAAACAGTACAGAAACACATAGACAGCTTGGGTGAAACAGAGTTCTACAGGACGCTCAACAGTTTAGGAGGGAGAAACTGGGCAAGTGCTCCGAGACATGGCAGCTAAACTGGCATGGCTGGGGGGAAATGCGAACAGAAGTTACTCACACAGAACTGGAGCAGTCCGAGTCATCAAAGTCTGCCAGCGAGCACACACACACACAAACAATCCTCCGTAGACGTGACGGTCACATGGCAGAGAACAACCATGTGACACGTACAATGGTCCAGCGGTGTTTGACTGGCAAAGAGCTGTCTAAGTACAAACACCGCTGGCATGACAAATTGGCAACACCTGAGCAAAGCGCGGGAAAGATGATTACCAGGGCACACAGCTGACTGTCAGAGAGAGAGGGGGTGTGGTCGGATGGGCGAATGTTAGACAGCACCCACCAGGAAGTGGGTCAAACCGCTGCCCAACAATCGCCGGCCAGAGCAGCGGCTACAGGCATGGAAAGAAACAATACACAGACGTGAAAACAACAAGAAATCAAAATATAACAACACATGATAAACCCAATGCCCGAGCCACCAAGAATGATCAGAACCGAGCCCACAGGAAACACGGACTCGGTTCGTGACACACTGTTTCAGAGACGCTGTAGAACGACAGTGTTCCTGTCCTGTGGTCCAGAAACACTCCGATTCTGGACAAACGAGGGCGTGAGAGTAAAGTTTTTACATTGTTATGTCTGAAATAATAACCGATATCGAAACATCCCACTGCCCATGACTTTCCGTCATTTCCAAATCCACTTTCATTTCCTGCTCTGCATATACGTATCCTTGTATGCAATGGCCACTGACATTACTCCACTGCCTCTCTCCACCTCCCAGTAACATCGTCCAGTCAGGCTTTCTCTGCTGAGGACCTACAAATAGTCAGTGAATCTGTCGGGGTGGCTATTGTACAACTGCTCTTTCTTCATCACCGTCACACTTCTGTTGCCTTCAGACAGTGACAGCCACGTGTTAACGGTATTAGGATTCAATGTGATTTGACGAGAATACTTTAAGAAGTCCTCTCTTGTCTGAGGTTCTAGATGTGCCAGGTAAACATCCACTTTTGCGACTTTTTGTGAGATTTTTGGCCATTGCTAATCAAGAATGTCCCGCAGCTTATCACAAGTTTCTGACACAGCCTCAGCCACATTTTCAAAGTACATCAAAGGACAAATTTTTAAGATGGACAAGTTCATACAATTGCCAAGATCTGACAGCAAAGAGTATCTGAGAAGAAACTGAATGTAGTCATCAGTGTGTGAGAGTTCTTCCAGCTCAGCGTCTTTTGCCAACAGTTCAACAATCTCCTACTCCAGTTCCTCCTTGAATTTGCTGACTCGGCTAATTTCAACTTCCTGTTGGGATCTGATCTGTTCCTTTCAAGCAGAACCTTTTTTTTTTCAACAAGATGTACAATCTCTGTAAAGATCCTGTTACAACTCGCCGCTCATTAGCGGCGCCAGCTGAGCGCACACCTGCACCTCGTCAGCAGCGTGGCATATAAGCCACTCTGCCCTGGGCCTCGGCCTGAAGCCGTCTGTTCCCTTCGGCTACTTGCTTCAGAGGAACCCCCTCGCCTACCAGCAAGATTTCCCGCGTAAGCATACCTCCTCTTGTGTTCCAGTTTCTCCCCTGTGCACAGGTGGATCTTCCCCGGCGGCGGACTCCGCCTCTGCATCACCACCTCGTAGCTGCTGTCAGGTGCATCGTCAGGTTGCTGTCTCCTGGACTTGCCCTTGTGCACACCTGCCACCTGCCCTGCCAAGTAAGCCAACAAATCCCTTGTTACCCGTTGTACTGGTTTGGTGCCCGTCACCTTCTCCCTGTGCTCTCTCCCCAGGGTTGTCTGGCTGTACGGTTTCCTGCCTCCGTGCCTGACGCTGACATCCGCCATCAGTACATCCACATTCCACAGACACGCATCCACACACACACTTGTTGTTTAAATAAACTGTTAAACCTATTCTGAGCCTGCGTGTGTGTCTCCTGAGCCGTGCATTATGTCAGTACGGCTTCAGCAGAGCGGCTCGGCGGACAGCGGGCTCACGCGCCGTCTCACCATCTTAGAGGCTCAAGTAGATTTGATAGTTTATCAACAACAGGTGATGTTGAATCAATTGATTAAGATTACTGACCGGTTAGACCGCCTGGACCCCCGTCAGCCGTTCCCCCCGGCTCGTCAGGGAGGCGCAGCTCCAGCTGCTCCAGCGGCCGTCCAGCCTGCTCCGGGTGTCCCAGCCCGACTCACTCCTATCCCGACCCCCGCCCGCTTCAGCGGTAAGCTTGGTGGAGCGCGGGGGTTCATTATGCAGTGTGAGTCGGTGTTCCTGCGTGTCCCCGGAGATTTTCCCTCAGACCACAGCCGAATTGGCTACATAGGAAATCTCCTGGAGGGTCGTGCGCTCACCTGGGCTTATGCCGTAATGGCGAAGCCCAGCTACGCCACCCTCACCTATGGCCAGTTCATTAACCTATTCCTGGAAGTCTTTGATCACTCTCATTTTGAGAGTGTCCAGGTCGATCGCCTCCTCAGCCTTCAGCAGGGAAGCCGATCGGCCGCCGATTACGCCATTGACTTCCGGGTTACAGCGGAGGAGGCTGGCTGGGAGGAACGCGCCCTCTGTGGCATCTTCCTCCGCAGTTTAAACTCTGGTCTGAGGGATGAACTGGCTGGTTGGGATCTCCCTGAAACATTTGCGGAGCTAATCTCTCTCACCATCAGCTTGGATAACCGGCTGCACGAGCGCGCCTCGGAGTGGAAGTTGCCTTCTCGCTCACGGGGTGCCTCGTCACGCCCGTCCCAAGCTTGCCCCCTGGCGTTACCGCCATCGGAGGTTTCCGAGGAGTCGGAACCTATGGTGACGGGCCGGGCAAAGCTCCCCCTTGTGGAGAAACAACGCCGCCGTGAGTTGGGTCTCTGCATGTATTGCGGAGACAACCAGCACACTGTGGAGCGTTGCCCGGAGAAGCCCAAACGGGGAGGTCCGCGAGTCACTTTAGGGGCCCTCACGCACGCTAATCAGTCAGTTCCTCTCACACATTTGTCGCTGCCCATCCATTTTCTGCACAACATCACCAGGGCATCTTACTCATGCACTGGTGGACTCAGGCGCGGAAGGACAGCTTCATTTCACAAAGCCTGGCACCGATTGGGCATCCGTTGCCAGCCCCTTAAAACTCCTCTCACCCTCATCAATCTCTCATGAATCTCTGGGGAAAGTGACCCACCGGACAAACCCTGGTCTCTGTCACCGTCTCTGGAAATCTCCGGGAGGAAATCTCTTTTACATCTTGCCATCCTCTGTGTCTCCGGTGATCCTGGGGTTATCCGTGGCTCCGACTTCATACCCCGTCCTGGATTGGAAGACCGGAAGGGTGACAGCCTGGAGTACCTTTTGTATGAGCACCTGCCTCCAATCCGCTGCCTGCTCTCCATCTTCTCCTCCCGTGGTCAAGGATGCCGTGCCCCCGGACCTCTCCTTGGTGCCAGCGGAGTTTCATGACCTGGGCGCGGTCTTTAGTAAGTCCAAGGTGATGTCTCTTCCTCCACACAGGCCTTACGACTGCGCCATAAATCTCCGCCAGGGGGCGCCTCTTCCCTTGGGACATCTCTACAGCCTGTCAGCGCCGGAGAAGGAGGCTATGAACACCTACCTTAAGGAATCTCTCAGTGCAGGTATTATTCGCCCATCATCATCTCCATTAGGTGCAGGGTTCTTCTTCGTGGGCAAGAAGGATGGTTCTCTTCGTCCATGCATCGACTTCCGTGCCCTCAATGACATCACGGAGAAGGACCGTTACACCCTGCCCCTGATGGACACTGCCTTCCACTCCCTCCAGGGGGCGACCTGGTTTACCAAGCTGGATCTCCGCAGCGCGTACCACCTCGTCCGGATCCGGGAGGGAGATGAAGGGAAGACAGCCTTCCGTACCCCGAACGGCCACTTTGAATACCTGGTCATGCCGTTCGGGTTAACCAACGCTCCAGCCGTCTTTCAGCGCCTGATAAATGACGTTCTCCGGGACTTCATCGGTCTGTTTGTGTTTGTCTACCTGGATGATATTCTCATCTTCTCCAAGTCCAGGGATGAGCACCAGGTGCATGTGAGACGGGTCCTTCAGAGGTTACTGGAGAATCGGTTGTATGTGAAGGCGGAGAAGTGCGAGTTCTATGCCAAGAAGACGTCATTTCTTGGGTTTGTCATCTCCCATGACCAGGTGCTCCCAAGACCCCAGCTATGATGATAGCGGTGGTAGATTGAGCCGACTCCTACATCTAGAAAGCAGGTGCAAAATTCATCGGCTTGCCCAACTTCTACCGCCTCTTTTAGCCCAACTTTGGAGCCATCGTCGGCCCTCTGACCCGTCTCACCTCCCCTAAAACCCGGTTTCCAGTGGACTGAAGAGGCCGCGGCGGCCTTCCAAGCGCTGAAGACGGAGTTTCATCCTCCCGGGTCCTCAGCCAGGTCGATTCCCTCTCTGCAGTGCATCGTGGAGGTCGACGCCTCGGATACAGGGGTGGGGGCGGGTTGTGTCTCAGCGGTCACCTGCTGATAGGGGTTCAAACGGCCTTGCGCCTTGTTTCTCCCGGCGCTTGTCCCCGGCGGAACCGCAACTACGACGTAGGGGACAGGAGCTTCTCGCCATCAAGCTCTGCGCTCCAGGGACGTGGCGTCACTGGCTGGAGGGGGCCAGTCCTGCCTTTCGTTGGTGTTAACGGATCACAAAAATCTGGAATATTTAAGAACTGCCAAGCGTCTGAATGCCCGCCAGGCCCGTGGTCCCTGTTTTTTGCGAGATTCCGTTTCACCATCACATTCAGGCCGGGCTCCAAAGAACGGACTCCCTGACGCCCTCTCAGGCAATTCGCCCTGAAGACTCGAGTAGGGCCGGGAACATACCATCCTGCCCAGGTCGTGCACTCGTGGGGGCCGTTACCTGGGAGATCGAGGATAAGGTCCGGAAGGTGCAGGATCGGAGCCAGACCCGGGCGGCGGGACTGGAGGGGAGGCTCTTCGTTCCATCCTCCGTTCGGGGGGAGGTCATCCATTGGCTTCAACGTCCAAGCTAGCCTTGCCATCCTGGGACCTCCCGAATGATTGACCTGCTCCAACGCTCTTTCTGGTGGCCGGGGTGTTTGCGCAAGGACGCTGCCCGCTACGCATGGGTCTTGCCCCATCCTGTGCCACCAGTAAAGCTGGTAACTCCCCCCCTGCGGGTTTGCTCCAGCCCCTGCCCATTCCTGGTAGGCCCTGGTCGCACATCGCATTGGACCTTCGTCACCGGTCTCCCCGTCTCTAACAACTTCGACACTGTCCTGACACATCGTCGACCGCTTCTCCAAGGCCGCCCATTTCGTTGCCTTTGCGGGGGCTCCCTCTGCCTTGGAAGACGGCAGATCTTCTCATCCAACACGGGTCAGGGCTGCACGGGATACCAGTTGACGTGGTCTCCGACCGGGGTCCCCAATTTACCTCGGACGTCTGGTGGGGTTTTTGCAAGGCATTAGGAGCCCAGGTAAGCCTCTCCTCCGGCCATCACCCCCAATCTAACGGGCAGTGTGAACGGACCAACCAGGAGCTGGAGGCTGCTCTCCGCTGCATCACCGCCTCGAAGCCTGCGTCATGGAGCAAACACCTTGCCTGGGTGGAATACGCCCACAACACCACTCGCTCCTCAGCCACAGGGATGTCCCCCTTCAAGGTGTCTCTGGGTTACAATCCCCCTCTGTTCCCCTCGCTGGATAACGAGTCGGCTGTCCCCACGGTTCAGGCTCACCTCAGGCAGTGCCGCTCCATCTGGACAGCTGCCCGCAATGCGCTTTTACGCACGGCAGAGCGCAATAAGGCCACGGCGGATCGGCATAGAAGACCTGCTCCTGCCTACCAGGTAGGCCAACCGATCTGGATATCCACGCAAGATGTGAACCTGAAGGGTGAGAGGAGGACGTTGGCTAAACGTTTCATGGGCCCATACCCCGTCACCAAGATTATCAACCCGGTGGCTGTGCATGTTGCTACTCCCCCCTCCCTCCGCATCCATCCCACCTTCCACGTCTCCAAGGTGAAACCGGTGGTGTCTGATCCCATCTGCCCTCCTCCTGCTGCGCCGCCCGCGCCTCGGATGATTGATGGCCATCCGGCTTGGACTGTCTCTACCATCTTGGACTCCCGACGCTGGGGTCGCAGGCTACAGTATTTGGTGGACTGGGAGGGCTATGGTCCAGAATGGAGGCAGTGGGTCCGCCCCTCGTTCGTGTTGGATCGCTCTCTCATCACCGAGTTTCACCGGAAGCACCCCGATAAACCATCGCCAGGAGGCGCTGCTAGAGGGGGGAGTACTGTTACAACTTGCTGCTCATTAGCAGCGCCAGCTGAGCGCACACCTGCACCTCGTCAGCAGTGTGGCATATAAGCCACTCTGCCCTGGGCCTCGGCCTGAAGCCGTCTGTTCCCTTCGGCTACTTGCTTCAGAGGAACCCCCTCGCCTACCAGCAAGATTTCTCGCGTAAGCATACCTCCTCTTGTGTTCCAGTTTCTCCCCTGTGCACAGGTGGATCTTCACCGGCGGCGGACTCCGCCTCTGCATCACCACCTCGTAGCTGCTGTCAGGTGCATCGTCAGGTTGCTGTCTCCTGGACTCGCCCTTGTGCACGCCTGCCACCTGCCCTGCCAAGTAAGCCAACAAATCCCTTGTTACCTGTTGTACTGGTTTGGTGCCCGTCACCTTCTCCCTGTGCTCTCTCCCCAGGGTTGTCTGGCTGTACGGTTTCCTGCCTCCGTGCCTGACGCTGACGTCCGCCATCAGTACATCCACATTCCACAGACACGCATCCACACACACACTTGTTGTTTAAATAAACTGTTAAACCTATTCTGAGCCTGCGTGTGTGTCTCCTGAGCCGTGCATTATGTCAGATCCTCCCACTGTCCATCACTGCTTCATCAGCATAGCAATTGATGGCTTCCATCTCCTACTGGAGAACCTTAATATCTTTCTCTTTATTCTAGATTGTCAGCTGGATTTTGTCCCGACTCGCCCTAAGCTCCTCCTGCTTTCGGTTTCTTTCTGCTTTAGCTGACACTACATCATGACCTTTATGTTCATCCATACAGCACAAAAAACAGATACTCTGCTGATCACTGCGGCAGAAAATCTTCATCACCTCATCATGTTGAGAGCAGAACTTCTGCAGATCTGTGAGGGGCTCAACCAGCTTGTGTTTTCCAAAGGAAGGAGATTCATAGTGAGGCTGAAGGTGGAACTCATAGTAAGAGATGTGACATGTCAGGCAGGACCTGAGAGCTTTCAGCTTTCTGTCAGTGCAAGAATCACAGGCTACATCTCCAGGTTTAGCATAGCAGTGATCAGCTGGAGTATCGTGAAGTTTTGCCCTTTTCAGCTCTTCCAACAAACTAGCAAACATGACACTTATCACCAAGACAGGCCCCGGTGTAAAGGTCTGTTCGCACTGAGGACAGCTGAAGATTTTATGATCGTCTTGATCCCAGCAGTTTTGAATACAGCTCATGCAGTAGCTGTGTCCACAGGGAATCGTCACTGGATCCCTGGGTAGAGCCAAACAGATAGAACAGCAGAGTGTCTCTCTATCTAGCTGCAGAGCCATTTCACTTCTCAGTGAATATGAAAGTTAAATCTCTTTCCAATGAGGGAAAGGGGATGTGGTAATCAAGTTGTGCAACATTCCAGTAAGATGAATGGCCTGAAAAGATAGACTGCTCTTATTTGTAGTTTACACAGTAATGTACAATGGGGAAGCTGTTAGCCCTACAGGCAAACAATGTGAAAACTAGTTTACTGTAGACCAGTATGCCTCACCAGAGGATAAGACTTAAAGTGTCTGTGACACGATTTAGGAACTATGGCTCATATTCAGCTGATTTATCTTCAATCATCCATATAGGTGGTTCTTTTGACTTAGAACGCTAATAAGTGGAAAAATATTTCCAAGTGAATTCAAATTTAGCGCCATGTTGCTCGAACGCGATATCCTGAGACTCGCCTCATTTCCGGATAAGACGTCATGAGGTGAAGTTCCTCTTGGCTGATCCGTGTGCTATCAATGTAAACAAGCTGTTTAGCTTCTATATCAGCGAAGAAATGCCAAAACGTTTGCATGGTAGCTGGGTGTTCTAATTGCTCCGGTGAACGTATAAGCCTGTTCTCATTCCCAAAAGATCCAGATCTTCTTAAAAAATGGGCGAAGCAAGTACAGAGAACAAGGGACAAATGGCAACCAATACCATCTTCTGTACTCTGTAGGATCATTTCACTGCAGACAGTTTTGAGGAGGCGCCTACTATACAGGAATCTTTAGGCTTGAAAGTTCGCTACAAACGGGATCTAAAACCGACTGCCATACCTACGGTTTTCAAAAGAAAACAACATATCAAAACAGCGCAGAGAAGCAACAGTGTCAAAACTCGCCCAGAAAAGAGTTTGTGTAATTGATTTTTTTTTTCCACATAAGGTGATCGTGATTTTATTTTTTCCGCCAAAAGTAAAATCCTCCCTATGAATTCTGAAGCCAAGTGTTGACTTCTACCTCAAAGGAACGACTTTGTGTTAAAAAACATTATATTACTTTTTTCAGTTTTCATTTTTATAAATCTCATTGCCTACCGAAACTGAATATATGAGCTTTTTTTTTATTTCCCCGAACACCCAATGGGGAAATTTAGATCCGTCTGTATAGTACCATTCAGTGTTTTTGAGGCGACCAATGTTCATCTCTAACCTTCACCGTTGGACCCTTCATCCTCTGAAACGTGCGAGTCATCTTCGCTTCCTGAACGATATGGTTCAAATAAATAGGGTTGCAGTCCTTCGTTAGAATCAACTTGCTCTTCTTCATCACTCGATCCTGCTTCTTCCTCAAAAACTATCGACAAATCGCTCAAATCTTTGCTGAAATCGCTCACAACTTCCTCCGCTTCAGTGTACTCAGCCATGTTTACATCTTTGGTTCACCTCATTACGTCACAAAATAGCGGCGACGTCTGACCCAATTTTGACAAACGAACATCGCAATAGTCTGCATCACGATGTAATTTATGGTAGTATATGCAACCAAAATTTTATTGAATTTTTTTGTCTACACAGAATAAAAACACGTAGTTCTTCTTTCTAATGACGTCTCTGGTTGATTTATGTCAGACTCTTTAAGTTCAAAATATTTAACTATCAAAATTATTGTTTTAAGACAATTTTCTTCTTTGCAACGACTGTGTATTTAGTTATAAAGTCAATAAAGTCAGATAGAAAGGACCAAAATTTCAAACTTGTTTATTGACTTGTTTGGCTGTTTTCTAGTTCATATTCTAATTCTTTAGCTCTAGTTTCTGAGTGGAATAAAAGCAATCTGACAGCAAGAAGAAAAATAAATGTGCTATAAATTCCCAAAAGATCTTGATCTGTAATTTAGCTTGTTCTTTACTCATAGTAAACTAACAGTAAAGCAGGTACCAACAGGGAAACACCATCAGTTTTATTCCAGTGTGACTATAATGTATTGCTGCATGAACACTGAAATGTTATTTTTTCATAGACTTCTCTACAGGTGAATATTTTTTGCAACCACAGAGCCCACAGGTCATTAGAGTCATGCCTACTATCTGTGCCCAGAGTTAGAACCAAACATGGTGAAGCAGCATTCAATTTTATGAAAGTATGCTCCTCACATATGGAACAAACTTCCAGAAAGCATCAGGGCTGCTGAAACTCTCATCTGCTTTAAAATTAGAGTTTAAAAACTTTCCTATTTAATATATAAGACAGTGGCAAAGCAAGGGCCGGTGGAAGGTGATAATGTATGCTAACAACAACTGGTGCAGACCGGGACATATCACTGTTAAACAACGACACTGCAGCAAAGACATTGAGTTAGTAGCTGTTAGCATGCGGCCTACATATCTCCCGAGGGAATACTCACACGTGATCTGCATTGTTGTTTATGCAAATCTGACGGCGAACGCTGGGACAGCGCGTGACGTCATCCATTCAGTAACCGGCAGGCTGCAGACAGAACACCCAGATGCTCTTCTCCTCATCTCAGGCGATTTCAACCATGTTTCACTATCTCCCATTCTACCCACGTGTACCCAGTATGTCACATGCCACACTAGAGACAATAAAACACTGGACTTATTCTACGCAAACACTAAGGAGGCGTACACCTCATTACAACTCCCCCCACTTGGGAGATCGGATCACAACTTGGTTCATCTCCGGCCGGTGTACAAACCCCTAGTGCACAGACAACCTCCGGCCGTGCGCACAGTGAAGTTATGGTCTGAGGAGGCAATGGACACTCTAAAGGGCTGTTTTGAAACCACCGCCTGGGAGCAGCTCTGCGATCCACATGGTGAGGACATCGATGGCCTCACTCACACCATCACGGACTACCTCAGCTTCTGCGTGGACAACACCGTTCCCACCAAGACCATACGGTGTTGCTCAAACAACAAACCCTGGATCAACCCTGAGATAAAAACACTTCTGAGAGAGAAGAAGAGGATCTTCAGGTCGGGGAACAGGGAGATGCTGAAGTCCGTACAGAGGGAGCTGAGGAGAAAGATCAGAGAAGACAAAGACAGCTTCAGGAAGAAGATGGAGGACAAGCTGCAACAGAGCGACATCAGCGGGGTCTGGAGAAACCTTAAACCATCTCCGGGCTCCAGAATACCTCCCCCCAGGCCACGGGGGCAGGGAGTGGGCAAACAATCTGAATCTGTTTTTCAATAGGTTTGACCAACCGCCCTCCCCACTGACTGCACAACAACCACTGCTGCCTCTAAAGACATCAAGTCCTGCTGCCCACTCCCCACTCCACCAACACCCCCCCACTCCCAACACACAGCCCCCCAACCTGACCCTGACCAAGACTCAGGTGAGGACAGAGCTGAGGAAGATCAAGGCGAGTAAGGCGTCGGGACCGGACGGCATCAGCGCAAAGCTCCTCAAGTCCTGTGCAGACCAGCTGTGTGGGATTGTGGCGTACATCTTCAACCTGAGCCTGAAGCTGGGGAGGGTACCACAGCTGTGGAAAACATCTTGTGTGGTACCTGTACCAAAAACTTCCCACCCCAGAGACCTGAACAGCTACAGACCGGTGGCCTTGACGTCCCACGTGATGAAGACCCTGGAGAGACTGCTCCTTGCTCACCTCCGCCCCCTGGTGGGACCAGTGATGGATCCACTCCAGTTTGTCTACCAGCATGGCATTGGGGTGGAGGATGCGGTGATCTTCCTCCTTCACCGTTCTCTGTCCCACCTGGGGAAGCCCGGGAATGCGGTGAGGATCATGTTCTTTGACTTCTCCAGTGCTTTCAACACCATCCAACCGATGATCCTGAGGACAAGCTGCTGTGCGCAGGGGTGGACCAGCACCTGTCATCATGGATCCTGGACTACCTCACGAACCGGCCTCAGTTTGTGAGAACCCGGGACTGTGTGTCCGACACGATCATCGGTAGCACGGGGGCCCCCCCAGGGAACGGTTTTGGCTCCCTTCCTGTTCACCCTTTATACTGCGGACTTCTCACACAACACAACACACTGCCATCTACAAAAGTTCTCTGATGACTCTGCGATCGTTGGCCTCATCTCCAATGGAGAAGAAGCTGAGTACAGAGGGCTTATCCAGGACTTCGTGGACTGGTGCCATCGGAACTGCCTCCAGATCAACGCGAGGAAAACTAAGGAGCTGGTGGTGGACTGCCGCAGGCAAGGACAACCCCTCACAGTACCAGTAAATATACAGGGAACAGACATCGAGATGGTGACATCCCACAAGTACCTGGGTGTTCATCTGAACAATAAACTAGACTGGTCACACAATACTGACGCACTCTACAAGAAGGGACAGCGCAGGCTGTTCCTACTGAGGAGACTCAGGTCTTTTGGTGTACAAGGGGTGCTGTTGAAGACATTCTATGACACGGTGGTGGCATCAGCCATCACTTTTGGAGTGGTCTGCTGGGGCAGTGGCATTACCGCAGCCGATAGGAAGAGACTGAACAAACTGACCAAGAAAGCTAGCTCTGTCCTGGGGCAGTGCCTTGACCCAGTGGAGGAGATAGGAGAGAGAAGGACGGTGGCTAAACTGTCATCTCTGCTGGAGTCCGAGTTCCACCCTATGCAGGACATACTGAATGCACTGAGGAGCTCATTTAGCAGCAGACTACATCAACCCAGGTGCACAACCGAGAGGTTTCGCAGGTCCTTCCTACCAACGGCTGTCAGACTGTACAACCTAAGCAGGGCTGCTCGCAGAGATAGCAAAAAGACGTGACAACCTAATAGTTTTGAATGCAAAAGACGCAATAGACTTATACAAAGGTCCCCTCCAGCATACAACTAGGAAAATACCGGTCGCTATGGAGGGTGAGAATATGTATGGGTACATAATCATACCATGTAGGATAACTAAGTAGACAGTTGTGCTGTTTCATCCCATCTAGCAACAATGCTCTGCACTGTGTGTGTTTATATATTTACATATTTATTCCATCTAGCTGCAATGCTCCGTACTGTGTGTGTTTATATATCTACATATTTATTCCATCTAGCTACAATGCTCCGCACTGTGTGTTTATATAATCATATATTTATTCCATCCAGCTACAATGCAGTGTGTCTATATATATATATATATATATATATATATATATACTGTATATATATATATATATATATATGTAATATGTACATATGTATACTAGCTGCTCTTGTTTTTTCTTGCTGTCCCTGTGCTGTTGCAATCCTGGAATTTCCCCATTGTGGGACTAATAAAGGCTTATCTTATCTTATCTTATTTGCTGCTGCCTTTCAGCAGAACAATTGCTAGTCTCCCACAATGCAATGAAACTTTTATTTCTTGCACTTTTTCTGTCTTACTCTATTTTAACTTGCTTCTCTTTCTCTTTAACACTAGAAGACCCAGAGAGGGGCCATTTGGCCTTTTTGGCTAGAAAACCCATAGGGGGACCATCAAGTGGCCACAAGAGGGCTAATGTCTGGGTCTTCTAGTGTTAATTCATTTTTTTTAGTTTTGCTTTTAAATTCTTATGCATTCCATTTGCAACTTGCTGTAATGCTTTAGTGTTTTATGTAAAGCACTTTGAATTGTCTTGTACACGAAATGTGCTAAACAAATAAACTTGTCTTGCCACATCAGTTGCCACCTGCTGGCCATTAATAGAATGCCTTTTTATTAAACTCTTGTAGTGGCTTCACTTTAAGGCCTGTACATACTTCGCCAGAATAGAGAAATTTGTTTATTTTCTCGAGGTGGAAAGAACAAGAACAAAGTTAAGGCCCTGTCACGCCTTGACGATTTAGGCAGCATTTGCCAAACATATAAAAATTGGTCTAAAACGCTGGCATATACTGAAATTTTCACTTTTGGCCGTATGCATCGCATATCCATAACGAGTTTGACGTTACATAACGTATTAGTAACTTATATAGAACGTTTCGATAACTTATACCAACGAATGCTGAGCGTGTTGCTGGTGTTCGCAAATTATGTGCAATGATAGTCTAACTTATGCTTAGCGCGGTCAAGCCAAACTGCCGTCGCCTTCCGATCCATGAATCCTAGGTGTGCGAGAGATTGTCTCTGTTCAACCGAGATGATTCTCCCCTCCAAAGACCATCACACAGCAGGGGCATGACCAACCTGGCAGATCTGTGAAATCTGTCAGGTCGGTCACCTCTAAAACAGCTGATGTGACACGCCACGAACTTCAGATGTCAGTTGTCACAACCTGGCTCACAAAGGCACATGAACTGATGGTGATACAAAAAGTTTATTTTCAATAAAGTGGAAAAAAAAAAAAGATAATGCATGGAGTGTGCTTTTGCCGGTGTGGACCCAAAAACAGCAGAGAGACACAGCCAAGGAACAGCAAAGTGGGATTTATCATGGAAAACAGCTGAGCTCTGTGCTTCGGGCGATTAGCTGATTGGATCCACCTCCTCCGGTGTTCTGACATTTTGGCATATCTATCAGAACAGCACTAGACAGCTGACAGCACAGACTGCAGTCATAGGTAAAAACATGGTAAGGAGGGCTAACTAGCTATTTCGATCTTCATAATATCCTGTAGCTTGGAAGTGTTATACTTAAGTTGGCTCGGATACGTCCCCAACAGGTTCCGTTACACAAACAAGGACGTGTATTTAGCTTTGTGTGTGTGTGCGCATGCACTGCAGGCAGTACCTGAGCTGATCAGAGCAGAGAGCAGGTGGATCAAGTCAGTCAGCTCTTAATTAGTAAAGGTGTCACCTAGTCTACACAGAGACCATCACACAGTCAAAACATGTCAAAGTAGGAAACATAAGATAAAGATAAAGATAAGATAAAGATAAGATAAGATAAAGATAAAATAAGCCTTTATTAGTCCCAATAATTCCAAGATTACAGCAGCAAATGAATAGCAGCACTCAGCAATAGTAAGTAAGATAAGAACTGGTTTGCCAAAGCAGTAAATGAATATACATATGTACACATACAGTGGGGAAAAAAAGTATTTACTCAGCCACCAATTGTGCAAGTTCTCCCACTTAAAAGATGAGAGAGGTCTCCAGTTTTCATCATAGGTATACCTCAACTATGAGAGACAAAATGAGAAAAAAAAATCCAGAAAATCACATTGAAGGATTTTTAATGAATTAATTGGTAAATTCCTCAGTAAAATAAGTATTTGACCACCTACAAACAAGCAAGATATCTGGCTCTCACAGACCTGTAACTTCTTCTTTAAGAGGATCCTCTGTCCTCCACTCGTTACCTGTATTAATGGCACTTGTTTGAACTCGTTATCAGTATAAAAGACACCTGTCCACAACCTCAAACAGTCAGACTTCAAACTCCACTATGGCCAAGACCAAACAGCTGTCAAAGGACACCAGAAACAAAATTGTAGACCTGCACCAGGCTGGGAAGACTGAATCTGCAATAGGTAAGCAGCTTGGTGTGAAGAAATCAACTGTGGGAGCAATTATTAGAAAATGGAAGACATACAAGACCATTGATAATCTCCCTCGATCTGGGGCTCCATGCAAGATCTCACCCCGTGGGGTCAAAATTATCACGAGAACGGTGAGCAAAAATCCCAGAACCACATGGGGGGACCTAGTGAATGATCTGCAGAGAGCTGGAACCAAAGTAACAAAGGCTACATCAGTAACACACTACGCCGCCAGGGACTCAAATCCTGCAGTGCCAGACGTGCCCCCCTGCTTAAGCCAGTACATGTCCAGGCCCGTCTGAAGTTTGCTAGAGAGCACTTGGATGATCCAGAAGAGGACTGGGAGAATGTCATATGGTCAGATGAAACCAAAATAGAACTTTTTGGTAAAAACTCAACTTGTCGTGGTAATCCAGGAGATCACAGAGCTGTCAACCCCCATCCCCCGCAGCTTCTCGCCCAGCAGCAGTGGCTGGATGGTGTTAAAGGCACTGGAGAAATCAAAAAAAGTGATTCTCACAGTATCTCCTCCACCATCCAGGTGCTGATGGGCTCATTGCAGCAGGTAGATGACATGGTCAGATGAAACCAAAATAGAACTTTATTGTAAAAACTCAACTTGTCGTGTTTGGAGGAGAAAGAACACCATACCTACTGTGAAGCATGGGGGTGGAAACATCATACTTTGGGGCTGTTTTTCTGCAAAGGGACCAGGACGACTGAGCCGTGTAAAGGAAAGAATGAATGAGGCCATGTATCGTGAGATTTTGAGTGAAAACCTCCTTCCACCAGAAAGGGCACTGAAGATGAAACGTGGCTGGGTCTTTCAGCATGACAATGATCCCAAACACACCGTCTGGGCAACGAAGGAGTGGCTTCGTAAGAAGCATTTCAAGGTCCTGGAGTGGCCTAGCCAGTCTCCAGATCTCAACCCCATAGAAAATCTTTGGACGGAGTTGAAAGTCTGTGTTGCCCAGCGACAGCCCCAAAACATCACTGCTCTAGAGGAGATCTGCATGAAGAAATGGGCCAAAACACCAGCAACAGGTAGAATTTTGGAATTGTTGTAGAAATATGGAGATGTTTTAATTTATTTGTTTGTTGAAACTGTATTTTGATTTGTAGTTAAAAATTTGTGTGGATTGACTTCTTTACTTAAATTTTCAAAGCCTAGTATTGGAATTGTCATCAAAACTATCTTTGGAAGTTTGTTGAATGTCACTTGAAAGTGATTATTTTATTTACAAAAAGGGAAACAACAAAAATAGAAAAGGTTAAATGCTTTAGAGATTTAAGGTTATAAGCTTTCACTTTCTCTTAAAGTGAAGGTTGACTTTTGGTTTTATTTGTTAAAGCCTATTTTCATTTGAAGCTTTAAATGTTTTAATATTTACAGATTAGGAAACACAAGTGAATTGTTTCTGTGTATTTTTCTACCAAGGATTTCTTAGGATTAAAGCTAATGGTGATTTACTTGATTGTTATCTATAAAGTTTTTATTTACAGAATAATCATTTCCACCTTTTGACTTTTCTCTTTTAAATCCTGGTGAGAAGTAGGGAGTTGGTAAATGTTTTCCTTTTCCTGTGGAGAAAAAACATGAACCAAGAATAGGCCAATGACTTTAGATAACACTTAGAGCTTTTAGTGTTAATTGATTAATGTGGTTTCCTGTTTTGAGAAATTTTGGTAAATATTCAGTGAATCACTAAATCCTTTACCAGCATGCACAGGGTTAACATTATTTTAAGGTCACTTCTGAATAAACATTGTCATTTATTCGAATCCTTAAGTTGAACTGGGCTTCCTGTGGAAGGGATCAAATAATGCAGCTTAAAACACACATATATAGCTTCAAAAGTTTGCAACTGTTGTTTAAAATGTGTAGATATATGTTCTTTTAACTTTAGAGATTAAAATGTGTGGTTAACATAAGTGATTAAATACAAAGTTAATGCTTCATGCCCTTCTGGTATTCATTTATAGTGGGCCAGTGATTCGCCAAATGAGAATAAACCTTCAACAGCCAACAAGTTTCTTTTTCGCTGCTTTTTGCATAGAAACTTTAAACTGGTTTTAAATTTAGGTTATTCTGAATAATATAGATTGCTCTCCAGGACCCGGAGGCGTGCAGGCCGGCTCATAGCCGATCCTTCACACCCTGGTCACATACTGTTTGCCCCCCTCCCCTCAGGTAGAAGACTTCGGTCCATTCAGACTAAAACCTCCCGTCACATGAACAGCTTCTTCCCCTCTGCCATCAGACTGCTGAACACTAAGTGACTTATTGACTCTCGTGCACTATGTACAGCAGCTCAACCAGACTCATGTCAATCATCACTGTTTTCTTTTTGCATTACCGACTGCACTATGTGGTACTCCACAACATCTGCTGCTCGCTAATATATTTAAAAATTGCTTTGACTAGTATTATTCATTCTTATTCTACATTTTATTGCATGTATAGTTTTTTATTTCTATCTTTTATTTTTATCATGTTTAATGTTGCAGCATTGCACCGAGACAAATTCCTAGTTTGTGTACTACATGAACAATGGCAATAAATCTGATCTGATTCTGATTCTGATTCTGATTCAGCTCTAAAATGGTGTCTAGGGTGACTCACCCTGGAGGTTTTCAAAATGGCATCTGCACTGCTTAATCTGCACATGTGCAGCTCCCACAAGCAGAATGGGATGCGAATGTGGCAACTCGGTCATCCGGGATGTGAATGTGGCCCGCTGACCAAGCCTTGCTTTGTTTCCTGCTTCTATTGGCTTGTTTCTGCCAGCAACTTTTTAAAAGAATGGAGGATGGCTCCCTTTAATCCGGTTTGTCATGAGCCAAACTCCAGTAACTATTGTAGCAATTCTGCAGATTATTCATGCAAGAATAATCTTACAATTTTAACTTTGCGCTGTTACTTCAAACAATTTCCTCTCAGTAATTTTTATTACTGTTGTCCTGTGTGAAATAGTTAATTCCACTGCTTTACACAAGGTTTATAAAAAAAATAATGGTCAATTCAATTTACCTCACCAGGAATTCTCGCCAACAAGTTGACTTAACAAAAGAAATGGATCGGATTTCATGCTTCCGTCTTTTCGGGCCTTATTTTAATTAATTCAGCGTATGTCAACACTTTTCTGAACTTATAGCATGCTTTAAAAAAACAGTCTGTGCAGCAGTTTGAGTGGGGTCTGTGACCCCTCCCCCTAGCTGCTTCTTCACACTGACCTCGGCTGAGCAGGGCAAATTCCCTCCTGCCCTCTCTGTGTTCCCACTCACAGACACTGCTAGGCTCAGGCAGATAAGGGTGGTTAAGCACTGGCTGAGCGGCCAGTTAGATACAGAAAAAAACAAGGTTTTACCGTGCAAAAGATCTGATTTGACTATACCCACACAGCTTGTGAAATCATAATTTCATGTCCATTTCTAGATTTCTAGCAGAGCCTCACATGGCAGCGCCATTATAAAATATGTACTGGATTTATGGGTTTTATAGGTGTTTTATTGTTGGTGCAAGTATTAACCCCTTGCACTCTGGTCAATTTCCCTAAAAATGCCTAAAAATAACATACCCAAAGTAAATCAAAAGCTGTTCTTCAACCCTTTGCAGCATCTTCATGGGGTTGGTCTCATTTAAAAGAAAACACTTTGAATTTTTTGGCAAAACAGTCATAATCTCTCTAAGTGCTCCTGCCACTGAGTAACAGTCATCTAAACATACTGAACTTGAAGAAAATAAAGTTTGCCTGGGTGTTTTTTTAGATACAAATGCTTGCAAATAACACACAGCTGTCAGATACTGGCTAGAAAATGCAACGGAAATGTAGAACCAAGTGTTATCAAGCTGAGGTCAAAATTTTGTAACAATACCACAAAAAATGAATATATTACACAGCTTTTTTCTCAGGTTGTTCCCAGGCGTTTTTGAACTGTGCCAAATTGTGCCAAATGGCACAGTTTGGAAAAACGTCTATAACTTTTGAATGATTCAACATAGAAGCTTGATCTTGGGCTCTAATGAAAGGTGACACTCAGGGCTGTGTGTGTGGGGGGTGGGGTTGTTTATTCATGAATGAATGAATGAATGAATGAATGAACAAGCCCCCCACACACAAAGAAACATGCCACGTAAAAAATGTGATGTGTGGCCTTTTTTTACAAGAAAAAATAACCTACAGTGCAATAAAAATTATACTAAAATATCTGCAATGTAGAGGATAACAACTCCCCCCCCCCCCGCTACAGAGGAGCTCGGCGCACAAAAAACGGTCCATCAACGGTTCGTCATGTGGCGATGACGCACCGTTGTAATTACCGATCGGTCAAAAGTTATTTTTATTACTATTTTCAGTGATAAAGAATAATTTAGCTTATAACACTTACCTGTCCACAACAGCAGTGTCGTTGGCGAACATCTGTTCCTCATTGTCAGACGAACATGAAGCTGGTCCGCTTGTTATGACTCGTGGTTCTGGTCACGAGACCCGGTCAAACCATGATGCCATGATTGCCGTTTTGTGCTTCCATGATTGCGGTTTTGGCGAACGATTTTTCAAAACAAATAAGAACAGTAGCAATAAAAAAATACTGGCGAAGAGTTCCGGTTATGGCGGCCACGTAGGAAGACGTGTTTCACACTTCTCTGCTCTTGAAAATAAAAAAAATTACTAAAACTCTCTTAATTGGAACAAAAACCCATCCTAGTGTTTTGGCGCGGATATGGTAAAGACTAAGGCTGGAAAATTAGGTAGAGGAAAAGGTAACTCGACAAAACAACCCAAGCTAACAGACTTCCACGCTCGAGGCGAAACAGAGAAAATTCCAGAGGCGATGGCGGAGGAGGGAGCCAGCGGCGGAGCGGGAACAGTTGAAAAGGGGACAAACGCAGTGCTCACTGCCATCAACTCCATGAGAACAGAGTTTTCGTCTAAATTTGATGGGATTATAACAGCGATAGAAGGAATGAGAAAAGAAAAAAATGACTGCATGGAGCGAGTGTCGCAGGCGGAGCTCCGAATTTCAAGTGCTGAAGATGATGTCACCAGCCTGCAAACTAATCTGAAAACACTGGAATTAAAATGTAAACGTCTGGAAGATAACGTCCTAGACTTGGAATCCCGCTCGCAACGGAATAATCTGAGGCTGGTGGGCCTCCCGGAGGGAGCGGAGGGACGGGACCCATGTTCCTTTTTGGAAAAGTGGATTCCAGAAGCACTGAATAATGCGGATCTGCAGTCATCGGTCATTTTAGAGAGAGCTCACCGAATCGGCCCACCGAGAGATAATAAGACACCACCGAGGACGCTGATTATGAAGTTCCTCAACTACAGAGACAAGATGACAGTCACCAATGCGGCGCGAGCTAAAGGGGAAATTAAATACCAGGACCAACAGGTGCGGTTCTACCTGGATTTGGCTGCAGGAATACAACAATTAAGGAGGCAGTTCAACCCCGCCTGTAAAGAGCTGCGCAACCTAGGGATTCGTCACGGAGTGATTCATCCGGCAAGACTGCTGGTCACATATAAGGGGAGAACCCACACCTTCAAGACCCCTCAAGAGGCGCAGGAGCTCATGAAGCAGATCCAAAAGGAGGCTGGCGGGAGCTAAGCATGAACATGACAAAGGTAGAACATTTAAGCATATGTACAGACATCTGATTGATCTGAAACATAAACATGTCTACAAAATACAGACTGTATTAAAAAAAAAAGTTATGATGTACAACGTTGCTATAAAACTTTGAAGTTATGTTGAAAAAACTACAGAAGAGAGTTAATGTCATAAGAATAGTAGTAGAGTCAGGGTGATTGAGAGGAGAAAGAGAAAGTGGTTTGACTGATCCTCGCAGGTGTGGAACAGTCACTATCTATAACGGGAGCGGAATTTTTTTGATTTTGGGGGGATTACCACAAATGTGGGGAAAGGGAATCTGTTTTTGTTTAGTTTGTAGGATGAATGTTCCATCATGAATGTTTTTGCTTCTCTGTAAGAGTATGTTCATATTGCAAGGTAATCTCAAACTCCTTATTGATCATAGATCAAAGCGTTAATCTTAATTTAACTTCATGGAATTGCAGAGGTCTACAAAATCTAAAAAAACTTAAATAAGTCATGAATAAAATAAAAGACATGGATTCAAAAATTGTATTTTTACAAGAAACTCATCTATTAGAGGAGGATGTAAAAAAGAATTAGGAGAAGATGGCAAGGTAACGTGTTCACCTCATCATTTTCATCCCGAGCTAGGGGAGTTATGATTCTCATACATAAAACAGTCCCAATTCAAACGAAAAACGTAATTAGAGAGAAATTTGGAAGATATCTAATTATCCAAGGATCTTTGTTATTAGAAAATATAAATCTGGTGAACTTATACGGCCCCAATATTGATGATCAAAACTTCTTTGTTAATTTATTCCTCACTTTATCATCACTTACAGGGCAACATATAATAGCAGGGGATTTTAATTGTACAATGAATCCCAGTATAGATAGATCAACAGGACTGGACTGTACGCACAATGGATGTAGGATGACCATTAATCATTTTATGAAAGAATTGAGATTGCTAGATATATGGAGAGCTTAGTCAGCTTAGCCCCTGACTTCCCCATCAGAGAATCGTTGTCTGCTCCCTCCAAAGTAAATAAAAATATAATGTATAAGCATCCCAAAGTGATAAAGCAAAATATTGGTAAAACTCAAATTAAACATAAAGCCTCTAAATTGAATGATTTGGCCTCTGTTCCTCCTCATAATTTAAAAATTAAATGTGGTTTATTAAATATTAGGTCTCTAACTCCCAAGTCTCTGTTAGTCCATGATCTGTTAATTGATCATCAGATTGATTTAATTTCCCTTACAGAGACTTGGTTAGGACAAGAGGATTATGTTGGTTTAAATGAATCAACTCCCTCTGGTTATTTAAACTGTCAAAATCCCAGAAGTTCTGGTCGTGGAGGAGGAGTAGCAACAATTTACCATTCCAAATTACTAGTTAATGTAAAGCAAAAAACATGTTATAATTCCTTTGAGGGCCTGGTCCTCAGTGTTGGGCACTTTAGCAATTTCAGGTTAAACCCAATTTTATTTGCCATAGTTTATCGTCCCCCATCAACCTATTCAGAATTTTTATCCGAATTTGCTGATTTCTTAGCTGATTTAGTGCTGAAATCTGATAGAATAATTATAGTAGGGGACTTTAATATACATGTGGATGTAGATAGTGACTGCCTTAATGTGGCTTTTAATTCAATATTAGACTCGATTGGGTTTTCTCAGAAAGTAGGAAATTCTACTCATTACCTCCACCATACATTGGACCTTGTTCTGACATATGGCATAGAAATAGAAAATCTTGTAGTGTCTCCTCATAACCCTGTACTGTCAGACCATTGTCTGTTAACCTTTGATTTTACTATTTCTGACTATTTGGCTCCTAAAGAAAAATATTATCACAGTAGATGCCTCTCAGATGATGCTGTCTCCAAATTTATGCAGATTGTTTCCTCTATGCCATGTGTCAACACAACGGAAATAAGCTATAGACAGCTTGCTCCTTCTGTAATTGATAACATGGTGGATAGTGTTTCAGCTTCTCTGCATCAGGCTCTAGACTTGGTGGCCCCCTTAAAAAAGAAAAAGTCTAATCAGAGATTTTTAACTCCTTGGTTCAACACAGAAACTCGTAGCTTAAAACAGAAGACTCGTCAATTAGAAAGAAAATGGCGCTCTACTAATTTAGATGAAATCTATTTAGCTTGGAGAAATCATCTTTTAATTTATAAAAAATCTCTTAGAAAAGCTAGAACGAGTTATTACTCTGCATTAATAGAAGAGAACAAGAATAATCCCAGGTTTCTTTTCAGTACTGTAGCCAGGTTGACAAAGAGTCAGGACTCTGTCAATCCTAGCATCCCCTTAGAGCTTACTAGTCAGGACTTTATGAACTTTTTCAATAATAAAATTTCATCCATCAGAGATAAAATCAATCAGATTCTTCCCACAGTTGACTTAAATACTGTAACTACTACAACTCCTTCTATTGATGTCTGTCTTGATGAGTTTACTCCAATCGACCTTTGTGAGTTAGACAAAATAGTTTCCTCATCCAAACCTTCAACTTGTCTTTTAGACCCTATTCCTACCAGGTTATTTAAAGAAGTCTTCCCACTTATTGGGAGCTTTATTCTTCATATAATCAATTCTTCATTGACTTTAGGCCATGTACCGCAGGCTTTTAAAACGGCTGTAATTAAACCCTTACTCAAAAAGCCAACGCTAGATCCAGGAGCTTTAGCTAACTATAGACCAATCTCTAATCTCCCTTTCATTTCAAAAATCTTAGAAAGAGTTGTTGCTACGCAATTATTTGACCACCTGCAGGGAAATGGTTTACTTGAAGAGTTTCAATCTGGGTTTAGAATCCATCATAGTACTGAAACAGCCTTAGCGAAGGTCACTAACGACCTCCTCATTGCATCTGATAATGGACTAGTTTCTGTACTTGTCCTTTTAGATCTTAGTGCAGCTTTTGATACTATTGATCATAATATTCTACTTGATAGATTAGAACACTATGTTGGACTTAATGGAACTTCGTTGCAGTGGTTTAGATCTTATTTATCTGATAGGTTCCAGTTTGTTCATGTAAATGATGAGTTTTCTTTCAGCTCAAAGCTTAGTCATGGAGTTCCACAGGGATCTGTGCTAGGTCCTACTCTTTTTAGTTTATATATGCTTCCGTTAGGCAACATTATTAGAAAGCACTGTATACATTTTCATTGTTATGCAGATGACACACAATTATACCTGTCAATGAAGCCAGATGATACTAATCAATTAGCCAAGTTAGAAGCCTGTCTTAAGGAAATCAAAGCTTGGATGACTTGTAATTTCCTGCTATTAAATTCAGATAAGACTGAAGTCATTCTTGTTGGTCCAAAAAACCTTAGAAATTCCTTTCCAAATCAAACTTTCAGTTTGGATGCAGTTACTCTTTCTCTTAATAGCTCTGTGAGGAACCTTGGAGTTATTTTTGATCAGGATTTGTCCTTCAATTCACATATTAAATTTGTTTCTAAGACTGCCTTCTATCATTTGCGTAATATTGCCAAGATTAGGAGCATCTTGTCTCAGAGTGATGCTGAGAAGCTGATCCACGCTTTTGTTAGCTCGAGATTAGATTATTGTAATTCTTTATTATCAGGCTGTCCTAAAACATCTTTAAAAAGTCTTCAGCTGATCCAAAATGCTGCAGCAAGAGTTTTAACAGGTACTAGAAAGAGAGATCATATCTCTCCGGTTCTGGCCTCCCTTCATTGGCTTCCCATAGAGTTTAGAATTAAGTTTAAAATCCTTCTTCTTACTTACAAAGCTCTAAACAATCAGGCTCCTTTTTATTTAAAAGATCTGATACTACCGTATCATCCTAATAGAGCACTACGCTCCCAAAATGCAGGATTACTTGTAATACCTAGAATCTCCAAAAGTACAATGGGTGGCAGAGCCTTCAGTTATCAAGCTCCTCTCCTGTGGAATCAGCTGCCAATCTGGATTCGGGAGTCAGACTCGATCTCTGTTTTTAAGAATAGGGCTAAAACCTACCTTTTTGATATAGCCTACAATTAGGGAGGGATCATGTGTTTCTGAACCCTCCCTTAGTTATGCTGCTAATAGGTTTAGTCAGCCGGGGGACCTCCAGTAATGCACTGGGCCTCACTCCTTTCCTCACTCTCTATGAAATATTTTTTTTTTTGCTGGTCATTAACATTTGTTTGTTCTCTCCCATAGATTGAGTCCCCATCGTGCTGTTTGCTCTCTACATGTCTGTTCTTTTCTTCTTCTCTATCCCCTCACCCCCCAGCCAGTCACAGCAGATGACTGCCCCTCCCTGAGCCTGGTTCTGCTGGAGGTTTCTTCCTGTTAAAAGGGAGTTTTTCCTCTCCACCGTCGCCAAGTGCTTGCTCACAGGGGATCGCCTGATTGCTGGGGTCTTTCTGCAACTGTGGGGGTCCCCCCTACAGTTGATAGTGCTATGAGATGACTGTTGTTGTGAAATGGCGCTATATAAATAAAGTTGAATTGAATTGAATTGAAATGAAACCACAAGTCAAAGCCTATTCTTGTTATTCTAATACCTATAAGACATTCTCCCATATAGACTACTTTTTGATCTCTACAGAATTAAGGTCCAAGATTCAAAACTGTTTCTATGATAACATTGTGATCTCTGATCATGCACCCTGCTGTCTAGTATATGTAGATAAGAAATTGACAAAGAGCCCAGTTAGGTGGCATTTTCAACATAAATGGCTTCAGGATGAGGAATTTGTTAAGTACATAGAAAAACAGATAGATGAGTTCTTTGATATCAATACTACACAAACAACGGCATGTATAAAGTGGGAGGCTTTCAAAGCTTTTATTAGGGGGCATATTATTAGTTATACAGGTTCAAAATCTAAGAAGACCCGAGAGGAGAGGGTCCAATTGGAACGTAAAATAAAAATTCTTCAAGAAAAGGTGTATGCAGGAAGTAACCCACAGTTAGAGAACGAATTACTGATTCTGAGAGCTGAATATGACAAAAAATCAGCGAATAGAGCTGCCTCGAGTCTTCTAAGATTGAAGCAAACTTTTTATGAACAAAGTGAAAAATCAGGAAAATTATTGGCATGGCAGATTAAACAATTAGAATCTAAAACACCAATTACCAGTATTATAAGTAACGGACAGGTAGTTATAGATCCTTTAGAAATTAATAGTGCCTTTAGAGATTATTATGAAAAACTATATGATACACAAAATGAAACTGACTTAACAAAACTAAATGGGTTTTTGGGTGGATTATCCATACCAGGTATTCCAAATGAAAACAGGGAGATACTGGAGTCTAAAATTAGTCAAGAAGAAGTTGGGCAAGCCATTGATGATATGAAATCAGGAAAAAAAAAAAGCAGGACCAGATGGTCTTCCAGTCGACCTCTATAAAAAATTTAAGAATAAATTAATAAAACCACTTTTGGAAATGGTTTTAGAAGCATTTCAAAATGGTAATTTACCATCATACATTTTTTTTTGTTACTTATTTGTACCCGTAGGTAGATTTGTTTTGCAGTCTGGTGACAAGCCACCAGCTGCCGGTCGCTGTGTGTGCAAGCGACCTGTATCCCTAACCTGCATGTTTTTGGCATGTGGGAGGAAACCGGAGAAATCCCGGAGTAAACCTACGCAACACGGGGAGAACATGTAAACTCCACACAGATCACTGTTGGTCGGGGGCTGGGATCGAACCCACAATCTCACGACCCCCGCGATCCCCCGGCTGAGGGTAAACTGTGCTGCTACCGTGCTAACCACTGCGCCACCGTGCAGCATACATGAATAATGCCTTAATTATACTGTTGCCAAAACCAGGTAAACCTGTGGCAACCCCCACAACAGACTGGGACAGACAGCTCGCTACTTCTGGTTTTTTCCGCTGCATGCTGTGATGTAATCTGCCATTCATGCATTGTTTCACTGCTGTGATGCTAATGTGCCATTCATGCATTGTGTTCATGCATCCTGTCCTGTCTGTGCCTCTCATATGCTAATGCCCATATCGACTGCTGTGAATGTCTTTGATGTATTGTCTGAGTTGGGTATATATGCTGCACAATTCTGTAACTCATCCTCTCATTGCTCTGATTCCTTCAACTGCTGCTGACACACACACTGTGTCTCTTTGCCTGAGAGCCTGAGGAACGCCGCTCCAGTCTGCTCATACTTGGGTTGGGGCGGATGTTCCCGTGAAGGCGGTATGATTTAATAAAACTGCTTAAAACTCTCATCGCTGCCTTTATATTATCATCCGCTACACTGGTGACCCCGAACATGCACACGCTTTGTGCAACGCAACCTTCTGGTCTGGACGGCCACGCTGGCGACCCAACGCTGAAAAAAACACGCTGCCAGCGAACACAGCAGCCTGATGCAAACGATCTGCCCTCCCTTCTGCTTCAGGGAGACCTCGACGCGGAGCCAACACAGGCGAGCTACTCTCCGGACATCACCCACGACCGGGAAAACTGCAGAAAACGTCATGGCGCGACCTTTGCCTGAGATCGGGACGTCCACGCTGGACCGGCCAAGGGACACAGAACGTCTTCTCCCTCTCACCGCTCCTCCTCCCTCTCAGCGATCCTACGCATCTACCCGAGCCTGAGGGACAAAGATAGTCTATTTCCCCTCAACGCTCCAACACACCATGACTAATCTGCAGCCACAGCTCAACACAGATGTTTATCGGCGCCGAATGCGCCAATCTCCGCCAAGATTCCTGACCCCGGTTCTCCTCTCCAGCTGGCCCACCCACGCACGGAGCCCCGGCACACGCACCGGGGGTTATGCGGATGGCGCACCACGCACGGGACACATACGGCTCCACTGACTGCCTTCCTTCTTCGCCGCTGCACTCTGGCCCTTCAGGCTTGCTCGTACACCTGAGGCACGCAGCTTGCTCACTGGATTTTATGGTCTTAGCCATGGCGCTCAATGGGAATTCAGCAGTCTGCGGTCCCCGAAGGCTTTAAGGTGGTGCCTGCACCTAAAGTCAACACGCCAAGTCCCTCTGCTTTTGTTTCTTTTTTTTTTCTTACAGCCGCTACGCAGCCTCGCCGCTCCTGTTTTTCTTCATGGCCACGAGAGAAGTCAGAGACTAATTTTTCTTCTTGTGATCTCCGCACGCTCAATGGGACAGCCCCTCGACGTCGCGGACCAACAAGCAATTTTTGCGCGGCTCGGACGATTTCACCGTCCCCAGCTGGCACTTACTACACCCCTCCTCCCTCCCCCTCCTCCTGCAGCGAGTTTCCCCCACAGCTCGCTCCCAAAGATGGACTATCGAGGTCTCGGCCGCCTGCCTTGCCCTCTGGGGGGGAGCGGTGTGGCAACCCCCACAACAGACTGGGACAGACAGCTCGCTACTTCTGTTTTTTTCCGCTGCATGCTGTGATGTAATCTGCCATTCATGCATTGTTTCACTGCTGTGATGCTAATGTGCCATTCATGCATTGTGTTCATGCATCCTGTCCTGTCTGTGCCTCTCATATGCTAATGCCCATATCGACTGCTGTGAATGTCTTTGATGTATTGTCTGAGTTGGGTATATATGCTGCACGATTCTGTAACTCATCCTCTCATTGCTCTGATTCCTTCAACTGCTGCTGACACACACACTGTGTCTCTTTGCCTGAGAGCCTGAGGAACACCGCTCCAGTCTGCTCATACTTGGGTTGGGGCGGATGTTCCCGTGAAGGCGGTATGATTTAATAAACCTGCTTAAAACTCTCATCGCTGTCTTTATATTATCATCCGCTACAAACCCTCTAATAAATGTGAAAATATGAGACCAATAAGCCTATTAAATGCTGATCTTGAAATAATCTGTAAAATTTTAGCAAAACGACTACAAGAAATATTACCAAATATTATTAACCGAGATCAGAATGGCTTTATAATGGGAAGACAAGGCTTCCATAATGTAAGAAGACTATTTTATATTATTTATTCCAATAAAGAAGCACCGGATACAGCTCTCCTATCATTGGACACCGAAAAGGCCTTTGATAGGGTCGAATGGCCCTATCTTTTTGAAGTCCTACAAAGGTTTGGAATTGGAAATAATTTCAAAAATGGGTCCAGATAATATACAATAATGCTACAGCAGAAATCCTAACAAACAGCAATATCTCAAAATCAATAAAAATCAAGAGAGGATGTCGACAAGGCTGTCCACTTTCACCTTTATTGTTTACTATGGCAATTGAACCTTTAGCGATGGCAGTACGTTTACATCCACAAATATATGGAATTAAAGTAGGACCAACAGAACATAAAATCTCCCTGTATGCCGATGACATAATTTTGTTTATGTCGAATTTTAAAAAAATCAATTCCGACCTTAGTAAATTTAATAAAGAACTTGGGGATATATCAGGATATAAAATAAACAAAACAAAATCTTCAATATTAATCCCTTGCACTCTGGTCAATTTCCCTAAAAACGCCTAAAAATAATGTACCCAAAGTAAATCAAAAGCTGTTCTTCAACCCTTTGCAGCAGCTTCATGGGGTTCGTCTCATTTAAAAAAAACCACTTTGAATTTTTTGGCAAAACAGTCATAATCTCTCTAAGTGCTCCTGCCACTGAGTAACAGTCATCTAAACATACTGAACTTGAAGAAAATAAAGTTTGTGTGGGTGTTTTTTTGGATACAAATGCTTGCAAATAACACACAGCTGTCAGATACGGGCTGGAAAATGCAACAGAAATGTAGAACAAAGTGTTATCCAGCTGAGGTCAAAATTTTGTAACAATACCACAAAAAATAAATATATTACACAGCTTTTTTCTCAGGTTGTTCCCAGGCGTTTTTGAACTGTGCCAAATGGCACAGTTTGGAAAAACGTCTGTAGCTTTTGAATGATTGAATATAGAAGCTTGATCTTGGGCTCTAATGAAAGGTGACACTCAGGGCTCTGTGTGTGTGTGGGGGGGGGGGGTTGTTTATTCATTCATTCATGAATGAATGAACAAACAAGCCCCCACACACAAAGAAGCATGCCACGTAAAAAATGTGTCGCTTTTTTTTTTTTTACAAGAAAAAATAACCTACAGTACACTAAAAATTATACTAAAATATCTGTAATGTAGAGGATAACAACCCCCCCCCCCGCTACAGAGGACGGACATCGCCCATCGCCACATGACGGACAGTGGGGACGGTGCGCCGCGGTCTACTACGCACAGTTGAACTAAAATATCTGCACTATATCTGCAATCCGCTACAGAAGAGTAGCGGGGGGGGGGGCGTTCACGGTCCAGATGCAGCGAACGGACCGGTCCGTCATGTGGCGATGACGCACAGTTGTAATTTACCGATCAGTCAAAAGTCATTTTGATTACAATTTTCAGGGATAAAGAATAATTTAGCTTATAACACTTACCTGTCCACAACAGCAGTGTCGCTGGCGAACTTCTCTTCCTCATTGTCAGACGAACACGACGCTGGTCTGCTTGTTACGACTCGTGGTTCTGGTCACGCGACCCGGTCAAACCATGATTCCATTATTGCGGTTTTGCGCTTCCATGATTGCGGTTTTGGCAAACGATTTTTCAAAACAAATAAGAACAGTAGTAAGAAAAAAAGACTGGCGAACGCGTGTGTGTCACCCAGCGGCTTACACAAAACAGATTTTAGGCACGGGACGCACGCTTTCGAACTTCTCTGCTTCAATTGGCTCGCTGTATTCGCAGTCGTTGGTAGGCGGGTCCTTCTTGCTAGGTTTTCAGTCATTGGTTCTTCAAGGTTTCAGAAACCCAATTCAAGGCTCTTATTAGTCGAATGAGAGGTCAATCAAATCTAAACCAATCAAAGCACTCCTTTGGCTTTCTGTTCGCGGCTGTGTCTGTAGTGGAAGAACGGAAATGCCGCTTTTTTTTTCAGTGCGCTAGGACGCAGAGACGGGACCGCCCACGGTATCCCGGAGTGCAAGAGGTTAATGTTAAATGAGACCCAGAGAAATCATCCAGCTCCTGAGGTAAACCAATTCAATGTTGTAAATCAGTTTAAATATTTAGGAATTCAAATTTTGTCTAAGCTAGAATCAGTTGCCAATGCCAACTATGAAGCCTTAATGACAAATATTAATGAGTTGCTTCAGAGATGGATGTCACTACCAATGTCAATGAGCGGGAGAATTAATATACTTAAAAGTAATATCTTACCAAAAATACTTTATTTATTTCAAAACATTCCTTTACCATCACCTTCAGATCTATTCTCAAGAATTAAAAAAAAGTTAGTGGAATTTATATGGAACAATAGGAAGGCTAGATTACGTTTGTCCTTACTATATTTACCATTTGATCGTGGAGGTCTGAAATGTCCAAACTTTATGTTGTATTACTGGTCAGCACAACTGAGGTCTATGACATATTATTTTTCATCAAATGATCCTCCTCACTGGACTGAAATGGAATCATACAATTTACCTTTACCTCTTCCCTTATTCATATACTCAGACTCGGCTAAAAAAAAATTACAGAAACAAGTTAAAAATCCAATTGTAAAGCACATGATCAAAATATGGTGTGAAACTAAAAAATATTTAAAAGAACCACACTCACTGTCACAATTTAGCCCAATATGGGGTAATCAATATTTTACACCAGGGAGAGTGGATATTGTATTTAAAGTATGGAATTTAAAAGGGATTCAAAAGATTCAAGACTTATATTTGTCACGCTCAGATAACATAATGTCTTTTGAAGAACTGAGGATTAAATTCAATCTTAATAGAACATACTTTTTTAAATATCTTCAGCTTAGAAATTTTATTTGTTCAAATCAAAATAATGCTCTCACCCGACCTACTTATTCAACTTTGGAAAAAAATTTTGATGAAAGATAGTAACAGAAAGGGTATTATTTCAGAGTTTTACAACTCATTGACACTATACTCAAGTGAAAACTCACAGAAAAGAATGAATGACTGGAAAGAAGACCTGCAAATTGAAATTTCAGAGGAACAATGGGAAATGGCTTGTGCAGGAGCTCAAACCAAATCAATAAATGTACGTCTTAAACTGATACATTTTAAATGGTTATTGCAGATCTATGTTACACCAGTGGAATTAAATAGATATAACAAAGACATACCAGATATATGCACAAAATGTATGGAAAGTAAAGGAACCCTATTTCACTGTTTATGGGAATGTAGAAAAATCAGAATGTTTTGGGAAGAGGTGAGGGTAACAATTGAAAAAATAATTTCAAAACAAATCACATTGAATCCTAAACTGTTTTTGTTGGGTCTGTATCCAGAAAAACATAACTTTAATAAGAGTGAAAGAGCATTCATAGACCTCAGTTTGCTCAATGCCAAAAAATGTATTGCACTACTGTGGAAAAAGACCGATAGACCAGATTAACTCATATTTTCACATTTATTAGAGGGTTTACCTGGTTTTGGCAACAGTATAATTAAGGCATTATTCCTGTATAGTGGTAAATTACTATTTTGATATGCTTCTAAAACCATTTCCAAAAGTGGTTTTATTAATTTATTCTTAAATTTTTTATAGAGGTCGACTGGAAGACCATCTGGTCCTGCACTTTTTCCTGATTTCATATTATCAATGGCTAGCCCAACTTCTTCTTGACTAATTTTAGACTGCAGTATCTCCCTGTTTTCATTTGGAATACACGGTATAGATTTTTCCTGATTTCATATTATCAATGGCTAGCCCAACTTCTTCTTGACTAATTTTAGACTGCAGTATCTCCCTGTTTTCATTTGGAATACACGGTATAGATAATCCGTCCAAAAACCCATTTAGTTTTGTTAAGTCAATTTCATTTTTTGCATCATATAGTTTTTCATAATAATCTCTAAAGGCACTGTTCATTTCTAAAGGATCTACAACTGCCTGTCCATTACTTATAATACTGGTAATTGGTGTTTTAAATTCTAATTGTTTAATCTGCCATGCCAATAATTTCCCTGATTTTTCACCTTGTTCATAAAAAGACTGCTTCAATCTTAGAAGACTCGAGGCAGCTCTATTCGCTGATTTTTTGTCATATTCAGCTCTCAAAATCGGTAATTCGTTCTCTAACTTTGGGTCACTTCCTGCATACACTTTTTCTTGGAGAATTTTTATTTTATGTTCCAATTGGACTCTCTCCTCTTGAGTCTTCTTAGATTTTGAACCTGTAAAACTAATAATATGCCCCCTAATAAAAGTTTTGAAAGCCTCCCACTTTATACATGCTGATGTTTGTGTAGTATTAATATCAAAGAACTCATCTATCTGTTTTTCTATGTACTTAACAAATTCCTCATCCTGAAGCCATTTATGCTGAAATTGCCACCTACCTGGTTCCTTTGTCAATTTCTTATCTACATATATGAGACAACAGGGTGCATGATCAGAGATCACAATATTATCATAAAAGCAGTTTTGAATCTTGGACCTTAATTCTGTGGAGATCAAAAAATAGTCAATACGTGAGAATGTCTTGTAGGCATTAGAATAACAAGAGTAGGCTTTAACTTGTGGTTTCATTTCTCTCCATATATCTAGCAATCTCAATTCTTTCATAAAATGCTTAATGATCATCCTGCATCCATTGTGCGTACAGTCCAGTCCTGTTGATCTATCTATACCGGGATTCAATGTACAATTAAAATCCCCTGCTATTATATGTTGCCCTGTAAGTGATGATAAAATAAGAAATAAATTAGCAAAGAACTTTTGATCATCTATATTGGGACCGTATAAGTTCACCAGATTTATATTTTCTAATAATAAAGATCCTTGAATGATTAGATATCTTCCAAATTTGTCTCCAATTACATTTTTCACTTGAAATGGGATTGATTTATGTATGAAAGTCATAACTCCCCTGGCTCGGGATGAAAATGATGAGGTGAATACACTTCCTTGCCATCTACTCCTAATTCTTTTTACATCCTCCTCTACTAGATGAGTTTTTTGTAAAAACACAATTTTTGAACCCATGTCTTTTATTTTATTCATAACTTGTTTAAGTTTTTTTTTAATTTTGTAGACCTCTGCAATTCCATGAAGTTAAATTAAGATTAACGCTTTGGTCTATGATCAATAGGGAGTTTGGGATTACCTCGCAGTGTAAACATGCTCATACAGAGAAGCAAAAACATGAGTAGTTGAACATTCATCCTACAAGCTACACACAGACAAATTCCCCCTTCCCACATTCGTGGTAATCCTCCCAAAATCAAAAAAAATTCCGTCTCCCGCTATAGCCATCGACCGGTCCACACCCACGAGGATCAGCCAAAGCCACTCCTCTTCATCCTCCCAATCACCCTAACTCTACTGCTTTTAATGACGTAACATTAACTCTCTTCTGTAGTTTTCCAACTTTAACTCCAAAATTTTATAGCAACTTTGTACATCATAGGTTTTTTTTTTAATATATAATACAATCTATATTTTGTAAACTTGCTATATGCTTCAGATCAGTTAGATGCCTGTGCAAATGCTTAAATATTCTACCTTATATTTTGTTCATGCTTAGCTCCCACCAGTCTCTTCTTGGATCTGCTTGATGAGCACCTGCGCCTCCTCAGGGGTCTTGAAGGTGTGGGTTCTGCCCTTATATGTGACCAGCAGTCTTGCAGGATGAATCACTCCATGACGAATCCCAAGGTTGCGTAGCTCTTTACGGACGGGGTCAAACTGTTTCCTTAATTGTTGGATTCCTGTGGCCAAATCTGGGTAGAACCGCACCTGTTGATCCTGGTATTTAATTTCTCCTTTGGCTCGCGCCGCGTTGGAGATCATCATCCTGTCTCTGTAGCTGAGGAACTTCATAATCAGTGTCCTCGGTGATGCCTTGTTATCTCTCGGTGGACCAATTTGGTGGGCGCTTTCTAAAACGACTGATGATTGCAGCTCCGCGTTGTTCAGTGCTTCTGGAATCCACTTTTCCAAAAAGGAACATGGGTCCCGACCCTCGGTTCCCTCCGGTAGACCCACCAGCCTCAGGTTGTTCCGTCTCGACCGGGACTCCAAGTCCAGGACATTATCTTCCAGACGTTTATTTTTTAATTCCAAAGTGCGCACCTTTAATTGAAGGCTGGTGACGTCATCCTCAGCACTGGAAATTCGAAGCTCCACCTGCGTTACTCGTTCCATACAGTCACTTAATTCCTTTCTCATTTCTTCAATCGCTGCTATAATCCCATCAAATTTAGCGGAAAAGTCTGCTCTCATCGAACTAATGGCAGCGAGCAGCGCACCTGTGCCATCGCCAGCAGTCACCGCACCACCGTTAGCTTCCTCTGCCATATCTGAAGCCCTTTCTGCCTCGTCACGGATGCGAAAGTCCGTTAATTTGGACTGTTTCGGCGGTTCAATTTTTCCTCCACCTGATTTCCCAGCCTTAGGCTTCACCGGCATATCCTCGCCCAAACGCTGGGATAGGTTCTGTTCCAAATGAGAGAGTTATTTGCCGACTTTTTATCTCTAGGAGCAGAGCAGAGTGAGACGTGTCCTCCTACGTAGCCGCCATAACCGGAAGTCTTGTTATTGTTCTTTTTAATTTTTAAATTACTTTTGTGTTAGTGTCTTACTGTGTGTGCTATGTTTGTAAAAAAAAAAAAGGTTCAATAAAAAATATTGTGGAAAAAAAAAAAAGATTGGCGAACGCTACCGTTACACACAGCGGCTTACACAAAACAGATTTTACGCATGGGACGCACGTGTTTCAATCGTCGAACTTCTCTGCTTCAATTGGCTCGTTGTATTCGCAGTCGTTGGTAGGCAGGTCCTTCTTGCTAGGTTTTCAGTCATTGGTTCTTCAAGGTTTCAGGAACCCAATTCAAGGCTCTTATTAGTCGAATGAGAGGTCAATCAAATCTAAACCAATCAAAACACTCCTTTGGCTTTCTGTTCGTGGCTGTGTCTGTACTGGAAGAACGGAAATGCAGCTTTTTTTTTTTCAGTGCGCACTGAGACGCACTAGGACGCAGAGACGTGACCGCCCGCGGTATCCCGGAGTGCAAGAGGTTAATGTAAATATGAATGTGAGTAGGGATGGAAATTTCTTTTCCTTACACAAACATATCCTTGTAGGGCACCAGTCCAGATAACGGACAATTTTATTAACAATTCTTTATTTGTACCAATTATGAATTAGTCTAAAAAAAAAAAAAAAAAAACCCTTGTGAGTTCTTGTCTGCTGATAATCAAGAAGATGGACATGAAATCAAACAATAACTCCCATGTGCCTTTCAATAGTTTAATAAGAATTGTCAGAATAGGTTAACACATTTGGATAACTTTAAAACAGAGAATTCAACATGTATTATGGGCATTATAGACTATTACCGAGTTACTTATGAATCAAGCATTTGTGGAACCAAATAAAGCGTAGCTTAATTTGTCAGTATACTGGAAATTGGAAAACCATAAAATAGCATTGGTTAAGAAAAGTGGATGCAATTTTATAAAGAAAATGATGATTAACTATTTATAAAAATGGAAAATTGGTGTTACTCTGAAGAAGAACGTAAATTAATGAAGGGACAAAATGCATTTTGAAATTCTGATGGGGGTTTGCATGAAGTGAAATTAAAAGAACTTATACCAGGAATATTCTGAAGAATTAAGTTTAAATTAAACAACAGACCGTCAGCCAAGCAGAATCATTGCATCCCAGTAGGTAGCAGGCGGTCCACATGCCAACCTTGATTCAGCTGGATGTGCGTGGATTCTGTTGATGGAGAGGCTGACAGACAGATTCTCCCACAAGGCCGTGCTCCTGAGAATGCAATCGGGCTGTTCTTCAGCAAGCTGGGCGAGGTCTTCTCTTATGCACTGAAGAAGGAATTGGTTTATTGTACAAAGTCCCATCATAAATTCAATCTGAGGCAAAAACACATCACAAATCCGTTTCTTCCGATGTTGGTGGTTTAAATAAGTTGGTTTAAGCTTAGAAAAAATCAAACAAAATCTTCTTGCACGCTAATTTAAAAAAAAATAAATTAAAATAAGAAAAAAAAAGTGAACTTTAAAGAAAAGAAAAAGAATTTTTGGAGAGCATGGGAGGCTCTGGGCCTCCTTGAAGATAGGAGAAAGAAAAAAATGGGAGAGCAGAGACGTCTGCTCCTTATAGCTTGACCATGTCATATCCCGAGCGCTTTTGTCCGCGCTCAGGTTATACCTCCTCCCTGTCAGGCTTTTAACAGCAGGTGTCGTCACTCGGGCTTCCCAGGCTCTGATTGGCTGGACGCCTTGATCGCTTTTATCCGGCCACTGTGAGTAAACTGACCAGCGATTCCAGCGCTTCCTTGTGATTCACTGATGTGCCCTACCTGAAGCGATTGCTAAGCTAACGCTAGTTAGCTTAATGCTGGCGCCAGCCATTCCACCTAACACCAGCCTGAATCAAAGCCCAGCTGCGAGGCCCAGCGGAGATACTACCAGGCAGGCGGCTATTTGTTTGACGGGGCTCAGCAGAGATTTCACCCAGGCAGACGGCAGTAGGCGGCGGTGCCCAGCGGAGGACTTACCGTGACTGCAGCGGCGGTGTGCGACGAGACTACCCGAAGCGATTGCTAAGCTAACGCTAGTTAGCTTAATGCTGGCGCCAGTCATTCCACCTTACACCAGCCTGAATCGAAGCCCAGCTGCGAGGCCCAGCGGAGATACTACCAGGCAAGCGGCTATTTGTTGACGGGGCTCAGCAGAGATTTCACCCAGGCAGACGACGGTAGGTGGCGGTGCCTAGCGGAGGACTTACCGTGACCTCAGCGGAGCTCGGTGGCAGCGGCGGTGTGTGACGAGACTCGGTTGGAGGAGCGGGACGGGAGACCAGTTACGGCGACTATGAGCAACGAGACCAGCAACGGAAGGGGCTAGTTGGCTAGCTGAGGCCCAGCTGGATTCGAGGACGATCGGATCAGATTCTGGCGATATAAGCAGAATTTATTTTACTATCCACAGATTTTCTTTTTCCTTCTTTCCAAGAAAGACTGAAGATGGCTGCCACCGGATTAAAAAGTGGGCTGATGGGCACCACTAATAAGCCTTCTCTACTTCTCTACTTCCTCTTCGTTTTGTCTTTGTGTGTCTGGACCTGCAACAAGAAGGATTTTCCGACAAACTCAACCAAAGGTGAAGTTAAAAAGTTTTATCTGTATGGATTTGGGCTTGGACATCTCACCCTACACTCTATGTGGTCTTTAAAAGCCCTGAGCAAAAACTTCCAAATTAAGGCAAACATGGCTGTTAAGCAAAAATCACAATATGGCAGAGGATATACAATTAAAGTTCTGTTAGTTCTGCTACTTCTGGCAGGAGATATTCACCTTAACCCTGGACCTGCCACTATTAAACAGCAGACCACTGGGTTAGCACAAAACCGAGCTGTACAAAAGCAAAAACAACATTTATTTTTCCAAACTGTTAATCATGCACGAGTTCTTTGGGACACCAAGGCTAAACCAAAGGGGATCCTCGGCGGTCATTTAAACATACGGAGCATAATCCCCAAAAGAGATGAGATTTCGGTGTTGCTGTTGGACTCAAATCTGGACTACCTTTGTCTCTCAGAAAGCTGGCTACACAGTAACATAGACACTAATATGATCGATATTGTGGGCTACCAGTGTTTTAGAAAAGACAGGCAGGTAGGGAGGGGAGGAGGTGTTTTAATTTACATCAAAGAGAAATATAAATGTCAACTGGTTGATTTGAATACTTCACTTGAATGTTTAGCTGTTAATGTATGTCTCTCTCCGGTAATGAATTTCAACATTGCAGTATTGTACAACCCACCGTCACACAACTCTTCCTTTTATAATGAATTAAGTGATCTGGTTAAACAACTTGAGAAGAACAGAGAAACAATAATTCATGGTGACTTTAATATCAACTGGTCTGATAAAAAAGACAAACAAAAACTGAAAAGCCTCATGACTAAATTTAATTACCAGCAAATGATCAAAGGACCCACCAGGATAACCAAACAATCCAGAACACTTATTGACATGGTATTTACTAATAAACCAGAACGAATAACCAAAACCTATAATCTTGTAACTGGTCTCTCAGATCATAACATGGTTCTTGCTGTCAGGAAACTTACTAAAAAGCGACTACAGTATTTTGGGGGAGTCGATATTGACAAATCAAATTTTATTATCCCCAAATCAAAAAATGAGGAGTTTGAACATTACTTAGAGAATCAAAATTGGGAGCAGCTCATGTCAACATGTGAAGTAGATGATTGTTGTAATTTTATAACTGCAACAATCACAAAGTCTATAGAAAAATTTTCAAAGCAAATTAAAAGTAGACAACAGAAGATTAGCCTACCATGGTTAAATAATGAAATAAGAAAACTTATGAAGAGGCGAGACTATGCACTGAAAACATCACTAACCTCCAAACTACAAAATGATCACCTTGTGTACAAAAGTTTAAGAAATAAAGTGGTACATGAGCTGCGAAAATCAAAAATATCTTATTACAATAAACTGATAGATCATGCAAAGGGTAACAACAGTTCCCTATGGAGGCATTTAAATAACTTAACTAATAAAAAAAACGATCAGAAGGGGGTAAAGGAACTTAGAATCAATGGCAAGACCGTCAGTGACAAGGCTACTTTGGCAAATGAATTTAATTCACACTTTGTGGGCTCTGTGGAAGACTTAACAAAAATTTTTGTGCTGCCAAATGTGCTCAACAACACAAATTCCATACTTCCAACAGACACTTTTCACATCGATGAGGTAAATGAGAAGTTAATTGCTGGTATTGTTAAAACACTGTCAAACTCAAAAACTAATGATATCTACAATATGAGCACCTCCTTTCTCAAAATGCACAGCAAAATATTAATCAAACCACTGACTCATCTCATTAATCTCTCCATTAGGTCTAGTACATTTCCATCTGGCTGGAAAAAAGCTGTCGTCATACCAGTTCATAAATCAGGCAGTAAAGACGATATATGCAATTACCGCCCAATCTCTATCTTACCAGTCCTATCTAAGGTTCTTGAAAAAGTTGTAGCTACACAGCTGATAGACTACTTACAAGACAGTCAACTTCTTCATCCACATCAATTTGGTTTTAGACCAGGATACTCAACAGAAACAGCAAATTGTTGCCTTATTGAAAACGTCAAACAGTCCTTGGACAGGGGTAATGTGGTAGGAGCTGTTTTTCTAGATCTCAAAAAGGCTTTCGATACTGTAAACCACAGTTTGCTTTTATCCAAAATGGTATCTTTTAACTTCTCCCCAAATACATTAGAATGGTTTGCATCTTATCTCCAGAATAGAGAACAGTGTGTAAAAGTTCACCAGGATAAATCCTCATTTTTAAACAACCGCATGGGTATCCCACAAGGGTCCATTCTTGGTCCTTTACTTTTCAGCATTTTTATTAATGACCTGCCGTTACACTGCTCAGCTGCAACATGCCAACTTTATGCAGATGATGCAGTTATTTACACAGCTGCCAAGACTCCAGCACAGGCTGCAGATGTACTGTCTACAAGTATGGTTGATGTCCAAGAGTGGCTCCTCAAGAACCATCTATTGCTGAACCTTCAGAAAACAGTCTCAATGTGCTTTTCAATCAAAAAATGTAACCTGCAACATTTTAAAGTTAATATACATGATCATGACATCAGTTTAGCTACAGAATTCAAATACCTTGGCATTGTACTAGATCCTCAACTCAAATTTAATCTTCATATAAAGAAAATTTCAAAAACAGTAAAAAAAAATCTGAACTGCTTTAAATTAATTAGATATTACATACCTTACGAAGCAGCTGCACTGTATATGCATTCTATGGTTTTTTCTCATATATCATACTGTTTGACAGTCTGGGCTCAAGCAGCCCCTTCCACAATAAGACATATAGGTTCATTATATAATCAAACCCTAAAAATCTTGGACAAAAAGCCCATTAGGTGGCATCACTGTAATGTTTTAAAAAAATACAACCTATTGAGTTTTGAGAGCTTCATTGACCTCTGTCTTCTGAAATTAACGTTCAAATGTTTCCATAAATCAGCACCCGAGCCACTTGCTGGTTTCGTCCAAAGACAGGACAGCAGCAGAGCCACCAGAAGTTCTGTTAACAATAACTGTAAAATATTCCACCGCAGAACCACATTTGGACAAACAGCTTTCTCTATAAAGGGCAGTCACATCTGGAACACAATGCCAAATGAAATTAAAATAATAACGGACTTTAAAACATTCACTAAAAATGTTAAAAACTGGCTGAAAAATAAACAAGAATGTACTCATGTATGAATTAATTGTCTGCAAAGTGAGAGTGAATGAAGGGAAGGAATAAATGTGTTTGTTTATAGTGAGTGACGGAGGGAGGAAGGCCTGAAATAGGCAAATGTGAGTTATGTTATATGTGTTAAATGTGAGTCAGGCTGTTATATTTGTGTATTTATAATATTTATAATATTTATGTTAAATGTGAGTCAGGCTGTTATATTTGTGTATTTATAATATTTATAATATTTATAATTGTGTATTTATAATTTTTCTGCATTGATGTATGTGGTTATTGTGTATATTTTTTATCTTGATTCTTTTTTCTAAAGCCCATCCAGGGACAAGAGTTGCAAATTAGCTAATAGCTATACACTCTATGTGCAACACATCAGATTGATTGTCTTTGATTAATTGTCTATGTTTATTGCACTGTCCCTGTCAAATAAACTAATCTACTACTACTACTACTACGCTCGGGGGCTCTCCACTGTCAGAGCCTGAGCAGCTGCGTCGCATTGTCAATCGTAAGCAGCTGGCTTAAAGGCCAGCGCGAGCGAATTGGACTCTGCGGCTGTCTCGTCAAGAGTCTTATGACTTTCCCCTGTCTCCTTATCACGTGCTCCTTGGGTTCCCCGACGTATCCCGCTGCATGTAAGTTTATCTGTTATTATAGGAATTGTACTTCTCCCTAGCTTACATTCCTAGCTATTGCGGCAGACGAGAGCCCCTCATCTCAGCTGTTACCCTCTCCCTGTATCACGTTTAGTATTCCTTGCCTTTGCGGTGAACGAGAGCCCCTCGTCTCAGCGGCTAACCTCTCTTGTGTATTCATATTGTTGTCGTGTAACGAAGCCTACGTGGCTAGTTGTTTTGTACACCCAAGCCCTGTGCAATACAAATAAAGAACTGAAACTGCAACTTACTGGACTGTGGTGTCTTATGCTGGCTCGTGAGGGCCAGCCGTGACAGACCAATGCCCCAAAACTGAAACAAAGGAAAGTTTTTTCCTAGGTATGGCAGAATCTCAATGAATTTGGTGGTGCGAGAGGCCATCTAGGACTAATGATAAATCCCATAATGGAACCAGGGGCCAGGAAACTGGGAGCTTGCAGCGAGCTCACTTCATGAACTGACAAACCAGAGGGTGCTGACCCACTGGTGTGTCTCCAAATCCCACATGGCATACTGAAATTGCCGCTAGGCAGACTCTTATTGTTGAAAAAGCCTTTCCACCTTCGAGCAGATGCTGTAAGAAACAGAGCACATCCACTACAGAACACTGGTAAGGGACAGCCGGCCTCTGATCACACCACCTCTCTCAATTTACCACTGTAAAGGGAGCGGGTGGAGATGGCTCTAGCATTCTGAATAGTGTTAATAACCCCTGGAGGCAGTCCATCTGTGGTTAAAGTCCACCTTTCAGGAGCCAGGCCCAAAGGGCCACACGATCTGAATGAGGATGATAAATTTCCCCATGAGCTTGAGACAGGAGGTCCCTGCGTATGGGGAGAGGCCACAGTTCACCTGCTAATAGCTGAATTATTTCTGCTATCCAAGGCTTGGATAGCCACCAAGGGGCTATCAGAATCAATGACAGTCCTTGCTCTCTCATGCTGGATAATGTTGGAGAGATCAGGCTGAAAGGTGGGAATGCATACAGCAGGACATCTGGCCATGGGTATGCCACAGCGTCCTTGCCCAGAGGCGCCTCTGCATCTGATAGGGAGTAAAATGGGGCAATGTGCATTTTCCTGCGAGGCGAACAGATCTACGGCAGTTTGGCCGAACATCTTCCAGATCTGCTTCACCACCTGAGGGTGGTGTCTCCACTCCCCGAACAGTGGGGTCCCTCTGGATAACAGATCTGCCCCCCTGTTCAGGATCCCTGGCACATGAGTAGCCCGAAGAGAGAGGAACCTTGTGCTGCTCCACACAATTATCCTCTTGGCCAAGCTGTGAAGCTGAAGCGACCGGGTGCCACCCTGATGGTTGATATAGGCTACCACTGTTGAATTGTCTGTTTTGACCAAAACATGTTGTCCCTGAAGGTAGGGGAGGAAGTGCTTTAAGGCTAAAAACACTGCCTGCAATTCCAACATGTTTATGTGAACCTGGGCTTGGCTTTGAGGCCACAGGCCTCTGCCCTGCCACTGCTCAGCCCATCATAGTTGCACCCCATCCTCCCAGGGACGCATTTGTGGTCAGAGTGACTCTGGATAACACCGTTCCCAGTGGCATCCCTGCAGTGAGGGTTGCTGGATTTCTCCAAGGCTGGAGTGCTACAATACACTGCTGCATTATCTTCACCCTGTGGCAGAGATGAAGGCAGGGGCATAAAAACAGGTTCACTACCCATCACTGAAAATTCCTCATCATGAGGAGTCCCAGCTGAATCACCGATATGACCAAAGCCATGAGGCTTAGAAGGCGGAGGCAAAGATGGAGTGACACGACTTTCCCTTGCTGAAACTGGGTGAGATACTGTGTGAACGAGAGAATTTTCTGCTCTGACAGTGTTACACAATAAGTGAAGGAGTTTATTCTTAGCCCCCTATACTCTGTACACTGCGCAGGTATGGCTCTTTTCCCAGCTGATTTTGAATCCAAGCTTCGTGACGTGATTTACCATCGCATGTGAATCCCTGATCGCTTGCTCCTGGGATTGGGAGCAGATTAAATAGTCGTCTATGTACGAGAATATTCTGATGCCGCTGTTCCTTCATGGAGATGGCGCTGCCCCCATACATTTGCTGAACACTCTTGGGAGCTAGTGATAGTCCGAAAGGGATAGTTTGAAACGTGTACGCTATGCTCTGATAAGCAAAGCTGAGAAATTTCCTGTGAGGAAGATAAATGGCAATCTGAAAATATGCATCAGACAGATCGACTGTCACAAACCAATCGCTCGGCTGGATTGAGCGACATAGTGCTTTGTGCGTGAGCATTCTGAACCTGTACTTTGTTAAGTGCCCGCAAATCCAAAATAGGGTGGAGGGTTGAGCTGCACTTCTTTGGAATGAGAAAATAACGGGAGTAAAAGCCCTGCTGCGTCCCGCTGCGCCCCGCTGCGATCGCTTCTTTGTTTAAAAGAGACAGAGTTTCTTCTTCTAAGACTTGAGCAGAGTCTCCACTGGCCTCTGAAATCAACATATCAGTCCCTCCAGGATTTCGCGGGATGTTTTTATGATTGCTGCAGGCCAAAAAGCCTGAATTCGCGGGAGCTTTTTTAAAAAGTTGCGATAAAAGTTGCGATGTTTTTAGAGTGTTTGTTGCACTAAAAGTTGTGGGGAGAATTCCAAATTTTAAAGCAGATGCTTTTTTTCCAGTTTACTGCAGTGATATTCTATATAACAATACAAGAAAAGCACAAGATTGTCAAAAATTTCCTATTATAGTGATTTGTAAATTAAGCAGAAACTTCTACTATACAGAAAAACTCTTCTGTGCAACAGCAAATACAAACATTAACACAATATCCATTACAACAGCTAAATTGCACTGAATGCATGTTAAAGAGTAGAGATTTGGAAATTATTGGCAGCACCTTCATTTGAAAACTCCCTACGGTTCCCAACCACTCGGTACTGAGCGGAGAGGAAAAAATAAATAATTTATTCTGTTGCACTGTATTGGCTATTGGAGTCTGTGTTTTTCTGAAAAAAAATAAAATAAAAAAAAATACAGAGAATATTTTCTCTCTTTCCATGCCTACCTGTCTGTCTGCTGCATGTCGGTCTTCACACACACACACACACACACACACACACACACACACACACACACACACACACACCTTTCATTTACAGTGGTGGGGGGGGGAGGTGGATGCGTTTGTCCGTCCACATCAGAGATTCAGTTTTAAAGCTCAATGACCAAATGTAGTAATGATTTTACTTCTAAAAATGTATAAATGTTCAAACACTGGCTGTAGTGTAGTGTACTCTCCACATGCGCGCTCCTGCGACGGGGTGCTTTTGGGCAGGCGCATGTTTTTCAACACAAACCCAGTGCTTCGTACACGCGGTCAGGACAGAGACATGGTGAGGCGTCCATGGGCAGGCTGGGGGAAACGGAGGAAGGGACAGTGTTGAAAACCTCGTGGGTGAGTGTTTTTTTTTTAAATCACATACTCTGTTTGCTGATGTGTTCCGTTACTCACTGTAAACTATAAACTCACTACTCACTGTAAACATTCAATTCAATTCAATTCAATTCAACTTTATTTATATAGCGCCATTTCACAACAACAGTCATCTCATAGCACTATCAACTGTAGGGGGGAACCCCCACAGTTGCAGAAAGACCCCAGCAATCAGGTGATCCCCTGTGAGCAAGCACTTGGCGACGGTGGAGAGGAAAAACTCCCTTTTAACAGGAAGAAACCTCCAGCAGAACCAGGCTCAGGGAGGGGCAGTCATCTGCTGCGACTGGTTGGGGGGTGAGGGGACAGAGAAGATGAAAAGAACAGACATGTAGAGAGCAAACAGCATGATGGGGACTCAATCTATGGGAGAGAACAAACAAATGTTAATGACCAGCAAAAAAAAAATATTTCATAGAGAGTGAGGAAAGGAGTGAGGCCCAGTGCATTACTGGAGGTCCCCCGGCTGACTAAACCTATTAGCAGCATAACTAAGGGAGGGTTCAGAAACACATGATCCCTCCCTAATTGTAGGCTATATCAAAAAGGTAGGTTTTAACCCTAATCTTAAAAACAGAGATCGAGTCTGACTCCCGAATCCAGATTGGCAGCTGATTCCACAGGAGAGGAGCTTGATAACTGAAGGCTCTGCCTCCCATTGTACTATGGAAGTGAACATGTAACATGTTCACTTCCATAACAGTGAATATGGATGTCACTTCATATGACATATGGATGTCACTTCCATAACATGTTCCATGTAACATGGAAGTGAACGCGGTGCAGCGATGCATTTGATTGGTTAGACTGACCGTTTCAGCGCCAGTTAGAGACAAATTTGATTGGTGAAACTGGCGGAAGTTGACGAAGATTGGCCAAAATTGCGGGAAAGTTGCGATGATTGGACAAAGTTGCAAGGTTGCGCAATAGTTGCGCTGATTGGCTGATTTTGCGTGAATTGGTGCATCATCGCGAGAATTGGTGCATCATCGCGATATCCTGGAGGGACTGACATATGTTTGAATTTTGGGGGCTTTGTGATAAATTGCAGTCTGTAACTGTGAAAAATGGTGGACAGGACCCATGGGTGAACTGTGCATGCGTGCCAGTGAACCACCTGGAAAGAGAGTGGGCTGAAGGCTGAGTGACATCCCTCCCTCCGTGAGAAGGGAGCGGCCCCACTTGGGAAGTGCGTGAGCTCCCCCCACAGGTGGCAGAGGAACATGACTGTCATTTTGTTTTCTTTTGTTTTTGCATTCTGCCCTTGGCAAACTGCCTGGCTGCAGAGATACACATTTTAATTCTTTTTTCACAGGGGAACAAGCAACTTGTTAATGAACTTGAACAGTGCCTGGGGACACTGAAAGGATTTTTAAATCCACTTGCTGACACTGAAGAAGTGCTTGATGACACTTTGCCAGCTGATTTTGAGTCTCTCTCTTCTGAACAGGAAAAGTGGGAAACTGAGAGAGGACTCCTGTTGAACTGGAAACCACAGGAGCTACTGAACTCTGAACAGTGAAGTGGTTTGTCTCCACACCTGTCACTCTTCTTTTCTTCGGGGGGGGGGGGGCTGCGGGTAGTGCTAGGTTGCACATTTCTTCTTCCCATTCCCAGGGTGGGATGAGCAATTCTTGGCAGCCACAGCTGCAAAGGAATGCTTACACCATGGTCTTGGGTTATCAGCTCTGTTCTGGGGAGCCTGCAGAGTTGTTCCCTGCCTGTGAGTTCTAGCACCACCATGTTTCTCTCTCGCTGCTGCAGCGGCTGCTGCAAACCCAGCCTGAGGCACCTGGGGAGGTTGGGTGTTCACTTTGCGGGGTAGACAGAGGTTAAAGGCTTCAACCTCCTGCTTCCTCTGTGTGTTAGTCTCTCTCATTTTCTCCAAGGCAGGACCAAAGAGACCCTTGGTGGGGTCATATGATACATCCATGACCTCACCCTTCTGTATGTCACTCAGTCCTGACAGATTCAGCCACAAAGCTCTTTCACCAGTTTTGGGGACCCAGAGTCCAACTGACTGCCCATTTCCTCCAATAGTTCTGCCTGGCATGCTGACAGTAGAGTGACTGCATTAAGGGAGCAGACTGACTGTGCTGCATATTTTTACATTCGTTGGTAAATCGATGCTGTGAGGCGATCTGACTTACTAGGCAGAGAGATGGTTGTGGAAGCTGAGACAGATCTGCAGTTAGGATGAAGGTGATAAGCCACTGAAGACTCCACCAGTGGGGGTTTGTTTAATCCCAGTTCACCCATAACGTGGATTTCCAGCTTAGAGCAGCCCTTGGTGGGAAGCTTGCTCTTGAATGGGCTCGACCAGTAGCGACTCATTTCTTACATGCAGGCGGACTGCTGGTAAGAGTTGCTTTGCTTTTGGTGAAGCAAGTGGCAACCTCTTTCCATCATAGAGGTTGCGTTCTGTCCCCTCCGCAACCTGAGCTGCTGGCCACAGGATGTTGAGTTTCACCACGGCTCGCCTGCAGATCTCATACAGGTTGCTGTCCACTGGGGAAACAGCACTGGCCCCGCTGGGGGATCTAGACTGCTGAGGAGGGAAAAAAGGAGTCCTCTTCCTCTTCCTCCATATCAGTTATGTCGAGGAGGTCGGACTATGCATCTTCGTCCTCGCCACCCAGTTCACCCAGACCGCTCTCCAGAATATCCTCCGGGAGCGGAGAGTCGATCGGGGACTCGGCCTCCATCATGTCCACCCAGCTCATGGAGGTTCGCGGCTGATGGATATCTCTTGTGGCGCTACCTAGGCAGCAGTCTTGACCGCTAGCTACTGCTACTCTAAGCCTCTTTTCCAAAACTTTTTTCTGGCATAGAAGCACAATGGGGACACCCTTGAGGGTCCGCTAGCAATGCTTGAGCGTGTTTAGTGCCCATGCAGACTATGCACATAGGATGAGGGTCCCTACCCGAAATAGAGGCGCCGCATGATGCAGGGCACGGGCGGGATACATCCTCTTTGGCCTTCGGGTCCAACACTTTGGCAGGGATAGCAGCCATAGCCAAGGGAAAAGGGGATTTTTCTTATAAAAAAAGGCTCATTGTGACATGTTAGCCTGGCTGTCACGAGCAGTAGCTGCAAGTTTTAAGTCGAGCTCAGCCGTGAAAGCCCTGGGAGTTAGCTTGTCATAACACGTTAGCTGTACTCTGTTATCAGTTTCAATGAGCAAGCTAATGCTAACAGAACACCAATTAAGCTACATGGTCAGCCAACAAGCAAATGCGAACCAAACCACAAACAAGCTCGCCACAATGCGGTAGCTTGAGTCATACAAGCACACATATTAACTAGTTAACAAAAACCAGCTAGCTGTGAGAGCAGCTCACCTTGACATGGACACTGCCCTTTGTGTGAAGTTCTCAGTGCAACCAGACTGACAACGGAAAACTGTGTTCGTCGGTGTGCTCCATTAGGGTGCACCTGTGAACAGTTAAACAGCTAACCAAATCAGTCAGGATACGCTGAGGGAGCTTGTAGTTCCACACGGGAAGAAAGCGAGAATGATTTGGACGGGTTGGGTCGGCTGTGGTATTATCGGGGGGGCTCTGAACACGGCACGACCTCTCCGTCACTGACAGACGTGGTGTCATTGGAGCTTCTGTAGTAGGTCACGCCCAAGGCAATTCCCATAGTGAAACACCGAGGAAATTTAGAAAAAAAACAGCATTACAGTTTGTTAAAATACCCTGCAGAATATGAATATGTACCCAGACAGTATATTTCACATTTGAATCAACAGTGTTGTTCCCACCCTCAGTAATGATTGTTATTGTCCTAGTTGTGTATTGGAGGGGACGATCTCTACTGTGCAAATTTGTTACATTTAGTACATTTAATACGACCTCTACGAGCAGCCCAAGTTAGGTTATAAAGTCTGACAGCCGTAGGTAGGAAGGACCTGTGGAAGCTCTCTGTCATACACCTAGGATGGTATAGCCTACCGTTAAATGAGCTCCTTAGTGCATTCAGCGTGTCCTGCATGGGGTGGGACTCGGACTCCAGCAGAGATGACAGCTTAGCCACAGCTTGGTAAACATCTCTTTACTTTGTTTGAATAGAAGAACAAGACCAGTTTATCTGTACTTATGGGTTCCTACTGTGAACCAACGCTGCAAATATGCTATTATAGGGTAGCTGTTAGAAACTCATTCAGTAAGCTAAACATAGGTTCAAAGAACATTACTCATACGTTAGAAATACTTTTTTGGGGGTATGCTAGACATTTATCTCGATGTAATTCGACTTATGAGCAAGTTATGAGTCGTTTACAAGTGGCGTGTGTGAATGAACGCATAATTTACCTCCAACTTATACCCCGCATATGCGGGACATTTTAGCCATACCTAGAATATGTCAGAGGAGCTCAGTGTACAACGACATATACCAGCATGCTTCAGCGTGCTCTTAACTTATACAAAACTTACCCATAACTTATTCGATGTACGCCAGCATATTCTCCAAATTTTTCATATGTCCGGGATACACTGCCTAAATCCTCATGGTGTGACAGGGCCTTTAGTTCTGGCAAGGACATTTCATACTTCACAAGAAACTCAAGCGCAGAACTCCTAGGAAGTCCTCAAAGGACCCTTCCACTGTAGCACACGTCATGCATTAACCACACCCACTTCAAATTTCTGATCAATCACACAGTAGTTTTCAGACACCACACAAGAAAAAAGTTCTGCCCAGATGATATGTCAAGAACAAGCTGTAAGAACTCTCAAGCCAAGGCTGTAAGAAAAGGATGATGTCATTCTTTTCCATGGACCGATACCAGTCCACGGCCCAGTGGCTGGGGACCACTGCTTTACAAGCTTAAAAGCTATATCAATCTTTTTAGATATAGACTATAATTATTCAGTGGACTGAGTAGCACTCATTTTCTATTTATATACTTAAAAAAAAAACAATGTGCCAAAGAAAACAACAACAACAACAAAAACCAATGTGCCATCTAACATCATTTCCTTGCTTTTTTAGACTCCTTGGTGGTCCTTTATCCACAGAAGATCATCAATGCTACTGTAGGCTCATCAGTAGAACTATCTTGCAAAGCAGAATTCAACTTTACAAACTGTGATGTGGATGTTATGTGGTACAAAGTCAGCAGCCAAGGAGAGACAGCACTGACTGATCCCAGGATGTACTTCACCACAGTGAGTGAGACTATCTCTAAAGAAGATGAAAACATGAGAACCAGACAGGTGGTGACTCAGATCCTTAATGTGAGACATGGAGACGACGGAAGATTTCAATGCAAGGCTAAATGTGAGGGTGGAGAAACAGCAATGGGACATTTTATCACACTCAATGTCAAAGGTAAAATTGTTAATAATCATTAAAATTGTGCTTCTGTAACTGATTACTTTTTTAAAAAAAAAATCATGACCCTTGATGAATCTGTGCAGTAGCATAGTTGTTAGATTTTTAACCACACTGATGAAATTAGGTGGGGGTGTTTCAGCAGTTGTAACTTGAACACCACAGGGGCTACGATCACCAAACTTGGTATAGGAGTTTAACTTGTACTGCCCCTGGTATAACCTACTTTTGGGGTCAACTATATCACTAGAACAAATGAAGCTAGGGTAAAAAAAAAAATCCTGGTACACAGGTTGACCTTGGGACCCACATCTGTGGCTTTGGCTTTGGAGTCAAAACATCAAAATCAGCCACCATGGACATATAGAATGTTACTGTTCAATATGCTTGCATTATGTATGCCTGCTCATATATGGTGGAGCTAGTCTGAACTGTTGCTACAGAATGCACAGGAAAGGCATGGGTCTGAATCTCTGTTGCATGCAGTTCTAGTTAATTTAATTTTTCATGGTTTCTGTAGAAAGAAAAGAGGTGATTCTCATCCGCAGGGGTGCAATTAAGTCTTCATCTGCTCTTTTATGTTTTTTACAGATTGACCATGACTCAGCTGACCCTGCTTCACTGATGGATCATTTGATGGATAATTTCCAAAGGCATTTTGACAAAGATTTCATCTTTTTTATGCTTACAATTTTATAGCTCAATGATAAATGACATGTCACTTTTGCCCATGTAACATCCTTTGCTTGTTACTCAGTATATTATCTGTTAGCCAAGGCAGCTGATATGATAGATATAGTCATAATTATTAAAACTGACAAACAGAAAAAAAAACTGTTACTATGCCCTAGGTATGCTCCCAAGCAATGTATTTGCATTACAACTGTATTATCTGCTCCTAACTAAAATTTGTATGGACAAACAAGAAAAAAACAAACTATATGGCTTTTTTGATAATAAAGACAAGAAAAAAAAAACTATATGGCTTTTTTGATAATAAAGACATGCTGGTGTCATGGCGCCCGCAGGGCCATCATTAGTCCCAGCTGCACGCACACGCCAATCATCAGCGGGCTTTAAGAGCCGGACCAGCCTGTGACTCAGCACGGAGCCGTCTGTCAAACTCCCGAGGACACGTCTCTCATCTACAGCCACGTCCTGGCTCTTCCTCTAACCACGAGCAATGCGTCGCTGCACGTAAGCTTAATCTCCACTTACCTTGTCAAGTTCCTCTCCCCCGTGCACAGGTGGATCTCCCTGGCAGCGGATTCTCTCTCCCCAGCGGCGGTTCAGCTCCACTCCAGCATCAGGGTAACTCACACTCCTCCCTGCACAGAGCCAGACGCCTTTTCCCTGGCTGTCGCCCTCAAGGCAAACCTGAGCCCACCACCACCACCTGCAAAAGTAAGCGGCTGTCATTATGACGCCCTTAGCGCTGGTACAGTGTTAATGTCTCTGCTTTGTCTCCATAGGGTTGCCAGGCCAAATGGTGTCCAGCTCTCCCCCAGCACAAGTCCTGCACTTCACACACCACATTGTACATACATGCACTCACACACAAGACATGGGTTATTAATAAAAGGATAATTGTAACTCCCTCGAGTCTGTCTTCTGTCCCCTGGGTCCAGAATTATGTCAGGTGGCTAATAAAACCTTCAGGACATTCACAGTCATGGACATGTTCAATTAAAAATTTTTTCTAGGGATGTCCCAATGAAGGTTTTTATTTCCTGATCCAATCTGTCATTTAAGACTGAGGATCCAATACTTGCATTTTCTTACAACACGTTCTTGCAAACTACACACCATTAAGTACATTCAAGTTAATTTTAAAAATCAATGCCATATAATTGCTTGACACCTCAATACTCAGAGTATTCCACACAGCAGACATGTTGGCAACACCTTCCCTGGTGCAACTCTGTATAGCTGCCGTGTTATGGTGAGGCTGATGTAAAACTGCATCTGATGAAAAACAGCAGCGACTTGAATGGCGGTGAACCCAATGACCCTGATACCAACCATGTCACAAAAGCTTTGATCGGGCTCCCAATCTGATACTTGAGGTCAGATTGGGGCATCCCTAGTTGTTTCAGTACCATTCAAGTACTACCATACAATATTACTTAAAGCCATGAAGGAGTCCACGTCAGTGAAGGAGTAGCTCATTCCAGCCTGATGAAATCACCCCAAGAGTGCTCAAATCTTGTGACCGTTGACATTGATGTTGAACATTGGGACAATTGCCTGGAACGAGTAACGATTTCTGAGATCTTATGAATTCTCAGATCTCCTGACCTTTGACAATGACCTTGACTTTGAGCACAACCTGGATGCAGACCTACCTGAGGATCATTGTAAGCAAGTTTGGTGAGCATTGGGCAAATGCCTAGAAGAAGAAGCAATTTCCATGAACTGTGGACAGACAGACGAATGCCATGCTGTTGCATTAGCTCCTTTCAGCTTTGCAAGAATGAGCTAAAATACACAAGAAAACAGAAAATGTTTCCCAGTAAACCTATGGATGTGATATTGGTAAAGTCATAAACTATTGGCAGTTTTGTTTCCAAGGTGTCATTTTGCATTCCAAAAAGGTAAAAAAAAAAAAAAAAAATCAAAGTAAAGATAGAAACAAAACCAAGTTTTCTTTGAAACCTATAATGTTTTGGCAATTTGTGAATTTATGAAATTTGTGAAAATTTTGTGGTGTATTCTCAAATAGTGTTCAAATTACAGCATTACAGTAAACATAGGTACCCTGACACATAAAAATACAGGGCTACAGAGAATACACACACATCACAGTATGCTTTGAATATGAACAAGAGTAACAAATTATATTAAATTATTCCACTTAAACTATAAATTTGGGTAATAGGTGGTGAACAGGTCACTCAAGGTACCTGTGTAGTAATCATTATTGGAACCAGTTTCTTTTTGTAGCCAAAGAGAATACAGGGGCTACGGAGAATACATTAGAGTTTTGAGGGCTGCAGTTCTTAGTCATAATTAATTGTAATATTTCTATTACTATGGGTCATGACAGCTGCTGCACATAAATCATATTAATGGTATTTGGCTGCTGATTTCTTAGATATTTAATGGGGGCTATGGAGAATACAATATATTTGAAAGAACTATTTTGTGTGATTCCACATGCCATATTATTACCTCTGCCAAGGAGGTAATGTTTTCATCCGTGTTGATTTGTTTGTTTGCGTGTCAGAAGGATTACACAAAAACTATTGGATGGATTTGGATGAATTTTTCACCAAAGGTGGCCTTTGGCCTAAGGATGAACCCATACATTTTGCTGATGATTTGAGAGCACATACCTCCACCCAGACTTTATGTTCTCACAATGTTCTCACAATGTTCTGACAACACTTACGGTTGTGGCATGTAAGGTGAGGACGCACAGGTAAAGGCTCCCAGTTCGTTTCTTGCTTAAAACTCAGTTTAGAGCTGGCGTTTTGTGCTGTTTTTTGGGGGGTTTTTTGTCACTACCGCTGGAGAATAAAACTGCTCGTGCGAAAAAAGAGAAATTGCCAGTCTCATAACTTAATATTGTAGTGGCTGGTGAAGCAATCAGTCCCCTCACACTCCGGGAAAACAAAGGGATTTCTCCCACATGTTTTTTTTTTGTTTGTTTCTTACGATCACAATAAACGAACATCGGCCGGGATCATGGGTCCTAAGAAAGCTCAGCAGACTGAGGAGGTGAACGACATTAAAAGAGCGCTGGACTTCTTGGCTGAAGAGATTTCTGCTGTTAAGCTGCAGCAAAAAAACATTCTGGACCTGGTCGAGGAGGTGAAAGCGCTGCGGATCCAGAACGCTGAGAAGGACAAGAGGCTGGCGTATCTGGAGAGCAGAGTGTTGGAACTGGAGCAATACACTCGGGTGAATGACGTGATCATCACGGGGCTCCACATTAAACCCCGACAGTACGCGCGAGCGGTGGCCGCAGACAGCGGAGGGAGGCTCGGTGAGCTGGAAGACGAATCCACGGAGCAACAAGTGGCGGCCTTCATGCAGTCCAAAGGAATCCAGCTGGACTGTAACACCATAGAGGCCTGCCACCCTCTGCCCAGGAAAAACGGTGACAAACCGGCTGTGATCATGAGGTTTGTCAACAGAAAACACAAGACTGCGCTGTTAAAACAAGGTAGGAAACTGAAAGGAACGAACATTTACATAAACGAGCACCTCACAAAAGAAAATGCAGAAATAGCCAGAAAAGCAAGATACCTGAGAAAACAGAAAAAGATTCAAAACACCTGGACATCAAAATGTAAAATATTCATCAAATTAAACGGATCACCTGAAGAAGCCAAGGTCATTAACATCCGTAATATTATGGAACTGGACAAATATCAATGAATGTTATGAACTGGAGTCACAGCAACAACAGACAATTGTAGGACACTGAAGGGTTATACTCATCTGCTACAAGACATTTAACAACATGAAACAAAAGATCAACAAACAGGAACAACTGGAACTGAAAGTTTTTGAATATACAGATCACAACCCACAGGACGTAGAATATAACATAGACCCTGATAATAATTTATTTAGCTCCATCAATAATGACTGTAGTTACTACACAGATGAACAGTTTAACACAATGGTCACATCTGATTTCAATATTTCTATGATCCACTTCAACAGCAGAAGTCTCTATGCCAACTTTAACAACATTAAAGATTATTTACATCAGTTTAAAGAGCCATTCAATATTGTGGCAATATCAGAGACGTGGCTCAGTGAAGAGAAAGGAGTGGATTTTACCATGGATGGCTATGAATTAAATTATATAAATAGAAAAGTGAAAAAAAGGAGGAGGAGTTGCAATTTATGTTGACAAGAGCTTGAAATACAAGGTTGTTGAAAATCTGTCAGTAACTGTGGATGATTTATTTGATGTATTACAATAGAAATCTGTCTGGACAATGTGAAGAATATAGTAGTGAGCTGTGTATATAGAACACCTGGATCAAACATTGACTTATTTAAGGACTGGATGGAAAAAATGTATGCAAAACTAACTCATAAAGTTATGTTCATCTGTGGGGATTTCAATATAGATCTGATGAAGTCAAAACAACATAGTTTGACAGAAGAATTTATCAACACAATGTACAGTATGGGCTTACATCCAACAATTACCGGACCTAGCAGAATCACGTCACACAGTGCCACACTAATAGATAACAAATTCACAAACATTATGGAAAATAATATCAGGAGTGGGCTTTTATTGAATGATATCAGTGACCACCTGCCGATTTTTGTTGTCTATCAATGTGATTATAGGAAGAAAAAGTATACCAAAAATATTAAATATAAAAGAATAAGAACCAAAGAATCTATGTATTTACTGACAAAGGAATTATTAATACAAGATTGGAAGATAGTTTATGATGAAAATGATATAAATAAAGCATATGATAAATTTTTACAAATATTTCAATCATTGTACAATAAAAACTGTCCTATAAAACAATACAGTGACAGACAACAAAAAAATAATATTCCTTGGGTCACCAAGGGGTTAATAAATGCATGTAAAAAGAAGAATACATTATATAAACAATTCATTAAGTGCAGAACAGTGGAAGCTGAGATCAAATATAAAAGATATAAAAATAAGCTTACTAATATAATGAGGACCTGCAAGAAAGAATATTACAACGGAATATTAGAGGACAACAAAAATAACTTAAGAAGAATATGGAAAGTACTCAATGGGATTATTAGTAATCGATCTAAGAATGCTAATTATCCAGAATATTTTATTGAAAATGGCAAGTTCAATTCAATTCAATTCAATTCAATTCAATTCAACTTTATTTATATAGCGCCATTTCACAACAACAGTCATCTCATAGCACTATCAACTGTAGGGGGAAACCCCCACAGTGCAGAAAGACCCCAGCAATCAGGCAATCCCAGTGAGCAAGCACTTGGCAACGGTGGCGAGGAAAAACTTCCCTTTAATACAGGAAGAAACCTCCAGCAGAACCAGCTCAGGAGGGGCAGTCATCTGCTGCGACTGGCTGGGGGGTGAGGGGAAGAGAAGAAGAAAAGAACAGACATGTAGAGAGCAACAGCACGATGGGGACTCAATCTATGGGAGAGAACAAAACAAATGTTAATGACCAGCAAAAAAAAATATTTCATTGAGAGTGAGAAAAGGAGTGAGGCCCAGTGCATTACTGGAGGTCCCCCGGCTGACTAAACCTATTAGCAGCATAACTAAGGGAGGGTTCAGAAACACATGATCCCTCCCTAATTGTAGGCTATATCAAAAAGGTAGGTTTTAGCCCTGTTCTTAAAAACAGAGATCGAGTCTGACTCCCGAATCCAGATTGGCAGCTGATTCCACAGGAGAGGAGCTTGATAACTGAAGGCTCTGCCTCCCATTGTACTTTTGGTGATTCTAGGTATTACAAGTAATTGAGATTGAGATTCAACTTTATTGTCATTACACATGTATGAATACAAGGTAACGAAACGTGACCTGCATTTTGGGAGCGTAGTGCTCTGTTAGGATAATACGGTAGTATCAGATCTTTTAAATAAAAAGGAGCCTGATTGTTTAGAGCTTTGTAAGTAAGAAGAAGGATTTTAAACTTAATTCTAAACTCTATGGGAAGCCAATGAAGGGAGGCCAGAACCGGAGAGATATGATCTCTCTTTCTAGTACCTGTTAAAACTCTTGCTGCAGCATTTTGGATCAGCTGAAGACTTTTTAAAGATGTTTTAGGACAGCCTGATAATAAAGAATTACAATAATCTAATCTCGAGCTAACAAAAGCGTGGATCAGTTTCTCAGCATCACTCTGAGACAAGATGCTCCTAATCTTGGCAATATTACGCAAATGATAGAAGGCAGTCTTAGAAACAAATTTAATATGTGAATTGAAGGACAAATCCTGATCAAAAATAACTCCAAGGTTCTCACAGAGCTATTAAGAGAAAGAGTAAACCGCATCCAAACTGAAAGTTTGATTTGGAAAGGAATTTCTAAGGTTTTTTGGACCAACAAGAATGACTTCAGTCTTATCCTGAATTAAATAGCAGGAAATTACAAGTCATCCAAGCTTTGATTTCCTTAAGACAGGCTTCTAACTTGGCTAATTGATTACTATCATCTGGCTTCATTGACAGGTATAATTGTGTGTCATCAGCATAACAATGAAAATGTATACAGTGCTTTCTAATAATATTGCCTAACGGAAGCATATATAAACTAAAAAGAGTAGGGCCTAGCACAGATCCCTGTGGAACTCCATGACTGAGCTTTGAGTTGAAAGAAAACTCATTATTTACATGAACAAACTGGAACCTATCAGATAAATAAGATCTAAACCACTGCAACGAAGTTCCATTAAGTCCAACATAGTGTTCTAATCTATCAAGTAGAATATTATGATCGATAGTATCAAAAGCTGCACTAAGGTCTAAAAGGACAAGTACAGAAACTAGTCCATTATCAGATGCAATGAGGAGGTCGTTAGTGACCTTCGCTAAGGCTGTTTCAGTACTATGATGGATTCTAAACCCAGACTGAAACTCTTCAAGTAAACCATTTCCCTGCAGGTGGTCAAAAAATTGCGTAGCAACAACTCTTTCTAAGATTTTTGAAATGAAAGGGAGATTAGAGATTGGTCTATAGTTAGCTAAAGCTCCTGGATCTAGTGTTGGCTTTTTGAGTAAGGGTTTAATTACAGCCGTTTTAAAAGCCTGCGGTACATGGCCTAAAGTTAATGAAGAATTGATTAGATGAAGAATAAGGCTACCAATAAGTGGGAAATTGGTTGATAAGTTGATAAATAATATGGAGCATGTGGTCAGTGGTTTCAATAAATTTTTTGTAAACGTTGGTCCTGAATTAGCAAAATCAATAGTGACAGCAGAAACAAACAACAGTGGTTCTGTAAATGAAATAGAAAATAGAAATCCAAACACTGTGGTACACACATATGTAGTTTCATAGACTCCATTTGTATATTAATGTTGCTTCACGTCTGAGAATGAACAATAGGTCTGAGTCTCCTGGGGATTAACAGGAGGATGCGAAATGTGTTCTGTGTTATGCAAAGAGATGGTCTTGAGGGATTTCCTGACCACCAGTGGTGTGGGGGTGAAGGGGACAAGACCGGGAAGAAGATGTATAGTGTCTTTGCATTAAAATGACAATGTAACTGTGGCTTTGATGTCCTGGTATAAATAGGACAGATGTGGGGTGATGCTTTCTCTTCTCTGTTTGAGAGGATGTTGGAGATACGTGAATGTGAATAAACCTGAATTGAGAAATAAACTCAGCCTCATCTTTTCACGCTCTCCACACTGGTGACCTTAAGACGTATCATGGGCGAGAGAAATTCCCCCGAGCCGGACTCGCCAGGAACCAGCCAGGTGAACGCAGTCTCAGTTAAACTACCAGATTTCTGGCAGGACAACCCGGACTCCTGGTTCCTCTTGGCCGAAGCTCAGTTCGCTCTCGGGGGAATAACGGCAGATGACACGAAATTCTACCACGTTATCGCCAAGCTCGACAACCGCACGGCTGGTCATGTACACAGCCTGGTGCAGCGCCCACCGGCCGAAGACAAATACAACGGGTTGAAGGCTGCGCTCATCCAGCGTTTCACTCCCGCAGTCCAGGAAAGAGCGGAGAGACTCCTGGCCCTGAACGACTTGGGAGACAGCACACCCGTCGACCTGATGGAAGACATGCTGAGGCTGAGGGGCTCAGACGGCGACGACCTTCTCTTCACCCACATTTTCCTGAGAACCCTACCGTCGGCCACGAGAGCGAACCTGGCCGGTTCACCGTTGTTGGCCAAGCGAGACTTCCGCGCGCTGGCCCAGGAGGCACAGCGGATTCTCAATGCCAGCAGACAACGCGCGGCCACCGCAGCAGCGACAGGACTCGACTCGAGGTCCGGAGATGGTAGGGGGCCAGAGGCGGTGGCAGCAGACCCACCGGCAACGGCGGCGGTGAGGGCCAAACATTGCGGAGGAGATGACCTCTGTTTCTACCATCGTCGCTTTGCAGAGAGGGCATGCAAGTGTATACCACCGTGTCAGTTCAAGAGCTTGGGAAACGCCAGAACCGAGGGTCGGTAGCAGCCGCGGCCCTCGGTGAACAGAACAAGCTGCTCTACTTGATGGATGCGCGTTCGGGGAGGCAATTCCTCATGGACACAGGCTCCCAAGTGAGTTTCATCACGCCAACCTATGCTGACCGGCTGGCAAGCCCCGGGAGTCACGGAGCATCGGCGGCGAACGGCTTGAGCATTAAGACCTTCGGTGAGAGGACTCTGCCTCTGTCCCTGCAAGGCCGTACATTTGAGTGGACTTTTATTATAGCTGCGGTGAGCTTCAACATGTTAGGTGCTGATTTTCTGTGCTCACATGGGTTGTTGGTTGATCTCCCTAATAGACGCTTGGTCTTTTTACTCTATCCCCTGTGCAGCCCGAGTGACCCTGCCCACAGCACAAGCCAACGTCGCTATGGCAAGTGGTAAGTTCCACACACTCCTCACCCAGTTTCCAGCACTCACGGTTCCCACGTTTTCAGCAGCCATGGCTAAACACGGAGTGGAACATTTTATTACTACAGCCGGTCCCCCCGTTTTTGCAAAAGCTCGGCGCTTGGATGCAGCTAAACTGACCATAGTGCGCGAGGAGTTCATCAATCTTGAAAAGTTGGGCATCATTCGGCGTTCGAAGAGCTCATGGGCTTCCCCGCTTCACATGGTCCCTAAAGCTGACAGCTCGTGGCGACCTTGCGGTGATTTCTGCAGGTTGAACAACGCTACAGCACACGACCGTTACCCAATCCCGCATATTCAAGATTTTTCCATACATTTGGTGGGGCGCGCGTTTTTTCCAAAATAGACTTGGTTCGCGGCTACCATCAAGTCCCAGTGCGCGCTGAGGACATACCCAAAACAGCGGTGATAACCCCGTTTGGCTTTTTCGAGTTTTTGCGCATGCCGTTTGGGCTTAAAGGTGCCGCGCAGACGTTCCAACGCATGATGGACGCGGTGTTGCGCGATCTCCCCTTCGTGTTCGTCTACCTGGACGACATCTTGGTAGCCAGCGCGTCTGAAGACGAACACGAAAATCACCTCACGGCAGTTTTCCGGAGGTTGGGAGAGCACGGGTTAATAATCAACCCTGCGAAGTGTCAGTTCGGGGTGACACAGACTGATTTTTTTGGGGCACCGCGTCTCCTCAGATGGAGCGGTTCCTCTGCCTGACAAAGTGCGCGCAGTAGCAAATTTTCCCCAGCCACAAACGGTCAAAGCGTTACAAGAGTTTTTGGGAATGGTGAATTTTTATAACCGTTTCCTCCCCTGCGCAGCGCAGCTCATGCAACCACTGTATGCCGCGCTTAAAAAGCAAAAACCCACAAATACAATCGAATGGTCCCCGGAGCGGGAGCGCGCATTCTCGGAGGTCAAAACAGCCCTGGCAAACGCTGCGTTGTTAGCACATCCAGACCCAACGGCCCGCATAGCGCTCACTACTGACGTGTCAGACGTAGCCATAGGGGCGGTAGTAGAGCAGCATGTTGCCGGGGCTTGGCAACCGCTCGCTTTTTTCAGCAGGACTTTGCACAATACCAAGCGAAAATACAACGCATTCGACAGGGAGTTGTTAGCGCTCCACTTGGCCATTCGCCACTTCCAGTTCTGGCTGGAAGGTCGTCGTTTCACTGCGTTCGTCGACCACAAGCCGCTGACTTTCGCAATGGCCAAGGTTTCTGAGCCGTGGTCAGGCCGGCAGCAGAGGCAGCTGGCTGCAATCTCAGAGTTTACTACCGATATTCAACACGTAGCGGGTAAACTTAACGTAGTGGCAGACTGCCTCTCGCGCGCTGTAACTGCTCCAGTCCGCGTAGGGATAGATTATACTGCCATGGCCGCGGAGCAGGCTAGCGGCGCGGAAGTACGCGCGGCCCCAGTCCGCGTGGGGATAGATTATGCAGCCATGGCCGCGGATCAGGTTAGCGATGCGGACGTGTGCGCGCTCCAGTCTGGACCAACAGGGTTAAGGCTGGAGAGCAGGGTGCTGCAAGATGGTATGCCCCCCCAATCTGCGATGTCTCCACCGGACGACCGCGTCCGGTGGTGCCTACCGCGTGGCGCCGCCGCGTTTTTGACTCGATTCATTCTCTGGCGCACCCGGGGGTGCGCGCGTCGGTCAAAATGGTAGGAGAGAAGTTTGTGTGGCCGAGCCTGCGCAAGCACGTTAAGGAGTGGGCAAGAGCCTGCATGGCTTGCCAGCGAGCCAAAGTACACAAACACACTAAAGCCCCCTTGGAGCCGTTTCGCATCCCGGCTAAGAGGTTCGATCACGTGCATGTCGACCTCGTAGGCCCCCTCCCGCCGTCACAGGGGTGCACACATCTTTTGACAATGGTGGACAGCATCACGCGTTGGCCTGAAGTGGTCCCACTGGCATCAACCACAGCCGAGGAGGTGGCGCATGTGTTTTTAACGGCTTGGGTAGCGCGTTTTGGAGTTCCGTCGGACATTACGTCTGACAGAGGTCCTCAATTTGTTTCCGAGCTTTGGTCAGCGATGGCCCACAGCCTGGGGGTAACGATCCACCGCACTACCGCGTACCACCCCCAGGCTAATGGTTTATGTGAACGTTTCCATAGGTCATTGAAAGCAGCCCTCAGAGCGTCGCTTACGGATGCAAATTGGGTAAACAGGCTACCATGGGTTTTATTGGGGTTGCGTTCTGCACCTAAAGAGGACTTAAAAGCCTCCCCAGCCGAATTGGTGTTTGCGCAGCCACTCCGGCTGCCAGGGGAGTTTCTCCCAGATAATCCTGCGCCAGAGTGCCCCCCTGCTCAGTGGTTACTGAGCGACACGGGAGCGAGCACGCTTCCTGGCCCCGTTCATCACAGTTTTCCGCGCGTTTTTGTACCTAAGGCTTTAAAAAATGCGGAGTTTGTTTTTGTCATACACGATGCTCATCGCCCAACCCTGCGACCGCCTTATGATGGCCCATTTAGAGTGCTGGAAACAGGTGATAAGCACTTTTTGCTAGATTTAGGAGGCAGAAGGGAAACAATTGGCATAGACAGACTCAAACCCGCTTTTGTGATGGCTGACGAAGCTGTGCTGTTGCCGAGGGCCCCTCGTCGCGGCAGACCCCCTAGGGAGTTTTCCCCAGAGCTCCCACAAGGATTGACTAACAGTTCTAATCCACAGACAGCAGCTCCCCAGCAGGATGGCGCCACAGGAGGGTTAAAGCCCCCTTACAGCAAGTACGGAAGACGGTTGAAGCCCAAGCAGCATGTAGACTGATGTTTGTGATTTTATCAGGATATGCAGACTGTGTTTAATTGTTTTATCTTAGACGTTTGGGGGGGGGGGGGTCATGTGGTACACACATATGTAGTTTCATAGACTCCATTTGTATATTAATGTTGCTTCACGTCTGAGAATGAACAATAGGTCTGAGTCTCCTGGGGATTAACAGGAGGATGTGAAATGTGTTCTGTGTTATGCAAAGAGATGGCCTTGAGGGATTTCCTGACCACCAGTGGTGTGGGGGTGAAGGGGACAAGACAGGGAAGAAGATGTATTGTGTCTTTGCATTAAAATGACAATGTAACTGTGGCTTTGATGTCCTGGTATAAATAGGACAGATGTGGGGTGATGCTTTCTCTTTTCTGTTTGAGAGGATGTTGGAGATACGTGAATGTGAATAAACCTGAATTGAGAAATAAACTCAGCCTCATCTTTTCACGCTCTCCACAACACAATCTTTTTGGGTGCAGTTACTGAAAAGGAAATTATCGAGACTGTGAGTAAATTTAAGAACAAAAAAATCAATGGACTGGAATGAAATTGACATGACAATAGTGCAAAAAGTAATTGAAGGAATTGTTAAGCCACTCACCCAAATCTGTAACCTGTCATTTCAAACTGGTAAATTTCCAAACAAAATGAAAATAGCAAAAGTAATACCTCTATACAAAACAGGAGACAGTCATTGTTTCACAAATTACAGGCCAATCTCTTTACTCTCACAATTCTCCAAAATACTTGAAAAAATCTTCACTAAGAGACTGGATGATTTCATTGAAAAACACAACCTCCTTACAGATAGCCAGTATGGTTTTAGAGCAGATAAATCTACATCTTTGGCACTGATCGAACTTATAGAAGAAATTACTAGTTGTATAGATAAAAAAAAAAAGGTTGCTGTAGGAGTATTTATAGATTTAAAGAAAGCTTTTGACACCATTGACCACAGAATACTACTAAGGAAACTGGAAAGGTATGGGATAAGAGGGGTCGGACTGAGTTGGGTGGAAAGTTATTTAAGTAACAGACAACAATTTGTACAAAATGGTGAGCACAAATCACCCTTCATGGACATCACTTGTGGTGTGCCCCAGGGGTCAGTTTTGGGATACAAACTCTTTATTTTGTATATAAATGATATATGCCAAGTATCAAAAATTCTGAAATTTATTTTGTTTGCAGATGACACAAATATCCTTTGCACTGGTAAGAATTTACAGCAGGTTTTAGAGGTGGTCACAACTGAAATGAAAACGTTAACGCAGTGGTTCAACAAAAATAAATTATCTCTAAATCTAAAAAAAAACAAAGATTATGTTGTTTGGAAATTATAAAATAAATCATGAAATAATGGTAACGATAGATGATACCAGAATAGAAACAGTACAGGAAAATAAGTTTCTGGGGTGATGCTAGACAATAAAATCTGCTGGAAACCTCACATCAGTCACATCTGGGCCAAGTTAGCAAAATGTATAGGCATACTGGGGAAGACAAGACACATCTTGGACTATAAATCATTGGTCTTACTGTACAATTCACTGTTTCTACCTTATCTTAACTACTGTGTAGAAGTCTGGGGAAACACCTACAAGACCAACCTACAGTCAATATGCACATTACAAAAAAGAGCTATAAGGATAATAAATAATGTAGGATATAGAGACCATAACAATTTGTTGTTTTTAAAGTCACATGTCATAAAGTTCATCGATTTAGTTAAATTTAAGGCAGCACAAGTAATGTACAGGGCAATTAATAATCAACTCCCAACTAATATACAAAAAATATTTTAAAAATGAGACATCCATCCATCCATCTTCTATCGCTTTTCCGGAGGTCCGGGTTGCGGAGGCAGCAGTTCAAGCAGAGAAGCCCAGACTTCCCTCTCCCCCGCCACCTGCTCCAGCTCTTCAGAGAGGATACCAAGGCGTTCCCAGACCAGCTGGGAGACATAGTCTCTCCACCGTGTCCTGGGTCTGCCCCGGGGTCTCCTCCCAGTGGGACGTGCCTGAAACACCTCAAGCGGGAGGCGTCCAGGAGGCATCCTAATCAGATGCCCATACCACCTCAACTGACTCCTTTCAATGTGGAAAAAAGAGACAATGATCATAATTTGAGAGGAAACTTAAACTTTACAAAACCCAAGATACGAACAACCAAGAAAAGTATGTGCATATCTGTCTGTGGGGTGGATTTGTGGAACAGTCTGGAGCCGGAACTGAAAGTATGTACAAACAGAATTCAATTCAAAAAGAGGTATAAACATTATTTGCTGAAAGGATATATGTTAGAAGGGTAGTATTTATATGTACAATTCACTATGACTATGCTCACTCTGGGACACTATGGAACGGTGGGTGGGACAGCACTGTGTATATCTGTGTTGTTTGAGGCTGGTTTTGATGTATGGACGTCAATAGGATGGATGGGTGTTAATGTTGATATTGTAGAGGATGCCTTTCACAAACGAGACTGAGTTTATTTCTCAGGGTTGGTTTATTGAGAGGTCACATCCTCCAACAAGAACAGAATCTCAGAAAAGAGGTAGAACAATCATCCTTCACAGTTCTTATACCCCAACATCAAATAACACACCCCCAACCCACAGTCCTTGAGTAAACATACAGCCCCCGAGGCTCCTTGGCGTCTTCATTGTCTCTCTCATCCTTCTAGCCTCCGGGGCTGCTGCTGGGATATTCTCTCCCACTTCCAGTCTCCTAAAAGACCAACTTCACACCTCTCGTAGGTCTCTGCAGGGTCAGGTCCTCTTTGGCCATTTAGACGTGAAGCTTCCAGAATATGCACCGTCATGCCTACTAGGTATATGTGGGTGAATATGAATGCCATATATGCGCCCTAAATATGCGCCATATAACCCCCCCCAAACGTCTACATAAGGACAAAGTACACCCCAAAATGCATAGAAACATGTCATATCACACAGAACAGCAAAATGGCACAACATATCACACTTCCAACTGCTTGGGCTTCAACCTCCTGCCATATCTGCTATGGGCAGGTTTCGATCTGCCTGTAGCTGTTTCTTGCATCTGTGGATCAGAGTCATTAGCACATCCTTGTGAAAGCTTAGAAGAGTGTCTCCCCGGTGGCCTGCCGCGACGGGGGGCCCTGGCTAACTGCATTTGTTCATCAGCCAACACAAAAGCGGGTTTGAGTCTGTTAATGCAGACTAATTCTCTCCTGTCACCCAAATCGAGCAAAAAATGTTTTTCCCCAGTTTCCAACACTCTGAACGGTCCATCATAAGGCGGCCTTAAACCTGGCCTCTGAGCGTCGTGTCTGACAAAGACAAATTCTGCGTTCTTTAAGGCTTTAGGCACAAAAACGCGTGGGAAACTGTGATGAACTGGGCCGGGGAGGGTGTTTGATCCTGTGTCGCTCTGCCGCAGCTGAGCGGGTGGGCGATTTGGTGCGGGGTTCTCTGGAAGGAATTCGCCCGGTAACCGGAGGGGTTGGGCAAAAACTAGCTCAGCCGGAGAGGCTTGCAAATCTTCCTTAGGTGCTGAACGCAACCCTAATAAAACCCATGGAAGTTTATCAACCCAATTTGTGTCCGTGAGAGCCGCTCTGAGGGCTGCTTTCAATGACCGGTGAAAGCGTTCGCACGAACCATTGGCCTGAGGGTTATAAGCGGTAGTGCGGTGAATTTTCACCCCCAGACTGAGGGCCATGGATGACCAGAGCTTGGAAACGAATTGGGGACCCCTGTCTATGTCTGACGGGACTCCAAAACGCGCGACCCAAGCCATTAAAAATGCGCGCGCCACGTCTGCTGCTGTAGTTGACGCCAGGGGGACCACTTCTGGCCAGCGCGTTGTGCGGTCTACCATGGTTAGAAGGTGTGTGAAACCCTGCGACAGCGGGAGGGGTCCCACCAAGTCGATATGCACGTGGTCGAAGCGTTTGGCCGGGATGTGAAAAGGTTCTAAGGGGGCGCGTGTGCTTGTGTATCTTTGCTCTTTGACACGCTGCGCAGGCTGCGGCCCACTCTTTGACCTGTTTACACAGCCCCGGCCAAACGAATTTTTCTCCCACCATTTTGATCGAAGCGTGAACTCCCGGATGTGCCAGCGAATGGATTAAATCAAAAACGCGGCGGTGCCACGCAGCTGGGACCACGGGGCGGGGGCGCCCCGTGGAGATATCACAGATTAGAGGACGCATACCTGTCTGATGCACCCTGTGCTCCAGCCTTAGCCCTGTTAGCCCAGACTGGAGCGCGCGCACATCCGCATCACTAACCTGCTCGGCGGCCATGGCTGCATAATCTAAGCCTACGCAGACCGGGTCTGTGAGCGCTTCCGCGCCACAAGCCTGGCCCGCGTCCACGGCCACCGTGTCTGCCCCCTGGGGGCCTGGCGTTGCAACTGCATGCGAGAGGCAATCTGCCACTACATTGTGTTTGCCCGCCACATGTTGAATGTCGGTGGTAAACTCTGAAATCGCGGCCAGCTGTCTCTGCTGCCGGCCCGACCACGGCTCTGAAATCTTGGCCATTGCAAATGTTAATGGTTTGTGGTCTACAAACGCGGTGAAACGGCGCCCTTCCAGCCAGAACTGGAAGTGGCGGATGGCCAGATGCAGGGCTAAAAGCTCCCTATCGAACGCGCTGTATTTCCGCTCGTTATCGCGCAATGTTTTGCTGAAAAACGCAAGCGGTTGCCAGCTCCCTGCTACCAGTTGCTCGACAACCGCCCCCACTGATACGTCGGAAGTGTCCGTGGTTAGTGCCATGCAAGCTGCTGGCACAGGGTGTGCCAACAGCACAGCGTTTGCCAGGGCCGACTTGACCTGGGAGAAAGCGCGCTCCCGTTCCGGGGACCACTCGACCTTATTTGCAGGTTTTTGTTTCTTTAGTGCCGCGTACAGTGGGTGCATGAGCTGTGCCGCGCTGGGGAGGAAACGGTTATAAAAATTGACCATCCCCAAAAATTCTTGCAATGCTTTAACTGTCTGCGGTTGGGGAAACTCCGTTATTGCGCGTACTTTATCGGGCAGCGGGACCGCTCCTTCTGGAGAAACGCGGTGGCCCAAAAAATTGATTTGCGCTACCCCGAATTGACATTTCGCTGGGTTAATTATCAGCCCATGCTCTGTCAGCCTCTGAAAAACCGCTGTGAGGTGGCGTTCGTGTTCGACTTCGGATGCGCTGGCTACCAAAATATCATCCAAATAGGCGAACACGAAAGGGAGGCCACGCAACACCGCATCCATCATGCGCTGGAACGTCTGTGCGATGCCTTTGAGGCCAAAAGGCATGCGCAAAAACTCGAAAAGCCCAAACGGGGTTATTACTGCCGTTTTGGGTATGTCTTGAGCGCGGACTGGGACTTGGTGATAACCGCGGACCAAATCTATTTTGGAAAAGATGCGTGCCCCCGCCAAATGCGCCGAAAAATCCTGGATGTGCGGAATCGGGTAGCGGTCGTGTGCTGAAGCATTATTTAACCTGCAGAAATCACCGCAAGGCCGCCACGAGCCGTCAGCCTTGGGGACCATATGCAGGGGTGACGACCAAGGGCTGTTAGAGCGTCTAACAATGCCCAGTTTTTCCAAGTTGGCGAATTCCTCGCGCGCGATGGCCAGTTTAGCTGGGTCCAAGCGCCGAGCTTTTGCAAAAACAGGGGGGCCGGAGGTAGTTATGAAGTGCTCGACCCCATGTTTAGCTATTGACGCTGAAAATGTTGGGACCGTGAGTGCTTGGAACTGATTGAGTAGTGCATGAAACTTACCACCCGCAGCTGTGACATTAGGATGTGCAGAAGGCGGGGCCACCCAAGCTGTACAGGAGATAGAGTGGAAAGACAGTGCATTTACCATACATCTATTTGTAAGATCAACTAATAAACTGTTTGAGCATAAAAAATCAGCACCTAACATGTTGTTGCTAACTGCAGCTACGACGAAAGTCCACTCGAAGGTGCGCCCGTGGAAGGATAGAAGGAGCGTCTTCTCCCCATAGGTTTTGATTGTTGAGCCATTTGCCGCTAGCACCAGGGGTCCACTGGAAGGTGCCAGCAGGTCCGCGTAGGAAGGCTGGACAAAACTCAGCTGGGAGCCTGTGTCCACCAGGAAATCCTTCCCAGAATTCGCGTCCGTCACGAAAAGCAGCTTGTTCTTCGCGCCGAGAGCAGCAGCTGCTACCGACTCTCGGTCTTGGCGTTTCCCTGGCGCTTGTATCGGCACGGTGGGATGCATCTGCACACCCTCTCGGTGAAACGTCGATGGTAAAAACAGAGGGTGCCGTCCGCTCCGCTTCTCCTGGTCTCTGCCGCTGCTGACGTCAGTGGGTCCGGTGCTGCGGCCTCTGGTCTCCCCTCATCTCACGGGGATGCGCTCAGCTCCGTTGCCGCCGTCGTGGCTGCGTGTCGTCTATGGGCGTCGACGAGCCGCTGCGCCTCCTGGCCCAGCCCGTGGTAGTCGCGGTCATTGAGCAGCTGTGAGCTGGCCAGGGTGACTCTCACTGCTGGCGGTAGTGTTCTGAGAAAGAGGTGGGCGAAGATAAAACTGTCATCATCTTCGCCTCTCAGGTTCATCATCCTCGCCATCAGATCTGCCGGCCTGTCTGCTTCCCCTTCTGTCAGCGCCAGAAGTCTCTCTGCTCGCTCTCCCTGCGAGGGAGTGAAAGCTCGAATGAGGGCGGCTTTCAGTGCGCCATACTTGTCGTCCTGGGGCGGGTGGTTGGTCAGGCTCTCCACCCGCTGCACTGTGAGGCTGTCCAGCTTCGCGACGACATGGTAGAACCTCGTTGCGTCCACTGAGATTCCCCGAAGGTGGAACTGCGCCTCCACAGTGGTAAACCAGGAGCGCGGGTTATGTTGCCAGAAATCGGGCAGCTGTAGTGTGGTAGCTGCGTTAACCCAGTTGGCTCCTGGAGAGTCCGGTGCGGGAAGATCGTCGCCACCAGCCATAGTTTGTCGTAGGTCACCAGTGTAGAGGATGCCTTTCACAAACGAGACTGAGTTTATTTCTCAGGGTTGGTTTATTGAGAGATCACATCCTCCAACAAGACCAGAATCTCAGAAAAGAGGTAGAACAATCATCCTTCACAGTTCTTATACTCCAACATCAAATAACACACCCCCAACCCACAGTCCTTGAGTAAACATACAGCCCCCGAGGCTCCTTGGCGTCTCCATTGTCTCTCTCATCCTTCTAGCCTCCGGGGCTGCTGCTGGGACATTCTCTCCCACTTCCCGTCTCCTAAAAGACCAACTTCACACCTCTCGTAGGTCTCTGCAGGGTCAGGTCCTCTTTGGCCATTTAGACGTGAAGCTTCCAGAATATGCACCGTCATGCCTACTAGGTATATGTGGGTGAATATGAATGCCATATATGCGCCATAAATATGCGCCATAATATGTACAAAATACAGTTAATTGTTTACTTGGGGTCTTAAATGTGGTAATTTGTATATAACTCACATGGGTGTATTTATGGAAAAGAGGAGATGGAATTAATAAGTGTTCACTTCTTCCTTCTCCCTTTCGAACACTGTATACTGTTACTTTATTGCATTTGTCATTTGTTTTGTTTTTGTTATACTTTTTCGTTCGAAATAAATTATCTATCTATCTATCTATCTATCTATCTATCTATCTATCGTTTTAGCAAGATGAACAAAGCCTTTATTTTCCTACAAATGTAAGTTATTTTTAAAAATGACCCACAGCCACCCGAAGTTTTAACAGTTAATTTGACATTTAAGGAGTGGGGTGAACACCGTACAAATTAAAGAATTTATAATATTCCCATATATATATATATACTGTATATACACAGTATATTATATTTCGATTGTGTTGCATAACAAATTATATTGGTAAAACTGCAAGATTAGCTTAAAATAAGTTATTTTCTTTAGCTATAATATTCACAATTTCTCTCTTTATATACAGTGGATATAAAAAGTCTACACACCCATACTCAAATGCCAAGTTTTTGTGATGTAAAAAAATGAGACCAAGATAAATCATTTCACAACTTTTTTCACCATTAATGTGACCTATAACCTGTACAACCCAACTCAAAGACAAACTGAACTCTTTTAAAGGGAAAAATAAAAAAACTTACAATAACTTGGTTGGATAAATATGCACACCCTTAAATTAATACTTTGTTGTAGCACCTTTGACTTTTATTACAGCACTCAGTCTTTTTGGGTAGGAGTCTATCAGTGTGGCACTTCTTGATTCAAGATTCAATTTGTCAATACTACGATACGTACAGGACATATAGGAGAACTGAAATTGGGTTTCCTCTCCCTCTTCAGTGGTGTGCGCAATATAAAAAACAAAAGGGATAAGGCTGAAAAAACGACAGCAGCAGTCTATATACAGTAATGCTACCCGAAGTGCAAATAGCGACAAAAGATAGACCCAGACGTCCCATGGTGCAAATAAAGATAACGATAAAACCCAGCAATCCTATGTAACAGGATTATATAATAAAATATTGTCATAAGGTACAGGAATTATTTATTTTATTTAATAGTGGGTGTGAAAGGGGGCGGAGTTAAACTGTCACTTCTACACCTGCTAAATTAAATAAAAGCACTCGTAAAAGGGGGAACCAGTCACAATGGACAATAATATTAACTTTAATTTGAATTAATTTTGTACCTTCAATTACTTAATGAATCAGTCTCAAAGTTTCAGTGAGTTCTTTTCCTGCCGTGATGAGGAAACATATGCGAAAGAAAATGCTTCAACCTTTTATTCAACTTCAACCTTTTATTCAACGCTTCAACCTTTTATTAAACTCATTCAGGTTACATGATATGGCATTCAAATGATGGATGAACAGATTCAAATGATAACAGTGTACGATATCACATCAACTGATATTGGATTCCTGAACACAAAATCCAGCGTTACACCTTTGTAGAACCAAGGAGGAACCAGACTTATGTTTCAACGGTAAATAAGGCTGAAATGTCCAACAAAACAACGCAATTTTATGGGGAAAATTCATAAGCTGATTATCTAAAAATAACTTCTGAATTAATCTACAAAAATTAAGGGCAGTTACTTAAAAATGACTAAGAGAATTCCTTCAGTTTACAGCTTTACCCTGTGGCTGAGAGACTAACTGAGCCCTGAAATACGGGCTATATTCAATTGTAATTTAATTGTCCGGACATCAGGTTTTAACCCAGCAGATAGTAAAATGAGCCTCACTCACAAGACAGCTGAAGGTCCACGTGTTCAGCGGGTCGATACCGGCCGAGTTTAGGGTTGGGACATCGGGAAGAAGCGGCTGCTGCGATGCTTCCCCACAGCCGTCAGAAGTGTTGGCCCAGCCGGGGGCTCGTTCAGGACGAGGGCAGCAGAGTAATTGTCCCCGAGCGGCGTGAAAAAGTCCTTGGAAACGAGTCCAGCCAAATCGGTGAAGTCTCTTGTAGCGGGATATACCCCAAAACTGAAGGAACCACTTCTCAGTCAGGCAGGTATGAGGCCAGAAAGAGAGTCCAAAAAAAAAACAGTCTCTGTCCCCTTGAAACTAGGAAAATTAAAGGTCCACTTTAACGGCGTGAAAAGTAAAAAAAAATGAGAAAAACATTTACTAGGATAAGAATGGCTTCTGAGGTGAAGGAAAAAGTTTGAGAATTTGATTCTCAGAGAAAGCGAGCTCTAAAGAAAAAGGTGATTTCTCCTCAGTAACCAGAAAAACTAACGCAGGATTTGACAAACTTCACACAGAACAATTTAGATAAAATGAAACTACACAGGACCTTGAAACGGTGGAACAAAATCTTCCCAGACTTATCTAATCTCATTCTCTCTTTCTTGTCTGCTTTTCTTCTCTAACTTTAACTTAACTGCATGACTTGTATCTGTGTAACTTGTGTTCTCTCTTGCTCTCTTACTTAACTTTCTTTAACTTACATCTGTGTGTTTCTTTTTCTTTCTGCTTGTCTTGTTCTAATTCTGAATCTGTGTGTTTTCCCTGAATCTTACCTACATTTTAACTTAACATTTACTTCTTTCTGTGTGTTTCTTTTTCTTTCTTAATCTCTTGTTCTAATTCTGAATCTGTGTGTTTTTTCCTGAATCTACCTATGCAGAGCAGCTTCTACTACTTTTAAATGACCCCGCCTGGTCATAAACTTGTGATGCCGATCGCAAGACCGACCAATCGACTTTATCAAAAGCAGTTTGAAATGGATGCTATCCAATGTGAGAACATTTCTTTGTTTGAGAGCAGCCAATCAAACAAAGACACCATCCCATGAAATTGCAGAGAAAAATCAACAGTCAGTTCTTATGAAATTAGGTGCTCAATATAAGATCTAACTAAATTAAATGACTTGGCTAATATTTGGTTATTATGCATTTATACCATTACTCTAATATTACATTTGTTTGAATAACACTCATGAATATAACATTTCTTATACATAATTATAATACATGCATTCATATTTAGATCAAAGCTTAATGTAGTACAGCAAACCATGGTTGGTCATAAAAACGGATGATTTTCAGTGTCCTTAGGATCCAGGGGAGAAAAGGATAAGCTGAGAGAAACAATGTTTAGAACAAATTAAAAAGTCATCCTACATACTGAAACACATTTCGTAGGTATCCGCTAGGAGGTACTGTTGAGCTGTAGATGATTTCTTTTAGGTCCATGGTATCTGGAAGAGATAATCTGGAAAACATCGGAGGTTATAAACCTGTCTGATTAAGCCGTTTATGACCCTTTTAAGAGCATTGGTTTCCTGTAAAGGAGGATGTTATCCAAATGCAGTGTTCACGTTGGAGGTCTGGTCTCCCGAGTTTTATGTTCCTTTGAGCCTTTAAAAGCAAATTCTCATCCTTACAATCTCTGCAAGAGGCAACTGTTTACATTGGGGTCCTGGGAAAACATCTTTGGGTCAGGCCTGGATGAGGCCTGGATGAGTCGATATGAAAGCCAGTGATATTCCTGTAGAATGCAGAAAAGTGGTATTCCTGTAGAAGGAATAACGTGGAATTCCTGTAAAATGGAGAGAAGTGATCTTCTGTCTTGGTTTGAGGAGACGATGATGCTACACCTATATGGCATCATATCCTGATGTGGCAATATTGGCCCGCTCTTCTTTGCAAAAACGCTCCAAATCTGTCAGATTGCAAGGGCATCTCCTGTGCACAGCCCTCTTCAGATCACCCGACAGATTTATTAGTTTTTTGTTTTTCTTATTAAAGACAATGATAAAAAGGAGATGGTTTTAACTTTACATGTTTCAACTGTCAGTGCAGTCTTCCTCAGAAACGTCACAAGATGTTCAATCAGATTCAGGTCTGAACTCTGGCTGGGCCAGAAGTCATTCTTTTGTTGATTTGGATACGTGCTTTGGGTCACTGTCATGATGAAATGCAATATAAGCTGCGGCTTCAGCCATCACCCATTTCGGATAACTCACGTGGAATTGTATAGTAGAAGGAGTCTTTGTCTAATTTGACCTTGTTGTTATTATTATACAGTTTCTTTTAACCTGTAATGTACTATCCGAAATAAATAAAATTCAAATAAATTCAAATTCAAATAAAGATGAAGTTCCTCTTCAGCTTTCTAGCAGAAGTCTGAAGGTTTTGTGTTAACACTGACTGGTATTTGGAACTGTTCATAATTCCCTCCACCTTGATTAAGGCCCCACTTCCAGCTGAAAAAAAAAAAAAAAAAAATCCCCAAAGCATGATGGTGCCACCACCATGCTTCACTGTAGGTATGGGGTTCTTTTGGTGATGAGCAGAGTTATGTTTGCGGCAAATATACCTTTTGGAATTATGTCCAAAATGTTCAACCTTGGTTTCATCGGCCCATAACACTTTTTCCCACATGCGTTTGGGAGATTTCAAATGTGGTTTTGCAAACTGTAGCTGGGTTTGAATGTTTTTCTTTGTTAGATAAGGCTTCTGTCTTGCCACCCTAGATGGGAGATTGTTATCACATGTATTAAACAGCCAGTACTTGCCAGTAATTTGCCCGCAAATTCATCTATGCAGACGACATCTGTTTGGCATTCCAAGCACCAGACTTTGAACCACTGGAACGGGTGCTCACGGAAGATCTTGCCAAACTGGACCAGTTCTGCAAAATCTGGCGCCTAAAACCAAGCCCAGCAAAAACCGTCTCCAGTGTATTCCATCTCCACAATGCAAAAGCTGCCAGAGAACTAAACATCCACCTGAGCGGACTCAAGCTTAAGCATGCCCCAAATCAACTTATCTTGGAGTGACCCTTGATAGGACCTTATCCTTCAAGGAACATCTAAAGGGGACGGCTGCTAAGGTGAAGGTACGAAACAACCTGCTCTGCAAGCTCGCTGGTTGCAAATGGGGGGGCGGCAGTCTCCACCCTGCGCACCTCAGCACTGGCCCTTTCATACTCTGTAGCAGAATATTGTGCCCCTGTCTGGTCCAGGTCATCTTACACACACCATGTAGACACCCAGCTCAACTCAACCATGAGAACTATAACTGGAACAATCCGCTCAACACCACTCCCCTGGCTCTCTGTACTGTCAAACATAGCCCCTCCACACATCCGGCGAGCAGCATTAACTCAAAGGATGCTCCAAAAAGTTAAAGATTTTCCTCACTTGCCAATCCATGCAGATATCTACACCCCCACCCACTGCCCGACTTTCATCCAGACGGCCGATTTGGAAAAACCCCTCCCCAGCTGACTTTACCATCCAGACAGCTTGGCAAGAGGAATGGGAGACCAAGGAGGTCCAAACAAACAGCTGGTGATAAACCCCAACCAACAGGTCCCGGGCACCAACCTCCCAAGGAGACAGTGGTCTACACTCAATCGCTTCAGGACTGGACATGGCCCCTGCTTGGCCAGCCTTCACAGATGGGGCAGTAGCCCTAGCCCACTGTGCGCATGTGGAGAGGAGCAAACAATGGAACACATCATAGAGGTTTGCCCGCTCCAAAGACTGGAAGGAGGATTACACACCCTCCATACAGCAAACCAGGAGGCAACTGCTTGGCTTAAGGACTTTGCATTCGCTAAATAAATAAATAGTACTTGCCAGAAATTCCTGCACATCCTTCAATGTTGCTGTTGGCCTCTTGGCAGCCTCCCTGACCAGTTTTCTTCTTGTCTTTTCATCAATTTTGGAGAGACGTCCAGTTCTTGGTAATGTCACTGACTGTTGTGCCATATTTTCTCCACTTAATGATGACTGTCTTCACTGTGTTCCATGGTATATTTAATACCTTGGAAATTCTTTTGTACCCTTCTCCTGACTGATACCTTTGAACGATGAGATTCCTCTGATGCTTTGCAAGCTCTCTGCGGACCATGGCTAGTGCTGTAAGATGTGACCACAAAAATGTCAAGAAAAGCCTACTAGAATCAGACACTTTAAATGGTGGCAGGTATGTGCTAACTCCCATTTAACATGAGTTTGAATGTGACTGGTTAATTCTGAACACAGCCACATCCCCAGTTATAACAGGGTGTACATATTTATGCAAACAGGTTATTGTAAGTTTTTTTATTTTTCCCCTTAAAAGATTTCAGTTTGTTTTTGAGTTGGGCTGTACAGGTTGTAGGTCACATTAATGGTGGAAAAAGCTTTGAAATGATTTATCTTGGTCTCATTTTTTTACATCACAAAAACGTGGCATTTGAACAGGGGTGTGTAGACCTTTTATATCCACTGTATATTGTACTATATCAAAAACCAAAAAAATTTTTACAAATATACAAAAGTCACAATTTAGTTGAGATGAAACCCAGTCAAATTAATCACTAACTTGCGCATACAAATATCACGCTATCTAAATTTATTATGGAAGAAGAATTGCTAAAAGGCATCTAATTTTTAGAAGAAAAAACTCTCACTGTGCTGCTGCCATATGTCAAATATTCAGATTCAGATTCACTTTATTATTCCTCAGACGGAAATCCAGATTTTCCTTTTGTTCAATAAGAATAAAATGTTAAAAGTAAAATAAAAGTAATAAAATAAGTCTGCTATCTATTTGCCATCCATCTGCCAGTAAAATAAAGTAGAAGTAATCAAATATTGAGTGCAGCAGACAATAGTGTGCATACGTGGCTCAGAAGTGCAGTTGCAGTTTACAGAAAGGTGTGGAAGAGCCACAGGAAGTAGAAACTAAATACAGATGAAGGCTGCAGGTTGTTTGCAGACCCCTGAGCTCTCTGTCCTTGTGCAACAACCTGCAGCCTTCATCTGTATTTAATCATAGAGCACAAATGTGTATCTGTGAACCACTGTGTACTTGTACTCTAAGGTAAACGGGGGAAAAAAGTAGCCACAAAATTTAAACCATACAAAAATTACTCTGGCCTTAAAATCACCCAAGATCACAGAATCAGCTTTTCTTTCACTGTTCTTGCATGAATTTGGAACAGTCAGCCCAAACGCTTTGATCAATTTTACAGAAAAACAGATTGCACAACTTTCACACCTAGCTCCACTTCAGCGGTCTCAAACCTTTTACATCACACAGTAGTAGTGGAGGCTTGTAAAAACCAAACCGAGACAAGAAACATTTTGAAGTCATGTTGCACTTGTGTATGCAGGGATTAAAAAGAAATAAAGAGAAATAGAGGAACCAATAATTATATTTCTGTCACTATGCTACATCTATAAAATAGTGATTTATTGCATGTATTGTACATTATAGAACTTAAGTTGGTAATTTTGTGTCAGTTCCCACATAATTTGACCTTTGAAACTTTGTATAGGCTGTAATATTGTATCATTCATCAAATGCCAATGTGTTTGGGTTTTACAGTATATCACTTCCTTAAGAAAGCCATTTGAAAATCAGACATTCAGAGGTCACCTCAGTTTAATTCTAAAAGATCACATTATATAACAATTGGATTAAAATGCAGTTGGTCTAAAGGTCGTGAAATTTTGGACTGAAAGGGCTTGTGACCTTCTCTGCGTGAGTAAATCAGTGAGTGGCACAGGTGCTGAACAGGAAGCCACATTTTGAGAGCTGCTCTAAGATGCTTGACAGAAAGCCCACACTAGGTCACCACAGCGGTAAACAGTAGCATGAATGAAGAAGTCAAAATAGCCTGCATATGGCATACAGCAGTATCCTGGAATCAAAAAATACATTTCAAAATACTGCTGTTGGTTTATAAAGCTCTGAATAGTTTAGGGTCAAAATACATTTCAGATCTGCTGGTCCATTACAAACCACCCAGAGCCCTCAGATTGTGAGGGTCAGGCCTACTTTCTGTGCCCAGAATTAGAACCAAACGTGGTGAGCCATTGTTCAGTTTTTATGCTCCTCACATATGGAACAAACTCCCAGAAAGCATCAGGGCTGCTGAAACGCTCAGCTGCTTTAAAATGTTAATCTCCCACAATGCAATGTAATTTTTATTTCTTGCACTTTTTCTTATTCTATTTTAGCTTGTTTTTGTTTCTCTTTTTTTAGTTTGCTTTTAAATTCTTATGTATTCCTTTTGCAACGTGATGTAATGCTTTAATGTTTTATGTAAAGCACCTTGAATTGTGTTGTACACGAAATGTGCTATAGAAAAAAATCTGCCTTGCTTTGCAGTACTTAATAATGAAGATTTGTGTACTATTTTAATAACCCGCTAAGATTTACAGTGGGTGTCCTGAACAGGTCTGACAAGAGAAGAGTGACTATAAAGTACATTTTATATATTTGCATAGTATTTTCTAATAAAGCAGACATTTTTTTTTCTTTTTGATGTCTGTGTGGCACCGTGGACATGCCAAAGAAAACCTCATTTTTTCATGTTCCTGTAAGAGTTTGTGCTCCAAAAGTGTTTCAGACTGCTGCAAACCTCATAGCTTATCAAACAATTTTGTTAAAATGGGTTTGTGCAAATTAATGCCAGTCAATACACAAGTAAAACAAAATTACTTTTACTGACAAGTTCTTTTTTTCCCCATCAAAATTTACTGTGATGAACAAAATCTCAATTTATCCCAATGGAAAACAAACGCTGAGGAAAAAAAAAAAAAAACAAGCTAACAATATTAAAAAGTTTAACTTGTTTTTTTTTTTTATCTTTACTTACTTGTTTGATATGCAAGAACCAAAACAAACCAAAAATTAAACAAATGTTTAACATGATAACTTTTAAATCTGACTATTTCATAACATTAAGATATTTATGATACTGTGAAGGTCTTTGATTTTATGTGGAAGTCTTAAAGTGCATATTACATGATTACAAAATGTCTGAATTTGTACATGATATGTATGCCTCCGTGAAAACAGAGGCATACAGTAATTACTGAGTGTGTCTGTTTGTGGCGCTGTGTGTGTGTGTGTGTGTGTGTGTGTGTGTGTGTGTGTATCTGTCTCTCCACCTCTCTGTTTCATCTCGCCTGGTCAAAATTAAGTGGAACTAAAGGCTTGTATCATTGTATCACCATATTTTCTTGACTTTTAACCCTTTGAGTGTGAGAATTTGTGTGCCCCTAGTGGCAGAGCACGGCACTGCACCTGCCCTCTCACTCTGTCAAAAGTAAGTGAGAAATTTCTGGGGTTTTTTTTAAATGTACTGATTTCTTGTTCATGTACTTTGAAGATAAGATGAGGAGGTAGCTCCGTACAAAAAACGGTGTCAAAAGACTGACCCATTTTTTGTGTAAATACGTCTAAAGTCCAGTTTTGACTGAGTTATGGAATTTAAAGAGGTGCTGTGACATTATGCAAATTAGATGCGTAAATTTATTCCTATCTAAAATTTTGGATCATATTTTACATCTTTCTAATTGACAGTAAGCCATTATCTTTTACCACTTTCAAGTTATAGCCTTGGAAATCTGAACTATTTTACTGACAAAAAATATTTACCACTCTTGACCACTAGGGGTTATGTCGCAGTTTGGCAACATACACACTCATAGGGTTAATTTGCCAGAATTTCAAAATAACCCTTTGTTTTTTAAATAAACACAAAAATAGCTCACCTTTACCGTCAATGGAACGGTACTGTGCATGCACCCAGAAACTCCCGCCAGAGGAAATGGAACAGTACTGCTAGCATGCACCCGGAAACTCCCACCAGAGGAAAGTACTCAGCAATCCGCCAATACTGGGTGAACAAATGTCCGTCTTTTTTCCCATCTGTTTTCTTCCTCTGCCACTAAACAGGAAAAGCTCCTATTCGTCTTGATTGTCATTGTATTCACGTACCTCCATTGCTTCCACCATTTAAAACGTCTGCCACCGTGCTCTTCTTTGTGTTTAGATTGCAGCTGTTCAAATCAGGTTGGTGGCTCTTGGCTGCCGCCGACAGTATGGCCATGTGAACTGCAGATTATTTTCACTGGGCATGCGTGTACTTCAAAACTACTGGATGGATTTGGATGAAATTTTTACCAGAGGTGTTCCTTGGGCTCGAGAGGAATCCATAACATTTTGGTGATGATCCAAGAATGCATACCTCCACCAAGGCTCTGGCACAGAGGCATCAGCACCTTGGTGCTTTCATTCTTGTAAGTAATCATTTGATAAGTTAATTGAGATTTTAATTTAGGGTGGGTGCTCAGCCGGCTGCTCTTCACCCTGCTGACCCATGACTGTGCACCAGCATACAACACCAACCACATCATCAAATTTGCAGATGACACAGCGGTGGTGAGCCTCATCACCAACAACAAGGAGGCCAACTACAGAAATGGGGTGAGCCATCTGGTCCAGTCAGTCCCTCCAGGATTTCATGATGTTGCGATCTCGTGAATTCATGCGAAATCAGCCAATCAGTGCAACTACAGTAGTGTGACAAAGTGTTTGCCCCCTTCCTGATTTTTAATTTTTTTTGTATGTTTGTTACACTTAAATGTTTCAGATCATCAAACAAATTTAAATATGAGACAAAGATAACACAAGTAAACACAAAATGCAGTTTTTAAATGAAGGTGTTAATTATTAAGGGGGAAAAAATCCAAACCTACATGGCCCTGTGTGAAAACGTGATTGCCCCCTAAACCTAATAACTGGTTGGGCCACCCTTAGCAGCAACAACTGCAATCAAGCGTTTGCGATAACTGACAATGAGTCTTTTACAGTGCTGTGGAGGAATTTTGTCCCACTCATCTTTGCAGAATTGTTGTAATTCAGCCACACTGGAGGGTTTTCAAGCATGAAGCACCTTTTTAAGATCATGCCACAGCATCTCAATCAGATTCAGGTCAGGACTTTCACTAGGCCACTTTAAAGTCTTCATTTTGTTTTTCTTAAGCCATTCAGAGGTAGACTTGCAGGTGTGTTTTGGATCATTGTCCTGCTGCAGAACCCAAGTGCGCTTCAGCTTGAGGTCAGGAACAGATGGACAGACATTCTCCTTCAGGATTTTTGGTAGACAGCAGAATTCATGGTTCCATTTACAACAGTAAGTCTTTCAGGTCCTGAAGCAGCAAAACAGCCCCAAACCATCACACTACCACCACCATATTTTACTGTTGGTATGATGTTCCTTTTCTGAAATGCTGTGTTACTTTTACGCCGGACGTAATGGGACACACACCTTCCAAAAAGTTCAACTTTTGTCTCGTCAATCCAGAGTATTTTCCCCAAAGTCTTGGGGATCATCAAGATGTTTTGTGGGCAAAAGTGAGACAAGCCTTTATGTTCTTTTTGCTCAGCAGTGGTTTTTTGTCTTGGAACTCTGCCATGCAGGCCATTTTTGCCCAGTCTCTTTCTTATGGTGGAGTCATGAACACTGACCTTAACTGAGGCAAGTGAGGCCTGCAGTTCTTTGGATGTTGTTGTGGGGTCTTTTGTGACCTCTTCGGTGAGTTGTCACTGCGCTCTTGGGGTAATTTTGGTTGGCCGGCCACTTCTGGGAAGGTTCACCACTGTTCCATGTTTTCGCCATTTGTGGATAATGGCTCTCACTGTGGGTCGCTGGAGTCCCAAAGCTTTAGAAATGGCTTTATAACCTTTTCCAGACTGATAGATCTCTATTACTTTGTTTCTCATTTGTTCCTGAATTTCTTTGGATTGCAGCATGATGTCTAGCATTTGAGGATCTTTTGGTTTACTTCACTTTGTCAGGCAGGTCCTATTTAAGTAATTTCTTGATTGAGAAGAGGTGTGGCAGTAATCAGGCCTGGGTGTGGCTAGAGAAATTGAAGTCAGTTTTCCAAAGATGTGATAAACCAGTTAATTTATGTTTTTAACGGTTGGGAGGGGCACTTTTTCACACAAGACCATGTAGGTTTGGATTTTTTTTTACCCTTAATAATAAACACCTTCATTTATAAACTGTATTTTGTGTTACTTGTTGTTATCTTTGTCTAATATTTAAATTTGTTTGATGATCTGAAACATTTAAGCGTGACAAACATACAAAAAAATTAAAAATCAGAAAGGGGGCAAACACTTTTTAACACCATTGTATTGCATGACCTTGCAACTTTGCCCAATCACCGCAGTTTTCCTGCAATTTTGGCCAATCCTCATTAACTTCTGCCAATTTCACCAATCAAATTGGTACTAAAATGCTCAGTCTAACCAATCAAATGCATCGCTGCACCGCATTCACTTCTGTGTTTACAGTGAGTATTAATGGAACACATCAGCAAAAAGACGTGTGTGAAGTGTGTGATTTATAAAAAAAACCACTCACCTGCGAGGTTTCCAACACCGTTCCTTCCTCTATCTCCCCCAGCCTGCCGGTGGACGTTTCGCCGCATCTTCGACCTGACCGCGTGTACGAAGCACTGGGTTTGTGTTGAAAAACGTCCACCTGCTCCAAAAGCACCCCGTCACGGAAGCGCGTGTGAGGACAAATGCCATAAAACCACAAACAAACGAGCAAATCTAACACTACAGCCAGTGTTTGAACATTTTATACATCTTTACAGGTAAAATCATTACTACATCTTGTCATTGAGTTTTAAAGCTGTGACTCACCGGTCTGGACATGCACCTAACCCCAATGCCGTAAATGAAAGATGTATGTCTGAAGAGACAAGTGTGTGTGTGTGTGTGTGTGTGTGTGTGTGTGTGTGTGTCAAGACGTGCGGCAGTCAGCTAGACAGGTAGGAGTTAGGCACGGAAAGAGAGAGAATATTGTCTGTAATTTTTTTTTTTTTTCAGAAAAACACAGACTCCAACAGACAATACAGACTAACAGAATATTTTTTTTTCCTCTCCGCTCAGTACCGAGTGGTTGGGGACCGTAGGGAGTTTTCAAATGAAGGTGCTGCCAATAATTTCCAAATCTGTACCCTTTAACATGCATTCAATACAATTTAGCTTCTGTAATGGATATTGTGTTAAAGTCTGTATTTGTTGTTGCACAAAAGAGTTTTTCTGTATAGCAGAAGTTTCTATTTAATTTACAAATCACTGTAATTGGAAATTTTTGACAATCCTGTGCTTTTCTTGTATTGTTACATAGAATATCACTGCAGTAAACTGGAAAAAAAAAACATCTGCTTTTAAATTTGTAATTCTTCCCACAACTTTTTGTGCAAAAAAAAGTCTAAAAACATTGCAACTATTTTAAAAAAGCCTCCACGAATTCAGGTTTTTTGGGCCACAACAATCATAAAAACATCCCACAAAATCCTGGAGGAACTGTCCAGTGGTGTAAAGACAATAACCTCTTCCTGAATGTGGGAAAAACCAAGGAGACTGTAGCCGACTTCAAGAGAGGACACACACAGCACCCCCCTCTGATCATCAATGGTGCAGCTGTGGAGAGGGTGAGCAGCACCAAGTTCCTGGGGGTGCACATCTCCGAGGACATCTCCTGGTCCAGCAATACCACATCACTGGCCAAGAAGGCTCAAGCTCGCCTCAATTTCTTCCGCAAACTGAGAAGAGCATGAGTCCCACCCCCCATCATGTGCTCATTCTACCGGGGCACCACTGAGAGCATCCTCACCAGCTGCATCACGGTGTGGTATGGAAGCTGCACCACCTCCTGCCGGAAGACACTACAATGCACAGTGAAAGCAGCCAGCAAGATCACTGGTGCCCCTCTGCCTCCCCTCTTGGACATCTACCTCACCCGCAGAGCCATCAACATTGCAGGCAACACTTCCCACCCATCACACTCCCTTTTCAGCCCCCTGCCCTAGGAGAAAAGGTACCAGAGCTTCCGGGCCCACTCCACAAGACTGCTAAACAGCTTTGTTCATCAGGCCATTAGGACCCTGAACTCTGTCCACCCTCCCACCCCGGACCGTAACGCACTCACCCGCACAACAACTACCTCAGCTGCTGGCACAGAAAGACTGGCACACCAACAGTAATACATTTGCTGCTGTATGTCTCTGCACTTTACTGCAACCATTTACACAAATGCCATATCTGCTGCTGTCTGTCATTGCAATACTGATCATGATCATCTGTCACTGTCTGCACCTACACTACAGCATTGAACTTGCGACTACGGGTTTTACTGCTCTACTTTTCTGTTATATAAGATTGCTGGGTTTCAGCGTTATCTTTAGTTGCACTATAGGAGGTCTGGGTCATTCTGTTGTTGCCATTTGCACTCCGGGTAGCATTACTGTACATCGACTGGCGGCTGCTGTTTTTCCAGCCTTATTCCTTGTTCTTGTTTAAAATGGTACACACTACTGAAGAGAGAGAGAAACACAATTTCAATTCGTCTGTATGTTTCTGTATGGTATAGCAGTTATTGACATATAAAATCTTGAGTCTTGAATCTTTGAGATTTTAATTTGATTTACAGCACACAAAGCTGGAAATCCACCACCACCAAATTCCTCAGTTTCCCCTCCAAAACAGACCATGTTATGCAAGCAAAGGTAAAACTGTGCAGGAGTTTTCTGTGCAGCAGCAGGTTTGAGTCAATCTTTATTTTATTTCATTGGGATGCCAAAACTCCACCCTATACAGACATCCACAGTTTTACAAATTTTACCACTGATGTTTACATTTTTGATTAATGTGTCTTTTAAAGAAGGACCTTTTTTTTTTTTTAGGCGAGCTAACACCCGTGTTGTATCCCTTTTGTCCAGCTTTGAGCTGGGTTTGTGACAAAAATGGGGGCTTGTTCATGATTTTGCACACCCGGAACCTCATGCACCTGAAGGGAGATTCATACCCCCTTGACAGAGGGTGAACATGAGTTTGTTTTCCTCCCTGGTACAGATTATGAAGGTGAAATGACTGACTTCCCTACTGCATCTGACACACAAAAAAACTCTACTGTAGCTCTAAATATGAATAAGTGAGACACACAAAACCAGATCTTTGAGCTGTGAAACTGTGATAAACCAGCTATACAAAAAAACAATAACTATACATGTACCATCTCTCTGAAGGGAGGCTGGTGGGTCCCTCAGGCTCCTGTATTTGAAGGAGTAGTTAAATTCTGTAGCTAAAAATGGTCTTTTTAAGGCACATTCAGAAATTTTAAAAAATGCTTTAGTGAATCAATTTCCTACACATTTATTAACTGGAAGATTCCTAATCGTCCAATTGGGCTTTTATTACATGTACCACTTAAAACCACATTAATTTTGTCTAGTTCAGCAACATTAGCCAAAATTTTATCTTCCCGATGTTACTCTCACTACATTACATGGGCATGTGGTATAGTATTTTGCCGGATTCATCCTGGATTTGCCGTAGATGTTTTTGCATATTTGTCACACGTAATTTTAGATCATCAAAAAATAGTGATTACAGCCGTGGACAGAAATGGTCGGGTACCCCTCTGTTAATGAAGAGAAAAACCACAATGGCTCATGAAATAGACTTGAAGTCTGACAAAAGTGGTAAGAAATAACAATTCTATGAGAAATTACCATGATAATCAGACAGTGGCTTTTGAATTGTGGTTCAACAGAATTACTTTAAAAAATAAACTCATGAAACAGGCCTGGACAAAAATGATGGTACCCCTAGAAAAGATTGAAAATAATGTGACCATAGGGACATGTTCAACCAAAATGTGTCCTCTAATTAACATCACAGGTGTCTACAAACTTGTAATCAGTCAGTCGGTCTATTTAAAGGGTGACAAGTAGTCACTGTGCTGTTTGGTGAAATGGTGCGTACCACACTAAACATGGACCAGAGGAAACAAAGGAGAGAGTTGTCTCAGGAGATTAGAAAGAAAATTATAGACAAGCATGTTAAAGGTAAAGGCTATAAGACCATCTCCAAGCAGCTTGATGTTCCTGTGACTACAGTTGCACATATTATTCAGAAATTTAAGATCCACGGGACTGTAGCCAACCTCCCTGGACGTGGTCGCAGGAGTAGACAGATAATGCAAATGGTAACAAAAGAGCCCAGAACAACCTCTAAACACATTCATGGTGAACTCCAAGGTCAAGGTACATCAGTGTCAGATTGCACTATCCGTCATTGTTTGAGCAAATGGGACTTCATGGGAGACGACCAAGGGAGGACACCACTGTTTGAAAACAAATTCATAAAAAAAGCCAGACTGGAATTTGCCAAACTGCATGATGACAAGCCACAAAGCTTCTGGGAGAATGTCCTATGGACAGATGAGACAAAACTGGAAACTTTTTGGCAAGGAACATCAGCTCTATGTTCACAGACCACAAAGAATGAAGCATACCAAGAAAAGGAACACTGGTCCCTACTGTGAAACATGGAGGAGGTTCTGTTATGTTCTGGGGCTGCTTTGCTGCATCTGACACAGGGTGTCTTGAATCTGTGCAGGGTACAATGACTGCAAGATGGCGACCGGGATGGTCACACTTTTTCAGTGCTGAGACAAAGTTGCTGATTTTGCCATTAAAAATAACTAACCACAGCGATCGGCGCTTATGACGCTCACGCACGGGCTGAATTTCCACCTCCGTTGGAATACCCCTTTAATCGCCTTTCACCAGCCACTGTGAGTAAACTGACTAGCATTTCTTTGTGGTTCACTGCTGCGCTTTACCCGAAGCGTTTGCTAAGCTAACGCTAGTTAGCTTAACGCTGGTGCCAGTCGTGTCGCCTAACACCGACACGAAGTGACTCAGTCCCCGGTGAGGGCTCGCCGGAGGAACTAACCGAGGCGGCAGTTGGACGTGAGCCGGATCGGAGTTCAGGGGCGGCTGTGGTGGGAGACGGGGACCAGTGGAGGACCACCGGGACCCAGTCAGACAATAACCTGAGTCGGAGCCCAGTTGCGAGGCCCAGTGGAGGAATTACCCAGGCAGACGGTGGTTGGCAGCGGGGCTCAGCGGAGGAACAACCCAGGCAGACGGCTCTAGGCGGCGGTGCTCAGCGGAGGATCTACCGGGGCCCCAGCGGAGCTCGGCTGCAGCGGCGGTGTGTGGCGGGACTCGGTGGAGGAGCTGGACAGGAGCTCGGTTACGGCGGCGGTAAGCAGCAGGACTAGCAGCGGAGGGGGCTAGTTGGCTAGCTGAGGCCCAGCTGGATTCGGGGTCGGTCGGATCGGATACCGGCGACACAAGCAGAGATTGTCTTTACTATCCACAGGTCAGTAAAAATGTCACCAAAGAAGGAGGAGATGGAAGAGATCAAAAAATCTCTTCACTTCTTATCAGAAGAAGTGGCCAAAATGGTTAGCCAGCAGGCCAAAATAATAGGCCTAATGGAAGATGTACGAGACTTAAAATTAACAATTCAGGAAAAAGATAAAAAAAATTACGGACTTGGAGCGACGCGTCAAGGATCTTGAACAAGGTTCTCGAATGGATGACCTAGTTATAAGTGGACTAGACGTCAAATATCAGTCATACGCTCATGCAACAACAGGACTGAGAGGTGAGGAGGCTCCCCTGAGTGAATCAGTCTCCCTAGAAAACCAGGTGCTTCAGTTCCTTGGCAGTAAAGATATAAAGGTAGAAGCAAATGCAATTTCAGCCTGTTATGCTTTACCGAGGAAAGATAATAAAACAATGAAATCAATTGTGATGCGCTTTGTGAACAGAAGGGTAAAGAATGACATACTGAGGCAGGCCAGAAAGCGACGGGGAACAGAAGTTTACCTAAATGAACACCTAACTAAAACAAATGCTGAAATAGCACGACAAGCACGGATGCTGAAAAGACAAAATAAGATACAGGCACCATGGACAAGAAATTGTAGAGTTTGGATCAAACTAAATGGAACACTGAGCAAGCAAAGAGTATAATGATCAGAGATGTTACTGACTTAGATAAATACAGATGAACACTGATTAGAAAATTAAGAGACATGATAATCCCATACTCACACACACGGTAAGAAATAGTTCTTTTGATATACCATGTCAAAGTACTTTTAAAAAAAAAAAATAAGCAAAACAAACAAAAACTTATGACTGACTTGGAGTAGACATCAATTATCCCAGTTGGAGGAAGTCATTTGACACAGAGTAAGGATACTCAAACACTGAAAATATGCCATTATGCTGAACATAAACTACAAGAGATGGAGAATGATATTGATCCTGATAACCACTTTTCAATAATATTCAAACCACTGTGGAATATTACACTGAAAAGCAATTCAAAAGTCAAGTGCAACTAGATGGTAAACTATCAATATACACTTCAACAGCAGAAAAGTCTTAACAAAATACTTTCCACAGATTCAGGACTATTTTAAAACAGCTAGACAGAAAATTTACAGCTATTGCCGTCTCTGAAACCTGGCTAATGAAGAGCAGGCTCCCCTGATGGCATAGAGGGATATCAGATGTTTCTATATTAACAGATCTCAAAAAAAGGGTGGTGGTTGTTGCACTGTATATTGATGACCTGTATAGGTGTAAGCTTGTAAATGGAATGTCCTTTGCACTACCAGGGATTTTGGAATGTGTTACTGTTGAGATTGAACAAGATAAAACAAAAAATCTAATTATAAGTTGTATATATAGAACGCCGGGAACTTGCATTGAGACATTCAGAGATAAATTAGTCGAGCTGTACAATAATATTACTAATAAGAAAATGGTAGTAATTTGTGGAGATTTCAATATTGATTTACTAAATCCACATCAACAAAATGTAATTACAGAGTTCATGAACTCTATGTACAGCATGAGTCTATATCCCACAATAACACATCCCAGTAGAATCACAGTTCACACTGCTACACTTATTGACAACCTGTTTGTTAATATTATTGATAAGAAAATAGAAAGTGGATTATTGATAAATGATATAAGTGACCACTTGCCAACCTTTGCACTTATCCATGGCCACACGGGGGCCAATACAGAAAAAATTTTAAAATCGTTCAGATACAAATCACCAAATGCAATCAGTTCTTTTAAAGAGGACTTGCTGAAGCAAGACTGGACAGAGGTCTATGTATCAGATGTAAATGAAGCCTATGACACATTTATAAACATTGTAACCACTCTTTATGAAAAAAACTGTCCATTAGTAAAAAAAAAAAAGCTTAAACATAAATTTGCCGATAAGCCATGGTTAACCAAAGGATTACAAAAAGGCGTGTAAAAGAAAAATTTATTATATAAAGCTTTCCTAAAGAAAAGGACAAAAGAAGCAGAGCAGCGGTATAAACATACAAAAATAAGTTAACATATATAATAAGATGTAGTAAGAGAGACGATTACAGTAAAGAACTGGAGAAAAACAGAGACAATATTAAAAATACATGGACAATACTTAACAGTATTCTTGGAAATAAAAAGCAGAAACACAAGCTACCCCACTGATTTTCAAAAAATAATAAAATGACTCAGAGTGTGAATGCAGCTTCACCTGCAGATGAATTTAATAACTTTTTTGTTAACATTGGTCCTAATTTGGCTCGAGAAATACCCATTACGGCGCCTACAGATGATACAAATAAGCAAAAACACTGCTATAAAAGACTCCATTTTCATAAGAACACAGACGAGAGAGAGGTCACTGAAATTGTTAAAATCGTTTAAAAGTAAAAACATCTGGGGAGGCTTCCGGTGACGCGGAACAGCATGGACGCATAAAAACTGAGCTCTGGCTCTAGCTCTATTTTTCCCCTAGACTCAAGACTCAAACCGGGAAAAACGGCAATATTTTGCTGCCATAATGAGTGGGGACAATTCAAGAAAGGCGGATATGGGCTACGAAACAATCCCGATAACGAAGCAACAAAAGAAATCTCGGCTAATGAAACGGACCTAACATCGGACCAACATGGCGACCGCATGGCTGGTTGGACCTGATTCAAGTTACCGTGAGCGAGGCCGTGGCAGCCGAATGGCAACTCTTCGAGCTGAATTAAAAAACAGATTTACAAGATTTTCGTTCAGTGATCCGTGAGGATATGAAGAAACAAATGGATGAATTCACAGCGGGGTACAGCAACAGCTCCAGGAAAGCCGCTAAACAAGTGCATGACACGGGAGAAACGTATAAAAACAGACTGAGGAAAATATGGCGGAACTGGAGAATTGGAACATTGGTGTTAAAAACACGCTTATTCAACTGCTACAAAATCAGCGGACACTTGAGGATAAGATATCCGAAAATGGAGGGCTGGGCCAGGCGAATAATATTCGCACATACGGGGTACCCGAGGACTCGGAGCAAGGCACATCTGTGGCTTCCTTTGCCGAAAGTTTCATTAAAAAAGAGCTCGGTGATGCTTTAGGCCAAGACTGTGGCTCGGCATTGTGCGCCAGCCCATTGTGCCCTTGGGCCAAAAGCCGCCAGCGAGTGCCCCGCCACGTTCAATAATAGTCCGCTTTCCTCCGGTTCACAGTTAAGGAAGAAATACTCCGCGCTGCATGGAAAAAGGTAATACGCATTCACAACCAGCAAGTGTATTTTGACCATGACTACGCAGTGAAAGTTCAGAAAAGAAGAAAAGAATATATCCCCGTCAAAAGAGCTTTGAAGGAGAAAGGGATTCGCTTTCAAACTCCACTCAACAAGATGCGTATTTTTTACGCCTCAGGAAGCGTCCTCTACAATAGTGCTACAGAAGCCGCAGAAGATTTACAAAGGAGAGGCATCGCCACGGTTCAGATCACCGCTGCCAGAAACAGAGCTGCTCAGATGACGTCAGAGGAGATGCTGAAGCAGCTTTTGCCATGGGAGATGCAGAGGACCCGCCGAGGGACTTCCACAAACACATCCGGGAGAAGCTGAGGTGAGTTTCGGCGGACGTCAGAGAAACAACGGTGGGACTAATGAGTACTCCGCAAGAACACACGGCCTTACTATGGTGAGAATAGTTGTTTTGGATTATCCATGACTACGATTTTGTAGCCTTATCCAATCTCATTATTGATGAAAGGGCTGGAGCCTATAGACTCGAGCTGAGGGTCACCAGACTACTTTATTTCTATTTAACCACTGATTTCTTTTTTTTTCTTTTATATTATTATTGCTGGGGTTTCCCCCCCCCTTTTTTTCTCTTCTTCTTGTTTCCCATGATGCTCATCGTGGAGAGGGGCCCCACCTTGTGGCCAGTCCCCTCTTTTTTCAAGGCCTACATTGTATCCTCCTTGTTGGAAGCCCAGTTCAGTGTTACGTCGTTTTACTGTTCACCATGTTTACGTTTTACAGTTGTTGTTCTGAGGTCTGGGATGATATTTTGTTCTTACATGTTAAGATATGTCTCTTAAATATTATGGGGTAACCCCCACAACAGCCACGGACAAACAGAGAGCCCAGCTGGGGCAATTAGCAGAGCAATGAGATGTGGGTGTTGAGATCAATAGGCAGCCTCTCCGTGTCTAGTTCAGGCGCCAGTATCCTGCTGTTATGTATGACTTCCTGCTCTGTACTCAAATGTAAATGTCCCATGCCTGAATGCAGTTTCTTTGATCATAACATGCCTTTCATGTATTGTCTGAACTGGGTATAAATACCGCACATGTTCTGTAACTCATCCTCTTTCTTCTTCTGACTGCTTCTGACTACTGCTCATGAGAGCCTGAGAGTGATCCCCAGCATGCATATACAGCAGCTGGGGTGAACTCCGTGATGGCGATGATTTGATCAATAAACTTCCTTAAAACTCCAGACGCCGTGCCTTATTTTAACATCGCCACAATATTATAATATACTGTCAATAAATGTTAATGGAGTGAATAACCCTGTAAAAAGAAGTAAACTGGTGGTAAAGATGAAAAATGAGAAAGTAGATATTGCATATTGGCAAGAAACTCATCTATCCAACACAGAGCATGATAAATTAAAAAAAATGGGTTTCAAAAATACATACTATTCCTCTCATAGAAGTGGTAAAAAAAGAGGAGTAGCTATCTTGATTTCTAATAGAATTAATTTTGAATTCATATCTGAATTGAGTGACAAAGAAGGCAGATATATTTTAGTGAAAGTGTGGTCTATATTAACCATATATTCCATAACCTACATATGTTGAAGCATGTGGAAATGTTTGGTAATACATATGTAAAGGACTTCACACCTCTGAAAGGACAAAGGGCTCTCACCCACCGAGTGAAGAACAAAGACGTTCCCGGACGCGGCGGAGGAGACCGGAGGAGCCACCCTCACCCCCCCAAGGCGAGGAGAGGAAATACCAAGACAATGGGGGGATTAAGATAATGAGGGATGTCAGCCTTTGTTATGCATGTCTTTTATTGTGTGCCAGTATAAAGTCAGTGAGCTGGAGACATTCTGCCTCTTTTCCCTTCTGCCACTCTCTGCACCTGATGAGACTTGTTAGAAGAGCTGAATATTAAACTTTGCTTATAAACCAAATCGCCTCTTCATTTCCAAGCTCTTCTACACTGGTGACCTTGACGCGAGTTTGGACCGGAGGCGTTCCCCCGCAATCGACTCATCCGTGGCGACCCAGGCAGACGCCAGCGGCCACGCAGACGAGGGAACAGATGGACAACTGTTCCCCCCGGCAGAAGAGATTGAGAGGGCTCAACCGAGCACCAGCACCGCCGTGAGAGCCGAGGCAGGGCACTCTCACCCGGCAGGCACAGCAGTGATGGTGTGCACGAATGCCGTCGCTGTCAAGCTGCCAGACTTCTGACAAGAAGACCCCGCCTCTTGGTTTCAGCAGGCTGAAGCCCAGTTCGCACTGGCGGGCATCACGGCTGACGATACCAAATTTTATCATATCGTCTCCAAACTCGACGCCGCCACTTCGAAGTGTGTGCGGAGCATGATCCGGCGACCACCGGCCCGGGACAAATACGAGACGCTCAAAGCGACCATCGTGGCGAACTACGTCCCATCAGCGGAAGAGAGAGCCGAGAAGATCCTGGCGGTCTACGGCCACAGAGGGTGCAAACCGAAGGCCCTCATGGAGGATTTGCTACAGCTCAAAGAAGAGGACAATGACAACTTCCTCTTCCAGTTTATATTCCTCAGCACACTGCCGCCACACATGAGAGGAACACTCGCCAGCATGAAATGCAGTAACCACCAAGACTTCCGCGCACTGGCCAGCGAAGCTCATCGGCTCATCAACGCCTGCAAAGAACTGACACCCACAGCAGCATCCGCAGACATCAAAGCTGACGCCCCGAGCCGCGAGGAGCCACAACCCACGGAGCGGACCCAGCCCACGGTGACAGCGACGCGGCTAAAACGTAACAGACAGGGCGACGTCTGTTATTATCACCACCGCTTCGCCGAAAGGGCCCGCAAATGCGTTCCCCCCTGCAAATTTGCGATTTCGGGAAACGCCAAAGCCGAGAGCCGTTAACAGCAGCGGTTCTCGGCGAGAAGAATAAGCTGTTGTACGTGACGGATGGACACACAGGCAAGCAGTTCCTCATCGACACGGGAGCCCAGCTGAGTTTCGTCATGCCCTCCCACGCAGATCGAGCCACGGGCACCCAGGGCAATGGAGCCGTGGCAGCCAACGGCTCTAGCATCGACACGTTCGGCGAGAAGAGCCTGCACCTCCTCATCCACGGCCGCAGCTACAGATGGACATTTGTTGTAGCGGCGGTGAGTTTTAACTTATTAGGCGCAGATTTTTTGTGTGCACATGGGTTATTAGTGGATCTAGCAAATAGGCGCCTGGTTAATGCACTGTCCTTTGCTTCTATTCCATGCTCAGCCCGGGTTTCTCCACCACCTGTGCAGGCCAACGTCACCACGGCAGGAGGTAAGTTTGAGCAACTCCTCACCCAATTTCCAGCACTCACAATCCCCAAATTCTCAGCCACTGTGGCTAAACACGGGGTTGAACACTTCATTCCCACAACGGGACCTCCCGTTTTTGCCAAAGCTCGCCGCTTAGACGCGGCCAAGCTCAACATAGCACGGGACGAGTTTACAACTCTTGAAAAATTGGGCATTGTTAGATGCTCGAAAAGCCCCTGGGCCTCACCACTTCACATGGTTCCGAAATCCGACGGTTCTTGGAGACCGTGCGGAGATTACCGCAGATTAAACAACGCTACAGCGCATGACCGTTACCCAATTCCTCACATTCAAGATTTTTCACTACATCTAGCGCAGGGGTGTCCAACCATGTGCCATGGAGAGCCAAGACCCTGCAGGTTTTACCTCCAACCAGTGTCTTCAACAGCAGATTTCTGTGAACTTCTTCCCACTGATTGCTGATAAGTGAAAACACCTGCTGAAGAGACTGGGAAGAAGAAAAAACCTGCAGGGTCTTGGCTCTCCATGGCACATGGTTGGACACCCCTGATCTAGCGGGTGCGCGCATTTTTTCAAAAACAGACTTAGTCCGCGGTTATCACCAAGTCCCAGTCCGAGCAGAAGACATTCCTAAAACATCGGTAATAACCCCTTTCGGCCTTTTTGAATTTCTGCGAATGCCTTTCGGCCTCAAAGGCGCTGCTCAAACTTTTCAACGAATGATGGACGCGGTCCTACGCGACCTTCCTTTTGTCTTCGTCTACCTCGACGACATGCTGGTAGCCAGCTCGTCTGAGGAAGAACACGAGCAGCACCTCACTGCGGTTTTTCAGAGGCTAGAAGAGCATGGGCTAATAATCAATCCAGCCAAATGCAAATTCGGTGTGTCACAAATTGATTTTTTAGGACACAAAGTCTCTCCGAAGGGGGCAGTTCCACTTCCAGACAAAGTTCACGCGACAGAAAGTTTCCCACGACCACAAACGGTCAAATCGCTACAGGAATTTTTAGGGATGGTTAATTTTTACAACTGTTTCCTCCCCCACGCAGCTCAGCTCATGCAGCCCCTATATGACGCACTCAAAAAAAAGAAAGCTTCCAACGCGGTCGAATGGACCCCGGAGCGCGAACGCGCTTTCGCGGAAGTAAAAAGCGCCCTAGCTAACGCCACATTGTTAGTTCACCCAGATCCCTTGGCCCGCATCGCGCTAACCACAGATGGTTCAGACCTAGCTATAGGGGCAGTTGTAGAACAACTTGTCAGCGGGGTCTGGCAACCTTTAGCATTCTTTAGCAAATCGCTAAACCAAACTGAACGTAAATACAGCACTTTTGACAGAGAGCTGCTGGCGCTTCATTTATCCATCCGCCACTTCCAGTTCTGGTTAGAAGGGCGGAGTTTCACGGCTTTTGTAGACCATAAACCGCTCACCTTTGCTATGGCTAAAATTTCAGAACCATGGTCAGGCAGGCAACAAAGACAACTAGCTGCGATTTCAGAGTTCACCACAGACATTCGACACGTGGCAGGCAAACTTAACGTAGTAGCAGACTGTCTCTCTCGCGCTGTGACACCACCAGAGCGCAGGGAGACAGATTATACTGCCTCAGCAGCAGAGCTCTTCACTAACGCAGACACATACGCAGCACCTGTCCATGCAGGGATAGATTATGCAACCATGGCGGAGGAACAAAGCAGTGACGCGGACGTGCGCGCACTCCTGTCTGGACCAACAGGGTTAAGGCTGGAGAAAAAGGGTTTACGCGACAGCGTGCCCCCCCCCTAATATGCGATGTTTCAACCGGCCGACCTCGCCCGTTAGTACCAGCTACATGGCGCCGCCGTATTTTCGACGCAATTCACTCCCTCGCGCACCCAGGTGTGCGCGCCTCGGTTAAAATGGTCGCCGAAAAGTTTGTGTGGCCAGGCCTGCGCAAAAACGTAAAAGAATGGGCAAAAACTTGCATTTCTTGTCAACGCGCCAAAATACACAGACACACAAAAGCCCCTCTGGAGCCTTTTCCAATCCCTGCTAGAAGGTTCGACCACGTTCATGTCGACCTCGTGGGGCCACTACCTTCCTCCCAAGGTTTCACACACTTGTTAACAATGATAGACCGCACCACACGCTGGCCAGAGGCAGTCCCTCTAGCATCAACTACAGCGGAGGAAGTCGCTCGCGTTTTCTTGACAAACTGGGTGGCACGTTTCGGCGTCCCATCGGACATCACGTCCGATAGGGGGCCTCAATTTGTCTCGGAGCTTTGGTCAGCCATGTCCAACAGCTTAGGGGCAACAATTCATCGCACCACCGCTTATCACCCTCAGGCTAATGGGTTATGCGAGCGTTTTCACAGGTCTTTAAAGGCTGCCCTCAGAGCCTCACTAATGGACACAAATTGGGTAAATAAACTTCCCTGGGTTTTATTGGGGTTGCGTGCTGCACCTAAAGAGGATCTAGACGCCTCTCCCGCAGAATTAGTCTTTGCACAACCTCTCAGGCTCCCAGGTGAATTTTTAACAGAGAACCCAGAGCCAGGGCACCTTCCAGTCCCAAGGTTTTTAGGCAGCAACGGACCGGACTCTCTCCCCGGTCCAGCTCATCACTCCTTCCCACGGGTTTTTGTCCCTCAAGCTTTAAAAAACGCTGAGTTCATTTTTGTTAAGCATGAAGCTTTAAAACCAACTTTCCGGCCAGCATACGATGGGCCATCCAGAGTGCTGGAAAATGGTGATAAACATTTTGTGCTTGATTTTGGGGATAGAAAAGAAACAGTCAGCATTGACAGACTTAAACCTGCCTTCTTGTTGAAAGACGAGCCTGCACAGTTGGCGAGAGCACCTCGGCGGGGTAGACCCCCCAAGAGAAAATACTCAGCCGCCAGGCAGGGAACAAATAACCTCTCTCCTTCCCACACTGCAGATTCCTCACAAGAAGGTCCCAGCAGGGCGCCTAAACCAACCTACAGCAGCTTTGGGAGAAGATTAAAACCCAGACAGCACAGGGACTGATACAAACCACTCCACAATTATTCACTAATTGTGCTGCAACAGTTTAAGACTGACTTATGATTTTACTATGCTGTTATGTTTACCACTGAACTCTCTTAGGAGCATGGCTGCTGGAAAGTTTCTTCCGTGGCAACAGATGTAACACTTAGTATGTCATAATCTTAGATAATCTTAGACTGTGAACCTTTCTGTTGTCCTTTCTTAGTTGTTTGGGGGGCCTGTGGTCTATATTAACCATATATTCCATAACCTACATATGTTGAAGCATGTGGAAATGTTTGGTAATACATATGTAAAGGACTTCACACCTCTGAAAGGACAAAGGGCTCTCACCCACCGAGTGAAGAACAAAGACGTTCCCGGACGCGGCGGAGGAGACCGGAGGAGCCACCCTCGCCCCCCAAGGCGAGGAGAGGAAATACCAAGACAATGGGGGGATTAAGATAATGAGGGATGTCAGCCTTTGTTATGCATGTCTTTTATTGTGTGCCAGTATAAAGTCAGTGAGCTGGAGACATTCTGCCTCTTTTCCCTTCTGCCACTCTCTGCACCTGATGAGACTTGTTAGAAGAGCTGAATATTAAACTTTGCTTATAAACCAAATCGCCTCTTCATTTCCAAGCTCTTCTACAAAAGGTAAAATTGACCATAAAGAGGTCACATTATTGAATGTATATGCTCCCCCCGGGAGTAATATTGGTTTCTATAAAAAAGTTTTTGATTTGACTACTAAAGAATCTTATGGACCTTTAATTTTTGCTGGAGACCTTAATCTATTGTTAAACCCTCAGTTGGATACAACAAATATTAGAAGGAAACGTCTGCCTATAGAGAAACGTGTAAAAAAAATGCTTTCAGATTTAGGACTTATTGACGTATGGCGCTCTGTACATAGATCTACCCCTGGATTTACATTTTATTCTGCACCCCATTCTTTTCACTCAAGGATAGATTATTGCTTCATGTATAATAAAGACTTAAACAGGATAAAAGAATGTAGAACTGGTCAAAGAGATATCTCTGATCACTCTGGAATTTACCTAAGTTTACATCTTGATGTCAGACAGAGAAAAACACTATGGAGATTAAATACAGGGATGCTAAATGATCTCTCCTTTCTACAGTCCATGACAACCGATTTAAATTCATACCTACAGGATAATAACAATGGCGAGACAAACCCTAGCATCGTGTGGGATGCAGCTAAAGCGGTTCTGAGGGGGAAAATAATAGCAAGGTCGGCTATGCTTAAAAAACAAAAGACTCAAGAATTGTTACGACTACAAGAGAGACTGAAAGATCTAGAGAAAACACAACTGACAAAAAAAAGTCCCACTATAACACAACAAATAAGACAAGTTAAACAGGACATAGACAGGATACTAGGTGAGGAAGTAGAGAAAAACTTACGGTTTATGAAACAGAGATATTATGAGGCAGGATCTAAAGCATCTAAATTGTTGGCATGGCGACTTAAGAAACAACAAGCAGGAAATTCAATCTACAAAATAAAAGACCCTATAAGTCGCAACATTTTAACTGATTTGGATGGTATTCAAAAATCATTTGAAACATATTACAAAAATCTAGATAGCCAATCTGTGCCGATTAATAAAAATGCAGTAGTTGATTTTCTGGACTCTTTGGATCTTCCCTCACTCGGCACAGATGCAAATAATAAGCTTATGTCACCAATAACACATGAGGAAATTGACAAGGCCATCTCTAACCTTAAACCTAACAAATCTCCTGGTACTGATGGGTTCCCCCCTGAATGGTACAAGAAAATGAAAGAAAGTCTGATACCTCTACTAGAAACTAGTTTTAACTATATTCTGAAAGGAGGCCCTGTACCTCCGTCCTGGAAGGAAGCCTTTATATCTGTTATACCAAAAGAGGGAAAGGATAAAATAGACTGCAAATCATATAGACCAATAAGTGTATTGAACACGGATTACAAATTATATACAACTATTTTGGTCAAACGAATGGACACTGTGATGCCCTTACTGATTGATGAAGACCAAACAGGCTTCCTTAAAAACAGACAAACTTCGGATAACATAAAGAGAGCTCTACATATAATTGAACAGATTAATAAAAGAAAGATAAACTCAGTTATCCTTAGTCTTGATGCTGAAAAAGCATTTGACTCAGTTCAATGGGACTTCCTCTATTTAGTAATGAGGAGATTTGGATTCTGTACTGACTTTATAAAATGCATTCAAGCCCTTTACTCTTCCCCTACTGCTAGAATAAAAATAAACGGGAGTCTTTCTAATTCTATACAACTACAACGCGGATGTAGACAGGGTTGCCCCGGTAGCCCCAATTTATTTAATTTATTTATAGAGCCTTTAGCACAAGCAATACACCAAGAGACCGCACTAAAGGGTGTTCGGATTGGTGAGGAGGAATATAAATTGAGCCTGTATGCGGATGATGTAATGATCACAATCTCAGATCCGGACTCTGGTTTACCAGTGTTGATGGAAATCTTAGAAATGTATGGTTCATTTTCTGGATACGCTCTTAATATCCATAAAACTCAGGTTATGACCTTCAATTTTCACCCTGGACAAGAATTAATATCTAAATATAATTTTAATTGGCATTCTGACCATATAAAATATTTAGGAGTGTACCTACCCAAAGATTTGTCACAATTGTATGATATGAATTACAACCGACTAAACAAAGAAATAATTGATGATCTTGATAGCTGGAGTCTGCTCCCCCTTGACTTTGGCAGCAGAATACAGGCAATCAAGATGAACATCCTCCCTAAATTGCTATATCTCTTTTCATCTCTTCCAGTATCAATTCCTGACAAACAATTTAGGAAATGGAATAAATACATTTCAAGGTTTATTTGGCTTAAAAAGAGACCAAGAGTTAAGTATTCTACCTTACAGCTGCCGAAGGATGGGGGGGGGGGGGGGGGCAGGCTCTGCCTTCTTTACGAGACTACTATATATCAGCCCAACTGAGACCACTGGTTTGTCTGTGTGACCCATCTTATTATGCAAAATGGAAAACAATTGAGATGTCTTTATCTGAGGTCCCAATCCAATCTAAACTAGGCACCCTTGAAAGCGAAACTACCCCAACAACTAGTCAGTGGACTAATCTGACATTTAAAATCTGGAAATCAGAGATAAGAAAACTAAAACTCCAGGAAGAGGTTAAAATGCTCAGATGGCCAGCATATGACCCTGACTTTCTGCCCGCCTCACATGACTTTAGATTTAGACAGTGGACATTCAGGGGCCTTACCGCAGCATGTACAATGTACGAGAAATCAAACCTAATGTCATTTGATACTCTACGAAGGAAGTACAATCTGGAGAAGCAAGATTTTTTTAGATACTTGCAGCTTCGCGACTTCATCAATAAAAAGATACAAAGCAGTAATATCAAAGAATCTTCATTATTTCTTGATATCTTTATTAATGCATATACACTACCGTTCAAAAGTTTGGGGTCACCCAAACAATTATTTTGTGTTTTCCATGAAAAGTCACACTTATGTACCACCATGAGTTGTAAAATGAATAGAAAATATAGTCAAGACATTGACAAGGTTAGAAATAATGATTTGTATTTGAAATAATAATTTTTTCCGTCAAACTTTGCTTTCGTCAAAGAATCCTCCATTTGCAGCAATTACAGCATTGCAGACCTAACATGATTGCACAAAGGTTTTCTAATCATCCATTAGCCTTCTGACGCAATGAGCAAACACATTGTACCATTAGAACACTGGAGTGATAGTTGCTGGAAATGGGCCTCTATACACCTATCTAGATATTGCACCAAAAACCAGACATTTGCAGCTAGAATAGTCATTTACCACATTAGCAATGTATAGAGTGTATTTCTGATTAGTTTAAAGTTATCTTCATTGAAAAAAAGTGCTTTTCTTTCAAAAATAAGGAAATTTCTAAGTGACCCCAAACTTTTGAACGGTAGTGTAAGTCAACAAGTCTTAAAAACCTTATTAGTAAATTATACCGCAGTTTAATGACACTTAAAACAGACTCAACAACATATATAAAGCAAAAGTGGGAAAAGGAAATGAACATTGTAATAACTAATGATATGTGGTCAAGGGTTTGGGAGGTGCAATCCTCATCCACCAACTCCGGCACCTGGAGGGACTTTTGTTGGAAGACTCTTATTCGTTTTTTCATAACACCCAATCAGAAATCTAAGTACAGTGGAGTTCCTGCTCACTGCTGGAGAGAATGTGGGGAAACAACAGCAGACCATGGGCACGTATTCTGGTCTTGCCCACACATTCAGCCTTTTTGGACAGACGTAGCAAATGTCATTTCTAAGGCACTGGACTTTAATATCAGCTGCTCTTTTATTTTGTTATTCCTTGGATGTTTCCCTGACAAGCTGAACGCAGATGATATTTATCTCCTGAAAATTTTTTCGGCATCGGCCAAAAAGGCTATAACAAAGTGCTGGCTACAAAAACAGCCCCCCACACTGAACCTTTTCACCTCCATCACAGACAATATACGGTCTATGGAACGCATGACCTATACCCTGCGACTCCAAGAGGAGCTAGGAAAAAGACGTTGGAAAAAATGGCTGGACTTCATAAGACGTGGCAGTATTTATTAATGTGTGGATTCGGAATTGTATGTTTTTGCTACATCTGATTTGTACCATATTGATCATCCCATGACCTCTTGTGTTTGTGGTTTTTTTAATTGAAAAATGTTCATAAATAAAAAGTTTCAAAAAAAAAAAAAGTAAAACATCTATGGACTGTGATGGTATTGACATGCTCTTAGTCAAAACTATTATTGAATGCTTAGTGAAACCACTGACGTATATCTGTAACCTGTCTCTCCAAACAGGTATATTTCCCAATGCAATGAAAATAGCTAAAGTAATTCCGATATACAAGACGGGTGACAGAGGGGAATTCTCAAACTATAGACCAATTTCACTATTGCCGCAATTTTCCAAGATACTTGAAAAAATATTCTATGAGAGAATTGACAACTTCATACTGAAGAATAATTTATTGTGTGAGCAGCAATATGGGTTCAGACACAAGAGGACAACTGCATTTGCCCTAATGGAATTTATAGAAAAAATATCAACTGCCATTGAAAATAAAGAGTATTCAGTTGGGGTATTCCTGGATCTTAAAAAAGCATTTGATACAGTGGATCATAATTTATTATTAAAGAAACTACAAAATTGTGGTATTAGAGGGGTAGCACTGTCCTGGTTAAGTAGTTACTTAAAGAATAGATATCAGTATGTATGTGCTGGTAACAAAAACTCAGTTACTGAAGGTTACTTGTGGAGTCCCACAGGGTTCAGTTTTGGGGCCATTATTATTCAATATGTATATAAATGATATATGTAAAGTTTCAGAAAAAACGGACTTAATATTGTTTGCCGATGACACTAATCTATTATGCAGTGGAAGCAATTTGGAACAACTTCTGGATACACTCGGAAAGGAATTAGGAAAGCTTAAACTGTGGTTTGATTCAAACAAATTAACGCTCAATTTAAGTAAGACAAAATTTATAGTCTTTAACAACCATCACAACAACTCAGTATCTAAACTTAGTGTAAATGGTGTAGAGATTGAAAGGGTATCTAAAACTAAATTTCTTGGAGTAATAATTGATAATAAACTGTGTTGGAAATTACATATTAATTATATTAAAGGTAAAATATCCAAGTCAATTGCAATATTACACAGAGTGAAATATTTGCTGAATCAACCCACACTATATACCTTGTATCATTCATTAATACTCCCATACATGACATATTGTAATGAAGTATGGGGAAATACATATAAAACAAACATATATCCACTCTTTATGCTTCAGAAGAGAGCTATTAGAATAATAAACAAAGCAGCTTACAGGGAACCAACAAACCCACTTTTTCTTAAATTAAAAGCTCTCAAGTTGAAAGATCTGGTTGACTTTAAAACTGCAATAATAATGTTTAAAGTGAAGAATTTATCACTGCCCACAAATATCCAAAAGTTGTTCCAAATAAGGGAGAAACAATATCATTTTAGAGGAACATGTATATTTCAAAAACCTTCAGTGAGAACTACCACCAAGCAACACTGTGTTTCAGTGCAAGGAGTCAGATTATGGAACGATTTTGGACCTGAATTAAAATCATGTACAACGCTTGGACAATTTAAACAAAAACTAAAGGAAGAAATACTCCAAACATATATACAAGATGACATGTAAAATCACATAAGGATTGTCATATCCAGCCTGTGTTGTGCTGTAGCTTAGTTTTTTTTCTGTCACATTTTGTCTTAGCTTCGTTTTTGATTTGTAATCGCTCTTGTCTTGTTGTTTTTTTTTTCTTTTGAATTCTTGGATGGAATATGGGTGGGCAATATAAGCTGCGGCTTCAGCCATCACCCATTTCGGATAACTTATGTTGAATTGTATAATCAGAGGAGTTATTGTCTAATTTGACCTTGTTGGATTTTCTTTCCCCCTTTGTTATATTATTCAGTTTCTTTTAACCTGTACTATCCGAAAATAAAGATTCAAAGATTCAAATCTCAAGACTATCAAGGTATTCTAGAGAGAAATGTGCTGCCCATTGTCAGACAGCTTGGTCTCAGTCACAGGTCATGGGTCTTGCAACAGGATAATGACCCAAAACACACAGCTAAACACCCAAGAATGGCTAAGAGCGAAACATTGGACTATTCTAAAGTGGCCTTCTATGAGCCCTGATCTAAATCCTATTGAACATCTGTGGACGGAGCTGAAACATGCCGTCTGGAAAAGGCACCCTTCAAACCTGAGACAACTGGAGCAGTTTGCTCATGAGGAGTGGGCCAAAATACCTGCTGAGAGGTGCAGAAGTTTCATTGACAGTTACAGAAATCGTTTGATTGCAGTGATTGCCTCAAAAGGTTGTGCAAGAAAATGTTAAGTTAAGGGTACCAACATTTTTGTCCAGGCCTGTTTCATGAGTTTGTTTTTTAAAATAATTCTGTTGAACCACAATTCAAAAGCACTGTCTGATTTTCATTGGTTAATTTTCATAGAATTTTTATTTATTACCTCTTTTGTCAGATTCAAGTTATTTCTGTGACCATTGTGGGTTTTTCTTTCATTAACAGAGGGGTACCAACAATTTTGTCCACGTGTGTAGATGAAGAATACAAAAATACAAACTGCTGTTTTTAAATGACTTCATTTAGGCTATTATGCTGAATCAAGAAATCACTTAAACAGAACGTGTTTGACAAAGTAGGCTAAAACAGCGGTCTTCACCCATGTGCCATGGTAACCCAAGACCCTGCACATTTTACCTCCAACCAGTGTCTTCAACAGGTTATTGCACTGAATGTCTTCCCACTGATTGCTGATCAGTGAAAACAGATGCTGAAGAAGCTGGGTGCAACAGAAAACTAGCAGACTCTTGGATCACTATGGAATAGGGTTAAAGACCACTGGGCTAAAAGACCTCAAAAAGCAATACATCATGTGGCGATCTAAGGAAATTCAAGAACAGATGAGAAACAAAATCCCAGAACATTGAAAGAACTGCATGCCTCATTTTGGACACTGGTCTATGATTCAACGAAAGAGACTGAGCAAAATGGCATCCATAGGAGAGTTCCATGGTGAAAACCACTGCTGACCAAAAAGAACACAAAGGCTTGTCTCACATTTGCCAAAAAACATCTTGATGATCCCATGGCTATGCTTACATGGACACAAGTAACCGGATTAAAAGCCTGATCGGAATAAAAATTCAATTCAATTTCAATTCAATTCAACTTTATTTATATAGCGCCATTTCACAACAACAGTCATCTCATAGCACTATCAACTGTAGGGGGGACCCCCACAGTTGCAGAAAGACCCCAGCAATCAGGCGATCCCCTGTGAGCAAGCACTTGGCGACGGTGGAGAGGAAAAACTCCCTTTTAACAGGAAGAAACCTCCAGCAGAACCAGGCTCAGGGAGGGGCAGTCATCTGCTGCGACTGGCTGGGGGGTGAGGGGATAGAGAAGAAGAAAAGAACAGACATGTAGAGAGCAAACAGCACGATGGGGACTCAATCTATGGGAGAGAACAAACAAATGTTAATGACCAGCAAAAAAAAATATTTCATCGAGAGTGAGGAAAGGAGTGAGGCCCAGTGCATTACTGGAGGTCCCCCAGCTGACTAAACCTATTAGCAGCATAACTAAGGGAGGGTTCAGAAACACATGATCCCTCCCTAATTGTAGGCTATATCAAAAAGGTAGGTTTGAGCCCTAATCTCAAAAACAGAGATCGAGTCTGACTCCCGAATCCAGATTGGCAGCTGATTCCACAGGAGAGGAGCTTGATAACTGAAGGCTCTGCCTCCCATTGTACTTTTGGAGATTCTAGGTATTACAAGTAATCCTGCATTTTGGGAGCGTAGTGCTCTGTTAGGATGATACGGTAGTATCAGATCTTTTAAATAAAAAGGAGCCTGATTGTTTAGAGCTTTGTAAGTAAGAAGAAGGATTTTAAACTTAATTCTAAACTCTATGGGAAGCCAATGAAGGGAGGCCAGAACCGGAGAGATATGATCTCTCTTTCTAGTACCTGTTAAAACTCTTGCTGCAGCATTTTGGATCAGCTGAAGACTTTTTAAAGATGTTTTAGGACAGCCTGATAATAAAGAATTACAATAATCTAATCTCGAGCTAACAAAAGCGTGGATCAGCTTCTCAGCATCACTCTGAGACAAGATGCTCCTAATCTTGGCAATATTACGCAAATGATAGAAGGCAGTCTTAGAAACAAATTTAATATGTTTATTGAAGGACAAATCCTGATCAAAAATGCTTCATGTAAACACGCCAATCTGAATATTCTGACCCGATCACACTCATTTGGATCAAAATTTCATTCCGATTGAGACGGGTGGGTTATGCTGATTGTTAATCGGATTGGTACACATGAAAACACTTATTCTGAAGGTTGGGCAGAAAATATGTTTGCTGCGCATGTCTGTACGTCAGCCACACGTCGACGTGACGTATTTCCGCCTTTATAGCAACTAGCAAAAGACATGGCAGCACTGGGAGTTAACAAACTGGTCTGTACCTGACACAAATACACTACTAAAAATATTAAAAGAACTTAGAACTGTTGAACGACTTGATGGTAGAAATGCTAGAAACACCGAGTTGTTCATTCAAGTTTATGAGCAGTTGAAGGAAGCCGGAATTAACCGAAACACCGAGCAGATAAAAAACTGCTGGAAAAGTTTGAAGAGCGCCTATTTTAAAGCTAAAAATCACAACGGCAAAAGCAGTTCTGGCCCTACGAGTTTTCAGTTTTACGGTTTGATGGATGACTTGTTGGGAGATCGACCGTTGTCTAATGTGCCTTGCAATGCCATGGATATTGGGTTTGAGGAGGATAGATTCAGCACACCTGTGGACCAAAGCCCTCGTGCTACAGAAGATAGCATTACTGGTAAGTTTGCAAAATTTACATTACTTACACTTCTTAATTCAATACTATTACTTGTTTCTGAGAAAAAAACAAAATTGAATATTAGACTTGTGATTGTTTTTGTCATTCAGATGAATCCAGCATTGACGTAGCAGAAAACAGCACTGAAAAGATCCCCACAGAGAGAGGAAACAGTTCTCATCTGACAAGAGACAGTTCTCATCTGTTTACAGAGACTACCAAGAGTAAGTTATCTATTAAGAGACAAGAAAAAAGTCTAACTTCTTTGAGGAGTTTGGTGAAGATAGTAGCACTTTAGAATGGTTTCTTTTGCTTAGATGTCACAAGTGCTTATTTGTTAAACTGTTAAATGAGACTGTTGTTATTGTAACTTTTTTTTTGGTTTGCCTTAATTATTATTGATTTGTTTTTTATCTGGGTGAAATGCTAATTATTTTTGCTTTATTCAATTTGTGGAAACAGTTATTCTGTTGTCGATATTTCAAACTCATTATTTGTAACTTTGTAGGAAAAAGACCCAACTCATCTGGCTATGCAAAAACTCTGAGCATTTGGTCAGCTGAACAAGCTTTTTTGGAAAGGATGCAAGAGTCCCAAAACAGGTGGCTTTTAGAACAGCAGGAAAGACGTATGCAAAGTGAAGAGCGTCTCCTCTCACGATTCATAGAAGAGAGTTCCCGGTCAAATAGCGACTCATTGGCCACCTTTTGGATGGTCTAAGGGCCATCGTCCCTCCACCTCCCCCACCTCCAATGCCATCATCTTCTCAGCGTCGCTTACTGCAGCTACAGTGGGTCTGCTAACTTTGCCCAGCACAACCAAAACTACAGTGAAAAGTACAGCTCTGACTATACCCTCCAAGATCTGAGCTAAATATGCTTCAGATGTTAATGAAACAATTAACATATTCAGTTGTTCATTGAAGATGTTCACAATCTTAAATTTTGTTCTGCTAATTGTAAGTATTCTAAAATGTTTTATGTTTAGCATAATTCAGGGAAATTGTGATTTCAGGTCAGAACTTTTTACTTAAACTTCCTATGTAAGGGGCAGTGTGTTTGCCAACCTTTTAATGTTTTTTTACAGAATAGAGAAGTTCCGTAGACTTTATTTTTGCACAAGGTTTATTTGCACAGCACAAGAAATTAAGTGCCAACTTTTGTTCTCAGTATTCTAAAAGAATAACTCAGGAAAAAAATGCTGTTAAGTCAGAACACTTGTTTAGTTCAATTTCCAATGTTTTATAAAAGGCAGTGTATTTGCAAAATTGTTACACTTTAAATGTCCAAGAAAATAGTAGCTTTCTAGAGCCTTTCTTTGCACAGTACTAGCAGTCAAGTGCCAACAAGTGACTCTGTTATATTTGTTACAAGAATGGGTGTAATGAACATTCAGTTACTTTAATGTCTTTTTTTAAAAAATGCTATATTTTCCTAGTGCTATACAATATACATGCCTAAATAATATAAACAATACTTCAAACGGTCTTTGTGAAAAACAATTTAAAAAAAACCATCAACATTAAACATTTTTTGTTAAACTGCACTCAAGAAACGACTAATGTAGGCGCCCTGTGCGTAATGGGAAATTTTTGGCCATATATGTTCTCAACACCTCCCTTATGCTGCTCCCACCACTACTGCACTGAAGATTAACTGGCTGGTTGGGTTGAGGGAAACAATTCGTCTGATCACAAGCCTGTTCTAACCAGCTGCTGTTGGCATGATCTAGTTCCTTCTGACAGAAGTTATGGAGTGCACAGCAGGTGGCAATCATGGTCGGCGCAAAAGTGAAATGAAAGTCACTTCTTTTTAGAAGAACCCTCCACCTTGACTTTAGCAATCCAAAGGTCATCTCTACTCCCACCCTGACTGAGCTGAGCTAGGTGTTAAAGGACTCCTGCTCAGGAGTCAGGCGAGGTGAGCTTGAGTATCCCTTAATCAGCCAGTCAAGAAGTGGGTAGGCAGGGTCTCCAACAATTAGGAGGTTGGTGTCTTTTCCATTAATAGTCTTCACACTCTGTTGAAGAAAAGGAAAATTCAATTATTTTTGGTTCAATTTTTAGCTTGCAAGCACATTTTGACACCTACAATTTGTTTTTGAAATGCATGCAATAATGCACACATTGCAGGTATTTTCCCCTCAACCAAAAAAAAATAAAAAAATACTTACCTTGGGCAACAGATGAGCCCTTTGGAAGAGGTCTGACTGGCGTAGGGCATTTGCATCATGTGCACCGCCTGGCATTTTACAGCTGATGTGCCAAAAACTGGATGGGACTATGAAACTATGAAAAAAAAATACAGTATATTTGCATATGGTTTCTTGCCAACACTAGTGATACATACCTGCCAACTTTTAAAAACTGAAAAGCCTAGTAGCTAGCCGGGGTCCAGGGGCCGCAGGCCCCGATAGGTCCAGGACAAAGTCCTGGTGGGGGGTTCAGGGGGGCAAAGCCCCCCGACGGCAAACAAATATTAGCATTAAATCAAGTTAAAATGTGGCTAACAACCTCATATTTCTTCAACAATCGCGTTTCTATTTTCCTTAAATTGTCAATTGTCAGGGCTGCACGGTGGCGCAGTGGTTTAGCACTGCGGCAGCACAGTTTTACCCTCGGCCGGGGGACCGCGGGGATCATGAGATCGTGGGTTCGATCCCAGCTCCCGACCAACAGTGAGCTGTGTGGAGTTTGCATGTTCTCCCCATGTTGCGCGGGTTTACTCCGGGATTTCTCCGGTTTCCTCCCGCACACCAAAAAACATGTAGGTTTAGGGCGCTCGCGCACGCAGCGACCAGCAGCCGGTGGCTTGTCACCAGCCTGCAAACCAAGTCTACCTACGGGTACAAATAAGATAAGATAAGCCTTTATTAGTCCCACAACGGGGAAATTCCAGGATTGCAACAGCACAGGGATAGCAACACTCAGAGCAACAATCAGAAGGCAAGAAAAAAACAAGCAAGCAAGAGCAGCTAATATACATATGTACGTATTACTATAAAATATATATATATACACACACACACACAGACACACAGTGCAGAGCATTGTAGCTGGATGGAATAAATATATGAATATATGAACACACAGTGCAGAGCATTGTAGCTAGATGGAATAAATATGTAAATATATAAACACCCACAGTACGGAGCATTGCAGCTAGGTGGAATAAATATGCAAGTATATAAACACACACAGTGCGGAGCAATGTAGCTAGATGGAATAATATGTAGATATATAAATATATAAACACACCCAGTGCTGAGCATTGTAGCTAGATGGAATAAATATGTAAATATATAAACACACACAGTGCAGAGCATTGTTGCTAGATGGAATGAAACAGCATAACCGTCTACTTAGTTATCCTACATGGTATGATTATGTGCCCATACATATTCTCACCCTCCATAGCGACCGGTATGTTCCTAGTTGTATGCCGGAGGGGACCATTGTGTAAGTCTATTGCATCTTTTGCATTCAAAAAACTATTAGTTTGTTACGTCTTTTTGCTATCTCTGCGAGCAGCCCTGCTTAGGTTGTACAGTCTGACAGCCGTTGGTAGGAAGGACCTACGAAACCTCTCGGTTGTGCACCTGGGATGATGTAGTCTGCTGCTAAATGAGCTCCTCAGTGCATTCAGTATGTCCTGCATAGGGTGGAACTCGGACTCCAGCAGAGATGACAGTTTAGCCACCGTCCTTCTCTCTCCTATCTCCTCCATCGGATCAAGGCGCTGCCCCAGGACAGAGCTAGCTTTCTTAATCAGTTTGTTCAGTCTCTTCCTATCGGCTGCAGTAATGCCACTGCCCCAGCAGACCACTCCAAAAGTGATGGCTGATGCCACCACCGTGTCATAGAATGACTTCAGCAGCGCCCCTTGTACACCAAAAGACCTGAGTCTCCTCAGCAGGAACAGCCTGCGCTGTCCCTTCTTGTAGAGTGCATCAGTATTGTGTGACCAGTCTAGTTTATTGTTCAGATGAATACCCAGGTACTTATAGGATGTCACCATCTCGATGTCTGTTCCCTGTATATTTACTGGTACTGTGAGGGGCTGCCCATGCCTGCGGCAGTCCACCACCAGCTCCTTAGTTTTCCTCGCGTTGATCTGGAGGCAGTTCCGATGGCACCAGTCCACGAAGTCCTGGATAAGCCCTCTGTACTCAGCTTCATCTCCATTGGAGATGAGGCCAACGATCGCAGAGTCATCAGAGAACTTCTGTAGATGGCAGTGTGTTGTGTTGTGTGAGAAGTCCGCAGTATAAAGAGTGAACAGGAAGGGAGCCAGCACCGTTCCCTGGGGGGCCCCCGTGCTACTGATGATCGTGTCGGACACACAGTCCCGGGTTCTCACAAACTGAGGCCGGTTCGTGAGGTAGTCCAGGATCCATGATGACAGGTGCTGGTCCACCCCTGCGCGCAGCAGCTTGTCCTTCAGGATCATCGGTTGGATGGTGTTGAAAGCACTGGAGAAGTCAAAGAACATGATCCTCACCATATTCATGATCCAAATAAGTAACAAAAAAAAAAAAAAATGCAGATATGCTGATGGAAAAGATCAAGGGCAAACTCTATGGTAACTCTCAAGCATTGTTGTTTTCCATGGTGCACCTCTTAGCTTTCTTCAGTTGGTCTTTTGAATGGGACACACTGTGGCACTTGTTACCCGAAGCTGTCATCATCATTTTCCTGGTCATGAGGTTGCCCAGAACTTTAGTTGACAAACCGGACCTGAACTCAGTTTTGTTCTTGTTCACATGGCTGAATATGCGCTCATAGCCCGCAATAATAATTCCTGGAAATGCTTTGGAGTATTCCTCACGAAAAGGCTTGCCATGTGTGTGGATATGGATTATCTTAGTCTCTTAATTTTCTTAATCAGTGTTCATCTATATTTATTTAAGTCAGTAATCTCTCTGATTATTATACTCTTTGCTTCCTCAGGTGTTCCATTTAGTTTGATCCAAACTCTACAATTTCTTGTCCATGTTGCCTGTATCTTATTTTGTCTTTTCAGCATCCGTGCTTGCTGTGCTATTTCAGCATTAGTTTTTGTTAGATGTTCATTTAGGTAAACTTCTGTTCCCTGTAGCTTTCTGGCCTGCCTCAGTATGTCATTCTTTACCCAGGGATGTGATTTGGGGTTGGGGAAATTATCTGAAAATTTAGCAGGAGGTCTTGGGGGCACAGTCCCCCAGCGGGGTCCGGGGCAGAGCCCCGGTGGGGGGGGGGGGGGCAAGGGGGGCGAAGCCCCCCGAAGCTCCTGGGTTTTTATGATTTTTAAGTACCAGAACTGTGCTTAAATGACATAAAACAAACAGCTGAATGCCACTTATTACTGTATAATATTGACTTGTGTTCCAAGAAGATAAAATCTCTGAATGTGGTTCAGAGATTTTTTGATCTCTTCCATTTCCTCCTTCTTTGGTGGCATTTTTACTGACCTGTTGATAGTAAAACAATCTCTGCTGGTAACGCCGATATCTGATCCGACCGACCTCGAATCCAGCTGGGCCTCAGCTAGCCCCCTCCGCTGCTAGTCCCTGTGCTTACCGCCGCTGCAATTGAGCTCCTGTCCAGCTGGGGTACTGGCAGCTCCTCCACCGAGTCCCGCCGCCCACCGCCGCTGTAGCTGAGCTCCGATCCTGCTCCTGTCCAGCTGGGGTCCCGGTAGATCCTCCGCTGAGCCCTGCCACCTACCGCCGTCTTCCTCAGTAGATCCTCCGCCGAGCCCTGCCGCTGTAGCTGGGCTCCGATCCTGGCTCTTATCCAGCTGGGGCCCCCGCTGCTCCTCCACTGGTCCCCGTCTCCTACCACCGCTGTACTTGAACTCCGATCCGGCTCCCATCCAACTGTTGCCTCGGTTGGTTCATCCGGCGAGCCCCAATCACCGGGGACGGAGTCGCTTCTTTGTATCGGTGTTAGGTGCTACGACTAGCTATGGCATTAGCGATAGCGTTAGCTTAGCAAACGCTTCAGGTAAATTTAGATACGATTCCTAGCGATCTCGTGTTTGGAAATGCTTTTGTGTTTTTTTTACAATTTAAAATTTTTGACTGAATTTTTAGTGAAAAAGCGTAATTTTGATTAATAAAGCCGTAATCCGGAATGGGGTCTTGAAAACCGTAACCATTACAGCAAAACCGGAGTAGTTGGCAGGTATGGTGATATTTTGATTTTATGTTGAAATTCAATGTTACTTTACCAGAATTTGTCATCAACAACAGCCTGTAGTTTGTAGGATGGCCATCCTTTACGGTTAACAAAGTCCTTATAGCCATCTGAGGGAGGAAGGATGGGAATGTGCATTCCATCAATGAGCCCCATAATCTGAGGGATATGATGTGATGCCTCAAAATTTCTGGCAATCTCCCCTGCCTCCTCATCAGTTGGCGCACGGATCAGTTGTTTAATTGACCCCTGTACCATGCTTTTACAAAACATATAAACAAGTGTTTTGACGCTGCTCTTGCTAATTCCAAATTGGTTTTCCACAACTCGATATTCCACACAACTGCCCAGTTTGTACAGTACGACTGCGATACGCATGATGAGTGGAACAGGAGCTCTCACGGTAACATCTTCTGGGACCATATGACTCTCCATTAACGTGCAAAGTTTCATGAATGACGGTCGTGTCATGCGAAAATTTTGCTTCCACTCTTGATCAGTAAACTCCCAGAGAACAATCCTCTCCCACCAGTATTTACTTCTCACCTTCATCCAGCGACTCCTTGTCCATGGAGGAGGAAGGGGGGTTAGATTTAATGCGGTGAAACGAGTATCGTCCTGCTGTCTCCCACTGTTCGTCATATTCAGCAGTATGTACTGCTGGGCTTGTAGCTTCATGATAGAGACCAGCAGAAGCAAAAGTACAGTTTGACGAACACAAAACGGGTCCATTTTAAAAAGAGAGACACAAAGCAGGCTTTTTTATTTAATGCAGAAGTTGCTTCTTCTTCTCCTATTTCCAAAATGGCAGACAATTCTGCGCATGTCAAAATGATTTAAGTCCGTTCAAACGTGTGACACATGGAAACACACGTCCTAATCGGATCAACTTTTTCAGGATCCATGTAAACAGTGAAGTTCTAATCTGAGTTGTAATCAGATTGAAGAAATTTTGTCCATGTAACTGTGGCCAATGATGGGCAGCTCGGTGGTGTAGTGGTTAGCACTGTGGCTGCACAGCAAAAAGGTCATAGTTTCCACCATTCTGTGTGAAGTTTGCATGTTTTCCCCATGCCTGCGTGCGTTTTTCTCCGGGTACTCCCGTTTCCTCCCACAGTCCAAAAACATGCACGTTAGATTAACTGGCATCAACTGGGGGATTCTAAATTGTCCTTAGGTATGATTGTGAGAGTGAATGGTTGTCTGCCTCTCTGTGTTGGCCCTGCAATGGACTGGCAAGCTGTCCAGGGTGTACCCCCCTCTCGCCCAAAGAAACTGGGATAGGCTCCAGCCCCCTCACAACCTGAAGAGGATTAAGTGGTTGAAGATGAATGAATGAATGAATGAATGAATGATCCAAAAGACTTTGGGAAAATATTCTGTAGACTGACAAGACAAAAGTTGATCTTTTTGGAAGGCGTGCGTCCCATTACATCTGGTGTAAAACTAACACAGTATCTCATAAAAGGAACATCATACATGGTGGTGGTAGTGTGGTGGTTTGGGGCTGCTTTGCTGCTTCAGGACCTGGACGAATTGCTGTAATGGATGGAAGATAAATCTACATCTTTGGCACTGATCGAACTTATAGAAGAAATTACTAGTTGTATAGATAAAAAAAATGTTGCTGTAGGAGTATTCATAGATTTAAAGAAAGCTTTTGACACCATTGACCACAGAATACTACTAAGGAAACTGGAAAGGTATGGGATAAGAGGGGTTGGACTGAGTTGGGTGGAAAGTTATTTAAGTAACAGACAACAATTTGTACAAATTGGAGAGCACAAATCACCCTTCATGGACATCACTTGTGGTGTGCCCCAGGGGTCAGTTTTGGAACCCAAACTCTTTATTTTATATATAAATGACATATGCCAAGTATCAAAAATTCTGAAATTTATTTTGTTTGCGGATGACACAAATATTCTCTGCACTGGTGAGAATTTGCAGCAGGTTTTAGAGGTGGTCACAACTGAAATGAAAAAATTAACGCAGTGGTTCAACAAAAATAAATTATCTCTAAATCTAAAAAAAACAAAGATTATGTTGTTTGGAAATTATAAAATAAATCATGAAATAATGGTAACGATAGATGATACCAGAATAGAAACAGTACAGGAAAATAAGTTCCTGGGGGTGACGCTTGACAATAAAATCTGCTGGAAACCTCACATCAGTCACATCCGGGCCAAATTAGCAAAATGTATAGGCATACTGGGGAAGACAAGACACTTCTTGGACTATAAATCATTGGTCTTATTGTACAATTCACTGTTTTTACCTTATCTTAACTACTGTGTAGAAGTCTGGGGAAACACCTACAAAACCAACCTACAGTCAATATGCACATTACAAAAAAGAGCTATAAGGATAATAAACAATGCAGGATATAGAGACCATACCAATTCGTTGTTCTTAAAGTCACATGTCATAAAGTTCATCGATTTAGTTAAATTTAAGACAGCACAAGTAATGTACAGGGCAATTAATAATCAACTACCAACTAATATACAAAAAATATTTAAAAAAAGAGACAATGATCATAATTTGAGGGGAGACTTAAACTTTACAAAACCCAAGATACGTACAACCAAGAAAAGTATGTGCATATCTGTCTGTGGGGTGGATTTGTGGAACAGTCTAGAGCCGGAACTGAAACTATGTACAAACAGAAATCAATTCAAAAAGAGGTATAAGCATCATTTGCTGAAAGGGTATATGTTAGAAGGGTAGTAGTTATATGTACGATTCATTATGTTCACTCTGGGATATTATGGGACACTATGGAATGGTGGGTGGGACAGCACTGTGTATATCTGTGTTGTTTGAGGCTGGTTTTGTTGTATGGACATCATTGTATGTTAGAATGGATGGGTGTTAATGTTGATTTGTAAAAAATACAGTAAATTGTTTACTTGGGGTCTTAAAGGTGGTAATTTGTATAAAATTCACATGGGTGTATCTATGGAAAAGAGGAGATGGAATTAATAAGTGTTCACTTCTTCCTTCTCCCTTTCGAACAGTGTATAATGTTACTTTATTGCATTTGCCATTTGCTTGTATTTGTTATATTTTTGTGTTCGAAATAAACTATCTATCTAACCATGAATTCTCCTCTCTACCAGAAAATCCTGAAGGAGACTGTCTGGCCATCAGTTCTTGACCTCAAGCTCAAGGCCTCCAGTGTGGCTGAATTAAAACAATTCTGCAAAGAACAGTGGGCCAAAATTCCTCAACAACGATGTAAAAGACTCGTTGCCAGTTATCACAAATGCTTGATTGCAGTTGTTGCCGCCAAGCGTGGTACAACCAGCTATTAGGTTTAGGGGGCAATTACTTTTTCCACATAGGGCCAGGTAGGCTTGGATAGATCTTTTTCCTTAATAAATGAAATAATCATTTAAAAACTGCATTTTGTATTTACCTGGGTTTTCTTTGTCTAATATTAAAATGTGTCTGATGATCTGAAACATTTAAGGGTGACAAATGTGCAGTCAGGAAGCAAATACTTTTTCACAGCACTGTACCCATTTCATGGGTGGCAAACCAGTAAAAAAAAAAAAAAAAAAAGGTGAAGCTCGAGTATGTTTGTCAGAAATATGATGATGTGATACTGCAGATTTTGGTGCAGACAAAATGAATCATAATTAGAATGAGAAAATGAAATTGATTTTTAAAAAGTAAAATAAAAAATATTTCAACTATTTCCCTACTAATGGTAGAACATTCATTCATTCATTCATCTTCTTCTGCTTAATCCTTTTCGGGTCACGGGGGGGCTGGAGCCTATCCCAGCATCTTTGGGCGAGAGGCAGTGATTTAAAAAAAATAACTAGAAAAGCACTCATAGAGTGCATACCTCCGCCAAGCCTCCTTCGGTTTCTCATGGATCACCTCCAGAATGTAATGGGTTTGTGTGTAGGTCTATAGCCACTTGTGGTGAAAATTGCATCAGTTTTGGAGTATTGTTGCTAACACACTGTGAGAAGATAAGAGCCTTGGCTGAAGTATGCATTCTCAGATCCTCACCAAAATATAATGGGTTCCTCTCTAGCCCAAGAACCACCTCTGGTGAAAATTTCATCCAAATCCATGCAGTAGTTTTTGTGTAATCCTGCTGCACAAATACAAACAAAGCCCTTGGTGGAGGTATGCACTCTCAGATCATCACCAAAATCTAATCATCTGTTCCCCGTGCCATTACACGCCTTTCCTGAAAATTTCATCAAAATCCGTTCATAACTTTTTGAGTTATGTTGGTAACAGACAGACAAACAGACAAATGCCGGTAAAAACATTACCTCCTTGGCGGAGGTAATTATACAAAATGAATGATGAAAATTATCACATTAACTTATTTTCATGGGAATTAGAAGTGTAAATTTAGACCAATCAGTATTCACCCCTCTCTGAGTTATGTTTACAGTATATGCTCCCACACATTTTTGCCTACAAGCTTAATTCTTTAATTGTTATAAGCAGAGCAGTCCCAGTGTATCAGTGAGTCTTCCTCTAGAACATAACCATATTAGATGGAGGCATCATTATTATACCCACCTGCAGAGGACTAAAGTACTTATAAATCAGGGCAAGCACAACTCAAGTCCACTTTGGTGACATCATGGCTAACAGTTTCCTAAAAGAGCTACTACTTCCCCGATGATACGTTTCAGACAGATGTTGCAGTCTAAAGTTTTTCCAAAAAGTTGGAGATTTTGTAGATGGTCAGTAGACATCAGGAACTCTGTGACTGGCCTGGCTTGGAGAATTTGCTCTGCAGGAAGACCCTGGGAACACAAAGTCCCTCCTTTTTGTTGACCGTCTCTCTCAGAACGTAATCATTAGCAACACACTTGAAACCCACGTCCTCAAACAGCTCAGCCAGGAACTCTGGAAGAACAGAAAGATTTGAGAAACTTTGCACTGTTTGCTGATTTGTCAGGAAATGGCAAGAAAAAAAATAGAGCCAGCCAACAGATGACAACACTTAACAATGAGCCTTCAATCTACCACAATGCTACTTTCAGTTTAAACAACTGTGCTAAGGAGGTGCTCCTGGTACATTAGCGTGTCTGAATCTAGGGTCACAATGACGTCACTTTTGTGTTGGCTACTTTCCAGAGAAATTGCAGTCTGCTCTAGCCAGGTTAGCTAATGCAATTAGCATTACATTCATTCAGCTACAACAGCTGAAAATAACCCAGTACTGGGTAAAGTGCCTATAAAAACTCCCCTGCAAGGTTCAGAGATAGAACTTGGGCAGTATAATGTATGTAGGGCTGACTACACAAGACATATATAAAACACAAGCTGCCTGACTTAATGAGCTGAAGTCCAACTCAGCAAGCTGTTCTAGTGAAAGGTCCGGTGAGAGGACTCAGAAATACCGACCTGTGACAAACCCAGGAACGTGACTTAAATCTACAGTATGGCTTCAGCATGGTTATAGGTTGGAGGTTCAGTGGGAAATTATTAACAGAAACTTTAAAAAAAAAATTAACTAGTTACTGCAGTTGGGAAAAAAGGAGAATAATATGAGTACTATTACAGACCTACACCACATATTAGCCTATAGTTTTAAGCATCTACTCACTTAAGAATTTGCCAATGACACAAACATTTTATCTAAGTCATTTACTGACCTTTGGAGAAAAAGTAAGACCTGGTCCCATCTTGGCGGACGTAAAAATTTTCTCCGAGCTTACTTCCAGATTTGAATCGGAGCATGGCGTGGTCATGCAGACCATAGTCCCTGAACAAGACAATTCCTCCGGGCTTTAGCACCTTAAAGTCACAATTATAGTATATTATAATTTTGGAATCCACATACATGGGGTGACAAAGCATAATGGCAAGATAAACATCAGGTTCATGCTCATATTATAACTCTTTACAAAATTTGTGTGTATACTGGAAAGAAATAATTAATTTCAACACTGAGATGCTGGGATTTGAGCATCCTACATGGATTATTTTCCACCTAGCCATCTCTGCTCTCACCCTGCTGATGTTCTCCAAAACCAGCCTCATCTTCTCAGGATGAACAGCTGACAGGACGAAGATGAGAGTGACGACATCCACGCTGCCTTCTGGCACATTTTCCCTCAAGTCATCTTTAGTTAAATCACACTGGAAGGCACAGCAGCGCTCAGGACAGTACAGAGAGTTTTGCTGTCAAAACAAATGGAATCAAGGACATTTATTCATATCCATTAACTGCTTCTTTGAATTAATGTTCTTAGGTGTTTCAGTATTTCCCTTTTGTCACATTCTTGTAGCTTTGGGATCAAGTGGGCAGGTAATTACAGCAAATATTCAAAATTATTCTATTTTATTTTCTTTCCCAAACCACACTCTTGGGAGAGAGAATATGACATTATCACTTTCAGCTGTCAGGCAAAAATCAGTGTTTCTGAGTGATTGTTAAAGCAACGTGTTCATTGAAAACAATCCAGAGATCCCAAGAGACATCTTACTTTGACAAACTCGACAGCTCGAGGAGAGAAGTCGCAGGCGTAAACAAAGATGCTGACGTCATCCTCCAACAGAGGGAAGATGCAGTTTCCAACGCCACAGCCGGCCTCCAGCAGCACCAGCCTCTGGGTCTCAAACTGCAACGCAAGCCAGAACTTAAATTATGTTTGATAAATAATCTATGAATAATCACTGAGTTCCACAAGTTATTTTTTAAGTTAGAAATACAAGGAATTACGACAACAATGCTTGTTAACAGACTGACTCTGAGAGGCTGTAAAATGTCCCACATTTTGTTATTTAAAAAAAAATTACTGGATGAAATTAAGATTTGCACATAAAAACAAGTGTAAAATTATAGACAAGTACAAAATATATTTCTAAAATTACAATTTGGCCTAACCACTCCGCCACCGCGCTGCCCCTTTTTTTCATATTGTCCTTCTTGCATTCTTTGTCGATATGTTAGTTTTTCCATTAAACGTATATCTTCAACAATGTCAGTCCATTGCTCTTGGTCAGGAAGAACTTCTGATTGCCATTTTCTTGTGATTGTTTTTTTACATGCAATCAACATGATTTTAACTAAATATCTGTCCTCAGGCCGGTTATGGCTGCCACGTAGGACGGACGTGTCTCGCTCTGCTCTGCTCCTGGAGAAAAAAATCGGCAAATAACTCTCTCATTTGGGACAGAACGTATCCCAGCATTTGAGCGAGGATATGTCGGCGAAGCCTAAGGCTGGAAAACCAGGAAAAGGAAAAAGCGAGCCGCCGAAACAGTCCAAATTAACGGACTTTCAGGTCTGTGACGCAGCAAACAAGGCTCCATATATGGCGGAGGAGGCGGGCGGCGGTGCGATTTCTGCGGGGAATGGCGCAGATGCGCTGATGGCTGCCATGAGTTCAATGAGAGCGGACTTTTCCTCTAGATTTGATGGGATTATGACAGCGTTGGAAGGAATAAGAAAGGAATTGGGTGACTGTGTAGAACGAACGGCACAGATGGAGCTCCGTCTCGCTAGTGCTGAAGATGACGTCACCCGTCTTCAATTAAAGGTGCGCACTTTGGAAAAAAAAAATAAATCTCTGGAAGATAATATTTTGGATTTGGAATCTCGGTCGAGACAGAATAATTTGAGGCTGGTGGGTCTTCCAGAGGAATCAGAAGGTCGGGACGTATGTTCCTTTCTGGAAAAGTGGATTCCGGAGGTGCTGGGCAGCGAGGAGTTGCAATCAGCAGTGGTTCTGGAAAAAGCACATCGTATTGGCCCACGGAGAGACAAGGGACCGCCGAGGACCTTAATTATGAAGTTTCTTAGCAACAGAGACAGGATGAAGATCTTCAACGCTGCACGTGCTAAAGGAGAGATTAAACACCAGGACCAGCAGGTGCGGTTCTACCCAGATTTGGCCACAGGAATCCAACAATTGAGGAAGCAGTTTGATCCCGTACGTAAGGAGCTGCGCAACCTTGGGATTCGTCATGGTGTAATCTATCCTGCGAGACTGCTGACCACGTATGAGGGCAGAACCCACATCTTCAAGATCCCAGAGGAGGCGCAGGAGTTCATCAAGAAGATCAAAGAAGAAGAAGAGACTGGTGGGAGCTAAGCATGAACAAAATATAAGGTAGAATAATTAAGCATTTGCACAGGCATCTGACTGACTTGAAGTAAATAGTAAGTTTACAAAATATAGATTGTATTATATATTAAAAAAAAAAACAAAAACAAAACAAACAAAAAAAAAAACTATGATGTACAAAGTTGTTAAAAATCTTGGAGTTAAGTTGGAAAACTACAGAGGAGAGTTAATGTTACGTCATTAAAAGTAGTAGAGTTAGGGTGATTGGGAGGATGAAGAAGGAGTGGCTTAGGCTGTTCCCCGTGGGTGTGGAACGGTCGATGGCTATATCGGGAGACAGAATTTTTCTTTTGATTTTGGGGGGTTTGCCACAAGTGTGGGAAGGGGAAATTTGTTTGTGTGTAGTTTGTAGGATGAATGTTCAACCACTCATGTTTTTGCTTCTCTGTATGAGCATGTTTACACTGCAAGGTAATCCTAAACTCTCTATTGATCATGGACCAAAGTGTTAATCTTAATTTAACTTCATGGAATTGCAGAGGTCTACAAAATTTAAAAAAACTTAAACAAGTTATGAATAAAATAAAGGACATGGGTTCAAGAATTGTGTTTTTACAAGAAACTCATCTGATAGAGGAGGATGTTAAAAGAATTAGGAGTAGATGGCAGGGAAGTGTATTCACCTCTTCATTTTCATCCCGAGCCAGGGGAGTTATGACTCTCATACATAAATCAGTTCCTTTTCAAGTGAAAAATGTAATTGGAGACAAATTTGGAAGATATGTAATCATTCAAGGTTCTTTGCTATTAGAAAATATAAATCTTGTGAACTTATATGGTCCCAATATAGATGATCAGAAGTTCTTTGCTAATTTATTTCTCATCTTATCATCACTTACAGGGCAACATATAATAGCAGGGGATTTTAATTGTACATTGAATCCAGGTGTGGATAGATCAACAGGACTGGATTGTACGCACATTGGATGTAGGATGACTATTAATCATTTTATGAAAGAATTGAGATTGTTAGATATATGGAGAGAAATGAAACCACAAGTTAAAGCCTATTCTTGTTATTCCAGTACCTACAAGACATTCTCACGTATTGATTATTTTTTGATTTCCACAGAATTAAGGTCCAAGATTCAAAACTGCTTTTATGATAACATCGTGATCTCTGATCATGCACCCTGTTGTCTAATATATGTAGATAAAAAATTGACAAAGGAATCAGGTAGATGGCAATTTCAGCATAAATGGCTTCAGGATGAGGAATTTGTCAAGTATATAGAAAAACAGATAGACGAGTTCTTTGACATCAATACTACACAAACATCAGCATGTGTAAAGTGGGAGGCTTTCAAAGCTTTTATTAGGGGACATATTATTAGTTATACAGGATCAAAATCTAAGAAGACTCGAGAGGAGAGAGCTAAATTGGAACATAAAATAAAAAATCTTCAGGAAAAAGTGTATGCAGGAAGTGACCCAAGGTTGGAGAATGAATTACTGATTTTGAGAGCTGAATACGACAAAAAATCAGCGAATAGAGCTGCCTCGAGTCTTCTAAGATTGAAACAATCTTTTTATGAACAAGGTGAAAAATCAGGAAAATTATTAGCATGGCAGATTAAACAATTGGAAATTAAAACACCAATTACCAGTATTATAAGTAATGGACAGGTAGTTATAGATCCTTTAGAAATTAATAGAGCCTTTAGAGATTACTATGAAAAATTATATGATACCAAAAATGAACCTGATTTAACAAAACTAAATGGGTTTTTGAACGAACTATCTATACCGTGTATTCCAAATGAAAACAGGGAGATATTGGAGTCTAAAATTAGTCAAGAAGAAGTTGGGCTAGCCATTGATAATATGAAATCAGGAAAAAGTGCAGGACCAGATGGTCTTCCAGTTGACCTTTATAAAAAATTTAAGAATAAATTAATAAAACCTTTTTTGGAAATGGTTTTAGAAGCATTTCAAAATAATAATTTACCATCATACATAAATAATGCCTTAATTATACTGCTGCCAAAACCAGGTAAGCCCTCTAATAAATGTGAAAATATGAGACCAATAAGCCTATTAAACGCCGACCTTAAGATAATCTGTAAAATTTTAGCAAGACGAATACAAGAAATTTTACCAAATATTATTAATCGAGATCAGAATGGCTTTATAAAGGGTAGACAAGGCTTCCATAATGTAAGAAGACTATTTAATATTATTTATTTTAATAAAGAAGCACCGGATACAGCTCTCCTATCATTGGACGCCGAAAAGGCCTTTGATAGAGTTGAATGGCCCTTTCTTTTTGAAGTCCTACAAAGGTTTGGACTTGGAAATAATTTCATAAAATGGGTTCAAATAATATACAATAATGCTACAGCAGAAATCCTAACAAATAACAATATTTCAAAACCAATAAAAATCAATAGAGGATGTCGACAAGGCTGTCCACTTTCACCTTTACTGTTTACTATGGCAATTGAACCTTTAGCGATAGCGATACGTTTACATTCACAAATATATGGAATTAAAGTTGGACCAACAGAACATAAAATCTCCCTGTACGCCGATGATATAATTTTGTTTATGTCGAATCTAAAAAAATCAATTCCAACCTTGTTGAATTTAATAAAGAATTTTGGGGAAATATCAGGATATAAAATAAATAAAACTAAATCTTCAATATTAATGCTAAATGAGACCCAGAGAAATTACCCAGCCCCTGAGGTAAATCAATTCAATGTTGTAAATCAGTTTAAATATTTAGGAATCCAAATTATGCCTAAGCTAGAATCAGTCGCCAGTGTCAACTATGAAGCCTTAATGTCAGATATCAGTGAGTTAACTCAGAGATGGATGTCACTACCAATGTCGATGATCGGGAGAATCAATATACTTAAAAGTAATATTTTACCTAAAATACTTTATTTATTTCAATACATTCCCTTATCACCACCTTTAGATCTATTCTCAAGAATAAAAAAAAAGTTAGTGGAATTTATATGGAACAACAGGAGGGCTAGATTACGTTTGTCTTTATTATATTTACCATTTGATCGTGGAGGTCTGAAATGTCCAAATTTTATGTTGTATTATTGGTCGGCACAACTGAGGTCTATGACATATTATTTTTCATCAAATGATCTCCCTCACTGGACTGAAATGGAATCATACAATTTACCTTTACCTCTTCCCATATTCATATACTCAGATTCGGCAAAAAAATTACAAAAACAAGTTAAAAATCCATTTGTAAAGCATATGATCAAAATATGGTGTGAAGCTAAAAACTATTTAAAAGAACCACAGTCATTGTCACAATTTAGTCCAATATGGGGTAATCAATATTTTAAACCAGGGAGAGCGGACGCTGTATTTAAAGTATGGAATTTAAAAGGGATACAAAAGATTCAGGATTTATATTTGCCAGGTGCAGACAACATAATGTCTTTTGAAGAGCTGAGGATCAAATTTAATCTCAATAGAACACATTTTTTTAAATATCTTCAACTTAGAAACTTTATTCGATCAAATCAAAATAAAGCTCTCACTCGACCTATTTATTCATCCTTGGAAAAAATGATGATGAAAGATAGTAAAAGAAAGGGTATTATTTCAGAGTTTTATAACTCATTGACACTATCTTCAAGTGAAAATTCACTGAAAAGATTAAACTACTGGAAAGAAGATCTGCAAATTGAAATTTCAGAGGAACAATGGGAATTGGCTTGTACAGAAGCTCAAACCAAATCAATAAATGCACGCCTTAAATTGATACATTTCAAATGGTTAATGCGGATGTATGTTACACCGGAGGAGTTAAATAGATATAACAAAAATATACCAGATACATGCACAAAATGCATGGAAAGTAAAGGAACCCTATTTCATTGTTTATGGGAATGTAGATTAATAAGAATGTTTTGGGAAGAGGTGAGGGTAACAATTGAAAAAATAATCTCAAAACAAATCATATTGAATCCTAAACTGTTTTTGTTGGGTCTGTACCCAGAAAAGCATAATTTTAATAAAAGTGAAAGAACATTCATAGACCTCAGTTTGCTTAATGCCAAAAAATGTATTGCACTATTATGGAAAAAGACTCATAGACCAGATGTGACTCAGTGGTTAAGACAGATGTTAACAAACCTTCCATTAGAAAGAATAACATATATACTAAAATCAAAGGAAATTGTGTTTGAGAATATATGGAGACCTTTTATTGATTATGTAAAAAATTTAAACATAACTCTTGAAGAAGAAGGTGAATGATGTGTGTGGACCTTGTAAATTCCAAACTGGTGAACATAATATGTATACTTATGTATTGGATTGTCTAGACTAAACAGAGGAGCATTGTTGAAGACTTGATTTTGTTGGTGGTTGTTGGTGTTTTTAGTGCATTTTTTTTTTTTGTAGTACTTTAGTGTTAGTGTTTGATTGTTTGTATCATGTTTGTTAAAAAAAAAAAAAGGTTCAATAAAGATATTGTGGAAAAAAAAAAATATCTGTCCTCAGCCTGTATTACATTGTCTCTTTTAAGATCACATAAATACATCAAGTTACAGTTCATTGGTATATTATATCCTAATATCCTCTGTATTGTCACATGTATAGATTTCCAGAATGATGAGATTTTGCAGCATTTCCAAAACATATGCGAGTGGTCTGCATTTTGAGCCCCACAGCCCCTCCAGCATAAAGATTGGGTATTTGTATATTTTCTTTGGATCTGTGGTGTAATGAAATAGCGAATCAGGTTTTTCCATCCAAATTCCCTCCATGTCCTTGAACTTGTTGATGTGTGTTGTGTTTTCCATATTTCTTGCCAGTTTTCTTCTGTTATGTTTAAATTTAGTTCTTTCTCCCATTTCTCCTTTATATAGTTACTTGAATGTTTGTTTGCCGTAAGTTTCTGATATATCTTTGAAATAATTCTTATTTTATTTCCTGCATACGAGCTTAAAATGAATTGTATAATCTCGCTCACATCTGTGTGGAGGTTATGTCTAATCTTCCTCATATAATAATCTCTCTTCTGCAGATATCTGAAGAATTCAAATTTTTCTAGTTTAAATTTTCTTCTCATGTTTACAAAACTCCCGAAATCTTTTTTCCCATATTGCCCCATGCTGTGATTCCCTTGTTCACCAGATTTTTGTATCCCCTATCTTGCCTTGCCGGTTCAAACTGACTGTCAAATGCTAGAAACTGACAAGTTTAATGGCTTCCTTTATTGTTTATATCATATTTAATACAAATCAGGTTTTGATTATTGATTTTGTTTTCTGGTGCTCTATTGTGGCTTCCTGTGGTAACATATCGTCACTTCCTGTGTTGCTGGCTGTCTGTGTGGCTTGCTCTGTGGTTTGCTCTCCTCGTTCTACTGAGGATTTTGCCTTTAATTGTATTTTAATCACTTTTTTCCTTCTACCGTTAGCTCTCACTTCTGTTTATCAAGCCTCCTGCACCTGTGTGCGCACTCAGTGTCATCTAATCACCCTCTTCAGCCTTCTGTTCACCTTTCATCTGTGTTTTTGTTAGCTTCGGGTTAGCCACCTGCTATGGCTACTAGCTCTCCTTTCCCTCTTCCTCTGGTGTGCTCTCTCTGTCAGATGCTTAGCTACACCTCTGCCTCTTTTAGTGGTAACGGTAAATGTAATAAATGTTGTCTTTTTGAAGCGCTCGAGGCGAGGTTGTCTGATTTGGAATTCCGGCTCCACTGCATTGAAACACCGTCTGTGCCAGTTAATAATGACGGACACCCCTTAGCTGCAGGGGAGCTCCCTAGCATAGGGTGGCCTGCTAGCGGTCCTCCAGTCCTCCTCAGCAGTGAGGAGAGTGGGTGGGTAATGGTGAGAAGGAAGCCTAGTTGCAAGGCCCCAGTTCACCACCAACCTGTTCATGTTTCTAATCGTTTTTCCCCGCTCAGCGACACACCCGCTGAAGAAAAAACTCTGATCATTGGCAACTCTGTAGTCAGAAACGTGAACCTAGAGATTACAGCGGCCATAGTCAAATGCATTCCTGGGGCCAGAGCAGGCGACATTGAGTCAAAGTTGAAAATGCTGGCTAAAAGTAACTGTAAATACTCCACGACTGCTATCCACGCTGGCATTAACAACATCCGACTCCGGCAATCAGAAGTCACAAAACTTAATGTGGAATCGGTGGGTGACTTTGCAAAAACAATGTCTGCCTCTGTAGTATTCTCTGGGCCCCTCCTCAATCTGACCAGTGATGACATGTTTAGCCGCTTGTCATCCTTCAACCACTGGTTGTCTGTGTGGTGTCCTGCAAACAATGTGGGCTACATAGACAATTGGAGCGCATTTTGGGGAAAACCTGGTCTTATTAGACGAGACGGTGTCCATCCTACTTTGGATGATGCGTCTCATTTATCTAACAATCTGGCATCATTTTTATCCAAATTTCCAAAACATTGACAACTCAGAGTTGGGACCAGGAAGCAGAGTCGCAGTCTTACACGCCTCTCTGCAGCTCCTCTTCATCTCCCACCCCTCAACTTAGCCCCTGTCTTCCCTTCAGAGAATTATTGTCTGCTCCCTCCAAAGTAAATAAAAATATGATGTATAAGAATCCCAAAGTGATTAAACAAAAAGTTGGTAAAACTCAAATTAAACATGAAGCCTCTAAATTGAACGATTTGGCCTCTGTTCCTCCTCATAATTTAAAAATTAAATGCAGTTTGTTAAATATTAGGTCTCTAACTCCCAAATCTCTGCGAGTCCATGATCTGTTAATTGATCATCAGATTGATTTAATATCCCTTACAGAGACTTGGTTAGGGCAAGAGGATTATGTTGGTTTAAATGAATCTGTCATGTGGTGACCCTCGCGGATCACCATAAGATGCCAAGAGTCCACCAGTGAGTTTTGCAATGATGGTGATTTATTAACAAGACACAAGACGTAACACAAGACTATGATAGACTGTGACAAAGATACACTAAACATAGAGCATGGGACCGTAAGGCTAACCCCAGCCACTTACGATTTAAGACATCACATGACATGAGCAAGCAAAGCACGAGAATATACACGAACCTGACCAGACCAGAACGATGAATGTCTGACGATTGTTGACTTATGCTCCCGCAACTGGACTGCCGTCAGCGCCTGCCTTATAAGGGCGAACGCTAACGAGCAGTAATGACAGACAGCTGACCGGCCTTGACAGGCGGAAGCCCCACCGAGCGCCTTCACAATAAGAGCCCGGTGAGGCCAGAGTACAACCCACAGCTGCCAAGGCCGGCAGTGAGCTATGCGTGGCTCGAGCGTGGACAGGACCAGCGCTCGGGTCGTAACAGAATCAATTCCCTCTGGTTATTTAAACTATCAAAATTTAAAAAATTAAAATTACCATTCCAAATTACTAGTTAATGTAAAGCAAAAAACACGTTTTAATTCCTTTGAGGGCCTAGTCCTCAGTATTGGGAATTTTAGCAATTTTAGGCTAAACCCAATTTTATTTCCCATAGTTTATCGTCCTCCATCAACCTACTCAGAATTTTTATCCGAATTTGCTGAATTCTTAGCTGATTTAGTGCTGAAATCAGATAGGATAATTATAGTAGGGGACTTTAATATACATGTAGCTGTAGATAGTGATTGCCTTAATATGGCATTTAATTCAGTATTAGACTCAATGGGGTTTTCTCAGAAAATAGGAAATTCTCCCCATTGTCTCCACCATACGTTGGACCTTGTTCTGGCATATGGCATAGAAATAGAAAATCTGGTAGTGTCTCCTCATAACCCTGTACAGTCAGACCATTGTCTGTTAACCTTTGATTTTACTATTTCCGACTATTTGGCTCCTAAAGAAAAATATTATTACAGTAGATATCTCTCAGATGATGTTGTAATCAAATTTATGCAGATTGTTTCCTCTATGCCATGTGTCAACACAACAGAAATAAGCTATGGAGAGGATTTTATGAAGTCAGGACTTTATGAACTTTTTCAATAATAAAATTTCATCTATCAGAGATTAAATCAGTCAGATTCTTCCCACCGTTAACTTAAATACATTAGCTACTACAACTCCTTCAATTGATATCTGTTTGGATGAGTTTACTCCAATTGACCTTTTAGAGTTAGACAAAATAATTTCCTCATCCAAGCCTTCAACTTGTCTTTTAGACCCTATTCCTACCAGGTTATTTAAAGAAGTCTTGTAGGACCTTGGGTGAGTCGGCAGACAGCGTCCCAGTCAGGATGCAGAGAATAAAGAGAGGTGGACAATAGCAAGGAGATCATGGGGAGTTTAGCAGGAAGAAGGAGCTGTGGGGGGTCAAGGGTGAATGTATTGTGATGTGAAATGTCATGCCTTGTGATGTGAAGTGTCGTGGAGATGTGAGACGAGCTGTGGATATAAAAGGAGAAGCTGTGCTTAGCTGTTTATGCTTTTTGTGTATGACTGATGGGAGAGTGTAATAAACATCATCTGCTCGTAACCTTGCCTCCTCATTTCACACTCCCCACAGTCTTCCCATTTATTGGTAGCTTTATTCTTCAAATAATCAATTCTTCATTAACTTTAGGCCATGTACCGCAGGCTTTTAAAACTGCTGTAATTAAACCCTTACTCAAAAAGCCAACGCTGGATCCAGGAGTTTTAGCTAACTATAGACCAATCTCTAATCTCCCTTTCATTTCAAAAATCTTAGAAAGAGTTGTTGTGACATAATTACTTTTTTTTTTTTTTTTGTGCTTATTTTGTACCCGTAGGTAGATTTGTTTTGCAGTCTGGTGACAAGCCACCAGCTGCCGGTCGCTGCATGCGCAAGCGCCCCGTATCCCTAACCTGCATGTTTTTAGCATGTGGGAGGAAACCGGAGAAATCCCGAAGTAAACCCACGCAGCACGGGGAGAACATGCAAACTCCACACAGATCACTGTTGGCCGGGGGCAGGGATCGAACCCACGATCTCATGATCCCCGCGATCCCCCGGCCGAGGGTAAAACTGTGCTGCTGCAGTGCTAACCACTGCGCCACCGTGCAGCCCGCTACTTGACCACTTAAAGAGAAATGGTTTATTTTAAGAGTTTCAATCTGGGTTTAGAATCCATCATAGTACTGAAACAGCCTTAGTGAAGGTCACTAATGACCTCCTTATTGCATCTGATAATGGACTTGTTTCTGTACTTGTCCTTTTAGACCTTAGTGCAGCTTTTGATACTGTCGATCATAATATTCTACTTGATAGATTAGAACACTATGTAGGACTTAATGGAACTTTGTTGCAGTGGTTTAGATCTCATTTATCTGATAGGCTCCAGTTTGTTCATGTCAATAATGAGTTTTCTTTCAACTCAAAGATCAGTCATGGAGTTCCACAGGGATCTGTGCTAGGCCCGACTCTTTTTAGTTTATATATGCTTCCGTTAGGTAACATTATTAGAAAGCACTGTATACATTTTCATTGTTGTGCAGATGACACACAGTTATACCTGTCAATGAAGTCAGATGATAGTAATCAATTAGCCAAGTTAGAAGCCTGTCTTAAGGAAATCAAAGCTTGGATAACTTGTAATTTCCTGCTATTACATTCAGATAAGACTGAAGTCATTCTTGTTGGTCCAAAAAACTTTAGAAATACCTTTCCAAATCAAACTTTTAGTTTGGATGTGGTTACTCTTTCTCTTAATAGCTCTGTGAGGAACCTTGGAGTTATTTTTGATCAAGATCTGTTTTTCAATTCACATATTAAATTCATTTCTAAGACTGCCTTCTATCATTTGCGTAATATTGCCAAGATTAGGAGCATCTTGTCTTAGAGTGATGCTGAGAAACTGATCCACGCTTTTGTTAGCTCTAGATTAGATTACTGTAACTCTTTATTATCAGGTTGTCCTAAAACATCTTTAAAAAGTCTTCAGTTGATCCAAAATGCTGCAGCTGTGGTATATATCACTCATATATTCCATACCTACATTTGTTAGAGCATGTGGAAATGTTTGGGACAGAATATACAAAGGAACTTCACACCTCTGAAAGAACAAAGGAATCTCACCACCGTGTGAAGACTCATGACGTCACAGGACGCCATGGCAACAAACTCGACACCTTTACCCCCTAAAGCGAGAGGGGGAGTTCCCATCACCTCCCAAGACAGGGAGAGGGGATGGCAGGACAACGGGGATTAAGATAACGGGGAGATGTTACCTTTTTCAATGAGTGGCTCTGACGTCAGCTGTTTCAATGAGTGGTGCTATGCGTACTTGTATTTAACCAGCGAGCGAAGCGGAGTTCTGTCTCTTGCCTTCTGCCAAGCTCTGCACCAGATGAGACATGATAGAAGAGTTTGTTCATTAAAGACTTTACTGTTGTGATACAAAACCGCCTCGTTATTTCCAGCTCTTCTACACTGGTGACCTTGACGCGAGTATGGACCGGAGGCGTTCTTCAAGCGACTCATCCGCGGCGAATCTGACTTACGCCAGCGGCAACGCAGACGAGGGAACAAGCAGACAGCTGTTCCCCCCGGCAGAAGGTACCGAGAGAGCTCAACCGAGCTCCAGCACCGCCGTGAGAGCCGAGGCAAGGCACTCTCACCCGGCGGGCACAACAGTGATGGTGTGCACGAACGCCGTCGCTGTCCAGCTGCCAGACTTCTGGCAAGAAGACCCCGCCTCTTGGTTTCTACAGGCTGAAGCCCAGTTCATACTGGCGGGCATCACAGCAGACGATACAAAATTCTACCATATCGTCTCCAAGCTCGACTCCGCCACTTTGAGGTGTGTGCGGAGCTTGATCCGGCGACCACCGGCCCGGGACAAGTATGAGACGCTCAAGGCAACCATCGTGGCGAACTATGTCCCACCAGCGGAGGAAAGAGCCGAGAGGATCCTGGCGATCTACGGCCACAAAGGGGGCAATCCGAAGGCCCTCATGGAGGATTTGCTGCAGCTTAAGGAGGAGGACAACGACAATTTCCTTTTCCAGTTTATTTTCCTCAGCACGCTTCCACCACACATGAGAGGGACACTCACCAATATGAAGTGCGACACCCACCAAGACTTCCGCACACTGGCCAGCGAGGCTTATCGGCTCGTCAACGCCTGCAAGGAGCGGACACCTACAGCAGCATCCGCGGACCTCAAAACTGACGCCCCGAGCCATGGAGAGCCACAACCCACGGTGACAGCGGCGCGGCCCAAGCGTAACAAACAGATCGACGTCTGTTATTATCACCAACACTTCGCCGAGAAAGCCCACAAATGCGTTCCCCCCTGCAAGTTCACGATGTCGGGAAAACGCCCAAGCCGAGGGCTGTTAACGGCAGCGGTTCTCGGCGAGAAAAACAAGCTGTTACACGTGACGGATGGACACACAGGCAAGCAGTTCCTCATCGACACGGGAGCTCAGCTGAGTTTCATCATGCCCTCCCACGCAGATCGAGCCATGGGCACCCGGGGCAATGGAGCAGTGGCAGCCAACGGTTCGGACATCGACACGTTCGGTGAAAAGAGCCTGCACCTCCTCATTCACGGCCGCAGCTACAGATGGACATTTGTTGTAGCGGCGGTGAGTTTTAACTTGTTAGGCGCTGATTTTCTATGTGCACATGGGTTATTAGTTGATCTAGCAAATAGGCGCCTGGTTAATGCACTATCTTTTGCTTCTATTCCATGCTCAGCTCGAGTCTCTCCACCACCTGTGCAGGCCAATGTCACCACGGCAGGAGGTAAGTTTGAGCAACTCCTCACTCAATTTCCAGCACTCACAACCCCCAAATTTTCAGCCACTGTAGCCAAACACGGGGTTAAACACTTCATTCCAACAACGGGACCTCCCGTTTTTGCCAAAGCTCGCCGCTTAGACGCGGCCAAGCTCAACATAGCAAGGGACGAATTTGCAGCTCTTGAAAAATTAGGCATTTGCCGACGTTCAAAGAGTCCTTGGGCTTCACCACTTCACATGGTTCCGAAATCCAACGGTTCTTGGAGACCGTGCGGAGATTACCGCAGATTAAACAACGCTACAGCGCATGACCGCTACCCCATCCCTCATATACAGGATTTTTCACTGCATTTAGCGGGCGCGCGCATTTTTTCAAAGATAGACTTAGTCCGCGGTTATCACCAAGTTCCAGTCCGAGCTGAAGACATTCCTAAAACAGCGGTTATAACCCCTTTCAGCCTTTTTGAATTCCTGCGAATGCCTTTCGGCCTCAAAGGTGCTGCTCAGACTTTTCAACGTATGATGGACGCAGTCTTACGCGACCTCCCCTTTGTTTTCGTCTACCTCGACGACATGCTGGTAGCCAGCTCATCGGAGGAAGAGCACGAGCAGCATCTCACTACCGTTTTTCAGAGGCTAGAAGAGCACGGATTAATAATTAATCCAGCCAAATGCAAATTCGGCGTATCGCAAATTGATTTTTTGGGACACAGGGTCTCCCCGAAAGGGGCAGCTCCGCTTCCAGACAAAATTCATGCGATAGAAGGTTTTCCACGGCCCCAAACGGTCAAATCGCTACAGGAATTTTTGGGGATGGTTAATTTTTACAACCGTTTCCTCCCTCATGCAGCTCAGCTCATGCAGCCCCTGTATGACGCGCTTAAAAAAAAGAAAGCTTCCAACGCGGTCGAATGGCCCCCGGAACGCGAACGCGCTTTTGCGGAAGCTAAAAACGCCCTAGCTAACGCCACAATGTTAGTCCATCCAGATCCCTCGGCCCGCATTGCTCTAACCACAGATGCTTCAGACTTGGCCATAGGGGCAGTTGTAGAACAACTTGTCAAGGGGGTCTGGCAACCTTTAGCATTTTTTAGCAAATCGCTAAACCCGACGGAACGCAAATACAGCACTTTTCACAGGGAGCTGCTGGCGCTCCATTTATCCATCCGCCACTTCCAGTTTTGGTTAGAAGGGCGGAGTTTCACGGCTTTTGTGGACCATAAGACACATACAGACAGAAACTAAAAACTTCCAAGCCTGTTGTAAGGACTGTGAAGAAATGGACTGAGGAATCAAAGCTGAAGTTACAAGCCTGCTTTGACTGCACAGATTGGAGTGTTTTTGAAGCTGCAGCCATTAACTTAAATGAACTCACTGACACTGTGACATCATACACCTGTTTCTGCGAGGACATGTGTGTGCAGACCAAGACCTTCTGCATATACAACAACAATAAACCCTGGTTCATTCCTAAACTGAAGCAGCTACGTCAGACCAAGGAGGAGGCCTACAGGACTGGTGACTGGACTCTGTACAAGTGGGCCAGAAACATGCTGACGAAGGAGACCAGGCTTGCTAAGAGGAGCTACAGTGTGAAGTTACAAAAAAACTTCTCAGCTAACAACTCTGCTTCTGTCTGGAGAGGCCTACGGAATATCACCAACTACAGGAGACCATCCCCCCACCCTGCGGAAAACCTCCAGCTGGCTAATGACCTAAACAGCCTTTACTGCAGGTTTGAAAAGAACCTACAGTTCTCACCTCCCACCCACACAAAAGGATTATCTGCAGCCCCAGGAACTCCATCCCTCCTCCACTCTGACCTCCCACCAGCACTAATGATCTGTGAAGAGGAGGTGCGCCGGGTCTTTCAGAGACAAAAGATCAAGAAGGCTGCAGGACCTGATGGTGTGTCTCCGTCCTGCCTGAGAGTCTGCTCCAACGAGTTGGCCCCCATCTTCACCCGGATCTTTAACAGATCACTGGAGCTGCGTGAAGTGCCTTCCTGCTTCAAACGCTCCATCATCATTCCAGTTCCCAAGAAACCCTCTATTACAGGATTAAACGACTACAGACCTGTTGCCCTGACCTCTGTGGTCATGAAATCCTTGGAGAGATTGGTGCTGAACCACCTGAAGGTCATCACAGGCCCCCTGATGGACCCACTGCAGTTTGCCTACCGGTCAAACAGGTCAGTGGATGATGCAGTGAATATGGGACTACATTACATCCTGCAACACCTCGACTCCCCAGGGACGTACGCCAGGATCCTGTTTGTCGACTTCAGCTCAGCGTTCAACACCATCATCCCAGGCATTCTTCATCAGAAACTCCTCCAGCTCAAGGTGCCCCCCTCCACCTGCCAGTGGATCTCCAGCTTTCTGACTGACAGGTGGCAACAGGTGAAGCTAGGGAGATTTACATCCAGCTCCCGAAAAATTAGTACTGGCGCCCCCCAAGGATGTGTCCTTTCCCCACTGCTCTTCTCCCTCTACTCCAATGACTGCACCTCAGAGGACCCTTCGGTGAAGCTCCTGAAGTTTGCGGACGACACCACAGTCATCGGTTTGATCCGGGATGATGATGAGTCTGCATACAGGCGGGAGGTGGAGCAGCTGATCCTCTGGTGCAGCCAGAACCATCTTGAACTTAACCCAGCCAAAACGGTGGAGATGACTGTGGATTTCAGGCGACACCCCCCTTCATTCCCCCCACTCACTATCCTCAACAGCACAGTGTCCACTGTGGACTCCTTCAAGTTTCTGGGTACCACAATCTCCCGGAACCTGAAGTGGTCCTCCCATATAGACACTGTCCGGAAAAAGGCCCAGCAGAGGTTGTTTTTTCTGCGTCAGCTCAAGAAGTTTGATTTGCCTCAGGAGCTGCTGGTTGTCTTCTACACCGCCATCATCCAATCTGTCCTCTGCTTTTCCATCACTGTCTGGTTTGGATCTGCCACTAAACAGGACAAGACCAGACTGCAGCGGATCATTAAGTCTGCGGAGAGGATCATTGGTACCGACCTACCCTCCATTGAGAACTTATATCGGTCCATAACCAGGAAACGGGCGGGAAACATCTGTGCTGACCCATCACACCCCGGCCACAAACTGTTTGAACTTCTATCTTCTGGTCGTCGTTACAGATCACTGGAGGTCAAAACCACCCGTCACAGGAACAGTTTCTTTCCTCAAGCCATCACTCTGATGAACTCCTAACATTCACCTAGTCCTACCTGTTGCTGTACTCATGACTTTTCATCCATTATTACATTGCACATAACTCTCACACTGCTTTTTACTTCATTCACATTATATCACTGAATCTGAGTCCACATTGAAATACTGTGTGATTGTATATTTTTTCATATATTTCTGCAAAGTGTGGTTAGTCCGAGTAAATAACTGCATATATTCCTGTATATATTTGCATCCTTTTATAGAAACGTGGACAGACTGTAATTTACTGTACATACTGTGGTTGTCATTGAATCCTTATTTAAATCCTTCACCTGAACAACGAGAGCAAGTTTTTAGCCAAAGTCAAATTCCTTGTATGTGTTGTGCATACTTGGCCAATAAAGCTGATTCTGATTCTGATTCTGATTCTGATTCTGATAAACTGCTCACTTTTGCTATGGCTAAAATTTCAGAACCTTGGTCGGGCAGACAACAAAGACAGCTAGCTGCGATTTCAGAGTTCACCACAGACATTCGACATGTAGCCGGCAAACTTAACGTAGTAGCGGACTGTCTCTCTCGCGCTGTGGCACCGCCAGAGCACGAGGAGACAGATTACACTGCTTCAGCAGCTGAGCTTTTCTCTAACGCAAACACATATGCAGCACCTATCCATGAAGGGATAGATTATGCAGCCATGGCGGAAGAACAAGGTAGTGATGCGGACGTGCGCGCGCTCCTGTCTGGACCAACAGGGTTAAGGCTGGAGGAAAAAGGGTTGCGCAACGGCGTGCCCCCCCTAATATGCGATGTTTCAACCGGCCGACCTCGCCCGTTAGTACAAGCTGCTTGGCGCCGCCGCATTTTCGATGCAATTCACTCCCTCACGCACCCAGGTGTGCGCGCCTCGGTCAAAATGGCTGCCGAAAAGTTTGTGTGGCCAGGCCTGCGCAAAAACGTAAAAGAATGGGCAAAAACTTGCATTCCTTGTCAGCGCGCCAAAGTACACAAACACACAAAAGCCCCTCTGGAGCCTTTTCCAATCCCTGCTAGAAGGTTCGACCACATTCATGTCAACCTCGTGGGGCCGCTGCCTTCCTCCCAGGGTTTCACACACCTGCTAACAATGATTGACCGCACCACACGCTGGCCAGAGGCAGTCCCTCTAGCGGCAACTACAGCGGAGGAAGTCGCTCGCGTTTTTCTAACAAATTGGGTGGCACGTTTCGGTGTCCCATCAGACATCACGTCAGATAGGGGGCCTCAATTTGTCTCAGAGCTCTGGTCAGCCATGTCCAACAGTTTAGGGGCAACAATTCACCGTACCACCGCTTATCACCCTCAGGCTAATGGGTTATGCGAGCGTTTTCACAGGTCCTTAAAGGCCGCCCTCAGGGCCTCATTAACGGACACAAATTGGGTAAATAAACTTCCCTGGGTTTTATTGGGGTTGCGTGCGGCACCTAAAGAGGATTTAGACGCTTCCCCTGCAGAATTAGTCTTTGCTCAGCCTATCAGACTCCCAGGTGAATTTTTACCAGAAAACCCAGAACCAGGGCACCTCCCAGTCCCAAGGTTTTTAGGCAGTAACAGTCCGGACTCTCTCCACGGTCCAGCTCATCACTCCTTTCCGTGAGTTTTTGTTCCTCAAACTTTAAAAAACGCTGAGTTTGTTTTTGTTAAGCATGAAGCTCTAAAACCAACGTTACGCCCAGTATACGATGGCCCGTATAGAGTGCTGGAAAATGGTGACAAACACTTTGTGCTTGATTATGGGGATAGAAATGAAACGGTCAGCATTGACAGACTCAAACCTGCCTTCTTGTTGAGAGACGAACCCGCACAGCTGGCTCGAGCACCTCGGCGAGGTAGACCCCCCAAGGAAAAAGTCTCAGCCCCCAGGCAGGGAACAGATAATCTCTCTCCTTCCCACACTGCAGATTCCTCACAACAAGGTCCCAGCAGGACGCCTAAACCGACCTACAGCAGCTTTGGGAGAAGATTGAAACCCAGACTACACAGGGACTGATTACACCACTCTGCAAATTTTCGCTAATTGTGCCGCAACAGTTTAGGACTGATTTATGATTATACTATGCTGTTATGTTTTCACTGAACTCTCTTAGGAGCATGGCTGCTTGAAAGTTTCTTCTGTGGCAACGGCTGTAACACGTAGTATGTCTTAGTAATTACCCTAGACTGTGAATCTTTCTGTGTTCCTTCATAGTTGTTTTGGGGGCCTGTGGTATATATCACTCATATATTCCATACCTACATTTGTTAGAGCATGTGGAAATGTTTGGGACAGAATATACAAAGGAACTTCACACCTCTGAAAGAACAAAGGAATCTCACCGCTGTGTGAAGACTCATGACTCACAGGACGCCATGGCAACAGACTCGACACCTTTACCCCCTAAAGCGAGAGGGGGAGTTCCCATCACCTCCCAAGACAGGGAGAGGGGATGGCAGGACAACGGGGATTAAGATAACGGGGAGATGTTACCTTTTTCAATGAGTGGCTCTGACGTCAGCTGTTTCAATGAGTGGTGCTATGCGTACTTGTATTTAACCAGCGAGCGAAGCAGAGTTCTGTCTCTTGCCTTCTGCCAAGCTCTGCACCAGATGAGACATGATAGAAGAGTTTGTTCATTAAAGACTTTACTTTTGTGATACAAAACCGCCTCGTTATTTCCAGCTCTTCTACAGCAGCAAGAGTTTTAACAGGTACCAGAAAGAGAGCTCATATCGCTCTGGTTCTGGCCTCCCTTCATTGGCTTCCCAAAGAGTTTAGAATTAAGTTTAAAATCCTTCTTCTGGACTTCCGGTCTGGACGCCATGGCGACTGCAGCTTAACACTGAAGCTCTCAGACCCAATCCAAGATAACACCTTGAAAATCAAACTTAACGGATTTTTGGAGGAGTGAAAATCAAAAGACAAAATCACCATGTCTAAAGGAAAACAGAAGAAACTGAAATTTTCCAGGCCAGGACACGTATCGGCCGGAGAATCTGAACTGGAAGATCTCCGTTCAGAAGACGAGGAACTGGTGGTAGCTAACAAAAAGGTTAGCCTGAAATCGCTATTTGAAGAGCTACGACGATTTCGCCGAGAGGTTACGGCCGAATTTCGGGAATTCAGAGACGAATTGAAAATGACAAACAGCAGAGTGGACCAGGCCGAGAACCGAATCTTGGAAGCAGAGGAACGAATAAAAGTGCTCGATGATTCTGTGCTGGACCTACGCAAAAGACAAGCATCTATAGAGGCTAAGCTAGCCGACCAAGAAGGAAGACAGAGAAGAGACAATATAAGAATTCATGGTTTGATAGAAGGAGCCGAAAACGGTTTTAACTCAATGGCAGAATGCGTGGAATCTTTACTAAGAGAGAAATTGGATGTTCCACAAACCACCGACTTGAACATAGAAAAGGCACATCGTTCATTAGCCGCTAGGCCAGCGGCGGAAGCGCCCCCACGTTCGGTGCTGGTAAGATTTTCCAATTTCAAAATAAAATAAGAGGTTGTAAGACTGGCTTGGCAGAAAAAAGGATTTATGCACCAGGAGAGAAAAGTCTTCGTGGAACACGATTACGCCCCGGAGGTCCTTAAAAAGCGCAGGGAATACAATGACGCCAAAAAGGTACTACGTGAGAAGAAACTGCGCTTTCAGACGCCATTTCCTGCGAAGTTAAGGGTCTTCTACGGTGAAGAAACATGTCTCTATAATTCGGCGGAAGAAGCAACAGCTGACATGGCGAGAAGAGGGCTCCCGGTAACGGTATTTAAACCCGCAGCAGACCCGAGTGAGAAGATCAAAACGCAAACATGGACAACACAAAGACCTTCAAAATCCACGGGCCAGCAGCGGGAAACCCAGCGCCAGAGCGTCGCAGATAAACTGTCCGTTTTCAGGTTGGAATAGCGACCTTTTTTTTTTTTTTTGAGTCAATCTGCACATCCAACCCCCCTCATACAAGGTAACAAACATTAAAGGAGATGCGTATTCAGCATGTGGTAAAACATTTCATGGAACAGTCATAATATTTGAAACGAATAAGTCTTTTTAATTAAAAAAAAAAAAATTGTTAAAATAGAAATGTGACAATAATCCACATGTTCTCCTCACACTAACAAATACTGTTTTTGCGTGAATGTTTGCTGTGATGGGGGTGGGAGGGTGCACACAATTTCACAGGGTATAGGCATAAAGGGAAAAAAAAATCATTACAAGTTCGGATTGGGTTCTGAAACTCACGTTAAAAGCATGGGACAACTTACAGGGGTAAGAGAGGGCCCTCAACACGTAACAGAGTTTGAGGAATTACCCTCAGAGCCTACACTCCATCAAGGCTCTTCCAGGGTCTTTAAAAAGACCCCAGCTCAGGAAGTTCTTTTGACAGTTTTTTGTTTTAAAGTTTTATACACTATGTTCTTAATGTTTTTCTTGTTCTTAATGTTCTTTCAGTTTCTGAGTAGCACAAAAGAGGGCCACCACACAGTTATACTAAACAAAACAACACAATGGAGAAACGGGGTGTAACCAAAATAATTTCATATAATGTAAAAGGAATCCTGAATCCAGTTAAAAGATCCAAGATTCTAGGCAAAATGAAAAAAGACAAAGCAGGAATAATATTTTTACAAGAAACCCACCTAACAGACGTGGAGCACACTAAACTCAGTAGACAAGGGTTTAAAATGATCTCTTCATCTTCATATAAGTCAGGGAGGAGGAGGGGAGTAGCGACATTGATATCAACCAAAATTACATTTGAAAAAAAATCAGAACACAAAGATAAAGAAGGGAGATACAGTTTGGTAACTGGGCGGCTAGAGGGAGAAGATATCACCCTGCTGAATGTGTATGCTCCCCCAGGGGCTAACTGGAAATTTTATAAAAATGTATTTGACCTAATGATAACTAAAGCTCAAGGTTTAGTGATATGTGGTGGGGACTTCAATCTTAGACTGAATCCATACTGGGATGCTTCTGGTAATTCTCCACATCAAAATAACACCCAAAGCAGGAAGACTCGGATGCTACTAAAAGAAATGGGAATCTGTGATGTGTGGAGGGAACTCAACCCTAGTGTAAAAGACTATACATTTTACTCAACTCCACATTCATCTTACTCAAGGATTGACTATTTTTTTTATGTTTAATAGAGACATTGGAAGAGTAGAAACATGTAAAATAGGACTGATGGATCTCTCTGACCACAGTCCGATCTACATGGACTTAAATATCCAAAAATACACAAATAATACATTTTCTTGGAGGTTAAATTCAAATGTCCTGAAAGGACCATTGAAAGATGAATTGGAATCAGATATTCTCAGATATTTGGAAGAAAACGATAATGGAGAAGTATCCCCTTTAATACTGTGGGATGCATGCAAAGCTGTAATAAGAGGAAAGATTATTGCAAAACTGGCAACCCAAAAGAAACTAAGACAAGAAAAACTATCCACATTAGAGTCAGAACTTAAGAACCTAGAAAAAGAACACAAAGGCAACACTCATTCTACTGACTCGCTCAAGATTAAGGAAATTAAAAACCAAATAAATGAGATCTACACAATAGAAATCCAGAAGAAACTTACATTTTTGAAACAAAAATACTATGAAGCAGGCAGTAAATCGGCAAAATTGCTAGCCTATAAATTGAGGAAACATCAAACAGAAAGAGCAATCTACAAAATCAGAGACCCAGTATCAAAGGAAATAAAATTCAGAATTCAGGATATTCTTAAAAGCTTCGAGAATTACTATAAGAACTTATACTCCCACAAAAAACATAAAAACGCATCCGAGGCATTCCTAAACACATTAAACCTTCCCCAACTTACGGAGTCACAAAATAAAACACTACTGTCAGAAATACAACCTAAAGAATTGGAAAAAGCAATTATGAAACTTAAAGCTAACAAATCCCCAGGAGCAGATGGCTATACAGCAGAGTGGTACAAAACCTTTAAACAGCAACTATCTCCTCTCCTCCTGAAAACATTTAATTATGTCCTCCACACAGAGGAAATCCTCCCCTCCTGGAGAGAAGGGGTCATTGCAGTTATACCTAAACCTGAAAAGGATAAACTAGAGTGCTCCAACTACAGACCAATCAGTGTATTAAATCAGGACTATAAGCTTTTTACCATTATCCTTACCAAAAGGTTAGAAAATATACTGACAGACCTAATTCATTTAGACCAAACAGGTTTTATAAGACAAAGACAGACACAAGACAACATTCAACACACTTTACACATAATTCATCATATAAAAAAATGTAACTTAAATGCAGTCATATTGGGATTAGATGCTGAAAAAGCATTCGATTCGGTTGACTGGTCTTTTCTATATAGAATCTTATCCAGTTTCAATTTTCATAACAACTTCATTAGAACTATACAGGCATTATATAAAAAACCAACAGCTAAAATAAGGATTAACGGTAATTTATCATCATCTTTTGAACTGGAAAGAGGATGTCGTCAGGGCTGCCCCCTGTCTCCACTGCTCTTTGCAATCTTCATAGAACCTCTGAGCCAATGGATAACACAAAATCAAAAAATTCAAGGTATTACACTTGGTCAGAAGGAACATAAAATAGCACTCTTTGCTGATGACATTTTAATATACCTAGGGCAGCCGGACACTTCTTTACCAGAACTAACCTCAGTTTTTTCAGAGTATGGAGATTTATCGGGGTACAAATTAAACATGCATAAAACCCAAATTTTAACATTCAACTATGACCCAAATCATTATTCACTAAGCAAACTCAAAACTAACTGGGAGTCGGAATCTATGAAATATCTGGGGGTCAATATCCCGAAACAACTCAACAAAATTATATCACTAAACTATGATCCACTGGTGACAAAAATAAAATCTGACCTAGCAAGATGGAATATGATACCATTCTTGGGTACTGCACAAAGAATTGAAGCAGTCAAAATGAATATACTTCCACGTCTTCTATACCTTTTCCAAACAATACCGGTAGAACCTCCCAAAAAAACATGGCAGGAGCTGGACTGAAGGATCTCAAGATTCATATGGCAGGGCAAGAGACCTAGAATCAGATATAGAACCTTACAGCTAAACAAAGACAAAGGTGGGCTCGCGCTGCCAAATATCAGGGACTACTTTAAAGCCGCACAAATTAAAACTTTAGTAGAGATATGTAACCCAGTCTACACTGCACAATGGAAGGAGATCAAATGCCAAATAACAAGTGACATCCCCCTACAGGCGATAATAGGGAACAATGCCTTACCTAAGCTTTTGAATAACACTAACCCGTGGATAGAGACCCCGCTAAAAATTTGGTTTAAGATAGTCAGAGAGAATCAAACTAAAGAGCCCTATCGACTTCTGCAATGGATTGCCTATGATCAAGACTTTACTCCTAATAAAACAGACACCAGATTTAAAAAGTGGAAGGAGAAAGGGCTGATAAAATATTACGATTTTTTAAAGGGCAAATTTTAAGAAGTTTTGAAGATTTGAAAAAACAAGGTCTAATAAATCAAGACCTTTACAGGTTCTTCCAGCTTAGACACCACATAAACAATATACTTAAAAAGGAGGATTTGGAAAGGGCCCAGTCAGGTGTTCTGAAGGTCTTCTTAATGGCATATAAAGGGATCCCAGGGATCAGATACATTTCTAAAATATACCAAGGTCTTCAAGACTTGAAAGGAGACAACACATCATATATAAAAGAGAGATGGGAAAAAGAGGGGAATTTCACTTTACAACTGGAAATATGGGAAAAGCTAAATAAACAGCAATGGAAAGTACCTCATCCCTGCAGTGGAGAGAATTTGGATGGAAAAACTTGGTAAGATTTTTCAGAACACCTGCACAAAACAAATTTACCCATAAGGGATTGAACTGTTGGCGCTTGTGTGGTGAAAAGACTGCAAATCATTTTCATGTGTTTTGGTCACGCCCAGTTATCCACCAATATTGGACCAATGTACAGACAATATTGGGGAAAATATTTAAAATAACAATTCCCTTTTCTTTTGTAACTTTGTATTTGGGTTTACTACTGGACTCACTGGAAAGACGAGGAGAAAAATACTTACTCCATACCTGCCAACTTTTCAAGCCTGAAAAGCCTAGTAGCTAGCCGGGGTCCAGGGGCCGATGCTAATGCTAATAATGCTAATGCTAATAATAATAATGCTAATATTTGCCAAACAAATATTAGCATTAAATCTAGTTAAATGTAGCTAACAACCTCATATTTCTTCAACTTTCAAACCTGAAAAGCCTAGTAGCTAGCCGGGGTCCAGGGGCCACAGGCCCCGGTAGGTCCAGGACAAAGTCCTGGTGGGGGGTTCAGGGGGGTGAAGCCCCCCGACGCCAAACAAATATTAGCATTAAATCAAGTTAGAATGTAGCTAACAACCTCATATTTCTTCAACTTTCAAACCTGAAAAGCCTAGTAGCTAGCCGGGGTCCAGGGGCCGCAGTGTCAAACAAATATTAGCATTTGACATAGAAGTCACATATTAATTATATTAAAGGTAAAATATCTAAATCAATTGCAGTACTACACAGAGCGAAATATTTGCTGAATCAACCCACATTATATACTTTGTATCATTCATTAATACTCCCATACATGACATATTGTACTGAAGTATGGGGAAATGCATATAAAACAAACATATATCCAGTCTTTATGCTTCAGAAGAGAGCTATTAGAATAATAAACAAAGCTGCTTACAGGGAACCAACAAACCCACTTTTTCTTAAATTAAAAGCTCTCAAGTTGAAAGATCTGGTTGACTTTAAAACTGCAGTAATAATGTTTAAAGCTAAGAATCTGTCACTGCCCGCAAATATCCAAAAGTTGTTCCAAATAAGGGAGAAACAATATCATTTCAGGGGAACATGTATATTTCAAAAACCTTCAGTGAGAACTACCACCAAGCAACACTGTGTTTCAGTGCAAGGAGTCAGATTATGGAACGATTTTGGACCTGAATTAAAATCATGTACAACGCTTGGACAATTTAAACAAAAAGTAAAGGAAGAAATACTCCAAACATATATACAAGATGACATGTAAAATCACATAAGGATTGTCATATCCAGTCTGTGTTGTGTTGTTACTTAGTTTTTTTTGGTCACATTTAGTCTTAGCTTTGTTCTGAATTGTAATCGCTCTTGTTTTGTTTTTCTTTTGAATTCTTGGATGGAATATGGGTGGGCAATATAAGCTGCGGCTTCAGCCATCACCCATTTCAGATAACTTATGTTGAACTGTATAATCAGAGGAGTTCTTGTTTAATTTGACCTTGTTGGATTTTTTTCGCTTTTGTTATATTATGTTTCTTTTTAATCTTTACTTTTAATCTATCCAAAATAAAGATTCATTCATTCATTAAATTTGCATTCAAAAGACTATCTTAACACTGCATAGACCTTTGAATAGGCCAGATGTGATGTATTATGAATACTAGAAAAGCACTCGGAGAGCGCAGACCTCCGCCAAGCGCCACAGTTCCCCCCATACAGTGTTTAACATCATAAATAAAATATTGAAAATGGCCCTGTCTTGCAATGTTAAATTAAAAAAAAAAAAAAAAAAAAAAAAAAAAAGAATCCTTTAAAAAATTCCTGGATCCAGACGGTGATCCGGATCACCACCAAAATCTAATCATCTGTAGGATACCCCATTTCTGACAATCTGTGAAAACTTCATGAAAATCCACCCATAACTTTTTGAGTTATCTTGCTAACAAAGAAACAGACAAACAGACAAACCAACGCTGATGATCACATAACCTCCTTGGCGGAGGTAACTAGAAGACTAGAAATATCAGCAGGGTATACTAGCACTGTATAACACACGTGCGTAAATGACGGCAAAATCGCTCTGATATTTTATGTGTTTACATGATACACCAAGCATGACAAGGCTTGCAATTACACAGCACATGTTCTTCAAGTTTGCCGCTAGCGTCACTGGCACTGGCCTTGTGTTTTTTCGTTTTTACGTGGTCTTTCACATCGCTGATTCCGCCATGTCCAATCAAAAAGTCTTGTCTACACAAAGTGCAATTTGCGTAATTTTCACCCCTTCTTTAGCGAATAATAACTCCCGGAAATGCTTTGCTGTATTCCTCGCGAAAAGACTGTAATTTTCGTTTGTGTTTCACGCTCGTTAGTGATTTTTCTCCGGCAGACTCCATGATGAAAACGTATAATTCTTACCTGATTGCCTCGCGATTGCACATGGAAAATTGGCTCAGACCTCTCGCACATGCGCAATACACCTACATGAAGCAGTGCCGATTGCCTTTGTTCTAAATTTAGATACGATTCCGAGCGACAGCGTGTTTGGAATTGCTTTCGTGTTTTCCGTGTTTTTTTTACGATTTAAAATTTTTGACTGAATTTTTTAGTGAAAAACCGTAATTTTGAATAATAAAACCGGAACCCGGAACGGGGTCTTAAAAACCGGAACCATTACGGCAAAACCGGAGTAGTTGGCAGGTATGTTATTCAGTGTTTTAATATTGGCATGCAAAAAAGCTCTAACTAAAAAATGGATGTTGAAGGACTGTCCTACACCTGAAGATTGGATTAACGTGATCCAAGACATTTACTCGATGGAAAAGTTGACATTCGCACTGAGACAGGACATGGATGGGTTCATGAACTTTTGGCAACCCTGGATCGCATATGTGTCTTCCATTAGATCTAATCTTTGACAAATACCATTTCAATAATGGTTCCGCTCTTTGTTTCAACGCTACTCAGATGCTCTTTTACCTTTATTTACTTACTTTTTCTTTTTGTTTGTTTTTTGCTGGTTTGTTTGTTTGTTTTTGTTTATTTTTTTTATTTTTTTCTCTTTAATTTCACTTTTTCTTTCACTTTAAAAAAAAAAGGGGTGTTGTAAGAATTATTCTTCCAGTGTTGTCAGATATCAGAAAATAAGGGAACGTGATGAAAATGTAAACAATGCATTGCTGTAACAACCTGTATACCCTTTACAAAAACTTAAATTTAAAAAAAAAAAAATCCTTCTTCTCACTTTCAAAGCTCTAAACAATCAGGCCCCTTTTTATTTAAAAGATCTGATACTACTCTATTATCCTAACAAAGCACTACGCTCCCAAAATGCTGGATTACTTGTAATACCTAGAATCTCCAAAAGTACAATGAGAGGCAGAGCCTTCCGTTATCAAGCTCCTCTCTTGTGGAACCAGCTGCCAATCTGGATTCGGGAGTCAGACTCAATCTCTGTTTTTAAGAATAGGGTTAAAACCTTCCTTTTTGATATAGCCTACAATTAGGGAGGGATCATGTGTCTCTGAACTCTCCCTTAGTTATGCTGCTAATAGGTTTAGACAGCCGGGGGACCTCCAATAGTGCACTGGGCTTCACTCCTTTCTTCACTCTCAATTATTTTTTTTTTTTTGCTGGTCATTAACATCTGTTTGTTCTCTCCCATAGATTGAGTCCCCATCGTGCTGTTTGCTCTCTACATGTCTGTTCTTTTCAGCTTCTCTACCCCCTCACCCCCCAGCCAGTCGCAGCAGATGACTGCCCCTCCCTGAGCCTGGTTCTGCTGGAGGTTTCTTCCTGTTAAAAGGGAGTTTTTCCTCTCCACCGTCGCCAAGCACTTGCTCACAGGGGATCACCTGATTGCTGGGGTCTTTCTGCAATTGTGGGGGTTTCCCCTACAGTTGAAAGTGCTATGACATGACTGTTGTTGTGAAATGGCGCTATATAAATAAAGTTGAACTGAATTTAGTTGAATATTAAACCATGTGCTCCCACTCTGCGTTGCTGTTTCCAACTCTTCCACCGCTGCTCAGTTCACCACTGATTTTATTCTTAAAGGAACTCTACATCCCTATGTCTCACAATACTGAGGAGTAAACCCTTCAGTTTAATTCTGATTGCCAAACTATTGTTGATTCTATAGGTCCTTTAAAAATCAGGCAATCAAAGCCCAGATCAGAGCCATGGGTTAATGATAACACCCGTGCACTTAAGACAGGAGACCAGGAGAGCTGAGCAGAAGTAGAAAAAGATAGGTTGCAGGTGTCTTTGAAAACGTTGAGAGAAAGCTGGTGTTATCAGAGAGCTGTAAAACCACTAGGATAAATAATTCTCTGACATTATTATATCTAACTCTCACAATCCCCATATTCTTTTTAACACACTGAACTCTGTGTTAAATGTTCATGAACCCATCCCTCTGGAAGCTTCTTATAAAGCTTGTGATAAATTTCTTAATTTCTTTTTGGATAAGGTTGTTAGCACTGGGGCCCTGATTTCACTGCCTTCCCATGACCCCTCTGTCTTGGTACCTTGTTCAACTACGTTTGATCGCTTTCACCCTGTGTCCCTCTCATTTTTAGAGGAGGTGGTTTCTACTATGAAGCCATCAGGTTCCCCCTATGATGATGTCCCTCTTCGATTTCTTAAGGAGGTCTTTCCTACCTTGGGTCCCTCTATTCTTACTATTATTAATAGTAGTTTGCCCTTTAGTGTGGTGTCTAAGAATTTTAAACTTGCTGCTGTCCAACCCCTACTGAAAAAAAAACTGGTATTGAATCTTCTATGTCATCAAATTTCAGGTCTGTATCTAAGCTACCTTTTCGTGTAAAATCCTGAAAAAAATTGTGTACATCCAACTGAAATCTTTCCTTGACGACCATGCAATTCTGGAGGTCTTCTAGTCTGGATTTAAAGCTCACCATAGCACTGAGTCTGCTCTTTTAAGGGTTTTTAACAATATTTTTTGGCAACTGACTCTGGTGATTGTGTACTGCTTGTACTTTTAGATTTAAAAGTTGCCTTTGACACAGTCGACCATGACATCCTCATCTCCTGCCTGGAGCAGTGGGTGGGCATCACAGGCTCAGCTCTTCAGCAGTTTAGGTCCTACTTTTCTGATAGGAGATTTTGTGTCAGGATTGACGATTTTAACTCCCCTGGGGAGTACCTCAGGACTCCATTCTTGGGCCACTTCTTTTTTCTATGGATCTTTTGCCACTTGGTGCAATTTTTAGGAAACATGGCAATACCTTTCATCTTTATGCTGATGACTGCCAAGCTCACTTCCCTCTCAAGCAGACTGATGTGTTCACTATCCAGCCTCTCTTTGACTGCCTCACTAACATCAGGGATTGGATGGCTCTGAATTTTTTGAATTTCAATGAGAAAAAGACTGGAGTCATATTGTTTAGACCCAGTAGCACCAGCAGTACTCGCTGTGTCGACCTTTCCTCTCTGGATCCATATGAGAAGTCTGTCATCACTAATTTGGGTGTGAAAATACTGTAGATGCTGCTCTGAAACTCGATAAACATGTAAATAGAGTAGTAAAATCACATTTTTTCTAACTCAAACAACTGTCAAAAATCAAGCCTCTACAGTCTAAATGTGACTTAGAAACAGTAATCCATGCTTTTATAACCTCTCGCCTGGATTATTGTAATGCACTTTTTACCGTAATCAGCCAGGCTTCCATTGCTCTTCTCCAGCTGGTGCAAAATGCCACTGCATGTTTGTTAACAGGTATAAACAAGAGAGAGCAAATCACCCAGTTTTACCCTCCCCTCATTGGCTTCCTGTTCATTTATAAATCATTCATTCATTCATTCATCTTCTTCCGCTTAATCCTTTTCAGGTTGCGGGGGGGCTGGAGCCTATCCCAGCATCTTTGGGCGAGAGGCAGGGTACACCCTGGACAGATCGCCAGTCCATCGCAGAGCCAACACAGACAGACAGACAACCATTCACTCTCAGAGTCATACCTAAGGACAATTTAGAATCCCCAGTTTGATGCCAATTAACCAAACCTGCATGGTTTTTTTTGTTTTTTGTTTTTTTTTGGCATGTGGGAGGAAACCGGAGAAATCCCGGAGTAAACCCACGCAGACACGGGGAGAACATGCAAACTCCGCACAGATCACTATTGGTTGGGGGCTGGGATCGAACCCAGGATTCTTTTATTTGTTTTTAAGCCTTTAAATGGCCATGCCCCTTTTTATTTGTCTGACCTGCTGCACCCATACATCCCATCACTGTGCCTCAGATCAGAAGACCAGATGCTTTTATTGGTTCCAAAGACGCAAAATAAACTTAGAGATGATTGGGTATTCTGAGCTGTGGCTCCTAAGCTTAAGAACGAGTTGCCACAGCACATCAGACAGGCTCTCTCAGATGCTGTCTTTAAATCTCATTTGAAAACACATTTTTATTCCCTGGCCTTTAACCCCTTGCACTCTGGTCAATTTCCCTAAAAACGCCTAAAAATAACGTACCCAAAGTAAATCAAAAGCTGTTCTTCAACCCTTTGCAGCATCTTCATGGGGTTGGTCTCATTTAAAAGAAAACACTTTGAATTTTTTGGCAAAACAGTCATAATCTCTCTAAGTGCTCCTGCCACTGAGTAATAGTCATCTAAACATACTGAACTTGAAGAAAATAAATTTCGCCTGGGTGTTTTTTTGGATACAAATGCTTGCAAATAACACACAGCTGTCAGATCCGGGCTGGAAAATGCAACAGAAATATAGAACCAAGTGTTATCCAGCTGAGGTCAAAATTTTGTAATAATACCACAAAAAATGAATATATTACACAGCTTTTTCCTCAGGTAGTTCCCAGGCGTTTTTGAACTGTGCCAAATTGTGCCAAATGGCACAGTTTGGAAAAATGTCTGTAACTTTTTAATGATTCAATATAGTAGCTTGATCTTGGGATCTAATGAAAGGTGACACTCAGGGCTGTGTGTGTGTGTGTGGGGGGGGTTGTTTATTCATTCATGAATGAATGAATGAACAAACAAGCCCCCACACACAAAGAAGCATGCCACGCAAAAAATGTGTGGCTTTTTTTTTTTTACAAGAAAAAATAACCTACAGTGCACTAAAAATTATGCTAAAATATCTTTAATGTACAGGATAACAACTCCCCCCCCCCCGCTACAGAGGACGGACATCGTCCATCGCTACATGACGGACAGCGGGGACGGTGCGCCGCGGTCTACTACGCACAGTTGTACTAAAATATCTGCAATATATCTGCAATCCGCTACAGAAGATTAGCGGGGGAAGGGGGGCGTTCACGGTCCGGACGCGGCGCACGGACTGGACACGGTCCGTCATGTGGCGATGACGCACAGTTGTAATTTACCGATCGGTCAAAAGTCATTTTGATTACAATTTTCAGGGATAAAGAATAATTTAGCTTACAACACTTACCTGTCCACAACAGCAGTGTTGCTGGCGAACTTCTCTTCCTCATTGTCAGATGAACATGACGCTGGTCCGCTTGTTACGACTCGTGGTTCTGGTCACGCGACCCGGTCAAACCATAATTCCATTATTGCGGTTTTGCGCTTCCATGATTGCGATTTTGGCGAACGATTTTTCAAAACAAATAAGAACAGTAGTAAGAAAAAAAGACTGGCGAACGCGTGTGTGTCACCCAGCGGCTTTCACAAAACAGATTTTATGCACGGGACGCACGCTTTCGAACTTCTGTGCTTCAATTGGCTCGCTGCATTCACAGCGTTGGTAGGCGGGTCCTTCTTGCTAGGTTTTCAGTCATTGATTCTTCAAGTTTTCAGAAACCCAATTCAAGGCTCTTATTAGTCGAATGAGAGGTCAATCAAATCTAAACCAATCAAAGCAAATTGATTGGCTTTCTGTTTGCGGCTGTGTCTGTAGTGGAAGAACGGAAATGCAGCTTTTTTTTTTTCCAATGCGCCCTAGGACGCAGAGACGTGACCGCCCGCGGTATCCCGGAGTGCAAGAGGTTAACAGAGTGTGACACAGTGAAATTGATTTTATATTGTACATTTTCTGTTGTTTTTATTTTACTCTTATTTTTTTTAAATTTTTATGTGTGCATGTACAGTGGTGTGAAAAAATGTTTGCCCCCTTCCTGATTTTTAATTTTTTTGTATGTTTGTCACACTTAAATGTTTCAGATCATCAAACAAATTTAAATATTAGACAAAGATAACACAAGTAAACACAAAATGCAGTTTTTAAATTAAGGTGTTTATCATTAAGGGGAAAAAAAAATCCAAACCTACATGACCCTGTGTGAAAAAGTGACTGCTCCCCTGTTAAAACATAAATTAACTGTGGTTTATCACATCTTTGGAAAGCTGAGATCAATTTGTCTAGCCACACCCAGGCCTGATTACTCCCACACCTGCTCTGTCAAGAAATCACTTAAATAGGACCTGCCTGACAAAACGAAGTAGACCAAAAGATCCTCAAATGCTAGACACCATGCTGCGATCCAAAGAAATTCACGAACAAATAAGAAACACAGTAATTGAGATCTATCAGTCTGGAAAAGGTTATAAAACCATTTCTAAAGCTTTGGGACTCCAGCAAAACACAGTGAGAGCCATTATCCACAAATGGCAAAAACAAGGAGCAGTGGTGAACCTTCCCAGGAGTGGCTGGCCGACCAAAATTACCCCAAGAACACAGCGATGACTCATCCAAGAGGTTATAAAAGACCCCACAACAACATCCAAAGAACTGCAGGCCTCACTTGCCTCAGTTAAGGTCAGTGTTCATGACTCCACCATAAGAAAGAGACTGGGCATAAATGGCCTGCATGGCAGAGTTCCAAGACGTAAACCACTGCTGAGCAAAAAGAACATAAAGGCTTGTCTCAGTTATGCCAGAAAACATCTTGATGATCTCCAAGACTTTGCGGAAAATCCTCTGTGGACTGACAAGACAAAAGTTGAACTTTTTGGAAGGTGTGGGTCCCATTACATCTGGCGTAAAAGCAACGCAGCATTTTAGAAAAGGAACATCATAACAACAGTAAAATATGGTGGTGGTAGTGTGATGGTCTGGGGCTCTTTTGCTGCTTCAGGACCTGGAAGACTTGCTGTGGTAAATAGAACCATGAATTCTGCTGTCTACCAAAAAATCCTGAAGGAGAATATCCGGCCATCTGTTTGTGACCTCTAGCTGAAGCGCACTTGGGTTCTGCAGCAGGACAATGATCCAAAACACACCAGCAAATCCATCTCTGAATGGCTTAAGAAAAACAAAATGAAGACTTTGGAGTGGCCTAGTCAAAGTCCTGACCTGAATCCAATTGAGATGCTGTGGCATGATCTGAAAAAGGCGGTTCATGCTCAAAAACCCTCCAATGTGGCTGAATTACAACAATTCTGTAAAGATGAATGGGCCAAAATTCCTCCACAGCGCTGTGAAAGACTCATTGTCTTTTTTTTTTTTTTTTTTTTTTTTTTTTTCTCCTCTCGGCGCCACACCAGTCGGCTGCCTTTTGCAACAGCGGCTCGATTCCGAGGTTTTTTTTCCCTTCCTCTCTCTTTTGATCACTTTTTTTTTTCACCCCACTTATATCACGGACACACAGATCATCCCAAATGTCTCCTGAGCCGGTGGACGGAGCCACTGTTTATAGCAGGATACGATATAACAGGGAAGAGCTGCTAGCATTTAACCGCCACCCGGTCCCACTGGAAAAACTCGACATACCGAGAGAACTGAGGCGAAAACGCCGCGGCTGCCGGGCTGGAGTAAGGCGGAGGACAAAAAATATAAGGTACAGACCCTCCCTTCCATCTGTTGTCATGGGAAATGTACGGTCGATACTGGGAAAGTTAGATGAGCTAGCGGCTATCTCCCGTTATGATAGCACTTACCGGGAGTGCTCTCTCCTTTTGTTTACTGAGACGTGGCTAACTGAACTAGCAGCAGATGCTAACATTGAGCTGGAGGGTTTTCACACGATACGAGCTGACCGAACACCAGAGAGTGGCAAAACTAGGGGCGGTGGAGTGATCATGTATGTTAACAACAACTGGTGCAGACCGGGACATATCACTGTTAAACAACGACACTGCAGCAAAGACATTGAGTTGCTAGCTGTTAGCATGAGGCCTACATATCTCCCGAGAGAACACTCACACGTGATCTGCATTGTTGTTTATGCAAATCCGACGGCGAACGCTGGGACAGCGCGTGACGTCATCCATTCAGTAACCAGCAGGCTGCAGACAGAACACCCAGATGCTCTTCTCCTCATCTCAGGCGATTTCAACCACGTTTCACTGTCTCCCATTCTGCCCACTTTCACCCAGTATGTCACATGCCACACTAGAGACAATAAAACACTGGATTTGTTCTACGCAAACACTAAGGAGGCGTACACCTCATCACAACTCCCCCCACTTGGGAGATCGGATCACAACTTGGTTCATCTCCGACCGGTGTACAAACCCCTAGTGCACAGACAACCTCCGGCCATGCACACTGTGGAGTTATGGTCTGAGGAGACAATGGACACTCTAAAGGACTGTTTTGAAGCCACTGCCTGGAAGCAGCTCTGCGATCCACATGGTGAGGACATCGATGGCCTCATTCACACCTTCACGGGCTACCTCAGCTTCTGTGTGGACAAATCCGTTCCCACCAAGACCATACGGCGTCACTCAAACAACAAACCCTGGATCAACCCTGAGATAAAAACACTTCTGAGAGAGAAGAAGAGGATCTTCAGGTCGGGGAACAGGGAGATGCTGAAGTCCGTACAGAGGGAGCTGAGGAGAAAGATCAGAGAAGGCAAGGACAGCTTCAGGAAGAAGATGGAGGACAAGCTGCAACAGAGCGACATCAGCGGGGTCTGGAGAAACCTCAAAACCATCTCGGGGCTCCAGAATACCTCCCCCCAGGCCACGGGGGGCAGGGAGTGGGCGAACAACCTGAATCTGTTTTTCAATAGATTTGACCAACCGCCCTCCCCCCTGTCTGCACAACAACCACTGCTGCCTCTAAGAAATCAAGTCCTGCTACCCACTCCCCACTCCACCGACACCCCCCCCCCCCACTCCCAACACACAGCCCCCCATCCTGACCCTGACCAAGACCCAGGTGAGGACGGAGCTGAGGAAGATCAAGGCGAGGAAGGCGTCGGGACCGGACGGCATCAGCGCAAAGCTCCTCAAGTCCTGTGCAGACCAGCTGTGTGGGATTGTGACGTATATCTTCAACATGAGCCTGAAACTGGGGAGGGTACCACAGCTGTGGAAAACATCTTGTGTGGTACCTGTACCAAAAACTTCCCACCCCAAAGACCTGAACAGCTTCAGACCGGTGGCCTTGACGTCCCACTTGATGAAGACCCTGGAGAGACTGCTCCTTGCTCATCTCCGCCCCCTGGTGGAACCAGCGATGGATCCACTCCAGTTCGCCTACCAGCATGGCATTGGGGTGGAGGATGCGGTGATCTTCCTCCTTCACCGTTCTCTGTCCCACCTGGAGAAGCCCGGGAATATGGTGAGGATCATGTTCTTTGACTTCTCCAGTGCTTTCAACACCATCCAACCGATGATCCTGAAGGACAAGCTGCTGCGCGCAGGGGTGGACCAGCACCTGTCATCATGGATCCTGGACTACCTCACGAACCGGCCTCAGTTTGTGAGAACCCGGGACTGTGTTTCCGACGCGATCATCAGTAGCACGGGGGCCCCCCAGGGAACGGTGCTGGCTCCCTTCTTGTTCACTCTTTATACTGCGGACTTCTCACACAACACAACACATTGCCATCTACAGAAGTTCTCTGATGACTCTGCGATCGTTGGTCTCATCTCCAGCGGAGATGAAGCTGAGTACAGAGGGCTTATCCAGGACTTTGTGGACTGGTGCCATCGGAACTGCCTCCAGATCAACGCGAGGAAAACTAAGGAGCTGGTGGTGGACTGCCGCAGGCATGGGCAGCCCCTCACAGCACCAGTAAATATACAGGGAACAGACATCGAGATGGTGACATCCTACAAGTACCTGGGTATTCATCTGAACAATAAACTAGACTGGTCACACAATACTGACGCACTCTACAAGAAGGGACAGCGCAGGCTGTTCCTGCTGAGGAGACTCAGGTCTTTTGGTGTACAAGGGGCGCTGCTGAAGTCATTCTATGACACGGTGGTGGCATCAGCCATCACTTTTGGAGTGGTCTGCTGGGGCAGTGGCATTACTGCAGCCGATAGGAAGAGACTGAACAAACTGATTAAGAAAGCTAGCTCTGTCCTGGGGCAACGCCTTGATCCGATGGAGGAGATAGGAGAGAGAAGGACGGTGGCTAAACTGTCATCTCTGCTGGAGTCCGAGTTCCACCCTATGCAGGACATACTGGATGCACTGAGGAGCTCATTTAGCAGCAGACTACATCATCCCAGGTGCACAACCGAGAGGTTTCGTAGGTCCTTCCTACCAACGGCTGTCAGACTGTACAACCTAAGCAGGGCTGCTCGCAGAGATAGCAAAAAGACGTAACAAACTAATAGTTTTTTTTTTGTTTGTTTTTTTTTGTTTGTTTTTTTTTGAATGCAAAAGATGCAATAGACTTACACAATGGTCCTCTCCGGCATACAACTAGGAACATACCGGTCGCTATGGAGGGTGAGAATATGTATGGGCACATAATCATACCATGTAGGATAACTAAATAGACGGTTATGCTGTTTCATCCCACCTAGCAACAATGCTCTGCACTGTGTGTGTTTATATATTTACATATTTATTCCATCTAGCTACAATGCTCTGCACTGGGTGCGTTTATATTTATATATCTATATATTTATTCCATCTAGCTACAATGCTCCGCACTGTGTTTTTATATATCTACATATTATTCCATCTAGCTACATTGCTCCGCACTGTGTGTGTTTATATACTTGCATATTTATTCCACCTAGCTGCAATGCTCCATACTGTGGGTGTTTATATATTTACATATTTATTCCATCTAGCTACAATGCTCTGCACTGTGTGTTCATATATTCATATATTTATTCCATCCAGCTACAATGCTCTGCACTGTGTGTCTGTGTGTGTGTGTGTGTATATATACCGTATATTTTATAGTAATATGTACATATGTATATTAGCTGCTCTTGCTTGCTTGTTTTTTCTTGCCTTCTGATTGTTGCTCTGAGTGTTGCTATCCCTGTGCTGTTGCAATCCTGGAATTTCCCCATTGTGGGACTAATAAAGGCTTATCTTATCTTATCTTATCTTATCTTATTGTCAGTTATCGCAAACACTTGATTGCAGTTGTTGCTGCTAAGGGTGGCCCAGTGAGTTATTCGGTTTAGGGGCAATCACTGTTTCACACAGGGCCATGTAGGTCTGGATTTGTTTTCTCTTAATAATAAACACCTTCAGTTAAAAACTGTATTTTGTGTTTACTTGTGTTATCTTTGTCTAATATTTAAATTTTTTGATGATCTGAAACATTTAAGGAGGGCAAACACTTTTTCACACCACTGTATATCTGTGTGTATGCATGTATATGTATAAACTTTTTTATTTATTTATTTATTTTTCCTGTTTTTGACCTGTATCTGTATCACTTACATTCTGTGGTGTTTTAATTCCTGTCTGATTTTTTCCTGGCTCTGTTGTAATTGTACAGCACTTTGGTCAGTCATGTTGTTGTTGTTTTTTTAAAGTGCTCCATAAATAAAGTGGTATGGTATTTTATATAATTAAAGTGAAATGGCATGGACAAATATGACTGCATCCTTAAATTGTATATTTTATAGCACCACTTTTTGCAGCAATATCTGCCAAAAACTTATCTCTGTACTTCACAATGACACATCTGCATTTGCCAACAGGGTGTTTGGCCCACTCTTCCTGCTCCAGCTGCCTCAGTTTTGAAGGGTGGCATCTGCACACTGCAATTTTCAGATCTTTCCATAGATGTTCAATCAGATTAAAATCTGGGCTCATGGAGGGCCATTTAAGAATAGTCCAATGTGCTTTCTCAGTGATTCTTGAGTGCCTTTAGCTGTAGGGTTTTGGTCATTATCCTGTTAGAGGACTTATGACCTGTGACTGAGGCTGAGCTTTCTGACACTGGAAAGTATGTTTCTCTCCAGGACTCCTTGAGACTTCATTGTGCCCTGCACAGTGGCAAGGTTCCCTGTGCCAGATGCAGCAAAGCAGCCTCAAAACAGAACCAAGGCCCCTCCATGTTTCACAGCAGGTATGGCGTTATTTTTTTAAGCTTCTTTTTTTTTCTTCTGTAAACACAGAACTGATGGAACTGGTCAAAAAAGCTTCAGTTTTGTATCATCTAATAAACATTCTAAAGGACATTCTCCAAGAAACTTTGGGGCTTGTCAGCATGCATTTTGGCTGGAATTTTAATGTTTTTTCTCTCAGTAATGGAGCCCTCCTGGTCTTCTTCCATGGAGTCCATTATTGTTCAAAATCCAATAGATGGTGAAATCAGAAAGTGACGTACACTGAGTCTGGAGTTCAGCCTGAATGATTTCGGATGGTAGGCTCTTTTCCTACAATAATCTTCTGATCAACCTGGGGTTGCATTTGCGCTTGTGTCCACATCCTGAGAGGTTGGCAACAGTCCATTGAACCTCATAGTTTTAAATAATATTGGCAACTGTATTTACATGAACATGAAGCTGCTTGGAGATGGTCTTATAGCCTTTACCTTACTTGGTTATGTATAATTTTCTTTCTGAGCTGCTCACGGCTCTCTCCTTTGCTTTCTCCGGTCCGTGTTCAGTGTGGTACACACAGTCACACCAAACTACTCTTTAAATAGGTTGAATGGGTGGTGGCAAATGCAGACATCTCATTGTGAAGTACAGAGATCGCTTGTTGGCAGTGATTGCTGTAAAAAAGGGTTCCACAAAATATTCAAGGGTAAAGGTACCATCTTTTTTCCATGCCATACCGAAGAGTTGACAATCTGACAAAACCTCTTCAGATCAACTCCAGCCTGCTGCAGCTGTGCCATAAGTGAACAGTGTGGTCCACCTCTGATCAAAGGGGTGGTGGGTTGCATCCTGTTGTCACTGCCACACCCATACCATTTTACTTGACATGCGATAGAAAATGTGTGTGTGAATGGTTAAGGGATAGCGCCGTACCGTGGCTGCTTCATCCATCCAGGTGGATGCCCTCAATTTCCCCTCTGGGGATCAATAAAGTATACAAAATCAAAATCAAAAAAAAAAATAGAATTAGAATTAAGAGGCCAGCCTTAGGATTTGGGAGGGTAAGGTTAACAAGATAGTAACAAATAAATGCCTCAGATTTCCATACGTGTAGCCTGGTGCCTTATGGCATTAGTAGAACGTACTGGCCAATCAGATTCGAGCCAAATCTGTAGCAAGCATTCTACAGGTAAGGTTGAGTACCCATAGCCACTGCCTTTATTTTAACCACAGTTTTGCAACACAACTGGTCTTAGTCGACTGTGGGACCACAATCAATAACTAGAAAAGCACTCGGAGAGCGCAGACCTCCGCCAAGCGGCACAGTTCCCCCCATAGAGTGTTTGTGTGTACGTTTTCAGATTCCCTGAGCATGAAAAGATATGAGTAGCAATTGGATTCACAATGATTATTTGTTTATTTGACATGGACAGTGCAATAAACAGACAATTAATGAATGACAATCAATGTGATAGTGATAGGATTAGTGGTTCAGTAGTGTAAAATGGGGCTATAAGGGACGGCGGGTTAATAAGGGACACTTTTGTGGGAAATGTTTTAAATGTAATTCTGCTTTTTTATTTTGAGCAGGACGCTGAGTTGTGTTGTTATTGTCAAATATTCATGAATCCTTCATCAAATCTAGGCAGAAGCAAAATTAAAAAAGCAGAATTACATTTAGAAAAGTGTCCCATATCACCCCGCCGTCCCTTATAGCCCCGTTTTACGGTTGTAAAAGCATTGCCTCCTTGGCGGAGGTAATAAACTGAAGTGTTGGTGTGTCCATCTCCTCCACTGACGGATGCAGATTGGTTAGACAGGTTGCCGTGGGTTTTATATTATATTGGGGTTGCGCTCCGCGGCAAAACAGAATTTAGAGTCTTCCCCGGCAGAGAGGTCGTTTTTACGCAGCGCCTATAGCTGGGCGAGGAATTTGTGGCAAATAATGGGGCGGCGGACAGGTGGCCGTGTCAGGTTTTGCAGCGTGGCGCAAAAGCAGGCACGCTGGCGGGCCCAGGGCAGCAGTGTTTTCCGCGTGCTTTTGTGCCTAAAACGTTGAAGAACGCGGAGTTTGTGTTGGTCAGACACGACGACCAGCGCAATGTGCGCAGCGCCTATGGCTGCCACAGGCACGCTGGGGGTCCGAGGCCAGCAGAGTTTTCCGCATGCTTTTGTGGCTAAAACGCTGAAGAAGGCGGAGTTTGTGTTGGTCAGACACGACGCCCAGCGGCCTCCATTGCGCCTGCGCACATGTTGAAAATGGCCCTATGTCAGTGTTGAAAAATGCTTTAAAAAAATTTCTGTATCCAGACGGTGAACCGGATCACCCCCAAAATTTAATCAGTTCTTCCTTGTACCATTTCCAACAACGCCTGAAAGTTTCATGCAAATCCGTCCAAGACTTTTTGAGTTATCTTGCTAACCAACAGACAAACAGACAGACAGACAAACACACAAACCCTGGCAAAAACATAACCTCCTCCTGGCCTTTTCGGCCTGGTGGAGGTAATAACAGAGTTTGGAATTTTAAGGATAAGATCACTGAAAATTTATGTAATTAAGCCTTTGTGTGATGAGTCCACCTTGATTGTTTAAAAATCTTTATAGCTGTATAACATCCCTTCTTTGTTCTTTTTTTTTTTTTTTAAATGATCCCCACCTCTCGACATGCTTTCAGCTCTTCAAACTCTCTGGTAGTCCAGTGTCTGTCTTTGAAGAAGTTGGTGGTGTTTCTTTTGTAAAATAGGTCCCAGTTTTTCTGGGCTTCTTCCTCCAGCTTCATCTGCTTGAACTGGGATATCAGAGTCACCTGCTCGCCGCCGAGTCTGTCCAGCTGCTCCCGAGTGAGAGTCCTGGCTGTGGAGGTTTTGGTTTGTCCGAAAACACCCGGAGATGGTTGGTCTGCTTGATCCACTTCTACTTCTTTGGGATGTGAGACGTTTGTCTCATTCTCTGACAGCGCCATGATAGTTTTAAAACGGTCTCTTCCGTACGATTGAACTCCTTTATGAGTTAGAAAGAACAATGTTTACAACGTCAACCTCTAAGGCATTTATTTAGAGATTTATAGCTTTATAACAGTAAAGGTCTGACAAAACTTGTGAACGTCTGGGCGTCCATCTTGTCCGTTACGTAAATACTTCCGTGTAGCAACTTCTCCGTCTTCTTTTGACCGAATCACAAATTTACAAAAAACCTTACAGTTTTAGAGAAAGACAACATAGACTAAAATGAACAAATACCAATTTGGAAGAAAAAAGTAGTACATTTACAAGCAAAGCATATTTGTTTTGGGCGTATGGAGTGGCAATTTGTTCCAGGTACCAAAATGTGCAACCACACTCCTATGCTTGCCTATATTTTGTATATTTTGCGGCTTAGTTATGCTTTGTGGTTTCATACATTTTTTTTTATTTACTGCTTGAATTCCTCTCTTGCAGGGGGACGCAGTTGTTATCACTCTTTGCTTGCTAAGATAAAACTTTATTTTAAAAAAACTGTTCCGGGTTCTAACCGAGTTTTTTCACGAATGTATTTTACTGACGGACCAAAGGTGGAAGTGGAGGAGGTTGAGAGATGTTTTACTAACGGTTAGCAAAACAAGCTAACGTTGTCTTTTAGGTATCGTAGGATTCACATGTCAAGTTTTGCTTCTGCGTTTCGTAAAAATTGTACCCAAATGTAAAAAAAAAAAAAAAAAAAGTTACTGTTTTTCATAGAACGGAGCGATGAACGGAAGCACGAATCCGCTGCTGGACAAAGAGGAGCATGTTTTGAAGCTCGGGGAGAGCTTTGAGAAGAGGCCAAAATCTGCTTTTCACACCATTAGATGTGAGTGTTACTGATTGCGTGATTTAAAGCAAAATGCTGGCACCAGCCTAAGGAGCAGTGGCTGGTTCTCGCCACTCTAGCGTTTCCTCATTGAAGTATACACAAGAGTAGTCAAACAAATAAATAATTGAGTAAGAGTAAAAAAGTAGCTACTAAAAAATTGGATTGGTTATAGTAAATTATCAACACTGTATAAAATATTTATCAGATAATAAAAAAAAAACATCACATGTACCTCTGTTGTAATACAAATGCCTCACTTAAGTGACTAAAAGTTGCTGACTATAGGTCCAAGAACCTCTAATGTCAGTCCTAAGAATCATATCTAGTCCTTCTGCCACGGCAGCATCCAACCCGTCCTCAGGGACCATCCCTATTCTCTAGGGTTACAAAGCTCCTCAAAGTTAAAGTATGGTGACGTCCTACTCCAGTATTTATCCAGCCTGCTCTTGAAACGATTGGCATTTATAACATAATCCGGAAGTTTATTCCATATATCTGCAGATCACACAGTAAATGCATTCTGCCTTAAAACGAGCCCTTGGTCTGATCCCCTCTATTTTTAGTTGATGTCCCCTAGTTGTCCTATTCTGTGCATTCAGTTTAATAAAATCTGCCACATCAGGGTCATATTTCCTCTTCAAAACTTTATACAGTTCAGTCATGTTGTCGCATAGTCTGCGGTAAGATAATGATGATAAATTCAATTTTTTTAATCGTTCTGAGTAAGGCAAATCCTTAAGTCCTGGCACATATTTTGTTGCTCTCCGTTGAACATTCTCAATGGCATATACAGTGGGGCAAAAAAGTATTTAGTCAGCCACCAATTGTGCAAGTTCTCCCACTTAAAAGATGAGAGAGGCCTCCAATTTTCATCATAGGTATACCTCAACTATGAGAGACAAAATGAGAAAAAAAATTCCAGAAAATCACATTGAAGGATTTTTAATGAATTAATTGGTAAATTCCTCAGTAAAATAAGTATTTGGTCACCTACAAACAAGCAAGATTTCTGGCTCTCACAGACCTGTAACAACTTCTTTAAGAGGCTCCTCTGTCCTCCACTCGTTACCTGTATTAATGGCACCTGTTTGAACTTGTTATCAGTATAAAAGACACCTGTCCACAACCTCAAACAGTCAGACTCCAAACTCCACTATGGCCAAGACCAAAGAGCTGTCAAAGGACACCAGAAACAAAATTGTAGACCTGCACCAGGCTGGGAAGACTGAATCTGCAATAGGTAAGCAGCTTGGTGTGAAGAAATCAACTGTGGGAGCAATTATTAGAAAATGGAAGACATACAAGACCACTGATAATCTCCCTCGATCTGGGGCTCCACGCAAAATCTCACCCCGTGAGGTCAAACTTATCACGAGAACGGTGAGCAAAAATCCCAGAACCACATGGAGGGACCTAGTGAATGACCTGCAGAGAGCTGGGACCAAAGTAACAAAGGCTACATCAGAAACGCACTACGCCGCCAGGGACTCAAATCCTGCAGTGCCAGACGCGTCCCCCTGCTTAAGCCAGTACATGTCCAGGCCCATCTGAAGTTTGCTAGAGAGCATTTGGATGATCCAGAAGAGGATTGGGAGAATGTCATATAGATAGATAGATAGATGTACTTTATTGATCCCAAACTGGGAAATTACAGTGTAACAGCAGCATGACAGTTGACAGCCAAACAACAGAAACACACACGACAGACAAAGGGATTACCCATGGAAAGTAAAAAGAAACTAACACGACTATAGAACCTATATACCTCATAGCTTAATATATGATGATGACCTGTATAAACGCATGAATCATCCCATTGCACAAAGAAGGACTATCAGGAGCAGAGTGAAATGTGATGTACCAGTTAGTCTGTAAGGTGCAGTGTGGCAGCATAGCTGTGACCAGAATACAACATCATAGTGAGTTATTGTACAGTGAAATTGCATGTGGCAGGAAAGAGTTCCTGTACCTGGCCGTTCGACAACAAAGCTGTAGTAGTCTACTGGCGAAAGTGCTTCGCTGCCTATCTAGTGTGTGGTGGAGGGGGTGATCAGGATTGTTCATGATGGATCGCAGTTTATTTAGTGTTCTCCTCTCCACCACTGTCTCAAAGGTGTCCGGTATGAGACCAATTACAGAGCCAGCCCTCTTGATAATCTTGTCAAGTCTGTTGGTATCTCTGGCCCTGATACTGCTACCCCAACAGACTGCAGCAAAGAAGATGGCGCTGGCGACAACAGTCTGGTAGGAAAGCTCCAGCATCCTGCTGCACACGTCGAAGGATCTCAGTTTTCTCAGGAAATAGAGTCTGCTCATCCCCTTCTTGTGCGCAGCATCGGTGTTGGATCTCCAGTCCAACCCGCTGCTGATCCTGACACCCGGATATTTGTAGTCCTGAACCACTCCCACATCCTCCCCCCCTAATCTGCAGTGGCTGAGAAGGAGCCTTCCTCTTCCTGAAGTCAATCACCATCTCCCTGGTCTTGCTGACATTCAACCTCAGGTGATTCTGTTCCGTCCACTCCACAAATCTGTCTACCAGTGCCCTGTACTCCCCCTCCTCTCCTCCTCTTATACACCCCACAACAGCTGAGTCATCAGAGAATTTTTGCAGGTGACATGACTCAGTGTTGTACTGAAAATCCGTGGTGTATAAGGTAAAAAGAAAAGAAGAGAGCACAGTCCCCTGTGGCGCTCCCGTATCACTAGCCACCACTCCAGACAAGACACTGCCCAGCCTGACAAACTGTGGTCTGCCTGTCAGGTAGTTGGTAATCCAGGAGATCACAGAGCTGTCAACCCCCATCCCCTGCAGCTTCTCGCCCAGCAGCAGTGGCTGGTGTTAAAGGCACTGGAGAAATCAAAAAAAGTGATTCTCACAGTATCTCCTCCACCATCCAGGTGCTGATGGGCTCGTTGCAGCAGGTAGATGACATGGTCAGATGAAACCAAAATAGAACTTTATTGTAAAAACTCAACTTGTCGTGTTTGGAGGAGAAAGAACACCATACCTACTGTGAAGCATGGGGGTGGAAACATCATACTTTAGGGCTGTTTTTCTGCAAAGGGACCAGGACGACTGAGCCGTGTAAAGGAAAGAATGAATGAGGCCATGTATCGTGAGATTTTGAGTGAAAACCTCCTTCCACCAGAAAGGGCACTGAAGATGAAACGTGGCTGGGTCTTTCAGCATGACAATGATCCCAAACACACCACCCGGGCAACGAAGGAGTGGCTTCGTAAGAAGCATTTCAAGGTCCTGGAGTGGCCTAGCCAGTCTCCAGATCTCAACCCCATAGAAAATCTTTGGAGGGAGTTGAAAGTCCGTGTTGCCCAGCGACAGCCCCAAAACATCACTGCTCTAGAGGAGATCTGCATGGAGGAATGGGCCAAAACACCAGCAACAGTGTGTGAAAACCTTGTGGAAAACTTACAGAAAACGTTTGACCTCTGTCATTGCTAACAAAGGGTATATAACAAAGTATTGAGATGAACTTTTGTTACTGACCAAATACTTATTTTACCGAGGAATTTACCAATTAATTCATTAAAAGTCCTTCAATGTGATTTTCTGGATTTTTTTTTTCTTATTTTGTCTCTCATAGTTGAGGTATACCTGTGATGAAAATTGGAGACCTCTCTCATCTTTTAAGTGGGAGAACTTGCACAATTGGTGGCTGACTAAATACTTTTTTACCCTACTGTATATGTTTGAGTAGGGTGCCCAGATTTGATTAGCATATTCCAGATAAGGTCTCACCAATGCTTTATATAATGTTGTTCTGATCCAGATATTTGAAATTTCTTCTTATGATACCTAACATTTTGTTAGCTTTATTAATCTTCTAATATCTTCTGATATTATATCTTCTAATATGTTGACTGAAGTTTAACTCGTTACCTATAATTACTCCAAGATCCTTTTTTTTCCCTAACCTGGTTAGTAAATTCCCCTACATATCCTAACTCGTAAAATGTAGTTGCATTCTCCATTTTTTTGTTAGTTATCCTCATATGCTTACATTTATCTGGGTGTAGTTTTAAACGAGATGAATCTGTCCAATTTATGATGGAATTCAGATCATCCTGAAGTTTTACACAATCCTCTTTGTTACATATATATTACATCATATTAGTTTTACATTGTTTTATTGTGCAAACCTAATAAAATTACAGAACAATATTTGCTAAATTAGATTAGATTAATAAAAATATTTGCTGAATCAACCCACACTATATACCTTGTATCATTCATTAATACTCCCATACATGACATATTGTACTGAAGTATGGGGAAATACATATAAAACAAACATATATCCAGTCTTTATGCTTCAGAAGAGAGCTATTAGAATAATAAACAAAGCTGCTTACAGGGAACCAACAAACCCACTTTTTCTTAAATTAAAAGCTCTCAAGTTGAAAGATCTGGTTGACTTTAAAACTGCAGTAATAATGTTTAAAGTGAAGAATCTATCACTGCCCGCAAATATCCAAAAGCTGTTCCAAATAAGGGAGAAACAATATCATTTCAGAGGAACATGTATATTTCAAAAACCTTCAGTGAGAACTACCACCAAGCAACACTGTATTTCAGTGCAAGGAGTCAGATTATGAAACGATTTTGGACCTGAATTAAAATCATGTAAAACGCTTGGACAATTTAAACAAAAAGTAAAGGAAGAAATACTCCAAACATATATACAAGATGACATGTAAAATCACATAAGGATTGTCATATCCAGTCTGCATTGTGTCACATTTTGTCTTAGCTTTGTTCTTAATTGTAATCGCTCTTGTTTTGTTTTTCTTTTGAATTCTTGGATGGAATATGGGTGGGCAATATAAGCTGCGGCTTCAACCATCACCCATTTCGGATAACTTATGTTGAACTGTATAATCAGAGGAGTTATTGTCTAATTTGACCTTGTTGGGTTTTCTTCCCCCTTTGTTATATTATTCTGTTTCTTTTAATCTGTACTTTTAATCTATCCGAAATAAAGATTGATTGATTGATAAAAAAAAATTACAGAACAAAGCTATCACTACTATGCAAAATATTAGCTTTAATCTTATGCTGATGTACATTTTAGTGTCAGTGAGAGATGCATAAAACTATTATTATCATGGATGTTCAATTAATCAAATTGCAATCACAATGTCAGTCTTTTCAATTATGAAATCACACAAAATGCTACAATTTAGCTTTAAATTGTATAAATTTTACTTTGTGAATAGTTGTGTACAAACCTACGTTTTTGAATTTTTTTTTATGCAACTTAATATTTGAGTTGAGAAACAGGCATTTCAGAATGATTAATTTACTCTGCATTTTTCCTGATAGCAAAGCAAGTTCACTCATTAATCCATCCTTTTAAATTTAAATATATATATAAATAATCAAAAATGCATCACAATATTAGGGGCCATAATTGCAATCGCAATAGTTATTATAAGTCATTATATACACAACTTAACATGTACTGTATATGTACTCCCATTCTCTACATGCTGCGGTCAAAGCTCCTGTGTGTGTGTGTGTGTGTGTGTGTGTGTGTGTGTGTGTGTGTGTGTGCATATGAAATGTATTTTTATCTTGATAGAAGATATTTATATGATATTGAACAGCTGATTTGATGCACATTTCTCAGGGACAGTGGCGATTCCCTGCTGTATTTGAACTCGTCATCAGTGGCATTGTGTTATGTGATTAAAATACTAATTTTATAGTGACTTTTTATTTCTTCAAGCAGCCCAGTGCACACCTGCGCAGCAATGAAAAAGCTTGATGAAATAATTAACAAAATAGAAATTGCACTAGAATATTTTGACTTGTAAAAACTGGTCACATTTCTTACATTGCTGGAAGGGCCTTCATACAAACATCATCCATGTTTTCTTGTGTGTCTTTATTGGGCTTTATCTGCAATGAATATTAAAGAATATTTCCATAAAGAATATTTCACAGAATTAAAAACACAATATCCCACAGCTCTAATGGATAGTGTCCAAAATGTAACAAGACAGAAATCTTAAAATGTCTTGTTTCAAGATTTATTTTTGGGCATGTTTGCATTTTATTGGACAGATACAAGGAAGAGAGAGACAGGAAATGGGATGAACTTGCAGGAAGGATCACTCTGGGTGGGAATCACTATGATTGATCACCTTGCTGCTGTGGCATGCAGTGTAACCATCAGGCCATCGAGGCGACACAGAAATTATTGAAATAAGGTCATTGTAGGAAAACACAGATGGTCTATAACCTGTATATTAGTAATAGCTCTGAATTCAGCGAGCCTTGCAGAGAGAAGCATATGAACTGTAAGGTGAAATGTATCATTTAATAAGTTTTCTCTTTAATATTGCAAAGGACTTTGCAAAGAAATTTGCTCCACAAGTTCGCCTCGGGATCCTGCCCTACAGCTGTGGGTTGCATACTGTGTTGTATATTCATGAATGATGGGTTTATCATAATTTGGTTCATCCACAGTTGTTATATTGAAAAGCTGAAAACTGCTCTACTTTGATCTTCCAAGAAAACGGAGGTGGGGGATATTGCACTCACTTCAGAGTGCTCTTGTTAGTTTTATATTTAGTTTTGTTTAGCATTTTTAACAATTTCTTTATTATTTTTCATGGATTAACTAAGCATTCTTCCTTTTTTCAGATGACTTTAAACCTGCATCTATTGACACAAGCTGTGAGGGGGCGCTTCAAGTTGGCAAAGGAGATGAAGTTACAATAACTCTACCTCATATTCATGTAAGACTCCACATTATTCTCATCTTTCTGTAGTTAAAGAAAAAGAAGACAAAGCTATTTCCCACCTCCGATTCGTTAGCGTTCAGGTACTTTATGCATTCTGAGGTGTAAAGTAGAACAAGACAACATCAGCTTAAATTCCTCATTGTAACATATTTTCTATGTAGATTTTCATGATATTTAACAAGTGTTTTCATATTTTCATTCTCATTTTTCCTTCAGGGCTCAACCCCTCCCGTGACTGTATTCAAAGGAAACAAGCGGCCATATCAGAAAGACTGTGTTCTCATCATTAACCACGACACTGGGGAGTTTGTGCTGGAAAAGCTGAGCAGCAGTATTCAGGTCAAGAAAACCAGGTGAGAAAATGCCCGAGAAATTCAGATCATTTGAAATCCTACAAGAAAGGTGACATTGTGACATTTAGGCCCCGTTCAAACAACAGCAGATCCAGGCCAAATATGCAAACTTCTGTTGCGGTTACGGCATTCATTAACACAACACCAGGGTTTTTTTTTTTTGTGTGTGTGTGGGGGGGGGGGGGGTGATACCCATAAGCATTTCTGTCCAGGCTCTTAGAGCACTGTTTTGACAGAGAAAAGAGTATCAAAGATATCAAGTCAAGCCTTGGTGCTTCTAGGTACTAGGGCAGCAACTAACGATTATTTTGGTCATTGACTAAACTAATGACTATTTTTTCCAACTGATTTGATTTGGGGCGACTAACAATTATTTTTTCTGTTAGTCTAATGACTATTTTCTCTTTAGTCGATTAATTCTTTGGTCAAAGTCAAGCATTCCTCTTATAAGAAATAGACATTTCAAATTCAAACAATGTGCTAAGAATTCAAAAAAGGGATTTTAGGGCATTATTACATTATTTATTCCACAAGTAAAACAGACTCAGCCCATAACAAACAGTGAAATAATATTTTTTTAGGACATCATTCACTTTAAACTAAATTCTGCCCAACATAAGTAATAAAAACATTCTATGGCATCATTCTCTTAGAATAAGTCCATAATAAATTCAGTCCAAGATAAACTGTGCAAAACAGACCTAATTCACTTAAGTCAAACCTAAGGTCAGCCCATCTTTCAGGGCATCTTTCACTTTCATATCCATAAGCCCAAAATAAATTCAGTCCTCAGTAAACCGTGCAAGACAAACCTGATTCACTTTGGTTCAATATACATTAAGTTGAGCCCAATAGAAATTGTTTGGTGAAGTATGTTCTGGTGGGAAGTGTGTACCCTGGGTAAAATGTGTTGATCATCCACAATAGAAAGGGGTTTCATCCTTAACAGTCATGTTGAGGATACTGTCAGAGAGTTGAAGCCATGTGGGGCGTACATACAGTCACATCCTTTTTATGGGAGAAATCTTGCACACAGCTTTGCTTCTTCCTGAGGCACACGAATACAAACTCAGTAACTTAGAGGCACATTGTAACAAATAAATTAAGAAACAATCATGTCAAACTTTATTACTTATCACCAATACTATAAGTCAGAAAAGTTACAACTTATGGAATATTAATACAATTCCTGACTTTCAAAACGTCCATGTAAATAAATAAAATGTGTCTTTTCAATATATATTAAAAACAACCCTGCAAATTGCATACAAAATGAGAGTGAGTCTGCAGTGAACCTTTTAATACGGGGTGTGTGTGTGTGCGCACGTGTGCATGTGTGTGTGTGAGACCATAAAATACATTTCGCTGGTCACCGCCTCCACTGGGGGAGATTCGCAGCAACAGATGTGAAAAAGGACAACTGATGAAATAAATGGACTTCTATATAAACTTTATGCTCATAATCACTATGTAAATTAATACTGTACAAACTGCAAATTGTGATGTAAAGTGGTTGTGGCGTTAGCAATTAGCATATGGCAGGATGCAACGGAGTCTTAGTTGAGTTATCATTAAGCCAATTTTAAACAGTAAATACACAATGACAACTCCCAGCCACTAAGACTTAACTCTCACGGGAAGAAATACTCCGCTGAGTTTGCTCCTTGGTTCTCTTGAAGTCAGAATGCTGCAGGATGTTTTCTTTTTAAATGTTCTCGCATAGCAGTTGTGCTGCTGTGGTAGGCCATTTCTCTTCTGCACAGGGTGCAGAGCACCATCGTATTCGGTCTCTCTTTAAAAAATTTCCACACTTTAGAGCATTTGCTTCACGCTTTTACAGAGTTTGTTTCTGTCTGCCTGTGACTCAGTGACGTCGCCATTTTGGTTAATAACGTAAGCACAGCGATGCGTTGACGTATCTATGTAATCAACGTAATTGATGATGTCGAAGCGTCACTGCAGCTCTATAGTCGACTAGTCGCGATTATTTCTCTCATGTCCGCCATCTCTGCTTCCTGTTGGCACGGCTCCTGTTCGGGGCTCCAGGTCATGTTTTACCTCACTTGTTTAAGTCTGCAGACCTGTGAAAATCACTTTGCTGTCAGTCTCTGCCTTAATATAATGCAACCTATTATAACAAGTTCCCATAGCTAAATAAAATAATGACCCATCAAACATGAGTTGCAAACTTGAACTTCACAGTTTAAATAGGAGTGTTTGTAACAACACGATTAAATAACAGATGCTAAAGGGCAGTCTTTTAACCCTCAAAATAAAGTGCAAAAACTCAAATAGCAGCTTCTGCTATTCCATAAAGGGCTGTTGTAATGCTGCATGTTCAAAACAAACTAGAGTAATATTCAACTCCATTAAAGTAACAGAAGACAATAAGCTAGTCCATCCTGTTTGAAACCTTGCTGGGTCTAGAAGTCTAGCAGTTTAATTAGGCTTCAGATGAAAATTAAAATAACTTCTTGCAGTCCAAAATAAATTTACAAACACTTTAAATGTCAGTGCAGGAATGTGAGCCTACACCACACATACAGTGAAATATTTAAGCCGTTTTAATTTATTTGTGATGATCATGGTTATGGTTATCCTTCTTTAATTAAATTACAAATCATGGTATGCTAATTTACTGAGATGCACTAATATTCAGAATAAGAGTTGATATTACTGCAACAATAATAGAGAATACGAAAAAGAGGAAACTGCTCCTGTAATTCTCTCATTTAGTACACTTTATACGTATGTTACCCATCATAACTGAAGCAACTCAGCCGTCAGCAACCATCGTCAAAGAGAGATTATTGTCCGACAGCAGGTAAACTATTTAAACAGCATGTACTAATAGTGTGGTCAGTTTTCTAAAGCTGAGAGAGTCGCGCATTGAAAATAAGAAGTGCTAATGTTACTTGCTAACCTTACCGGTGCAGTCCGCTGACAGGTGGCCAGAGACGGAGGAACGGAGAGGAGGAGGGAATGGAAGCATTGCTGTAGTGCAGCTGTGATATGACAACACTGCTTTACAGTCTACATTTAACTTGTTTCATTTACTTGTTTTTGGAAAAATCCTCCCATACTTTGGAAACTTTTGGCCTTCTCTGTGATTTTCTCTCTGTATTACCATAATGCGTTCCTCTTCTTCTTCACTGGAACAGTTAAACTGAACATTCCCGCGGCATGCACATAAACTTTAAAGTTAAACGACTCATTGACAATAAAACTCTGCATCGACAAATTTTTATGATCGATGTTATCGACGTTGACTAATCATTGCAGCCCTATTAAGTACATTTATGTGAGACAGGGCTCCAGAGCCATACGCAGCTGTATTATTGACTAGTGTTTCTCTATGACTGACAAAAAATAAGGTAAAAAAAATATTTATGTGGGGGGAAAAAATAGCAAATTCACAAAAAAAGGTGAATCATGTCATTAGAGGTGAACATTTACCCCAAAAACCTTAATTAATTTATCAGAAAAGAGATTTTTTTTGAAGAAAAGGCCACAAATTTGAACAAATTGCAAATTACAAGTGACTTCTCTGCTTTGTTTGAGCCACACTTAGTGATGGGAATTATTGGATCTTTCTTCTGCCTTTGATACTGTTGATCACTGTATAATGATCAACAGACTCAAAGAGCTGGGTTGTCTGGTTCTGTTTTAAAATGGTTTTCATCATACCGCTCCAAAAGAACCTTTAATGTGTCCATGAATCAGATCTTTTCTGAAATAGCACAATATTCATGCGGGGTACCACAAGGATCAGTTCTAGGACCCATTTTATTTCTAATTTACATTTTGCCACTGGGATGGATAATTAGCCAGTTCAATGACATTTCTTATCATCTTTGTGCTGACGATATTCAGTTGTATTGCTCTTTTAAAGAGTCTGAGTTTTACATGCTATCATCTTTAACTAACTGCTTGTCTAACGTCAAACAGTGGTTAAGTGCAAACTTTTTACAGCTTAACTCAGACAAGACAGAGACATTAATTATCGCTCCTGAAAACAAGATCCCGCTTATTAAGCACCACATGGGTACACTAGGTTCCTCTGTCCAGGCTTGTCTTCGGAATCTTGGTGTCAGTTTTGACTCGGCTATTGTCTTTTGAGCATCACATTAATCAATCAATTAATTAGAAATTGCTTCTTCCATCTGAAGAATATTTCTAAGTTGAGAACCCTGGTGTCAAAGGTGGAACTTGAGATGATTATTCATGCTTTTATTTCTTCTTGCTTAGACTATTGTAATAGTCTTTTTACCTGTCTGAGCCAAAAGCACCTTCAGTGCCTCCAGGTTGTTCAAAATTCGGCTGCCAGACTTTTAACTCACACTAAGAAAAGGGCTCGCATTACACCGGTTTTAGCAGCACTTCACTGGCTCCCAGTTGGTTTTAGGATTCAGTTTAAAATTTTAGTTCTTGTTTTTAGAACTATTCATGATCAGGCCCCTAATTACATCACTGAGCTGCTTAAAGTGTATATAACCCCTCGCAGTCTTTGAGATCCTCGGATCAACTTTTATTGGCTGTCCCTCCAATCCATTTTAAAACTCAAGGTGATAGAGCCTTTCAGGCAGTGGCACCAAAATTGTGGAATGCTCTACCATTTTCTTTGCGCTCAGTAGACTCTGTTGAGGCTTTTTAAAAAGCAGCTGAAGACACTCCAGTTTAAACAGGCTTTTTAGTTTGATTATAGTTTTCATGTTTTTTAATGTTTTTATGCCTTTATTATTGTATTTGTGATGTTGTTTTATTTTATTGTGCAGCACTTTGTGATCCTTTCTGTGAGAAGTGCTATATAAATAAATTTTACTTAAATTTCAAATTTATGAGGACAAAAGTTGATTTTGAAAGAAAACTCACAATTAGAAAAAGAGAAAATTAAAAATTTGTTAATTTACAAGAAGAAAAAAGTCAATGAGAAAAGTTTTGCAAATTTACAAAAAATGTTAATTTACAAGAAACAGTTGGATTTCATTTAATAAGTGGCTTTTTTAGACAAAAAGGTGCAGATTTACAATGAAAAGTCAAATTCACAAATAAAGAAAACATTTACAAGGAAAAAAATTACAGGAGAAATTCAGTTTTATGAGAAAATTGTAGCAAATTTACAAGAAAAATTTCAAATGAACTAAAACAGAGTTGCCTTTTAAAAAATAAAAAGTCACAAATTTATGAGGGGGAAAAAGGTGCAAACGTACAAGAAAACTTTATAAGAGAAAACTTTACCTTTATCCTAAGAGCCATATATTTTGCGTCTCCATGCAGTGTAGCTGGCATTGCCAGCCAGTAAAATGTGACGTGGTCTAAAATAATTTAGTACTACATCCATGTGCTTTTGTGTGTTTACAGGGCAGAGGGCAGCAGTAAGATCCAGGCTCGGATCGAGCAGCAGTCGGTTCGGTCCAGCCAGCCCAGCTCTCACTTCCGAGCCCCGACCAAACCCGGAGCTGGGATCAGAACCTCCCCTTCCCCATCGAAGGATAACCCCTCCCCAGAACCTCAGCTCGATGACATCAAGAGAGGTGAGAAGAGTCGGCCACAGACATCGATCATGACAGAAAGAATGCCTCTTTCAGCAGACTTTACTGCTGAACTAGAGTATTTTGGTAGCAGAAATGAGGACAGTTGCATTAGTTTGATTGTGCATTATTGTGTTTTATGAATATAAATATTGTAACATATTTTTAAGTGTTTGGATAAATTGATCAGCGGAAGAACAAGAAGAATTCACACCAACAAAATAAATTCTTCATTACAGTTCAGTTCATCTTTATTTGCATAGTACCCAATCACAGCACAATTCATCTAAAGATGCTAAATACGTAGAAGGCAGACATTTGTTAGTGCTAAGTGACGGTGGTGGTGGTGGGGGGGGGGGAATAATTATTACCCACAGAGGTGTGTAATAATTTGTTACGTGTACTGAAGTAAGTTTTTCACAAAATTATACTTATGAGAGTCGTTTAAGTGCAGCAGTACTCTTGCTTAAGTACGACTCTTTGGGTCATATTACAGTGACGTGATCCATAGTCAGTTGTCACTGATGCAGAATGCATTTATGGGCTTTTCCAAGTTCATCCCTGATCACAGCAGCGCATAAACAAATTTTCCCCGGGGCGCATGGTGTAAAAGAGTCTAATTAATCAGAGGTGTGTTTTGGATTATCCAATCCAAAGTGCTCCTGCTGTCCCTTTACTGCACAGAGGTGCATTATCTCCTGTAAAGTAAAGTCTGACCATAACGGCTTGTTTAAGACGGGTTTTGCGCTGGCCAAAGGACATGCACGTGAGCGAAAATGCATGCAATGGGAACGCTGCTTGGTAATAAGGAAGACATCAGTCACAGTTGATGCAAAGTTAGTTATTTTAGAGAGGACAAACAGGGAAGATATGGTTAATGCTAGGCTGAAAAATCGGCTGAATGGTTAACATAGTGTGGACGGATGCAGCACACAGACATGAATGGGTTTGAAACTTCAGGAAAGCGGATGATGCCTGTGTAAACTTTCTTAAAAGGATCATTTACAGTGGCGCAGAAGTCACTTCTGGCCCTTGGGGAGATGGAGTACTCCCTCTCCTGTTGCTTTCGCCAACCGAGGGTCTCCTTCGTCTCCTGCAGGGGTTTGCGTAGGTTTGTGGTTCTCTGTCCCTGGCAGGAGAGAGGGAGGAGACCTGGCCACTGACCCCGCCACGCAGCGAGCCCACTCCTGGTGCTGATGGGTGGCAGCTGATTGGGGAGCTGAGAACCAGCTCAAGAGCCGCAACCGTAGGAGCACGGTGCGGGCGGCCTTGGCCCCGTTGGAAACCTGGGGGCGCGTGGCTGCAGGCAGATGTGGACATATCTCCTGTCTCTCTGGGGAGTTACAGTGAAAAGTAAAACCCTGTCCATGCATTCATTCCTTCATTCCCCTAAAAATAAACCCATTAATGCCTAATAAGTCCGTGATGAAAACGAAAATGTGGCTGGAATAAAAATCTTCAGACTGACACGCCTCCCCACACCAGAACACACACATGCTCCCTGTTCATTCATTCATTCCACTAAGATAAATGCTGCATTAATGCCTCATTTATACACTCCAATGTTAATTCCGCAATCAAAATGAGAGTGTGGATGGAATAAAAAAAAAAACTATTTAGTGTGTCATTATATATATAAAATGATGTGATTATATTGTGACCGTTACAACTCTCTCAATTAAAATAATAGAAGATCACAGCACATGCGGTTTCCTCATGAGCTCCGGAGCTGTGCGATTTCAAAACACACCACTGAAATAGCATTAAACAGTGCACTTCTGACGACAGACCTTTTTTCCTGATCAAAAGCACATTGCCATCACATGCACCATAATCAAATCAAATCAAATCAAACTTTATTGTCATATTGCTGTACATACAACTGTAGTGCAGGCAAGATGAAATTGCGTTTCTCTCGGCATCCATATAAGAAGCAGCATGATTTAAGACACACTCCCACATAGCTCCACCCCCCCACCCCCACCCCCACCCCCCATCCATTCACACATCCCTGAGACATACTTGGGGAAAAAGAATAACTAACTATAATATACAAAATGTCCGTAGGTGCAGTAGTGTGTATGAGAGATTCCGGGTCAACTATTCAGCATCCTGACAGCTTGTGGAAGGAAGCTGTTGATCAGTCTGGTGGTTCTGCCTCTGATGCTCCGGAATCGTTTACCAGATGGAAGAAGTTCAATGGTGTTTATGCAGAGGGTGAGAACGGTCCTTGACAATGTTCAGTGCCCTGCTCCTACAACGGTTCTGAAAAAGTTCTTGGACAGAGGGGAGGGAGACTCCAATTACCCTCTCCGCCCCCTTGACTATCCTCTGCAGGGCTTTTTTGTCTGACATACTGCAGCTGGAGTACCATGTAGCAATGCAGTACGTCAGAACACTCTCCACCTGTAGAAGGTCCTGAGGATGCAGATGGGGAGAGAGGCCTGTTTGAGTTTCCTCAAGAAGTGCAGTCTCTGCTGAGCCCGCTTCCTGATCTCCAAGGAATTCTTGCTCCAGGTCAGGTCCTGCGAGATCTGCACTCCGAGGAACTTGATGTTCTCTACTCTCTCCACTAAACGGCCGCCAATGCTGAGGGGGACGTGCTCAGGCTGTGACCGCCGGAAGTCGATAATCATTTCCTTCGTTTTGTCCACGTTGAGCACCAGATTGTTCTCCCTGCACCAGCCCTCCAGGTCTCTCACTTCTTCCCTGTACATTGTTTCCTCATCCCTCTGAATAAGTCCCACCACCGTGGTGTCATCTGCAAACTTAATAATCTGGTTCCCCTCGTGTCTGGATACACAGTCATGTGTTAGAAGTGTAAACAACAGTGGACTGAGTACACAGCCTTGAGGGGATCCGGTGCTCAGCGTGACAGAGTTGGAGATGTTGTTTCCAACCCGGACAGACTGAGGTCTCTCAGTCAGGATGAGGTTGCGCACCACTACACCTCTTTGAGATGAGCTTCCACCTCCCAGTACAAAGCGGGCACACTGTCTGCTGGTAATTAGATGGAGTGATGCAATGCGTTAAAAACAGACAATGTGCTGACCGAAACTAACAAAAACACTGGCATACGGTGGGAAGTCTAGCGGAAAAGTCCACTGATGACCGTCAGAATAGGTCCCTATGAGTTATTTTTGATTTGATTGATTTTAAAGCTGTTCGGAAATATTCCTGTTTAGACTTTCATCATTTAAAAGATTATATTCTTATTATTTCTTTGACATCAGTGTTGATAGTGTTCTTCTATATTGGCTCAGTTATAAATTAATAAGAAAAGAGTGACAAGTTTATGAGGGGAATAAAAGCAAGAAATTTAAGAGAAAAAGTGTCTGAAATGTTTGAGGGGAAAAAAGCACCAATTTATGAGAATAAAGTCTCAAATGTACAAGAAAAAGTTGACAATTTATGATAATGAAATACATTTTTGAAAAAAATACAAATTCATGAGAAAAATGTTGCAATTTTGAGAAGTAAATATTTGCAAATTTTTGTGAAAAACTGCATTATCAAAAAATGGTTTCAAATTTATCAGCAAAATTTATGAGAAAAACATCACAAGTTAGCAGCTGTCATTACGCACTACTAATGTAACTTTTGTGGGGTCTACTCTTACTTGAGTAATTAATATCATAAGATAATGCTATGTTTAGCGTTTCTGGTTGATTCGAAGAGAGAAGAAGAAAAAGCAGACTAAATGAAAGCATTTGCCTCACTGACGTCTGCTGCTGTCAACAGAACTGCGGGCCGAGGTGGATATAATTGAGCAGATGAGCAGCAGCAGCTCCTCGGACTCGGCCAGCGCCTCGGGAAGTGGCGACGACAGCAGCAGCAGCGACGGTGAGCACGAAGCACCACGACCCCTCAGCCAGACCTCTCCTATTACCAACGGAGGAGCCGACCGGCAGCAGGGCAACAACCAGCTCATGAACACGCTCCGTGAGTATCTTTGTTTTAGGATTTGAGCATCGTTAAATTTTCCAATGATAGTGGTGTCTCTTATGTCTACTGTTCAGAAAGTGTTCTGTACAGGTTCACATATTGCTTTATGTTTTAATCAGTATGAGTAATAATTAGGGCTTGAGAAGTGATAAAAACTAGTGCATTGCCCGTAGAAAGCAAGTCTTCTAGTCTGAAAACAGGGAGCCCAATCAGGCTTTACGGGCCCAAATGTAGGCTGCGTTTGAAAGTGGAATACAAAGAGATGTAGCCTGTATGTAGGCACTCGCACGTTAGACTTTGACAAATATAAAAGGGACTGAATGGCACTAAGATTTATTTGATTATGTGAATATTAATTACAGAATTGTTGCAAATGAATGGGATATTCAGTATTAGCCACCGTTTAAGAACCCGTGTTTATTTGTTTGTCAGATCACTTATTTGTGTGAACTTTTATGACATATTCATAGGTGTTGTATCTTGCGCTTTGGGGAATGGGAGTTGTTGAGTCATCATCATAATTGTTTTAGTTTATACAGTGGGGCAAAAAAGTATTTAGTCAGCCACCAATTGTACAAGTTCTCCCACTTAAAAGATGAGAGAGGTCTCCAATTTTCATCATAGGTATACCTCAACTATGAGAGACAAAATGAGAAAAAAAAAATCCAGAAAATCACATTGAAGGATTTTTCATGAATTAATTGGTAAATTCCTCAGTAAAATAAGTATTTGGTCAATAACAAAAGTTCATCTCAATACTTTGTTATATACCCTTTGTTGGCAATGACAGAGGTCAAACGTTTTCTGTAAGTCTTCACAAGGTTTTCACACACTGTTGCTGGTATTTTGGCCCATTCCTCCATGCAGATCTCCTCTAGAGCAGTGATGTTTTGGGGCTGTCGCTGGGCAACACAGACTTTCAACTCCCTCCAAAGATTTTCTATGGGGTTGAGATCTGGAGACTGGCTAGGCCACTCCAGGACCTTGAAATGCTTCTTACGAAGCCACTCCTTCGTTGCCCGGGCGATGTGTTTGGGATCATTGTCATGCTGAAAGACCCAGCCACGTTTCATCTTCAATGCCCTTGCTGATGGAAGGAGGTTTTCATTCAAAATCTCACGATACATGGCCCCATTCATTCTTTCCTTTACACAGATCAGTCGTCCTGGTCCCTTTGCAGAAAAACAGCCACAAAGCATGATGTTTCCACCCTCATGCTTCACAGTAGGTATGGTGTTCTTTCTCCTCCAAACACGACAAGTTGAGTTTTTACCAAAAAGTTCTATTTTGGTTTCATCTGACCATATGACATTCTCCCAATCCTCTTCTGGATCATCCAAATGCTCTCTAGCAAACTTCAGACGGGCCTGGACATGCACTGGCTTAAGCAGGGGGACACGTCAGGCACTGCAGGATTTGAGTCCCTGGCGGCGTAGTGTGTTTCTGATGTAGCCTTTGTTACTTTGGTCCCAGCTCTCTGCAGGTCATTCACTAGGTCCCTCCATGTGGTTCTGGGATTTTTGCTCACCGTTCTCGTGATAAGTTTGACCTCACGGGGTGAGATTTTGCGTGGAGCCCCAGATCGAGGGAGATTATCAGTGGTCTTGTATGTCTTCCATTTTCTAATAATTGCTCCCACAGTTGATTTCTTCACACCAAGCTGCTTACCTATTGCAGATTCAGTCTTCCCAGCTTGGTACAGGTCTACAATTTTGTTTCTGGTGTCCTTTGACAGCTCTTTGGTCTTGGCCATAGTGGAGTTTGGAGTCTGACTGTTTGAGGTTGTGGACAGGTGTCTTTTATACTGATAACGAGTTCAAACAGGTGCCATTAATACAGGTAACAAGTGGAGGACAGAGGAGCCTCTTAAAGAAGTTGTTACAGGTCTGTGAGAGCCAGAAATCTTGCTTGTTTGTAGGTGACCAAATACTTATTTTACCGAGGAATTTACCAATTAATTCATTAAAAATCCTTTAATGTGATTTTCTGGATTTTTTTTCTCATTTTGTCTCTCATAGTTGAGGTATACCTATGATGAAAATTGGAGACCTCTCTCATCTTTTAAGTGGGAGAACTTGCACAGTTGGTGGCTGACTAAATACTTTTTTGCCCCACTGTATGTGTAGTTTATAGTCTGTCATCAGTAAAGTCATGCAGCACTATAACAGGACATGTTTACAAATATTTGAGACCCATTCTAGTGCATCCTTTTATATTTTAGGAATATTATAAGTACAAAACACCAAACAGCAGAATGACCCGTTTGGCTGCAACTGTTGCATCAGTGTTGCCAATTTGTCAGTAAATATTTCAATAAAGATTATTTATTTTGTTATTTGGGCATTTTTGTGTGCAGTTTGGTGACTGTCGTCGTTTAGTCAAACCGTGCATGTAGCCGCATATGATATGCAGTTGATCTGGGTATTCTGCTCCACAGTCATGGTGGTATTATTATTAACTGTTAATTTTTAGATAGCTGTGCAAGTAGCACACCGAGAGGAGCGCCATCGGCGACAGTGAGTCGTGTTCCTGCAAAGGGACTTTACGTCTACTGCTGACCGGGCGGGCCGGGCTTGCTTCCCTGCAAAAGACTGCGTTCCGCCCGCTGCTTCTCCAACACCGGTGTTCTTTAGGCAGACCTCGGGTCCCCGCTAGCATTCCCCAAGTCATCCTTTAGACGTACGCAATCACAGCAACATTATAGTATAATTTTTTTAAGCATTACATCTTCACTATCTCTCTTTCTTGTCAAATTTGTCGCTTTTCACTTCCTTTTTGGTTTGCGAAGCACTGTGGTGACTGGTCGTGTTGCTGCGTATTATCCAATCGGCATGGTCATGATGCTGCATATAAGGATAAGCCAACTTTATTGTCATTCAGTCCATACAGCCAATCATGTACAGTAGAATGAAATTACGTTTCTCCTATCTACAATGTTAATCACATATATACAGTAGAATCAGAGGGGTCGCTGCCATGCAAGGCGCCGCCACATTGCCCTCCTCCGTTCCATTATTGCTGAGCACCAAGCTGGAGGGCAGGAAGTTCCACTTTTATATGGTCTTCAGCATGACCTGGCCGGGATTTGAACCCTGGCCTCCGGGGTGTGGGGTGAAAGCTCTACCAACTAGGTCACCACTCCAGTATTATCCATTTATCTCCGGTATTATTATCTTCAGTATTATCCAGTCAGCATGGTCATGATGCCGTGTATTATCCAATCAGCATGGCCGTGATGCCGCGTATTATCCAATCAGCATGGTCGTGATGCCGGATATTATCCAATCAGTACGGAGTCAATCCGAAACCCCGCCCACACTTCCTGAAGCCAGAGACAGAGCTAAGAGACAGAGTGATGGCTAAACTTTTATTGATAAAAATTACATATTTTGACTGAGCGACTCCATACTTGGGGATGCACACCCTCATAACCTCAGCAAAGCACTAATAAAATCTGAGGTCAGTCTGGCGAATGGTTTGGGAGATATTTGAGGAACAGACAGACACACATGCATATCATTAGGTAATGCTACGTTTATTTGAGTACAATTTCTGGTTGAGGCAAAGAGAGAAGAAAAAGCCGACTAAAAGAAAAGAAGAAAGCGCAGACTAAAAGAAAGCATTTGCCTCACTGACGTCTGCTGCTGTCAACAGAGCTGCGGGCACTAATTAGTTGCACATTTTTTGTCATCGGTTGTTACTAACCGCTAAAATTACAATGAAGGAACAATGGAAAAAGTATTTTTAAGTAACTTTTAATTGCTTTTTTCCCTCTCACATATACCTTTGACCCTCATATTCAACCAAAATACTGCTAAAGCAGCATAAAACACTTTCATTTGCCAAAGTATGAATACAAACTAAGAATGTAAAACTGAATACAACACTGTCTGGTAAAGTATGATCTGTCAGCTAAGACACAGAGCAATAACTCCTAAAGATGACGTGTATAACGAATGTCCTAAAATGCTTTTTTGTCTTTTTGTTTTAAAGGAAACGACCTTCAGCTTAGTGAGTCGGGCAGTGACAGTGATGATGACTGAACTCCTCTGGTCAGTCTCTCACCACCCTCCTCTTCGTCCTCCTTATTCTCTTTGCCTGGTTCGTGCTTTCCTTTGCTGTGATCGCTCACCCCGGCCCAATAGCTTGGTTTGACTGTATTTTCTTTTATTTTTGTGTTTCTATATCATCAAAGCTGGCCAGCCTGGATCTTTAAGAGTGTATTTTTTTAGGTGCATATTTTGTTTTGTATAGCAGTGTTTTAGATGAAGAGAAATTAAGAATATAAATATATATACCTAGAGTGCACATATTTTCTGTACTTGGAACATCTAGTTTTATCTGCAGTATTTGTTGGGTTTTGTTCTCTCCCTTGTGTAGGTTCTGTTTTTGTTCTGTTATCATGGGTTTGCTAAGAATTTTTAAAAAATGCTAAATTGCACACAAAACCTGCAAACGAGCAACATATCAAATCAGAGAACAATGTGGCGTGCAGATCATTTTGGAGCATAAAAGCCAAATGTAGGGTGTTTCTGCCCGATAAAAATTTCAGCCAAAAGTCGATGCATTTACAGTCCTGTTCTGTAGCTGGGTGTCTAATATCCTGCTGCTTGGTCATCAGCAAAGGTAGAATGTGATCGTTGCTGTCAAGTCATAACACTTTTGGTTTGTAATTAGGGCTGGGAATTATCAGTAGATGATTAGTAGTAGATTCTTGAGGTTCTGAATTGATTCAATTCCAATTCCATATCGATTCACTCAGAAAAATTACCATTAATAATAACTATTTTACATGCATAGGAAAAAATTCTGACAGACCAAACACTGCAAATTGTGCCAGAAGTATTCCAACCTGGTTAAAATAGCATTTAATTATGTATTTAATACATAAAGTATCACATTAAGAACTGACCCAACATCAGCCACAGCAATCCGATCTTTATCCAGCTTACGATTTGACAAAGTGCCAATAAGTGCCTGATGCTGAATAGAAGTGTGTAATGTCAGTCGTCCCTCCATATGTCCAGCTGTCTTTCCACTGACTGTGAAGCGGTTTCCTGCCTCCTTATACAAGCCCGGGATTACCGTTTCACTGAAATGTTAGCGCTAGCAAAACGCAGTGCGACTCCAGAATATTCATGAGAATTCAGAACCATCATCCTCAACAAGACCATACATCCCTACAGAAGTTACGACAGCCTCTGCTGCCCTCCTGACATGCTGAGAGGTGGAGGCCGGCACCACCACAGACCCCCTCCCCAGTGCAGCCCACCTCCAGTCGAGCACTTCCACTGGTGCCATACCGGTCTCCAAGACCTGCGGGGTTTCACCCCTGCTCTGGAGGCCCCTCACCTGGCCCCGGCTCTGTCGGGGTCCTCGCTGTCCTTGCAGCTCTTGAATCCGAGATGCTGCCCTCCCTTGGGCCCAGTGGCACCATCAGTCGCGCAGAGTTTGCAGCCGTGACGATTCACCCTCGGTCACGGGCAAGCTCCCGTCTGAATGCTGAACCATGCGAGAGCTCAGCCAGCCCAGAAACCTCTGGCAAGTTTCACACATGCGAAAAGGGTTATATTAAAAGATCGATCCACAGATTTTGTAAATTGATATCAGGTCATTCAAGCGTGAATCGATTGGAACTGGAGAATCGATGTGTTGGACCCACCCCTATTTGTAATAGACTCTAGCTAAATTTGCTTGATCAATATTTGAATCTTAATGTCATCTTCGCTTTTAAAAGAGTCGCAGAGAAAACAGGAAATGCAAATTTGCACCATTTTGGTGTCTTTTTTTGAATTTTATTAGTAACAGATTACATTTCTATACTAATCTTTCCTCCTTTTTAACTTCAACTTTTAATTCAATCGTTAGGTTAACGTGATTTTTTTTTTTTTTCGTGTTTATGTTGATGAGCATCAGAATAGGGCACTTAAGCTGCTTGATGAGGTCTAGGATGAGGAAAAGACTGTGGTTGTGCTCTAAACAGGCCTAAAAGAGGGTGAGTGGCTGGTATACATCCATGATCTGTCATGCAGGAAATGAAGGTTTGTGCACTTTTTTTTCATTCTCCCTAAGTTGCAGATTCTATTTTTCTATCAGTCTCTCTTTAGATTTTTTCTTTACACACTTAATGGAGGCTTTCTCAGGTTTAGGCACTAAAATTATTTGATTAGGAAAAGACTGTGGTTTTGTTTTAAACTGCCTCTTTACAGCTTTAACACGGTTAACGTTATTATTTCCACATCCCAGTACAAGCCAAATATGTATAATGATCAGTTCTCTAAATAAGCACCAATACTGTATATTACTTTTCCTGAGTGACACGCTGGTGACACAGGACTTTCAGTCGGGAATAATGCAAGTATTTTCTGCCTCTGCTGTTGCAGTCATTGAATCGTGTGGCAGACTAGTTCTTAAAACCTGTCAGCAACCCTACTATGTCTTTACTCTTAGGTAGAGCCGCATCTGATCTCATACATTTTTAAACTGGCTTCCAAATGTATAATTTTTATCTCTGAAAATGCCAGTTGAACGGATGTATTTGGTTGTCCTTTTTCAATTGACAGTTTATTGATATAAAAAAAACACCGAATTTCCACAGGCTTATTTTGTGTAATTGTTATTTTTTAAATTTCTGATAAAGTTTCAGATTTGAGGTTAAGGCTGGCACTTACTTGTATGCACTTTTAGGAAATAGTGAGTTCAACGGTTTATGCTCATTTTAATGTTTTTTTTCCCTAAACCACAAGGGGGCAGAAAAACTCAGTAACAGCAACAAGCATGCTGATGGATATGGTGATGGGAAGCTATTGAATGTAAAATATTTAGTCATATTGTAGCTCTGGATCAGTTTTTGATGTTCTGCATTCTTCACCAGCTTTATTCACACTTCCTCTGTCGGTCATGTGACAGGAGTCTTTTTTTAATGGTTGATTTAATGCTGGAGAATCAAAATAATAAGCTAATAAATCAAGCCGTTTGTATTACCAAACTAAACCATAGCTTGTACACTTGCAGGCCATGAAAGTGTCACCAGTAAAGAATTACCGAGGCTATCATATCATAAACACATTTAAGGAAACATTTAGATGAGTGTTGGTGGTCACAAGAAGTTCCAAAAACACTTGAAAACCAAAATATATACGTGTCATTACTATTAATATTCTCATCAGAATTTTTGTGTGTGTTTCATTGCTTTGTGTCAGTCACATCTCTTTTCTTCAAGCAGAAATAATATATTTTTATCCAGATTATTCATAAAAATACATACCATTGTACCATACCATGCCTTATAGCATCTCAGCTTAGAAATGCAGGTGAATGTGTAATTTTCTTAAAAAAAAAAACAAAAAAAACAACAACCCAAAGAGATGATCTGGCCCTGATCATTAAAAAAAAAAAAAAAATGCAGGAATGTTGGCGATGTTTCGGTAAGAGCCATTTTTCACACATGCATCACAGCAGCAGGCAGAACAGTTACGCATTTTAAAAGTATTTTGATTCGCCAGCTCCAAAATACAAACTCTTTATGATGTCTGCTTTAATTGTGTGTGAACACAGCGGGTAATTGTCAAGCTGGTTCACACAATAACAGCTGCTGAATTTTAAACAAAAAAGGGGGAAGAAAAAAAGATTTTCACTCAAGAATTTTTCAGAAGATCTTGTCTGAGAAGTTCATGAACATTGTCCAGAGTTCTTGTGTATCACCCACAACCAAATATTTATTAGCTGTAGATGTGTTGAAAACATAAAGCCAAAATTTTATTACAAATGTACCAGGCTTGTATACCACACAGGAATTTGAGTATATTTTTTTTTAAACAACCTTCTGCATTTTTCACCCAAATAATGACGATAAAGTCTTGGGTGACATGCAGACTCGGAATCAAATTGACCAATAAGTAGCCCCAGTTTGATACTTTTTGAGTAGAACAAGCGTACGTCAGAGGACGGAGTGTAACAGAACACGCTTCTTTTAAGCAACTTTTACAAGAAATTTATTTGAACTCCATTTCCGCACAGTCATAACACCAGGGTTTTCAGTCCCTTGTGTCTCTTATGGAAAGATCAGTTTGCACAGATTGCGTTAATGTCACGCTATGCTGTTTACAAAGATCACACTTTGCACGACTCAGATCATCCCGTCGGTTTTCTTATTTTTAAGTAATATGTGCATCTACATTAGCTGAGTATTGGCTTGTCCTGTTACCAAACCCAGCGCTCCAACCACCAAACTGTGGGTTGACAATGACGGCTTCTCTGATCGGTCACTTTCAGTATAAAGCATTTCTGTCAGATGCCTGCATGACTGCATTCGTTTGGAAAGGGAAAATATTACCAGCTGTGTATACAGATGACATTCTGTGTTATACATTACTTTAAAAAAAAAATACCTTAAAAAGAGACATAAATGTAGGCATTAACTAGAGAATTTCTTAGGGTTCTCACATTTTCTGGTTAAGTTGGACTAAACACAAATGAAGACAAGCCATCTCATCCAGTTTCTAATGTCCCAACTCCAACCTCAGCGGTGGGCCTTAACGTTGGGATTTAAGGCTTGTATATTTGAAAACCGCAACATAGTAAATGTAGTGTATAAAATAGGTGTTAAGCTGTGGCTCCATTACCTGGGTCAGTTATTGGCAGCTTCTTCTAGAAATATCTGCTGACTGCTGAATTAAAATAATCTAAACGACTACAATTGCTTGTCTAGTCAACATTTACTAGACTGCATGTGTAGTCTTTTTAAAAATAAGCCCTTCAATTAAAATTCAGTGTATATCTTGTCTAGAATTCATACTCATCCCTCGTCCCCTTATTTTCCCACACAGAATGTTTCAGATATTTTTTTTAACTCACAAAGCAGCGCAGACATTAATGCAAGTCAGATGATGGCATGCTGGTAGTCTGAGCAGTTGTAGAGACGTTATAGTTGTGTTTAAGTGTTGTGAAGGAAATCACATAAAATGCAACTGTAAAATTTTCACCAAAATCAAGCTTTCAGTTGTCACTGTGCTGGATATGAAGTATAACTGTGTGGCGAAGCATTTATTGCGTGAATCGGTGAGATGAGTCTCATCATCATCTCTTTTCCTAAATCTGTTATTTTCCCCCGATAAACCTCGACTTGTGTTGTCTGCTGGACTCTGTTGTATATGGTGCTTTAGTTTTGTTTTAGGTCAGTGTTTATGTGAAATGTCTGTAAAAAATTGAAGTTTCCAAATGTATTAAAAGCAAAGTTTTACCTCTTCATTGTATTGTCTTTTCCTCTTTTTTTTTAAAAAAAGAAAAGGTAAATCTAATATACAGGATTATAGTGCACATTTTCCAGCAACGGCACTTACCAATTCCTGAATTAAAATTGATGGAAAATGTAGCATCAAAAAAATGTCCAAACACTATGAGGTCAGGCAGCTGTCAATATTAAGCACACACATTAGCCTGCAATTGTGCATATATGCACAACTTCTACAGAGGCACAATACTACGTTTAAGAGTTCTTCATGATGAAGAATGAATTGCCAGTTGTGAGAAAACATTTCCTTCTATGAGAATATGCTTCAATGTATGACAGTATGCTTCAGTATATGGATACCAATTCCTAATTGTGAAAATACGCTTCAGTGTCTTTGAGAACATGAGTGCAATGTTAAGGCTACAATTTTTATCCTCCGCCGGTCGAAGCCCAAAAGGGTCAAAGAGCCCTGCATGAATGTGGGTTGACATGGAGGCAATCAGCCTGTTGTACTGCTGAGGTGTTATGGAAGTCCAGGTTGCTTAGTGACCTGCATTGTTGGGTCTGGTGTCCCATCTTCCTCTTGACGATAGCCCATAGATTCTCTATAGGGTTTAGGTCAGGAGAGCTTGCTGGCCAATCAAGCACAGTGATACCATGGTCATTAAAGCAGATGTTGATACTTTTGGCAGTGTGGGCAGGTGCCAAGTCCTGCTGGAAAATGAAATCAGCATCTCGAAAACAGAGGGAAGCATGAAGTGCTCTGAACACCAGACCCAACAATGCAGACCAGCTGCAGGCCGCTATTAAAGCAACCCGGGCTTCCATAACACCTCAGCAGTGCCACAGGCTGATCGCCTCCATGTCACACCACATTGATGCAGTAATTCATGCGAAAACAACCTCGACCAAGTATTGTGTACCAACATTTCAATTAAAAATATTTTTTAAACTGATCTTATATTTATTTTTTTTTTTTTGAGAAACTGAATTTTGGGTTTTCATTAGCTGTCAGCCATAATCATCAAAATTATAAGCAATAAATGCTTGACATACATCACCCTGTGTGTAATGAATCTACATAATTTATGAGTTTCACTGTCTGAATTGAATTACTGGAATAAATTAACTTTTCGATGATATTCTAATTTATTGGGATGCACCAGCCATGTTTTTCTATTAAATGCAATTACTCAGTTGTTCCACAAGGTGGGGCCATACGGTGTAAAATTGTGAGTAAATATTTTCCGGTAATGCAAAATTTGTTCACAGAACTCTGACACCTTCAGAGGTATTTTTGAAACTTCAAAGTTACATTTTAGCAGAAATTCCAAACCTCCAACGTTTTCAAACAGGTTTTTAGGTATGTGGAACCAAAGGGAATCAAGTTGAGAGAAACTGTTTTCGTCTTTAAGCATGTCAACTATAGATTCATATTCAGCTGCTTTCAATCCACCATGTTAGTAGTCCTTAATTATGTGTGATTTCTTTAAATAATGGGTCTTGTTTTTCCAAATGAAGTTAAACTAACAGAATTTCTCTTTTTAAAGAAAAGAGGAGCCTGTGGAGAAGTGTGGGAAGGACGAGGCTGAGTTTATTTCTCAAGTCCAGTTTTATTCACATTTACATTCTCCAACATCCAAAAACAGAAAAAAGGAAGGAATCCCCCAACATCTGTCCCTTTAATACCCCAGGACATCAAAGCACACAGTCACATTGTCTTTTAATCCCAAATCACAATGCATCCCCCTCCAGGTCTTCTCGTCTCCACCTAAAGTCCTGGTGGTCAGGAAATCCCTCAAGGCCATCTCTTTGCATACAAAAGGCCAGACTTCACATCCTCCTGTTACCCCTAGGAGGTTCAGTCCTTTTGTTCCTCTGAGACGTGAAGCATACAATAGGCATACAGTAATACACATGTGAAGCATATGAAACCCACATATGTGCACCACAAGCCACATACAAAGACTGACAGGGATAAATTAATTTTGATAAACCCTCAGATTTAGTCAATAAAATTCTACCAGTTATGGTTCGATCCCTCATTAACCAACGATTGAGAGACTTTTCCATTAGAACAATTTTATCTTCTGTGTTAGATTGATTCCTTGTGATCCAATCAGTATGAAACACAACACCCAAATATTTACCCTGTGATTTAATAGAAATGTTTTCCAAAACTTTATCTGAAATAGGGTATTGTGATGTCTGTAGATACTTATCCGACAGGACATAAAAGATAATTAAAGACTCAATAACCTGGAGACGTGATTTCTTCTGTAGCCTGCGTTCATATTTATTATCAGCCTCAGAACACACTTGAACCGCCATCAGCATCAAGAACAGGAACCCGCATACGTCATGCGCATTTTACGTGCGCGCTCCCCTGTTGGGATACATCACACTGTGACAACCTCCATACATTACATCTTCCCTTTTTAAGCGGTAATGACCACTTTGCTTACCACAGCTGATTATTGTTCCTATACATGAACTCAGTGCTTTAAACTCAAAACTGATATTATTCTTTAGCATTTATCTGGTCTAACAGCGGGACAATTCACATTTTCCCCCCAACAAAAATGCCTTTTTATCATCTCCTTTTTGGAATATTAATGACCATAGTATATAACAACTCAAACACCTCTTATGTGCCACTATTTAACAATGTATTAATTTCCCCCCCTTTTAGAGTGACTTACAACATTGTTTACAAATCCAATTTAACAACTCTTTTACACACTCTACCAGACCGTGTAACAGTTGCTTGTGTGTGGTCAGCTGTTGTTTCTTTAGCTTGAGTTACCACAGTGTCATTATTCTCCATGGGTAAAACTGGGTCTGGACCCTTGTTGACAGGATCTGGGACTTTAGGCAAGGCCAACAGATGGCGCCTATTCCTTCTGTATTGTTCACCATGGGCTGTCTCCACTACATAGGACCTGGGAGTGGAGCTGTGACTGTGGACAATGGTTGGTGTAGTCCACTGTTTCTGTCCATCCAGCTTCATGAGCAGAGTCTCCTGGGCTAAGTGGTGGTAGAAGCCTCACTCCATTTCTGTTGTAATAGTAGTAGGCTTGTCTCTCTTTAGCTGAAACATCTGCCCATTTTACTTTGTCCTTGTCAGGCCATTTAGGTTCTAGGTTAGATGGCAGGGTGGGTAGTGTTGTTCTAATTTTCCTTCCCATCAGGAGCTCTGCTGGGCTTGTCCCAGTTGAAGAACTTGGCGTAGCTCTATAGGTCATCGGGGCTAGGAGGGGATCTTCCTGTTTCGGTATGCTTTTGGCTATCTGAACAGCCCTCTCTGCATGCCCATTACTTTGAGGGTAATGTGGACTGGACGTCACATGACTAAAGTCATACTCTCGGCTAAACTTCTGCATTTCCTCTGAAGCTAGCTGAGGTCCATTGTCGTTCACTAACACTTCGGGGATGCCATAGCGTGCGAAGGTAGCTTTAAGTCTAGTTACTATATAACTGCTAGTAGTAGCTGGCAGATTTAGAATCTCCAAATACCTGGAATAATAGTCCGACACTACCAGGTAGTTCTGCTTTTTGAACTCACGTAAGTCTACGGCGATTTTCTGCCATGGCCTAGATGGAAGCTCACTTGATAGCAATGGCTCTTTCCTCTGTGTGTTTCTGTTTTCCCTGCAGAACTCACACTGCTGCACTTTGGCCATAATACCTTCTGACATTTTGGGCCACCAAATAGACTGTCTAGCCCTTTTTTTACTTTTGACTAGGCCTTGATTTCCATCATGGATCCTCTCCAACATAGTCACAATCAAATCAAATCAAATTAACCTTTATTGTCATATTGCTGTACATACAACTGTAGTGCAGGCAAGATGAAATTGCGTTTCTCTCGGCATCCATGTAAGTTAAAAAAAAGAACATAATTTAAGACACACTCACACACACCCTCACCCCCCACCCCAACACAGCCATTCACACTTCCCTGAGACATACTTGAAAACTAACCAGAACTATAATATACAAATAATATACATAATGTCCATAGGTGCAGTAGTATGTATGAGAGATTCCGGATCAACTGTTCAGCGTCCTAGCAGCTTGTGGAAGGAAGCTGTTAATCAGTCTGGTGGTTCTGCCTCTGATGCTCCAGAATCGTTTGCCAGATGGCAGAAGTTCAAAGTGTTTATGCAGAGGGTGAGAATCGTCCTTGACAATGTTCAGTGCCCTGCTCCTACAACGGTTCTGAAAAAGTTCTTGGACTGAGGGGAGGGAAACTCCAATTACCCTCTCAGCTCCCTTAACTATCCTCTGCAGGGCTTTTTTGTCTGACATACTGCAGCTGGAGTACCATGTTGCAATGCAGTACATCAGAACACTCTCCACCACACCTCTGTAGAAGGTCCTGAGGATGCAGATGGGGAGAGAGGCCTGTTTGTGTTTCCTCAAGAAGTGCAGTCTCTGCTGGGCCCGCTTCCTGATCCCCAAGGAATTCTTGCTTCAGGTCAGGTCCTGTGAGATCTGCACTCCGAGGAACTTGATGTTCTCCAGTCTCTCCACTAAACAGCCGCCGATGCTGAGAGGGACGTGTTCAGGCTGTGACCGCTCGCCTGATTGCTGGGGTCTTTCTGCAACTGTGGGGGTTCCCCCTACAGTTGAAAGTGCTATGAGATGACTGTTGTTGTGAAATGGCACTATATACTGTAAATAAAGTTGAATTGAATTGAATTGAATTACATCATAGTCAGGCAGAGAGACATAAGGGATGTATTGGACACCAGAGCAATGAGAGGCGCAGACTGTGGTACTGATCATGTTATGCTGAGATCTAGATTAAGGATTTGCAGACGAAAACAGCACTGCAGGACGGGTGCGAAGCCACCACGGAAGCTAAACACTAGTGCACTGAAAGGCCAAAAGAAGCAGGAAGAACTTACACAGGAAATGGATGAAAACTTGAAAGACTGGGACAGCAACAACTCAGAGAATGACACTGAAGAGAAATGGGCAACACTGAAGGATATGGTGTATCAGACTGCGAGTGATTTATTAGGCTACCCTGAGAGGAAACATCAAGACTGGTTTGATGAGCTTGATGAACACCTGAAGAAACTACTAGAAGCGAGGAATACAGCTAGGTAGGAAAACCTACAGTGTAACACAAGGTTGAAGAAGATGAAATACTCATAGGCCCAGAGTGAGCTACAGAAGTACACCAGAGAGATGAAGTCCAACTGGTGGGATGAAAAAGCGGAGAAACTTCAAACTGCAGCAGACAGGAAGGACATGAAAACATTCTTCACAGGTTTGAGAGAAATCTACGGCCCTAAACCAAGAGGATTGATCCAACTAAAGGCTATGGATGGTGAAACGGTTTTGCAGGAGAAAGACAAGATCCTGGACAGATTTGCAGACCACTTTGACCAACTACTAAACAACCCTGGAGATCTCACTGAAGAGACTAAAGAAGCTCTAGTGCAGCGACCAGCTGTATCAAGTCTGAATGAACCACCAAATTTTGATGAACTAATGGCAGCTATCAGGACAACACAGGATGGTAAAGCTCCAGGAAGGGATGGAATTCCAGCAGAAGTGTGGAAATTTGGTGGTGTTCAGCTGACCAACTGCCTGCACAAGCTCATCCAAGAGATATGGGATGCCCAGAAAGTACCTCACGACTGGAAGGATGCAAGTATTGTGCCTTTATGCAAGAAAGGTGACAGGAAAGAGTGTGGAAATTACCAAGGTATATCACTGCTAGCCACTATTGGTAAGATTCTCCCACGTGTACTACTTAACAGACTCAGTGAGCACATCTCGCAGAATGTACTACCGGAAACCCAGTGCGGCTTTAGAAGTGGAAGAAGCACAATGGACATGATTTTCTGCTTGAAACAGGTTCAAGAAAAGTGTATCGAACAGAACATGCGCTTTATGTAGTCTTCATAGACTTCAGTAAAGCCTTCGATGCTGTTTCGCGACAAGGACTTTGGCAGGTACTCAAGAAATATGGTTGTACAGAGAAGTTTGTCAGCCTGATTGAGGCACTCCATACAGGTATGCAAGCAAACGTGGCAATGTGTGGTTCAGTATCTTAAGACTTTTCAGTAAGCAACGAGGTGAAACAAGGGTGTGTGCTGGCACCTACACTCTTCCCGCTATATCTGGCAGCCATGCTTGAGGTGGCCTTCAAAGACACTTCAGAAGGAGTATACATTCAAACAAGGAAAGAAGCAAACTTGTTCAGTGTGGCACAGTTTAAAGCCAAGAGTAAGACATCGATAAAAGTAGTAAGAGAAATGCTCTTTGCTGACGACAGTGCTCTAGTTGCACACAGCGTGGAAGATATGCAATCTTTAGTGGAGAAATTTGCAAGAGCAGCTAGCCAATTCAGCCTCCAAATCAACATCAAGAAGACAGAGTACCTTTATCAACCACCAAAGTTCCAGTTATCAACATCACTACCAGAAGAGATCAGCATTGGCACAGAGCCACTAGTCAAGTGCAAGACTTTCAAGTACCTCGGGAGTACTGTTTCAGAGAATGCTAGGCTGGAGGATGAACTATCTCTCAGAATAGGAAGAGCGAGCGCTGTGTTTGGAAACTTGAGGGAGAGACTGTGGAACAGTCGACATGTGTCTATCCGTGTGAAATGCAAAATGTACAGAGCGACAGTACTGGCTACTCTATTATATGGTGCTGAAACTTGGACTGTCTACAGAGTGCAGGTGAAGAAACTCCACGTGTACATGATGAGACACCTTCGAGCCATAATGAACATCTCATGGAAAGACAAGATAACCAACATAGAAGTGTTGAAACGAGCTGGTCTACCATCAATGGAGGACATGCTAACACAGATGAACCTGAGATGGCTTGGACATGTTGAGAGGATGGACCACCAGCGTCTCCCTCGGCAGTTACTCTACTCACAGTTATGTGAGAGCAAACGCAATCAGGGTAGACCAAGGCTCAGATTTAAAGACACTGTAAAAAGAAACTTGAAGAAGTTGGACATAGACAGGAGTTCCTGGCAGCGGAAGGCTAAGGACAGAAACAGTCATTGTCGCCCACGACAGACTGCTATGATGATGATGAGTGGTTGTCCAACTGTAGAAAGCTCCGGAACATATTTTGCCAGATAATTCATCATCTCCGAAAACCTCTTCAGCTCTGTCATATTGCCAGACTGGGGAAAGTTCACAATTCCGGCCACTTTATCTGGATCGGACCTGAGCCCTGTTCCATCGATGATGTGTCCTAGGAAGCGGACCTGTTTCTGCTTAAACTTGCACTTGGCATTGTTGAGGTTGAGTCCTGCTGCCTGGATCACCCTCAATGCTTCCGCCAAGCGTTGGTCATGGATTTCTTCTGTCTCACTGTGAATGAGGATATCGTCCATATAAACCTCGGCGCCCTCAAGTCCTGCTAATGTCTCCGCCATCTTCCTCTGGAAAATTTCAGGAGCACTTGTTATCCCGAATGGGAGACGATGAAAGGTATCTCCCAAAAGGCATGATGAAGGTAGTGGACTTTATGCTGTCTTCGTATATGGGTATCTGGTAAAACCCACTTGCGGCATCCAATGACGTGAACACTTTTCACCTGGCAAGTCTACGCATTATCTCTTCTACCATGGGCAAAACATATTTCTGTCTTTACTGCTCGATTTAGCTTTCTAAAGTCCACGCAGCAGCGAACTTCAGTCTTATTGGGCTTAAGCACTAGTCCCATGGCTGCACACCATTCAGTAGGCTCAGTCACTTCTACAATAATGTCTTCATTTTCCATACGTTGCAGTTCCTTTTTCACCAGCGGAAGCAGTGGCAGGGGTATCCGCCTGGCTGTATGAACTGCGTATGGCTGAGCGTCTTCTTGTAATATTATTTTCACTTGCTCCGTTTTCAGCAATCCTGCTGACCCAAAGACACTGCTGACCTCATCTGTCCTCTTCACCAGGCCCATCTCTATGGCATCAGGTCAGCCTAGCAGGCAGTTGCCTTCCCCTTCTATGACATATACTGGGAAAATGTACTGTCTGTCCCTGTGGTTGGTGGTCGCTCGGAACATGCCCATGCATTTAAGATGCCACCTGGGCTCACTGGCTTGGTGTCTGGATGATTCAGTTTAATAATAGGCCGCATCTTTTTAAATGTCTCTTTAGTGATAACTGTTGCATCGGCTCCAGTGTCTATTTTAAAGGTGACTGAAGTGTTGGCTGTGGTTAATTTTACAGTCCAGTCATCTTTGTTGTCTTGTGTTTCCACTTCTCCAAGAAAGTATAGCTGCTTATTGTCTTCTGTGACCTCTCTTACAGCTTCCGAGTGACATATGTGCTGTCAATGTCCCTTTTTGTGACATTTGTTGCACTTTTTAATGCTGGACACCTCCTCTCATCTGAGTGCTGAGGCTTTCCACACCTCTCACACGCTTTCCCTTTTTGTGGTGCTGGGCTGTTGTCTCCACACTGCTGCTTGCCTTTTCCTCTCTGTGGGCAACCATGTCGCCTCACTGCATTAACATCAGACGGCTGGGACTCAGGGTAGCTTGTCTGGAGATGAACCTGCCTCGTAATCTCCTCCGCCTGGTGCACTTGCTCCACTGCTTGTGACAGCATTAAGTCCGCCATTAGTTGAAAACGCCGGGACAGCTCTTTGTCTTTTATTCCAACAACCAGGCGATCCCTAATGTGCTCATCCGTCTTATCCCCAAAGTCGCAGTGTTCAGCTAATTCATACAAAGTCCTTCTGTACATTTCTGCCGTTTCTCCTGGCTGCTGATTCCTCTAATAAAAACATGCCCGATCATGTGTAATGTTCCGCCACGGAACAAAGTAGTCCTCAAACTTCTTAAGCACGACATCATATTTCTTTTTCTCCTCTGAGCTGAACGTGAAAGAGTTGAAAATCTTTTCAGCCTCGCTTCCCATTACATATATTAGGGAACTCACTTGTATTTTCTCATCGTCTTTGTTCAGTTTTGAAGCCAGCCTGAAGCGGGAAAATCTCTGCTGCTGCTCCGGCCACTCCGCAGGGCAGTCAAATCTGAACTCACTCAGAGGATTAAACTTTGTTATGGTGCTGTTTTACCGGCTTTTACTGACTCTGACACCATGTAATATCTGTAGATACTTATCCGACAGGACATAAAAGATAATTAAAGGCTCAATAACCTGGAGACGTGATTTCTTCTGTAGCCCGCACTCATATTTATTATCAGCCTCAGGAGAACACACTTCAACCGCCATCGCATCAAGAACAGGAACCCGCATACGTCATGTGCATTTTACACACGTGGACAAAATTGTTGGTACCCCTCTGTTAATGAAAGAAAAACCCACAATGGTCACAGAAATAACTTGAATCTGACAAAAGTGGTAATAAATAAAAATTCTATGAAAATTAACCAATGAAAACCACACAATGCTTTTGAATTGTGGTTCAACAGAATTATTTTAAAAAAACAAACTCATGAAACAGGCCTGGACAAAAATGATAGTACCCTTAACTTAATATTTTGTTGCACAACCTTTTGAGGCAATCACTACAATCAAACGATTTCTGTAACTGTCAGTGAGACTTCTGCACCTCTCAGCAGGTATTTTGGCCCACTCCTCATGAGCAAACTGCTCCACTTGTCTCAGGTTTGAAGGGTGCCTTCTCCAGATGGCATGTTTCAGCTCCTTCCACAGATGTTCAATAGGATTTAGATCAGGGCTCATAGAAGGCCACTTTAGAATAGTCTAATGTTTCGCTCTTAGCCATTCTTGGGTGTTTTTAGCTGTGTGTTTTGGGTCATTATCCTGTTGCAAGACCCATGACCTGCGACTGAGACCAAGCTGTCTGACAATGGGCAGCACATTTCTCTCTAGAATAGCTTGATAGTCTTGAGATTTCATTGTACCCTGCACAGATTCAAGACACCCTGTGCCAGATGCAGCAAAGCAGCCCCACAACATAACAGAACCTCCTCCATGTTTCACAGTAGGGACAGTGTTCTTTACTTAGTATGCTTCATTTTTGCGTCTGTGAACATAGCTGATGTGCCTTGCCAAAAAGTTCCAGTTTTGTCTCGTCTGTCCATAGGACATTCTCCCAGAAGCTTTGTGGCTTGTCAGCATGTGTCAACATGCAGTTTGGCAAATTCCAGTCTGGCTTTTTTATGATTTGTTTTCAACAGTGGTGTCCTCCTTGGTCATCTCCCATGAAGTCCACTTTGGCTCAAACAACGACGGATGGTGCGATCTGACACTGATGTACCTTGACCTTGGAGTTCACCATGAATGTGTTTAGAGATTGTTCTGGGCTCTTTTGTTACCATTCGTATTATCCGTTTCCTCCTGCGGCCATGTCCAGGGAGGTTGGCTACAGTCCCGTGGATCTTAAATTTCTGAAAAATATGTGCAACTGTAGTCACAGGAACATCAAGCTGCTTGGAGATGGTCTTATAGCCTTTACCTTTAACATGCTTGTCTATAATTTTCTTTCTAATCTCCTGAGACAACTCTCTCCTTTGCTTCCTCTGGTCCATGTTTAGTGTGGTACACACCATGTCAACAAACAGCACAGTGACTACTTGTCACCCTTTAAATAGGCTGACTGACTGATTACAAGTTTGTAGACACCTGTGATGTTAATTAGGGGACACATCTTGGTTGAACATGTCCCTATGGTCACATTATTTTCAATCTTTCCTAGGGGTACCATCATTTTTGTCCAGGCCTGTTTCATGAGTTTGTTTTTTAAAATAATTCCGCTGAACCACAATTCAAATGCATTGTCTGATTTTCATTGGTTAATTTTCATAGAATTTTTATTTATTACCACTTTTGTCAGATTCAAGTTATTTCTGTGACCATTGTGGGTTTTTCTTTCATTAACAGAGGGGTACCAACAATTTTGTCCACGGCTGTACGTGCACGCTCCGCTGTTGGGATACATCACACTGTGACAACCTCCATACATTACAGGTATACAGGTAGATTTCACATTTTTTCATATTTAATGCCAGACCTGAAGCTTTAGAAAAAGATGTAATTACCTGTGAAGCCTTTCTAATTATGTGTTTGCTTTCCAAAAATATGACTTTGTATAAAATTGTCTTATATCTTCCCAAATTATCTAATATCTTCCCCCAAATTTTTCAAAAATCAGTTGTTAAATCATCGATTCCAGATGACTTGCCATTTTTTGTGTGTTTTATTGCTATATCCAATTCAAAAAGAGCTCAATCTTTTTCAAGCAGACATTTGTCCTCCCGTTTTCTGATTAATAATGTTGAAACTGAATTTGTCACAGACATTTTTTGGGGGAAAAATCTGCAATATTTCCATGTCATCTCTGTATCAACAGAGGAATGCTTTAATATTGCAAATTATCGACTTCCGGTCTGGACACCATGGTGGTAGCAGCGTAACGCTGAAGCTCCCAGATCCCATCCGTGAAAATACCGTGAAAATCAGATTTAACGGATTTATGGAAGAGTGAAAATCAAAAGACAAAGTCATTATGCCTAAAGGAAAACAGAAGAGATCGACATTTACCAGGCCAAGACACGCATCGGCCGGAGAATCTGACCTGGAAGACAACAACCACTCGGAAATAGAGGAGCAAAATGAGGCCAGCAACACGGTTAGGTTAAAAACGATACTTCAAGAATTAAGAGAATTTTGCCGAGAGTGTTGGGCCGAATTTCGTGAAATTAAAGACGATATAAAAAGGACAAACAACAGAATGGACCAGGCTGAGGCCCGAATCATGGAAGCAGAGGAAAGAATAAAAGGGCTGGAAGAAACCACGCTGGAATTACTCAGACAACAGACAAGACTGGAGGCTAAGCTAACCGACCTGGAAGGAAGACTAAGAAGGGACAACATAAGAATTCATGGTCTGAAAGAAGGAGTCGAGGATGGTTTCACCACAATGGCTGCATGCGTGGAAACCATAGTGAGAGAGAAGTTGGAAATTCCCCAATCCACCGATTTGAAAATAGAAAGGGCGCACCGTTCATTAGCCCCAAGGCCGTCGGCGGAAGCTCCCCCGCGATCGGTGGTGGTGAAGTTTTCCAACTTCAGAACAAAAGAAGAGGTTTTGAGACTGGCTTGGCAAAAAAAAAGGATTTATGCACCAAGAAAGAAAAGTTTTTGTGGAGCACGATTACGCCCTGGAGATCCTTAAAAAGCGTCAGGAATACAATGACGCTAAAAAGGTACTAAGAGAGAAGAAACTGCGCTTTCAAACTCCATTTCCGGCAAAGCTGAGGGTTTTTTTTACGGAGAAGAGACGTGTCTCTACAATTCGGCGGAAGAAGCAACCAGGGATATGGCGAGAAGAGGGCTCCCAGTAACGGTGTATAAACCCGCAGCAGACCCGATCGAAAGAATCAAGGCTCAAACGTGGTGCACACAGAGACCCTCAAAATCCACGGGCCAGCAGCGGGAAACTCAGCGCCAGGGCTATAAGGAAAAACTGGACGCTTTCAGGAGGGAATAACGATATTTTTAGTCAATCTGCGCATCCAAACCTCCTCCTACAAGGTAACAGACATTAAAGGAGATGCAGAATCAGCAAATATGAAGTGGTAAAACATTTCATGGAACAGTCATAATATTAGAAACAAATAAGTCTTTAAAAAAAAAACTTGTTAAAATAGAAATGTGACAATGAACCACATGAACTCTCCACACTAACAAATACTGTATTAACGTGATTGTTTGCTGTGATGGTGGTGGGAGGTTGCACACAATTTCATAGGGTATAGGCATAAAAAAAATATATATATATATCTATACAAGTTCGGAGTGGGATCTGAAAATCACGTTAAAAACATGGGACAACTTATAGGGGTAAGAGAGAGCCCTAAACACGTAACAAAGTTTGAGGAATTTCCCTCAGAGCCAACACACCATCAAGGCTCTTCTAAGGTTGCTAAAAAGACCTCAGTTCAGGAAGATCTTTTGACAGTTTTATGTTTTAAAGTTTTATATACTATCTTCTTTGTTTTTTATGTTCTTAATGTTCTTTCAGTTTTTGAGTAGCATAAAAGAGGGCCACTACACTGTTATACTAAATAAGACAATACAATGGAAAAACAGGGTGTAACCAAAATAATCTCATATAATGTAAAAGGGATCCTGAATCCAGTTAAAAGATCCAAGATTCTAGGCAAAATGAAAAAAGACAAAGCAGGAATAATATTTTTACAGGAAACCCACCTAACAGACTTGGAGCACACTAAACTTAATAGACAAGGGTTTAAACTGATCTCTTCATCTTCATATAAATCAGGGAGGAGGAGGGGGGTAGCGACATTGATCTCAACCAAAATTATATTTGAAAAAAATTCAGAACACAAAGATAAAGAAGGGAGATTTAGCATGGTACTTGGTCAGCTAGAGGGAGAAGATATCACCCTGCTGAATGTATATGCACCTCCAGGGGCTAACTGGAAATTTTATAAAAATGTATTTGACCTAATGATAACTAAAGCCCAAGGTTTAGTGATATGTGGTGGAGACTTCAATCTAAGACTGAATCCATACTGGGATGCATCAGATAATTCTCCACATCAAAATAACACTCAAAGTAGAAAAACTTGGATGCTACTAAAAGAAATGGGAATCTGTGACGTGTGGAAGGAATTCAACCCCAGTGTAAAAGATTATACATTTTACTCAGCACCACATTCATCATACTCAAGGATTGACTATTTTTTTATGTTTAATAGAGACATTGGAAGAGTAAAAACATGTAAAATAGGACTGATGGATCTCTCTGACCACAGTCCGATCTATATGGACTTAAATATCCAAAAATACACAAATAATACATTTTCTTGGTGGTTAAATGAAAGGACCACTGAAAGATGAATTGGAATCAGATATTCTCAGATATTTGGAAGAAAATGATAATGGAGAAGTATCCCCTTTAATACTGTGGGACGCATGCAAAGCTGTAATAAGGGGAAAGATTATCGCAAAACTGGCACTCCAAAAGAAATTGAGACAAGAAAAACTAATCATATTAGAGTCAGAACTTAAGAAACTAGAAAAAGAGCACAAAGACAACACTCATTCTAATGACTTGCTCAAAATTAAGGAAATTTAAAAAAAAAAAAAAAACCAAATAAACGAGATCTACACAATAGAAATCCAGAAGAAACTTACATTTCTGAAACAAAAATACTATGAAACAGGTAGCAAATCGGCAAAATTACTAGCCTATAAATTGAGGAAACAACAAACGGAGAGAGCAATCTACAAAATCAGAGACCCGGTATCAAAGGAAATAAAATTTAGAATTCAGGAAATTCTTAAAAGCTTCGAGAATTACTACAAGAACTTGTACTCCCTCAAAAAAACACAAAAACGCATCCGAAGCCTGCCTAAATACATTAAATCTTCCCCAACTTACTGAGTCACAAAATAAAAAACTACTGGCAGAAATACAACCTAAAGAATTAGAAAAAGCAATTATGAAACTTAAAGCTAACAAATCCCTAGGAGCAGATGGTTATACAGCAGAGTGGTACAAAACCTTTAAACAGCAATTATCTCCTCTCCTCCTGAAATAAATGTGAGAATCCTTTGTAGTGGTTCATTATTAGTTACTTGTAAAGATAGTGTTCAGCAAGGAAAAGCAATCAGAGTCACTAAGATGGAGGGGAAAGGTGTGCAGTGTTCAGTATTGAAAGGAAATAAGGCAATGAGAGGAGTGATATCCGGAATTTCAACGGCTGTCTCAGCTGATGAAATAAAGGAAATATATCTGGTACAAGCGTGACAGAGGTGAAAAGGTTGAAAACTAATAGAAATGGTGAAAAATGTGATAGTCTGTTGGTAATGTTAACATTTGATGAAACAAGGCTGCCAAGTAAGGTGTTTGTTGGCTACATGAGCTATGAAGTCAGACTTTACATTCCACCTCCACTCAGATGTTTCAAATGTCAAAAGTTTGGTGATGTTGCAGCGATATGCAAAGATAGACAGCGATGTGCAAGATGCTCTGGTGAACATGAATATGGCAAGTGTGAAAGCGGAGCCAAATTAAAGTACTGTAACTGCGGTGGTGAACATGGCGCTGCATATTGAGGTAGTGAAGCCAGCAAAAGAGCGGCAGAAATTCAGCAGGTAAAAGTCTCCCAGGGATTAACATATGCAGAAGCTGCGAAAAAGGTGCCAGCTAAAAAAGTGGCAGTGGACTGTAACAGGGAAAATATGCAGGCTTGCAATGCATGCAGTAGAATTAAGGAATACACTATGGTTATAAAGGAAAACAATTTTGTCTTATTTGTGGTAGATGTGATAAACTGTACTGCGCAGACTTCCAAGGAAATGGAAAAAATCAAAATCATTGTGAAAACAGCAGAAAAATATCTTAGCATTAAGGGGCTACATTGGGAAGCAGTTGAGGACTTGTTAAGTGGTGGCTCTCTAAGTGGGGGCTCTCTAAGTCCGCAGACTAGTGGGTCATAATGGTAATCACAATTTTGCACCGGAATGCCAGAAGTCTAATATCAAATGGCCAAGAATTCAAGAAGTTTATATCTGATATGCAAGACAAACCCCAGGTAATCTCTATACAGGAAACATGGCTAAAATCTCAGTTGGATTTTGTCATTCAGGGATACACATCAATAAGGAACAACAGGGAAACTGGTAGAGAAGGTGGTGTAGCAACATTTGTGCGTAATGGAACAAATTACAAAATAATGGAAATAGGGAAAGAACATGAATCAATAATGGTAAAAATATGGGCAGTAAAAGACAAAGTTACAATTATTAATTACTATAATCCATGTAACAGATTGACAGCTGACACTGAACATTGTACATAGACAAGCACAGGGTAAGGTGGTTTGGTGTGGGGATTTTAATGCACATAATACACTGTGGGGTAGCAGGAATATAGATACAAATGGCACAGTAATTGATGATTTTTTTAGAGGACAGGGACTTAATATGCATAAATGATGGGAAAGGTACTAGATTTAGCAGTAATCTAGCCACAGAAAGTGTGTTAGACCTAACTTTGGTTTCAAATGCCATTGCAGGAATCACATCTTGGGAGGTGTTAAGTCGGTCAGCTAATGGGAGTGATCATTACCCAATAAGAGTTAAAATTGGTCTAGAAGCGGGAGAAGTGATGCAATCTGGCACAAGGTGGAAATTGGGTAAGGCAGATTGGGATAAATTTAAATATCTGTGTAAGACTAGATGTGAGCAGCTAAATAATGAGGACATTTTTGATGGGGAGGAATTTAGTAAAAGTGTCAGTGTGATTATAATCGAGTCTACAACTCAAACAACACCAAAAAGTACAGGTTATAGACAACGAAAGAATCTTCCTTGGAGGGATGATAATTGTAATAAAGCTATTAAAAGCAGAAATAGGGCATTCAGACAAGTGAAAAAGTGTCATACTTTGGAAACAGCGATTGAGTACAAACGATGTCAGGCAGTCGTCCAGAAAACAATTAAAACAGCTAAGTGTTTGTTTTGGAGACAGTATTGTAATACTATAGGAAGAGACAGTATTGCAATACTATAGGAAGAGAAACACAGCTATCAAATATTTGGGGAATGATTAAGAAAATGAGTAGTATTAGGAGAGAGTATAAAATACCAGTGCTAGACATTAATGGGGAAATAGCTATTACTAGTATAGACAATGGAGAGCTTTTGGTACAAACTTTAGTGAAGATTCATAGTTTAGAAAACCTACCAAACACAATTAGACCAAGCAGGGAAAGCACTTTATGCAAACACCCACATGTGAACATAAGGAAGAATACGTCAAGGGGCATGATAGATTTGCCATTCACTCTATCGGAGTTGAAAAGGGCAATTCTGAAATCGAAGTAGTCTTCACCAGGGAAGGATGGCGTTGTGGAGTGTGTGAATAAAGAGGCAGGTTTATGGACAGACGGATTTATTACACACTCACATCTCTCAAGCACAGAACAGACTGAATCATTTCAGCAAGCTCTCTTCTTTTTCCCAAAGCACTCTTCACACGTTTCATGGCATTTCTCATCACACAGCATGACATTTACATTACACTGCATTCAACCCCCTATGTCCCTGACTCCTTCCTGCTATATCTCCAGGAACCCCCTGGGCATTGTTCTCCCATGTTTATTCACTGTCTCTGCCTGAGATGCTGCATAACCTGACTCCCCATACCGCCCCCCCCCCCCCCAGCATCTTAGATAGAACATCAGTCCACACACCGTTTTGGCTTCAGTCTCCTCCCATATCTGCTGTAACTGGGGTTTACCGCCTCCGTGACGCTGCTGTGCCGGTGGGGGGCTGCTGGAAGTGTGTCTGACTGCGGGTGGGCCGTGGCGAGGGGGGGGGGGACTTCACTCTGTCCGTGTGGCTGCTCTGGTGAATCGTTTCCCTGGGGAGCTCTCCGTGGGGGTCTTCCACGCCGAGGGGCCCTAGCCAACAGCACTTGCTCGTCCGCTGCTACAAAGGCGGGTTTGAGTCTGTCTGTGCCAATTTTCTCCCGCCGACCTCCCAAGTCTAGCAAAAAATGTTTATCCCGTTTCCAACACTCTGAACGGTCCATCATAGGGTGGGCGCAACGGTGGGCGGTGGGCGTCGTGTCTGACAAACACGAACTCTGCATTCTTCAAGGTTTTAGGCACGAAAGCACGCAGAAAACAGTGGTGGGCAGGGCCCGGCAGCGTGCCTGTGTTTGCGCTATGCTGCAAAAGTTGAGGCGGGGAGCTGTCCGGCGCGGAATTATCTGGCAGAAATTTCCCAGGCAGCCGTAGGGGCTGCGCAAAAACAAGCTCTGCCGGGGAAGCTTCCAAATCCTCTTTTGGCGCTGAGCGCAACCCTAATAAAGCCCACGGCAACCTGTCTACCCAATTTGCATCCGTCAGTGAAGCCCCGAGTGCTGCTTTCAGTGATTATGAAAACGCTCGCATAACCCATTGGCCTGTAGGTTGTACGCGGTTGTGCGATGAATTGCAGCACCCAGGCTGTGGGCCATCACGGACCAGAGGTTGGAAACAAATTGAGGGCCCCTGTTGGACGTAATGTCCGACGGGACTCCAAAACGCGCCACCCATGCTGTTAAAAAAGCGAGTGCCACGTCCGCGGAGGTGGTTGCCGCCAGCGGGACTGCCTCTGGCCAGCGCGTGGTGCGGTCCACCACTGTCAGGAGGTGTGTGCACCCCTGTGATGGCGGGAGGGGGCCCACGAGGTCCACGTGAACATGGTCGAACCTCTTAGCCGGTACCCGAAACGGCTCCAAGGGAGCCTTCATGTGTCTGTGTACCTTGGCTCGTTGGCACGCCACGCAGGCTGCAGCCCACTCTTTTACTTGTTTGCGTAGGCTCGGCCACACGAACTTCTCTCCCACCATTTTGACCGACGCGTGCACTCCTGGGTGCGCCAGGGTGTGAACCGACTCAAACACGTGGCGGCGCCACGCCAGCGGCGCCACGCCCGCGTCCAGTGGAGACATCGCAGATTGGGGGGCATGCCGTCTTGCAGAACCCTGCTCTCCAGCCTTAACCCTGTTGGTCCAGACTGGAGCGCGCGCACATCTGCATTGCTAATCTGCTCCGCGGCCATGGCTGTATAATCTATCCCCACGTAGACCGGGGCCACCATGGCGCGCGAGAGGCAGTCCGCCACCACATTCAGTTTACCCGACACATGCTGAATATCGGTAGTAAACTCTGAGATCACAGCCAGCTGTCTCTGCTGCCGGCCCGACCACGGTTCTGAAACCTTGGCCATCGCGAACGTTAATGGCTTGTGGTCCACGAATGCAGTGAAGCTGCGCCCTTCCAGCCAGAACTGGAAGTGGCGTATGGCCAGGTGGAGGGCCAGCAACTCCCTGTCGAACGCGTTGTATTTATGTTCACTGTCGCACAAAGTTCTGCTGAAAAAGGCGAGCGGCTGCCAAGCCCCGGTGACGCGCTGCTCCACGACAGCCCCTATGGCCACGTCTGAAGCGTCGGTGGTGAGCGCTATCCGGGCTGCCGGGTCCAGATGCGCCAGCAGTGCGGCGTTTGCCAGGGCTGCTTTAACCTCCGAGAACGCCCACTCTCGCTCGGGGGTCCATTTGACCCCATCCGCGGGTTTCTGTCTCTTGAGCGCGGCATACAATGGTTGCATGAGCTGTGCCACGTGGGGAAGGAAACGGTTATAAAAGTTCATCATCCCCAAAAATTCTTGCAGCGCCCTGACCGTCTGAGGCTGGGGAAAATCCGCCACGGCGTGCACTTTGTCGGGCAATGGCATCACTCCTTCCGGAGAGACGCAGTGCCCCAAAAAATCAATCTCCGTCACGCCAAACTGGCATTTCGCCGGGTTGATTATTAACCCGTGCTCCTCCAACCTCCGGAAAACCGTCCTGAGGTGGGTTTCGTGTTCGTCTTCGGACGCACTGGCTACCAGGATATCGTCCAGGTAGACGAACACGAACGGGAGATCACACAGCACTGCATCCATCATGCGCTGGAACGTCTGTGCCGCGCCTTTTAACCCGAATGGCATGCGCAGGAACTCGAATAAACCCAACGGAGTTATTACCGCTGTTTTGGGTACTTCCTCCGCGCGCACTGGGACCTGGTGGTAACCGCGGACCAGGTCTATTTTGGAAAAAATGCGTGCTCCAGCGAGGTGAACAGAAAAATCCTGTATGTGGGGAATCGGGTAGCGGTCGTGTGCTGTGGCATTGTTCAACCTGTGGAAATCACCGCACGGTCGCCACGAGCCCTCAGCCTTAGGGACCATGTGTAGTGGGGATGCCCATGGGCTGTTCGAGCGCCTGATGATGCCCAACCTTTCCAGGTTGGCGAACTCCTCGCGCGCTATGGCCAGTTTAGCTGAGTCCAAGCGCCAAGGTCTTGCGAAAACGGGCGGCCTGGTGGTGGTGATAAAGTGCTCCATCCCATGCTTAGCGATGGCCACCGAAAATGTCGGGACCGTGAGTGCTGGGAACTGAGTGAGCCGTGCGTGGAACTTACCGCCTGGAGCTGTGACGATGGCTTGTGCTGTTGGCCGGGTCCCTCGAGCTATACAGGGGAGAGATTCAAAGGACAGTGCATTAACCAGGCCTCTGTTAGCAACATCCACAAGTAAACTATGCACACACAGAAAATCAGCGCCCAGGATCGGGCAACACAGTGCTGCTATGATAAAAGTCCACTCGTACGAGTGGCCATGTAGAGATAAGGCCAGTGTTCTCTCACCGAACGTCTTAATCTCTGAGCCATTTACTGCCACCATTCCAGGGCTGCTAGGTCCTGCCAGCCGGTCAGCGTAGGACGGCAGGATGATGCTCTTCTGGGCTCCGGTGTTGACGAGGAAGCGTCTCCCCGAGCGCGAGTCCGTCACGTAGAGCAGCTTGTTCTCTTCACTGGCGGTCGCAGCTGCTACTGACTACCAGCCTTGGCGTTTCCCGAGCGCTTGAACTGGCACGGTGGCGCACATCTGCGCACGTTCTCTCCGAAGCGGCAGTGGTAGAAGCAGAGCGTGTCTCTCTGGTGCTCCTTGGCCCCTGCTGCCGCTACCGTCGGTGGCTCCTCGCCTCCTCTGGTTGTCTCACTGGGCTCCGCCGCCACCGCGTTGACAGTGATCGCCCTGGTGGTGAGGATGATCCGGTCTACCTCCTGGGCTAGCGCACGGTAGTCACGCGCAGCCAGCAACGGTGAATTGGCCAGAGCCGCTCTCGCCTCCGTTGGAAGGTTCCGGAGGAAAAGGTGGGCAAACAGAAAGTGCCCGTCGTCCGTGCCCATTAACGCCAGCATCTTCTCCATCAGGTCAACGGCCGAACCATCTCCTAACTTGGTCTACCCCAGGAGCCTCTCCGCTCTCTCACATTCCGAGAGCGTGTAGCACCGAGTCAGTGCAGCCTTGAGCGCCTTGTATTTGCTGTGGGCTGGAGGCTGATCGAGCAGGCTCGCTACCTGCTAGGCTTTGCGAGCGTCCAGCGCTGCTACCACAGGGTAGAACTTGGTGTCGTCTGCCGTTACTCCCCGGAGGGCGAACTGGGCCTCGGTGTGGTGGAACCAAGAGCGCGGGTTGTGCTGCCAAAAGTCCGGTAGCTTGACTGAAACCGCACACGCGTTGCTGGGGGCTCCAGACCGGACTGTGTGTGGGATGGTTGCTGCGTCGCTGGGGTTTCCCGACCGGGCCGGCTCCGGGGTTCTTGCCTCGTGTTCCATAATTCATCTAGGGTCACCAGTGTGGAGTGTGTGAATAAAGAGGCAGGTTTATGGACAGACAGACTTATTACACACTCACATCTCTCAAGCACAGAACAGACTGAATCATTTCAGCAAGCTCTCCTCTTTTTCCCAAAGCACTCTTCACACATTTCATGGCATTTCTCATCACACAGCATGACAATTACATTACACTGCATTCAACCCCCTATGTCCCTGACTCCTTCCTGCTATATCTCCAGGAACCCCCTGGGCATTGTTCTCCCACGTTTATTCACTGTCTCTGCCTGAGATGCTGCATAACCTGACTCCCCATACCATATGTTTTACGATGTTGTCGCGCATGGAGGACAGTGCACTTCAAATAATATTAAAGCTGTTTAATAAAGTTTGGGAAACTGGGAAGATTCATAGGGCATGGAAACAATCAGTTATAGTTCCAGTGTTAAAGCCAGGGAAAGATTCATCAGATCCCAATAATTATAGCCTCACAGTTAGGGAAAACAATGGAATGAATGGTGACTGAAAGGGTGAATTACATTTTGGAAGGGAGAGAATGTCTTTCTCCTTTTCAAAGTGGGTTCCGAAAAGGGAGAAATACCATGGATTCCATTTTGTACCTAGAATCTGAAATTAGGAAGACCTAGTAAATAGGAAAAATGTGATAGCTGTCTTTTTTGATGTAGAAAAAGCGTATGACAAGCTGTGGAAGGAAGGGTTGCTGATTAAATTAAATCAATTTGGTGTTGAAGGTAATTTATACAACTGGGTATTAGATTTCCTGTATGATAGAATGGTTGAAATATGAGTTGGTGCAGAGTACTCCAAAATATATCAAGTTGAAAATGATACTCCCCAAGGCAGCGTGTGTAGCCCTGTTCTGTTTAATATTATGATTAATGATATTTTTGAAGGAATCAACAGGGGAATAGGGAAGGCCTTGTGCGCAGGTGATGGGGCCTTATGGATAATGGGACGTAATCTTGAGTACATTCAGAGGGAAATGCAGGTAGCAATAGACCAAGATGAACAATGGACAAGCCGGTGGGCTTTTAAATCATCGGTCTCAAAGATACAAGTGATTCGCTTCTCTAAAAGTCACAAAGACATTTCTTTAAAACTGTATGGCCAAAAGTTAGAGCAACTAAAGGTAGTTTGGTATTTAGGTGTGTTATTTGATGAAAAACTAACCTGGAAGCAGCATATTGAAAAAACTAAAGGAAAAATGTAAGAAAATAAATAATATTTTGAGATGTCTGGCAGGACGGGACTGGGGGGCCTCTAGGGCCTCTCTGTTGAGGGTATATTGAGGACTAATGAGAGCGACACTAGACTGTGGATGTGTTGCGTTCATGTCAGCTGCTGATTGTCACCTGAACCTTCTGGACATAGAGCAGACAAAGGCTCTTAGGATATGTTGTGGTGCATTTAAAACTTCTCCACCATCAGCGATCCAAGTAGAGAGGGGTGAAATGTCCTTAAGATTAAGAAGAACCAAATTAATGCTGGCATACTGGATCAATTTGAAGGGGCATAAGAGGTCACATCCTGCAAAAGCTATTCCTAATGATTGCTGGGAACACAATGAGTCCAACATTAGTAGCTTTGGATGGATAAGTGATGTCATTGCTGAGCAGGCAGGATTAAAACATGTAGATTTTAGCCCAGCGGTCCTACGGTCTGTTATTCCTCCATGGCTGCTTAAGATGCCACTAGTAGATTTTGAAATACAACAACCGAGGAGGCAACATGAGCAATCAGCAACAGATTATATAGTGCATAAATATATTGAACAGAACTTCAGAAATATGCTGATAGCATTTACCGATGGCTCCAAGGACCCTACAACTTGTCATAGTGGAGCTGCGGTATACATTCCTCAGTATAAAATATCTATCAGTAAAAGAACCAGCAATCACTTATCAGTATACACAGCTGAGCTAGTTGCCATTATATTAGCTCTGCAGTGGTTGGAGATAAATTATAGGAATAATGCTGTCATTGCTTCCGATAGTTGGGCAGCTCTCAAGAGTGTTCAGTCACTGCAGTCGTGTAGGTAGGACCTAATTGTAGAAATCCACTCCTTAATTTACAACCTCTACAGTAAAGGCCAGTCAGTAAGCTTTCTTTGGGTTCCAGCCCATGTTGGAATAGAGGGTAATGAGGATGTGGACTTACTAGCGAAACAATCATTGAAATTTGAGGCAGTGGATCTGGACATCTCACTCAGTAAGGCAGAAGGCAAATCGATAGTTAACAAGTATATAGTGCAAAAGAGGCAAGAATATTGGGACTCAATAGATACAGGAAGATCTCTTTATGACATTCAAAAGAGGGTGGTCTCTGGAATGGGACTTGGCAGAAACAGGAAAGAAGAGATACTCATCATCCAATTGAGAACAGGACATAATACTTTGAACCAGACGCTACATAGAATAGGTAAACACCCAACTGGCAGCTGTGCACATTGTGGTTCTCCAGAAACAGTTCAGCACGTTTTGTTGGAATGTCAGGGATACCGGGAACAAAGGAAATATCTCATTGCAGTAATGGAAAGGGCTAATTTAAGTTTTGGTTTGAAAACATGTTAGGAACCTTGGTCAAAGAAATATATGTAGCTTGACTTAGATATCTAAGTGCAACTGGATTTTTTTTTAATTGTATTTATTGAATTTTTTTTTGTTTTGCACACACACACACACACAAAAAAAATCCCCAACAATCAAAACGTGAAAAACAGCTCAGCACAACATTGATCTACACAAAATTAGAGACTGAAATTAAAAAAAAAAAGGAAAGGAAAAGAAAGGGGATATACTTCACAGCTAGAGACTCATACATGTACTGTACATACATAAACCAGCACTTGTACACTTGTACAGAGGAGCATATCCATCACGGCACCACAAACAAGGTCCAGGAAAAAAGAAGTCATATTTAAACCAAGTTAACGCTCCCAAGAATCAAAGCCACCGTAAGGTTAGAGAATTTGAGATATGGGGTCCATATTTTCATAAAATGTCTCTTTGTTGAATGAAGTAAACATGTTAAATATTCCAAAGGGAAACATTCCATGATAATTTTATGCCAGTTTGTTTTGCTTGGCGGTTTGTCACATATCCATGACAAAAAAAATTCCCTCTTGCCACATATGCAAGGATATTGTACAGTCTTGCAACGCTTCCAAAAAGTAAGTCCTGGTTTGGGTGTCCCAGTAGCAGAGAGCGAGGATCCATGTCTACATTCACACCATATATCTGACTCATGTCTTGTACAACGTCCAGCCAGTATGCTTGGATTTTAGGACAAGACCAAACACAATGAGTATAGGTACCAACTGAAATTTTACACTTTAGACACATGGGTCTGCGTTGTGTTGTTGCTTAGTTTTTTTGGTTTTTGGTTGTTGTTTTTTTTTGTCACATTTTGTTTTAGCTTTGTTCTGAATTGTAATTGCTCTTGTTTGTTTTTCTTTTGAATTCTTGGATGGAATATGGGTGGGCAATATAAGCTGCGGCTTCAGCCATCACCCATTTCGGATAACTTATGTTGAACTGTATAATCAGAGGAGTCATTGTCTAATTTGACCTTGTTGGATTTTCTTTCCCCCTTTGTTATATTATTCTGTTTCTTTTAATCTGTACTTTTAATCTATCCGAAATAAAGATTGATTGATTGATTGAATGATTGATTGATTGATTGATTGATTGATGGGTGAAAGCTGGGGATTCATGTTGGATCTTTTACTGGGAGAGATTTGTAAGCGATGTAAGATTTTGTATTGCAATAGTCTTGCACGATTGCATATTGAGATCTTCTTGGCACACTCCCAGATTGCATCCCATGAATCCTGACAAATATTTACACCAAGTTCACTTTGTCATTTCTGTTTAAGATCCTGCATAACTGACATATACAACACATCTGACTGACTTAAGGCACTATAACAGCGAGTTATAAATTTTTTGGTTGGGCCTAAAAGAAGTAACTGCTCAGCTGCAGTCACTGTGGCATTTACATTGAGTGTGGTCTTTCTAGTTGTGAAATCTTGGATCTGAAGGTATCTAAAAAAATTCTGTCTAGAAAGACCAAATTTCGCCTGAAGCTGTTCAAATGATAATAACAATGCACCATCAAAAAGGTAATACATTTTCTTTTACCCTTTAACTGTCCATATATTATAACCTCTGTCCATCATACCAGGAACAAAGTCTGTATTGCCTTGAATGGGAATTAATAAAGTAATTAAATCTGATCTTCCTTCAAGCTTTCGTGTCATAAACCAGGCCTTTAAAGTGTTGCAAATTAGGGGTTATTATCACAGAGATTTCTGACTAAATTCTTACAAGACAAAAGGCCCAACAGTGAACAGGAGGCCTGTGACTTTTCAAGGCCCAACCAAACAGAAGTAGGATCATCTTTAACCCATTCAGCTATAAACTTTAGTTGAGATGCTATTTGATACCATTTAATGTTAGGAACATCCAAACCTCCCATTGAACTTGGAAAAGTGCAACTGGATTAATCAAAAGAATTTAGTTTTGTTTGTTTTTTTCCTGCCATTCTCTTGTCCACACTCCAACCGGGTGGGTGGCGATGGTGCAACTGTGGGCTGGTTGCCGGCCGGCAATCAGATCTAGAAGAAGAAGAAGAAGAAGAAGAAGAAGAAGAAAGAAGAAGAAAGAAGAAGAAGAAGAAGAGTGGTATAAGCAGTGACGTGGGATTCATCAAAACCTGGATGAATCCCGAATTTTGGTCAAAATGTCACAAAGCTATGAGGAAGACGTCACAAAGCTACAAAGCTATGAGGATTACGTCAGAAAGCTACAAGGAAGATGTAAAGCTATGAGGAAATCGTCTCAAAGCTATGAGGAAAACGTCACTGTAGGATCATAATATACAGTATATACTGTATAATATTAGTATGGCAGTGCCCTAGGCTAAGGAAGGGTGATGCCCCACCTTTGGGGGATGGCGTCACCTGGAGTATATAAGCCTGGAGCAGGAGACATATTGTCTCTTCACTGGGACTCCTGTACTCATGGTAGGGTCTCCCCATGTGTACATAGCTCTTGATAATAAACATTATAAAATGTCACCTCGCCTCCTCGTTTATTCAGACACAACATTTGGTGATGAGGACAAATGGAGATGGAGAGGGCTGCAACCACATTACGTCCTTTTTGGAGGCTCCGGGTGAGCAGTTAGTCCCTTGGGCCAGACGGTTTGGGGCCTTCCAGAATTATCTACTAGCGTTAGACCTCGGCGACCTGGACAAATTGAGAGTGAGGGCGATTCTGGTCCATAACCTGGGCATGGAGGGCCAGAAAATCCTCAGCACCTTGGGAGGAGGTGACAGCTTCGACAACGTCGTGAAGCTCATGGCCGGCTACTTTCGCGCCCCAGAAAACATCATAATGTGGCGCATCCAGTTCCGACAACGGTGCCAGCGACCCGGAGAATCAGTCCAGCAGTTTGTGGCAGATCTCTGTGGCAGACCCAGTGCGGCTTTAGAAGTGGAAGAAGCACAATGGACATGATTTTCTGCTTGAAACAGGTTCAAGAAAAGTGTATCACAGTCAGACGCTGTCTCCCTGGCTATCGCCCTCAAGGCCTACCTGAGCTCACCACCACCATCTGCAAAGTAAGCAGTCATTATTATAACGCTCTTTGCCCAGGAGCTGAGCTAATTCCTCTGTTTTGTCGTTGTAGGGTTGCCAGGCTGAACGGCGTCCTGCTCTTCCCCCAGCACGAGTCCTACACTGCACACACTGTACATACACGCACACATACATGAGCACTGTTAGCTAATAAAAGGATAATTGTAATTCCCTCGAATCTGTCTTTTGTCCCCTGGGTCCAGAATTATGTCAGTATGGCTCCGTCAGAGCAACCCAGCGGACAGCATGCTAGCACGCCGGTTTAACAATCTAGACGCTCGAGTGGAGCAGCTAATTTACCAACAAAGCGTTACCCTCAATCAGCTAACATAAATTAACAGCCGATTGGATCGTCTGGATGGACAGCAGACGTTCCCTCCGTCCTCCGGGAGTCCGTCGGCTCCTGCTAGCTCCCCTCCTAGCCAGGCTAGTCAGGTTCCATTGGCCCGGCTCACACCAGTCCCCACACCCGCTTGCTTCAGCGGCGAGCTCGGGGAGGCCCGTGGGTTTATCTTACAGTGTGAGACGGTTTTCCAGCGAGTGCCGGGAGACTTCCCCATAGACCATAGTAGGATAGGCTATGTGGCTAATCTGCTAGAGGATAGAGCGCTAGATTGGGCTTACGCCATTATGGCTAAACCTAGCTATGCTAATCTCACTTACCGAGGGTTTATTGCCAATTTCCTCTAGGTATTTGACCATTCCGATTGGGATAGCGTGCTTACCACCCGGTTGTTAAATCTCTGACAGGGCGGTAGGTCCATGGCGGACTACGCTGTCGATTTCCGGGTGGTAGCCACTGAGGTTGGGTGGGAGGATGCCTCGTTGTGTAGCATTTTCATCCAGAGCTTAAGCCCTGGCCTACGGGATGAGCTAGCTAGGTTGGATAAGCCGGAGAAACTCTCCGAGCTGATTTCGCTCACCATTAATTTGGATAATAGGCTGAGGGAACGAGCAGCCGAGCGAAGAGCTTCCAGTCGCTCGAGCGCACAGCTTTTCCACTCCTCCCAGTCGCCTCGTTTGGCCCTGCCTCTGCTGGAAGCGCTAGACGGGCAGGAGGATATGGTAGTCAGGCGCTCCAAGATTCCTTTAGCTGAGAAACAGCGCCGCAGGGAGTTGGGGCTGTGCATGTACTGTGGGAGTAGTGAGCATGAGGTAGAGAGTTGCACCATTCGGCCAAGAAGAGGGGGTCCGTGCGTTGCGGTAGGCGGACTCACGGCCGCGTCTCAGTCAAAACCCCTCACCAATTGCCTCATGCCCATCAGGTTCATCTACAAGCACAAAGAACACACCACACATGCACTGATTGACTCGGGGGCTGAGCAGAGTTTTATATCAGGGGACCTGGCAACCCGGTTAGGGCTTCCCTGTGATACTCTCCAGCCACCACTCAAACTAATAGCCCTATCTAAAACCCCCTTAGCGACTGTCTCTCAGCAAACCGCCCCAGTGTCTGTGATTGTTTCTGGGAACCATCAGGAGGACCTACGCCTGCTGGTGCTGCCCTCCTCCACGTCCCCAGTCATCTTGGGTTACCCCTGGCTGCAGCTCTACAACCCGTCATTTGTTTGGCGGACAGGGAACATCACGTCTTGGAGCTCGTTCTGCCTCAGCGCGTGTCTGCAGTCCACAGCATGCGCCCCGTCGGTGTCTTTGGCCCCCCACGTCCCCCCTCCTCCAGATCTGTCCAAGGTGCCACCTGAATATCATGATCTGGGGGCAGTGTTCAGTAAGTCGCAGGCACTGTCGCTCCCCCCCCCCCGCCCTTACGACTGCGCTATTAATCTCCGGGCTGGTGCCCCGCTGCCGTCGAGCCGCCTATACAGCCTGTCAGCTCCGGAGCGGGAGGCGATGGATACATATATTAAGGAGTCACTCAGCTCGGGCATTATTTGCCCATCCTCCTCGGCGGTGGGGGCAGGGTTCTTCTTTGTTGGCAAGAAGGATGGCTCCCCGTGACCATGTATCGACTTCAGGGGGCTCAACGACATCATGGTAAAGGATAAGTACACCCTGCCCCTCATGGACACGGCTTTCGACTCCCTCCAGGGGGCCTCTTGGTTCACCAAGCTCAACCTCCGCAACAGGTACCATCTCGTGCGGATTAAGGAGGGAGATGAATGGAAGACGGGATTCCGGACCCCAAGCGGCCACTTCAAATATCTCGTAATGCTGTTTGGGCTGACCAACGCGCCGGCCATCTTCCAACGCCTGATAAACGACATTCTCCAGGACTTTCTGGGTGCCTTCGTCTTCGTTTACTTGGATGACATCCTCATCTTCTCTCGGTCATTAGAGGAGCATCGGGTGCATGTGAGACGGGTCCTCCAGCGACTCCTGGAAAACAAGCTGTTCGTGAAGGCCAAGAAATGTGAGTTCCCACCAACAAGACTTCATTTCTCGGCTTCGTTATCTCCCATAACCAGGTTCTTCCCGACCCGGTGAAGGTCAAGGCGGTGGTGGATTGCCCCCCCCCCCCATCTAGTAAGCAACTCCAGCAGTTCCTGGGGTTTGCCAACTTTTATCGCCGCTTTATGCCCAGGTACAGCATGGTTGCCCGGCCCCTGACCTGTCTCACGTCCCCGAAGGTACCCTTCCGTTGGACAGAGGAGGTTGCAGTGGCGTTCGGCACCCTCAAGAAGGAGTTCTCGTCGTCCCGTGTCCTCATGCAGGTGGACCCGTCCCTCCAATGCTTGGTCGAGGTGGATGCATGAGATTCCGGGGTGGGAGCAGTGCTTTCCCAGCGCTCTCCAGTTGACGGGGTGGTCTGCCCTTGTGCCTTCTTCTCACACCGCCTGTCTCCAGCGGAGAGGAACTACAACATCCGCGACAGAGAACTCCTGATGGTGAAGCTCGCGCTGGAGGAGTGGCGCCACTGGTTGGAGGGGGCTGCCCAGCCTTTCGTGGTTTGGACCGACCATAAGAACTTGGAGTACCTGAGGATCGCCAAGCGGCTGAACTCTCGGCAGCCCAGTTGGTCCCTGTTTTTTGCATGGTTCGATTTCACGATCACCTACCGCCCCAGGGCCAAGAACGCCAAGCTGGACGCCCTCTCCAGGCAGTTCTCGGTGGAGGTATCTGAGGACTGTGAGCAGACCATCCTTCCACCATCCTGTGTCGTTGGCGCCCTCTCGTGGGACATCAGGGAGAAGGTCGTGAAGGCGCAGGAGGCTGAGTCCAATCCTGGAGGTGGTCCCACCGAGCGGTTGTTCGTCCCCACATCTGTCCGGAGTGAGGTAATTCAGTGGGCCCATGCCTCGAAGTTTGCATGCCATCCAGGGGTGTTCCGCACGGTGGAGCTTCTCCAGAGGTCGTTTTGGTGGCCGGGGCTGCGAAAGGACGTCACTGCCTACATCCGGGCCTGCGCTCAGTGCGCCACTGGGAAGTCGTCCTCTTCTCCAACGGCCGGGCTCCTTCGCCCCCTACCGGTCCCCAGCTGCCCCTGGTCCCACATCGCCCTGGACTTTGTGACTGGCCTCCCACTGTCCAACCACTTCACCACGGTCCTCACCATCATCGACCGGTTCTCTAAAGCTGCCCACTTTGTTCCTCTCCGGGGGCTGCCTACGACACGAGAGACAGCGGACCTACTGGTGCAGCATGTCATACGCCTCCACGGGATCCCCACGGACGTCGTCTCTGATCGTGGGCCCCAGTTTGTGTCCCAGGTCTGGAGGGCGTTATGTAACGCACTGGGGTCAACTGTGAGCCTGTCGTCCGGATACCACCCGCAGAGCAACGGGGTGTGCGAACGGGCTAATCAAGAGCTGGAGGCCCCCCTGCGCTGTGTCATCGCCTCCAGTCCATCTTCATGGAGCAGCCACCTGCCTTGGATCGAGTACGCCCATAATTCTACGGTTTCCTCGGCGATCGGCATGTCCCCCTTCAGGGCCTCCTTAGGATACGACCCCCCCATTGTTCCCAGAGGAGGCGAAGGAAGTGGCAGTGCCTTCTGTCTACGCCCACGTGAGGCGCTGCCGTTGGCTCTGGACTGCCACCCACAGAGCCCTCCTTAGGACCACTGAACGTAACACCAGGACGGCTAACCGCCGCAGGAGACCGGCTCCCCAATACAAGGTGGGTCAGCAAGTATGGCTGTCAACACAAAATATTAACCTGAAAGCTGAGAGATGGAAGTTGGCCCAGCGCTTTATCGGGCCCTTCCCCATTATTTGCATGGTTAACCCTGTGGCTGTACGCCTAGCTCTCCCCCCCTCCCTCCGTATCTGTCCGACTTTCCATGTCTCGCAGGTGAAACCCGTCTGCTCCAGCCCTCTCTGCCCTCCTCCCAAGGCTCCACCTCCACCAGTGGTGGTAGATGGCGACCCAGCGTGGAGAGTCAACTCCATCCTGGACGTTCACCGCCTGGGTTGCAGCCTGTAGTACTTGGTGGACTGGGAGGGGTATGGCCCCAAGTGGAGGTCCTGGGTACGTCCGTCATTCATACTCGACAAACAACTCATGAGGGACTTTCACCGGACGCACCCGGGTAAGATAGGACAGGTGCCAGGAGGCACCTCTAGAGGGGGGAGTACTGTCATGGCACCCTCAGGGCCATCATCAACCTCAGCTGCTCACACACCTGCTGCCAATTATCAGCAGGCTTCAAGAGCCAGACCTGCCTGTGACTCAGCACGGAGCCGTCTGTCAAACTCCCTACGACACGCCTCTCGTCAACAGCCACGTCCTGGCTCATCGTCTGATCTCCAGACCAACGCTTCTTCACACGTAAGCTAACATTGACTTACCTTATCAAGTTCATCTTCCCCTGTGCACAGGTGGATCTCCCTGGCGGCGGATTCCTTTCTCCTCGGCGGTGGTTCAGCTCCACTCCTGCCACAGGGTCACTTGCACTCTCCCCTGCACGAGAGCCAGACGCTGTCTCCCTGGCTATCGCCCTCAAGGCCTACCTGAGCTCACCACCACCATCTGCAAAGTAAGCAGTCATTATTATAACGCTCTTTGCCCAGGAGCTGAGCTAATTCCTCTGCTTTGTCGTTATAGGGTTGCCAGGCTGAACGGCGTCCTGCTCTTCCCCCAGCATGAGTCCTACACTGCACACACTGTACATACATGCACGCATACACGAGCACTGTTAGCTAATAAAAGGATAATTGTAATTCCCTCGAATCTGTCTTTTGTCCTCTGGGTCCAGAATTATGTCATTAACATTATATAATCAACCAATAGAGAAAGTCAGTGAGTTCAAATATCTAGGACTGTGGTTTGATAGTGCATACACATGGAGAGTTCATGTTGAAAATCTGGAGACAAAATGCAAAAAAGTCATGAATCTCATAAAAGCTGTAGCTGGACACGAATGTGGTGCAGATAAACGGGCATTAATTGACATTTACAGAGCACTAATGCGATCGACAATAGACTACGGATGCATGATTTATGGAGCAGCGGCAAACACGACTCTGGAAAAAATAGACAGAATGCAGCATAGAGCGCTTCGCCTGTGCATTGGAGCTGTCAAAACAACACCAAACAATGCAGTTTTAATAGAAGCAGGAGAAATGCCAATGGATTTGAGAAGAGATAAACTTGCATTATCATACTGGGTCAAGCTGAAAGGAAGTGACGAAGCAAATATTTCAAAAACAACACTACAAGACTGCTGGGAATACTCTAATTTCCAGGGACACGGGTTTGGGTGGACAATTGAAAGAAGGGCCAAAATGAATGGGCTGCACACTGTTGATATAGCTAACACCAGTCCAGTGAGTAATGTTCCCCCGTGCCTGTTTCTGGGAATAGAAGTAGACACTAGTCTGCTAATGAGGAAAAAGGATTGGCATATGAGTGAAGTTGGTGTTAAAACAAGCATTTACCTCAGGAACAATTACTACAACTTCTTACAGCTCTATACTGACAGTTCAAAGAATAAAGAGGGCTCTGTTGGAGTTGGAGTATACATCCCAGAATTTAAAGTGACCATCGCAAAAAGACTCTCCAACAATACATCCGTGTTTTCAGCAGAGATAGTGGCAATAATTATTGCTTTGCAGTGGGTGGAGGAGGTCAGACCGGACCGGATGGTGGTGTGCATGGACTCACTTGCAGCGCTAAAAACCATACAGACACTAAAATCTACAAGGGAAGACTTGGTGATTGAGCTATATCAGAGTTTATTTAGGGTACACAGGGGTGGTGGAGAAGTTCAGTTTTGTTGGGTTCCTGCACATGAAGGGTTGAAAGGAAATGACTGTGCAGACAAATTAGCAAAAAGTGCTCTTGGAAAAGAGATAACTATACCATTGTCTCTTGGAAAAGGCAAAGGGAAAGCAGTAATCAAGAAAAAAGGAACTGAACTATAGCAAAAAAGATGGGATGAAGATCATAAAAGTAGATCATATTACAAAATACAAAAATCTATTGCAATAAAGAATTTCATAACAACCAAAAGGAGGGAAGATGTGGCTTATATTAATCATATATTCCATACCTACATATGTATAGACATATTAGAATGTTTAGTGATTACATATGTGGAATGACCTCACGCCTCAGAACAGGACAAGAGGTCTCAACCACCGGCGAGGATCAAAGAACAGACTGAGTCGCAGCGGTGGAGACCGGATCGAACTTCCTGACCACCCAGGGTCAGGTGGAGGAGATGGAGGACAATGGAGGGGGATTATGTTAATGCGGGATGTCAGCTTTGATATGCAATGTCTTTTGTTGAGTGTAGGTATAAGTATGAAGGTCTGACTGCGCTCGACCTCTCATTCTGCTTCTGCATCGAGATGAGACATGTTGGGGAGATGAAGCTGATAATAAATCTTGATTTATAAAATCACATCGCTTCTTCATTCCAAGCTCCCTACGCTGGTGACCCTGACGTGATGATGGAACAGAGACGTTCTCCCGCGACGAACTCATCGGAGGCGACCCAGGCAAGCGCCGTCGCCCATGCAGACAGGGGAACGGATGGAAGACGTTCCCCCACGGCAGAATCCACAGAGAGGGCTCAACCGAGCACCGTCCCCAGCTCCGCCGTGAGGACAGAAGAAAGGCATTCTCACCCGGCTGACACATCAGAGACGGCCCACACAAGCGCCGTCACCATCAAGCTGCCAGAGTTCTGGCAAAACGACCCGAGCTCGTGGTTCCAGCAAGCTGAGGCTCAGTTTGCACTGGCGGGCATAACGGCAGACGAAACGAAATTTTACCACATCGTCGCCAAACTCAACGCTGCCACGTCAAGATGCGCGCGGAGCATAATTCAACAACCGCCCGCCCACGACAAATACAGAGAATTAAAGGCAACCATCATAGAGAACTTGGTCCCCTCAGCTGAGGAGAGAGCAGAGAAGATTCTGGCGATCTACGGCCACAGAGGATGCAGACCAAAGGCTCTCATGGAGGACATGCTGCAGCTTAAGGAAGCAGACAACGACAACTTCCTTTTCCAGCATATCTTCCTCAGCACTCTGCCGCCACACATGAGAGGGACACTGGCCAACATGCGGTGCAACACCCAGCAGGACTTCCGCGCGCTGGCCCGAGAAGCGCAGCGGCTCATCAATGCCTGCGGCGAACAGATGGCCACAGCAGCATCTGCAGATCTCAGCGCGGAAGCCCAGAGCAGTGGAGAACCGCAGACAACGGAGCAGAGCCCGCCCACCATGGCAGCGACACGACCAAGGCACAGCAGGCAGAACGACCTCTGCTATTATCATCAGCGTTTCGCCGAGAGGGCGTACAAATGCGTGCCCCCCTGCAATTTCAAAAACTCGGGTAACGCCAAAGCCAGGAAAACGTTAGCAGCTACGGCTCTCGGTGAGACGAATAAGCTGCTTTATGTGACTGACGGACACACTGGGAGACAGTTCCTTATCGACACCGGAGCTCAGGTGAGCTTCATCACCCCTTCCAATGCAGACCGGGCCATGGGACCCGAGGGAAACGGAGCGATGGCAGACCTGGTCCGCGGCTATCACCAAGTCTTCGTTCAAGCGGAAGACATTCCTAAAACGGCTGTAATAACCCCTTTTGGTCTTTTTGAATTTTTGCGAATGCCGTTTGGCCTCAAAGGCGCTGCTCAAACTTTTCAGCGTATGATGGACGCGGTATTACGCGACCTCCCCTTCGTGTTCGTCTACCTTGACGATATGCTGGTAGCCAGCCCGTCAGAGGAAGAACACGAACAACACCTTACTACAGTTTTTCAGAGACTAGAAGAGCACGGGTTAATAATCAACCCAGCCAAATGCCGATTCGGCGTGTCACAAATTGATTTTTTGGGACACAGAGTTTCACCAAAGGGGGCAGTCCCATTGCCAGACAAAGTCAGCGTGGTAAAAAATTTTCCACGACCACAAACGGTCAGATCGCTGCAAGAATTTCTGGGAATGGTGAATTTTTACAACCGTTTCCTCCCCCCGCGCAGCTCAACTCATGCAACCCCTGTATGCTGCACTCAGAAAACAAAAACCTTCCAACGTGGTCGAATGGACCCCGGAGCGCGAAAGCGCCTTCGCGGAAGTAAAGAGTGCTCTAGTGAATGCCACATTGTTGGTTCACCCTGATCCCTCGACCCGCATAGCGCTAACCACAGACGCTTCAGACCTGGCCATAGGGGCAGTTGTGGAACAACACGTTGGCGGAACCTGGCAACCGTTAGCATTCTTTAGCAAATCTTTAAACCAAACCGAGCGCAAATACAGCACTTTTGACAGGGAGCTGCTAGCGCTTCATTTATCCATCCGCCACTTCCAGTTCTGGCTGGAAGGGCGGCGTTTCACAGCTTTTGTAGACCATAAACCACTCACTTTTGCGATGGCTAAAATTTCAGAACCATGGTCAGGCAGGCAACAAAGACAGCTAGCTGCAATTTCAGAGTTCACCACAGACATTCGACATGTGGCAGGCAAACTTAACGTAGTAGCAGACTGCCTCTCTCGCACTGTGACATCGCCAGAGCACGAGGAGACAGATTATACTGCCTCAGCCGCAGAACTCTTCGCCAACGCGTACGCGGCCCCAATTCACATAGGGATAGATTACGCAGCCATGGCAGAGGAACAAAGCAGTGATGCGGACGTGCGCGCGCTCCAGTCTGGACCAACAGGGTTAAGACTGGAGGAAAGGGGTTTACGTGATGGTGTACCCCCCCTAATCTGCGACGTGTCAACCGGCCGACCTTGCCCGGTAGTTCCAGCTGCATGGTGCCGCCGCATTTTTGACTCGGTTCACTCGCACCTCGGTTAAAATGGTCGCGGAAAAGTTTGTTTGGCCGGGCCTGCGCAAAAATGTAAAGGAATGGGCAAAGACTTGCATGTCTTGCCAACGCGCCAAAATACACAAACACACAAAAGCTCCTCTAGAGCCTTTTCGAATCCCAGCCAGGAGGTTTGACCACGTTCATGTCGACCTCGTGGGACCACTACTTTCGTCTCAAAGTTTCACACACCTGTTAACAATGATAGACCGTACTACGCGCTGGCCGGAGGCGGTCCCTTTGGCGTCAACCACAGCTGCGGAAGTCGCTCGCGTTTTTTTGACAAACTGGGTGGCACGTTTTGGCATCCCATCGGACATCACGTCCGATAGGGGGCCTCAATTTGTCTCAGAACTGTGGTCAGCCATGGCCAGCAGCTTAGGCGCGACAATTCACCGCACCACCGCGTATCACCCTCAGGCTAATGGGTTATGCGAGCGTTTTCACAGATCTTTAAAGGCCGCCCTCAGGGCCTCACTAACGGATACAGATTGGGTGAATAAACTTCCCTGGGTTTTATTAGGGTTGCGTTCTGTGCCTAAAGAGGATCTAGACGCCTCCCCAGCAGAATTAGTTTTTGCACAACCTCTCAGACTCCCAGGTGAGTTCTTACCAGAGCATCCAGAGCCTGGGCATCTTCCAGCCCTGGGGCCCTTAAGCAGCACCGGACCGGACACGCTCCCTGGACTGGCACATCACTCCTTTCCACGGGTTTTTGTCCCCCAAGCTTTAAAAAACGCCGAATTCGTTTTTGTTAGACACGAACCTTTAAAATCAACCCTCCGTCCACCATACGACGGACCATTCAGAGTGCTGGAACCTGGTGATAAGCATTTTGTGCTTGATTTAGGGGACAGAAAAGAAACAGTCAGCATTGACAGACTTAAACCTGCCTTCTTGTTGAGCGACAAGCCTGCACGGGTGGCGAGAGCACCTCGGCGGGGTAGACCCCCCAAGAAAAAAACTCAGCCCCCCTGCAGGGAACAAATAACCACTCTCCTCCCCAAGCTGCAGATTCCTTACAGGATGGTCCCACCAGGACGCCAAAGCGGACCTACAGCAGATTCGGGAGAAGATTAAAACCCAGACGGCACAGGGACTGATGCAAAATTGACAAAGAGTTGTTAACTATGTTATCAGATTGTGCCGTGACAGTTTTAAGGCTGATTTGTGACATTACTATACTGTTGTTGTTACCACTGAATCTTCTACAGGATCATGACTGCTGGAAAGATTTTTTCCTTGTTTTCCCTGTCTAGATGTTTAACAGTATAATATGTCATAGAGATTATCTTAAACTGTAAACTTAATTTGATTGTCCTTTTCTTAGTCGTTTGGGGGGGGGGGGCTGTGGCTTATATTAATCATATATTCCATACCTACATATGTATAGACATATTACAATGTTTAGTGATTACATATGTGGAATGACCGCACGCCTCAGAACAGGACAAGAGGTCTCAACCACCGGCGAGGATCAAAGAACAGACTGAGTCGCAGCGGTGGAGACCGGATCGAACTTCCTGACCACCTAGGGTCAGGTGGAGGAGATGGAGGACAATGGAGGGGGATTATGTTAATGCGGGATGTCAGCTTTGATATGCAATGTCTTTTGTTGAGTGTAGGTATAAGTATGAAGGTCTGACTGCGCTCGACCTCTCATTCTGCTTCTGCATCGAGATGAGACATGTTGGGGAGATGAAGCTGATAATAAATCTTGATTTATAAAATCACATCGCTTCTTCATTCCAAGCTCCCTACAGAAGACATCATTATGGCAAGACTCAGACTGGATCACACAGGTTTAAACGGCACTTTATTCACTATGGGGAAAAGCGAAAGTGACAAATGTAGAGAATGTGGAGTAAAAGAAAATGTTGAGCACATCTTATTACACTGTTGTGGGCTATATTAATCATATATTCCATAACCTACATATGTTGAAGCATGTGGGAATGTTTGGTGATTACATATGTAAGGCAACTTCACACCTCTGAAAGGACAAAGACTCTCAACCGCCAGTGAAGAACAAAGACGTTCCCAGACACTGCGGTAGAGACCGGAGGAGCTACCCTCACCCCCCCAGGGTGAAGAGAGGAAGTACCAAGACAATGGGGGGATTATGATAATGAGGGATATCAGCCTTTGATATGCATGTCTTTTGTTATGTGCAAGTATAAAGTCAGAGAGCCGGAGGTATTCGGTCTCTTTTCCTTCTGCTGCTTCTGCACTTAGATGAGACTTGTTAGGAGAGCTGATAATAAACTTTGGTTTATATATCATACCGCCTCGTTCTTTCAAGCTCTTCTACACTGGTGACCCCTGACGCGAGTATGGACCTGAGGCGTTCCCCCGCAATCGACTCATCTGTGGCGACCCAGGCAGACGCCAGCGCCCACGCAGACAGGGGAACAGATGGACGACTTTCCCCCCCGGCAGAAGGGATTGAGAGGGCTCAACCGAGCACCAGCGCCGCTGAGAGAGCCGAAGCAAGGCACTCTCACCCTGCGGACACGTCAGTGACGGTCTACACGAATGCCGTCGCTGTCAAGCTGCCGGACTTCTGGCAGGAAGACCCCGCCTCGTGGTTTCAACAAGCTGAAGCCCAGTTTACACTGGCGGGCATCACGGCTGACGATACGAAATTCTATCATATCGTCTCCAAACTCGACGCCGCCACTTCGAGGTGTGTGCGGAGCATGATCCGGCGGCCACCGGCCCAAGACAAATATGAAACACTGAAAGCAACCATCGTGGCAAATTACGTCCCCTCAGCTGAAGAAAGAGCCGAGAAGATCCTGGCGGTCTACGGCCACAGAGGGTGCAAACCTAAAGCCCTCATGGAGGATTTGCTGCAGCTTAAAGAAGAGGACAATGACAACTTCCTTTTCCAATTCATGTTCCTCAGCATGCTGCCGCCACAGATGAGAGGGACACTCGCCAACATGAGATGCAGCACCCAGCAAGACTTCCGCGTGCTCGCCAACGAAGCTCAACGGCTCGTCAACGCCTGCAAGGAGCAGACACCCACAGCAGCATCCGCAGACCTCAACGCTGATGCCCAGAACCACGAAGAGCCACAACCCACTGAGCAGATCCAGCCCGCGGTGACAGCGACACGGCCAAAACGTAACAGACGGAGCGACGTCTGTTATTATCACCACCGCTTCGCCGAGAAGGCCCGCAAATGCGTTCCCCCCTGCAAATTTACGATTTCGGGAAACACCAAAGCCGAGAGCCGTTAACAGCAGCGGTTCTCGGCGAGAAGAGTAAGCTGTTATATGTGACGGATGGACACACTGGCAAGCCATTCCTTATTGACACGGGAGCTCAGCTGAGTTTCGTCATGCCCTCCCAAGCAGATCGAGCCATGGGCACACGGGGCAATGGAGCGGTGGCAGCCAACGGCTCCAACATTGACACCTTCGGCGAAAAGAGCCTGCACCTCCACATCCACGGCCGCAACTACAGATGGACATTTGTTGTAGCGGTGGTGAGGTTTAACTTGTTAGGCGCAGATTTTTTGTGTGCACATGGGTTATTAGTGGATCTAGCGAACAGACGCTTGGTTAATGCACTGTCTTTTGCTTCTATTCCCTGCTCAGCCCGAGTTTCTCCACCACCTGTGCAGGCTAGCGTCACCACGGCAGGAGGTAAGTTTGAGCAACTCCTCACCCAATTTCCAGCACTCACAATTCCCAAATTCTCAGCCACTGTGGCTAAACACGGGGTTGAACACTTTATTCCCACAACGGGCCCACCCGTATTTGCCAAAGCTCGCCGCTTAGACGCGGCCAAGCTCAACATAGCTCGGGACGAGTTTACTACCCTTGAAAAATTAGGCATTGTTAGACGCTCGAAGAGCCCTTGGGCCTCACCACTTCACATGGTTCCGAAACCCGACGGTTCTTGGAGACCGTGCGGAGATTACCGCAGATTAAACAATGCGACAGCGCATGACCGCTACCCAATTCCTCACATTCAGGATTTTTCACTACATCTGGCGGGTGTGCGCATTTTTTCAAAAATAGACCTGGTCCGCGGTTATCATCAAGTCCCAGTTCGAGCAGAGGACATTCCTAAAACAGCTGTAATAACCCCTTTCGGCCTTTTTGAATTCCTGCGAATGCCTTTCGGCCTCAAAGGCGCTGCTCAAACTTTTCAGCGGATGATGGACGCGGTATTACGCGACCTTCCTTTTGTTTTCGTCTACCTCGACGACATGCTGGTAGCCAGCTCGTCTGAGGAAGAACACGAGCAGCACCTCACTATGGTTTTTCAGAGACTAGAAGAGCACGGGTTAATAATCAATCCAGCCAAATGCAAATTCGGCGTGTCACAAATTGATTTTTTAGGACACAGAGTCTCTCCGAACGGGGCAGTTCCACTTCCAGACAAAGTTCAAGCGATAAAAAGTTTCCCACGACCACAAACGGTCAAATCGCTGCAAGAATTTTTAGGAATGGTTAATTTTTACAACCGTTTCCTCCCCCACGCAGCTCAGCTCATGCAGCCCCTATATGACGCACTCAGAAAAAAGAAAGCTTCCAACGCGGTCGAATGGACCCCGGAGCGCGAACGCGCCTTCGCGGAAGTAAAGAGCGCCCTAGCTAATGCCACATTATTAGTTCACCCCGATCCCTCGGCCCGCATTGCGCTAACCACAGACGCTTCGGACCTAGCTATAGGGGCAGTTGTAGAACAACATGTCAGCGGGATCTGGCAACCTTTAGCATTCTTCAGCAAATCGCTAAACCAAACTGAGCGTAAGTACAGCACTTTTGACAGGGAGCTGCTAGCGCTTCATTTATCCATCCGCCACTTCCAGTTCTGGTTAGAAGGGCGGAGTTTCACGGCTTTTGTAGACCACAAACCGCTCACCTTTGCTATGGCTAAAATTTCAGAACCATGGTCAGGCAGGCAACAAAGACAGCTGGCTGCGATTTCAGAGTTCACCACAGACATTCGACATGTGGCAGGCAAACTTAACGTGGTAGCAGACTGCCTCTCTCGCGCTGTGACATCACCAGAGCGCGAGGAGACAGATTATACTGCCTCAGCCGCAGAACTTTTCACTAACGCGGACACATACGCAGCACCTATCCATGCAGGGATAGATTATGCAGCCATGGCAGAGGAACAAAGCAGTGACGCGGACGTGCGCGCACTCCTGTCTGGACCAACAGGGTTAAGGCTGGAGGAAAAGGGTTTACGCGACGGCGTGCCCCCCCTAATATGCGATATTTCAACTGGCCGACCTCGCCCGTTAGTCCCAGCTACATGGCGCCGCCGTATTTTCGACTCAATTCACTCCCTCGCGCACCCAGGTGTGCGCGCCTCGGTTAAAATGGTCGCCGAAAAGTTTGTGTGGCCAGGCCTGCGCAAAAACGTAAAAGAATGGGCAAAAACTTGCATTTCTTGTCAGCGCGCCAAAATACACAAACACACTAAAGCCCCTCTGGAGCCTTTTCCGATCCCGGCTAGAAGGTTCGACCTTGTTCATGTCGACCTAGTGGGGCCACTACCTTCCTCCCAAGGTTTCCCACACCTGTTAACAATGATAGACCGCACCACGCGCTGGCCAGAGGCAGTCCCTCTAGCGTCAACTACAGCAGAGGAAGTCGCTCGCATTTTTTTGACAAACTGGGTGGCACGTTTCGGCGTCCCATCGGACATCACATCCGATAGAGGACCTCAATTTGTCTCGGAGCTTTGGTCAGCCATGTCCAGCAGCTTAGGGGCAACAATTCATCGCACCACCGCTTATCACCCTCAGGCTAATGGGTTATGCGAGCGTTTTCACAGGTCTTTAAAAGCCGCCCTCAGAGCCTCACTAACGGATACAAATTGGGTAAATAAACTTCCCTGGATTTTATTGGGGTTGCGTGCTGCGCCTAAAGAGGATCTAGACGCCTCTCCAGCAGAATTAGTTTTTGCACAACCTCTCAGGCTCCCAGGTGAATTTTTACCAGAGAACCCAGAGCCAGGGCATCTTCCAGTCCCAAGGTTTTTAGGCAGCAACGGACCGGACTCTCTCCCCGGTCCAGCTCATCACTCCTTTCCACGGGTTTTTGTCCCTCAAGCTTTAAAGAACGCTGAATTCGTTTTTGTTAGGCATGAAGCTTTAAAACCAACTTTCCGCCCAGCATACGATGGGCCATTCAGAGTGCTGGAACCTGGTGATAAACACTTTGTGCTTGATTTTGGGGATAGAAAAGAAACAGTCAGCATTGACAGACTTAAACCTGCCTTCTTGTTGAAAGACGAGCCTGCACAGTTGGCGAGAGCACCTCGGCGGGGTAGACCCCCCAAGAGAAAAGACTCAGCCCCCCTGCAGGGAACAATTAACCACTCTCCTTCCCACGCTGCAGATTCATTACAAGAAGGTCCCAGCAGGACGCCTAAACGAACCCACAGCAGTTTTGGGAGAAGATTAAAACCCAGACAGCACAGGGACTGATGCAAACTACTCCACAGTTGTTCACTAATTGTGCTGTAACAGTTTAGGACTGACTTATGATTTTACTATGCTGTTATGATTACCACTGAACTCTCTTAGGGGCATGGCTGCTGGAAAGTTTCTTCTGTGGCAAGAGGTGTACCAGTTAGTATGTCATAGTAATTATCTTAAACTGTGAATTTTTCTATTGTCTTTTCTTAGTCGTTTGGGTGGGGGGGGGGGGCTGTGGGCTATATTAATCATATATTCCATAACCTACATATGTTGAAGCATGTGGGATTGTTTGGTGATTACATATGTAAGGCGACTTCACACCTCTGAAAGGACAAAGACTCTCAACCGCCAGTGAAGAACAAAGACGTTCCCAGACACTGCGGTGGAGACCGGAGGAGCTACCCTCACCCCCCCAGGGCGAAGAGAGGAAGTACCAAGACAATGGGGGGATTATGATAATGAGGGATATCAGCCTTTGATATGCATGTCTTTTGTTATGTGCAAGTATAAAGTCAGAGAGCCGGAGGTGTTCGGTCTCTTTTCCTTCTGCTGCTTCTGCACTTAGATGAGACTTGTTAGGAGAGCTGATAATAAACTTTGGTTTATATATCATACCGCCTCGTTCTTTCAAGCTCTTCTACAACTGTCACAAATACGGAAATGAAAGACAGATAATGGAAAATGAAGTTCAAGAGGTCGGTAGAGAATGGGATTTAACTGGGATTCTGGGAACAGATGGAGATGGAGAGGCAATAAGAATGACGAGAAAGGCTCTTTTCTCTTTTTTAAATAACACAGGATTAAGTCATAGAATTTAGGGGTCGGGCTCAGATGACATAATGTTACACACTCTTGTACAGTAGGTGGTGGTATGCACCTTTCAGTTGTTTGCTATCCGCCAGTAACCGAGAGAAGAAGAAGAAGAACGTCCCTTTGAACTGGTTGCCAACCGCCAATCAAATCTAACAGAAGAAGAAGAAAGCTCTTTCCAAGCAATTCTAAGGCAATGAAAGTTTTTTGTGGATAAAAAGCCACAATATAATATTTGGGGCAATACACATTTGTTTTTGAGGTGGTTTTAGAGCCTCAAAAATCCTGTCATGACCTTTCTTTGATCTTTATGATACACTCTGCAAATAATGCTACAGTATATAAATAATAAAGCATTCAAAACTGAAATGAACTGAATGTTATTTTTATTGCCCATTTTCCATTTTTTCTTTAAATTGAAAAGTTTTTATTAGAAATGTTTCTGATGGTACATGAACGCAGCACGATATCGTGCCTGGGAATTCTTACTGCGCCTGCGCGAGTTTTGTCTCGCGGAAACGGCACTGTTTTAAGTTGTAGTCATTAGTCAGAGGCTAAAGCTAAATTTTGAAATTGTACTATCATTTTAGTCTGCTGAATAACGACGCTTGTTGATTTATTTTCAGCATGATTTGTCCCAGCTGACAGAATGAACGGCGTTGCGAGTGATAGACGGATGCTTTGTTAGTTTGGGTGTTTACAGGTAGCTAACGGCTAGCTAGTCTTGCTAACAGCTGTTCACTCTGTCAACAAGTTTAGTTCAGCATGGACAGTACGGCGCTGGAGCTCGATGCTGTTAAATTCGCCAAAGCAGCTGTAACGTATGACCAAAATGGCAAATACAACGAGGCTGTGTTTTATTATAAGGTCAGTCTCTTCACATGTTAATTATAGCCACCGGCTACATGACAAGATTAGCATTTAGAATAGAATAGGCTTTATTGTCATTGTACAGTTGTGCAGTAAAACGAAACTGAAGCTTTTCAGAAGTTAAAATTGACTGTCACGTCCATCACTGGCTTTTGATAATATAAAAAGTTTAGTTGTCATTCTGAGACTGACACTCTTGAGAGTATGTTTTTTCTCTCTCTCTCTTCTTATTCTTCTTATTTTTGTATTTGTTACAGGAGGCTGCCCAGGCCCTCATATATGCTGGAATGGCAGGGTCCAAACTGGAGAGAATCCAGGACAAAGTGAATGAATATTTGCATCGGGTTCAAGCCCTCCACAACGCTGGTAAGGTGCTGTGATGATGATCAACTTTATTTATTCTTTCATCTGAGGCTCATCTTGATGTAAAAACTCACAAGAGGACTTGTCTTCATTTCAGCTGAATGATTTAGCCACATTACTGACAACAATCATGGAACAAAACCCCACTGTTCTCATCTTGTCTTTACAATTAAAGATGCTGCCACTGCATCCTGAAATACAATAATCAAAAGTTTACGCTTAGTTGGAATTTGTACTGGAATGTTCTACTAGTTGGGTAATAGATTTTGAATTTTGGATAATCTAAAACCCTGATACTATGCTAATCGTAATGCTTTAGAATATGGCTGTGCGATATAACGATATGTATCGGTGACGCAATAAAAAAACGTCTACAGTTTCATATAAAACTGGATAGTTTATATTGGGATTTAAAAGATACATACCCCGTTTCTGCTTATCACCGCCCTGCCTCTCCTCTGCAGTGGGTCAGGTGTGTGCAATAGTAGGTTCGGGTGGTTAGCACTGCTGTTTGCCAGGGATGTGGGACTTTTTCCCACCGTGCTGTGGCAGAGGGGATAGTCCTCTAACTTCGTTTTAATTGGAAGTAAGTAATGCTAACACGATGTCTCTTTAATTATAAAACAGCAAATGCTAAATGACAATGCTAACTTGTCACTAATAGGAAACATAATGTATCAGACCATTGTGTCTTTGGTTTAACCCCTTGCACTCTGGTCAGTTTCCCTAAAAACGCCTAAAAATAACGTACCCAAAGTAAATCAAAAGCTGTTCTTCAACCCTTTGCAGCATCTTCATGGGGTTGGTCTCATTTAAAAGAAAACACTTTGAATTTTTTGGCAAAACAGTCATAATCTCTCTTAAGTGCTCCTGCCACTGAGTATCAGTCGTCTAAACATACTGAACTTGAAGAAAATAAAGTTCGCCTGGGTGTTTTTTTGGATACAAATGCTTGCAAATAACACACAGCTGTCAGATACGGGCTGGAAAATGCAACAGAATTGTAGAACCAAGTGTTATCCAGCTGAGGTCAAAATTTTGTAACAATACCACAAAAAATGAATATATTACACAGCTTTTTTGTCAGGTTGTTCCCAGGCGTTTTTGAACTGTGCCAAATTGTGCCAAATGGCACAGTTTGGAAAAACGTCTGTAACTTTTGAATGATTCAATATAAAAGCTTGATCTTGGGCTCTAATGAAAGGTGACACTCAGGGCTGTGTGTGTGTGTGTGTGTGGGGGGGGGGGGGTTTGTTGAATGAACAAACAAGCCCCCACACACAAAGAAGCATGCCACGTAAAAAATGTGTGGCTTTTTTTTTTTTTACAAGAAAAAATAACCTACAGTGCACTAAAAATTATACTAAAATATATGTAATGTAGAGGATAACAACTCCCAACCCCCGCTACAGAGGACGGACATCGTCCATCGCCACATGACGGATCATGTGGCGATGGACGTGCATGACCGTCATGCACGTAGTAGACCGTGCATGACGGTCCGGTCCGTGCACCGCGGTCTACTACGCACAATTGTACTAAAATATCTGCAATATATCTGCAATCTGCTACAGAGGAGTAGCGGGGGGGGGGGGGGCGTTCTTGGCGCACGGTCCGGTACGTGCGCCGCAGTCCGTCATGTGGCGATGACGCATAGTTGTAATTTACCGATCGGTCAAAAGTCATTTTGATGACAATTTTCAGGGATAAAGAATAATTTAGCTTATAACACTTAACTGTCCACAACAGCAGTGTCGCTGGCGAACTTCTCTTCCTCATTGTCAGACGAACATGACGCTGGTCCGCTTGTTACGACTCGTGGTTCTGGTCACGTGACCCGGTCAAACCATAATTCCATTATTGCGGTTTTGCACTTCCATGATTGCGGTTTTGGCGAACGATTTTTCAAAACAAATAAGAACAGTAGTAAGAAAAAAACACTGGCAAACGCTACTGTTACACACAGCGGCTTACACAAAACAGATTTTACGCACGGGACGCACGCTTTCATTCGTCGAACTTCTCTGCTTCAGTTGGCTGGCTGTATTCGCAGCCGTTGGTAGGCGGGTCCTTCTCGCTAGGTTTTCAGTCATTGGTTCTTCAAGGTTTCAGAAACCCAATTCAAGGCTCTTATTAGTCGAATGAGAGGTCAATCAAATCTAAACCAATCAAAGCACTCCTTTGGCTTTCTGTTCGCGGCTGTGTCTGTAGTGGAAGAATGGAAATGCAGCTTTTTTTTTTTCAGTGCGCACTAGTACGCAGAGACGTGACCGCCCGCGGTATCCCGGAGTGCAAGAGGTTAAATTACTGCCGAGTTTCTTAATTTTGTCTGAAGAAATATTATTAAAGCTGCAAAAGTGCACGACAGCGACCACATAAACACTAAGTAAATAATGAATAAATAAATTAAAACATTTTGGAGGATCAAACTGGTTCTTAGGGTGCGTCCCAATTCACCCCTTCACCCTATCCCTTAGCCCTACCCCTCCATTTTGAGCATTCATGATGAATGTGCAAAATGGAGGGGTAGGGTGAAGAGGTGAATTGGGACACACTCTTAATGTAACTTGATTTCTAATAATTTTTAATTAGTCAAGTAGTGATAATGAATAAAGGTAAAGTCATCTGAAATGCACATAAAAACAATTTTATAACAACACTGCAAAATTAAGAGGGGAAAAGAGTGCATAAAATTAATCACAGATGAATTTTGTACAATTGATTTTTTTTTTCACCACAGTATCTCACAAAAGTGAGTACACTTCTCATATTTTTGTAAATATTTTATCTTTTCATGGGACAATACTGAAGATATGACACTTTGATACAATGTAGTCAGTGTACAGCTTGTATGACAGTGTAAATTTGCTGTCCCCTCAAAATAACTCAACACACAGCCATTAATGTCAAAACCGCTGGCAACAAAAGTGAATACGCCCCTAATGAAAATGTCCAAATTGTAGCCAAAGTGTCAATATTTTGTTTGGCCACCATTATTTTCCAGCACTACCTTAATTCTCTTGGGCACTGAGTTCACTAGAGCTTCACAGGTTGCCACTGGAATCCTCTTCCACTCCTCCATGACGACATCATGGTGTTAGAGACTTTGCACTCCTCTACCTTCCGTTTCAGGATGCCCCGCAGATGCTCAATAGGGTTTAGGTGTGGAGACATGCTTGGCCAGTCCATCACCTTTACCCTCAGTTTCTTTAGCAAGGCAGTGGTTGACTTGGAGGTGTGTTTGGGGTCATTATGTTGGAATACTGCCCTGCAGCCCAGTTTCCAAAGGGAGGGGATCATGCTCTGCTTCAGTATATCACAGTACATGTTGGCATTCATGGTTCCCTCAATGAACTGTAGCTCTCCAGTGCCAGCAGCACTCATGCAGCCCCAAACCATGACACCCCCACCACCATGCTTGACTGTAGGCAAGACACACTTGGCTTTGTACTCCTCACCTGGTTGCTGCCACACACGTTTGACACCATCTGAGCCAAATAAGTTTATCTTGGTCTCATCAGACCACAGGACATGGTTTCAGTAGTCCATGTCCTTAGTCTGCTTGTCTTCAGCAAACTGTTTGTGGGCTTTAAGATAAGATAAGATAAGATAAGATAAGATAAGCCTTTATTAGTCCCACAACGGGGAAATTCCAGGATTGCAACAGCACAGGGATAGCAACACTCAGAGCAACAATCAGAAGGCAAGAAAAAAAACAAGCAAGCAAGAGCAGCTAATAAACATATGTACCTATTACTATAAAATATATATAAAATATATATTTATATATTTATTTATATATAATATATATATGCACTTTCTTGTGCATCATCTTTAAAAGGGGGTTCCTTCTGGAACGACAGCCATGCAGACCAATTTGATGCAGTGTGCGGCATATGGTCTGAGCACTGACAGGCTGATCCCTTCAACCTCTGCAGTAATGCTGGCAGCACTCATATGTCTATTTTCAAAAGACAACCTCTGGATATGATGCTGAGCACGTGCACTCAACTTCTTTGGTTGACCATGGCAAGGTCCTGTTAAATTGCTGTATGGGCTTTGCCACTGTGCTGCAGCTCAGTTTCAGGGTGTTGGCAATCTTCTTATAGCCTAGGCCATCTTTATGTAGAGCAACAATTCTTTTTTTTCAGATCCTCAAAAGAGTTTTTTGCCATGAGGTGCCATGTTGAACTTCCAGTGACCAGTATGAGAGAGTGTGAGAGCGATAACACCAAATGTAACACCTGCTCCCCATTCACACCCGAGACCTTACTAACACTAACGAGTCACATGTCACCGGGGAGGGAAAATGGCTAGTTGGGCACAATTTGGACATTTTCTCTTAGGGGTGTACTCACTTTTGTTGCCAACAGTTAAGACATTAATGGCTGTGTGTTGAGTTATTTCGAGGGGACAGCAAATTTACACTGTTATGCAAGCTGCACACCGACTACTTTACATTGTATCAGTGTGTCATAGCTTCAGTGTTGTCCCGTGAAAAGATATAATAAAATATTTACAAAAATATGAGGGGTGTACTCACTTCTGTGAGTAATTTACAATGTAGAAAAAGAGATGGTCCTTTTTATCGGTTATTATGTATAAACTATAGAATTTACATAAAATGTATAATGTGATACATGTTGTTATCATAAAACAAGAATACTTACAGTATATCGTGATATGAAATTTTGGTCATATTGCACAACCCTACTTCAGATCACCTCATTGTTTCATATTGGTGACTTGAAGAACCGTTAGAATGTGATCCTTTTCCTAACCTTTTTTGGCAGTGTTTTTTGTTCCCCTTTAAAACTACCAGATGAACCCCAGAAGCCATCACAGCTCAGAGAAAGAGAGAGAAACAGTGGCTGTTGGCTAACAAGGAAGTTAATGAAGAAATTAAAATATGTTGCAGAAGTTAGTTATGAATCAAGCAAATAACAGTAGTAGTGTTACACTAGTTACATTTGAAAGCTTTTTACAATAGCTACAACAGATGAGGTTCTGCATGTCTATAATCTTTTTAAAAACTGAAGACAGGTTGAAAACATATTTGGACTTCCGGTCTGGACGCCATGGCGACTGCAGCTTAACACTGAAGTTCTCAGACCCAATTCAGGATAACACCTTGAAAATCAAACTTAACGGATTTTTGGAGGAGTGAAAATCAAAAGACAAAATCATCATGTCTAAAGGAAAACAGAAGAAACTGAAATTCTCCAGGCCAGGACACGTATCGGCCGGAGAATCCGAACTGGAAGATCTCCGTTCAGAAGACGAGGAACTGGTGATAGCTAACAAAAGGGTTAGCCTGAAATCACTATTTGAGGAGCTACGACGATTTCGCCGAGATGTTACGGCCGAATTTCGGGAATTCAGAGAAGAATTGAAAAGGACAAACAGCAGAGTGGACCAGGCCGAGAACCGAATCTTGGAAACAGAGGATCGAATAAAAGTGCTCGAAGATTCTGTGCTAGACCTACGCAAAAGACAAGCAGCTATAGAGGCTAAGCTAACCGACCAAGAAGGAAAACAAAGAAGAGACAACATAAGAATTCATGGTCTGATAGAAGGAACCGAAAATGGTTTTAACTCAATGGCAGAATGCGTGGAATCCTTACTAAGAGAGAAATTGGATATTCCACAAACCACCGACTTGAAGATAGAAAAGGCACATCGTTCATTAGCCGCTAGGCCGGCGGCGGAAGCGCCCCCACGTTCGGTGTTGGTAAGATTTTCCAATTTCAAAATAAAACAAGAGGTTGTAAGACTGGCCTGGCAGAAAAAAGGATTTATGCACCAGGAGAGAAAAGTCTACGTGGAACACGATTACGCCCCGGAGGTCCTTAAAAAGCGCAGGGAATACAATGACGCGAAAAAGGTGTTAAGAGAGAAGAAATTGCGCTTTCAGACACCATTTCCTGCGAAGTTAAGGGTCTTCTACGGCGATGAAACGTGTCTCTATAATTCGGCGGAAGAAGCAACAGCTGACATGGCGAAAAGAGGCCTCCCGGTAACGGTATTTAAACCCGCAGCAGACCCGAGTGAGAAGATCAAAGCGCAAACATGGACAACACAAAGACCTTCAAAATCCACGGACCAGCAGCGGGAAACCCAGCACCAGAGCGTCGCGGATAAACTATCCGTTTTCAGGTTGGAATAGCGACCTTTTTTTTTTTTTTTTTTTTTTTTTCTCTTGAATCAATCCGCACATCCAACCCCCCTCATACAAGGTAACAAACATTAAAGGAGATGCATATTCAGCATGTGGTAAAACATTTCAGGGAACAATCATATTATTTGAAACAAATAAGTCTTTGTAATAAAAAAAAAAAAAAACTTGTTAAAATAGAAATGTGACAATAATCCACATGTTCTCCTCATACTAACAAATACTGTTTTTGCGTGAATGTTTGATGTGATGGGGGTGGGAGGGTGCACACAATTTCACAGGGTTTAGGCATAAAAGGAAAAAAAAAAAATTCATTACAAGTTTGGATTGGGTTCTGAAACTCACGTTAAAAGCATGGGACTACTTTCAGTGGTAAGAGAGGGCCCTCAACACGTAACGGAGTTTGAGGAATTTCCCTCAGAGCCTTCACTCCATCAAGGCTCTTACAGGGTCTTTAAAAAGACCTCAGCTCAGGAAGTTCTTATGACAGCTTTTTGTTTTAAAGTTTTTTACACTATGTTCTTAATGTTTTTCTTGTTTTTAATGTTCTTTCAGTTTCTGAGTAGCACAAAAGAGGGCCACCACACAGTTATACTAAACAAAACAACACAATGGAGAAACAGGGTGTAACCAAAATAATTTCATATAATGTAAAAGGAATCCTGAATCCAGTTAAAAGATCCAAGATTCTAGGCAAAATGAAAAAAGACAAAGCAGGAATAATACTTTTACAAGAAACCCACCTAACAGACGTGGAACACAATAAACTCAGTAGACAAGGGTTTAAAATGATCTCTTCATCTTCATATAAATCAGGGAGGAGGAGGGGAGTAGCGACATTGATATCAACCAAAATTACATTTGAAAAAAAATCAGAACACAAAGATAAAGAAGGGAGATACAGTTTGGTAACTGGGCGGCTAGAGGGAGAAGATATCACCCTGCTGAATGTGTATGCTCCCCCAGGGGCTAACTGGAAATTTTATAAAAATGTATTCGACCTAATGATAACTAAAGCTCAAGGTTTAGTGATATGTGGTGGGGACTTCAATCTTAGACTGAATCCATACTGGGATGCTTCTGGTAATTCCCCACATCAAAATAACACCCAAAACAGGAAGACTCGGATGCTACTAAAAGAATTGGGAATCTGTGACGTGTGGAGGGAACTCAACCCCTGTGTAAAAGACTATACATTTTACTCAACTCCACATTCATCTTACTCAAGGATTGACTATTTTTTTATGTTTAATAGAGACATTGGAAGAGTAAAAACATGTAAAATAGGACTGATGGATCTCTCCGACCACAGTCCGATCTACATGGACTTAAATATCCAAAAATACACAAATAATACATTTTCTTGGAGGTTAAATTCAAATGTCCTGAAAGGACCATTGAAAGATGAATTGGAATCAGATATTCTCAGATATTTGGAAGATAACGATAATGGAGAAGTATCCCCTTTAATACTGTGGGATGCATGTAAAGCTGTAATAAGAGGAAAGATTATTGCAAAACTGGCAACCCAAAAGAAACTAAGACAAGAAAAACTATCCACATTAGAGTCAGAACTTAGGAACCTAGAAAAAGAACACAAAGGCAACACTCATTCTACTGACTCGCTCAAGATTAAGGAAATTAAAAACCAAATAAATGAGATCTACACAATAGAAATCCAGAAGAAACTTACATTTCTGAAACAAAAATACTATGAAGCAGGCAGTAAATCGGCAAAATTGCTAGCCTATAAATTGAGGAAACATCAAACAGAAAGAGCAATCTACAAAATCAGAGACCCAGTATCAAAGGAAATAAAATTCAGAATTCAGGATATTCTTAAAAACTTCGAGAATTACTATAAGAACTTATACTCCCACAAAAAACATAAAAACGCATCCGAGGCATTCCTAAACACATTAAACCTTCCCCAACTTACGGAGTCACAAAATAAAACACTACTGTCAGAAATACATCCTAAAGAATTGGAAAAAGCAATTATGAAACTTAAAGCTAACAAATCCCCAGGAGCTGATGGCTATACAGCAGAGTGGTACAAAACCTTTAAACAGCAACTATCTCCTCTCCTCCTGAAAACATTTAATTATGTCCTCCACACAGGGGAAATCCCCCCCTCCTGGAGAGAAGGGGTCATTGCAGTTATACCTAAACCTGAAAAGGATAAACTAGAGTGCTCCAACTACAGACCAATCAGTGTACTAAATCAGGACTATAAGCTTTTTACCATTATCCTTGCCAAAAGGTTAGAAAATATACTGACAGACCTAATTCATTTAGACCAAACAGGTTTTATAAGACAAAGACAGACACAAGACAACATTCGACGCACTTTACACATAATTCATCATATAAAAAAATATAACTTAAATGCAGTCATATTGGGATTAGATGCTGAAAAAGCATTCGATTCGGTTGACTGGTCTTTTCTATATAGAATCTTATCCAGTTTCAATTTTCATAACAACTTCATTAGAACTATACAGGCATTATATAAAAAACCAACAGCTAAAATAAGGATTAACGGTAATTTATCATCATCTTTTGAACTGGAAAGAGGATGTCGTCAGGGCTGCCCCCTGTCTCCACTGCTCTTTGCAATCTTCATAGAACCTCTGAGCCAATGGATAAGACAAAACCAAAAAATTCAAGGTATTACACTTGGTCAGAAGGAACATAAAATAGCACTCTTTGCTGATGACATTTTAATATACCTAGGGCAGCCGGACACTTCTTTACCAGAACTAACCTCAGTTTTTTCAGAGTATGGAGATTTATCGGGGTACAAATTAAATATGCATAAAACCCAAGTTTTAACATTCAACTATGACCCAAATCATTATTCACTAAGCAAACTCAAAACTAACTGGGAGTCGGAATCTATGAAATATCTGGGGGTCAATATCCCGAAACAACTCAACAAAATTATATCACTAAACTATGATCCACTGGTGACAAAAATAAAATCTGACCTAGCAAGATGGAATATGATACCATTCTTGGGTACTGCACAAAGAATTGAAGCAGTCAAAATGAATATACTTCCACGTCTTCTATACCTTTTCCAAACAATACCGGTAGAACCTCCCAAAAAAACATGGCAGGAGCTGGACAGAAGGATCTCAAGATTCATATGGCAGGGCAAGAGACCTAGAATCAGATATAGAACCCTACAGCTAAACAAAGACAAAGGTGGGCTCGCGCTGCCAAATATCAGGGACTACTTTAAAGCCGCACAAATTAAAACTTTAGTAGAGATATGTAACCCAGTCTACACTGCACAATGGAAGGAGATCAAATGCCAAATAACAAGTGACATCCCCCTACAGGCGATAATAGGGAACAATGTCTTACCTAAGCTTTTGAATAACACTAACCCGTGGATAGAGACCCCGCTAAAAATTTGGTTTAAGATAGTCAGAGAGAATCAAACTAAAGAGCCCTATCGACTTCTGCAATGGATCGCCTATGATCAGGACTTTACTCCTAATAAAACAGACACCAGATTTAAAAAGTGGAAGGAGAAAGGGCTGATAAAATATTACGATTTTTTTAAAGGGCAAATCTTAAGAAGTTTTGAAGATTTGAAAAAACAAGGCCTAATAAATCAAGACCTTTACAGGTTCTTCCAGCTTAGACACCACATAAACAATATACTTAAAAAGGAGGTTTTGGAAAGGGCCCAGTCAGGTGTTCTGAAGGTCTTCTTAATGGCATATAAAGGGATCCCAGGGATCAGATACATTTCTAAAATATACCAAGGTCTTCAAGACTTAAAAGGAGACAACACATCTTATATAAAAGAGAGATGGGGAAAAAGAGGGGAATTTCACTTTACAACTGGAAATATGGGAAAAGCTAAATAAACAGCAATGGAAAAGTACCTCATCCCTGCAGTGGAGAGAATTTGGATGGAAAAACTTGGCAAGATTTTTCAGAACACCTGCACAAAACAAATTTACCCATAAGGGATTGAACTGTTGGCGCTTGTGTGGTGAAAAGACTGCAAATCATTTTCATGTGTTTTGGTCATGCCCAGTTATCCACCAATATTGGACCAAGGTACAGACAATATTGGGGAAAATATTCAAAATTACAGTTCCCTTTTCTTTTGTAACTTTGTATTTGGGTTTACTACCGGACTCACTGGAAAGACGAGGAGAAAAATACTTATTCAGTGTTTTAATATTGGCAAGCAAAAAAGCTCTAACTAAAAAATGGATGTTGAAGGACTGTCCTACACCTGAAGATTGGACTAACGTGATCCAAGACATTTACTCGATGGAAAAGTTGACATTCGCACTGAGACAGGACATGGATGTGTTCATGAACTTTTGGCAACCCTGGACCGCATATGTGTCTTCCATTAGATCTAATCTTTGACAAATACCATTTCAATAATGGTTCCGCTCTTTGTTCCAACACTACTCAGATGCTCTTTTATCTTTATTTACTTACTTTTTCTTTTTGTTTGTTTTTTACTGGTTTGTTTGTTTGTTTTTTTTGTTATTTGTTTCTTGTTTTTTTTTCTCTTTAATTTCACTTTTTCTTTCACTTTAAAAAAAAAAAAAAAAGGGGTGTTGTAAGAATTAATCTTCCAATGTTGTCAGATATCAGAAAATAAGGGAACATGTGATGAAAATGTAAACACTGCATTGCTGTAACGACCTGTATACCCTTTACAAAAACTTAAATTAAAAAAAAAAAAAAAACTGAAGACAGGTTGATAGCAGAATCAAATCATTGTGCCTCATGTCCAATACAAATATTTAATGAATTCTTTTAAAATATTTTAAAAATCCTTATCCTTTCTACAAGAACTGTTTACCTGTAAAGAGAATATGTTTTCAGTGTTTTTTTTTCATTGAAGTTTGTCTGAAAATTAAAAAAGTATTGAAAAGTCCTTGTCTTACTGTACATTTGAATTCTTAATTTCATACTTGCATTACAAACGTGGTGTCAGACAGAAAGAAGAGTTGTTTGTTTTTCATGTCATTCAGCTTTGTGTGCTTTTGCCCCCTTCCAGATTTCTTATATTTTTGCATATTTGTCACACTTAAATGTTTCATATCATCAAATAAATTTTAATATTAGACAAAGATGACCAAAGTAAATAAAAATGAGTTTTTTATCCCCCACCGGTCGAAGCTCAAAGGGGTCGGAAGAGCCCTTTGGGCGAAGACCGAAGGGGAATTATGTTATGGGTCTATCCATCGGTCCCACTTTTGTGAAATCAACAGCTCCTATAGTTTTTTTCCGATTGTCTTGAAACTTGGTACTATGGTTTGATATACACTGGGGATGCGCATATTGCAATTTGGTTCTGATCAGATGATTTTTGCAGGAATTGTAGCCCCTGATCCATGACCTCCTGTTTGACTTCACTTCATAGACAGTAACCATATTGTGAAATCAACTCCTCCTACAGTTTTGGTCCGATTGTTTTGAAACTTGGTACCGTGGTTTGATATACTCTGATGATGCACATATCACAATTTCACTCTCATTGGATGACCCGAGGTCAAAGGTCAGGTCAGATTTTCCCCAAATCTTGTAAACACAGTAACTACTCAAAGAAATGATGTAGGCTTTTCAAATCAGTACAGTAGTTACATCTAATACACATCTTGGGTGACTTACACCCTCACCTAACAATAGAATAGAATAGGCTTTATTGTCATTGTACAGCTGTACAGTACAATGAAATTGTGGGTGCTCCACCAAGCTACTGCGCAATAAAGTAAGAGAGATGGATTAGGACTTCCGGTTATGGCGGCTACGTAGAAGGACACGTACCACTCTGCTCTGCTCCTAGAGAAAAAAAAAAATCGGCAAATAACTCTCTCATTTGGAACAGAACCTATCCCAGCGTTTGGGCGAGGATATGCCGGTGAAGCCTAAGGCTGGGAAATCAGGTGGAGGAAAAGTTGAACCGTTGAAACGGTCCAAATTAACGGACTTTCACGTCTGTGGCGCAGCAGAAAAAGCTCCAGATATGGCGGCGGAGGAAGCTAGCAGCGGTGTGGTGACTGCGGGTGACAGCACAGGTGCAGTGCTCGCTGCCATTAGTTCAATGAGAGCAGACTTTTCCGCTAAATTTGATGGGATTATGGCAGCGTTGGAAGGAATGAGAAAAGAATTGGGTGACTGTGTGGAACGAGTGGCACAAGTGGAGCTTCGAGTTTCCAGTGCTGAAGATGACGTCGCCAGCCTTCAATTAAAGGTGCACACTTTGGAAAAAAAAAATAAATGTCTGGAAGATAATGTCCTGGACTTGGAGTCCCGGTCGAGACGGAACAACCTGAGGCTGGTGGGTCTACCGGAGGGAACCGAGGGTCGGGACCCGTGTTCCTTTTTGGAAAAGTGGATTCCAGAAGCACTGAACAACGCGGAGCTGCAATCATCAGTTGTTTTAGAAAGCGCCCACCGAATTGGACCACAGAGAGATAATAAGGCAGCACCGAGGACGCTAATTATGAAGTTCCTCAGCTACAGAGACAGGATGAAGATCTCCGACGCGGCGCGAGCCAAAGGAGAAATTAAATACCAGGATCAACAGGTGCGGTTCTACCCAGAGTTGGCCACAGGAATTCAACGGTTGAGGAAGCAGTTTGACCCTGTCCGTAAAGAGCTGCGCAACCTTGGGATTCGTCATGGAGTAATTCACCCTGCAAGACTGTTGGTCACGTATGGGGGTGGAACACGCATCTTCAAGACCCCTGGGGAGGCGCAGGAGTTCATCGGGAAGATCCAAGAAGAGACTGGTGGGAGCTAAGCATGAACAAAATATAAGGTAGAATATTTAAGCATTTGCACAGGCATCTAACTGATTTGAAGCTTATAGCAAATTTACAAAATATAGATTGTATTACATATTAAAAAAAACCAAACAAAACAAAACAAAAAACCTATGATATACAAAGTTGCTATAAAATTTTGGAGTTAAGTTGGAAAACTACAGAAGAGAGTTAATGTTACGTCATTTAAAGCAGTAGAGTCAGGGTGATTGGGAAGATGAAGAAGGAGTGGCTTTGGCTGATCCTCGTGGGTGTGGAGCGGTCGATGGCTATATCGGGAGACAGAATTTTTTTTTTTTGATTTTGGGGGGATCACCACGAATGTGGGAAGGGGGAATTTGTTTGTGTGTAGTTTGTAGGATAAATGTTCAACCACTCATGTCTTTGCTTCTCTGTATGAGCATGTTTACACTGCGAGGCAATCCCAAACTCCTTATTGATCATAGACCAAAGCGTTAATCTTAATTTAACTTCATGGAATTGCAGAGGTCTACAAAATTTAAAAAAACTTAAACAAGTTATGAATAAAATAAAAGACATAGGTTCAAAAATTGTGTTTCTACAAGAAACTCATCTAATAGAGGAAGATGTAAAAAGAATTAGAAGTAGATAGCAAGGAAGTGTATTCAGAATCAGAATCGGCTTTATTGGCCAAGTATGCACAGCACATACAAGGAATTTGACTTTGGCTAAAAACTTGCTCTCGTTGTTCAGGTGGAGGATTTAAATAAGGATTCAATGACAACAGAGTATGTACAGTAAATTACGGTCTGTCCACGTTTCTATAAAAGGATGCAAATATATACAGGAATATATGCAGTTATTTACTCAGACTAACCACACTTTGCAGAAATATATGAAAAAATATACAGTCACACAGTATTTCAATGTGAACTCAGATTCAGTGATATAATGTGAATGAAGTAAAAAGCAGTGTGAGAGTTATGTGCAATGTAATAATGGATGAAAAGTCATGAGTACAGCAACAGGTAGGACTAGGTGAATGTGAGGAGTTCATCAGAGTGATGGCTTGAGGAAAGAAACTGTTCCTGTGACGGGTGGTTTTGACCTTCAGTGATCTGTAACGACGACCAGAAGATAGAAGTTCAAACAGTTTGTGGCCAGGGTGTGACAGGTCAGCACAGATGTTTCCCGCCCGTTTCCTGGTTATGGACCGATATAATTTCTCAATGGAGGGTAGGTCGGTACCAATGATCCTCTCCGCAGACTTAACGATCCGCTGCAGTCTGGTCTTGTCCTGTTTAGTGGCAGATCCAAACCAGACAGTGATGGAAAAGCAGAGGACGGATTGGATGATGGCGGTGTAGAAGACAACCAGCAGCTCCTGAGGCAAATCAAACTTCTTGAGCTGACGCAGAAAAAACAACCTCTGCTGGGCCTTTTTCCGGACAGTGTCTATATGGGAGAACCACTTCAGGTTCCGGGAGATTGTGGTACCCAGAAACTTGAAGGAGTCCACAGTGGACACTGTGCTGTTGAGGATGGTGAGTGGGGGGAATGAAGGGGGGTGTTGCCTGAAATCCACAGTCATCTCCACCGTTTTGGCTGGGTTAAGTTCAAGATGGTTCTGGAGGATCAGCTGCTTCACCTCCCGCCTGTATGCAGACTCATCATCATCCCGGATCAAACCGATGACTGTGGTGTCGTCCGCAAACTTCAGGAGCTTCACCGAAGGGTCCTCTGAGGTACAGTCGTTGGAGTAGAGGGAGAAGAGCAGTGGGGAAAGGACACATCCTTGGGGGGCGCCAGTACTAATTTTTCGGGAGCTGGATGTAAATCTCCCTAGCTTCACCTGTTGCCACCTGTCAGTCAGAAAGCTGGAGATCCACTGGCAGGTGGAGGGGGGCACCTTGAGCTGGAGGAGTTTCTGATGAAGAATGCCTGGGATGATGGTGTTGAATGCTGAGCTGAAGTCGACGAACAGGATCCTGGCGTACATCCCTGGGGAGTCGAGGTGTTGCAGGATGTAGTGTAGTCCCATATTCACTGCACCATCCACTGACCTGTTTGACCGGTAGGCAAACTGCAGTGGGTCCATCAGGGGGCCTGTGATGACCTTCAGGTGGTTCAGCACCAATCTCTCCAAGGATTTCATGACCACAGAGGTCAGGGCAACAGGTCTGTAGTCGTTTAATCCTGTAACAGAGGGTTTCTTGGGAACTGGAATGATGATGGAGCGTTTGAAGCAGGAAGGCACTTCACGCAGCTCCAGTGATCTGTTAAAGATCCGGGTGAAGATGGGGGCCAACTTGTTGGAGCAGACTCTCAGGCAGGACGGAGACACACCATCAGGTCCTGCAGCCTTCTTGATCTTTTGTCTCTGAAAGACCCGGCGCACCTCCTCTTCACAGATCGTTAGTGCTGGTGGGAGGTCAGAGTGGAGGAGGGATGGAGTTCCTGGGGCTGCAGATAATCCTTTTGTGTGGGTGGGAGGTGAGAACTGTAGGTTCTTTTCAAACCTGCAGTAAAAGCTGTTTAGGTTGTTAGCCAGCTGGAGGTTTTCCACAGGGTGGGGGGATGGTCTCCTGTAGTTGGTGATATTCCGTAGGCCTCTCCAGACAGAAGCAGAGTTGTTGGCTGAGAAGTTTTTTTGTAACTTCACACTGTAGCTCCTCTTAGCAAGCCTGATCTCCTTCGTCAGCATGTTTCTGGCCCGCTTGTACAGAGTCCAGTCACCAGTCCTGTAGGCCTCCTCCTTGGTCTGACGTAGCTGCTTCAGTTTAGGAATGAACCAGGGTTTATTGTTGTTGTATGTGCAGAAGGTCTTGGTCTGCACACACATGTCCTCGCAGAAACAGATGTATGACGTCACAGTGTCAGTGAGTTCATTTAGGTTAATGGCTGCAGCTTCAAAAACACTCCAATCTGTACAGTCAAAGCAGGCTTGTAACTCCAGCTTTGATTCCTCAGTCCATTTCTTCACAGTCCTTACAACAGACTTGGAAGTTTTTAGTTTCTGTCTGTATGTTGGAATAAAATGGAGCAGACAGTGGTCAGAAAAACCCAGAGCTGCACGGGGGACTGCATGATAGGCGTTTCTTAAAACTGTGTAACAGTGGTCAAGTGTATTTGTGTCCCTGGTGGGACATTTAATATGCTGTCTGTATTTAGGAAGCTCATTTGTGAAATTAGCTCTATTGAAATCACCCAGAATGATAAGCAGAGAGTCTGGATGTTTTTCCTCCATGTCTGCTATCTGGTCAGCGAGGTGCTGCATTGCCTCCGTTGTACAAGCAGCAGGCGGGATATAAATTTCGACCAGAATAAACGAGGAGAACTCTCGCGGTGAATAAAAGGGTTTACAGTTTAGGAACAGTGACTCTAGGTTAGGGCTACAAAACTTCTTCAACACTGTGACATCAGTACACCAACCTTCATTTATGTAGAAGCAGATTCCACCACCTCATCATTTTCATCCCGAGCCAGGGGAGTTATGACTCTCATACATAAATCAGTCCCATTTCAAGTGAAAAATGTAATTGGAGACAAATTTGGAAGATATCTAATTATTCAAGGATCTTTGCTATTAGAAAATATAAATCTGGTGAACTTATATGGTCCCAATATAGATGATCAAAAGTTCTTTGCTAATTTATTTCTTATCTTATCATCACTTACAGGGCAACATATAATAGCAGGGGATTTTAATTGTATATTGAATCCCGATATAGATAGATCAGCAGGACTGGACTGTACGCACAATGGATGCAGGATGATCATTAAGCATTTTATGAAAGAATTGAGATTGCTAGATATATGGAGAGAAATGAAACCACAAGTTAAAGCCTACTCTTGTTATTCTAATACCTATAAGACATTCTCACGTATTGACTACTTTTTGATCTCCACAGAATTAAGGTCCAAGATTCCCAAAACTGCTTTTATGATAATATTGTGATCTCTGATCATGCACCCTGTTGTCTCATATATGTAGATAAGAAATTGACAAAGGATCCAGGTAGGTGGCAATTTCAGCATAAATGGCTTCAGGATGAGGAATTTGTTAAGTACATAGAAACACAGATAGATGAGTTCTTTGATATTAATACTACACAAACATCAGCATGTATAAAGTGGGAGGCTTTCAAAGCTTTTATTAGGGGACATATTATTAGTTATACAGGTTCAAAATCTAAGAAGACTCGAGATGAGAGAGTCCAATTGGAACATAAACTAAAAATTCTTCAAGAAAAAGTGTATGCAGGAAGTGACCCAAAGTTAGAGAATGAATTACTGATTCTGAGAGCTGAATATGACAAAAAATCAGCGAATAGAGCTGCCTCGAGTCTTCTAAGATTGAAGCAATCTTTTTATGAACAAGGTGAAAAATCAGGAAAATTATTGGCATGGCAGATTAAACAATTAGAATTTAAAACACCAATCACCAGTATTATAAGTAACGGACAGGTAGTTGTAGATCCTTTAGAAATTAATAGAGCCTTTAGAGATTACTATGAAAAATTATATGATACAAAAAATGAAACTGACTTAACAAAACTAAATGGGTTTTTGGATGGACTATCTATACCGTGTATTCCAAATGAAAACAGGGAGATACTGGAGTCTAAAATTAGTCAAGAAATTGGGCAAGCCATTGATAATATGAAAACGTGCAGGACCAGATGGTCTTCCAGTTGACCTTTATAAAAAAATTTAAGAATAAATTAATAAAACCTTTTTTGGAAATGGTTTTAGAAGCATTTCAAAATAGTAATTTACCACCATACATGAATAATGCCTTAATTATACTGTTGCCAAAACCAGGTAAACCCTCTAATAAATGTGAAAATATGAGACCAATAAGTCTATTAAATGCTGACCTTAAGATAATCTGCAAAATTTTAGCAAGACGAATGCAAGAAATATTACCAAATATTATTAACCGAGATCAGAATGGCTTTATAAAAGGAAGACAAGGCTTTCATAATGTAAGAAGACTATTTAATATTATTTATACTAATAAAGAAGCACCGGATACAGCTCTTCTATCATTGGACGCCGAAAAGGCCTTTGATAGGGTCGAATGGCCCTTTCTTTTTGAAGTCCTACAAAGGTTTGGACTTGGAAATAATTTCATAAAATGGGTTCAGATAATATACAATAATGCTACAGCAGAAATCCTAACAAACAGCAATATCTCAAAATCAATAAAGATCAATAGAGGATGTCGACAAGGCTGTCCACTTTCACCTTTATTGTTTACTATGGCAACTGAACCTTTAGCGATGGCAGTACGTTTACATCCACAAATATATGGAATTAAAGTTGGACCAACAGAACATAAAATCTCCCTGTATACTGATGACATAATTTTGTTTATGTTGAATCTTAAAAAATCAATCCTGACCTTGTTGAATTTAATAAAGAATTTTGGGGAAATATCAGGATATAAAATTAATACAACTAAATCTTCAATATTAATGCTAAATGAGACCCAGAGAAATCACCCAGCTCCTGAGGTAAATCAATTCAATGTTGTAAATCAGTTTAAATATTTAGGAATTCAAATTGTGCCTAAGCTAGAATTAGTCGCCAGTGCCAACTATGAAGCCTTAATGACAGACATTAATGAGTTAATTCAGAGATGGATGTCACTACCAATGTCGATGATAGGGAGAATCAATATACTTAAAAGTAATAGCTTACCTAAAATACTTTATTTATTTCAATACATTCCTTTACCACCACCTTCAGATCTATTCTCAAGAATTAAAAAAAAGTTAGTGGAATTTCTATGGAACAATAGGAAGGCTAGATTACGTCTGTCCTTACTATATTTACCATTTGATCGTGGAGGTCTGAAATGTCCAAACTTTGTTGTATTACTGGTCAGCACAACTGAGGTCTATGACATATTATTTTTCATCAAATGATCTCCCAGTGAGGGAGATCATTTGATGAAAAATCAAATTTACCTTTACCTCTTGAAAAATCAAATTTACCTTTACCTCTTCCCATATTCATATACTCAGACTCGGCAAAAAAATTACAGAAACAAGTTAAAAATCCATTTGTAAAGCATATGATCAAAATATGGTGTGAAACTAAAAAATATTTAAAAGAACCACACTTACTATGAAAGTGAGTAAATCAATATGTGATTTACCCCATATTGGGCTAAATCACAATTTAGCCCAAAATGGGGTAATCAATATTTTACACCAGGGAGAGCAGATGCTGTATTTAAAGTATGGAATTTAAAAGGGATTCAAAAGATTCAAGATTTATATCTGTCATGTTCAGATAACATAATGTCTTTTGAAGAGCTGAGGATCAAATTTAATCTTAATAGAACACATTTTTTTTAAATATCTTCAGCTTAGGAACTTTATTCGATCAAATCAAAACAATGCTCTCACTCAACCTATTTATTCATCCTTGGAAAAAATTTTGACGAAAGATAGTAAGAGAAAGGGTATTATTTCAGAGTTTTATAATTCATTGACATTATCTTCAAGTGAAAACTCACAGAAAAGATTAAATTATTGGAAAGAAGACCTGCAAATTGAAATTTCAGAGGAACAATGGGAATTGGCTTGTACAGAAGCTCAAACCAAATCAATAAATGTACGTCTTAAATTGATACATTTTAAATGGTTAATGCGGATGTATGTTACACCGGTGGAATTAAATAGATATAACAAAAACATACCAGATACGTGCACAAAATGTATGGAAAGTAAAGGAACCTTATTTCATTGTGTATGGGAATGTAGGAAAATTAGAGTGTTTTGGGAAGAGGTGAGGGTAACAATTGAAAAAATAATATCAAAACAAATCATATTGAATCCTAAATTGTTTTTGTTGGGTCTGTATCCAGAAAAGCATAATTTTAATAAAAGTGAAAGAGCATTCATAGACCTCAGTTTGCCTAATGCCAAAAAATGTATTGCACTATTGTGAAAAAAGACTCATAGACCAGATGTGACTCAGTGGTTAAGACAGATGTTAACAAACCTTCCATTAGAAAGAATAACATACATACTGAAATCAAAGGAAAATGTGTTTGAGAATATATGGAGACCTTTCATTGATTATGTAAAGAATTTAAACATAACTTTTGAAGAAGAAGGTGAATGATGTGTGTGGACCTTGTAAATTCCAAACTGGTGACTGTATAATATGTATACTTATGTAATGGATTGCCTAGACTAAACAGAGGAGCATTGTTGAAGACCTGTTCTTGTTAATGGTTGTTGGTGTTTTTTTTAGTATTTTTTTTTATTACTTTAGTGTTAGTGTCTGATTGTTTGTGTTATGTTTGTAAAAAGGTTCAATAAAAATATTGTGGAAAAAAAAGAGAGATGGATTAGATAAAACACAGTTACAGAACACATGATTCAACACACGACTGAAATAAAAATAGCCCACAGTTATGGAAATGCACACAGGTATGGTAGTGGCTTTATGGATGGAACTATGTACATAAGAGTGCAGAGTGCAGAACAGACAATTGAGTAAAATGGCCCAAGGATTATGGAAAATATACATAGTAGTGGTTTCATGGCTGAGTCAATATACATGAAAGTGAGGAGTGCAAAGACAGGTGTGTTATTGTGATAATTATAAAGGTCCTCAGTTTTGTACATGTAAGCGTTCAGAGGGAGGAGGTGGGGCCTCTGACTGTTTGCAGTCCGGATGGCCCAGAGGAAGAAACTGTTTCAGTCTGGAGGTGTGGGCCTGATTGATCTGAACCATTGTCCAGAGGGAAGCAAGTGAAACAAGTTGTTGGTGGGATGTGAGGGGTCTCCTGTGATGGCCTTGATCCTTCTGAGACAGGAAGATTTGGAGATGTCCTCCAGGGAGGGCAGAGGGTTGCCGATGATTTTTTTGGGTGGTGTTGATAACTCTCTGCACAGCCTTCCTGTTCTTGGCCGTGGAGCCAGCATACCACACACCCAGACAGTAGATGAGCACACTCTCCACTGAGCAGCAGTAGAGGTTCACTTTGGGATCCTGACCTCAGACTATTGGTTTGGGGTCAGAAGGTCAAGGTTAACATTTCCGATGCCTTATTACTGTACAACGAGTAAAGTTAGGGTCCCCAAACGTGGTGCACAGGTTCACCCTGTGACCCAGAAGTGTGACTATGGTTTTGGGATTACAAGGTCAAATGTCGAACAGTCCCTCCAGGATTTTGCGGGATGTTTTTATGATTGTTGCAGCCCAAAAAGCCTGAATTCGCGGGAGCTTTTTAAAAAAGTTGCAGTGTTTTGAGAGATTTTTTTGCACTAAAAGTTGTGGGAAGAATTACAAATTTTAAAGCATATGTTTTTGTTTTTTTTTTCCAGTTTACTGCAGTGATATTCTATATAAGAATACAAGAAAAGCACAGGTTTGTCAAAAATTTCCTTTTAAGCATCCATCCATCCATCCATCTTCTTCCACTTAATCCTTTTCGGGTCGCGGGAGCAGTGATTTGTAAATTTAAGCAGAAACTTCTGCTATACAGAAACTCTTTTGTGCAACAGCAAATACAGACTTTAACACAATATCCATTACAACAGCTAAATTGCATTGAATGCATGTTAAAGAGTATAGATTTGGAAATTACTGTGAGTACCTTCGTTTGAGAACTCCCTACGGCCCCTAACCACTTGATACCGAGCGGCGAGGAAAACATAAATAATTTATTCTGTTGCGCTCTGTATTGTCTATCGAAGTCTGTTTTTCTGAAAAAAAAAAAAAATACACAATATTGTCTCTCTTTCCGTGCCTGACTCCTACCTGTCTATCTGCTGCGTGTCTTGACACACACCCGTCTCATCAGACACTCATCTTTCATTTAAGGGAGGGGGGCGTCCATGTCCAGACCAGAGATTCGCAGTTTTAAAGCTCATTGACAAGATGTAGTAATGATTTTACATCTAAAGATGTATAAAATGTTCAAACACTGGCTGTAGTGTTAGATTTGCTGTTTTGTTTGTGGTTTTACGGTGCCTCTCCTCATGCGCGCTCCTATGATGGGGTGCTTTTGGACACGCGGACATTTTTCAACACAAACCCAGCACTCCATACACGCAGTCAGGATGGAGACGTGGCGAGATGTCCACCAGCAGGCTTGAGGAGATGGAGGAGGGGACAGTGTCCAAATTGACCGAACCTTAATGACAATGTTTTATTGGGCTTTTATTGAATCTGTTTTATCCTTTTCTTTCGTGTCATGGTTTGGTCAGATAAAACTGAAACAGAGGAAATCCTTGGATCAGGTAGTTAGATGGTCCAGTCATTTGCTTGGTGAGTCACAGCTGAGCCTGACATCCCTGTACGCCAGACAGGTACAGAGGATTGCTACCTCCATTTTAAATGATGACTCCCACCCCTTGCACTGCCACTTGCAGCTTCTTCCCTCCAGATGGAGGTTTGCTGTCCCAAAAAGTAAAACCCAGCGCTACAAAAACAGCTTTGTTCCTGCTACTGTTAAAGAATTGAGCAAGATGTAACATTATATTGCACATAATTTAGTTACATATTTATTAATTTTATTTTATATTTACTTATTTTTGTAGTTTTTTTTTAATTTGGGTTCTAAATCTTTTATTGGGTTTTAGACTTTTGAGTTTTAACCTCTTTGACTAGTCTTTAACTTTTAAATATGACCCTTCTCTCTTATCTCTTTGTTTTGTTTTTTTTTTTGAATGCAAAAGATGCAATAGATTTACACAATGGTCCTCTCCGGCATACAACTAGGAACATACCGGTCGCTATGGAGGGTGAGAATATGTATGGGCACTTAATCATACCATGTAGGATAACTAAATAGACGGTTATGCTGTTTCATCCCACCTAGCAACAATGCTCTGCACTGTGTGTGTTTATATATTTACATATTTATTCCATCTAGCTACAATGCTCTGCACTGGGTGTGTTTATATTTATATATCTATATATTTATTCCATCTAGCTACAATGCTCAGCACTGGGTGTGTTTATATTTATATATCTATATATTTATTCCATGTAGCTACAATGCTCCGCACTGTGTTTTTATATATCTACATATTATTCCATCTAGCTACATTGCTCCGCACTGTGTGTGTTTATATACTTGCATATTTATTCCACCTAGCTGCAATGCTCCGTACTGTGGGTGTTTATATATTTACATATTTATTCCATCTAGCTACAATGCTCTGCACTGTGTGTTCATATATTCATATATTTATTCCATCCAGCTACAATGCTCTGCACTGTGTGTCTGTGTGTGTGTGTGTGTGTGTGTGTATATATATATTTTATAGTAATATGTACATATGTATATTAGCTGCTCTTGCTTGCTTGTTTTTTTTCTTGCCTTCTGATTGTTGCTCTGAGTGTTGCTATCCCTGTGCTGTTGCAATCCTGGAATTTCCCCTTTGTGGGACTAATAAAGGCTTATCTTATCTTATCTTATCTCTTTGTCCTATGTCCTGATTGGTGGAGCCTTGAGCACTTTTATCATGTTTATAGTCAGCTACATGTGTGCCTGTGTTTGTGTTCATGTTGAATGTAACTGTGGTTTGTAAATATGGATGTCACCTGACTGCAAAACAAATCTACCTACGGGTACAAATAAAGTAACCTGAACCTGAGTGTTGGAAACCTTGCGGGTGTTTTCTTTTAAATCACACACTCTGTTTTTGCTGATGTGTTCCGTTAATGATCACTGTAAACACGGAAGTGAACGCGGTGCAGCGACACATTTGATTGGTTAGACTGAGTGTTTGAGCACCACTCAGGGACAAATTTGATTGATGAAATTTGCGGAAGTTGATGAGGATTGGCCATAATTGTGGGAAAGCTGCGGTGATTGGACAAAGTTCTTCTTCTTCTCTTAGATTTGATTGGTGGTTGGCAACCAGCTCAAAGGTGCATTACCGCCACTGACTTGATTATGTGTTCCTCATAGCTTTGTGACATTTTCCTCATAGCTTTGTGATGTCTTACTCATTGCTTTGTGACGTTTTCCTCTTATCGCTTTGTGACATTGTCCTCATTGCTTTGTGACATTTTCCTTTAGCTTTGACGTTTTCCTCATAGCTTTGTGACGCTTTCCTCATAGCTTTATGGCGTAATCCTCATAGCTTCGTGACATTGAACTCATTGCTTTGTGACATTTTCCTTTAGCTTTGACGTTTTCCTCATAGCTTTGTGATGTTTTGACTTCACAGTTCACGTCATAACTGTTGTCGTCACCCGTGTCACTGTTTATATCACTCTTCTTCTTCTAGATCTGCTAGCCGGCTGGCAACCAGCCTGCAGATGCACCATCGCCACCCACTGGGTTGGAGTGTGGACAAGAGAATGGCAGGAAAAAAAAACAAAAAAACCCTAAATTCTAGGTCGCAAAATAGTCGTGCTGATTGGCTGATTTCGCGTGAATTGACACAATCGCGACATCACGAAATCCTGGAGGGATTGGTCAACATCAAAATGGCTTATAAACTATATCTCAACAACAAAGAAAGTTAGGGTCACCAAACTTGCTACACAGGTTCACCTTGGGATCCTGATCTCTTAACAATGGGTTTGGGGTCAAAGGTCAAGATTAACATTCCCTATACCTTATTACTGTACAGTGAGTAAAGTTAGGGTCACCAATCTTGGTACACAGGTTCACCCTGTGACCCCGAAGTGTGACACTGGTTTTGGGATTGCAAGGTCAAAGGTCAATATCAAAATGCCTTATAACGTGTATCTCAACAACAAAGAAAGCTAGGGTCACCAAACCTGGTACACAGGTACACTCTGAGACTATAACCTCCAACTACAGGTTTGGGATCAAAAGGTGAAGGTTGGTACTCCCTATGATCTCTTACCATAGAACATGTAAAGCTCTCTTGGGTCATCATACTTTGTACACAGGTTCACCTTGGGATCCTCACCCATAACTATGGGTTGTATACTTTGTTGTATATTTGTGGATGATGGGCTTATCATAATTTGTTTCTGCCACAGTAATTATATTGAAAAGTTGAAAACTGCTCTCTGTCATTTAGTATCAGGATCTTCAAGGAAAATGGAGGTGGGGGATATTGCATGCGCTCGCCTCAGAGTGCTCTTGTTAAATGATGATTTCATTTATTAAGGGAAAAAGCTATAGAAACCTTTCAGACTGTATCCTTTTTTTCTTCTTGTTCCAATGAACCTGGTATACCCCCCATGTTTTTTTTTAGCAGTTCTGAAAATTAAACCCTTTATTTATGTCTTTTTTTAAAACAGGCTCACTAAGTTTTGGGTCAGTGAACTAAGTAGCAGCATAAACTTTACAAGTGATCTGAGATAGGGCTTGACAATTTGACTTTAATTCATCAGGGTTAATTGGCCCTTTCATGTTGTTGTTTTTTCCTCCCTTCTTCTTACTGACTCTTACTGACAATGCTGTTTACAGTGTAAATAATTAATTAGTGCCCAATTATGATGCACTTTAAACGTCTTGCCGTCAAAATACTTAATTCATCCAGTCTAATTGTCTGCTTGTTTTTATTGAACTTTGATTCCAGTCCAAGCACAAAAAATTGACCCACTAAAGTCCCGACAGCAGGTGGACCTGGAACGGGCCCACTTCTTGGTCACCCAGGCCTTTGAGGAAGATGAGAAGGGAAATGATGATGAAGCTATTGAATTATACAGTCAGGCTGTGGAGCTGTGCATTAAGACGGTAGGTCTATCACACTCTGCTCTTCATTCTGTTACTAACTTTGACTTCACAAATATTTATATTATCATTTTTGTCTCTCTAACAGTCCAGTGAGACATCAGACCAGGTGCTGCAGACTAAGCTGAAACAGCTGGCACGGCAAGCTTTAGACAGGTGAAGAGAAAATGTACTAATACTAACTTCTTGCTTTGAAATTGACAGATTTTGTTGAAATTTTTGTAGGAGATGTTGGAAAGAAACCAGTGACCAACCAGTTAGATTGTGGGGATTTTCTGAATCACTGTTCACTGGATATAAAGATTCCTAAGCAGGGCATATATTTTGATGGTCAGCAGCAGTGGTTGCTGTCTGCAACACAGAACAGGTCATTAGAAGACATTAACATAGTGATTCCCAATCTTTTGTCCACGGGGCCATCCCTTGCGAATGTTGGCGATAACCCAAGCACCCCATCGCAACCCCTGCCCGCACACACGTATCAGAGAATAAAGGGATTCATTATAAATCTTTATATGCAAACCAAAAACATGTTTTAATGTTTTAAGTGGGTTTTCTAGGTTTGCTTTGCTTTGTCTTTAAAATCTGACTTGATTTCATTGAAACTTCTTGAATATGTTCATCAGGGCGGAAGGTCTAAAAGAATCTCAGTCTAGATCAACCCCAATCCAGACTCAGGACAGGTTGGGGCCTCCTGCAGCTAAGCCTAACAGTTCTGGAGGTCCAGTCCGCCAGTTTTTCCCCCTTGGGCCTGACTTCACCCTCCATGACCGACCTCAGCCTCATCCTGTCCGGGCGGTGCAGTCCTCTGAGCCCCAGGGTCAACGCTATACACCTGAGGAGATCGAGGTGCTCAGGTAGGATTGCCTCATAGAACATGGAGTAAAGTACTGCAACTTTAGAAAAAAAATCTTTCTGGTTGACAATTAATGCAGCTTTCTGGGCTTTAAAAAAGTCAACATGAACTCGAAGCAAAAGCATTGAACAGTAAAACATAACTTAATTATCATCTCTTTTTATTGCTGATGTCATATTTAGAATTCTACTAAACTTATCCTTAATTTTACAGGAGTACATCAACAATCAATGGCATAGCCTATGTGCCCTTTATGAGTGTGGATCTGAGAGAGCGATTTGCCTTTCCTGTACCTTTCTCGTGAGTTTACATATTATTTGAAAGTGTGAAATTATACATCCTAGTCCATCGATACATATCAGTGTTTCTCCTTGTTATGGTCTAGTGGACGAGCACCCAATTTGTTATGATCTGGCTTATGGACCACCACAAATAACAGAGAGCAACTGGGGAATTGCTATATAAAAGTAGTTTTATAAACAGAAAATTAACTTAAACATAATCAAAAATCAGGAAGCTGGCAGAAAAATATGCCAGAAAAGATGTACGCAACAAAAAAACGAAACGAATCATGTCTAGGGCCAGACAAAGATCCACTCTGGAGCTGCCATTATAGGGAATGGAGACACTGGCTAGCTGTCTCCACTTTGTTGATGAAAGAGGTGGCGCTTCAATCCAAGCAGAACCTGCAACACACGAACAGCAACAGAAAAGAAACAACACAAACGGGCCTCAAGGATGACCCGGGGTCGTCACACCCTAGATTTATGGTCTTGGGGGAGGGGGGGCACCATGATTTTGAGGAATCGTGGTGTTCTGGTGCTATATTGAAAAGTAAAATTAAATAAAACTAGTGCATTGCCCGTAGAACACAAGTATTCCTGTCTGAAACAGGTATCCCAATTAGGCTTTACAGGCCCAAATGTAGGCTGTGTTTGAAAGTGCAATATAGAGGTGTAGCCTATATGTAGGCAATCACACGTTTGACTTTGACCAATATAAAAGGGACTGAACGGCACTAAGAGTTATTTGATTGTGTGGATATTAATTACGGAATACGTAATTATTGAAAATGAGTGGGACATCCAATATTAGTGACTGTTTAGGAACCCTTGTTTATTTGTTTGTCAGATCACTTATTTGTGTGATCATTTATGGCTTATATTCATAATAGTGTATCTTGCAGTTTGGGGAATGGAAGTTGTTCAGTCACTATTATAATTATTTTAGTTTATATCACTGTTCAGTGATGGAGTTCAGTGTAATAATGAATTTCTTCTGTGTATCGTCAATAAACTCATGCAGTACTATAACAGGACACGTTTGCAAATATTTGAGACCCATTGTAGTGCATCATTTTATACTTGAGCAATATTTTGTTATTAAAAATATCATCCAACCCTCTGGATCCAGAGGAAGGAACATGAAGAAGAAGAAAAGGTTTTTAAAACTGTAGTCAGTCGAATTAACTACAAAACACCCAACATTATTACACAGCAGAAGGACCTGTTTGACTGCAACTGTTGCATCAGTGTTGCACATTTGTCCATGGGCAAACTAAATAAATATTTAAAAAAGTAAATATTTATCTAAAAATGATTTATTTTGTTATTTGGGCGTTTTTGTGTCCTGTTTGGTCATTAAGTCACTCAGGCCATTCCGCTCCACAATCATGGCGGTCTTATTAAGTTCTAAACTTTTAGATACTTGCGTCAAAGAGGCGCTATCGAGGACTCGCAGTCCTGCAAAGGACAGTGGTAGCACATGGGTGAATAGCAGCTGGGACTCCCATCTACTACTGACCGGGCAGGCTGGGCTTGCCTCCTGTGAAGGACCGCGGTCCACCGGTTGGGCCGCTGCTTCTCCCGGCATGTCCTGTGTTGGATACACTGGTGTCCTTTGTCAGACCCCAGGTCTCTGCTGGCGCTCCTCCCAGTCTGCTCGTGTGCCTCGTGTTCTCCACATATGCCAAATTAACCTTTAGACCAACGCAATCGCAGCAACTTTATGGTTTCATTTTTTAAAGCATTAAATCTTCAGTATTTTCTTTTTCTATTGAAATTTGTCGCTTGTCACATCCTTGTTTTGTTCACGGAGTACTGTGGTGACTGGTCGTGATGCCGCGTAGTATCCAGTCAGTACAGAGTCGATCTGAAACCCCGCTCAAAATTCGAGAAGCCAGGGAATGAGGAAACGGAGCAGTGGTTAAACTTTTATTGATAAAAATGACTGAACAACTCCATACTCGGAGATGCACACCGTCGTAACCTCAGCAAAACACTTATAAAACTTGAGGTCAGCCTGACGAACGGATTGAGAGATATGTGAGGAACACAGACAGATCCCCCCCCCCCCAAAAAAAAAATATAATAATAGGGGAAACACTGCATATATCAGAGTAAGGACATTAAATTGCATCGGATTTTACTGAGTTGTTTTTCCCAAGTAAACATGTAAACCATAAATTCAATCGTGTCCATTTAATTTTTGATCAAAAAACAAAAGAAGCAAATGGCAAAGTTTTTTTTACATGTGAACTGTTTAACTGTATTGGCCATGCTTTTTTCTTTTAATTAATCAGGGACAAGTTAGGGAAACTAGCATTGTCTCCCAAACAGAAAGCCATCTTCTCCCGCTGGGTCCGACCAGATGAGATCTGCAATAACCCAACTATGATCATGTCTGTGTCCAGCTTCAGCATCAAACAGGTTCAGTTTTTTCTAATGGTTGTCTGTTTTTTCATATTTTCTGCAGCTGTCACTTTGTTCATAGTGTGAAATTATGTTGTGATTGTGTGTTTTGAATGTGAACCAGTAGGGCCGAGATTGAGAAGTGGCCAGTGGCAGGCCGGTCTTGGCAGAGCAGCAAATGCTGATTCTCCACTGGCAAATACCACTTTTCCACCAGTGTGCCACTTTAGTCCTGTGGTCAGTCAAACACACCAGTACCACCCATTAATGCATATGTAAATTACTTAAAGGGGTCATTAAAAATGACTGAAAAATGGTGTGTTTGTAGGTTTTAACTTTCTGAAATGAGTCTACTGGTCACTTAATTATCTAAAAATCTTCAAAACGGTCAGTTCTCTTAAAAAACACATAGCCTTTATCTGGTTTTTCTCTCCCAGAAATGTCAGAAGCGTTTTTGACTTTTTTCTGGAAATCATTAACGTCACGTTTAGAAAAAAAACAACCCACCACCATCCTTGAGACCAGCCCACTGCTGTCTTATTGATCTGCCTAGCTGTCTGTCATGTAGATGGAAGTGATGCTAAAGGTAGCCTATTAGCCCCTAAGCTCGTCATCATCATAGCAGTCTGTCGTGGGCGACAATGACTGTTTCATTTAGGTCTGATCAGATTCCTCCACACAGCTCTGTCTTTAGCCTTCCGCTGCCAGGAACTCCTGTCTATGTCCAACTTCTTCAAGTTTCTTTTTACAGTGTCTTTAAATCTGAGCCTTGGTCTACCCTGATTGCGTTTGCCCTCGCATAACTGTGAGTAGAGTAACTGCCGAGGGAGACGCTGGTGGTCCATCCTCTCAACATGTCCAAGCCATCTCAGGTTCATCTGTATTAGCGTGTCCTCTATTGATGGTAGACCAGCTCGTTTCAACACTTCTATGTTGGTTGTCTTGTCTTTCCATGAGATGTTCATTATGGCTCGAAGGTGTCTCATCACGTATGCGTGGAGTTTCTTCACCTGCGCTCTGTAGACAGTCCAAGTTTCAGCACTGTACAGTAGAGTAGCCAGTACTGTCGCTCTGTACACTTTGCATTTCACACGGATAGACACATGTCGATTGTTCCACAGTCTCTCCCTCAAGTTCCCAAACACAGCGCTCGCTCTTCCCATTCTGAGAGATAGTTTATCTTCCAGCCTAGCATTCTCTGAAACAGTACTCCCTAGGTACTGGAAAGTCTTGCACTTGACTAGTGGCTCTGTACCAATGCTGATCTCTTCTGGTAGTGATGTTGATAATTGGAACTTTGGTGGTTGATAAAGGCACTCTGTCTTCTTGATGCTGATTTGGAGGCTGAATTGGCTAGCTGCTCTTGCAAATTTCTCCACTAAAGATTGCACATCTTCCACGCTGTGTGCAACTAGAGCACTGTCGTCGGCAAAGAGCATTTCTCTTACTACCTTTATCAATGTCTTACTCTTGGCTTTAAACTGTGCCACATTGAACAAGTCTGCTTCTTTCCTTGTTTGAATGTATACTCCTTCTGAAGTGTCTTTGAAGGCCACCTCAAGCATGGCTGCCAGATATAGCGAGAAGAGTGTAGCCAGCATACACCCTTGTTTCACCCCGTTGCTTACTGAAAAGTCTTTAGATACTGAACCACTCATTGCCACGTTTGCTTGCATACCTGTATGGAGTGCCTCAATCAGGCTGACAAACTTCTCTTTACAACCATATTTCTTGAGTACCTGCCAAAGTCCTTGTCGCAAAACAGTATCGAAGGCTTTACTGAAGTCTATGGAGACGAAGACTACATAAAGCGGCATGTTCAGTTCAATACACTTTTCTTGAACCTGTTTCAAGCAGAAAATCATGTCCATTGTGCTTCTTCCACTTCTAAAGCCACACTGGGTTTCCGGTAGTACATTCTGCGAGATGTGTTCACTGAGTTTGTTAATACACGTGAGAGAATCTTACCAACAGTGGCTAGCAGTGATATACCTCGGTAATTTCCACAATCCTTCCTGTCACCTTTCTTGAACAAAGGCACAATACTTGCATCCTTCCAGTCTTGAGGTACTTTCTGGGCATCTCATATCTCTTGGATGAGCTCGTGCAGGCAGTTGGTCAGCTGAACACCACCAAATTTCCACACTTCTGCTGGAATTCCATCCCTTCCTGGAGCTTTACCATCCTGTGTTGTCCTGATAGCTGCCATTAGTTCCTCAAAATTTGGTGGTTCATCCAGACTTGATACAGCTGGTCGCTGCACTAGAGCTTCTTTAGCCTCTTCAGTGAGATCTCCAGGGTTGTTTAGTAGTTGGTCAAACTGGTCTGCAAATCTGTCCAGGATCTTGTCTTTCTCCTGCAAAACCGTTTCACCATCCATAGTCTTTAGTTGGATCAATCCTCTTGGTTTAGGGCCGTAGATTTCTCTCAAACCTGTGAAGAATGTTTTCATGTCCTTCCTGTCTGCTGCAGTTTGAAGTTTCTCCGCTTTTTCATCCCACCAGTTGGACTTCATCTCTCTGGTGTACTTCTGTAGCTCACTCTGAGCCTTTGAGTATTTCTTCTTCGACCTTGTGTTACACTGTAGGTTTTCCTGCCTAGCTGTCAGGTGTTCATCATGCTCATTAAACCAATCTTGATGTTTCCTCTCAGGGTGGCCTAAAACATCACTCGCAGTCTGATACACCATATCCTTCAGTGTTGCCCATTTCTCTTCTATGTCATTCTCTGAGTTGTTGCTGTCCCAGTCTTTCAAATTTTCATCCATTTCCTGTGTAAGTTCTTCCTGCTCCTTTTGGCCTTTCTGTGCACTAGTGTTTAGCTTCCGTGGTGGCTTCGCACCTGTCCTGCAGTGCTGTTTTTGTCTCCAAATTCTTAATCTAGATCTCAGCATAACATGATCAGTGCCACAGTCCGTGCTTCTCATTGCTCTGGTGTCCAATACATCCCTTCTGTCTCTCTGCCTGACTATGATGTAGTCTAATAAGTGCCAGTGCTTGGATCTTGGGTGCATCCATGTCTTCTTGTGTGTGTCCTTGTGCTTAAATAGAGTGTTGGTTATCACAAGCTTGTACTCTGAACATAGTGCAAGTAGAAGTTCTCCATTAGCATTGCACTTGCCTACTCCATGACTGCCTAGCACTCCTTTCCATTTCTTGGTGTCCGAACCAACTCTGGCATTAAAATCTGCTACCAGTATCAGCCTGTCATCAGTCGGTACCTGCCTGATAGTCTCACGTAAATCACTGTAGAACTCTTCCTTCACCTCCTCTGTGTTGGTCATTGTTGGGGCATATACACTGATGAGTGTGGCATACATCTTCCACTGTAGTGGGAGTCTCATAGTCATTATCCTGTCGTTGATTGGCACCGGTTCCTCATCAAGCATTGCTGCTATCTCCTTTCTTACTGCAAAGCCCACTCCTGATTCTCTCCTTTCTTGAGTTGATCTCCCACTCCAAAAGAAGATGTACCCATGGTCTTCCAAGCTGTCATATCCAGGCAATCTTGTTTCACTAAGTGCAGCTATGTCTACATTGTACCTGTTCATTTCCAGGGCCACAAGCGCGGTCTGTCTTTCTGGGCGCTGTGATGTTTTTCTGTCCAACAGAGTACGTACATTCCATTCTGCTACACACAAGGCTGCTGTTTTCATCTTCTTTTGTCTTCCTGCTCCTAGCTTACTTTTCGCTACCTGTCGGAGTGTGAACAGATCAGCACGGACCTTGTAAGCCCGGGCGATGTCCGAGCCAGTATGAGTTGCTTTCTGATTGACCATTTCATGAAACAGCTTGCGAAGTATTTGAGTACTGCTAGCTTTTGCTGGACTAACAGCACATTCTTGGCAGATAAAGGTATTATCAGTGGCAAGGACAAGTCAAGACAAACTGACCCCAGTATCTGTTGCAGTGACTGACCAGATGATAGGCTTGTTTATCTCTGCTCTTTGTGTAGTGCATGTCACAATGCACTGACTGGCACAGTCCACCACAGACCTTGCAACAGATGTGTTTATCTGCCAGGATGTCCAGTCTCACCCTGTGTAACTGGGAGTGGTCCACCACAGACCTGTGGCAGATATTATTTTTAGTTCTGCCAGGATGCCCTGTTTCACCCTCCATGCCCTCGGAAGGGTGGGGATGCCGGCTGAGTTGCCGACAGCCCGACCCATGAGACAGGTAGTACCGGTTTTCATGGTTATCCGGTAGCAAGCAAGCCAATGCCTGACCTGACACAAAAAAAAAAAAGGAATGTAAGTCTCAGTTAAAAGCTGCCAATTTCTGACCAAAAAAGTGGAATTTTTAAGCTAAGCTATTAGCCCCCAAACTAACACTGGTAACGGGAAGCTCGAACCAAGCGTGGCTTATATTGTTATTTTCTTCAGATCTTAGTCACCCTCATAACCATCCCTGTTACCACCTGGGTCATCCGGTCTGTGGTCCACAATGTGCCTCGCATTGCTTTGGCCCATCTCCTGGTGGCTTTACCGTGGTTCCGTGGCAGGGCGCCAGCCTGATGGTCATAGGGACTGGCAGCCAGTATCCCCGGCTCGCAGCAGCTGCAACTGGATGCAACTGGACTGTTCACTGTTCACGGTTGCAACTGGACACAACTGGGCTGTTCACTGCAGCCTTCGTCAGAAGTGTCCTTCTAACGAAGGCTGCAGTGAACAGGCGAAACATGTAAAGAAGGTAAAAACATCTCCTTTCTATTTTTGTCTTTAATAAGAACAAAAGGTAAATGTATTAATTATGTTCAAAAGAGATGGACTAATCAGAGATAGCGATTCCTTCAGGAGTCTAGTGGGGATTGGGTCTAAAAGACAGGTAGTTGGTTTAGAGGCTGACACTATTAGGGCTAGATCAGAATGAATTAATATGAGAAAATTTAGAAAAGTGGAGTTCTGAGCCTGCGGGCACAGCAGTGTTAGGTAGAGGCTTGGTATTTTTAGAAGGGGCTATTTTTTGGAATATTATTCCTCTAATACTGACAATTTTATCATTAAAAAAAAATCAAAAAGTCGTCAGCACTAAGAGTTGGAGGGATGTAGGGATCTATGGCATTTTGCTCTTGGTTAGCTGAGCCACAGTGTTAAAGAGAAATCTGTGGTTGTTTTTATTTTCTTCTATCAAGGATGAATAGTACTGTCACCAAGCACTACAGAGAGATTTCTTATAGGTGGTAAGGCTGGCATTCCAGGCTGAACAAGATTCTTCTTGTTCAAGTCTTATTTGCATGCCAGAGCCTTTCACAGGATCTAACTTTCTGTTTTAATTTACGGGTGTGGGAGTTGTACCATGGAGCTTATCTCCTATTTTTTTTTTTTTTTATTTAAGTTTTTGTAAAGGGTATACAGGTCGTTACAGCAATGCATTGTTTACATTTTCATCACGTTCCCTTATTTTCTGATATCTGACAACATTGGAAGAATAATTCTTTCAACACCCCTTTTTTTTTTAAAGTGAAAGAAAAAGTGAAATTAAAGAGAAAAAAAACAAAAAACAAACAAACAAACAAACCAGCAAAAAACAAACAAAAAGAAAAAGTAAGTAAATAAAGGTAAAAGAGCATCTGAGTAGCGTTGGAACAAAGAGCGGAACCATTATTGAAATATATCTCCTATTTTTAATAGTTTTCTTTTTAAGGGGGGCTATGGAGTCAAGTGTTGACTGCAGTGAGGCTGCAGTACTACCAACTAAAAGGTTTAATTCTAATCGATTCAAGTTGTCAGTGCTGTCTGCTATATTGAGACATGGTAATAGAGTAAGTGCTGAAGGGATTAATTCTTTAAAGCGTACCTGTGGTGGTCGTCTAAACGCATTCAACTTGAAAACATTAGGCAAAGTATTCGTTATTTGGTTAAATAATTATTGCCAGCCATATACCACCAGAGAAATATGCAAATACGACCGCAGGCATGGCCAGCCAATGAAAACTCTGCGCGCAGCCATGACACATGCGGATATAACGTCACTTCGTTGCTACTGAACAGTCAATGCTCCGCCTGTATGAGAGACTAGGGTGCTGTTGTGAGTGTTTTTATTCTATTATGGCTGAATTGTCGGACTCTGAGGAAGAATTCGTCCAACATGGCTACAGGTTTTAGCCAGAAAGGTCTTCTGAGGGTTAAAGTGACGAAGTGGTCCTCACACACAACGCAATTTCGTCTGAAAGGATTCGTCTGTGCCCTGTTCCGAGATTGCGCAATCACTTTTCCGCTATGATCTTCTGACAAGGTGAGCTGGGTTTGGGTACACAAAAGAAGTGTTTATCTTTGTTTTTTCGCTTATTATTGAGACATCCAAAGGCTTTACATTCTGCCATGTTGCGATATCCATATCGCATTGTATGTTTTTGTTGTAACAAGAGCGCCGAGTGTCTGCTGCTCTGTATAGCGGCGAGGGAGGAGCAGAATCATCTGCCGTCTGGCGGCCGTTACGACCTCAGATCAGACGAGACGACCAGCTGAATTTAAGCATTTATTTATTTATTTTCTACTCGTTTTAGTTCTGCATTTAATATGAACCCTGAGTTTGAAATAAACGTTTGAATTTGAATTTGAATATCCCAAAAGCCACTGCTCATCCGGGCACTCCAGGCTCAGCCAATATTGATCCAGATCGCGGTGCTAACGATATTACGTCACAGGAAGCGTCCTGGCAGGCCATGTAGCCGCTAGTATTGGCTGCACCCATGTTTTGCTGACATAGCTGAACCAGCACATCAGCAATGGATTTATATCAAATTGCTTTGAACATGAATTTCAACTTAAACTTGAACTAGAACGTGAGACAGGGGCTCAATATAATATCTTTTTTTTTCACGACCACCACAGGTACCCTTTAAAGCGAGCCATGGCACTATTAGATAAGTATCTGGTAACTATATTTCTGCTTGATGCTGTGAAATCGGATAGCACAAATTTGAACGTTATCAAATAGTGGTCAGTCAGTGTAGGATTTTGAGGGATGACAAGCAGCTCATCAATTTCTACACCATAGGCCAAGACCAGGTCAAGGTGTGATTATGATGAGTTGGTTTACTAACACACTGAGGAAAAACCAGTTGAATTTAAGAGGGAGAGAAATGCTACACTATGACTATCATTATCAGCGTCTATATGAATATTAAAATCACCAGCTATGATAATCTTGTCTGAACTAAGAATTAAGGTTGTTAAGAACTCAGAGAATTCAGACATAAATTCAGCAAAAGAAGCACTGGGAAGGCGATATACTGTGGTAAATAAAATGGGCTGCTCTAACCTCCAGGATGGATGTGCTAAGCTAAAATTTAAGCATTCAAAAGAGTTACAATTTGAGTTTAGCTGAGAGTTTAGGCTGAGGGTTCATTGGTAATGTGGATTCATATATTACCCTGACACCACCACCTCGGCCAGTGTTTCTAGGAATATGAATATTACCATAGCTGGGAAGGCAGGGGGTGGCCTCATTGATACTAACAAAATCTTCGGGGCGTAACCATGTTTCTGTGAGACAGAGTATATCTTTATTAAGTTATGTTGTATTTGTCTTGGGTTATAATGTTTTGGGTAACGGGAGACAGACACAATCTCTATGAAGTTATGAATTGAAGACTGATCTAAACAATGAAAATTATTTGGATTAATAGGATTAATATGAGAAGTGGAAGCAAAGAAGGGCTGCTTGGCAGACCCAGGTACTTTGGGGTGAGTTAACACACCAGCTTTCAGTCACTGTACTAAAAAATGCTGAATGGAATAATGGAATGCTGAATGTCCCTTAGAACATGTGCACTAAGTCTGTTTGGGTGGATGCCATCTGGCTTCATAAATGATGGGCGGTTCCAGAACAGATTGAAATTGTCTATAAAACCAATGTTAAAAGTAGGACATGTTGAGCACAACCACAAATTAAGGCTAAGAGTTCTGCTAAAATAATTGCAACCTCTTCTAAAAGGAGCAAGTGGTCCAGAAATAAACACACGTCTGCCACATTTCTTGAGAGTGGACAGAAGGCTCCTGAAGTCTCTCTTTAAGATCTCAGACGCTTCATCTGGGATGTTGTTGCATCCAACATGCACAATAACAGTTTTAGCGTGGGGGTATTCATTTAATAGGTCAGGGGTAAGAGCCTCAATGTCTGACACTTTAGCCCCAGGAAAAAATTTTGTAACAGTACCTGCTTCTGGCGTTCCTCATTATTGAATCACCGATTACCAGCATCGTCTGGGGGGACTTTGTTGGTGGCTTCTGAAATGGTGGATAGTTTTGCTGTTGTTGTTGCTGCTGTGGTGGCTAGGTGCCGGTGCGGGGTTGATGCGGGAGGTTGCACTCTCTTCTTTTTGGAGCTGGTGTAAAGTTAGGTACACCTAAGGTAGTTTTGATCTGGGGCTTGCGGGTTTGGGCCGGTTGCTGAAGGAGGAGGGGCGGCCATGGGAGGAAGATCAACGTCCAGGTGGGGGAAATCTTCCAGGGAAAGGATGCCGAATCTGTTTTCCAGCAAAAGGGGAAGTGAGGAGGCGTGGCCATGTCTGACGTTTGCTATTGGGCCCAACCATGATCCAGGGTGCGCATTGAGGCTGTGAAGAACCACCTGGGGCTTTGGGTTTAGTTCCGAGCTGAATCCAGTGTTTGGTGCTGAAGTCCTGGACGGTGGAGGTGGATGGCCATCCATCCATCCATCCATCCATTCATCTTCTACCGCTTTTCCGGAGGTCCGGGTCTCGGAGGCAGCAGTTCAAGCACAGAAGCCCAGACTTCCCTCTCCCCAGCCACCTGCTCCAGCTCTTAAGAGAGGATACCAAGGCGTTCCCAGACCAGCTGGGAGACATAGCCTCTTCACCGAGGACTGGGTCTGCCCCGGGGTCTCCTCCCAGTGGGACGTGCCTGAAACACCTCAAGTGGGAGGCGTCCAGTGGGGGGTGGATGGCGATATGCTAATTTCATCCAGGTAAGTAGCCGTCTCTGCTAGCTGCGAGTCCGTTGCTGGCGCCAATGTCCGTCCAAAAATGATCGCGTCCAGATGATTTTCAGCCTCCCGAATCTTATAGAGGTTAGAGAGTCTCAGTTCCAACTCAGAAACCTTCTTAGAGAGGGAAATACAGCTGACACTGGTCGGGGAGGGAGCCATGGCTTTCCAGGCCAGGAGTGGTTAACTAAAACAGATAGGTTAGCTTAACCCGGTGAACAGCCCTGATTGGGGTCTGATTCACCTGTGAGCCAATACGAGCTGTTGCATTTACTGAGCTAACACTAAGTAAAAAAGTTAATATCAATAAAAGAGATAAAAATTTAAAACAAAGTTAAAACAATAAACAAAAATAGATAAGATAACCAGTACGTGTAGAAGTGACCGGGTTTTCAAACAGACGCTGAAAGCATGAAAGTACGTACGTCCAGGCTGACCAGAGGACAAGCCCGTTATATCCATTACAACAGCTAAATTGCATTGAATGCGTGTTAAAGAGTATAGATTTGGAAATTATGCCAGCACCTTCATTTGAAAACCGCAGCGGTCCCCCAACCAGTCAGTACTGAGCGCAGAGAAAATTTTTTTTTTTTTTTCTGTTGCTCTGTTTTGTCGATCGAAGTTTTGTGTTTTTCTGGAAAAAAATCACTGGCTATTCCCTCGCTTTCCTTGCCTGACTCCTGCCTGCCTATCTGCTGCATGTTTTAACATACAGCTGTATGGGGAGGAGGGGCTCTCCTTGGGGATTTACCGGTGTTGTGCTGAAAAAAAGCATGTTTGCCATGGAAAGTATCCTCCTTCACGGGAGCGCGCATCTGAGCAGCAATGCTGTAAAACCACAAACAAAAAGTATAACCCTGCAGCCAGTGTCGTAACCCTTTATACGTTTTGAGAAGTGAAAATGAATCCTGTAAAAAAAGCAGCTTGTAAATGAGTTAAAGTGTGTTTATTTGCCCTACGTTTCACTGTTCAGAGGATTAGGAATCCTAGAGATGTAACTCAATTTTTTTCTGTAATTATTTAATGATCACTTTTTCAAAGTAGACAGATTGACTTTGATTTCCGCTAAATGCCTGCATGGCGTTTGTCAGATCAAATTCAGTATACCCTGGTGGTGTTAAAGAGTGGTGTTCTCCAGCCTTCATGGAGTCTACAGCTGAAACATTAACGGACAAGGATGAATGTTGCTAACTGGAAAAAAAATAATTGCAATCAAAGGCAGCAGGGGAGGGATCAATTATATAATCTATACAAGTCTATAAAATAAGCTAATAAAACAATTATAATGACGGAGGATTCTTTTGTACATCCACACACTGAAAGTCTCAAATGTTTCAAGTCTGAGGGCAAGTTTATCATGACTGTCATGTAATAGGGCATTTTAGAAAATCTCTGGACCATCTGTGAAAAAATTGCTTACCAATAGCTTTCTTCACCACCAATGTGTTCATATAGGTGTCTACTAACACCTCTCAATTAGTTCCAACCCAAATCCTTGTGGAAAATTCTGGGGAGCCAATCAAACTTGGGCACCCGGGGGGGGGGGGGGGGCGCAAAAATATTTTTTTTCCCAGTATTAGCGTGTGAAATGTCTAACTAGGGGTTTCTGGGGGTGCTGAATCGATTCCAACCATTAGTTTTGAGTAAAAACTACTACCTGACCATAAAATAGGCCACGCCTACTTTTTTGCGCCCGCCGAAATACGTAAATATTGGTATTTTTATACGTATCTCAACACACAATTTTTATACGTATCTCAACACACAATGCTCAACACCTTCGCAGCAGCCGGCCACCATCAGTACGCTAAGGGAGCAAGACTGTGTGTACAGCTAATGCACCAGCGACAGGACAGTCCAGTGTTCCAGGAAACTCTTACCAAATTCACCGTGTATGGAAACCATGCAGTCAGGTTCTCAGACCATGAGTGGTCAGGTACATGGACTGACATCACGATAGAAACCACACTCATGCGTGAGGCCAAGTCCTCAGGCGGTCTAAACAGAGGACGCTTCCGGAATGAATCTGCTCACAAGTGTTGGGTTCAGACGCTAAACCACTTCTCGTGCATTCACCAGGAACTTGAACGAGGTATGAACAAGCGTGGGGTACCTGACCACACAGACGTCACAAGAGCCCAGATGAAGAATGACGAAGATGCTGTCAACGCCATTGTCGGATGGTTGGAGGAGGTCAACCCCTTCGATGCAACACGGGACAAGAAGACCCTAGTATCCTTTTCAACAGGATTCAGCAGCACTCCCGAGGACCCAGTCAATGCTGATCAGGCAGAGGAGGTTGGCAGAGCCATGCAGGCCAAGATGAATGGACGAACTGTTCTGGATTCAATGGAAACTAAGCACAAGGTGAAGTCATTAGAGAGCCTCAGAAGTGGACCCAAAGTCAATGGGAAGAAGCTGGTTATTGACTCACTCAAGCTCTTCAACCGTCTAATCATCATCAGTGAGCGTGAAGTCAAGACCAAAGAAGCTCTGCGATTTGAGTTGACGCCAACACCGATGTCTCTATTTGACAAAGACCAGAAGTTGCAAAAGCCAGACAAGGCTGCCCTAGCAAGCTTTCTGAAGGCATTTGTGGAACCCGTTGAACAAATCCCCTGCACGAGTCTGGTGATTGATGGTGGGTGGCTCCTGCACAACGTCAAGTGGGAGACTAAACTCACCTGGAAGGGCATCGCCGAGAGCTACCTCCAGTTTGTGAAGTCCATGGGGAGCCAGTGTCTCCGAATCACTGTGGTCTTTGATGGATACGGCAGCTCCACTAAGGACCATGATCACCTGAGACAAACAAAGAATGCATGCTGCGACATTCTGATTCGCCCAGACATCAAAAGCTTCATTCCAAGAGAAAAGTTCCTCGACAACAAGAGCAACAAGGCCCAGCTCATTCTGCTACTTGCTGAGACATTCAGTAGAAATGGGATCAGTGTACAGCAATGCCACGATGATGCAGACACTGCTATAGTCCGGGCAGCTCTAGATGAGGCAAAAGATTCTCCTGTTGAGGTGAGGGCTGAGGACACTGACATCATGGTTTTGCTGATTCATCATGCTGCAGACCGCCCCATCTTCCTCACAACAGCCAAAGAAACATCTTATGATGTCGCAAAGATCAGGGAGGCCCTCCCAGAGAGATACCGGAAGTATTTGATCTTCTTGCACAGCTTCTCCGGCTGCGATACAGTGTCAGCGATTTCTGGGTTTAGCAAATCAACTTTGGTAAACAAGCTCTGCAAGACTGACAAGGCGGAAAGGGCCATGGATGTGTTTCTGGACATCCAAGCCAAGAAAGATGATATCATTAAAGCCGGCTGTGAATTATTTAAGCTCATGTTCCATGGAAAACCACCCAAAGACTTGAGGGACTTGAGATTTGACATCTTCAGCAAGCGGGCTGCTGCTGGGAGCATCAAACCTGAGAAACTGCCCCCGACAACAGAAGCTGCAGCGCAGCACTCTCTACGAGCTTATCTCCAAACTAGAGATTGGCTGCTGTTGCAAACTCCATCATTGGATGTCTTGGAGTATGGATGGAAGCTCGGTGACCAAGGTTCAGAATCAGAATCAGAATCAGGTTTATTGCCATTGTTCATGTAGTACACAAACTAGGAATTTGTCTCGGTGCAATGCTGCAACATTAAACATGATAAGATAAGAGAAATAAACTATACATGTAATAAAGTGTAGGATAAGATTAAAGTGATACTGGTCAACAGTTAAAATATATATTAGCCAGCAGCAGATACTGTGGAGAACTATATAGTGCAGTCGGTAATGCAGGAAGAAAACAGTGATGATTGACATGAGTCTGGTTGAGCTGCTGTACATGGTGCACGAGAGTCAATAAGTCACTTAGTGTTCAGCAGTCTAATGGCAGAGGGGAAGAAGCTGTTCATGTGACGGGAGGTTTTAGTCTGGATGGACCGAAGTCTTCTACCAGAGGGGAGGGGGGCAAACAGTACGTGACCAGGGTGTGAGGGATCGGCTATGATCCGGCCAGCACGCCTCCGGGTCCTGGAGATGTACAGATCCTGGAGAGATGGGAGCTTGCAGCCGATCACCTTCTCAGCAGTGCGCACGACGCGCTGCAGCCTTAGTCTGTCCCTGGCAGTGGCTCCTGCGTACCACACGGTTATGGAGGTGGTGAGGATGGACTCGATGATGGCTGTGTAGAACTGCACTAACATCTTGGTGGGTAGCTTGAGCTTCCTCAGCTGCCGCAGGAAGAACATCCTCTGCTGGGCTTTTTTGATGAGTGAGCTGATGGTCAGCTCCCATTTGAGGTCCCTGGTGATGGTAGTGCCTAGGAAGCAGAAGGAATCAGCAGTGGTGATGGGAGAGCCTGAGAGGGTGAGGGGGGGCAGAGGAGTAGTGACTTTCCTGAAGTCTACAATCATCTCCACTGTCTTCAGAGCGTTCAGCTGCAGGTTGTTATTGCTGCACCAGGACGCCAGCTGGGCCACCTCTCTCCTGTAGGTGGACTCGTCGCCGTTGGAGATGAGCCCGATGAGGGTGGTGTCGTCCGCAAACTTGATCAACTTGACAGACTGGTGGCTGGAGGTGCAGGAGTTGGTGTAAAGGGAGAAGAGTAGGGGGGAAAGTACACAGCCCTGGGGTGATCCGGTGCTGATGCTAGTATAGTCTGAGACAGTCTTTCCCAGCCGCACATGCTGCCTCCGGTCCGTCAGGAAGTCAATGATCCACCTGCAGAGGGAGTCAGGCACGTTGAGCAGGGACAGCTTGTCCCGGAGCAGAGCGGGGCGGATGGTGTTGAATGCGGAGCTGAAGTCCACAAACAGGATCCTGGCGTAGGTTCCCGGGGAGTCCAGGTGCTGCAGGATGGAGTGGAGGGCCAGGTTGACTGCGTCGTCTACAGACCTGTTGGCTCGATAGGCAAACTGCAGCGGGTCCAGGAGAGGGGTGGTGATGGACTTGAGGTGGGACAGGACCAGGCGCTCAAAGGACTTCATGACTACAGAGGTGAGCGCTACAGGTCTGTAGTCATGCACCGGTCCCTTCAACAGACCCCATCGCACCGGACTATCTTCTGAAGTTTGTCAGCTGCAACTGTGAGGGGGACTGTAGCACACTTAGGTGCTGTTGTAAAAAGCAAGGAGTCAAGTGTATTTCTGCTTGCGGCAAATGTCATGGTAATTCTTGCCAGAACATCAACCAAACAGATGATGAGAGCAGTGAGGGAGATGCCGGGGAGTAGGGTAAAGTACCAAGGTTTTAATATTGAGATACATTTCTGTTGGACATTATAATGGGGCATAATGGAAGTAAGAGAATTGGGAACGACTACTTCCCATTGCACACTTATGTTGCAGTGTTTTGTACACTGTTTTTAGAGTGGGTATAGCTCAAATTCAATGATAGAACTCAATTCAGCATTCTAAAAAACTCACTATATAAACCCAGTGAGATAAGATAAGATAAGATAAGATAAGATAAGATAAGATAAGCCTTTATTAGTCCCACAACGGGGAAATTCCAGGATTGCAACAGCACAGGGATAGCAACACTCAGAGCAACAATCAGAAGGCAAGAAAAAACAAGCAAGCAAGAGCAGCTAATATACATATGTACATATTACTATAAAATATATATATACACACACACACACACAGACACACAGTGCAGAGCATTGTAGCTGGATGGAATAAATATATGAATATATGAACACACAGTGCAGAGCATTGTAGCTAGATGGAATAAATATGTAAATATATAAACACCCACAGTATGGAGCATTGCAGCTAGGTGGAATAAATATGCAAGTATATAAACACACACAGTGCGGAGCAATGTAGCTAGATGGAATAATATGTAGATATATAAAAACACAGTGCGGAGCATTGTAGCTAGATGGAATAAATATATAGATATATAAATATAAACACACCCAGTGCAGAGCATTGTAGCTAGATGGAATAAGTATGTAAATATATAAACACACACAGTACAGAGCATTGTTGCTAGGTGGGATGAAACAGCATAACCGTCTATTTAGTTATCCTACATGGTATGATTATGTGCCCATACATATTCTCACCCTCCATAGCGACCGGTATGTTCCTAGTTGTATGCCGGAGAGGACCATTGTGCAAGTCTATTGCATCTTTTGCATTAAAAAAAAAAAAAAAAAAAAAAAAACTATTAGTTTGTTACGTCTTTTTGCTATCTCTGCGAGCAGAGATAGCAGAGAGAGCAGATACGTATAAAAATACCAATACTACATATTTCGGCGGGTGCAAAAAAGTAGGCGTGGCCTATTTTAATGGTCAGGTAGTAGTTTTTACTCAAAACTAATGTTTGGAATCGATTCAGCACCCCCAGAAACCCCTAATCTCACATCTCACACGCTAATACTGGAAAAAAAATATTTTTCAATTTTTTGACCCCCCCCCCCCCCCCTTTGGGTGCCTAAGTTTGACTGGCTCCCCAGAATTTTCCACAAGGATTTGGGTTGGAACTAATTGAGAGGTGTTAGTAGACACCTATATGAACACATTGGTGAAGAAAGCTATTGGTAAGCAATTTTTTCACAGATGGTCCAGAGATTTTCTAAAATGCCCTAACTATAAGGTAGTTCAAACTGTTATTTAACCACACACACACTTGTCAGCTATTTACAGAGTTGTAAAAATTCTACAGTAATATAACCTGCCATTTTATTTTTCATATGATGGTGAATAACTTTTGTTGTTGTTCAGTTTTAATCATGTACCTACAGCCTACAGGATACAGAATGTGGATTATGCATTTATTTATTACCTCCGCCAAGGATGTAATGTTTTCATCTGTGTTGATTTGTTTGTTTGTCTGTCAGCCAGCAGGATTGCGCAAAAACTCCTGGACAGATTTGGATGAAATTATCACCAAAGGTATCCCTTGGCCTAAGGAAGAATCCATTAAATTTTGGTGATCATCTGAGAGTGCATACCTCCAGCAAGGGCCTTGTTCGTATTGGTACAGCCGGATTACAAATGTCATGCATTTCACTCTTTCCATTGTGGACAGGATGCACAATCTGACGACGCCATTGCCAGATTGTGGACCCAGATGAAGAGTGAAATGAAGGCGTTTTATATTGTGCACACCACTGAAGAGAGAGAGAGAAACACCATTTCAGTTCTCCTGTATGTCCTGTACCTATAGTAGTATTGATAAATAAAATCTTTGAATCTTGAATGACATTTGCTCCATTTATCAATGGATGTGCCCTCACTGTACCCTACAAAATACTTAACGCGAGGACCAATAGAAGTTGCCTAGTTTAGGTGGTGCATACAGTGGGGCAAAAAAGTATTTAGTCAGCCACCAATTGTGCAAGTTCTCCCACTTAAAAGATGAGAGAGGTCTCCAGTTTTCATCACAGGTATACCTCAACTATGAGAGACAAAATGAGAAAAAAAAAAATCCAGAAAATCACATTGTCTGATTTTTAAAGAATTTATTTGCAAATTATGGTGGAAAATAAGTATTTGGTCAATAACAAAAGTTCATCTCAGTACTTTGTTATATACCCTTTGTTGGCAATGACAGAGGTCAAAAGTTTTCTGTAAGTCTTCACAAGGTTTTCACACACTGTTGCTGGTATTTTGGCCCATTCCTCCATGCAGATCTCCTCTAGAGCAGTGATGTTTTGGGGCTGTCGCTGGGCAACACGGACTTTCACCTCCCTCCAAAGATTTTCTATGGGGTTGAGATCTAGAGACTGGCTAGGCCACTCCAGGACCTTGAAATGCTTCTTACAAAGCCACTCCTTCATTGCCCGGGCGGTGTGTTTGGGATCATTGTCATGCTGAAAGACCTAGCCACGTTTCATCTTCAATGCCCTTGCTGATGGAAGGATGTTTTCACTCAAAATCTCACAATACATGGCCCCATTCATTCTTTCCTTTACACGGATCAGTCGTCCTGGTCCCTTTGCAGAAAAACAACCCCAAAGCATGATGTTTCCACCCCCATGCTTCACAGTAGGTATGGTGTTCTTTGGATGCAACTCAGCATTCTTTCTCCTCCAAACACGACAAGTTGAGTTTTTACCAAAAAGTTCTATTTTGGTTTCATCTGACCATATGACATTCTCCCAGTCCTCTTCTGGATCATCCAAATGCTCTCTTGCAAGACATGTACTGGCTTAAGCAGGGCGACACGTCTGGCACTGCAGGATTTGAGTTCCTGGCGGTGTAGTGTGTTACTGATGGTAGCCTTTGTTACTTTGGTCCCAGCTCTCTGCAGGTCATTCACTAGGTACCCCCGTGTTGTTCTGGGATTTTTGCTCACCGTTCTCGTGATCATTTGACCCCACGGGGTGAGATCTTGCGTGGAGCCCCAGATCAAGGGAGATTATCAGTGGTCTTGTATGTCTTCCATTTTCTAATAATTGCTCCCACAGTTGATTTCTTCACACCAAGCTGCTTACCTATTGCAGATTCAGTCTTCCCAGCCTGGTGCAGGTCTACAATTTTGTTTCTGGTGTCCTTTGACAGCTCTTTGGTCTTGGCCATAGTGGAGTTTGGAGTCTGACTGTTTGAGGTTGTGGACAGGTGTCTTTTATACTGATAACGAGTTCAAACAGGTGCCATTAATACAGGTAACGAGTGGAGGACAGAGGAGCCTCTTAAAGAAGTTGTTACATGTCTGTGAGAGCCAGAAATCGTGCTTGTTTGTAGGTGACCAAATACTTATTTTCCACCATAATTTGCAAATAAATTCTTTAAACATCAGACAATGTGATTTTCTGGATTTTTTTTTTCTCATTTTGTCTCTCATAGTTGAGGTATACCTATGATGAAAATCGGAGACCTCTCTCATCTTTTAAGTGGGAGAACTTGCACAATTGGTGGCTGACTAAATACTTTTTTGCCCCACTGTAATCTGGCAGTGGAGTTTCCAGATTTTGCGTCCTGTCATATCTCCACAATGGCAAGTGAAATGCATGACATTTGCTCCATTTATCGATGCATTTCCCTCAACTCCATTCCCCAAATCATTTTGTGCTGAGACTAGCAGAAGCTGAGTTTTTAAGGAGGTGCATATCCTGGCAACTAATTCTGTGAAGATATGCACCCCTACTATAGCCCAAGAAGAAAGCTGAAGCTTGAAGAAATTAACTCCATTTACTAGTGTCAATCATTTCATTCTATTCCCAAAAGTATTTTACACTAGGACCAAATCAAGTAAACTTTTGGGTGTTGCTTTGCTTGGCAGGTCTGAATTTAGCTTTATTTCATCAAAGTATCTAAAAGTCCTTTACTGAAATTCAGTAACTAGAGGGCACTCAAGAGAGCGCATACCTCCGCCAAGGCTGTTGTTTACCCAAACTCCGCTCTGCCACTGCATATTGGCAGCAGGTAAAAATGTTGGCTGAAGTAAAAATCCATTCAGTCCATTCGTCGGCCTCCGTCGGTCTATGATGACCATGGAAGAGAATCCTAAACGTCTACTCTGCTGGAACAGCACCGTCTGTGGCTGAACAGGCCGATGCGCGAATGGCAGTCCCTGTCACACAGGTCGCACTTGTGGGTGGTCTCCGTGCTGCTGGGTCTGTGGTGGTTCTTCCTGCGGGTCCTTTTTTCATCTGCTGCAGCAGTCAGTCTCTCTTCACCCGCCTTGAGCTGTCTGGTCAGGGTGCCTCTCCATTTGGAGCGGTCCGTTGCAAGGTCCTCCCAGCACTCTGTGTTGATCTCCAGGGCCTTCATGTCACTCTTGCAGACGTCTCTAAAGCGCAGCTGTGGGCGGCCAACGTCTCTCCTGCCAGTCGCCAGTTCTCCGTAGAGGACATCTTTGGGGATTCTGCCATCCTCCATCCGGTGAACGTGGCCTAGCCAGTGGAGCCTGCGCTGCCTGGGTAGAGTGAACATGGAGGGAAGGCCGGCGCGGGACAGAACTTCTGTGTTGGGCACTTTGTCCTGCCATGATATGTCCAGGATGTGGCAAATGCAGCGCAAGTGGAAGGAGTTCAGTCTCTTTTCCTGCCGGGCGTATGTTGTCCCTGTCTCACTCCCATAGAGCAGTGCGCTGATGACGCAGGCGTTGTACACTGCCATCTTCGTCTTGACAGAGAGTTTGGGATTCTCCCACACTCGTGTGGTGAGGTGAGCAAGTGTGGAGGCTGATTTTCCAATCCTCTTGTCGATCTCTGTATCAAGGGAGAGGTTGTTGCTGATCGTGGACCCCATGTACGTGAACTGATTCACGACCTCCACCTCGTAGTCGTCGATGGTGATGGTTGGTGGTGCTTCCGTGCCTTGCGCCAAGACGTTAGTCTTCTTCAGGCTGATGGTAAGCCCGAAGTCCTTGCATGCCTGGGAGAAGCGGTCCATCAGGGTCTGAAGCTCCTGCTGTGTGTGGGTTGCGACTGCAACGTCGTCTGCGAACAGCATGTCTCTGATTAGAGCCTCGCGCACTTTGGTTCTGGCTTTCAGGCAGGCGAGGTTGAAAAGCCTGCCGTCAGATCTTGTGTGCAGGTAGATTCCCTCTGTTGCTGTGCTGAAGGCATGCCTCAGGAGCATAGCAAAGAAAATCCCAAAGAGGGTTGGCGCAAGTACACAGCCCTGTTTCACTCCGCTGCGTATGCTGAATGGCTCTGAGACATTGCCGTCGTGCTGCACTATCCCCTGCGTGTTGGTGTGAAACGATTCGATGAGGCTTTGCAACTTTGGTGGGCATCCTATCTTTGGCAGGATCTTGAAAAGGCCCTCTCTGCTGACCAGATTGAACGCTTTGGTGAGGTCGATGAAGGCAACGTACAGGGGCATGTTCTGTTCTCTGCATTTCTCCTGGAGTTGGCGGATGGAGAATATCATGTCTACCGTTGATCGCTCAGCGCGGAAGCCACACTGAGACTCGGGGTAGACACGTTCGGCAAGCTTCTGTAGACGAACGAGAACAACTCGTGCGTAGACTTTGCCAACAACGCTGAAGAGGGAGATGCCCCTGTAGTTGTTGCAGTCGCTTCTCTCCCCTTTGTTTTTGTAGAGGGTGATGATCTTGGCGTCCCTCATGTCCTGTGGTACGGCACCTTCCTTCCAGCACTGGCAGAGGACATCATGCAATGGCAGCAGTAGGGCGGTCTTGCAGTGCTTGATCAGGTCGGGGGGTATGCCGTCGTTGCCGGGTGCCTTGCCAGCGGCCAAGCTATCAGTGGCCTTGCTGAGTTTGTCGATGGTTGGCTCGGTGTCAAGTTCGTCCATGGATGGCAGGCAGTCGATGGCATCAAGGGCTGACGGTGTCACGGTGTTCTGTCTGGAGAAGAGGTCGGAGTAGTGGCAGTGGTTTGAATGTCTTGGCTGAGCTGAATCCAGTACTCGTTGGCACAGCGCCGAGCAGTCTGCTGAACTTTGCTTCTCGCAGCCCTGATAATCTGGAGATTCTTCTCGTTTGGGTACTTCTTGTACTCAGCAAGTGCTGAGCGCTTGGCTTCAATGATGGGGGTCATCTCGGTCAACTTGGCATCAAACCAGTCCTGTGACTTCGAGGTCTTCCTCCCAAAGGTAGCCAAGGCTGTGCGGTGGATGGTGTTTCGCAGCTCTTCCCACTTCTGCTTTGCAGATTCTCCTTCTTGTGGTACACCAAGTTCCTTCTCAAAGGTGGAGGCAAACTGCTCAACAAGTTCTGGTTGGGCCATCTTGCTGGTGTCAATCCATGCCTTTCCAGGCTGTCTAGCACGATGGAATTTCTTCAGCTGCAGCTTGACCTTGCAACACACCAATGAATGGTCTGTGTCGCAGTCTGCACTCTGGAACGAACGAGTGATTAGCACGTTCTTCAGTGAGGTGCCCCTGGTCAGGATCAAGTCCAGCTGTTGCCATTGCTTTGAGCGCGGATGTCGCCAGGAAACCTTGTGTTGGGGCTTGGTCTTGAAGAACGAGTTTGTGATGCACAGATCGTGATATGTGCAGAACTCGAGCAGCCGCTGTCCGTTGTTGTTCATTCTGCCCACGTCAAATGGTCCAAGACAGGAGGGCCAGGAGTCGTGGTCAGCACCCACTCTGGCATTGAAGTCTCCAAGGAGAATGAGTTGTTCAGAGTTGGGGATGATCCTGACAGTTGTTGCGAAATTCTCGTAGAACTCGTCTTTTGCCTCTGGTGTGGCTGTCAGTGTTGGGGCATACACACTGACGAGGGTGACTGGGCCTTGAGTGGTGTTGAGGCGGAGGCTGAGGAGTCGTGCAGAGCCATTGCTGCCCGGTTCCACCATCTTCAGCAAGGTGTTCTTCACTGCGAAGCCCAGTCCGTGTTCCCTGTGTTTGTCACTGCCCTTTCCCTGCCAGTAGAACGTGTAGTCCTTCTCTCTCAGTGTGCCTGCGTCAGCCAACCGTGTTTCCTGGAGAGTGGCGATATCCACTCCCAGTCTCTTCAGCTCATTATTGATGATGGCAGTCTTCCTGGTGTCGTTGATGTCCTTGAGGTTAGCAGCGAGTCCTGTCATCATAGTGCGGACGTTCCAGGTTCCCAGTTTTAGAGTTGGTCTCTTTTGTTTTTTTGTCTTGCCTGGTGCGAAGGTTCTCAGCCTGCTGTTTGGACTTCTCCTCATCCCCATGCACCCAATGAGGAAAGCAAGCTGTGGCGGGACAACACCTTATTGGCTGGGGGCTGCCCAGCTTGAGGCGGGCGGTAGCTGTCCAGTGAGATCCGATGATCCCTCCCACCGTCGGGAACAACCCCTGGCGCCGCACTCTACGCCAATTGAGCGGTGACTTATAACCGGTAACTGTCATTCCCCGTGTTTTGTCTACGCCAAAGGCGAAGCTGGAGTGTCCTCTCCAGTGATCCGGTGTTCTACCTTCCAGCATTGGGCGATGGTAGAATTCAAGCCTGGGCAGGAAGATATGGAGGACAAGATGTTGCCCATGCAGCATGTCCCCCCTCTCCACGTCACTGATGAATCCAAAGGAACAGCAGGGCTGCTACAGTTTGGCACCAGCGCCGTCGCAGGAGCTGCCAGAACAATGTTGAGCACAACAGAGAACTGCCTTAGGGGCTCCGACTCCGGATTTTTCCTCAGGGTTGACTCCCGAAGCCTTTCCCGTGACCGGGTGTGCCGCAAGGCAGTGGAGGTTTGAAATCAGGGTTTACCTTCCCCTAGATGGGCTACCTTCCCAGGTTGACGAGCCACCATCTACCCGAAGCATCTGGTTTTAAGGCGCCAGAGATCCGCCCTCGCCCCTTCTCCTATTAGTAAAAGCAGTTCCGCCGGGCTTAGAGACTAAACCACACGGGCAGGCTAGGAGTTGGACTTAGTTGTCAGAGGCTTTTCGAGATGCACGCCGTAAGGAGCATTTTATGAGCACTGGGAGCTTAACCCCAGTGCCGCTCCTGGCTATGACAACCTTGGAACCTTGCGTAATCCTGCTAAACCATTGCTAGGACATTGACTTCACTTCCGCCTTCCCAAGAGAGTAGACGCTTTTTTCTTCTCTCCTGCTGACTTTTTCCTCCCCTCCTACTACTGGATCCCAGCTTGCTGTTGTCTGTCTGCGTCTAACTGCGACCGCCGAAAAGAAATTATGGAGTTAATAAGCTGGGCTTTGAACACAATTGACACTATTTTTTCAACAAGGAAAAGTGCTCCGGGGGAAGCTGTCTGCCCCGCTGGAACGGCTCCAGTGGGCTATTTATGTGACACAGGTAATTGGAAAATGCTGTGTCTCTCTAATCTCTCTATCGAAGATATTGAAGATTTGTTTATCTTCGTAATCTTGGTGATTGGGATAATTCTGATTGGGACGGGAATTGTCTTGGTTTACCGTAAATTGCTGAAGATGGATTCAACCTATCAAAATGCTGGCCAGGCGAGGTGCATCCAACAAATTGAAAAACTGGAGAAGACCCTGATAGCGACTACTGGAGAACTGTCTCGTAAGGTGGATTACATCATGGGTTCGCTCAGGTCTTACCACGACGAATTCAAAGCTGCGCAATGAAGGATTAATGTACTGAATCTACAGAAGAAATACAAGTCTTCTCTGTGATCAGTCCTATTTGGCATTATTATTCCCCATGAAAATTCCTCCTGGCTGTCTGCAGACTGTGTTTTTTCAAAATCATGAGCACAAGGCCTTGGACAGCCAGCTGCAGCGCCAGATAAGACTGGGCGCCAGACAGACAAAACATCTTCTGCCAAGGGTCCTTGGGTCTCTCTTATTATCATCAACACTGCTCAACACCGCACACACATTGATTCATGAACTGAATAAAGATATACTGTACACTGCTCTCTTGTGTCTTGTGAAATTCTGAGTGTAGCGAATGTATGTGCATGAGAGCTTTTTTTTTCCTTGAACTCTTAATATTGATTAAGTATGTAACCAGTATTTTGAATCAATGATTTTTTTGCTCCTTCCCATTGTATTATCTTTATGCTTCCTGTATCCTCCTGCTGATAGGCGCGTTTCAGATGCGCCGCGGCACGGAAATGCAGGTCATTACTGTGTCAAGTCAAATTCTCTCGTATGTTATCAGTGTTCTGTTAATGTACTTGGCAATAAATCCTTTTCTGATTTCTGATTTCTGAGCCTTGGTGAAGGCATGCACTCATGGATCACATCCAAAATTCAGTGGGTTCATGTGTAGCCCAAGAGCCACCTGTGGTGAAAATGTCATCAAAATCTGTACAGTATTTCTGGAGTAATCTTGCGAACAAATTGTGTGAAGATAGAGCCATGGTGGAGGTATGCACTCGGATCATAATCAAACTAGAAAAGCACTCGGAGAGCGCAGACCTCCGCCAAGCGCCACAGTTCCCCCCATACAGTGTTTGTGTGTACGTTTTCAGATTCCTTGACCATGAAAACATATGACTAGCAATTGGATTGACAATGATAGGATTAGTGGTTCAGTAGTTATTCAGGAAAATGGCATTTTCCGTAATGGCAGCCACAGTTCCCCCCCATACAGTGTTTGTGTGTACGTTTTCAGATTCCTTGACCATGAAAACATATGACTAGCAATTGGATTGACAATGATAGGATTAGTGGTTCAGTAGTTATTCAGGAAAATGGCATTTTCCGTAATGGCGGCCACAGTTCCCCCCATACAGTGTTTGTGTGTACGTTTTCAGATTCCTTGACCATGAAAACATATGACTAGCAATTGGATTGACAATGATAGGATTAGTGTTTCAGTAGTTATTCAGGAAAATGGCATTTTCCGTAATGGCGGCCACAGTTCCCCCCCATACAGTGTTTGTGTGTACGTTTTCAGATTCTTTGACCATGAAAACATATGACTAGCAATTGGATTGACAATGATAGGATTAGTGGTTCAGTAGTTATTCATGAAAATGGCATTTTCCGTAATGGCGGTTTTCTTCTGGACTTTTTGAGTTATCTTGCTAACCAACAGACAGACAAACAGACAAACCCCGGCAAAAACATTACCTCCTTGGCGGAGGTAAGTATAATGGGTTCCTCTCTAGCCCAAGAACCACCTGTGGTGAAAATTTCATTCAAATCCATGCAGTAGTTTTTGTGTAATCTGGTTGCACCAATACAAACAAGGCCCTTGGTGGAGGTACAGTCGTGAAAAAATTAGGACACCCCATTAAATATTCATCCATCCATCCATCCATCTTCTTCCGCTTAATCCTTTTCGGGTCGCGGGGGGGCTGGAGCCTATCCCAGCATCTTTGGGCGAGAGGCAGGGTACACCCTGGACAGATCGCCAGTCCATCGCAGGGCCAACACAGAGAGACAGACAACCATTCACTCTCACAGTCATACCTAAGGACAATTTAGAATCCCCAGTTTTGATGCCAATTAACCTAACTTGCATGTTTTTGGCATGTGGGAGGAAACCGGAGAAATCCCGGAGTAAACCCACGCAGACACAGGGAGAACATGCAAACTCCACACAGATCACTGTTGGTCGGGGGCTGGGATCGAACCCAGGATCCCCCGGCCAAGGGTGAGTTGCTGTGCTGCCGCAGTGCTAACCACTCCGCCACCGCACTGCCCTTAATAAATGTTAACATATCTATGTCTAACCTTGTTTTTGTTTTTATTTGCCTTTTTTAACAATTAGCCATTTTAAGTGGGAATGAATGTGGGGGTGTCCTAAAAAAGATGGGGGGTGTCCTAATTTATTCCTCACTATTTGTTTAGAATTGTATTTTAATGAAAATTTGGAAAAGGTCTGATGACACCATTTTGACATTTTTTAGCATGTTGTGTAAACCCAAAAATCATTGTTGATGATCAATATAATATTTACAACCACGCCTGCATAAACTAGTTATCATCAAAAAACTGCAGCCGCTGACTGGACTGTGGTGCCGCCCACCGAATGAAGGAGGAGACTGAAATGATGTCAGCGACAGAACGGACGCCGGTGTTGTTGACTGGAATGCCAGCAGCTTTGTAACTCACAGTTTCTCTGGTTTCTTGTTTTAGTTTTATGGCTATGCCTTTGCGTTGTGTCGCAGGCTTAGATAAAAAGCAGGCTGTGAAAGGCCACATCACACGCTTCAGCTCCAACTGTCATAAGCCTCCTCATGCGCTTTTACGCAGGAGGAGCGCACGAGGAGGGGAAGGACGAATAGATTTACGCGCAGCTTTGACCTGCTTTCTGTGAGCGCATGCTGACAGCTCACCGGTCCGGCCACATCCCTTCTATCATCATCACCAGCTGGTTCCCACTCCCGCTGATCATCTTTCCCGGTCCTCGCCCAGGTGCTTCTCATCACACCATCACCAGCAGTGCATGTACTTAAGCGGCCGTTTGCCAGTCATGCACTGCTGGTCCATAGTATTGTCATCCGTGCTGTTAGTCTGCCAGTATTTTCAGCACTCTCACGACGTGTTAGTCACTCCATGTTCGCCGTGGTTCTCGTGTGTCGAAGCGATGTCGGCTCTGGGGCGCACCTGTGGCTAACACGTCTCCTTTCATTCATTCACTGGGCGATGCCGGCCCCCGAATGCCATCAGTAAGTGTGTTTGTGTTTTTTGTACATCTTCACCTTTTTGGGAATTGTCTGTCTTTCTGTATTAAATGTGTTGTGGTGAACCCTGCACATAAATCCTCGTTATTTAATCCTCTTTCTCCGTGCGCTGCGTAAGAACGCACGAAGGGTCATGACATGTCCTACTCCTGACAGCAAATACTCTCCTCCTCTGTTGTCATGCTCACACACACAGACCACACTGGCATCTGCAAAAATAAAAAGTAGTATCTTTTGATTTGTTTACTTGGGGGGGGGGCATTGAAAGTATCAGGTAGATGTTTCAATTTTATTATAAATACACTGCTATGATTTTATTGAAAAATCGGGTTTAAATAAATTATATGTATGAACAAATAATTTGTTGCAATATCTGTAACAAAAGCATACCACTCGGTGTTCCCCTGCTGTGTGTTTGTTGCTGCTGCTGCCGCGGGAATGTGTGCCTCACCACCGTCACTCTCTGAGTCTGACTGCCCCCAGATTCTTCATTATCATCCCATTCTTCTGAACTATAGTTGTCTGAAGATTGGACAACACAAACCAATTCCAGACTACATGTGCTGGAACCATCGTCGATGTTTTCTACTTTACTGTTTGATGAAGTCAAAATTGTGTCATCAGACCTTTAATTGTTTAGTTGTATTACACGAATCTCCCAGTATTTTTAACATTGATATTAAATATCCATATGTCCAAATATGTGAAAAAAACACAAAGGCTTATACAGGGTGTCCTAATTTTTTCACGTGACTGTATGTACTCTCAGATGATCACCAAAATCTAATGGATTCTTCCTTAGGCCAAGGGACACCTTTGTTAAAAATTTCATCCAAATCTGTCCAGTAGTTTTTGCGTAATCCTGCTGACAGACAAACAAACAAACCAACACGGATGAAAACATTACCTCCTTGGTGGAGGTAATAAATAAATGCATAATCCACATTCTGTATCCTGTAGGCTGTAGGTACATGATAAAAACTGAACAACAATAAAAGCTATTCACCATCGTATCACATGTAAAATAAAATAACAGGTCATATTATGGCAGAATTTTTACAACTCTATGTAAAAGGCTGACAATGAGAATAAAAATGTGTGTGTGCGCGTGTAAATGAAGCTAAATAACAGTTTGAACCACCTTACATGACAGTCATGATAAACTTACCCTCAGACTTGAAAACATTTGAGACTTTTGATGTGTGGATGTACAAAAGAATCCTATGTAATGATAATTGTTTTATTATTTTATTAGCTTACAGCCGTGGACAAAATTGTTGGTACCCCTCTGTTAATGAAAGAAAAACCCACAATGGTCACAGAAATAACTTGAATCTGACAAAAGTGGTAATAAATAAAAATTCTATGAAAATTAACAAATGAAAATCAGACAGTGGTTTTGAATTGTGGCTCAGCAGAATTATTTTAAAAAACAAACTCATGAAACAGGCCTGGACAAAAATGATGGTACCCCTAGAAAAGATTGAAAATAATGTGACCATAGGGACATGTTCAACCAAGATGTGTCCTCTAATTAACATCACAGGTGTCTACAAACTTGTAATCAGTCAGTCGGCCTATTTAAAGGGTGACAAATAGTCACTGTGGTGTTTGGTGACATGGTGTGTACCACACTAAACATGGACCAGAGGAAGCAAAGGGGAGAGAGTTGTCTCAGGAAATTAGAAAGAAAATTATAGACAAGCATGTTAAAGGTAAAGGCTATAAGACCATCTCCAAGCAGCTTGATGTTCCTGTGACTACAGTTGCACATATTATTCAGAAATTTAAGATCCACAGGACTGTAGCCAACCTCCCTGGACGTGGCCGCAGGAGGAGATGGATAATACGAATGGTAACAAAAGAGCCCAGAACAACCTCTAAACACATTCATAGTGAACTCCAAGGTCAAGGTACATCAGTGTCAGATCGCACCATCCGTCGTTGTTTGAGCCAAAGTGGACTTCATGGGAGACGACCAAGGAGGACACCACTGTTGAAAACAAATCATAAAAAAGCCATACTGGAATTTGCCAAACTGCATGTTGACAAGCCACAAAACTTCTGGGAGAATGTCCTATGGACAGAAGAGACAAAACTGGAACATTTTGGCAAAGCACATCAGCTCTATGTTCACAGACGCAAAAATGAAGCACACCAAGAAAAGAACACTGTCCCTACTGTGGAACATGGAGGAGGTTCTGTTATGTTGTGGGGCTGCTTTGCTGCATCTGGAACAGGGTGTCTTGAATCTGTGCAGGGTACAATGAAATCTCAAGACTATCAAGGTATTCTAGAGAGAAATGTGCTACCCTGTGTCAGACAGCTTGGTCTCAGTCACAGGTCATGGGTCTTGCAACAGGATAATGACCCAAAACACACAGCTAAAAACACCCAAGAATGGCTAAGAGCGAAACATTGGACTATTCTAAAGTGGCCTTCTATGAGCCCTGATCTAAATCCTATTGAACATCTGTGGAAGGAGCTGAAACATGCCATCTGTAGAAGGCACCCTTCAAACCTGAGACAAGTGGAGCAGTTTGCTCATGAGGAGTGGGCCAAAATACCTGCTGAGAGGTGCAGAAGTCTCATTGACAGTTACAGGAATCGTTTGATTGCAGTGATTGCCTCAAAAGGTTGTGCAAGAAAATATTAAGTTAAGGGTACCATCATTTTTGTCCAGGCCTGTTTCATGAGTTTTGTTTTTTAAAATAATTCTGTTGAACCACAATTCAAAAGCATTGTCTGATTTTCAATGGTTAATTTTCATAGAATTTTTATTTATTACCACTTTTGTCAGATTCAAGTTATTTCTGTGACTATTGTGGATTTTTCTTTCATTAACAGAGGGGTACCAACAATTTTGTCCACGTGTGTATTTTATGGACTTGTATAGATTACATAATTGACCCCTCCCTTGCTGCCATTGTAATTTAAAAAAAACAGCAATATTCATCCTTGTCTGTAAATGTTTCAGCTGTAGACTCCATGAAGGTTGCAGAACACCATTCTTTCACACCACCAGAATATATTGAATTTGATCTGACAAACCCCATGCAGGCGTTTAGCTGAAATCAAAGTCAATATGTCTACTTTGAAAAAAGTGATTACCCTTTTTACAACAATCCTTAAATAAAAACAAAAATTGAGTTACATCACTAGGATTCTTAATTCTCTGAACAATGAAACATTGGGCGAATAAACACACTTTAACTCACTGACAGGCTGCTTTTTTTAGCGGATATCTTTTTTCACTTCTCAAAGTGTATAAAGGGTTACAACCAGGGCTTGACATTAACACCCGCCCACTCACCCCTGGCGGGTATATTTCGGCTGTGGTAGGTAAAGCAGTGACTCCCACTAGCCCAAGGACGGATAATTTTTTTTCAGAATCAGAATCAGAATCAGGTTTATTGCCATTGTTCATGTAGTACACAAACTAGGAATTTGTCTCGGTACAATGCTGCAACATTAAACATGATAAGATAAGAGAAATAAACTATACATGTAATAAAGTGTAGGATAAGATTAAGTGATACTGGTCAACAGTTAAAATATATATTAGCCAGCAGCAGATACTGTGGAGAACTATATAGTGCAGTCGGTAATGCAGGAAGAAAACAGTGATGATTGACATGAGTCTGGTTGAGCTGCTGTACATGGTGCACGAGAGTCACTTAGTGTTCAGCAGTCTAATGGCAGAGGGGAAGAAGCTGTTCATGTGACGGGAGGTTTTAGTCTGGATGGACCGAAGTCTTCTACCAGAGGGGAGGGGGGCAAACAGTACGTGACCAGGGTGTGAGGGATCGGCTATGATCCGGCCAGCACGCCTCCGGGTCCTGGAGATGTACAGATCCTGGAGAGATGGGAGCTTGCAGCCGATCACCTTCTCAGCAGTGCGCACGACGTGCTGCAGCCTTAGTCTGTCCCTGGCAGTGGCTCCTGCGTACCACACGGTTATGGAGGTGGTGAGGATGGACTCGATGATGGCTGTGTAGAACTGCACTAACATCTTGGTGGGTAGCTTGAGCTTCCTCAGCTGCCGCAGGAAGAACATCCTCTGCTGGGCTTTTTTGATGAGTGAGCTGATGGTCAGCTCCCATTTGAGGTCCCTGGTGATGGTAGTGCCTAGGAAGCGGAAGGAATCAGCAGTGGTGATGGGAGAGCCTGAGAGGGTGAGGGGGGGCAGAGGAGTAGTGACTTTCCTGAAGTCTACAATCATCTCCACTGTCTTCAGAGCGTGCAGCTGCAGGTTGTTATTGCTGCACCAGGACGCCAGCTGGGCCACCTCTCTCCTGTAGGCGGACTCGTCGCCGTTGGAGATGAGCCCGATGAGGGTGGTGTCGTCCGCAAACTTGATCAACTTGACAGACTGGTGGCTGGAGGTGCAGGAGTTGGTGTAAAGGGAGAAGAGTAGGGGGGAAAGTACACAGCCCTGGGGTGATCCGGTGCTGATGCTAGTATAGTCTGAGACAGTCTTTCCCAGCCGCACATGCTGCCTCCGGTCCGTCAGGAAGTCGATGATCCACCTGCAGAGGGAGTCAGGCACGTTGAGCAGGGACAGCTTGTCCCGGAGCAGAGCGGGGCGGATGGTGTTGAATGCGGAGCTGAAGTCCACAAACAGGATCCTGGCGTAGGTTCCCGGGGAGTCCAGGTGCTGCAGGATGGAGTGGAGGGCCAGGTTGACTGCATCGTCTACAGACCTGTTGGCTCGGTAGGCAAACTGCAGCGGGTCCAGGAGAGGGGTGGTGATGGACTTGAGGTGGGACAGGACCAGGCGCTCAAAGGACTTCATGACTACAGAGGTGAGCGCTACAGGTCTGTAGTCATTAAGTCCAGTGATCCGTGGCTTCTTGGGGACAGGGATGATGGTGGAGGATTTGAGGCAGGATGGCACGTGGCATAACTTAAGGGAGGTGTTAAAAATGTCTGTGAATACAGGAGCCAGCTGTTTCGCACAGAGTCTCAGGGTGGAGGGAGACACGCCGTCTGGGCCGGGGGCCTTGCGCGGGTTCAGTCTGGAGAACTGTTTGAGCACATCCTGCTCACTGATGATAAGGGGAGGGGGGGAGGAGGGGGGGTGCCTTAAATGAAGTAGGGAATGTGGAGGCTGTGGAGCTGGAGGGAGGGGGGGAGTTGGACACAGATGACGAGGTGTCAAAACGGGCATAGTGTTGGGACAGTCTCTGACAAAGGGCTTTGTCATCCTGACCTTTAGGAGCCTGAGGCCGATAGTTGGTGATTTGCCTCAGTCCTCTCCACACGGAAGCCGAATCATTAGCAGTGAACTGCTGCTGGAGTCTCTCTGAGTACACAGATTTAGCCCTCTTCAGCTCTCTGTTAAACCGGTATTTAACCTCCCTGTAGCAGTCCCTACACATAAGTCACACATAAGGTCCTTATAAGAACTCCTTATACAAAGATATAGAGTGATGATAAGCAAGTCAGTGGTGGTAATGCACCTGTAAGCTGGTTGCCAACCACCAATCAAATCTAAAAGAAGAAGACAACTCCCACTAGCCACTTTGGCGGGTTGTAGTTTGCTCAAACGACATCTAAATAATAAACCTATCACAAAATGAGACCACAAAACTACAACTCCCATAAGCACTATCTGCGCGCACACAGTGTATTCTCATTGGTCCGCTGTCAGCCAGCTGCAGCCCTGGAGTGTAGCTCCGCAGGTCGGCTCATTTTCTTTCCAGTCGAGAAACGGCGATGAACAGACAGCAGATGCTCTCGGTGATCAGATCACAGGGGCAACTGCCCCTGATGTCCTGTTGTCCCAGTGGTGAGAATAACCTCTGCGCTCCCCCCACATCAGCTCCTACTTCTGTGGTTAAATATGATTATTTTTAGAGCAAGAAGTTCCCGTTTACTGTCCGCAATTGTGCAAATTTACGTTTTTGTATGACAGAGAGAGAAAAAGTGACTGAACTTTATGTTGCTATAAAGAGCAAATGAAGCCACTTTTTCTGAGGTGAACTTTTGTTTTTCTGTGATTATCTAACATCTATTTCATGGAAGTAAAACCTCTAATTATGTAGTTTTAATGTGCTGGTCCAGGGGTGTCAAACATGTGGCCCATGGGCCAAAAATGGCCCGCCAGGGGGTCCAACTTTTTCTCTGAATTTACAGCTTTCTTTCTAGTAAATTTCTAACTTTTTCTACTGATTAGAATTATTTGTGTAAATTTGAGACATTTTTCTTCTTAAGATGAGACTTTTTTTCTCATCAATTTTCTTTTTTTTTTTTTTTCTAGCCGTTGTATTATGTTGAAAAAAATTACATTGATTATGTTGCGGGTCATTTTGACCCATACTGTGTAAATCCACTCAAAACAGTCAAAAAAACAGGTTAAACCAATAACTTTATTTTAGATTATATAAACATTTATAAAAGAGACATAACAGTACATTTTTAATTTCAACACTATATTTAAGAACTATTTTGTTCAAGTTTTTCCCTCTGCATTTTTTTTTTATTTAACTTGCCCCTTTTTCTCACATTTTCAATGTTCAACATTTTCAATGCTCTCCACATGATGGGCAGAATGTAACTGTGTGCTTTCTGCAGATGTAATTCTTGCATTTCACACAAGAGGTACTTGTTTTACTGTCCTCTCGGAGGGACAGACCTGGCATCTTTTCCATTTCTTTACACCTGTGTCCACTGGATCCATTGCAGATTGGTTGGATGACCTGACCTTGACCTTTTCAATGACAGCTGCAGCTGCTGGGGATCGAGCTGGCCTGGCTCGCCTCTGGATCTTGGGAGTGACAAGTGCTTTGCCGAGTTCTTCCAGGAAAAGCCAACATCGGTACAATTTGCCGGTATTCCATTGCTGGTTGATTTCAGTCCACAGGACATAGGCATTGTAAGAAGACACATCGACAATGTTGTAGAAAATCACCAAGGGCCAACGGGCAGTCTTGCGCTGGCAGCTGTATGTTGCTGTGACTTTGTCCAGATTGCCAACTCCTCCTTTGGTGGAGTTGTAGTCCAGGATCATTTGTGGCTTCATGTCTTCTCTTGTGCTCAGAGATGCATCTGTGTGCATTGTGCTCATTGCAAGAACATTCTTGTTTCTCTTGGGGCAGTATGAAACAACTGCTGCTTTCTCAGTGAAAACAAATATTGAGGAATGCAGAGGTCTGCCCTGCATCTTCAGAATTTCACTGGGAAGTTCTGGCTTATTTCTTCTGACTGTTCCCAACATAGTCAGCTTTCTCTTCTGAAGTTCATCTCCAAGGCGGTAGGATGTAAAGAAGTTGTCACATGTGATGTTATGACCTTGCAACCCTTCACTCATCTCTAGCACCACACGCATCCCCTGATTCTTCTCAGATGCTCCTCCAGGTAGCTTTCCAGTATACACTTGCATATTCCATGCATAGCTAGATTTTGCATCACAGGCTACCCACATTTTGATGCCATACTTGGCAGGCTTGTTGTGCATGTGCTGTCTGAAAGGACAGCACCCCCTGAATGGTACGAGGTGCTCATCTACAGTAACATGGGGACCAGGATTGTTCAACAAAGGTAGAATTTCAACCCATTTATCCCATACATCTCTAAACGCAGCTAGTTTGTCTCTTTCATGTCGACCAGCTCTGGTGTCACAGTTGTCAAATCGGATCACATGAGATATCATGTGATTTTTTTTATTTTTTTTTTAGATTTAGTATACTTTATTGATCCCCAGAGGGGAAATTGAGGGTCATCCACCACCTGGATGGATGAAGCAGCCACGATACGGCGCTATCCCTTAACCATTCACACACACATTCACACCTAGGGCCACTTTAGAGTCTCCAATTAACCTAACCTGCATGTTTTTGGCATGTGGGAGGAAACCGGAGAAATCCCGGGGTAAACCCACGCATACATGGGGAGAACATGCAAACTCCACACAGATCACTGTTGGTCGGGGGCTGGGATCGAACCCATGATCCCACGATCCCCCGGCCAAGGGTAAACTGTGCTGCCGCAGTGCTAACCACTGGGCCACCGTGCAGCCCAACAATGTCTCCAGAGACATTGTTGCTTGAACGATTGGCCTTCCATACTCTTCATACCATAGACTTGCAGTTGCTTCTCCCTTTGACACTCCAGCTAATACCAGAATTCCATTGTAAACATGCAAGTCAGTCTGATCCAGTGGCGTCCATTTCTCCTGAAATACACGCCTCCCCTCCAAGTTGGTCATTTCCAGTATAATGTTCTCTGTTGGTGGGGGTATGAAGAGCTAAAATGCTGATTGAATATCATCAATTCGTGTGACAGCAAATCTTGTAGGACTGGGAGTCATTTTGATGACATTGGAAGATGACAGTCTACCTCGGCTTTGGTGTTGTGATGTTGACCATTTTATATTACCATCTTTAGATGCCCATGTCCCCTCTGTGGATGATGATTGCTGCATTCCTTGGCTTTCATCCGATGGAGACACAACGGCAGGCTTGTCCTCTGAATCCTCCTCATTGTCGGAAAATTGACAATCTGGATCATCAATTACATTGTCCTCGGTCTCTGAAATCTCTTCCTCTGCGTCACTATCCCAGTTCAAAATATGTGATGAAGCTTCTTCAGCTGTAAACCTTCTGGAGCTCATTTTTGGTGTGTTTGTCAAAGAGATGGCATGAGAAAAGTGACAAGGACAAGGGAGAGAAAGTCCCTCCTCTACACACACCTGGGTGTCTGGCAGTCAAAATACAATTAACTGGGTAGTCAAAATAAAGTACATCAAAGAGGCATGTTTATTTTGGATCTGTACAGTTACTTACCCACATAAAAGTGTCCGGGTCAAAATGACCCCCAACATCATCTTTGTATACAAACTCTGCACATACATTCCACTACACATCAAATTGTCCAGATCTTACACACCAGTTCATGACCCTAGATGAGGAAGTCACAAAATTTCATGAAGAAAAAGAAAGGATAACCTGTACTTTGGTCAACACAGAAACCGGAAAGGGTCAAATTGACCCTTTACATAATACAAGGGCTAGTGAAAACAGGTAGTGTCCATTTAGATTAAATCCATCAGCAATTACTACACCACATTCCAAATTATTATCCAAATAAGATTTTAGTGTCATAAACATTCAGTTTTTTGTTTTTCAGTTAAACTCATGGATTAAACTCTTTTGATCACTGATATCAATCTCAGACACTTGTCATAATTAGTTTGCCAGGTGAGCCCAGTTAAAGGAAAACTACTTAAGAAGGATGTTCCACATTATTAAGCATGCACAGGTTTCAAGCAATATGGGAAAGAAAAAGGATCTTTCTGCTGCCGAAAAGCGTCAAATAATGCAATGCCTTGGATAAGGTATGAAAACATTAGATTTCACAAAAACTTGAGCAAGATCATTGTACTGTGAAGAAATTTGTGGCTGATTCAGCGCACAGATGGGTTCGTGCAGATAAAGGCATGATGAAGAAGGTTTCTGCCAGACAAATTCATTGGATTAAGAGACCAGCTGCTAAAATGGCGTTACAAAGTGGCAAACAGGTATTTGAAGCTGCTGGTGCCTCTAGAGTCCCACGAACCTCAATGTGTAGGATCCTCCAGAGGCTTGCAGTTGTGCATAAACCTACTATTCAGCCACCCCTAACCAATGCTCACAAGCAGAAATGGTTGCAGTGGGCCCAGAAATACATGAAGACTAATTTTCAAACAGTCTTGTCTACAGATGAGTGCCGTGCAACCCTGGATGGTCCAGATGGATGGAGTAGTGGATGGTTGGTGGATGGCCACCATGTCCCAACAAGACTGCAGTGTCAGCAAGGAGGTGGCAGTCATGTTTTGGGCTGGAATCATGGGGAGAGAGCTGGTAGGCCCCTTTAGGGTCCCTGAAGGTGTGAAAATGACCTTGGCAAAGTATATAGTTTGACTGACTAGTTTCTTCCATGGTACAAAAAGAAGAACCATGCCTTCCATAGCAAAATTGTCTTCATGCATGACAATGCACCATCTCTTGCTGCACAGAATAACTGTCATTGGCTGCTATGGGCATAAAAGAAGAGAAACTCATAGTGTGGCTCCCATCCTCCCCTGACTTCAATTCTATTGAGAACCTTTACAGCATCCTCCAGCAAAAGCTCTATAGGGTGGGAGGCAGTTCACATCAGAACAGCAGCTGTGGGAGGCTGTTCTGACATCTTGCAAAGAAATTCAAGCAGAAACTCTCCAAAAACTCACAAGTTCAATGGATGCAATAATTGTGAAGGTTAAATCAAAGAAGGGGTCCTACGTTAACATGTAACTTGGCCTGTTAAGATGTTTTTGATTGAAATAACTTTTAATTTAGAATAGGCTTTATTGTCATTGTACAGTTGTGCAGCACAATGAAATTGTGAATAAATATGGCCTTATGATGCTCAACAAATGACCATTTTCAGTTCTTTACAACCAATAAAATGTTTTGAAACTGTTGTGCATAATAAGTTGGAACAGTGCATTTTGATTTTTTTTTTAATTTTTGCAAAAAAATGGTTATCATTGGGAGGTTTGGTCAATAAAATTTGAATTATGCTTTTAACAATTGATGACTTGAAAATTTTACTGACTGTCATTTGCATCGACTATTTAGGAAAATCAGAGACAAATATCATTTGCATAATAATTTGGAACATGGTGTAATGACATTGTGCGGCTGTGAAGGGGTGTCCCAATTCATAGGGGTCATTTTCAACCCCCTACCCCTTGACCTTTGATTTCAAGGGCCAAGAGGTATAAATGAGAATTTGGATGGACCCCAAATCTACCTGTACTTCACTCTCATATTGTAAATAACTTTCTCGACTGCTTTACAGTATTTACTCCTGATAATAATTAAACAGTGGTTCTCTTGCTATTTTTATGTATGTATAAGGGTCATTTACATTTAAAAAGGTTGTAAATTTAGTTCAGGTATTAGTAATTTAGTGTAATTTAGCATGCAGTAGTCACATTTGATCATATTAAACATAATTGTGGCTAGTGACTGGAAAATCACTAGTCACAGTGGCCGATGAGCAAAAAAGTTAACGTCAAGCCCTGGTTACAACACTGGCTGCAGGGTTATAGTTTTTGTTTGTTTTTGGTTTTGCAGTATCGCTACTCAGATGCGTGCTTCCGCAAAGAAAGGGAGGTACATTCCACGGCAGGCATGCTTTTCTTGGCACAACACCAGGGGCATACATTGGTCTATGTTCACAGTTTTAAAGCTCATTGACAAGATGTCATAATGTTTTTACCTGTAAAGATGTATAAAATGTTCAAACACTGGCTGTAGTGTTATATTTGCTCGTTTGTTTGTGGTTTTATGGCATATCTCCTCACCCCTGCTCCCGTGATGGGGTGCTTTCAGGCAGGCGGACGTTTTTCAACACAAACCTGGCACTTCGTACACGTGGTCAGCACAGAGACTTGAGGAGACATCCACCAGCGGGCCGGGGGAGACGGAGGAAGGGATGGTGTGGGGAAAGTCAACTACTCCCAACTATGCTATGTCAACACAAGCTTATCAACTCAAGTATTATCAAGGGACTAAAGATAGAAGTTAACTCTGTCTATAATCTGGCATATTTACATTTATTTGTTTATTAATATGCATTGTCCCTTTCATAAATAAACTTTTCTTATTTAGCACCAGCTTTTTGGCAGTTGTAAAGAAATATAGAGCAAATGGAGAAAATTATTAACATTAATCTGCATTTTTTTTGTTTTGTGTGTGTGTTGTGGGGGCTAACAGTATCTCAAATTTCCCCGTGTAACAATTGTATGAGAAACAACTATAAATAATGACAACACAAGCATTTGTCAAAGACTGTATTTGCCGTTGCTTAATTTTGGACAGGCATCAGCCTGGTCACCTATTTTCCCAACCCCCAAACACCTGCAGCAGTTGTCACAAATTAATCTAACAGCAGCTGTGGAGAAAAATAAAGCCACGAAACTGGTATGAATATAATTTACTATTTTGGTGTTCTGGGTGGAAAAAAATGGACAGCCGAGCCACTTCACAGTCGAAGAATTCATAACCAGTTAATTGGCCATGGCCAATCAATCTGGTGCACTGCTCCGCCTGCATAAAGTGGAAAATGCCGGCAGTAGTCAGCAGCCACCGGTACCCAGCTACTGGTCAGCCAGTGCGTGGGCTGGTCCGTGTCCTGCGGCGTATTCATTGAATCATTATTGACTAATATTAAGCCATCATACCATACCATTGTCAATATCAATAATAACATTAACAGTCATAGTGCTAACACAAGAGTTAATTCCCTTCCACAGCATGTGGGACACCATATGGTATATAGGGGTGGCGCCTATCTTCGTTTCTCTGACCCTAGGCCACACAACTACTGTAAGTAGTGAAAGCTACAGTGTGTGTGTGTGGGGGGGGGGGGTCAGTCCTCTGGTAGCTCTGTGTGCAACTTTCCCCATTCTATTATGCTAAGCACCAAGCTAGAATGCATTTTCTCACACACACATATACCGGCAACCCTAACCTTCTGAGGGTGTGGAGGGTGAAACTGGGCATCCTGGCAGAACTAAAAATAATATCTGTCACAGGTCTGTGGTGGACGACTGCCAGTTACACGGGGTGAGACTGGACATCCTGGCAGATGAGCACATCTGTTGCAAGGTCTTTGGTGGACTTTTGCCAGTCAGTGCATTATGACATGCACTACACAAAGAGCAGAGATAAACAAACCTATCATCTGGTCAGTCATTGCAACAGATACTGGAGTCAGTTTGTCTTGGCCTGTCCTTGCCACTGATAATACCTCTATCTGCCAGGAATGTGCCGCAAGTCAAGCAAAAGCTTGCGGTACTCAAATACTTTGCAAGCAGTTTCATGAAATGGTCAGTCAGAAAGCAACTCTTACCGGCTCAGACGTCGCCCGGGTTAACAAGGTCAGGAGTTCCTGGCAGTGGAGGGCGAAGGACAGAGCTGCGTGGAGGAATCTGATCAGACCTAAATGAAAGAGTCATTGTCGCCCCCAACAGACTGCTATGATGATGATATATACAGTGGGGCAAAAAAGTATTTAGTCAGCCACCAATTGTGCAAGTTCTCCCACTTAAAAGATGAGAGAGGTCTCCAATTTTCATCATAGGTATACCTCAACTATGAGAGACAAAATGAGAAAAAAAAATCCAGAAAATCACATTGAAGGATTTTTAATGAATTAATTGGTAAATTCCTCAGTAAAATAAGTATTTGGTCACCTACAAACAAGCAAGATTTCTGGCTCTCACAGACCTGTAACTTCTTCTTTAAGAGGCTCCTCTGTCCTCCACTTGTTACCTGTATTAATGGTACCTGTTTGAACTCGTTATCAGTGTAAAAGACACCTGTCCACAACCTCAAACAGTCAGACTCCAAACTCCACTATGGCCAAGACCAAAGAGCTGTCAAAGGACACCAGAAACAAAATTGTAGACCTGCACCAGGCTGGGAAGACTGAATCTGCAATAGGTAAGCAGCTTGGTGTGAAGAAATCAACTGTGGGAGCAATTATTAGAAAATGGAAGACAACTTCCGGTTATGGCTGCCACGTAGGACGGACGTGTCTCGCTCTGCTCTGCTCCTGGAAAAAAAAAAAATCGGCAAATAACTCTCTCATTTGGGACAGAACGTATCCCAGCGTTTGGGCGAGGATATGTCGGCGAAGCCTAAGGCTGGAAAACCAGGAAAAGGAAAAAGCGAGCCGCCGAAACAGTCCAAATTAACGGACTTTCAGGTCTGTGACGCAGCAAACAAAACTCCATATATGGCGGAGGAGGCTGGCGGCGGTGCGATATTTGCGGGGAATGGCGCTGATGGCTGCCATGAGTTCAATGAGAGCGGACTTTTCCTCTAGATTTGATGGGATTATGACAGCGTTGGAAGGAATAAGAAAGGAATTGGGTGACTGTGTAGAACGAACGGCGCAGATGGAGCTCCGTCTCGCTAGTGCTGAAGATGACGTCACCCGTCTTCAATTAAAGGTGCGCACTTTGGAAAAAAAAAATAAATCTCTGGAAGATAATATTTTGGATTTGGAATCTCGGTCGAGACAGAATAATTTGAGGCTGGTGGGTCTTCCAGAGGAATCAGAAGGTCGGGACGTATGCTCCTTTCTGGAAAAGTGGATTCCGGAGGTGCTGGGCAGCGAGGAGTTGCAATCAGCAGTGATTCTGGAAAAAGCACATCGTATTGGCCCACGGAGAGATAAGGGACCGCCGAGGACCTTAATTATGAAGTTTCTTAGCAACAGAGACAGGATGAAGATCTTCAACGCTGCACGAGCTAAAAAAGGAGAGATTAAACACCAGGACCAGCAGGTGCGGTTCTACCCAGATTTGGCCACAGGAATCCAGCAATTGAGGAAGCAGTTTGATCCCGTACGTAAGGAGCTGCGCAACCTTGGGATTCGTCATGGTGTAATCTATCCTGCGAGACTGCTGACCACGTATGAGGGCAGAACCCACATCTTCAAGACCCCAGAGGAGGCGCAGGAGTTCATCAAGAAGATCAAAGAAGAAGAAGAGACTGGTGGGAGCTAAGCATGAACAAAATATAAGGTAGAATAATTAAGCATTTGCACAGGCATCTGACTGACTTGAAGTAAATAGTAAGTTTACAAAATATAGATTGTATTATATATTAAAAAAACAAAACAAAAACAAAACAAACAAACAAACAAACAAACAAAAACTATGATGTACAAAGTTGTTAAAAATTTTGGAGTTAAGTTGGAAAACTACAGAGGAGAGTTAATGTTACGTCATTAAAAGCAGTAGAGTTAGGGTGATTGGGAGGATGAAGAAGGAGTGGCTTAGGCTGTTCCCCGTGGGTGTGGAACGGTCGATGGCTATATCGGGAGACAGAATTTTTCTTTTGATTTTGGGGGGTTTGCCACAAGTGTGGGAAGGGGAAATTTGTTTGTGTGTAGTTTGTAGGATGAATGTTCAACCACTCATGTTTTTGCTTCTCTGTATGAGCATGTTTACACTGCAAGGTAATCCCAAACTCTCTATTGATCATGGACCAAAGTGTTAATCTTAATTTAACTTCATGGAATTGCAGAGGTCTACAAAATTTAAAAAAACTTAAACAAGTTATGAATAAAATAAAGGACATGGGTTCAAGAATTGTGTTTTTACAAGAAACTCATCTGATAGAGGAGGATGTTAAAAGAATTAGGAGTAGATGGCAGGGAAGTGTATTCACCTCTTCATTTTCATCCCGAGCCAGGGGAGTTATGACTCTCATACATAAATCAGTTCCTTTTCAAGTGAAAAATGTAATTGGAGACAAATTTGGAAGATATGTAATCATTCAAGGTTCTTTGCTATTAGAAAATATAAATCTTGTGAACTTATATGGTCCCAATATAGATGATCAGAAGTTCTTTGCTAATTTATTTCTCATCTTATCATCACTTACAGGGCAACATATAATAGCTGGGGATTTTAATTGTACATTGAATCCAGGTGTGGATAGATCAACAGGACTGGATTGTACGCACATTGGATGTAGGATGACTATTAATCATTTTATGAAAGAATTGAGATTGTTAGATATATGGAGAGAAATGAAACCACAAGTTAAAGCCTATTCTTGTTATTCCAGTACCTACAAGACATTCTCACGTATTGATTATTTTTTGATTTCCACAGAATTAAGGTCCAAGATTCAAAACTGCTTTTATGATAACATCGTGATCTCTGATCATGCACCCTGTTGTCTAATATATGTAGATAAAAAATTGACAAAGGAATCAGGTAGATGGCAATTTCAGCATAAATGGCTTCAGGATGAGGAATTTGTCAAGTATATAGAAAAACAGATAGACGAGTTCTTTGACATCAATACTACACAAACATCAGCATGTGTAAAGTGGGAGGCTTTCAAAGCTTTTATTAGGGGACATATTATTAGTTATACAGGATCAAAATCTAAGAAGACTCGAGAGGAGAGAGCTAAATTGGAACATAAAATAAAAAATCTTCAGGAAAAAGTGTATGCAGGAAGTGACCCAAGGTTGGAGAATGAATTACTGATTTTGAGAGCTGAATACGACAAAAAATCAGCGAATAGAGCTGCCTCGAGTCTTCTAAGATTGAAACAATCTTTTTATGAACAAGGTGAAAAATCAGGAAAATTATTAGCATGGCAGATTAAACAATTGGAAATTAAAACACCAATTACCAGTATTATAAGTAAAGGACAGGTAGTTATAGATCCTTTAGAAATTAATAGAGCCTTTAGAGATTACTATGAAAAATTATATGATACCAAAAATGAACCTGATTTAACAAAACTAAATGGGTTTTTGAACGAACTATCTATACCGTGTATTCCAAATGAAAACAGGGAGATATTGGAGTCTAAAATTAGTCAAGAAGAAGTTGGGCTAGCCATTGATAATATGAAATCAGGAAAAAGTGCAGGACCAGATGGTCTTCCAGTTGACCTTTATAAAAAATTTAAGAATAAATTAATAAAACCTTTTTTGGAAATGGTTTTAGAAGCATTTCAAAATAATAATTTACCATCATACATAAATAATGCCTTAATTATACTGCTGCCAAAACCAGGTAAGCCCTCTAATAAATGTGAAAATATGAGACCAATAAGCCTATTAAACGCCGACCTTAAGATAATCTGTAAAATTTTAGCAAGACGAATACAAGAAATTTTACCAAATATTATTAATCGAGATCAGAATGGCTTTATAAAGGGTAGACAAGGCTTCCATAATGTAAGAAGACTATTTAATATTATTTATTTTAATAAAGAAGCACCGGATACAGCTCTCCTATCATTGGACGCCGAAAAGGCCTTTGATAGAGTTGAATGGCCCTTTCTTTTTGAAGTCCTACAAAGGTTTGGACTTGGAAATAATTTCATAAAATGGGTTCAAATAATATACAATAATGCTACAGCAGAAATCCTAACAAATAACAATATTTCAAAACCAATAAAAATCAATAGAGGATGTCGACAAGGCTGTCCACTTTCACCTTTACTGTTTACTATGGCAATTGAACCTTTAGCGATAGCGATACGTTTACATTCACAAATATATGGAATTAAAGTTGGACCAACAGAACATAAAATCTCCCTGTACGCCGATGATATAATTTTGTTTATGTCGAATCTAAAAAAATCAATTCCAACCTTGTTGAATTTAATAAAGAATTTGGGGGAAATATCAGGATATAAAATAAATAAAACTAAATCTTCAATATTAATGCTAAATGAGACCCAGAGAAATTACCCAGCCCCTGAGGTAAATCAATTCAATGTTGTAAATCAGTTTAAATATTTAGGAATCCAAATTATGCCTAAGCTAGAATCAGTCGCCAGTGTCAACTATGAAGCCTTAATGTCAGATATCAGTGAGTTAACTCAGAGATGGATGTCACTACCAATGTCGATGATCGGGAGAATCAATATACTTAAAAGTAATATTTTACCTAAAATACTTTATTTATTTCAATACATTCCCTTATCACCACCTTTAGATCTATTCTCAAGAATAAAAAAAAAGTTAGTGGAATTTATATGGAACAACAGGAGGGCTAGATTACGTTTGTCTTTATTATATTTACCATTTGATCGTGGAGGTCTGAAATGTCCAAATTTTATGTTGTATTATTGGTCGGCACAACTGAGGTCTATGACATATTATTTTTCATCAAATGATCTCCCTCACTGGACTGAAATGGAATCATACAATTTACCTTTACCTCTTCCCATATTCATATACTCAGATTCGGCAAAAAAATTACAAAAACAAGTTAAAAATCCATTTGTAAAGCATATGATCAAAATATGGTGTGAAGCTAAAAACTATTTAAAAGAACCACAGTTATTGTCACAATTTAGTCCAATATGGGGTAATCAATATTTTAAACCAGGGAGAGCGGACGCTGTATTTAAAGTATGGAATTTAAAAGGGATACAAAAGATTCAGGATTTATATTTGCCATGTGCAGACAACATAATGTCTTTTGAAGAGCTGAGGATCAAATTTAATCTCAATAGAACACATTTTTTTAAATATCTTCAACTTAGAAACTTTATTCGATCAAATCAAAATAAAGCTCTCACTCGACCTATTTATTCATCCTTGGAAAAAATGATGATGAAAGATAGTAAAAGAAAGGGTATTATTTCAGAGTTTTATAACTCATTGACACTATCTTCAAGTGAAAATTCACTGAAAAGATTAAACTACTGGAAAGAAGATCTGCAAATTGAAATTTCAGAGGAACAATGGGAATTGGCTTGCACAGAAGCTCAAACCAAATCAATAAATGCACGCCTTAAATTGATACATTTCAAATGGTTAATGCGGATGTATGTTACACCGGAGGAGTTAAATAGATATAACAAAAATATACCAGATACATGCACAAAATGCATGGAAAGTAAAGGAACCCTATTTCATTGTTTATGGGAATGTAGATTAATAAGAATGTTTTGGGAAGAGGTGAGGGTAACAATTGAAAAAATAATCTCAAAACAAATCATATTGAATCCTAAACTGTTTTTGTTGGGTCTGTACCCAGAAAAGCATAATTTTAATAAAAGTGAAAGAACATTCATAGACCTCAGTTTGCTTAATGCCAAAAAATGTATTGCACTATTATGGAAAAAGACTCATAGACCAGATGTGACTCAGTGGTTAAGACAGATGTTAACAAACCTTCCATTAGAAAGAATAACATATATACTAAAATCAAAGGAAATTGTGTTTGAGAATATATGGAGACCTTTTATTGATTATGTAAAAAATTTAAACATAACTCTTGAAGAAGAAGGTGAATGATGTGTGTGGACCTTGTAAATTCCAAACTGGTGAACATAATATGTATACTTATGTATTGGATTGTCTAGACTAAACAGAGGAGCATTGTTGAAGATTTGATTTTGTTGGTGGTTGTTGGTGTTTTTAGTGCATTTTTTTTTTTTTTTTTTGTAGTACTTTAGTGTTAGTGTTTGATTGTTTGTATCATGTTTGTTAAAAAAAAAAAAAGGTTCAATAAAGATATTGTGGAAAAAAAAAATCCCCTGCTATTATATGTTGCCCTGTAAGTGATGATAAGATGAGAAATAAATTAGCAAAGAACTTCTGATCATCTATATTGGGACCATATAAGTTCACAAGATTTATATTTTCTAATAGCAAAGAACCTTGAATGATTACATATCTTCCAAATTTGTCTCCAATTACATTTTTCACCTGAAAAGGAACTGATTTATGTATGAGAGTCATAACTCCCCTGGCTCGGGATGAAAATGAAGAGGTGAATACACTTCCCTGCCATCTACTCCTAATTCTTTTAACATCCTCCTCTATCAGATGAGTTTTTTGTAAAAACACAATTCTTGAACCCATGTCCTTTATTTTATTCATAACTTGTTTAAGTTTTTTTAAATTTTGTAGACCTCTGCAATTCCATGAAGTTAAATTAAGATTAACACTTTGGTCCATGATCAATAGAGAGTTTGGGATTACCTTGCAGTGTAAACATGCTCATACAGAGAAGCAAAAACATGAGTGGTTGAACATTCATCCTACAAACTACACACAAACAAATTTCCCCTTCCCACACTTGTGGCAAACCCCCCAAAATCAAAAGAAAAATTCTGTCTCCCGATATAGCCATCGACCGTTCCACACCCACGGGGAACAGCCTAAGCCACTCCTTCTTCATCCTCCCAATCACCCTAACTCTACTGCTTTTAATGACGTAACATTAACTCTCCTCTGTGGTTTTCCAACTTAACTCCAAAATTTTTAACAACTTTGTACATCATAGTTTTTTTTTGTTTGTTTGTTTTGTTTTTGTTTTGTTTTTTTAATATATAATACAATCTATATTTTGTAAACTTACTATTTACTTCAAGTCAGTCAGATGCCTGTGCAAATGCTTAATTATTCTACCTTATATTTTGTTCATGCTTAGCTCCCACCAGTCTCTTCTTCTTCTTTGATCTTCTTGATGAACTCCTGCGCCTCCTCTGGGGTCTTGAAGATGTGGGTTCTGCCCTCATACGTGGTCAGCAGTCTCGCAGGATAGATTACACCATGACGAATCCCAAGGTTGCGCAGCTCCTTACGTATGGGATCAAACTGCTTCCTCAATTGCTGGATTCCTGTGGCCAAATCTGGGTAGAACCGCACCTGCTGGTCCTGGTGTTTAATCTCTCCTTTAGCACGTGCAGCGTTGAAGATCTTCATCCTGTCTCTGTTGCTAAGAAACTTCATAATTAAGGTCCTCGGCGGTCCCTTGTCTCTCCGTGGGCCAATACGATGTGCTTTTTCCAGAACCACTGCTGATTGCAACTCCTCGCTGCCCAGCACCTCCGGAATCCACTTTTCCAGAAAGGAACATACGTCCCGACCTTCTGATTCCTCTGGAAGACCCACCAGCCTCAAATTATTCTGTCTCGACCGAGATTCCAAATCCAAAATATTATCTTCCAGAGATTTATTTTTTTTTTCCAAAGTGCGCACCTTTAATTGAAGACGGGTGACGTCATCTTCAGCACTAGCGAGACGGAGCTCCATCTGCGCCGTTCGTTCTACACAGTCACCCAATTCCTTTCTTATTCCTTCCAACGCTGTCATAATCCCATCAAATCTAGAGGAAAAGTCCGCTCTCATTGAACTCATGGCAGCCATCAGCGCATCTGCGCCATTCCCCGCAGACATCGCACCGCCGCCAGCCTCCTCCGCCATATATGGAGTTTTGTTTGCTGCGTCACAGACCTGAAAGTCCGTTAATTTGGACTGTTTCGGCGGCTCGCTTTTTCCTTTTCCTGGTTTTCCAGCCTTAGGCTTCGCCGACATATCCTCGCCCAAATGCTGGGATACGTTCTGTCCCAAATGAGAGAGTTATTTGCCGATTTTTTTTCTCCAGGAGCAGAGCAGAGCGAGACACGTCCGTCCTACGTGGCAGCCATAACCGGAAGTCACATTGAAGGATTTTTAATGAATTAATTGGTAAATTCCTCGGTAAAATAAGTATTTGGTCAATAACAAAAGTTCATCTCAATACTTTGTTATATACCCTTTGTTGGCAATGACAGAGGTCAAACGTTTTCTGTAAGTCTTCACAAGGTTTTCACACACTGTTGCTGGTATTTTGGCCCATTCCTCCATGCAGATCTCCTCTAGAGCAGTGATGTTTTGGGGCTGTCGCTGGGCAACACGGACTTTCAACTCCCTCCATAGATTTTCTATGGGGTTGAGATCTGGAGACTGGCTAGGCCACTCCAGGACCTTGAAATGCTTCTTACAAAGCCACTCCTTCGTTGCCCGGGTGGTGTGTTTGGGATCATTGTCATGCTGAAAGACCCAGCCACGTTTCATCTTCAATGCCCTTGCTGGTGGAAGGTGGTTTTCACTCAAAATCTCACGATACATGGCCCCATTCATTCTTTCCTTTACACGGATTAGTCGTCCTGGTCCCTTTGCAGAAAAACAGCCCCAAAGTATGATGTTTCCACCCCCATGCTTCACAGTAGGTATGGTGTTCTTTCTCCTCCAAACACGACAAGTTGAGTTTTTACCAAAAAGTTCTATTTTGGTTTCATTTGACCATATGACATTCTCCCAATCCTCTTCCGGATCATCCAAATGCTCTCTAGCAAACTTCAGATGGGCCTGGACATGTACTGGCTTAAGCAGGGCGACACGTCTGGCACTGCAGGATTTGAGTCCCTGGCAGCTTAGTGTGTTTCTAATGTAGCCTTTGTTACTTTGGTCCCAGCTCTCTGCAGGTCATTCCCTAGGTCCCCCCATGTGGTTCTGGGATTTTTGCTCACCGTTCTCGTGATCATTTTGACCCCACGGGGTGAGATCTTGCGTGGAGCCCCAGATCGAGGGAGATTATCAGTGGTCTTGTATGTCTTCCATTTTCTTTTTTTTCCACAATATCTTTATTGAACCTTTTTTTTTTTTTTTAACAAACATGATACAAGCAATCAAACACTAACACTAAAGTACTACAAAAAAAAAAAAAAATGCACTAAAAACACCAACAACCACCAACAAAATCAAGTCTTCAACAATGCTCCTCTGTTTAGTCTAGACAATCCAATACATAAGTATACATATTATGTTCACCAGTTTGGAATTTACAAGGTCCACACACATCATTCACCTTCTTCTTCAAGAGTTATGTTTAAATTTTTTACATAATCAATAAAAGGTCTCCATATATTCTCAAACACAATTTCCTTTGATTTCAGTATATATGTTATTCTTTCTAATGGAAGGTTTGTTAACATCTGTCTTAACCACTGAGTCACATCTGGTCTATGAGTCTTTTTCCATAATAGTGCAATACATTTTTTGGCATTAAGCAAACTGAGGTCTATGAATGTTCTTTCACTTTTATTAAAATTATGCTTTTCTGGGTACAGACCCAACAAAAACAGTTTAGGATTCAGTATGATTTGTTTTGAGATTATTTTTTCAATTGTTAACCTCACCTCTTCCCAAAACATTTTTATTAATCTACATTCCCATAAACAATGAAATAGGGTTCCTTTACTTTCCATGCATTTTGTGCATGTATCTGGTATATTTTTGTTATATCTATTTAACTCCTCCGGTGTAACATACATCCGCATTAACCATTTGAAATGTATCAATTTAAGGCGTGCATTTATTGATTTGGTTTGAGCTTCTGTACAAGCCAATTCCCATTGTTCCTCTGAAATTTCAATTTGCAGATCTTCTTTCCAGTAGTTTAATCTTTTCAGTGAATTTTCACTTGAAGATAGTGTCAATGAGTTATAAAACTCTGAAATAATACCCTTTCTTTTACTATCTTTCATCATCATTTTTTCCAAGGATGAATAAATAGGTCGAGTGAGAGCTTTATTTTGATTTGATCGAATAAAGTTTCTAAGTTGAAGATATTTAAAAAAATGTGTTCTATTGAGATTAAATTTGATCCTCAGCTCTTCAAAAGACATTATGTTGTCTGCACATGGCAAATATAAATCCTGAATCTTTTGTATCCCTTTTAAATTCCATACTTTAAATACAGCGTCCGCTCTCCCTGGTTTAAAATATTGATTACCCCATATTGGACTAAATTGTGACAATAACTGTGGTTCTTTTAAATAGTTTTTAGCTTCACACCATATTTTGATCATATGCTTTACAAATGGATTTTTAACTTGTTTTTGTAATTTTTTTGCCGAATCTGAGTATATGAATATGGGAAGAGGTAAAGGTAAATTGTATGATTCCATTTCAGTCCAGTGAGGGAGATCATTTGATGAAAAATAATATGTCATAGACCTCAGTTGTGCCGACCAATAATACAACATAAAATTTGGACATTTCAGACCTCCACGATCAAATGGTAAATATAATAAAGACAAACGTAATCTAGCCCTCCTGTTGTTCCATATAAATTCCACTAACTTTTTTTTTATTCTTGAGAATAGATCTAAAGGTGGTGATAAGGGAATGTATTGAAATAAATAAAGTATTTTAGGTAAAATATTACTTTTAAGTATATTGATTCTCCCGATCATCGACATTGGTAGTGACATCCATCTCTGAGTTAACTCATTGATATCTGACATTAAGGCTTCATAGTTGACGCTGGCGACTGATTCTAGCTTAGGCATAATTTGGATTCCTAAATATTTAAACTGATTTACAACATTGAATTGATTTACCTCAGGGGCTGGGTAATTTCTCTGGGTCTCATTTAGCATTAATATTGAAGATTTAGTTTTATTTATTTTATATCCTGATATTTCCCCAAAATTCTTTATTAAATTCAACAAGGTTGGAATTGATTTTTTTAGATTCGACATAAACAAAATTATATCATCGGCGTACAGGGAGATTTTATGTTCTGTTGGTCCAACTTTAATTCCATATATTTGTGAATGTAAACGTATCGCTATCGCTAAAGGTTCAATTGCCATAGTAAACAGTAAAGGTGAAAGTGGACAGCCTTGTCGACATCCTCTATTGATTTTTATTGGTTTTGAAATATTGTTATTTGTTAGGATTTCTGCTGTAGCATTATTGTATATTATTTGAACCCATTTTATGAAATTATTTCCAAGTCCAAACCTTTGTAGGACTTCAAAAAGAAAGGGCCATTCAACTCTATCAAAGGCCTTTTCGGCGTCCAATGATAGGAGAGCTGTATCCGGTGCTTCTTTATTAAAATAAATAATATTAAATAGTCTTCTTACATTATGGAAGCCTTGTCTACCCTTTATAAAGCCATTCTGATCTCGATTAATAATATTTGGTAAAATTTCTTGTATTCGTCTTGCTAAAATTTTACAGATTATCTTAAGGTCGGCGTTTAATAGGCTTATTGGTCTCATATTTTCACATTTATTAGAGGGCTTACCTGGTTTTGGCAGCAGTATAATTAAGGCATTATTTATGTATGATGGTAAATTATTATTTTGAAATGCTTCTAAAACCATTTCCAAAAAAGGTTTTATTAATTTATTCTTAAATTTTTTATAAAGGTCAACTGGAAGACCATCTGGTCCTGCACTTTTTCCTGATTTCATATTATCAATGGCTAGCCCAACTTCTTCTTGACTAATTTTAGACTCCAATATCTCCCTGTTTTCATTTGGAATACACGGTATAGATAGTTCGTTCAAAAACCCATTTAGTTTTGTTAAATCAGGTTCATTTTTGGTATCATATAATTTTTCATAGTAATCTCTAAAGGCTCTATTAATTTCTAAAGGATCTATAACTACCTGTCCGTTACTTATAATACTGGTAATTGGTGTTTTAATTTCCAATTGTTTAATCTGCCATGCTAATAATTTTCCTGATTTTTCACCTTGTTCATAAAAAGATTGTTTCAATCTTAGAAGACTCGAGGCAGCTCTATTCGCTGATTTTTTGTCGTATTCAGCTCTCAAAATCAGTAATTCATTCTCCAACCTTGGGTCACTTCCTGCATACACTTTTTCCTGAAGATTTTTTATTTTATGTTCCAATTTAGCTCTCTCCTCTCGAGTCTTCTTAGATTTTGATCCTGTATAACTAATAATATGTCCCCTAATAAAAGCTTTGAAAGCCTCCCACTTTACACATGCTGATGTTTGTGTAGTATTGATGTCAAAGAACTCGTCTATCTGTTTTTCTATATACTTGACAAATTCCTCATCCTGAAGCCATTTATGCTGAAATTGCCATCTACCTGATTCCTTTGTCAATTTTTTATCTACATATATTAGACAACAGGGTGCATGATCAGAGATCACGATGTTATCATAAAAGCAGTTTTGAATCTTGGACCTTAATTCTGTGGAAATCAAAAAATAATCAATACGTGAGAATGTCTTGTAGGTACTGGAATAACAAGAATAGGCTTTAACTTGTGGTTTCATTTCTCTCCATATATCTAACAATCTCAATTCTTTCATAAAATGATTAATAGTCATCCTACATCCAATGTGCGTACAATCCAGTCCTGTTGATCTATCCACACCTGGATTCAATGTACAATTAAAATCCCCAGCTATTATATGTTGCCCTGTAAGTGATGATAAGATGAGAAATAAATTAGCAAAGAACTTCTGATCATCTATATTGGGACCATATAAGTTCACAAGATTTATATTTTCTAATAGCAAAGAACCTTGAATGATTACATATCTTCCAAATTTGTCTCCAATTACATTTTTCACTTGAAAAGGAACTGATTTATGTATGAGAGTCATAACTCCCCTGGCTCGGGATGAAAATGAAGAGGTGAATACACTTCCCTGCCATCTACTCCTAATTCTTTTAACATCCTCCTCTATCAGATGAGTTTCTTGTAAAAACACAATTCTTGAACCCATGTCCTTTATTTTATTCATAACTTGTTTAAGTTTTTTTAAATTTTGTAGACCTCTGCAATTCCATGAAGTTAAATTAAGATTAACACTTTGGTCCATGATCAATAGAGAGTTTGGGATTACCTTGCAGTGTAAACATGCTCATACAGAGAAGCAAAAACATGAGTGGTTGAACATTCATCCTACAAACTACACACAAACAAATTTCCCCTTCCCACACTTGTGGCAAACCCCCCAAAATCAAAAGAAAAATTCTGTCTCCCGATATAGCCATCGACCGTTCCACACCCACGGGGAACAGCCTAAGCCACTCCTTCTTCATCCTCCCAATCACCCTAACTCTACTGCTTTTAATGACGTAACATTAACTCTCCTCTGTAGTTTTCCAACTTAACTCCAAAATTTTTAACAACTTTGTACATCATAGTTTTTTTTTGTTTGTTTGTTTGTTTTGTTTTTGTTTTGTTTTTTTAATATATAATACAATCTATATTTTGTAAACTTACTATTTACTTCAAGTCAGTCAGATGCCTGTGCAAATGCTTAATTATTCTACCTTATATTTTGTTCATGCTTAGCTCCCACCAGTCTCTTCTTCTTCTTTGATCTTCTTGATGAACTCCTGCGCCTCCTCTGGGGTCTTGAAGATGTGGGTTCTGCCCTCATACGTGGTCAGCAGTCTCGCAGGATAGATTACACCATGACGAATCCCAAGGTTGCGCAGCTCCTTACGTACGGGATCAAACTGCTTCCTCAATTGCTGGATTCCTGTGGCCAAATCTGGGTAGAACCGCACCTGCTGGTCCTGGTGTTTAATCTCTCCTTTAGCACGTGCAGCGTTGAAGATCTTCATCCTGTCTCTGTTGCTAAGAAACTTCATAATTAAGGTCCTCGGCGGTCCCTTATCTCTCCGTGGGCCAATACGATGTGCTTTTTCCAGAACCACTGCTGATTGCAACTCCTCGCTGCCCAGCACCTCCGGAATCCACTTTTCCAGAAAGGAACATACGTCCCGACCTTCTGATTCCTCTGGAAGACCCACCAGCCTCAAATTATTCTGTCTCGACCGAGATTCCAAATCCAAAATATTATCTTCCAGAGATTTATTTTTTTTTTCCAAAGTGCGCACCTTTAATTGAAGACGGGTGACGTCATCTTCAGCACTAGCGAGACGGAGCTCCATCTGCGCCGTTCGTTCTACACAGTCACCCAATTCCTTTCTTATTCCTTCCAACGCTGTCATAATCCCATCAAATCTAGAGGAAAAGTCCGCTCTCATTGAACTCATGGCTGCCATCAGCGCATCTGCGCCATTCCCCGCAGAAATCGCAGCGTTGCCAGCCTCCTCCGCCATATATGGAGTTTTGTTTGCTGCGTCACAGACCTGAAAGTCCGTTAATTTGGACTGTTTCGGCGGCTCGCTTTTTCCTTTTCCTGGTTTTCCAGCCTTAGGCTTCGCCGACATATCCTCGCCCAAATGCTGGGATACGTTCTGTCCCAAATGAGAGAGTTATTTGCCGATTTTTTTTTTCCAGGAGCAGAGCAGAGCGAGACACGTCCGTCCTACGTGGCAGCCATAACCGGAAGTCATAGCAGGGGATTTTAATTGTACATTGAATCCAGGTGTGGATAGATCAACAGGACTGGATTGTACGCACATTGGATGTAGGATGACTATTAATCATTTTATGAAAGAATTGAGATTGTTAGATATATGGAGAGAAATGAAACCACAAGTTAAAGCCTATTCTTGTTATTCCAGTACCTACAAGACATTCTCACGTATTGATTATTTTTTGATTTCCACAGAATTAAGGTCCAAGATTCAAAACTGCTTTTATGATAACATCGTGATTTCTGATCATGCACCCTGTTGTCTAATATATGTAGATAAAAAATTGACAAAGGAATCAGGTAGATGGCAATTTCAGCATAAATGGCTTCAGGATGAGGAATTTGTCAAGTATATAGAAAAACAGATAGACGAGTTCTTTGACATCAATACTACACAAACATCAGCATGTGTAAAGTGGGAGGCTTTCAAAGCTTTTATTAGGGGACATATTATTAGTTATACAGGATCAAAATCTAAGAAGACTCGAGAGGAGAGAGCTAAATTGGAACATAAAATAAAAAGTCTTCAGGAAAAAGTGTATGCAGGAAGTGACCCAAGGTTGGAGAATGAATTACTGATTTTGAGAGCTGAATACGACAAAAAATCAGCGAATAGAGCTGCCTCGAGTCTTCTAAGATTGAAACAATCTTTTTATGAACAAGGTGAAAAATCAGGAAAATTATTAGCATGGCAGATTAAACAATTGGAAATTAAAACACCAATTACCAGTATTATAAGTAAAGGACAGGTAGTTATAGATCCTTTAGAAATTAATAGAGCCTTTAGAGATTACTATGAAAAATTATATGATACCAAAAATGAACCTGATTTAACAAAACTAAATGGGTTTTTGAACGAACTATCTATACCGTGTATTCCAAATGAAAACAGGGAGATATTGGAGTCTAAAATTAGTCAAGAAGAAGTTGGGCTAGCCATTGATAATATGAAATCAGGAAAAAGTGCAGGACCAGATGGTCTTCCAGTTGACCTTTATAAAAAATTCAAGAATAAATTAATAAAACCTTTTTTGGAAATGGTTTTAGAAGCATTTCAAAATAATAATTTACCATCATACATAAATAATGCCTTAATTATACTGCTGCCAAAACCAGGTAAGCCCTCTAATAAATGTGAAAATATGAGACCAATAAGCCTATTAAACGCCGACCTTAAGATAATCTGTAAAATTTTAGCAAGACGAATACAAGAAATTTTACCAAATATTATTAATCGAGATCAGAATGGCTTTATAAAGGGTAGACAAGGCTTCCATAATGTAAGAAGACTATTTAATATTATTTATTTTAATAAAGAAGCACCGGATACAGCTCTCCTATCATTGGACGCCGAAAAGGCCTTTGATAGAGTTGAATGGCCCTTTCTTTTTGAAGTCCTACAAAGGTTTGGACTTGGAAATAATTTCATAAAATGGGTTCAAATAATATACAATAATGCTACAGCAGAAATCCTAACAAATAACAATATTTCAAAACCAATAAAAATCAATAGAGGATGTCGACAAGGCTGTCCACTTTCACCTTTACTGTTTACTATGGCAATTGAACCTTTAGCGATAGCGATACGTTTACATTCACAAATATATGGAATTAAAGTTGGACCAACAGAACATAAAATCTCCCTGTACGCCGATGATATAATTTTGTTTATGTCGAATCTAAAAAAATCAATTCCAACCTTGTTGAATTTAATAAAGAATTTTGGGGAAATATCAGGATATAAAATAAATAAAACTAAATCTTCAATATTAATGCTAAATGAGACCCAGAGAAATTACCCAGCCCCTGAGGTAAATCAATTCAATGTTGTAAATCAGTTTAAATATTTAGGAATCCAAATTATGCCTAAGCTAGAATCAGTCGCCAGTGTCAACTATGAAGCCTTAATGTCAGATATCAATGAGTTAACTCAGAGATGGATGTCACTACCAATGTCGATGATCGGGAGAATCAATATACTTAAAAGTAATATTTTACCTAAAATACTTTATTTATTTCAATACATTCCCTTATCACCACCTTTAGATCTATTCTCAAGAATAAAAAAAAAGTTAGTGGAATTTATATGGAACAACAGGAGGGCTAGATTACGTTTGTCTTTATTATATTTACCGTTTGATCGTGGAGGTCTGAAATGTCCAAATTTTATGTTGTATTATTGGTCGGCACAACTGAGGTCTATGACATATTATTTTTCATCAAATGATCTCCCTCACTGGACTGAAATGGAATCATACAATTTACCTTTACCTCTTCCCATATTCATATACTCAGATTCGGCAAAAAAATTACAAAAACAAGTTAAAAATCCATTTGTAAAGCATATGATCAAAATATGGTGTGAAGCTAAAAACTATTTAAAAGAACCACAGTTATTGTCACAATTTAGTCCAATATGGGGTAATCAATATTTTAAACCAGGGAGAGCGGACGCTGTATTTAAAGTATGGAATTTAAAAGGGATACAAAAGATTCAGGATTTATATTTGCCATGTGCAGACAACATAATGTCTTTTGAAGAGCTGAGGATCAAATTTAATCTCAATAGAACACATTTTTTTAAATATCTTCAACTTAGAAACTTTATTCGATCAAATCAAAATAAAGCTCTCACTCGACCTATTTATTCATCCTTGGAAAAAATGATGATGAAAGATAGTAAAAGAAAGGGTATTATTTCAGAGTTTTATAACTCATTGACACTATCTTCAAGTGAAAATTCACTGAAAAGATTAAACTACTGGAAAGAAGATCTGCAAATTGAAATTTCAGAGGAACAATGGGAATTGGCTTGTACAGAAGCTCAAACCAAATCAATAAATGCACGCCTTAAATTGATACATTTCAAATGGTTAATGCGGATGTATGTTACACCGGAGGAGTTAAATAGATATAACAAAAATATACCAGATACATGCACAAAATGCATGGAAAGTAAAGGAACCCTATTTCATTGTTTATGGGAATGTAGATTAATAAGAATGTTTTGGGAGGAGGTGAGGGTAACAATTGAAAAAATAATCTCAAAACAAATCATACTGAATCCTAAACTGTTTTTGTTGGGTCTGTACCCAGAAAAGCATAATTTCAATAAAAGTGAAAGAACATTCATAGACCTCAGTTTGCTTAATGCCAAAAAATGTATTGCACTATTATGGAAAAAGACTCATAGACCAGATGTGACTCAGTGGTTAAGACAGATGTTAACAAACCTTCCATTAGAAAGAATAACATATATACTGAAATCAAAGGAAATTGTGTTTGAGAATATATGGAGACCTTTTATTGATTATGTAAAAAATTTAAACATAACTCTTGAAGAAGAAGGTGAATGATGTGTGTGGACCTTGTAAATTCCAAACTGGTGAACATAATATGTATACTAATATATTGGATTGTCTAGACTAAACAGAGGAGCATTGTTGAAGACTTGATTTTGTTGGTGGTTGTTGGTGTTTTTAGGGCATTTTTTTTTTTTTTTTTTTTTTTTGTAGTACTTTAGTGTTAGTGTTTGATTGTTTGTATCATGTTTGTTAAAAAAAAAAAAAAGGTTCAATAAAGATATTGTGGAAAAAAAAAATCCTTCAATGTGATTTTCTGGATTTTTTTTTCTTACTTTGTCTCTCATAGTTGAGGTATACCTATGATGAAAATTGGAGACCTCTCTCATCTTTTAAGTGGGAGAACTTGCACAATTGGTGGCTTTTTTACCCCACTGTATAAGACCATTTTTATATGGTCTTTGGTATGATCCGGCCGGGATTTGAACCCCAGCCTCCCGGATGTGGGGCGGATGCTCTACCAACAAGGCCACCACTCCGGTTTTAAGTAATTTACCTATGCATTAACGGGCAGTGTCTGGTGTGGCTGACTGACCGCCTAAAGTGGCCAACCGATGGAAAATTGGTATTTGCTGTGCTGCTAAGACTGGTCTGCCATTGACCACTTTTCAATCTCGCTGTCTCTGATGTGAGCTGTGGTATTGTATGTTTTGAAATTCATCCAGTAGATGGTGCAGACAGAAAGTTTGATGGTCCACTGTTTAAAATACTAATACTGACACTAAAAGTAGTGAGACTTTGTAGTTTAAAAACAATATTGTTGTGTGTGTTGATGCTGATAAATACAAATACTCCTAGAGAATGATGTGCTGACACAGTCTGAGCTCCATTACCAGTCTGTATTAATCTGCTGACTCTTATTTGCTGTTCAGACGGTGGTGTCTGACTGTTCGTTTGTGGCCTCACTCGCCATCAGTGCGGCCTATGAGAGGCGCTACAATAAAAAACTCATCACCAGGTACTGTATGTTCTGTGTTGTGACTGATGATGCTGTTAATGCAAAAGTTGAATCTTAGGTTAAATATTTACGTCTCTTTTCAGCATAATCTACCCTCAGAACAGACGAGGAGAGCCAGCGTATAATCCCTGTGGGAAGTACATGGTGAAACTTCACATTAACGGAGTTCCCAGAAAGGTAAACGAAACGAGGTGTTCTGTATTGCATTGAAAACATTCTGTTTTATGTATAAGCAGAACAGGAAATAAAAGAATAAAATCATCCCCCGTAGCTGTCGGAGATCATTTACATCCTACAGAGACCATGGGCTTAATTCACATTTAATGTTTTAGTCGATCTACGTACAAATTGATGTCTTCACTTTGTGACAGAAGTATTTCTGGTAAACATTATTAAAGGCAAATATTATTTCTGAAATAATCTGTTATTGATTATATCAAAACAATGAATGGGAATTGAAGGAAAAAAACTCCTCTCCAAGTTGTCTGAAAAATTTGAAAATATCACATACCATCATCTGAGCCACATTAACCTGGTGATACCATTTCCTGTAATTTAAAAAATACAGTTTATCTTTAGACGAGAAAGCACAGGGAGAGCTTCACAATCCTCCACCGAGGCAGGTCATTTTTTCCACCAAATATAATTTCTTCTAACATTCTGTTAGCTGTCAGCAAATATGTGGCCATCAACTGAACTAGCAGCAGATGCTAACATTGAGCTGGAGGGTTTCCACATGATACGGGCTGACCGAACACCAGACAGTGGCAAAGCTAGGGGCGGTGGAGTGATAATGTATGTTAACAACAACTGGTGCAGACCGGGACATATCACTGTTAAACAACGACACTGCAGCAAAGACATTGGGTTGCTAGCTGTTAGCATGAGGCCTACATATCTCCCGAGAGAACACTCACACGTGATCTGCATTGTTGTTTATGCAAATCCGACGGCGAACGCTGGGACAGCGCGTGACGTCATCCATTCAGTAACCAGCAGGCTGCAGACAGAACACCCAGATGCTCTTCTCCTCATCTCAGGCGATTTCAACCATGTTTCACTGTCTCCCATTCTACCCACGTTCACCCAGTATGTCACATGCCACACCAGAGACAATAAAACACTGGACTTATTCTACGCAAACACTAAGGAGGCGTACACCTCATCACAACTCCCCCCACTCGGGAGATCGGATCACAACTTGGTTCATCTCCGGCCGGTGTACAAACCCCTAGTGCACAGACAACGTCCGGCCATGCGCACAGTGGAGTTATGGTCTGAGGAGACAATGGACACTCTAAAAGGCTGTTTTGAAGCCACCGCCTGGAAGCAGCTCTGCGATCCACATGGTGAGGACATCGATGGCCTCATTCACACCTTCACGGGCTACCTCAGCTTCTGTGTGGACAAATCCGTTCCCACCAAGACCATACGGTGTTGCTCAAACAACAAACCCTGGATCAACCCTGAGATTAAAACACTTCTGAGAGAGAAGAAGAGGATCTTCAGGTCGGGGAACAGGGAGATGTTGAAGTCCGTACAGAGGGAACTGAGGAGAAAGATCAGAGAAGGCAAGGACAGCTTCAGGAAGAAGATGGAGGACAAGTTGCAACAGAGCGACATCAGCGGGGTCTGGAGAAACCTCAAAACCATCTCGGGGCTCCAGAATACCTCCCCCCAGGCCACGGGGGGCAGGGAGTGGGCGAACAACCTGAATCTGTTTTTCAATAGGTTTGACCAACCGCCCTCCCCCCTGACTGCACAACAACCACTGCTGCCTCTAAAGAAATCGAGTCCTGCTGCCCACTCCCCACTCCACCAACACCCCCCCACCCCCAACACACAGCCCCCCATCCTGACCCTGACCAGGACCCAGGTGAGGACGGAGCTGAGGAAGATCAAGGCGAGGAAGGCGTCGGGACCGGACGGCATCAGCGCAAAGCTCCTCAAGTCCTGTGCAGACCAGCTGTGTGGGATTGTGACGTACATCTTCAACCTGAGCCTGAAGCTGGGGAGGGTACCACAGCTGTGGAAAACATCTTGTGTGGTACCTGTACCAAAAACTTCCCACCCCAAAGACCTGAACAGCTACAGACCGGTGGCCTTGACGTCCCACTTGATGAAGACCCTGGAGAGACTGCTCCTTGCTCACCTCCGCCCCCTGGTGGAACCAGCGATGGATCCACTCCAGTTCGCCTACCAGCATGGCATTGGGGTGGAGGATGCGGTGATCTTCCTCCTTCACCGTTCTCTGTCCCACCTGGAGAAGCCCGGGAATATGGTGAGGATCATGTTCTTTGACTTCTCCAGTGCTTTCAACACCATCCAACCGATGATCCTGAAGGACAAGCTGCTGCGCGCAGGGGTGGACCAGCACCTGTCATCATGGATCCTGGACTACCTCACGAACCGGCCTCAGTTTGTGAGAACCCGGGACTGTGTGTCCGACACGATCATCAGTAGCACGGGGGCCCCCCAGGGAACGGTGCTGGCTCCCTTCCTGTTCACTCTTTATACTGCGGACTTCTCACACAACACAACACACTGCCATCTACAGAAGTTCTCCGATGACTCTGCGATCGTTGGCCTCATCTCCAATGGAGATGAAGCTGAGTACAGAGGGCTTATCCAGGACTTCGTAGACTGGTGCCATCGGAACTGCCTCCAGATCAACGCAAGGAAAACTTAAGGAGCTGGTGGTGGACTGCCGCAGGCATGGGCAACCCCTCACAGCACCAGTAAATATACAGGGAACAGACATCGAGATGGTGACATCCTATAAGTACCTGGGTGTTCATCTGAACAATAAACTAGACTGGTCACACAATACTGACGCACTCTACAAGAAGGGACAGCGCAGGCTGTTCCTGCTGAGGAGACTCAGGTCTTTTGGTGTACAAGGGGCGCTGCTGAAGACATTCTATGACACGGTGGTGGCATCAGCCATCACTTTTGGAGTGGTCTGCTGGGGCAGTGGCATTACAGCAGCCGATAGGAAGAGACTGAACAAACTGATTAAGAAAGCTAGCTCTGTCCTGGGGCAGCGCCTTGATCCGGTGGAGGAGATAGGAGAGAGAAGGACGGTGGCTAAACTGTCATCTCTGCTGGAGTCCGAGTTCCACCCTATGCAGGACGTACTGAATGCACTGAGGAGCTCATTTAGCAGCAGACTACATCATCCCATGTGCACAACCGAGAGGTTTCGTAGGTCCTTCCTACCATCGGCTGTCAGACTGTACAACCTAAGCAGGGCTGCTCGCAGAGATAGCAAAAAGACGTAACAAACTAATAGTTTTTAAATGCAAAAGATGCAATAGACTTACACAATGGTCCCCTCCGGCATACAACTAGGAAAATACCAGTCGCTATGGAGGGTGAGAATATGTATGGGCACATAATCATACCATGTAGGATAACTAAGTAGAGGGTTATGCTGTTTCATCCCATCTAGCAACAATGCTCTGCACTGTGTGTGTTTATATATTTACATATTTATTCCATCTAGCTACAATGCTCAGCACTGGGTGTGTTCATATTTATATATCTATATATTTATTCCATCTAGCTACAATGCTCCGCACTGTGTTTTTATATATCTATATATTTATTCCATCTAGCTACAATGCTCCGCACTGTGTGTGTTTATATACTTACATATTTATTCCATCTAGCTACAATGCTCAGCACTGGGTGTGTTCATATTTATATATCTATATATTTATTCCATCTAGCTACAATGCTCCGCACTGTGTTTTTATATATCTTTATATTTATTCCATCTAGCTGCAATGCTCCGTACTGTGGGTGTTTATATATTTACATATTTATTCCATCTAGCTACAATGCTCTGCACTGTGTGTTTATATATTCATATATTTATTCCATCCAGCTACAATGCTCTGCACTGTGTGTCTGTGTGTGTGTATATATATATTTTATAGTAATATGTACATATGTATATTAGCTGCTGTTGCTTGCTTGTTTTTTTTCTTGCCTTCTGATTGTTGCTCTGAGTGTTGCTATCCCTGTGCTGTTGCAATCCTGGAATTTCCCCGTTGTGGGACTAATAAAGGCTTATCTTATCTTATCTTATCAGAATATCCCAACAGGGCTCGACTTTGGTTCTCTGATTTGGAATCTATTGAAATGTACTGATAAAGGGTGAAATCACATTGACTGTTTCTCATTCCTATGCCAAACTCTCTTGAAATTTTCATCAGAATTCATGAATAACTTTCTGAGTTATGCTGTTAACTAGACCTGGGCAATTAACCAAAATAAAACCAAAACTGACATTCAAGGCGTAAAACAGACATAATTTTGCTCGTCGTTTGTTTTTTTCTTTTTTCCCCCTCCCTCTGTTGCATGCATAAGTATATGAGAGCTTTCGTGTCCTTCCCTCTTAACATGCGCAGTCATGTGACTAAGCACCCCAGAAGCTGTGCTGTCAGCGTTGTTTGGAATCAGCAAAAAAAAGAATGGCTTGTATCAAAAAGGAATGCAGTGTCCACATAATGTGTGATGATTGGCTCTTTATTTTTTCATCTGAAGATGCCAAGGAAAAGCAAACGAAATGCACTTAAACTAGCAGGGACTGCCATGAAGCTAAATGACTGTTAGCTGCTCACGGCTGTCCGTGTGAGCGGAACCATTTTCTAGTAGGAAATTAATGATGAAATGGACAAGCTCAGGTTGTATTTAAGAACCCAGTCAGAGAGTCATAATCGCTGTGTGGTGATAACATAATCATGGCTGTATAAAGGACTCGCCCCACACAGCTAACAAGCTAATTAGCTCTGCCACAAGTCATATAACCCACAAACCCTCAAAAGGTATGTCAATAAATACTGACTTCTGCATGAACAATATTTAATTGGGTTACGTGTGTGTGTGTGTGTGTGTGTGTGTGTGTGTGTGTGTGTGTGTGTGTGTGTGTGTGTGTGTGTGTGTAAAATGATGATATTATGCTCATCCTGGAATTTCCCCATTGTGGGGCTAATAAAGTATTATCTTCTACTGAATCACCGCAGTGATAAATTCATTGTTACCACACTCTTGTGTAATATTGCTTATTTACAAGTCTTGTCAGTGAACTATAAGGGAGAAAAAAGAGGGGAACCCCCCCCCCCCCCCCCCACTGTCAAAGGTTGAAATAACCGTGATGCTGATTTAAGGTCAAATTGCCCAGCCCTGCTGTTAACACAAACAAATGAACACAGGTGAAAAGCATAACCTTAGTGTAGGTAAATAATTTTGATTCCTGTATACTCAGTAACTTAACAGAAACACTGAGGAATATTATAAATGTCCTGACTCTTAACTCTATGATGTCGCTCACACACAGTCTGTCTCCGTCACCGTTTCAGGTGATCATTGATGACTACCTGCCGGTGGATCGTAACGGAGAGTTGCTCTGCTCCTACTCCAGTAACAGGAATGAGCTCTGGGTCTCTTTGATAGAGAAGGCTTACATGAAGGTGATGGGCGGCTACGACTTCCCCGGGTCCAACTCAGTAAGTGAAGTTGGAGGGAAATTACTTTACCTACTGCAGTAGAACTAATGTTAGAAAAAAGGAGCATTGGAAGAGGGTACTTTAGAAGGTATGAAAGTAACTCAAAGTTTACTGGTTCAAAACAATAGAAAAATGCCTTTGAGTTCAACAAGTCAGTAAGATGGCCACTTCCAGGCTAATATTGGCAGCAATTTTACCCAGCTTCTCGTGGGAAAAAAAAATAATTGTAAATTTGATTAGCCGTGTGAACAAGCCAGAGTCGTCATAGTAGATGTATTTATTTGTTTCCAGAATATTGACCTGCATGCACTCACTGGCTGGATCCCTGAACGCATCGCTATGCACTCTGACAATCAGTCGTTCAGCAAAGACGACACCTTCCGCATGCTCTTCCAGAGGTGATCAACACACACCAGTCGCCATCAATTTTGAAAATAATGACTACATTTTGTTAAGGTCGGGGATAATGTGGCGTTTAACTTGTGTGTGTATCATTCTTTCCATTTCCAGGTTTCACAAAGGTGATGTTCTCATCACCACAGCAACAGGGGTGATGACAGAGGAAGAGGGGGAGAGGTGGGGTTTGGTGCCAACACATGCCTATGCCGTTCTTGACATCAGGGAATATAAGGTTAGACAGTGAAGGAAAATTTGATGGTCTGTGTGATTTTTCTATGTGAACTTTGTTTTCTGTGTATCTACCTGTCATGGACATTTGTGTTTTTCATTAAATTAGCGTGCTCCTAATGTCATGCCACAAGTGGCATTCCTGCTGAGTTTTTATAATGTTTTTGCTTTGAACACCACAGAGTGAGTGCTATGATACGCAAGAGAAGACAGGAAACTGGGCAACTTAAACCAAACCAGTCTAGTTGGATGAAATGCGCTTCATGTTAGTGTAATTATTTCAGTTTGATTTTAAGGTGAACTGTTATTTCAGCTTCTGCGGTTGTGTGTCTCTCGAAGGGAATGCGCTTCCTGCAGCTGAAGAATCCGTGGAGTCACCTGCGGTGGAAGGGACGCTACAGCGAACGAGACGAGAAGAACTGGACACCAGACCTCCTCAAATACCTCACCTTTGACCCCAAGACAGCGCAAAAGTTTGACAATGGTATTCTGGTTTACTGAATGTCTGATTGTGTTGTGGTTCCTCTAGAGAAAGTGTGACATGAATGTAGATGCTGAAGTTGCAGTTAAGTCAGTCCCTCCAGGATTTTGCGATGATACGATCGCGTCAGTTCACGCGAAATCAGCCAGTCAGCGCAACTATTGCGCGACGTTGCAACTTTGTCCAATCACCGCAACTTTCCCGCAATTTTGGCCAATCCTCGTCAACTTCCGCCAATTTCACCAATCAAGTTTGTCTCTGAGTGGTGCTGAAACGTTCAGTCTAACCAATCAAATGCATCACTGCACCGCGTTCACTTCTGTGTTTACAGTAAGTATTAATGGAACACATCAGCAAAAAACAGTGTGATTTTAAAAAGACACTCACCCGCAAGGTTTCCAACACCGTCCTTTCCTCCGTCTCCCCAAGCCTGCCAGTGGACGTCTCCGTCCTGACCGCGTGTACAAAGTGCTGGGTTTCTGTTCAAAAATGTCCACCTACCCCAAAAGCACCCCATCGCGAGAGTGCAGTGTGCACGTGACGAGAGACTCCATAAAACCGCAAACACTACAGCCAATGTTTGATCATCTCGTACATCTTAAGAGGTAAAATCATTACTACATCTTGTCAATGAGCTTTAAAGCTGTGAATCTCTGATCTGGACACGGACAAATGTCCCCCCATAAATGAAAGATGTGTGTGTGATGTTGTGTGTGTGTGTGTGTGTGTGTGTGTGTGTGTGTGTGTGTGAAGATGCGCAGCAGACAGGCAGGTAAGAGTTAGACACAGAAAGAGAGAGAATATTGTCTGTAATTTTTTTTTCAAAACAACAGACTCTCAATAGACAATACAGACTAACAGAATAAATTATTTTTTTCCTCGCCACTTGGTACTGAGTGGTCGGGGACCGTTGCGAGTTTTCAAATGAAGGCACTGCAAATGATTTCCAAATCTCTACTCTTTAACATGCATTCAATGCAATTTAGCTGCTGTAATGGATATTGTGTTAAAGTCTGTATTTGCTGTTGCGCAAAAGAGTTTTTCTGTATAGCAGAAGTTTCTGCTTAATTTACAAATCACTGTAATAGGAAATTTTTGACAATCCTGTGCTTTTCTTGTATTGTTGTTTAGAATATTACTATATCCATCCATCCATCCATCTTCTTCTGCTTAATCCTTTTTGGGTTGCGAGGGAGCTGGAGCCTATCCCAGCATCTTTGGGTGAGAGGCAGGGTACACCCTGGACAGATCGCCAGTCCATTGCAGGGCCAACACAGAGAGACAGACAACCATTCACTATCACAGTCATACCTAAGGACAATTTAGAATCCCCAGTTTGATGCCAATTAACCTAACTTGCATGTTTTTGGCATGTGGGAGGAAACCGGAGAGATCCCGGAGTAAACCCACACAGACATGGGGAGAACATGCAAACTCCACACAGATCACTGTTGGCCGGGGGCTGGGATCGAACCCAGGATTCCCCGGCCAAGGGTGAGTTGCTGTGCTGCCACAGTGCTAACCACTCCTCCACTGCGCTGCCCAATATTACTGCAGTAACCTGAAAAAAAACATCTACTTTAAAATTTGTAATTCTTCCCACAACTTTTAGTGCTAAAAAAAACCTCTCAAAACATCACAACTTTTATCGCAACTTTTAAAAAAAGCTCCCACGAATTCAGGCTTTTTGGGCCGCAACAATCATAAAAATATCCCGTGAAATCCTGGAGGGACTGATAAGCTTCTGTCTTTAGAAGATCACAAACTGGGGCTTTAGTAAAGCTGACTGGATATCCAGACTTATAAAGTGGACATTTTGATGCAGAATTACTGTAAAGCTGCAAAAGATTTTAAAGAAACAAACTTCATATTATAATAAAGATACTGCAGAAAAAAAAATCCCTCAAGTTCAAGGCATACAAGTATTGCACAAATCTAGACATTGTCATCCTTTTAATTGAAAATAATAAAAATGAACCGGAATGAAGAACTCTTCCTCCTTGTATTACTCTCAGGTGTGTTCTGGATTGCCTTTGAGGACCTCTGTCAGTACTATGATGTCATCTACCTGAGCTGGAACCCGGCCCTGTTTAAAGACTCTTCCTGTATTCACAGGTTTGTGTGTCTTTGCTTTTATTATTTCAGGTTAAAGACTGAAGACTGGCGCTCGTCTCAATTGTTTGTCCTCTTGATTTGTGTCCCATCTGCAGTAGCTGGGATGGGAAACAGGGTCCAGTGAAGGACGTCTACAGTCTGGCCAACAATCCCCAGTACAAGCTGGAGGTCCAATGTCCAGCAGGTGGAGCCGCTGTGTGGGTGCTGCTCACCAGACACATCACAGACAAGGTAGACGTGCACACACACAGCTGTTGGATACTGATGAAACAAAGTCATTATTTTGTATTTAGGCTTAATATTGTAATGCCTCACATTTACATGTTGACTGTTTGTCTAGGATGATTTTGCACAAAACAGGGAGTTCATCACTCTGGTTGTTTACAAGACAGATGGCAAGAAGGTTTATTATCCAGGTGAGCTGTGATAGAGACATGCTGTAGGAGACATTCTTTGCATGTCTAAAACTGGCTTTGTGATTTGCACGTCTGTGATGCACCTACGCTTCAGACATGACCGACACACATGTGGCTGTATGCTTCATTTGCATCCATCATTCAACCAAGCACTTGAAGCATGAGCATAATCTGCAGTTTCATCCCAGCCCAGCCCAGCTATATGAAAGGGAAGGAAAGAAGAGCATTTTAGTAGACAATGGCAGTTGCACGAAGGCGAGATGAGTAACTCGTGTTCACTACTTTTTCCTCTGTCTTTTTCTTTCACTTGTCACGTTTGTTCTCATTCGTCTCTATACGTTCTGTCAGTGGCACCACCTTTTGAACGGGCGGTTGGATCATTGCACATGCACAGGCAGTGCAACCAGTCACCGTGGTCACAAAATTTGGGCTGCAGGCACAGAGCCTCGGAGGGACCATGCAGAGCCTAGCAGACTGGAAAGGATGGCAAAATTTCCCTCACACAGTCCTCACATTTGGGCAGACGTGCAAAGCACAAACCCAGCCTGAGGCGACGTTCACATTACAAGCCATGTTGTATTCATTTATGATTTGTTTTTGACAGATTGGGTTTGCTTATCGTTACAGTTCACGTTCATAATTACAAATGATTTTTAACCGACTCTAATATGAACACATCTGTCCTCTAAAAGGTCACATACGGGCACACCTGTATGCCATCACATCAACAAACAAATCACGTCATACATGTGCAACGACTCATTTGATATAACTAACTAACTAACTAACTAACCTGCACTTATATAGCGCTTTTCTAGTCACAAAGACCACTCAAAGCGCTTTCATTAATACTAACCCTCTATTCTAAGGGCCTATAGGAAACCGATATCTAGGGACAATTTAGAACAGCCAATTAACCTAACATGCATGTTTTTGGCATGTGGGAGGAAACCGGAGAAATCCCGGAGTAAACCCACGCAACACGGGGAGAACATGCAAACTCCACACAGATCACTGTTGGTCGGGGGCTGGGATCGAACCCACGATCCCACGATCCCCACAATCCCCCGGCCAAGGGTAAACTGTGCTGCCGCAGTGCTAACCACTGCGCCACCGTGCAGCCCGGTGCACCGTGCACCGTGCACCAGTCTTCAATATAATTGAAGACTGGTGATATATGGGGGGGGGGGGGGCTGAAAAGTTCATAGGCTGAAAAGTTTATAGTGGTAAAATTTGACCAGGTGTCATTTATTTTTTCAACTGTGGGGATTCAAGCACTGCAACACTGACGGAAGAAGTGTGTGGACCGAAGGGGGGACTGTGTTGAAAATAAACCACATTTGGTCAAATTTGACCACTATGAACTTTTCAAGCCCCCCCCCCCCCCCCCCCGCACATGATGAAGTTTGGTGCATTTTTAGTGAAGTTGTACTTGAGCTTTTGTCACAAAGAAATGGCAGCAGTTAAGATGCTGTATGTGATGAAAGAAGCCTGACAGCGGTGCGGTGGCTGTTACAGCACCAACTGCCAACAGTGACGCTAACAATGGAGCACATAAGTTGCATGCGTTCTTCGCCCTAAAAATCAGATCCATGTGTCATAGGGATGTTAGCAATTAATCACCGACTACTCGTTGAAATAAAAAATTAAGCAACTCATCTTTTCTCTCAAAAGCGGACCCCCCTCCCTACATTGATGGCATCCGAATCAACAGCCCTCACTATCTGACCAAGATGAGGCTGACCAGTGCGGGTACGCACACCTTCACCCTGGTGGTTTCACAATATGAGAAACAGAACACCATCAACTACACGCTGCGGGTGAGAAAGATTTGTATGAATATTTCCATGTTCTGGGCTTCTGTCTGTTCCGTTCAGAGAATTTTGAAACAAACTATAGGCTATCTGAGCCGTGAATGTGCTTTTTATGCCTGTTAAGTAATTAAGAAAAATATTTTGGATCAGTCTTCTTTTCTTTTTTTTTCAATTTCTCTTTAAGTTGACACTTTCAAATAAGTCACAGGAGTTTCTCCAGGGTCAGTGGAGCGTCTGCGTTTCATTTTAATGGTTGTGTTTATGTTTCAAAGATTTCACAACAGTTTAATGGTGAAACTGTCAAGTTAAAGGATGTACAGTAAACGTCTCCTTTAAGGTGCTTGAGACCGCTCTGTGTGTGTGTGTGTGTGTGTGTGTGTGTGTGTGTGTGTGCATGCTTGACCCAAATGTTTTTAGTCATGTATAATTCAGTGGTTCCTCGCTCACTGCAGCAGAGAGATGTTAAAAATGCAACGTGCACCGTGTACACGTGTCAGCTGTAAATCCTGTCCTAACTCTGTGTGTGTGTGTGTGTGTGTTCTGTCTATAACATCAGTTTGCCCACAGTCTCTTAATTCCCGTTTAACCACTGAGCCAAACATGGAAACCGTTTTTTTCTCGGCTCATATCAGCATTTTCTCTTTTTTTTTTCTTCTTTTTTTAAAGCTGTTGGGAAAAATTCTTTGTCCTGTTTACTGAATTCTCACCACAGATCAAAGCATGAAACATGATTTATTGACTGATTTTCTTTTGCCAGAACAGCACTGATATGACAGATCTGTTTTGTAAGCAGTCATAAGCAGAGGAGCGTCATTTGGGTTGCATGTTATATACTCCTTCATGATTCTAAAAAAAGAAAGTAATATTAGCTAGTCTCTTTCTTTTTGGCTCCTTAAGTTCCTTGTTTTTTATTCTTTTCTTGATTTATGTTTGAAGTAGTTTGATTTTATGACTAATTTCTGTTCAGTTTAACTGAAGGTGAATGTTTTTGTTTGCAGGTTTACTCTGGATGCAAATTCACCTTCTCCAAGATCCCAAATCCCTTCACTCACATCAAACGGGTAAGTTATCCACAATTGCAGATGTTCTGTCACTGTTTTAGGTCTTTAGTCTTTGGGTAGTTTGGTAGGCTCACTCACTTGGTTGTGTAGATGTAAATCTTGTGTTTAAAAATGTTCATGTTGACTGTCATGACTTTTTTTTTTTCCTACAAATTAGATTGAATTAAAATATTTATTACTGCCAGTTTATTCCAATTCAAATAATGTTGAAGTGATTGTGTCTCACTTTGTCTGTCTTCAGGTCAACGGGCAGTGGAAGGGGATCACTGCTGGTGGTTGTGGAAACTATAAGGATTCCTACAAACACAACCCCATCTACCAGATTAACCTTGACCGGTCTGGACCGCTGCTTGTTGAGCTCAGAGGATCCAGGTGAGGCTCCCATCAGGAATAATTAAACAGATTTTTTTGATTGTTTTATGTGGATTTCAGGTGGTTCATTTTATTCAGGTTAAGAAAAAATGATCTGGAATCAATGGTATAATGCAGCTGTAATATGGACATTTACGGTTGTAAATTGTAGGTATAAAAAGTTGTCAGCTTCTTATCTAGTCTTGTATATTGTATCGTATTTTTAATACTTCCTTAGATTAAAATGTTTGCTTTTAGTTGCTTGTTTAGCTCATTTCAGCAAAGCTGAAAGGATCAAATGAGATTGCGTGGTGTCTGCCCAACCCCATTTCACGGGAAGTGCTACTTCGCGGCAGTTGCCCCAAGCTCAGCAAACTCAGGCTGATCCTCGGGTGGGTCTGCATCCAGGTTGTGCTCAAGGTCAAAGGTCAGGCGATCTGGGCTCTTATGATTTCACAAAATTTGTTATTCCACCTAGACAGTTTCCCCAGTGTTGGGCAAACTCATGCACAATGATCCTCAGGTGGGTCTGTGTCTAGGTGGTGCTCAGAGTCAACGGTCAGATCTTGGCTGTCTTGGGATGATCTAATCAGGCCAGAATGAGCTACTCCATCGTTGTCTGTCTGGGTTTGTAAGTACAGCACAGAACTGTGATCTAAAATGTACATGGATATCAGCAAATATCAAATCATTTTAGTCAATAGAGTTTAGACTGTATGACTATAACAGTGCTGCAATATTGTATGGAAAGTTACATTTAAATTAAAAAAGAAAGTTATAGATAACTCTACAATCATTTTTAGTAAATAACAGTTTTTCTTTTTTACTACTGGAATTATTAGGGTTTAAAACCTGTTTCTCTTAAGGAATGCTATGATTTATGTTGCCAATTTATTTAATTTTTATTAACTTATTTTTTTTATTGAATCTGCTTAGTTTTTGTAGGAATAATTATTAGGAGATGACTCAGTTAATGTTCTAACACAATGGAAATATTCTGCCTCCGCTCACTCACCTTCTCTGTCTTACACAAAAGCACACGCCAATGAGTCTGTGGTTGCTTGTGCAAATTATCCTCAGTCTTGAGATGACTTGAGAGGAATTCTGTTGCTGTCATGCAGAATGTTTTATAAAAGGGATGTATTTGTCATTAAGCCTAAATTAATGACATCAGTATTTTTGCACAAATTTTTGCATGTGTAAGACTGTAATGCAAACTTACTTTATTCTGTCTCCAGCATCTGTAGCCAAATGGGAAGAAAATCTGTGAATAGCTTCAACAATAAAATTGGCTCATTTTTTCTAAAACCTGACTCAGTTTGGAATCTTTCAGATTAATTGCAGTTTGTTCTTGCTGTTTTCTGCTGATCTGCAGGCAGTACAGTGTTGGCTTTGAGATGGTGACCGTGTCGGCAGCGGGGGATCCTGGGCCTGCGGCGTTCAGCAAAAAGAGCAGTGGAGACTACAGGTAACATTTGAAGAGTGGAAAAGAATGTTTTTTTTGTCCCCACTGAAACTGGTATAAGAGTGTTAACCTTTCTGAGGTGAAGATTTTTTATCGACACACTGAGTGATGTCACATGTTGGGAGTGTGATGATCTCTATTTGACTGAATGGCAAAAACACCGACTATCCAGTGTGTCCAGTTTCCTCTGTAAAAGTCATCTTGATCAAAACCAGTGAAACATTTAGTGTACAGGAAGTTGGCAAATCCACTGATGGAGAGGTCTATTTTCTGTAGAAGTTCTGAGTAGCCATAAATCTTCAAGAATTTAATATCTTTCTCTAAGGGCGCATTCAGACGGCCACTGTTTGGTCCGGACTAAAGGACCAAAGAATGTATTCTGCGGCTCGTTTGGTTCGTTTTGTGCCGTCTGAACGCGTGTTGGAACTCTGTTACAGCACCAAACAAGAGAAGTCTGCTCCCCCTGAAAACGGGGGTCTCAGTTCGCTTGCAAACAAAGTCTGGTGCGCTTCGCTTGCTGTGTGAATGGAAACGGAGTATCCAGCGGACCAAAGAGCCGACGTGCCCCTCGGCGTTTGTGTAACCGCCGCAGCACGTAGTGAGAAGAGAAAGTGGCGTTTACTGTAAAGGTGCCTTCACATCAAACACGAACGAGCGAATTTTTCGCACAGCACAATTACATTATAACTCAATGTAAATACATGAAATGACATGAATTCATCGTCTAAGTGAGATGCAGACAGGCGAAGTTGTCCCTTCCTTGAAAACGTGATGTGTGTTTCTGTTGCTAGCTTGCTAGCCTTGTTAGCGTGTCCGTGGGTAAATACTGTAAATCCAACATTCTGATTCGGCTGAAGAGCTCCCGGTCCTTCTGCCTCCATTTTGGGTAGAAAATAACAATAAAGACAACCGCATGGATCCAAGAAATACACTGGAGAAAGCCGAGGTGAAAAGTTAAAAAAAATGTCTCGTGGACAGACTTGGAGTAGTGAGGAGATGCAGGCTCTGATAGATATTTGGTCTGAGAACCAGATTTCTCAGCTGCTTGTGGCTACACACAAGAATACCGATGTTTTTTAAAACGTTTAGCGACATGATGGTGGCAGGGGATGTTCGTGCAAATTATGGCAAGAGCACTAGTGGCCCAATCCACAGTTTTGTTGTACTACTGTACAGTGACAACCCAGCTGAAGAGAACGGTGTTATGGTGAGAATTGCTCGCTTGCTGAGAATTGCATCTCATTGTCACAAGCAGGTGTTTAGTGTTAGTCAAAGTCAATACAACTTTGAAAAAGTGATTACCCTTTTTACCGATAATGCATAAATGCAAAATCTCAACTTTGAAGATTGTAAAACGTGGAGTTGGATCACTGTGATTTCTATCCCTCTTTGAAACACTAAACTATCTGGCGAATAAACATAATTTAACCCCTTGCACTCTGGTCAATTTCCCTAAAAACGCCAAAAAATAACGTGCCCAAAGTAAATCAAAAGCTGTTCTTCAACCCTTTGCAGCATCTTCATGGGGTTGGTCTCATTTAAAAGAAAACACTTTGAATTTTTTGGCAAAACAGTCATAATCTCTCTAAGTGCTCCTGCATTTCGCCTGGGTGTTTTTTTGGATACAAATGCTTGCAAATGACACACAGCTTCAGATCCGGGCTGGAAAATGCAACAGAAATGTAGAACCAAGTGTTATCCAGCTGAGGTCAAAATTTTGTAACAATACCACAAAAAATGAATATATTAATAAGCTTTGTTCTCAGGTTGTTCCCAGGCGTTTTTGAATTGTGCCAAATGGCACAGTTTGGAAAAACGTCTGTAACTTTTGAATGATTCAATATAGAAGCTTCATCTTGGGCTCTAATAAAAGGTGACACTCAGGGCTGTGTGTGTGTGTGTGGGGGGGGGGGGGGGGGGGGGGGGCCCCCCCCCCCGCTACAGAGGACAGACATCGCCCGTTGCGCTGCGGTCACGGTGCGCCGCGGTCTACTATGCACAGCTGTAATTTACCGATCAGTCAAAAGTCATTTTTCATTACAATTTTCAGGGATAAAGAATAATTTAGCTTTTAACACTTACGTGTTCACAACAGCAGCGTAGCTGGCAAACTTCTCTTCCTCATTGTCAGACGAACATGAAGCTGGTCCGCTTATTACGGACTCGTGGTTCTGGTCTCGCGACCCAGTCAAAACATAATTCCATTATTGCGGTTTTGCGCTTCCATGATTGCGGTTTTGGCGAACGATTTTTCAAAACAAATAACAGTAGTAATAAAAAAAGACTGGCGAACGCGTGTGTGTCACCCAGCCTTCGTCGTCGGTCTATGATGACCATGGAAGAGAATCCTAAACGTCTACTCTGCTGGACGATGCCATTCGTGCATTCGTGCACGAATGGCAGTCCCTGTCACACAGGTCGCACTTGTGGGTGGTCTCCGTGCTGCTGGGTCTGTGGTGGTTCTTCCTGCGGGTCCTTTTTTCATCTGCTGCAGCAGTCAGTCTCTCTTCACCCAGCCTTACACAAAACAGCTTTCGAACTTCCGTGCTTCAATTGGCTGGCTGCATTCGCAGCCGTTGGTAGGCGGGTCCTTCTTGCTAGGTTTTCAGTCATTGGTTCTTCAAGGTTTCAGAAACCCAATTCAAGGCTCTTATTAGTCGAATGAGAGATCAATCATATCTAATCTGTTCGCGGCTGTGTCTGTAGTGGAAGAACGGAAATGCAGCTTTTTTTTTCAGTGCGCTCTAGGACGCAGCGCCCTCGTGCACTGTAGGACGCAGAGACATGTCCGCCCGCGGTACACCAGAGTGCAAGAGGTTAAAGATAAATTACAAGAGGTAATAACAATTTTTACTTCTAAAATTGTATAATGGGTACTTCTAAAAATGCACAAATGGTTACAAGCCTGGCTGTAGTGTGAACGAAGGTGTGAAAATTCTCACCATTCCCTGCCGAGTCGAACCAAGACCCCCAGACTATCCTGGTGTGAATGCAGCCTTAGAGTCCCACTAGCTCATCATTAGCCTGTGTATAGATCAGGTAGGTGCTCATCTCCCACTTTAACCCTTTCTGTATATTAGGGCTGTGAATCTTTAGAAGTCACACCATTCAATTCAATTCCGATTTTTGGGGTTGGGATTTGATTCAGAATCGATTTTCGATTCAAAACGATTTTCGATTCACATTTGGCTCTCAGTTCAGTACAAAAAACCCACTAATCTCAGAAAAAAAGTCCACTTCACTGCAAAAAATGCTGAGGTAAGCTTGAAAGCAGAGTACAGTGTGTTGATGTTTTGGGGGGTTATATTTTTCAAAAAAATTACATCAACTGCTTTGCAATAAAATACTGTTAAATGAAAACAGTAGGCTTAGGTTAATAGCGGCATTTTTATTTCTTGAAAACTTGTGAGTTTCAAAAATTAAATTATACACAAGTGAAATAAATTTTGAAAATATTCCTTTTCAGCATATCACAATTCCTAACAGCTTTTACACACAGTGTAGGTTTGGTCGCCCTCCAGCATTCTAGAAATATAGGCTATTCATTAAAAAACAAAAGTAAATTCTATCACAGATACTTTGAACATCCATGTAAATAGTAGTGCTACCTGACTGTATGCAGTCAGTGAACAGTTAGCTATACAGTAACTTAATGCAATGAACAAATTCAGTAAGAACTGAATGCAGTTGATGCATAAGATAAGTAGCATTAATTTTAAACCTGCACAAATATAAACTTAAGTATCTAAATTCTTTTAACAGTACTCTCTCTACTTTTTCCACTTCTTTCAACTCTGGGTGATGGCAGTTAATGTGAGCCCCGACATTTGTGGTGTTACCAAAGTACTTGACTTTCATTTTGCAAACTTTACATATTACATGCGTCACGTCTAGCGCTTTCTTTCCTGGAATGTTGTAGAAACAGAAATGCGCCCACACACTTGCCTTCATTGAAGATGGGACTGGCTGAATTTCTTGCTGCTCCATTTTTTCTTTATTCCCCACTGTTTCAGCCAGCTGCTAGCTAGTAAGCTATTCTGCATGGTTCTCCTGTGTCGGCAGCGTCAGTGTGTAATTGCATATCCCAAAGTGGCAATATGTGTCACATGACGGGACACCGGCACCACAGCAAAAGAAAAATATAATAATCATAATTTAAAAATCGATTCTTAATTTTTGGGAATCGATTCTGGATCATGTAAAATGAGAATCTACATCCTTATGTGAATCGATTTCTCCCCCCCCCAACATGCCTACTATATATTCTGTGTAGGCAGTTGAGTTTCAGTTTGTGAGTTGTTTTGAGGACAGTACTAATTTCTGAGTTTCAACCAGGCCACTGTGCATAGAAACAAAAGAAAACAAAACATGACTGTCACCCAACAGATTAAAGTTTGTGTCCCTATAATCTCGAGGCTTCCTTAATTTCTTGATTTTGGATACATCCATCCATCCATCCATCCATCTTCTACCACTTTTCCGAAGGTCTGGGTCGCAGAGGCAGCAGTTCAAGCAGAGAAGGCCAGACTTCCCTCTCCCCAGCCACCTGCTCCAGCTCTTCAGAGAGGATACCAAGGCATTCCCAGACCAGCTGGGAGACATAGTCTCTCCACCGAGTCCTGGGTCTGCCCCGGGGTCTCCTCCCAGTGGGACGTGCCCGAAACACCTTAAGTGGGAGGCATCCAGGAGGCATCCTAATCAGAGCCCATACCACCTCAACTGACTCCTTTCAATGTGGAGGAGCAGTGGTTCTACTCTGAGCCTCCCCCGGATGACTGAGCTCCTCACCCTATCTCTGAGGGTGAGTCCAGCAATCCTACGGAGAAAGCTCATTTCAGCCGCTTGTATCTGCGATCTTGTTCTTTTGGTCATTACCCAAAGCTCGTGACCGTAGGTGAGAGAAGGAACGTAGATTGACTGGTAAATCGACAGCTTTGCCTTAGAACTCAGCTCCCTCTTCACCACAGTGGACCAGTACAATGTCCGCATCACTGCAGATGCTGCTCCGATCTGTCTGTCAATCTCTCACTCCATTCTCCCCTCACTCGTGAATAAGACCCCAAGATACTTAAACTCCTCCACTTGGGGCAGGAGCCTGTCCCCAAACCGGAGAGGACAATCCACCTTTTTCTGGCAGAGGACCATGGACTTGGACTTGGAGGTGCTGATTCTCATCCCAGCCGCTTCACACTCAGCGGCAAACCGTCCCAGCAAGAGCTGTAGGTCATTGCTGGATGAAGCCAACAGGACAACATCATCTGCAAACAACAGAGATGAGATCCTGTGGTCACCAAGCATGACACCCTCTGTTCTCTGGCTGCGCCTAGAAATCCTGTCCATAAAAATTATGAACAGGATCAGTGACAAAGGGCAGCCCTGGCGGAGTCCAACTCTCACTGGGAATGAGTCTGACCGAGTGTTGGCAATACGAATCAAACTCTCACAACGGTCGTACAGAGACCGAATAGCTCGTAACAACAAGCCCGATACCCCATACTCCCGAAGCACCCCCCCCCCCCCCCACACACACACACAAAACCACGAGGGACACGGTTGAATGCCTTCTCCAAGTCCACAAAACACATGTAAACTCGTTGGGCAAACTCCCACGAACCCTCGAGAATTCTCGAGAGGGTATTTTTTTGCATCGTCACTTCCTTGTGGTAACGTATTGTCACTTCCTGTTTTGCTGTCTGTCTGTGTGGTTTGCTCTCCTCACTGTCCTGAGCTTTTCGGTTAGCCACTAGCGATGGCTACTAGCTCTCCTTCCTCTCCTCCTCTGGTGTGCTCTCTCTGTCAGATGTTTAGCTACACCTCTGCCTCTTTTAGTGATAACGGTAAATGTAATAAATGTTGTCTTTTTGAGGCGCTCGAGGCGAGGTTGTCTGATTTGGAATCCCGGCTCCGCTGCATTGAAACACCGTCTGCGCCAGTTACTCTTGACGGACGCCCCTTAGCTGCAGCGGAGCTAGCTAGCATAGCTAACCCCGTTAGCGGTCCTCCGGCTCTCCTCAGCAGCGAGGAGACTGGGTGGGTGACGGTGAGAAGGAAGCCTAGTCGTAAAGCCCCAGTACACCTCCAACCTGTTCACGTTTCTAATCGTTTTTCCCCTCACAGCGACACACCTGCTGAGGAAAAAACTCTGATCATTGGCGACTCTGTAGTCAGAAACGTGAACCTACAGACTCCAGCGGTCATAGTTAAATGCATTCCTGGGGCCAGAGCAGGCGACATCGAGTCAAATTTGAAAATGCTGGCTAAAAGTAACTGTAAATACTCCACAATTGTTATTCACGCTGGCATTAATGACATCCGACTCCGGCAGTCGGAAGTCACGAAACTTAATGTAGAATCGGTGTGTGACTTTGCAAAAACGATGTCTGCCTCTGTAGTATTCTCTGGGCCCCTCCCCAGTCTGACCAGTGATGACATGTTTAGCTGCTCGTCATCCTTGAACCGCTGGCTGTCTGTGTGGTGTCCTGCAAATAACGTGGGCTACATTGACAATTGGAGCTCATTTTGGGGAAAACCTGGTCTTATGAGACGAGACAGCATTCATCCCACTTTGGATGGTGCTTCTTATTTATCTAACAATCTGGCATCTTTTTTATCCAAATTTCCAAAACCTTGACTACTCAGAGTTGGGACCAGGAAGCAGAGCCGCAGTCTTACACGCCTCTCTGCAGCTCCTCTTCATCCGCCACCCCTCAACTTAGCCCCTGTCTTCCCCATCAGAGAATCGTTGTCTGCTCCCTCCAAAGTAAATAAAAATATAATGTAGAAGCATCCCAAAGTGATTAAGCAAAATATTGGTAAAACTCAAATTAAACATGAAGCCTCTAAATTGAATGATTTGGCCTCTGTTCCTCCTCATAATTTAAAAATTAAATGTGGTTCATTAAATATTAGGTCTCTAACTCCCAAGTCTCTGTTAGTCCATGATCTGTTAATTGATCATCAGATTGATTTAATATCCCTTACAGAGACTTGGTTAGGGCAAGAGGATTATGTTGGTTTAAATGAATCAACTCCCTCTGGTTATTTAAACTGTCAAAATCCCAGAAGTTCTGGTCGTGGAGGAGGAGTAGCAACAATTTACCATTCCAAATTACTAGTTAATGTAAAGCAAAAAAAAACACACGTTATAATTCCTTTGAGGGCCTGGTCCTCAGTATTGGGCACTTCAGCAATTTTAGGTTAAACCCAATTTTATTTGCCATAGTTTAACGTCCCCCATCAACCTACTCAGAATTTTTATCCGAATTTGCTGATTTCTTAGCTGATTTAGTGCTGAAATCTGATAGAATAATTATAGTAGGGGACTTTAATATACATGTGGATGTAGATAGTGACTGCCTTAATGTGGCATTTAATTCAATATTAGACTCGATTGGGTTTTCTCAGAAAGTAGGAAATTCTACTCATTACTTCCACCATACGTTGGACCTTATTCTGACATATGGCATAGAAATAGAAAATCTTGTAGTGTCTCCTCATAACCCTGTACTGTCAGACCATTGTCTGTTAACCTTTGATTTTACTATTTCTGACTATTTGGCTCCTAAAGAAAAATATTATTACAGTAGATGCCTCTCAGATGATGCTGTTACCAAATTTATGCACATTGTTTCCTCTATGCCATGTGTCAACACAACGGAAATAAGCTATAGACAGCTTGCTCCTTCTGTAATTGATAACATGGTGGATAGTGTTACAGCTTCTCTGCATCAGACTCTAGACTTGTGGCCCCCTTAAAAAAGAAAAAGTCTAATCAGAGATTTCTAACTCCTTGGTTCAACACAGAAACCCGTAGCGTAAAACAGAAGACTCTTCAATTAGAAAGAAAATGGTGCTCCACTAATTTAGATGAAATCTATTTAGCTTGGAGAAATCATCTTTTAATTTATAAAAAATCTCTTAGAAAAGCTAGAACGAGTTATTATTCTGCATTAATAGAAGAGAACAAGAATAATCCCATGTTTCTTTTCAGCACTGTAGCCAAGTTGACAAAGAGTCAGGACTCTGTCAATCCTAGCATTCCCTTAGAGCTTACTAGTCAGGACTTTATGAACTTTTTCAATAATAAAATTTCATCCATCAGAGATAAAATCAATCAGATTCTTCCCACAGTTAACTTAAATACTGTAACTACTACAACTCCTTCAATTGATGTCTGTCTTGATGAGTTTACTCCAGTCGACCTTTGTGAGTTAGACAAAATAGTTTCCTCATCCAAACCTTCAACTTGTCTTTTAGACCCTATTCCTACCAGGTTATTTAAAGAAGTCTTCCCACTTATTGGTAGCTTTATTCTTCATATAATCAATTCTTCATTAACTTTAGGCCATGTACCGCAGGCTTTTAAAACGGCTGTAATTAAAGCCTTACTCAAAAAGCCAACGCTAGATCCAGGAGCTTTAGCTAACTATAGACCAACCTCTAATCTCCCTTTCATTTCAAAAATCTTGTTGCTACGCAATTATTTGACCACCTGCAGGGAAATGGTTTACTTGAAGAGTTTCAATCTGGGTTTAGAATCCATCATTGTACTGAAACAGTCTTAGCGAAGGTCACTAACAACCTCCTCATCGCATCTGATAATGGACTGGTTTCTGTACTTGTCCTTTTAGACCTTAGTGCAGCTTTTGATACTATCGATCATAATATTCTACTTGATAGATTAGAACACTATATTGGACTTAATGGAACTTCATTGCAGTGGTTTAGATCTTATTTATCTGATAGGTTCCAGTTTGTTCATGTAAATAATGAGTTTTCTTTCAACTCAAAGCTTAGTCATGGAGTTCCACAGGGATCTGTGCTAGGCCCTACTCTTTTTAGTTTATATATGCTTCCGTTAGGCAACATTATTAGAAAGCACTGTATACATTTTCATTGTTATGCAGATGACACACAATTATACCTGTCAATGAAGCCAGATGATAGTAATCAATTAGCCAAGTTAGAAGCCTGTCTTAAGGAAATCAAAGCTTGGATGACTTTTAATTTCCTGCTATTAAATTCAGATAAGACTGAAGTCATTCTTGTTGGTCCAAAAAACCTTAGAAATACCTTTCCAAATCAAACTTTCAGTTTGGATGCGGTTACTCTTTCTCTTAATAACTCTGTGAGGAACCTTGGAATTATTTTTGATCAAGATCTGTCCTTCAATTCGCATATTAAATTTGTTTCTAAGACTGCCTTCTATCATTTGCGTAATATTGCCAAGATTAGGAGCATCTTGTCTCAGAGTGATGCTGAGAAACTGATCCACGCTTTTGTTAGCTCGAGATTAGATTATTGTAATTCTTTATTATCAGGCTGTCCTAAAACATCTTTAAAAAGTCTTCAGCTGATCCAAAATGCTGCAGCAAGAGTTTTAACAGGTACTAGAAAGGGAGATCATATCTCTCCGGTTCTGGCCTCCCTTCATTGGCTTCCCATAGAGTTTAGAATTAAGTTTAAAATCCTTCTTCTTACTTACAAAGCTCTAAACAATCAGCCTCCTTTTTATTTAAAAGATCTGATACTACCGTATTATCCTAACAGAGCACTACGCTCCCAAAATGCAGGATTACTTGTAATACCTAGAATCTCCAAAAGTACAATGGGAGGCAGAGCCTTCAGTTATCAAGCTCCTCTCCTGTGGAACCAGCTGCCAATCTGGATTCAGGAGTCAGACTCGATCTCTGTTTTTAAGAATAGGGATAAAACCTACCTTTTTGATATAGCCTACAATTAGGGAGGGATCATGTGTTTCTGAACCCTCCCTTAGTTATGCTGCTAATAGGTTTAGTCAGCCGGGGGACCTCCAATAATGCACTGGGCCTCACTCCTTTCTTCACTCTCAATGAAATATTTTTTTTTTTTTGCTGGTCATTAACATCTGTTTGTTCTCTCCCATAGATTGAGTCCCCATCGTGCTGTTTGCTCTCTACATGTCTGTTCTTTTCATCTTCTCTGTCCCCTCACCCCCCAGCCAGTCGCAGCAGATGACTGCCCCTCCCTGAGCCTGGTTCTGCTGGAGGTTTCTTCCTGTTAAAAGGGAGTTTTTCCTCTCCACCGTCGCCAAGTGCTTGCTCACAGGGGATCACCTGATTGCTGGGGTCTTTCTGCAACTGTGGGGTTCCCCCTACAGTTGATAGTGCTATGAGATGACTGTTGTTGTGAAATGGCGCTATATAAATAAAGTTGAATTGAATTAAAGAGCTGGTCCGATGTGCCACGGCCAGGACGAAAACCACATTGCTCCTCCTGAATCCGTGGTTCGACCAATGGCCAGACTCTCCTCTCCAGATTTTGGATACATGTCCTTGTTATTTTTTTTCAGTTGCTGTGACTTAGTTTATACTTTGACAGTGCCATGAGGCTGTCGGGCTTTTGAAGAGCATACTCAACTTTTAAGTATATTTCCCTGAACTCATAAAATGGGACTGTATATACAACATAGAACATACTGTACCTTCAAGTGTGAAACATACTTTAGATCTGCATTCCTTTTCATTGGCCAATGGGGGGCGGGGGGGGACTCCTTTGGTCACTAAGGAGACAAGACAGCTCTTCAACTTCTTGGCTAGTATTGTCGTTTACTGCCTCTGACTGTGAAGTTGAGTGAAATGGTTGTCAAGATTGTGCATTAAGTTCCTCACTTTCTCATTTATTAAATGCTTCAAAATCACAAGGCAAAAAAATCTGAAAAAATATATTATCCTTTCTTTCGGCCGCTCCCATTCCAGGGTCGCTACATCATATCATCTCCTTATAGTGTGACGAGCCACATGTTTACAGGTCGGGTGCACTTCCTGATGCAACTCTCCCCATTTAATAGGGGGTGGGATAGGCACGAGGAGGACACTGGTTGGTGCTTCCCCCATTAAATTGTGCTGAGCACCAAGCTAGAAGGCAGGAACTACTTTTTTTAATGGTCTGTGGTATGACCCAGCCAGGACTTGATCCCCGGTAGTGGGGTGGATGCGCTATCTTTCGGCTATTTCTTCAGTGATGATATACACTCACCGGCCACTTTATTAGGTACACCATGCTAGTAACGGGTTGGACCCCCTTTTGCCTTCAGAACTGCCTCAATTCTTCGTGGCATAGATTCAACAAGGTGCTGGAAGCATTCCTCAGAGAGTTTGGTCCATATTGACATGATGGCATGACACAGTTGGCGCAGATTTGTCGGCTGCACATCCATGATGCGAATCTCCCGTTCCACCACATCCCAAAGATGCTCTATTGGATTGAGATCTGGTGACTGTGGAGGCCATTTGAGTACAGTAAACTCATTGTCATGTTCAACAAACCAGTCTGAGATGATTCCAGCTTTATGACATGGCGCATTATCCTGCTGAAAGTAGCCATCAGAAGTTGGGTACATTGTGGTCATAAAGGGATGGACATGGTCAGCAACAATACTCAGGTAGGCTGTAGCGTTGCAACGATGCTCAATTGGTACCAAGGGGCCCAAAGAGTGCCAAGAAAATATTCCCCACACCATTACACCACCACCACCAGCCTGAACCATTGATACAAGGCAGGATGGATCCATGCTTTCATGTTGTTGACGCCAAATTCTGACCCTACCATCCGAATGTCGCAGCAGAAATCGAGACTTATCAGACCAGGCAACGTTTTTCCAATCTTCTATTGTCCAATTTCGATGAGCTTCTGCAAATTGTAGCCTCAGTTTCCTGTTCTTAGCTGAAAGGAGTGGCACCCGGCGTGGTCTTCTGCTGCTGTAGCCCATCTGCCTCAAAGTTCGACGTACTGTGCGTTCAGAGATGCTCTTCTGCCTACCTTGGTTGTAACGGGTGGTTATTTGAGTCACTGTTGCCTTTCTATCAGCTCGAACCAGTCTGGCCATTCTCCTCTGACCTCTGGCATCAACAAGGCATTTCCGCCCACAGAACTGCCGCTCACTGGATATTTTTTCTTTTTCGGACCATTCTCTGTAAACCCTAGAGATGGTTGTGCGTGAAAATCCCAGTAGATCAGCAGTTTCTGAAATACTCAGACCAGCCCTTCTGGCACCAACAACCATGCCACATTCAAAGTCACTCAAATCACCTTTCTTCCCCATACTGATGCTCGGTTTGAACTGCAGGAGATTGTCTTGACCATGTCTACATGCCTAAATGCACTGAGTTGCCGCCATGTGATTGGCTGATTAGAAATTAAGTGTTAACGAGCAGTTGGACAGGTGTACCTAATAAAGTGGCCGGTGAGTGTATATTGTCAAATAGCATTGCAGGGTCTATTTTGTTTTCTTTTTGGTGTTATACACTTTTGTGCCAGTAGGCGGTGGTACAGCCAGGTTTGGGTTTTGTAATAGTGCATAGCCCATAGAACGCAAGTACAGTATTCCTGTCTGAAACAGGTATCCCAATCAGGCTTTACAGGCCCAAATGTAGGCTGTGTTTGAAAGTTGAATACCAAGAGGTGTAGCCTATATGTAGGCAATCACATGTTAGACTTTGACAAATATAAAAGGGAGTAAATGACACTGTGGAGGTAATGGAACAGGCGAGAGGCAACGAGCTGGAAGGGTACAAGGTTTTATTCCGCCAACATACTGAAACACGCTTCGTAGCTCGTGTGTGCTACTGCGCTGCTGAGGCATGTGTAACAAGTTCTTTTATACACATTATACAGACAGAGAGAATGCATGGCACATTAGCATAGTGATTGTCATCTAATAAACATCAATCAATATATATCATCAGCATGACATCAGCTGGCACCCGGATGTCCTTTCCATCCTCGGGGGGCGCATTCATAATAGTCCAGTCTGATTGCCCCCCAGGGCTCTCTGTCCGTATGTCAATTGTCCTACCCTTCCTCCAGCCCTGATGGGTGTGAGATAATGTCTGTCCGCAGCATGCTGGGTCACCACACAGGCCCCCCCGAACACTCAGAGGGGCTGTGACCCCCTGGTCGTTTGGGCTCCAGTCAGTGCCCGTGGAGGCTGCAGCGGGGGTTGGCGCTCGGGTAGAGCTGTCCTGCTGTAGAGGAGTTTTGGGAGGGCATGTCAGTCCGTGGGGGGAACGGGGGAGGGGTGAAAAACACAGTCTGCTCCGCTTTTGAGTTGCAACACGTTGAATGGCCGTGGATCGTGGGGGCACGGGGTCGGTGTGCGTCGCGCTGAAGGAATGAAGCTGGCGATCGGCAGGTCTCTGGTGTGATGTGCATAGTGATGTGGAGAATGAAGGGGAGGTGGGTGGGAATCAATGTAGTGCCGGCCCGGGACGTCAAAAGTATCTGGGCCACGCAAAAATTGCATGTGGATCAATTGTCCTACCCTTCCTCCAGCCCTGATGGGTGTGAGATAATGTCTGTCCGCAGCATGCTGGGTCACCACAACACTAGCATTTATTTGATTGTTTGAATATTAATTACAGAATACCTTCCAGTATCTGTTGCAGTGACTGACCAGATGATAGGTTTGTTTATCTCTGCTCTTTGTGTAGTGCATGTCACAATGCACTGACTGGCAAAACAGATAGATGTAAAAGCTAGCGGTACTCAAATACTTTGCAAGCAGTTTCATGAAATGGTCAGTCAGAAAGCAACTCATACCAGCTCAGACGTCGCCCGGGTTAACAAGGTCAGGAGTTCCTGGCAGCTGAAGGCGAAGGACAGAGCTGCGTGGAGGAATCTGATCAGACCTAAATGAAACAGTCATTGTCGCCCCTGACAGACTGCTACGATGATGATGGTGACCTAATTATTGAAAATGAATGGGGCATCCAATATTGGCAACTGTTTCAGATCCCTTGTTTATTTTTGTCAGATCACTTATTTGTGTGATCTTTTATCACTTATATTCAAGATAATAGTGTCAACTTTAGAGAGTGGGAGTTGTTCAGTCATCATTATAATTATTTTAGCTTATATCACTGTTCAGTGATGGAGTTGAGTATAATGTTGAATTTCTTCTGTGTATCGTCAATAAACTCATGCAGTACTGCAACAGGACAAGTTTATAAATATTTGAGACCCATTGGCTGCTGCTTTACCTGAGTGCCTCCGAAGGGCTGCGATCCACCGGTTCAGCAGCTGCTCCCCCCCGGTACACCTGGTGTTCTTTATGCTGAATTATCCATTAGACCTAAGCAATCATAGCAACTTTATGGTATAATTCTTTAAGCATTAAACCTTAAGACTATCTTTTGTCACTATTTGCACTACGGGTAGCATTACTGTACATGGACTGCTGTTGTTGTTTTCCAGAATTATTCCTTTTCTTTTTTTATATTGCGCACACCACTGAAGAGAGAGAGAAATGCCATTTCAATTCTCCTGTATGTCCTGCACGTATATCAGCTGTTCTGATAGATATGCTGTCAGAACACCAATGGAGCCAATCAGCTGATCGCTCGAACCACAGAGCTCAGCTGTTTTCCATGATAAATCAGCCTCAGGGCAAAAGCACACTCCATGCATTATCTTTTTTTCACTTTATTGAAAATAACTTTTTTTTATCGCCGTCAGTTAGCATACCTTTGAGCCAGGTCTGGCTGCTGCTTCTCCTGACATGTTCTGTGTTGATTTGTCAGGCCTGCTCTCCGCTGACGCTCCACCCAGTCTGCTGGCGCACTTCTCCACATGTGGCGAATTATCCTTTAGACCACGGGTGTCAAACTCATTCCATGGAGGGCCAAGACCCTGCAGGTTTTACCCAGTGTCTTCAACAGGTGATTTCACTGAATTTTTTCCCACTGATTGCTGATCAGTGAAAACACCTGCTGATGACACTGGGTGGAAGTAAAACCTGCAGGGTCTTGGCCCTCCATGGAATGAGTTTGACGCCCCTGCTTTAGGCCTACGCAATCACGGCAACTTTTTTTTTTAAGCATTAAATCTTCAGTATTATCTTTTTCTATCTTTCTAACTTTCATTTCCTTGTTTTGTCGTGGGAACACTGTGGTGACTGACAGGTCGTGATGCTATGTGTTATCCAATCAGCACAGTCAATCTGAAACCCCGCCCACACTTCTTAAAGCCAGCTTATCAAGAGACACAGAGTGGTAGCTAAAACCTTTATTGATTAAAAATTACATATTTTGACTGAGCGACTCTATATTTGGGGATGCACACCCTCGTAACCTCAGCAAAACACGTTCAAAGTCTTAGGCCAGTCTGACGAACGGTTCAACAGATATACGTGGAACAGCCAGACAGACACACAAACACACAGACAGAGATTTCTTGCATTTATAGATAGATGCACAGGTGTAAAACTGGATTCATGCTGCACCTCCGCTATCCGCGTCTGCGAGACTTGTGTGACGAAAATTACATCATCATCTCCAGTCGGCTAGGCTCCGCAGAGCCCTTCCGCAGTCATCTGCATGGAACCCAAATTTGGTGACCGCGTTGCCTGGGTGCGTTGACTGCGCATGCGCAAACTTGAACCTCCCGTTCATGAGCATACAAAGTAGACAAAGAAGAGGAAGATGAGAATAAACATACATGAATTGTTTTGCAGCAGCTTGAGTGGCGAAGAGCATTGGAAAACGGTAATTCCTCCTTTTCCTCGAAACAATGCCATTGTTGTTGCTACAAAAAAAATGTATGTCGATCTCGCTTCTTCACTTTTATATAGCCGGTGAACAAACTGGCATGTTAACACATTTGCACTACCTATAGGACTGGGGTGAAACTACCAATGACGGTTGTGCGCATGCGTCAACGGCTTGGTCTGGTAGATGACAAAAATGAAGTCTATACACAACTGTGAGCACGCCGGCCTGGTCCAGGGCAGAAATGTAGCATGAATCTAGCTTAACAGATGGTGTTGGTGAGGGCAGAGGTCACACGGTTTTTACCACACTTGCAGGCACAGTGGTTTTTATCATAATTTTGGTGTTCTGAGTCATAATTAATCTCTTTTTGTCAGTTTTTTTTTACCTAAACCTTTTTCTTTAATAAAGTCTAAAATTTTGTAGAATAAAGGAAAGAATTACTCAAACAAACAAATCATGTGGACAGCCTGATTTCTGTAGATGTGCGTAGTAAAACCATCTCTCCACCTCATCACCGTGACCAAATAGAGGCATTGTCACTACAGGCATAAATAATAATTTTTGGTGTCTCTTTGTGTCATATCTTGTATGTACAAGCTGTTTTCAGCTCCTCACCAAATAATTTTATAGCTTTAGCAATTAAAGTTGAGAATACAGAACATAATCTGAAACTTAGTCTGATAAATTCTGCTTCTGTTCAGCGCATCCATTTGAAGTCTTGCTGTCTCCTTCCACAGATGTGGTTTCTGCTACATGGAGGTGGACCACGTCCCTGCAGGCATCTATAATGTCACCCCCACCACCTTCCTGCCCAAACAGGAAGGACCCTTCTTTCTGGACTTTGGCAGCACCACACCCCTCAAAGTCTCCCAGCTCCAGTGAAGAAGAATCTGTCGATCAAATGGGACAGAGATTGGGAGGAAGGTGCTTGGTGGTATCACAGGGATATTCGCAGACTGCAACTTGGATATAATGAGGTGTTGAGGTGTCAAGTCCTCCATAAAAAAAAAGCCCAAAGAGCCCAAATTGTGACTGCTGCTAGTCTTTGACCGCCTTCACACGCAAAAATCTTCATTAACTCAAACGAACAATTTACAGTCTTCAGTGTCAACATTGACTCAAGGAATAATGCTGCCGTGAAGGAATAAATTCTTAAATGTTCAAAAAGGACTTCGGTACAGACAAAAATATTCAATTCACATAACTGAAGAGAAGAACATATAACCAGTTATCACAAGCTTAACAAAGTAAAGGTGTTAAAGGGTACTTTATTTTGCTGTATTTATCTGAACCAACTCTTGCGCTGCCATCATATCCTTTACATTGTTTTTCTGGCCAAAGCTACAGCGGTGATCCCGACACGAAACCTGGATCCTGCAAGATTGGGAGAAATAACAGGGTTGAATTAAACTACAGAATAGCTCCCAGGGTTATTCTTCTCTTTTACAGGTTCTATTTTGCTGGAATCACTTAACTAAAATAATTTCACACATGGATGGAATGTTGAGATGTTCTGAAAGTTTTCACATAACGTACTGTAATTTAGAAATTTGATGAAATTGTGTCTTTCTTATGAACGTCACTGGTATGCACAGAGATTGAGACACACCTAGAATAAGTCAGACTCTTTCAGGCTACAAAGTAAATTGGATCCATTACTTAAATCTAAATTAACAATTTATTCAAATGTTGACTGTAACACTTCCACACAGTATACTGTGTGTTATCCAAGACCATGCATCTGATAGTCTTTTAATGCCTAAAAACCTGATTCAATGTTTTGGGTATAAGCTGCCAAAATGGTTTTAGTGTCAAACTGAAGGGATGTTAAGCCGCGATGTTGTTGTTTTTTTTTTTTAAATTCTCAGGAGCAGAGCAGCATTACAGGGAATCCATTATGGCAGCAGTTGAATGATGTCTCTTCTCGTCTGTGGACGTGATGGCTGAGTGGGGAACGTCAGCCTGATTTCACTGACGGGCCTCATGTCGGCACCGCATGAGACGTGTATCACAGTTTATGTCTGTAGATGTGGATGTGTGAACATTCAGATGTCATTATCAACCCTTTACGGGTTAAAAATACCAAGTATTCATTCAGCTTGCTTTTACATTTGTTCTGCACTTTATTTCTTATGTTTTCTGCCAAACAAAATATGAAACAATCAATGTCACTTTGGCTACGGTCACACTGCAGGTTTTAATGCTCAATTCTGATTTTTTTGCACAAATGTGACCCATATCTGATCTTTTAATGACAGTCTGAACAACACATATCCTTTTTTTTTTTTTTCACACCAGACCCAGGCCACTTTCATATGTGGTCCTAATTCGGATACCTATCTGGTATTTTCCAAAGCGACCTCAGTCTGAACGGTCGTGTCGCATTTTATCTGACTTTTCCCTCACTGAAGTGAGACAGACGCTACAGTTCTGAGGTGGAGGATGCAGCCAGCATGGGAGACACAGCTGATTTGTGCTCTCTTTTTAATCAATCTCCTTCTCTTTACCGCTGGATTGTAATTTTGTTGGCTCCAACTGCACAATAACTTCAAAATTTTGGGGGGGAGTTCAGAGCTGAAGCCGTCAGACATTGCAGGCGCACAGTAAAGGCACATTTAAGGGCTGTTTAATCAATCAGTTCTGTTAAAGCAGAGTTGATCACAGCAGTCATCTGGCCTGTAGAGGATGATTTTAATATTTTATTTTGCTGCACTGCATCAGGGTTAAGAAGTTCTGTCCCCTCCCCCCCTTCCTCAGTCGCTCTACAACGCTTTGTCTGACATTACGTTTTCTTCTGCGCATGTGGGTCACTTCATAGCTGTAGACTGTTCACACTGGAGTCTGATGGGGTCGCATTTAAGTTGTAATGTGAATGCCCACACAAAAACATCGGAGCTCAGCAAAAAATTGGAATTGAGCATCAAGCCCTGCAGTGTGACCGTAGCCTTTGATTCAATCAACGTTAGCTACAGCTCATTTAAAATTGCATCTTTCCTCAGTTTCAAAGCTTCCTTTGATATCATGTAGATGCTTTTCTCTGAAAAGTTTTGCAGTTGCGTCTCACACACACACACACACACACACACACTTCAGCAAAGTCTGCTGTAATCATGTTTTGAATTAGTCATTTAAGATTAGACTCTGGGCTCATTAAAATTAACAGAAGTTGTGTTGCCTCATGTTTAAGCTGACAGCAAACTTAACATTATTCATCTGTATTGTATACACTAAAGGCCTGATTTACTAAAGGTTTGTGGGTACTAAAATGTGTGCAAAGTGCTAAGCATATGCCTCCCCCCCCCAAAAAAAAAAAATCCCTGCAAACATATTTATTTCCAGATTTCAGATAATTGTGGGTAAGTCATTGGCAGTCAATGGCATCATTGCTTTAACAAATATGCATAAGTGGGATGTTTTTGCTCCTCCCCAAAAAGTAATAGGTAGTGACGATGCCAGTACATTTGCTGCACACATACAAAGCTGATTTAGCAAGGTTTCAAAACCATTTTAATGTTTCAAAAGCAGGTGTGGTCTGCTTTGCACACACATTACTCCTGTTAATAAGGAGTAGAGCCTAAAAGAAATATAGAATACCTCCAGAAACTATTAATTGTGGTAATAGATTTGGAATGATGGCATTTTAATTTTTATTTTTACCCTACAACATTAAATGATGCAAATAGAACACAAGGATAAATAAAAGCAAAAAATATTCACTGCAGTTGTTACATAGTGTATTGTGGAACTGCATTTTTGCCTGTTGTCTGAACAGATGAAGCTGATCAGATGTCTGGTGTGTGGCATCTGCTTGAGTGCCCAATCTTGTTCCCGTACCAGTTATTGGGTGTTGTCAATTTTATTTGGAAAATGCAACAAATTGCATTCTGTTATTGTGTTCCTTTTATATTTATTCCCTTGCACATCACAGACATTGAGCTGCACTTACTGCTTACACCACCAGTTTTGTTTGTGGCAATGTTATTATATGCCACCTGTCCTTCATTCTGTATTTTATGTCTTGCCATCTTCTCTAATTAATGTAATTGTTTTCCTAGTGTTTTGATTGAATATTTTTATTTCAAACGTGTAAATGTAAAATCAGTAAAACGTAAGGCAAAAATAGAACATAATAAATTACAAATTTGTCTCCATTCAAGATGTATCACAAGCTACATGCTCGAAAAGGAGTAGGATGAAGTCAGTGTTTCTGATAACACTGAATTGTTCTATGTACCGTTTCCTTTTGTGCTAGCCTAGTGAGATTTTGTTGTTCATCGGAGATTTGACTAGGCTCACCTCTGGATAAAATTTCTTCTCGTCTTTGCACAGGTCAGTCTCCACACTCTCCGTGGGGAAGCAGTGAAACACACTAAATCCTCATTTCTGTATGCCTCTTGATAAACATGCAGTTTTTCTTTGTAAAACACCTGCAAAATGCCCAGTTAGGAAACGCACATTTTCCAGGCTGTGTGCACAATTTAGTACCTGCTGTTTAACATCTTAGTAAATCAGGGCCAAAATTTGATCCAAAAAATATTTCCTAGTGAGTCGGTGCACCCAAGACTTTTAGGTCCGTACGAAGACAAGATCAGTGTGTCATGTGTCATGACACGTATTGTGTCATGATGATCAAGCTCACTTTTTTTTTAAAGCCTGTATCTCACAAAGCAGCAAATACTGAGGAACATTCATGAATGCTGTGATTGTTGGGGTTCCGTCAGGGTTTGTAAAAGGTTACACAACAGTTCACCACCAGTTTTTTCTTTTCACAGAGACAGTTTTTCTTGTGGCAGAAAAATTGTGAATACGTTCTGAACTATTTGACACCATAAAAATGGTTGGCGAACTGCTGGGCAACCTTGTACGAACCCTGACAGAACCCCCAACAATCGCGATGTTCGTGAATGTTCCTTAGCGTTCGCCGCTCCAAGAGATACTCCTCTAAATGGAACCCTGTGCATTCAAGTTTACTGGTTGACTTTTAGTCAGTCACCCTGCAGTTGATGGTGACTGTGGGTGCTACCAAACTATCAATATAAAATAACTGAGGAGTTGCTTTAAAATAAAGATCCAGAAAATGTAGAGATACACACCTTTGAGTGTTGTTAAATTAATAGTTTAATTTTTAAAATTCATGCAACCTGTAGACACTTGTGCAGTGTCACAGAGCGGAGTTGTTTGCAGCCTACATGTGAGCTGCTGAAAACCGTCATCCACTGCACACTAATGTTGGCTGATTTTGTAATTTTGGTCAAATGAAGGAAGTCAGAAATGTGACGGTTATTTTTTATTCTACAAGATGGAAATAAGAAAAGTTACACAGTCATATTCTGCATGACAGCATTTTTGTGTTAAGTTCTCACCACAACCCAAAACATACATTGATTCCACCCCCCCCCCCCCCACCCCCCACCCACGCACACAATTTTTTTCCGAAAGTAGTGAACTACCACATTTATGATGCAGGTCGTGCGTTTCATCGTATTTCGTTGTAAACTTCATCAGACATTTGTTACCTAATGTTGACATTTTGTTACTATAAAGCACATTTTATTTCACTTTTTTTTTTCCAATTTTTTCTTCACTTTGTTAATATTGATTCTTCCATAGTACAAACATGAATTTCTTTCTGGTTATTATTATTCTTTGAGCAGTAGAATAGCATGTGTGATGCAGGCTGACTCTAAAAGAAGAAATAACCTGATCAGATTATAGCTTTAAATATCCATTGCCAGACACTTCTGTTCACCTTTTGATTTCTTATATAAACTCCTATGTTGTTGAACTTTCTTATAAACTGGCATCTATTCAACTCTTCTAAGCTGCAGTGGAACAATCTTGCAGCCACGTGTTGTATGAATGATGATTTCATGTTTGCTGGACTTGCACTAAATGGTGGCTTGACTGATGTGTTCAATTTGAATACAGTGAAATGTATCTGCTTCTCTCTGTTCTGATTTATTGTGTGACACTGAACGTTTTTTTAATTTTAAGTAGCAACATTATTCAGTCATAAAATGCTAAATAATTCATTGTTATATTAGCCGCTTTTACAGCAAATCATTGTCATGCTAATTGTTTTTTTTAAAAATGTGAGGTTGATCCATTTAATGAAAAAAGTCCTTGTCTTCATAGTGCATAGAGACAAAATCTGAGGGCTCAAAATCACATTTGAGCTGTTTTAAAACACTTAATTTCAAGATTCTGCAGCAAAACCACCAATGGGCACAAAATTCTGGAAAAGTAAGAAATCGAAGAGCAAAATTTAAACCCAGTTCTAAGTGCACGTAAGGTCTGTAATTCACAAAATGTTGATAAATTAACATTTTACATTGCCTCTTTTAACATCTACAAATGGGAAACACGTGGAATTTTCACTGACTAAAGCAGCACTATGTAACTTGTTCCAGGTAGGAAGACTGAAAAAACTACAACTATAGCAACTCTGACCTCAGTCCCACCAGCTAATCACAGGGTGCTTAGTTGTTGGATAAAGTTGTGCTCTGTGATTGGCTATTGGGCCCGCGGTCATAGACGCCATAGTTGTAGTCTTTTCAGTCTTCCTACCAAGATCAGAGCTGTTGCAGGCAATGTGGGCCCACTCAGGCTGTAGAGAAATGACATTCACCTGGTGAAAGGTTGATGTATCATCACAATAACTGTGGAAACATTTTAATTTGAAGATCTTACAGTGTTGCTTTAAATTAGACATTTTTGTCTTTTTAGAAATGTGAAGGACATGTGGAGCATTGCTGGACATTTTTAGTTGCTAGCCAACCAGCTTTGAAATAGCCATGAATGGGCATGTGGCAAAATAATATTTTAAAAAATTTTCTTTTCATCATAAATTATATGCAATGAAAGCAAAAAAAAAAAAGTATATACACTACTCACAAAAAGTTAGGGATATTTATGGCTTTCGGGTGAAATTTCAGTATTCACCTAAAATGCACTCTAACCTTTACAGGTGAACTTAATTTGACCTTCTGTAACCTTTTGAATGCACATGTCCAACTGTTCAGTGTTTCAGTACTTTTTGCATAACTTGCTGTCCTCTAACAAGGTGCTTAACGCCAAAATTCACAACAGGTGTTTGATCCATGAATCGACCCATAAATTTTCTGGTTAAATTAGAATTGGTATTTAAACAGTTCTCATCATCATGCTGTTCATATTTTGACATCATGAGACCAAGACGACAACTAACAACTGATCAACAGTACCTTGCCATTGCGAGGCTTGAAACAGGATGTTCTCAGAGGGAAGTGGCCACTGAGCTTAGAGTGTCACAGTGTCGTCATCAGCAGGTTGCAACAGCGATACAGAGAGACTGGAAGAGTCACAGAAAGGCATAGAAGTGGATGTCCTTTGGCCACACCCTACGCTGATGACTGCTTCATTATGAACAGTGCCCTACGGAACCAGATGATGAATGCTACTCAACTCCAGGCACATTTAAGGGAGGTGGGAGGCACCCAAGTGTCATGTCAGATCATTTGAAACTGTTTCCATCAGCGTGGTCTGTGTGCTAGATGACCTGCATGGGTACCTGACCACACCATCAGGCACAGGTGTCATCGTCTTGCATGGGCCAGGGAGCATTTACGCTGAACAAGGGACCCAGTGGGCCTCAGTGCTGTTCTGTGATGAAAATCGATTTGTGTTGAGCAGAAATGATGGCCACCAACGATGTTGGAAACATCAAGGAGAGCACTATGCATCAGCCACTGTTGTCACCAGATGAGCCTTTGGTGGTGGTGGTGTTACAGTTTGGGCAGGTCTAGTCAATACAAGACTGCCCTACACCTTGTGAATGGTACAGTGACAAGCCAGTACGACCTGAATAACATTATTAATCCAGTCATTGTGCCCCTGCATGAAGAGCACAGGCCCAGTTTCATCTTCATGGATGACAATGCTCCAGCTCATCGAGGTCGCGTCATTAGGGAATGGCTGCTGGAGGCTAGGGTACCTCAAATGGAGTGGCCTGCACTTTCTCCAGACCTGAATCCCATAGAAAACCTATGGGATCAGCCAGTGGTGGACCCTCAGAGCCAGCAAAGCCTTCTCTGCCGGCCTAAACATTATCAGAGTTACATTTACAACCTTTACAACATATTTGTTCCATGAGGATGTATTAAATTATTTCCAATAGTCTATTCTCTTCATTTTGTGGCTTTTTTCTTGGTTGCACTCCTTCCAGTAGTGTAATGCATGTTAGTTTTTTTTATCCAATCATATTTCGGCCATCTGTGTTGACAGGGTCAAGCAAATCTGCCTTGGGCCTTCAGGAATTAACAGTGCGGCTCTGTAGGTTAAATTAACCATTAAACTTATCCTGTTGCTTTAACCAAGCAGATGTCTTCTGTACGTCCAGGGGTACGCATAGAAGGCATCCGAGGGATTGGATGGTTAGACTCCTCCACCCACAATGCAGAGGAGTCTAGCTAGCAAGACACCAGTGCAAGGACTTGGTTAAGCAGCTACAATATACTGTTAACTGTTTAAATATAATAGCTGTTTTTCCACCCACAATGGCTGACGGGAGAGGAAAATAATTTGGTCACTGATATTTTTAAAAAATCTATTTTCCAGACGGACTTTTCAAGAAAAGCTGGTCATTGTGAAGAGAGGTCGACCAACCCTGAAGCTAGCAGGCCCGTCTCAGCTGGAGAAAGGATTTGTCCGTCACTTCCATATTAACAAGCAGGATTACAGACTCTGAGGAGTGCTGCACATTATCTTGCTGGGAATACGTGTTGTTTGCAGCTGATCAAGTAGATACTTGGAGTCAGACAGGGTTTGTAAACTTGAGCTGTCTGTCACACCATGACGGTTTAGGCAGCGTTCGCCAAATGTATAAAAATTGGTCTAAAACGCTGGGATATGGCAGAATTTTCACTTTTGGCCATATGCATCATGTATCCATAACGATTTGGACATATAATTAAGTAACAGTAACTGAAACCAACTAATGCTGAGCGTGCTGCCGACATTCACAACTTATGCGGAACAATAGTCTTAATTTCTGCATTGTGCAGTCATGCCAAACTGCCGTTGCCTCCTGATCCATGGATCCTAGTTTTGGGAGAGATGATCTCTGTTCAACCGAGATGATTCTCCCCTCCAGAGACCACGGTGTGGGGAGTGACTGACCTGGCAGAGCTGTCAAATCTGTCAGGTCAGTCACACCTGAAACTGCTGATGTGACACAGGAACATCAGGCAACAGTTGTCACAACCTGGCTGAAAGGCACGCAAACTGATGGTGATAAAAAAGTTTATTTTCAATAAAGTGAAACAAATAAAACCAAGATAATACATGGAGTGTGCTTTTGCTGGGAAGCGCAGCCAACAGCGAACAGCTGCGCTCTGCACTTCCGGCAATGAGCTGATTGAATCCACCTCCTCCAGTGTTCTGACATGTTGGCATATCTATCAGAACAACACTGGACAAATGATCGAATAGACTTCAGTTAAATGTTAAAAAAAAAAAAAAAAAAAAAGCGACAGGTCCCGTTATACGAACAACATGTGTTTAGCTCTGTGTGTGTGTGTGTGTGTGTGTGTGCACGCACTGCAGGCAGAGAGCTCTGTACGGGTTTTTCCTGTGAACCAACGCTGCAAATACGCCATTTGTTCCGTTAATGCAGGACGTATCAGCCATACTGTGGATACATCGGAAAATTTTCAGCATGCTGAAAATTAATTTTCAGAGGAGCTCGGTGAACAATGCTGTATACCAGCGTGCTTTAGCGTGCTCTTAACTTAGACAAAACTCAACCATAACTGATTCACATCCCCAGCGTATTCTCCAAATTTTTCATACATTTTGCAAACACTGCCTAAATCGTCTAGGTGTGGCAGTGTAGCAGACACAAAATGCATATTGTAGAGACTAGGGTGAGTCAGACAGCGTCTCAGCCAGGATGCAGTGGTTAAACATAAGAGGACAATAGTCAGGGACGTCATGGGGAGTTGGCAAGAAGAGGGAGACAAGGGTTCAAGGGGAATGTATCGTGCTGTTAGATGTCATGCAGTGTGATGTGAAATGTCATGCAGATGTGAGATGATCTGTTGGGATATAAGGAGAAACTGTGCATGGCTGTTTCATTCTTTTTATGTGTATGACTGATGAGAGAGTGTTAATAAACTTCATCTGCATGTTACGGGTCCCGGGAAGGTGGCCACAATAACAAAAAGAAATAAGTTTTAAAGAAAAAAACGTGATCCTCCGTGTCTGCTCTTGGGTCTGTAAAATAAGGAAAGAGCCTTAGAAAGACAGAACACAGGACCACTTGTGTCTTTCTCCAGATAGTACTCTTATTTCTTTAACAAATTATTTCACAAACTTGGCAATAGACAAATATAACAAATTACTCCACAAACTTGGCAATAGACAAATATATATACAGGACAAACTCTATTAACACCAGGAGACTTTTACATTCACACGGGGTAAAATGTACTTGTATAAAGTAAAACATTTTATGTGAGCCAACAGTCTTTCCCAAAGTTAAACTTGACTGGCGCGAAACCGCTACCGCGACGCGGCTCGCCTTTGATCTCCGGCGCCGGCCGCAGCTTGAGCTTGTACAAAAAACGTAACTAAACGACACACCAACATCACCGTATTACTCGTCGCGACACACAGAAATAACACGGAGCTTAAGGCTCTTATTTATGGTATTTTTAACCAAATACTGACCTGTAAAATAAGGAAAGAGCCTTAGAAAGATAGAACACAGGACCACTCGTGTCTTTCTCCAGATAGTACTAAAGGGGGGGCCGGAAGCGCACCCTCATTGTTTACCTGGGGCGGGACGACCGCAGTGCCAAAGGTTCCGCTGCTTACTCTTAAATATTTATACAGGGCTACATATCAAATGTTAATATTATTGATCGTCCACAATCTCAAAATATATTTAAATGCTCTTAAAATAAAAATAAAATGACAGTCTCTCTGAATTATTTCCAAATGTGGTGCACGATTTGGGTGTACCACACGCTCCCCAACAACAAAAGTGGCTCCTGACACTTAACAGTAACAAATCAAAATCTCAACACTAATAAAGTCTCTATTCAAAAGTCTCTGGAACGTCTTTCTTTCCAAGTCTCCTTAATCTTCAGGTATTATCCAAGATCTGGTCAGTTTAATAGCAAGGAATAGCATACTGACATGGCAAGTAGTTAGAGGTGATAGGAGGAAGATAAAAAGGTTGAGGATAGAAAGAAGGGTAGCACATAAAAGGATATGGTGTTGACTGCTGAACACTGACAGTGTTCACTGACGGACGAGTCTGGAAGGCTGGCTGGCCCAGGGACGGATAGGTGAACACCATGTTTGGTCGTCTCTGCCTGGTGACTGCCTCAGACATGGTGGCGACTCAGGACGGCGGTCTGGCTCTGGACTGGGCACCGGCTCAGGATCAGCTGCAGGTCCGGGACTAGGAGCAGGAATATCTTGGTGGAGATGAAGCACTTCCCTGTCGTCGTCTGGTTGAAGTTGGTCCACGTTTTGTTCGCTTTCCCTTTGTATTTCTTGTCCTTCCTCCGTAATATTGTCTCTGTCTTGTTCAGATTGAATAGGAACTTGTACTTGTCTTTGCTGTGTTGTTCCCTGTCTTCTTTGTGACTCACATTGAACTTGGTCGACTGGACGTTGACTTTCTTGCAGGTGTCTGGGAACACGAAACCAATAGAGGGGTTTGTCTTCTTCTGAATCACTCGCTTCAGGACTGTTTGACTTTTCCAGTGTGTTTTGTCTGATATCGGTAGGTCTGTTGTTTCTCTTTTGTGACTTGGCCACTGGACTTTGAACGATGTCGACTGGTAAGTCGTTAACTTGGAGAAGCAAGTTTCTGTGTAGGGTACGGATGGGACGACCTCCTGTCTCTGGACTTACTTTGTAGACGGGGTTGTCTCCAACCTGCTCCCTCACGATGTAGACTGTTTGTTCCCAGTAGGGCCTTAGCTTGCCAGGACCACCTCTTTCGCCCAGGTTCCGTACAAGCACTCTGTCTCCTACTTGCAGGACTACACCTCTGCATCGTTTGTCATAGTTTGTCTTTCCTTTGGAGCTTGACTGTTGACTGTTTGTACTTGCGATCCTGTACGCCTCTGTCATTTTCCTTCTATTGTATTTGACCTGCTTTCTCAGCTGCTTGCTCTGGTACTTGGGGCGCGGAGTTGAAGCTTCGACAGAGGAGGAGTTTACTGGCTGGGACTTTGACTCTGTACCGATCTCTGGCTGTCCCTTGACAGAGACCGATTCCCGTTTCCCTGATTTCTTGGGTCGCTTCAGACATCCAACAGCTCTGTGTCCCGACTCACTGCATACAAAGCAATGACTGCACTCCTGTAAGCTTTGTTCAGTACATTTCGGACAGAGATAGGTTTTCTTTTGGTTGGCTGGAGGCTGAGAACGCTGAGGGGAGGAGTTTACAGCTTTCTGTTCCATGAAAGTTGCCACCATCTTGGTTAGAGTCTCTACTTGTACAGCAAGTTGTTTGATTGTCTGTGAGACTTGTTGGTCTTTGGCTGTCGTGTCCTTTGTTGCAATCACAGCGCTTTGTGCTGACTTCAGACGAGGGGTTTGCCCTAACCTTCGCTGGTGCTCATTCTCATCACTGATTATCTTTGTGACCTCACTAAGAATCTCTTCATCTGTTACATTGTTGTTTGATGTAAGAGGTCTTAGTCGTTGCCGCAGGTCTGCATACTTCACTCCCAGGCCTTGATAGACTGTGTGCAGAAACACTTCCTGGATTGTCCTTGGGTCATACGAGATGTCTGCATTGGCTTGTTTTGACTGAAAGATAAGTTTCTGTTTGAGTCCAATTATGCGACACAGGAATTGCTGAGGGGACTCCTGCTCAGTTTGTCGGGCGCACATTAACTCCTGGAATATCTCTGTTGTTGCCTTTTCTCCAAGGTGGGATCAGAGAAAGCCCTGAAGTTCAGAAAGAGCCAGTTCATCTTTGAGCATGAGCATGTCCCTGAACATGCCAGGCTTTACAATTCTCAGTACCCCCCTCACGATCTCTGTTTCAGAAAATCCTTCTTTTAATCCTTCATTGATCTGTCTTATGAGACTGTTATAACTGATTTCAGAGCTGTTGTCTCCAATTTGTCCTCCAAAAACCTTGAATTCTCTCCGAAGCAGGTAGGAAAGGTCTTTGAGAGTGACATGTCTTTCTGGACTACCTTGTTCCCTTGGCTGCGGTTGTGAGTGTCTCTGACGACTGGGTGCTGCAGGTGGTTGGAGTGTCACAACTTCACACAGTCTTAGTCTTTCACCCAGTGTTTCATATGCTTTCCTCAGTTCCTCTACAGACTCTGCGTTTGCGTTCACACTAACTTGAATGCCTGGTGGAACAGCAGATGGTGATGGTGGATCTGGCAACATATTGGATGGATGAGGACTTGACTTGGTTGGTGTTGCAGCCTGATCAGCTGGATGCGTGGTGGAGCCACTTGTTTGTATCACTTTAGTTAGCAGATCATCCAACATTAGCAACTGACTCATTCCCTCATCTTCAAGTTTCAGCAGAGTTGGGGACCGTAAATAGGAATTGACATAGTCCATACAGCTCTCAGTATCGTCTTCACTGAACTGTGCGTCTTTGTCTCCAGCTGCAAGGCTCTTTGTTAGCCCAAAAAGATCCTTACTTGAGAGGGCAAACAAGCGTCCTCTGATGCTCCATATCAGTTCTTTTCGTGCTGTCGACATGGTACTTTAGCTATCTGTAGTTCGAGTGTTGTATTATCTGTACAGTGACTAGGCTGCGTTTTACCTTCTTGACAGCAGTGCAGTTCCACTTTTGGTTGAAGATCCTTCCTTTCTCTTTGATCTTCCTCCTTGGACACCCACTGACTGACGTGTCTGATGTAGCAGCTTGGCAACCGTTGTCTCGTAGTTCTGGTATCAATGGATCTTCCCTCGATGACTGAAGAGGAGAGATCCCGGACGAGCCCCCACAGTTTGTTACGGGTCCCGGGGAGGTGGCCACAATAACAAAAAGAAATAAGTTTTAAAGAAAAAAACGTGATCCTCCGTGTCTGCTCTTGGGTCTGTAAAATAAGGAAAGAGCCTTAGAAAGACAGAACACAGGACCACTCGTGTCTTTCTCCAGATAGTACTCTTATTTCTTTAACAAATTATTTCACAAACTTGGCAATAGACAAATATAACAAATTACTCCACAAACTTGGCAATAGACAAATATATATACAGGACAAACTCTATTAATTAACACCAGGAGACTTTTACATTCACACGGGGTAAAATGTACTTGTATAAAGTAAAACATTTTATGTGAGCTAACAGTCTTTCCCAAAGTTAAACTTGACTGGCGCAAAACCGCTACCGCGACGCGGCTCGCCTTTGATCTCCGGCGCCGGCCGCAGCTTGAACTTGTACAAAAAACGTAACTAAACGACACACCAACATCACCGTATTACTCGTCGCGACACACAGAAATAACACAGAGCTTAAGGCTCTTATTTATGGTATTTTTAACCAAATACTGACCTGTAAAATAAGGAAAGAGCCTTAGAAAGACAGAACACAGGACCACTCGTGTCTTTCTCCAGATAGTACTAAAGGGGGGGCCGGAAGCGCACCCTCATTGTTTACCTGGGGCGGGACGACCGCAGTGCCAAAGGTTCCGCTGCTTACTCTTAAATATTTATACAGGGCTACATATCAAATGTTAATATTATTGATCGTCCACAATCTCAAAATATATTTAAATGCTCTTAAAATAAAAATAAAATGACAGTCTCTCTGAATTATTTCCAAATGTGGTGCACGATTTGGGCGTACCACATGCACGTAAACCTGCCTCCTCATTTCCAACACTTTCCACACTGGTGACCCTTTGACGAATGATGGAACACGAGGCAAGAACCCCGGAGACGGCCCGGACGGGAACCCCCAGCAATGCGTGCGCTGTTTCAGTCAAGCTACCGGACTTTTGGCAGCACAACCCGCACTGTTGGTTCCACCACACCAAGGCCCAGTTCGCCCTCCGGGGAATATGACACCAAGTTTTACTAAGTGGTCGCAGCGCTGGACGTTCACACAGCTCAGCAGGTAGCGAGCCTGCTCGACCAGCCCCAGCCCACAACAGGTATGAAGCTCTCAAAGCTGCGCTGACCCGGCGCTACACGCTCTTGGACAGTGAGAGAGCAGAGAGGCTTCTGAGGCGTTCCAAGTTAGGAGATGGTTCGGCTGTCGATCTGGTGGAGAAGATGTTGGCGTTAATGGGCACGGGCGACGGGCATTTTCTGTTCGCCCACCTTTTCCTCCGGAACCTTCCAACAGAGGCGAGAGCGGTTCTGGCCAATTCGCCGTTGCTGGCCACGCGTGACTACCGTGCGCTAGCCCAGGAGGTAGACCGGATCATCCTCACCACCAGAGCGCCCACAGTCAACGCGGCGATGTCGGAACCCAGCAAGACGACCAGAGGAGGCGAGGAGCCACCAACGATAGCGGCAGCGGGGGCCCAGGAGCGCCAGAGAGACGCGCTCTGCTTCTACCACCGCCGCTTCGGAGAGAACGCACGCAGATGCGCGCCACTGTGCCAATTCAAGCGCTCGGGAAACGCCAAGGCCAGCAGTCGGAAACAGCTGCGACCGCCGGCGAAGAGAACAAGCTGCTCTACGTGACGGACTCGCGCTCAGGGAGGCGTTTCCTCGTAGACACCGGAGTCCAGAAGAGCATCATCCTGCCGACCTATGCCGACTGACTGGCAGGACCTAGTGGCCCCGGGCTGGTGGCAGTAAACAGCTTGGACATTAAGACCTTTGGTGAGAGAACACTGGCTTTATCTCTACACGGCCATACATACGAGTGGACTTTTGTCATAGCAGCACTGAAGTTCCCAATCCTGGGAGCTGATTTTCTGTGTGCACATGGTTTACTAGTTGATGTTGCTAACAGGCGCCTGGTTAATGCACTGTCCTTTGACTCTCTCCCCTGTACAGCTCGAGGGGCCGGGCCAGTAACACAAGCCAACGTCACAGCTCCAGGCGGTAAGTTCCACACACTGCTCACTCAGTTCCCAGCACTCACGGTCCCGACGTTTTCCGTGGCCATCGCTAAACACGGGGTGGAGCACTTTATCACCACCACCGGGCCGCCCGTTTTCGCACGACCTCGGCGCTTGGACGCAGCTAAACTGGCCATAGTGCGCAAGGAGTTTGCCAACCTGGAAAGGTTGGGCATCATCAGGCGATCGAACAGCCCATAGGCATCCCCGCTACACATGGTCCCTAAGGCTGAGGGGTCGTGGCGACCGTGCGGGGATTTCCGCAGGTTGAATAACGCCACAGCACACGACCGCTACCCGATTCCCCACATAAAGGATTTTTCCGTTCACTTCGCCGGAGCACGCATTTTTTCGAAAATAGACCTGGCCCGCGGTTACCACCAGGTCCCAGTGCGCGCGGAGGACGTACCCAAAACAGCGGTAATAACTCCGTTCGGCTTGTTCGAGTTTCTGCACATGCCATTCGGATTAAAAGGAGCGGCACAGACGTTCCAGCGCATGATGGACGCGTTGCTGTGCGATCTCCCGTTTGTGTTCGTCTACCTGGATGATATCCTGGTAGCCAGTGCGTCTGAAGACGAACACATAACCCACCTCAGGACGGTTTTCCAGAGGTTGGAGGAGCACGGGTTAATAATCAACCTGGCAAAGTGCCAGTTTGGCGTAATGGGGATTGATTTTTTGGGACACCGCATATCACCGGAGGGAGCGATACCCTTGCCTGACAAAGTGCGCGCTGTGGCGAACTTTCCCCGGCCTCAGACGGTCAGGGCACTGCAGGAATTTTTGGGGATGGTTAACTTTTATAACCGCTTCCTCCCCCACGCAGCTCAACTCATGCAGCCATTGTACACCGCGCTCAAGAAACGGAAACCCGTGGATGGATTCGAATGGACTCCAGAGCGAGAGCAGGCGTTCTCTGAGGTTAAAACAGCCCTGGCAAACGCCACACTGTTGGCGCACCCAGACCCGGCGGCCCGGATAGCACTCACTACCGACGCCTCGGACGTGGCCATAGGGGCCGTTGTGGAGCAACATGTCGCCGGTTCTTGGCAGCAGCTTGCTTTTTTCAGCAGGGCTTTGCGCGACAGTGAGCGTAAATACAGCGCGTTCGACAGGGAGTTGCTGGCTTTCCACCTGGCCATACGCCACTTCCAGTTCTGGCTGGAAGGGTGCAGCTTCACCGCGTTCGTGGACCACAAGCTGCTGACGTTTGCGATGGCCAAGGTTTCGGAATCATGGTCAGGCCGGCAGCAGAGACAGCTGGCAGCGATCTCGGAGTTTACGACTGATATTCAGCATGTGTCGGGTAAACTGAATGTGGTGGCGGACTGCCTCTTGCGCGTGGTTGTGGCCCCAGTCTGCGTGGGGATAGATTATACAGCCATGGCCGCAGAGCAGATTAGTGATATGGACGTGCGCGTGCTCCAGTCTGGACCAACAGGGTTAAGGCTGGAGAGCAGAATACTGCAAGACGGCAAGCCCCCCCAATCTGTGACGTCTCCACGGGATGCCCGCGCCCGGTGGTCCTGGTCGCGTGGCGCCGCCGCATGTTTGAGTCAGTTCATGCTCTGGCGCACCCAGGAGTGCGTGCGTCAGTCAAAATGGTGGGAGCGAAATTCGTGTGGCCAGGCCTGCGCAAACAAGTGAAAGAGTGGGCGGCAGCCTGCATAGCGTGCCAACGAGCCAAAGTGCACAGACACACGAAGGCTCCTTTGGAGCCGTTTAGTATACCGGCTAAAAGATTCGACCATGTTCACATGGACCTCGTGGGCACCCTCCAGCCGTCGCAGGGGTGCACGCACCTTCTGACCGTGGTGGACCGCACCACACGCTGGCCAGAAGCAGTCTCGCTGGCAGAAACCACGTCCGCGGACGTGGCGTCTGCCTTTTTGACATCATGGGTGGCGCGTTTTGGAATCCCGTCGGACATCACGTCCGATAGGGGCCCTCAGTTTGTTTCCGAACTTTGACCCGCGATGGCCCGCAGCCTGGGTGTTGCAATTCACCGCACAACCGTGTACAACCCACAGGCAAATGGGTTATGCGAGCGTTTTCACAGGTCACTGAAAGCAGCACTCAGGGCTTCGTTGACGGATGCAAATTGGGTTGACCGGTTGCCGTGGGTTTTATTGGGGTTGCGTTCTGCACCAAAAGAGGATTTGGAGGCTTCCCCGGCTGAGCTGGTTTTTTCTCAGCCACTGCGGCTGCCCGGGGAATTTTTGCCAGATAATCCCACGCCGGACAGCTGCCCGTCTCAGCGTTTGCAGCGTAGTGCAGACACAGGCACACTGCCCGACCCGGCCCACCACTGTTTTCCACGCGCTTTCGTGCCAAAAACTTTGAAGAATGCGGAGTTCGTGTTTGTCAGACATGATGCCCACCGCCCTCCATTGCGCCCACCCTATGATGGCCCGTTCAGAGTGCTGGAAACAGGGGACAAGCATTTTTTGTTAGACTTGGGCGGGCGTCGGGAGAAAATATGCATAGACAGACTTAAGCCCGCCTTTGAAGTGGCGGACAAGCAAGTGCTGCTGGCTCGGGCCCCTCGGCGTGGAAGACCCCCACTGAGAACTCCCCAGGCAAACGATTCACCAGGACAGCCACACGGGCAAAGCGGATTCCCCCCCCCCCTCGCCATGGCCCATCCGCAGTCAGACGCACGTCCAGCAGCCCCCCGCCGGCACAGAGACCCCCGTTACAGCAGATATGGGAGGAGACTGAAGCCCAAAAGACGTGGGGACTGAAACTCTGTCTGGGGGGGGGGGGGGGTGTAGCAGACACAAAATGCATATTGTAGAGACTAGGGTGAGTCAGACAGCGTCTCAGCCAGGACGCAGTGGTTAAACATAAGAGGACAATAGTCAGGGACGTCATGGGGAGTTGGCATGAGGAGGGAGACGAGGGTTCAAGGGGAATGTATTGTGTTGTTAGATGTCATGCAGATGTGAGGTGATCTGTTGGGATATAAGGAGAAACTGTGCTTGGCTGTTTCATTCTTTTTATGTGTATGACTGATGAGAGAGTGTTAATAAACTTTGTCTGCTCGTTTCCCACACTCTCCACAGCAGGGCCTTAACCAAGGCAGCAGCCAGACACCAAAGCACAGCCGCCAGCTGGACAAGCAACAGGTACTTTTAAACCTTTGGGGAAACAAGAGCGGATCTGCAGCTCCACGAACAAGTGCTATATGGAAATGGAGCTCTACAATGAAAAGGTAAAGATTTTTAAAACTATATAGTTACAGTTATCTTTAACATGCTTTGTGTGGATGGCCCTATAGGCTATTTTTATGGTGTTTGGTATGAATGGCACTTAAATCAGATAATCCCGCTCTTGCCCGGTGGTTCCGAGCTTTTGGCGCTGTCGCATTTTTGAGTCGGTCCACTCCCTTTGCATCCAGGAGTGCATGCTTTGGTGAAGCTACTGGGGGTGAAATTCGTCTGGCCACGTTTGTGCAAGGACGTGAAGGAGTGGGCTACAACTTGCGTCGCATGCCAGCTGGCCAAAGTGCACAAGCACACCAGAGCCCCCCTCGAGCCGTTCCAAATCCTGGCCAGGAAGTTCGACCACGTCCACGTGGATTTGGTGGGACCCCTCCCGCCATCGCAAGGTTTCATGCACCTTTTGACAATAGTGGACCGCACCATGCACTGGCCTGAAGTGGTCCAGCTTTCTTCTGCCATGTCCGCAGAAGTGGCTCATGCTTTTTTGTCGGCTTGGGTTGCATGGTTCGGATCCCCGTCAGACATCACTCCCGACAGGGGTCCACATTTCATTTCGGAACTCTGGTCCGTGATGGCCCAGAAATTGGGGGTCAAAATTCACCGCACTACCGCGTACAACCCCCAAGCTAACAGATTATGCGAACGTTTTCATAGATCACTTAAAGCAGCGCTCAGAGCTTCACTCACGGACACAAATTGGGTCGACCGCCTGCCCTGGATTCTTTTAGGGTTGCGCTTCGCACCGAAGCAGGATTTGGTAGTCTCCCCAGCAGAACTCGTTTTTCCTCAGCCACTGTAGATCCCCGGAGAGTTTTTACCGGAAAACCCCGCACCTAAGGCTGATCTGCCCATGCAATTTTTGCACAGTACGGAGGCTTTTAATGTACCGGGCCCGGTCCACGATTGTTTTCCCCGCACTTTTGTCCCCAAGAGTTTACAGAACGCCAGCTTTGTTTTCGTCAGGCATGATGCACACTGGACCCCGCTTCACCCACCGTACGACGGACCGTTCAGGGTGTTGGAACCTGGAGTCAAACATTTTGTGTTAGACTTGGGGGGGCGTGGGGAGACCGTCTGCATCGATAGGCTGAAGCCAGCTTTTGTGTTGGCAGATGAGCAGGTGGTGTTGGCCCAAGCTCCCTGGTGTGGACATCCACTGTTGGTGGCTCCGCAAGTTGGTGTTCCCTCGGTAGGGACCTGCGCACCCCTTTTCCCTCCACAGACTGATGCGCCCTCCTGTACACCTCGCCAGCAGGGTGCTCCGACTGGATCAGCGACCCCCCGCTACAGCCACGATGGGCGCCAGCTCAAGCCCAAAGGACAGGGGGTTTAGTGCCCTTTCTGAGTATTCGGGGGGGCACGGGGGGGGGATTCTCCACCCAGAGAAGGCAGCTGGGATAAAGGGGAACAATGGACCGGAGGAGAAAGGCCACCGGGGGGTCTCAAATGGGATAGTATGGACTATGCACCCCCTGAGGAGAGGAGGAACTTCTGGAGCCGCTGGAAGAGAGAAGAGTGTGAGCAGCGGCACCAGCGTTATGATGCTAATGTGCCACACAGGGCTTTGTTCCAAACAGTGTATTATGGTCGGAAGTTCCGGGTCTCAATGCATGAGATTAAAGGTATAAAAGAGGAATGCACAGAGACCCAGGAGCTCTTTTTACTGTACTGTATGTTGGAGATGGAATAAAGTTCACGTGTTGTTCAACTCGTTACTTCGCCTGCTTCCTTTCTCCACAATATATATACTAATGCAACTGAAATGAGCTTTCTTCACAGGATTGCTGGACTCACCCCCAGAGATGGGGTGAGGAGCTCAGTTATCTGGGAGAGGCTCAGAGTAGAGCCGCTGCTCCTCCACATTGAAAGGGGCCGGTTGAGATGGTTTGGGCATCTGATCAGGATGCCTTCTGGGCGCCTCCCACTTCAATCAATCAATCAATCAACTTTATTGATAAAGCACTTTCAAAGTAACACTCACTACACAAAGTGCTGTACAGCAAGAAAACACACATGAAAACATAAAAGCAGGAAGCAGGGCACTAACACAAAAACAATATAGAACCACAGTCAAAAGAAAGATAGATAGATACTTTATTTCGAACAAAAAAGTATAACAAAAACAAAACAAATGATAAATGCAATAAAGTAACAGTATACAGTGTTCGAAAGGGAGAAGGAAGAAGTGAACACTTATTAATTCCACCTCCTCTTTTCCATAAATACACCCATGTGAATTATATACAAATTACCACATTTAAGACCCCAAGTAAACAATTTACTGTATTTTGTACATATCAACATTAACACCCATCCATCCTAACATACATTGATGTCCATACATCAAAACCAGCCTCAAACAACACAGATATACACAGTACTGTCCCACCCACCATTCCATAGTGTCCCATAGTGTCCCAGAGTGAGCATAGTGAAGCGTACATATAAATACTACCCTTCTAACATATATCCTTTCAGAAAATAATGTTTATACTGTGGCGGCATGAAATAATAAGTGGCGAACTGAGAGTTTTTAAGGGAGTTTATTAATCATACCGCCATCACAGACTCACTCCGGCGCCGTGCATGCGCGCCAGAGCGAGCCCGGAGGCTCTCCAGCAGATAAGCAATGCGTGCAGTCAGATGAGCAGTGAGAGAGAGTGAGTTACAGAGCAATGCAGTTTTTATACCCAGTTACAGACAATACATGAAAGGCATGGGACATTTGCATCACAGTGGGAGCAGGAAGCATGAACGTTTGCATTTGAGTCATACATATCAACAGCGGAACTGGCAGGAAGAAGCTAGACAAAGAGCGGCTGCCTATTGAGCTCAATACACACATCTCATTGTTCTGCTAATTGCCCCAGCTGAGCGCTCTGCTTGTCCGTGGCTGTTGTGGGGGTTACCCATACACTCCCCCCCAGAGGGCTCAGCGGGAAGCTGAGGCCTCGATAGTCCGGCTTTGGAAGCGAGCTGCGGGGAAAGCTCACTGCAGGCGGTGGTGGAGGGAGGGGGGATGGGGGTAGCAAGTGCCGGCCCGGGACGGCGAAATTGTCTGGGCCGCGCAAAAATTGCCTGTGGATCCGCGATGTTGAGGGGCTGTCCCATTGAATGTGCGGAGGTCCACAGCAGCTGTAAGAAGAAAAATTTGTCTCTGACTCCTCTCGCGGCTATGAAGGAAAACAGGAGCTGCAAGGCTGCATAGCGGCTGTGAGAAAAAAAGGAGCTGCAGCTGTGTGAGGGACTTGGCGTGTTGGCTTTAGGTGCACACGCGCAGCCCTAAAGCCCTCGTGGACAGCTGACGGCTGAATTCCCTTTGTGCGCTGTGGCTGAGACCCGTACAAAATCCTGTGAGCGAGCTGCGTGCGTGCTTCAGGTGTGTGAGCAGCCCTGAAGGTTCTGTGTGCAGCGGCGAAGGACGATGGCGGTCTGTGGAGCCGTTATTGTCCCGTGCGTGGTGCGCCGTCCTCGTAACCCCCCGGTGTGCGTGCGGGGTTCGGTGCTTGGCAGGTCCGCTGTAGAGGCGAGTCAGGGTCAGGGAGCTTGCTGGAGATCAGCGTAGTCGGCGCCGATGGTCATCCCTGTTGAGCTGTCACTGTAGATTGGTCATGGTACGTTCAGGTCCACGCGCTGCGTTCTCCGTCGGCCCTGGAGGTCGCCGTCGTGGAGAGAGGACGAGGTGCGTGCGCTCTCGTGTGGAGGAGCTGTGAGAGCGGCCGGTCCCAGCGTGGATGTGCAGATCTCAGGCGTGCAGATCTCACCATGAAGCATTCTGCAGCTTTCCTGGTCGTGGGTGATCTCCGGAGAGTTTCGCCTGGTGGTGGCTCTGCGTCGAGGTCTCCCTGTAGCAGAAGGGAGGGCAGATCATTTGCGTCAGGCTGCTGCGTTCGCTTGTCGTCGGAGAATCACTGCCGGGTGCTGCGTTCGTTGTCGTCGGGTCACCAGTGTAGCTGTCCAGACCAGAAGGTTGCATCGCACAAAGCGTGTGCTTTCTCAGGGTCACCAATGTGGCGGCATGGAATAATAAGGCAGCGACCTGAGAGTTTTTAAGGGATTTTATTAATCATACCGCCATCACAGAGTTCACCCCAGCCCCGTGGGTGCGGGCTGGAGCGTGCTCTCAGGCTCTCGTAGCGTGTAGTCAGATGCAGTGGTCAGAGAGAGTGAGTTACAGAGCAATGCAGTTTTTATACCCAGTTACAGACAATACATGAAAGGCATGGGACATTTGCATCACAGTGGGAGCAGGAAGCATGAACGTTTGCATTTGAGTCATACATATCAACAGCGGAACTGGCAGGAAGAAGCTAGACAAAGAGCGGCTGCCTATTGAGCTCAATACACACATCTCATTGTTCTGCTAATTGCCCCAGCTGAGCGCTCTGCTTGTCCGTGGCTGTTGTGGGGGTTACCCATAATACCTCTTTTTGAATTGATTTCTGTTTGTACATAGTTTCAGTACCGGCTCCAGACTGTTCCACAAATCCACCCCACAGACAGATATGCACATACTTTTCTTGGTTGTTCGTATCTTGGGTTTTGTAAAGTTTAAGTGTCCTCTCAAATTATGATCATTGTCTCTTTTTTTTAAATATTTTTTGTATATTAGTTGGGAGTTGATTATTAATTGCCCTGTACATTACTTGTGCTGTCTTAAATTTAACTAAATCGATGAACTTTATGACATGTGACTTTAAAAACAACGAATTGGTATGGTCTCTATATCCTACATTATTTATTATCCTTATAGCTCCCCCAGACTTCTACACAGTAGTTAAGATAAGGTAGAAACAGTGAATTGTACAGTAAGACCAATGATTTATAGTCCGAGATGTGTCTTGTCTTCCCCAGTATGCCTATAAATTTTGCTAACTTGGCCCGGATGTGACTGATGTGAGGTTTCCAGCAGATTTTATTGTCTAGCGTCACCCCCAGAAACTTATTTTCCTGTACTGTTTCTATTGAAAGGAGTCAGTTGAGGTGGTATGGGCATCTGATTAGGATGCCTCCTGGACGCCTCCCACTTGAGGTGTTTCGGGCACGTCCCACTGGGAGGAGACCCCGGGGCAGACCCAGGACTCGGTGGAGAGACTATGACTCCCAGCTGGTCTGGGAACGCCTTGGTATCCTCTCTGGAGTGCTGGAGCAGGTGGCTGGGGAGAGGGAAGTCTGGGCTTCTCTGCTTGAACTGCTGCCTCTGCGACCCGGACCTCCGGAAAAGCGGTAGAAGATGGATGGATGGATGTTTCTATTCTGGTATCATCTGTCGTTACCATTATTTCATGATTTATTTTATAATTTCCAATCAACGTAATCTTTGGTTTTTTTTAGATTTAGAGATAATTTATTTTTGTTGAACCACTGCGTTAACTTTTTCATTTCAGTTGTGACCACCTCTAAAACCTGCTGCAAATTCTCACCAGTGCAAAGGATATTTGTGTCATCCGCAAACAAAATAAATTTCAGAATTTTTGATACTTGGCATATGTCATTTATATACAAAATAAAGAGTTTGGGTCCCAAAACTGACCCCTGGGGCACACCACAAGTGATGTCTATGAAGGGTGATTTGTGCTCACCAATTTGTACAAATTGTTGTCTGTTACTTAAATAACTTTCCACCCAACTCAGTCTGACCCCTCTTATCCCATACCTTTCCAGTTTCCTTAGTAGTATTCTGTGGTCAGTGGTGTCAAAAACTTTCTTTAAATCTATAAATACTCCTACAGCAAACTTTTTTTTATCTATACAACTAGTAATTTCTTCTATAAGTTCGATCAGTGCCAAAGGTGTAGATTTATCTGCTCTAAAACCATACTGTCTGTAAGGAGGTTGTGTTTTTCAATGAAATCATCCAGTCTCTTAGTGAAGATTTTTTCAAGTATTTTGGAGAATTGTGACAGTAAAGAGACTGGCCTGTAATTTGTGAAACAATGACTGTCTCCTGTTTTGTATAGAGGTATTACTTTTGCTATTTTCATTTTGTCTGGAAATGTACCAGTTTGAAATGACAGGTTACAGATGTGGGTGAGTGGCTTAACAATTCCTTCAATTACTTTTTTCACTATTGTCATGTCAATTTCATTCCAGTCCGTTGATTTTTTGTTCTTAAATTTACTCACAGTCTCGATAATTTCCTTTTCAGTAACTGCACCCAAAGAGATTGTGTTTGGATTTCTATCTTCTATTTCATTTACAGAACCACTGTTGTTTGTTTCTGCTGTCACTATTGATTTTGCTAATTCAGGACCAACGTTTACAAAAAATTTATTGAAACCACCGACCACATCCTCCATATTATTTATCAAATTGCCATTTTCAATAAAATATTCTGGATAATTAGCATTCTTAGAATCAGAATCAGAATCAGAATCAGGTTTATTGCCATTGTTCATGTAGTACACAAACTAGGAATTTGTCTCGGTACAATGCTGCAACATTAAACATGATAAGATAAAAGAAATAAACTATACATGTAATAAAGTGTAGAATAAGATTAAGTGATACTGGTCAACAGTTAAAATATATTAGCGAGCAGCAGATACTGTGGAGAACTATATAGTGCAGTCGGTAATGCAGGAAGAAAACAGTGATGATTGACATGAGTCTGGTTGAGCTGCTGTACATGGTGCACGAGAGTCAATAAGTCGCTTAGTGTTCAGCAGTCTGATGGCAGAGGGGAAGAAGCTGTTCATGTGACGGGAGGTTTTAGTCTGGATGGACCGAAGTCTTCTACCAGAGGGGAGGGGGACAAACAGTACGTGACCAGGGTGTGAGTCACCCTGGCTTAGGTCGATTACTAATAATCCCATTGAGTACTTGCCATATTCCTCTTAAGTTATTTTTATTATCCTCTAATATTCTGTTGTAATATTCTTTCTTACAGGTCCTCATTATATTAGTAAGCTTATTTTTATATCTTTTATATTTGATCTCAGCCTCCACCATTCTGCACTTAATGAATTGTTTATATAATGTATTCTTCTTTTTACATGCATTTATTGCATTCCTTGGTGACCCAAGGAATATTTTTTTTTGTTGTCTGTCACTGTATTGTTTTATAGGACAGTTTTTATTGTACAATGATTGAAATATTTGTAAAAAAATTATCATATGCTTTATTTATATCATTTTCATCATAAACTATCTTCCAATCTTGTATTAATAATTCCTTTGTCAGTAAATACATAGATTCTTCGGTTCTTATTCTTTTATATTTAATATTTTTGGTATACTTTTGGGCTGCACGGTGGCGCAGTGGTTAGCACTGCGGCAGCATAGTTTACCCTTGGCCGGGGGATTGTGGGGATCGTGGGATCGTGGGTTTGATCCCAGCCCCCGACCAACAGTGAGCTGTGTGGAGTTTGCATGTTCTCCCCGTGTTGCGTGGGTTTACTCCGGGATTTCTCCGGTTTCCTCCCACATGCCAAAAACATGCATGTTAGGTTAATTGGCTGTTCTAAATTGTCCCTAGATATTTGTTTCCTATAGGCCCTTAGAATAGAGGGTTAGTATTAATGACAGCGCTTTGAGTGGTCTTTGTGACTAGAAAAGCGCTATATAAGTGCAGGTTAGTTAGTTAGTTAGTTCCTATAATCACATTGATAGACAACAAAAATCGGCAGGTGGTCACTGATATCATTCAATAAAAGACCACTCATGATATTATTTTCCATAATGTTTGTGAATATGTTATCTATTAGTGTGGCACTGTGTGACGTGATTCTGCTAGGTCCGGTAATTGTTGGATGTAAGCCCATACTGTACATTGTGTTAATAAATTCTTCTGTCAAACTATGTTGTTTTGAATTCATCAGATCTATATTGAAATTCCCACAGATGAACATAACTTTATGAGTTAGTTTTGCATACATTTTTTCCATCCAGTCCTTAAATAAGTCAATGTTTGATCCAGGTGTTCTATATACACAGCTCACTACTATATTCTTCACATTGTCCAGACAGATTTCTATTGTAATACATTCAAATAAATCATCCACAGTTACTGACAGATTTTCAACAACCTTGTATTTCAAGCTCTTGTCAACATAAATTGCAATTCCTCCTCCTTTTTTTCACTTTTCTATTTACATAATTTAATTCCTAGCCATCCATGGTAAAATCCACTCCTTTCTCTTCACTGAGCCACATCTCTGATATTGCCACAATATTGAATGGCTCTTTAAACTGATGTAAATAATCTTTAATGTTATTAAAGTTGGCATAGAGACTTCTGCTGTTGAAGTGGATCATAGAAATATTGAAATCAGATGTGACCATTGTGTTAAACAGTTCATTCGTGTAGTAACTACAGTTATTATTGATGGAGCTAAATAAATTATTATCAGGGTCTATGTTATATTCTACGTCCTGTGGGTTGTGATCTGTATATTCAAAAACTTTCAGTTCCTGTTTGTTGATCTTTTGTTTCATGTTGTTAAATGTCTTGTTGCAGATGAGTATATCCCTTCAGTGTCCTACAGTTGTCTTTTGTTGCTGTTGACTCCAGTTCGTAACATTCATTGATATTTGTCCAGTTCCATAATATTGCGGATGTTAATGACCTTGGCTTCTTCAGGTGATCCATTTAATTTGATGTATATTTTACATTTTGATGTCCAGGTGTTTTGAATCTTTTTCTGCTTTCTCAGGTATCTTGCTTTTCTGGCTATTTCTGCGTTTTCTTTTGTAAGGTGCTCGTTTATGTAAATGTTCATTCCTTTCAGTTTCCTACCTTGTTTTAACAGCGCAGTCTTGTGTTTTCTGTTGACAAACCTCATGATCACAGCCGGTTTGTCACCGTTTTTCCTGGGCAGAGGGTGGCAGGCCTCAATGGTGTTACAGTCCAGCTGGATTCCTTTGGACTGCATGAAGGCCGCCACTTGTTGTTCCGTGGATTCATCTTCCAGCGCGTCGAGCCTCCCTCCACTGTCTGCGGCCACCGCTCGTGTGTACGATCGGGGTTTAATGTAGAGCCCCGTGATGATCACGTCGTTCACCTGGGTGTTCTGCTCCAGTTCCGACACTCTGCTCTCCAGATACGCCAACCTCTTGTCCTTCTCGGCATTCTGGATCCGCAGCGCTTTCACCTCCTCGACCAGGTCCAGAATGTTTTTTTGCTGCAGCTTAACAGCAGAAATCTCTTCAGCCAAGAAGTCCAGCGATCTTTTGATGTCGTCCACCTCCTCAGTCTGCTGAGCTTTCTTGGGACCCATGATCCCGGCCGATGTTCGTTTATTGTGATAGTAAAAAACAACAACAAAAAAAAACACGTGGAAGAAATACCTTTGTTCTCCCGGAGTGTGAGGGGACTGATTGCTTCACCAGCCACTACAATATTAATTTATGAGACTAGCAATTTCTCTTTTTTCGCACGAGCGGGTTTATTCTCCAGTGGTAGTGACAAAGCAACAGCTCAAAATGCTAGCTCTTAAGCAAGAAACGAACTGAGAGCCTTTACCTGTGCGTCCTCACTTTACATGCCACAACCGCAAGTGAAACAATAAAATAAAAGGTAAATAAATTTATTTTAGTGTGCAGTGTGCATGTCTCACACTGGGTCGAAGGCCAGGGAGTAAAAGTGTGTTTTAAGATGGGTTTTAACTCTTTAGCTGTCCCAGTCGTCGTATGGCGACAGGAATGGTTAAAGGGTGGTCAAGGCCCCTAGTGGTCAAGAGTGGTAAAAAATTTTTGTCAATAAAATAGTTCAGATTTCCAAGACTATAACTTGAAAGTTGCAAGAGATAATGGCTTACTGTCAATTAGAAAGCTGTAGAATACGATCCAACGTTTCAGATAGGAATAAATTTATGCATCTAATTTGCATAATGTCACAGCAGCTATATAAATTACATAACTCAGTCAAAAGTGGACTTTGGACACATTTACACAAAGAATGGTTCGTTTTTTTGACACCGTTTTGTCTACAGGGGTATGTTTTTATCTAATCTTCAAAGTATATGAACCAGAAAGTCAATAAAATGTAAAAAAAAAAAAAACAAACAAAAAAAAAAACATATTCATCTCTTACCTGTTGCGGGGGGGAGGGGGCTCACTCACTCACGTGACTGGTCCGTTTTTGTCCATCGAGGTCGTTGTTTTGGGTTTGCTTGGTCATTTACACTCTCTACCACATTTACAAACTCTTATGATTATCCCACATGAATTTCATTTGTATTACGCAGCTATTTTTCCTGTTTGATACATTTTTCCTGTGAGAATCCATGACGATGTGGGTGCCGCCATCTTGGTGTTGTGAGTTCAGTTTTTCACCCATCGTGGTTGTTATTTCACGTTTGGTCATCATTTACACCCTCTACCACATCTACAAACTCTTATGATTATCCCTCATGAATTTTGCTTGTATTACATGGCTATTTTTCCTGTATGATGCAGTTTCAGTCAGAATCGCCATCGCCATGACCGATCATGGTGGCGGCCTCATTGGTGTTGTGATCGCAAAGCAGAAAAAAGAGTAATAATAATGAGGATTTCTTCTTCTTTTCTGTATTCCATGTCAGACATGATTCCTCCGACACATGTCTGCCACCTTCTGAACTGTCAGATCAATACAGATCAGTACAAATTCTCAGTATAGCCGGGGGACGTCAATAAGTTGACAGGTGCAGTTGCTGCGTTGTGCCACTGGGGGAATGCGACCCGTCCATTTAATGTGGACAGTTAAAGAGTTAAAAATGGACAGTGAAGGTGCTTGTCTAATGTCCAGGGGTAAATCATTTCATCACCTGGGTGCCATGATCGAAAAGGCTCTGTCCCGTTCGAGTATCCGCCTCGCCTTTGGCACCCCCAGAAGCAGCTATTCAGCTGACCTGAGGGACCGGGTGGGAGCGTAGGGATGCAGAATCTCAGAGAGGTAAGGCAGAGCAAGACCGTTCAAGGATTTAAAAACGAATAAAAGAATTTTAAAATGAACTCTAAAATTCACGGGCAACCAGTGGAGCGAAGCTAAGATGGGTGTGATGTGATCTCTTCCACATGTACCTGTTAAAAGACGAGCAGCGGCATTTTGAACCAGCTGCAAACGTGAAAGAGATGACTGGTTGACACCGGCGTAAAGTGCGTTCCAGTAATCCAGTCGAGATGAAATAAAAGCATGGATGACTGTTTCCAGGTGCGGTCTAGAGAGAATGGGTTTTACTTTTGCTAAACACCTTAGATGAAAGAAGCTGGATTTTACCACAGAACAAATCTGAATGTCTAATTTAAAATCACTGTCCATGATAAAACCAAGGTTCTTAACTGGATTTCACGTAAGGAGTGAGGGGGCCCAAGTTTACAGGAGGGGACTCACAGGGGCCACTCGGTCCAAACACCATCACTTCTGTCTTCCTATCATTAAAATTTAGAAAGTTTAGGGTCATCCAAGACTTGATGTCTTCAATGCATGCCAGGAGTGGGTTTACTGATGAGGGAACTTTTTGTTTTAGACGGACATATATCTGACAGTCATCAGCATACAGGTGGAAGGAGATACCATGGTTTTTAAAAATGGAACCCAGCGGAGGTATGTACAAAGAAAAAAGCATGGGCCCTCGAATTGACCCCTGTGGGACCCCATATGGCAGAGGAGCAGAAGAGGATTCAAAGATGCTAACTTTAAAACTCCAGTCTGCCAGATAGGACCCAAACCAGTTGAGAGCAGTGCCACAAATGCCCACTAGGTGCTGCAAATGAGAAATTAAAACATGATGGTCTACTGTGTCAAAGACAGCAGTTAAATCAAGCAACACAAGAACAGCATATTCACCTGAATCACATGCTAAGAGGATATCATTAAAAACTCTTAACAAGGCTGTCTCTGTGCAGTGAAGAGCTTTGAAACCAGATTGAAAAACCTCCAAAACACCATGTTCATCCAGAAAACATTTCAGCTGCATATAGACAATTTTCTCTAAAATTTTTGAGAGAAACGGCAGCTTGGAAATAGGCATAAAATTTGCCAACATGGTACGATCAAGACCAGGTTTCTTAATCAAGGGCTGCACTACTGGATGTTTAAAATTTGCAGGAACCACACCAGATGACGGGCTGCTGTTCAAGATGGTAAGAACTGACTGGCCTATACTGGGAAACACCTCTTTAAAAAGTCTAGGAGGGACAGCACCACAGGGAAACCCTGAGGGCTTAATATGGCCAACCACATCCTCTAAAAATGACAGTGTCACAGGTTCAAACTGACCTAATCAAAAAAAGTACATAAAATCATTACACAACTCAGAGGGGGCCTCCAAGCAGTCAGTCTGTGGGGTATTACGAACAAAGTCAATAGGTGGGTTTGAGGTGTTTCGGGCATGTCCCACTGGGAGGAGACCCCGGGGCAGACCCAGGACTCGCTGGAGAGACTACGTCTCCCAGTTGGTCTGGGAATGCCTTGGTCTCCTCTCTGAAGAGCTGGGGCAGGTGGCTGGGGAGAGGGAAGTCTGGCCTTCTCTGCTTGAACTGTTGCCTCCGCGACCCAGACCTCCAGAAAAGCAGTAGAAGATAGATGGATGCAATGGTGATTTCCTCATCTCAAACAATTTATTGAAACAAAAACCAACAACAGTGGTGGGTATACCACAACAAAAAATGTCAATGTCTCAATAACTTGTCATGTGTCCAGGAGCATCAATTACAGCTTGACAATGACATCTCATGCTGTTCACAAGATGACTTATTGTCTGCTGAGGCATGGCATTCCACTCTTCTTGAAGGGCGGCCCTCAGTCATTGAGGTTGTGGGGTCCAGGGTTACGAACCTCTACATGGCAATTCTGCTGGTCCCAGTGGCGGACCGTGTACTTTACAACTAGGCCTTCAGTGGTGATTATCCGATTTAAGTGCCATTCATACCAAACACCATAAAAATAGCCTGTAGGGCCATCCACACAAAGCATGTTAAAGATAACTGTAACTATAAAATTATAGTTTTAAAAATCTTTACCTTTTCACTGAGAGACTCAGCTGATCCCATAGGTTTTCTACGGGATTCAGGTCTGGAGAAAGTGCAGTCCACTCCATTTGAGGTACCCCAGCTTCTAGCACCCATTCCCTAATGATGCAACCTTGATGAGCTGGAGCCTTGTCGTCCATGAAGATGAAATTAGGCCTGTGTTGTTCATGCAGGGGCACAGTGACTGAATTAATGATGTTATACAGATAGTATCGACTTGTCACTGTATCATTCACAAGGTGTAGGGCAGTTCTGATTGACTAGACATACCTGCTCAGACTGTAACACCACCACCACCACCAAAAGCTCGTCTGGTGACAGCAGTGACTGATGCACAGTGCTCTCCTTGATGTCTCCAACATCGTTGGCGGCCATCATTTCTGGTCAGTGTGAATTGACTTTTATCAGAGAATAGCACTGAGGCCTACTGGTCTCTTGTCCAATGTAAATGCTCCCTGGCCCATTGAAGACAATGATGCCTGTGCCCGATGGTGGTCAGGTACCCTTGCAGGTCATCTAGCATACAAACCACACTGATGTAAACAGTTTTGAATGGTCTGATGTGACACTTGGGCGCCTCTCATCTCCCTTAAATGTGCCTGGAGTTGAGTGGCATTCATCATCCAGTTGCACAGGGCACTGTTCACAATGAAGCGGTCACCAGCGTGGGATGTGGCCAGAGGAGGTCCACTTCTATGCCTTTCTGTGTCTCTTCCTGTCTCTCTGCATCTCTGTTGCAACCTGCTGATGACACTCTGTGACACTTTAAGCTCAGCGGCCACTTCCTCCTGAGAACATTCTTTTTGAAGTCTCGCAATGGTGAGGTACTGTCGATCAATTGTTAAGTGTCACCTTGGCCTTATGATTTCAAAATGTGAACAGCATGATGAAGAGGACTGTTTAAATACCAATTCTAATTGAACCAGAAAAATGTATTTGTCAATTCATGGATCAAACACCTGTTGTGAATTTTGCTGTGAAGCACCTTGTTAGAGAAGAGCAAGTTATGCAAAAAGTACTGAAAAACTGAACAGTTGGACATGTGCTGTCATAAACTCTCCGTGTGCTCTGCCATGGCGCACAGAGGAGGAAAAGGGAGGATGGATTTACGCGCTGGGTTTCACCACACACATTTATTGACATGAAACAGTTCAAAAAATAAAGACTTACAGAAAGGTAACTATGTACACAAAATGGCTGACGCCGAAGCGACCAGCGGGCAGACCACTGTGTACCGTGGCCACAAGAAAAATACAAATATAATAAATGCTTGGGAGAGCGAGGAAGACTCAAGGAGGCTCAACTGGCTAGGGGAAGTAAACTGGGCAACAGCCTAAGTGTAGCAGTAGCACTGCGGGGAAGAAACACTAAACAGCCAAGCGTAGCAGAAACTACTGCACCAAGAAACGCCAGTTTACTCACAAGCAGGATCCGTCCAGAAAGTCCAGTTGTCCCAACGAGCATAGTCCAAATGTCCTTCCTGACGTGACGGTCACACCGTGGAGAACGAGAGTGATTCGTACAATGACCCAGCAGCATTTGTCTAGTGAAGAGCTGCTTAAATCCAAATGCCGCTGGCCACACAAATTGGGAACATCTGGGCGAGGCACGATAATCACCGGGGCTGGGACAGCTGGTGGAATTAAGGAGAGTGAGGGGGCGTGGTAGGACCGACAGACTGTCAGCAACGCGGGAAAAAGATCACAGAGACTGACTAACAGCTGCCAGTCAGGCAGTAGCAAAGGTGATGGAAAAAATACAGAAAAACACAAAATGCACATAAACAGTGAAGCCAAAATCCACAGAGAAATCGAGACCGAGCCGGGGAAGGCCAAACCGGCTTGGCGCGTGACAGGGCCCGCCCCTTTAAGGGGTGGATTCCCAGACACCCCAGGTAACATCAAGAAGACCCCCCCCAACACACACTCAGTTGCAACAACAACACACCACATGAACTCGGGTGGGCGGTAGGAGGAACAGGAAGGAGGGAACACAATGCCCCGTCCAGGGTCCATGATTCACCCCCCCCCCCCCCAAGTCCACGGGCACTGGGGCTCAGGAGGCCGCCCAGAGTCCCAGGCCCAGCAGAAGGTCTGGTGGACCGAATCCGGCGGCCTGTCAGAAAACATGAGCCACCTGACTCAGAGAGTCAATTCTTCTGGCCGCCGGCCCGCATTAATTAGCCACCAGGACCAAAGGGGTGAAGCAGGAGGCGGCCTGCCCACCGGAAGGCTCACTGGTGGATAACAGGACCAGAGAAAGGGGACCTCCATGGCGTAGGGCAGGGATAAGGGGGCCATGGCATTCTCAGGGTGGTCTGCAACTACACCCACGGTGGACCCTGACTGGGCCGGCTCCACTGCACCCGCGGTGGACCCCGACCGGGCCGGCTCCGCTGCACTCGCGGTGGACTCCAGTGGGAGCCTCGCTGCACCCGCGGTGACCTCTGGCTGAGGCTCAGCTACACCCATGATGGCCCCCAACCGGGCCGGCTCCGCTGCACCTGCGGTGACCCCTGGCTGAGGCTCAGCTACACCCACGATGGCCTCTGACTGGGCCGGCTCTGCTGCACCTGCGGTGACCTCCGGCTGAGGCTCAGCTGCACCCGCGGTGACCTCCGGTTGAGGCTCAGCTGCACCTGCGGTGGGCCCCGATTGGGCCAGAGCTGCACCCGCGATGGTCCCGGCCTGGGACGTGGCTGCACCCACAATGGTCCCGGCCTGGGACATGGCTGCACCCACGATGGTCCCGGTCCGGGATCTGGCTGCACCCATGATGGGCTCTGGCTGGAGCATCGTTGCACCAGCGGTGACCCCCATTGGGGGCCTCATTGCTCCCGTGGTGGCCTCCCCAGCAAGGGAGGTGGTGCTCCTAACGCCACCTAGCGCTGGATCCCGATCCTCGGCGGCCTCCAACAAAGTCAGCTGCTCTCCGGCGACCCTGGCAGGGGGCTCCGACTTCGGAGGGAGAGAAAAAGAGACCGAGTCAGGGTCACCGGCAGCGGCAGAGCCCGGTGAGGCAGCCCTGAGGGCTACTATGAGCTGCCCCGGGCCCTCCTCACCATGAGTCGGGCAGTGTGACATTGACAACTGAGGACTTGACATAATGGAGCACACTTGCCTGAACTCGGGCTCCACCGCTGTCCAGGACTCCGGCGATTTGGAGTGTGTAGCCTCTGTCATCGTGCCTGGTGCCGTGCCCCCATCGACATCCTCTGGGGCTGCCAACGTCCCGTCGTCATCAGTGGGCAACCCCGGTAATGGTAGCTCCTCTCCGCCGACCCTAGTGAGGGGTTTGACAGGCAAGGGAGAGAAGGAAAGGTTAGGGTCGCTGGCAGCAGCAGAGCCCAGAGATGGAAGCCCAGGTGCGGCCGAGAGCCGCACCCGACTCTCCTCCCCAAGAGCCAGACAAGATCTCTCAATCATAGGCAATTGAACTGCAGGAGAGATAACTTGCCTGGGCTCGAGCTCTACAGCCGTCCAGGACTCAGACACTGTCAACGGTGAGGATCCCGTCAGCCGGGGATCTGGTCAAGGGGGTGACTCTGCTGCGACGGTCCCCACAACAGGCGTGATGGTGGTTGCAGTCCTGGTCCTCAGCGCTCTTCTTTGACCCGGCCGTTGACTACGATGAGCAGGTTCGCCCACTCCTCGTCCAAAGGCGAATCCAGGGGCTGAGCAGGCGTAGGAGGTGGAACCCTCACATCTGGGGAAGTGCGTCCTCTGACCTCCCTCTCATGGCGCTCCTCCTCGACCCGGTGGTTGACTAAGGTGAGCAGATTTGCCCACTCCTCGTCCACCGGGGGAAACGCTTCCGTGCAGGCTCCTGGGCAGGATCATCCAGGGCTTCAACCTCCTCCATCATCAGGTGGACCGGTTCTTGGACTGGCAGGCCCTCAGAAATTAAAGGAGGAGACACAGAGAGGGGAAGAAAACAATCATTAATTGCAGCTGGAGGAGAGGACCCAGTGGACTGCTGATACTGGGCCTCCTCCTCGGGAGACAGCAAGATTGAGTGTTAATAAATGATTCAGAATGAAAAAATACTTGTCTGTCATCCCGGTGGATGACTTCCGCAGCTGCGAAGGGCCGAAACTCTTCCCTCTCCATGCCAGCGATGACTTGGACCCCTCCGCAGACTATTGGAGTAGCCTTCTCCCTGACGATGGAGGTAGGTGTGGCCGGGGTGAATCCAGTGGACCTCTCGGCGTCTGAAACGATGATGGCCGCAGCTGAAGAGAGAGGCTTCTCCCGGCGTTTCCCTGCGAGATGATGCTGTCCTTTGCGTTCCCGGACAGACCGTGCTGGAGCGAGTGGAGGGTCGAGCAACGCACCACGGAGGCTGCCAGTTTGTGGGAAAGCGGACCTCCATGTCAGTGTCGCAGGAAATGCCAGACCCGGGAAGGAACGCTGGAGCGAGCAGACTGTGGAGAGCAGGTTGGTGTACTGTGGTAGGTCCAATAACCCGGGATGGCCCTCCTAAATCCTACTGCTCCGTCCAGGTTTTCCAGCGTCTCCTTCAGACCCCGGGCGGCGAGGGCATCATTAACAAAGTCTTGAATGAACTCCGCAGCCCATTCCTCCTCTACCGTGGGGAGCCCTGCTGCCGTTCCCTTTCTTCAGCGAGACCGGGGCATGACGAACTCCAACACAGGTTTGTCCAGAACAGAAAAACAGTTATAATGAAAAAAGGAAAATGATGTGTGGGTGAACCCGCTAAATCCTTTTTGCGGCCACTGGGTCATTCTGTCATAAACTCTCTGTGTGCTCTGCCATGGTGCACGGAGGAGGAGAAGGGAGGATGGATTTACGCGCTGGGTTTCACCACACACATTTACTGACATGAAACAATTCCAAAAATAAAGACTTACAGAAAGGTAACTATGTACACAAAATGGCTGACGCCAAAGCGACCAGCGGGCAGACCACTGTGTACCGTGGCCACAGGAAAAATACAAATATAATAAACACTCGGGAGAGTGAGGAAGACTCAAGGAGGCTCAACTGGCTAGGGGAAGTAAACTGGGCAACAGCCTAAGCGTAGCAGTAGCACTGCGGGGAAAAAACGCTAACAGCCAAGCGTAGCAGTAACACCGCGGGGAAGAAACACTAACAGCCAAGCGTAGCAGAAACTACTGCACCAAGAAATGCCAGACAGTTTACTCACAAGCAGGATCCATCCAGAAAGTCCAGTTCTCCCAACGAGCATAGTCCAAATGTCCTTCCTGACGTGACGGTCACACCGTGGAGAACGAGAGTGACTCGTACAATGACCCAGCGGCGTTTGTCTAGCGAAGAGCTGCTTAAATCCAAACGCTGCTGGCCACACAAATTGGGAACATCTGGGCGAGGCGCGGGAAAGATAATTACTGGGGCTGGGACAGCTGGTGGAATTAAGGAGAGCGAGGGGGCGTGGTAGGACCGACAGACTGTTAGCAGCGTGGGAAAAAAGATCATAGAGGCTGACTAGCAGCTGTCGGTCAGGCAGTGGCTAACGTGATGAAATAAATACAGAAAAACACAAAATGCACATAAACAGTGAAGCCAAAATCCACAGAGAAATCAAGACCGAGCCGGGGAAGGCCAAACCGGCTTGGGGCGTGACATGTGCATTCAAAACATTAGAGAAGGTCAAATTAAGTTCACCTGTAAAGGTTATAGTCCATTTTAGGTGCATCCTGAAAGTTCATTCAAAAGCCATCCATCCATCCATCTTCTACCCCTTTTCCGAAGGTCCGGGTCATGGAGGCAGCAGTTCAAGCAGAGAAGGCCAGACTTCCCTCTCCCCAGCCACCTGCTCCAGCGCTTCAGAGAGGAAACCAAGGTGTTCTCAGACCAGCTGGGAGACATAGTCTCTCCACCGAGTCCTGGGTCTGCCCCGGGGTCTCCTCCCAGTGGGATGTGCCTGAAACACCTCAAGTGGGAGGTGTCCAGGAGGCATCCTGATCAGATGCCCATATCACCTCAACTGGCTCCTTTCAATGTGGAGGAGCAGTGGTTCTACTCTGTGCCTCTCCTGAATGACTGAGCTCCTCGCCCTATCTCTAAGGATGAGTCCAGCAATCCTATGAAGGAAGCTCATTTCAGCCGCTTGTATCTGCGATCTCGTTCTTTCGGTCATTACCCAAAGCTCATGACCATAGGTGAGGGTAGGAACGTAGATTGACCCGTAAATCGACAGCTTTGCCTTAGAGCTTAGCTCCCTCTTCACCAAAACAGACCAGTACAATGTCCACATCACTGCAGATGCTGCTCCGATCCATCTGTCAATCTCTCGCACCAGTCTCCCCTCACTCGTGAATAAGACCCCAAGATACTTAAACTCCTCCACTTGGGGCAGGAGCCTGTCCCCAACCCAGAGAGGACAATCCACCTTTTTCTTGCTGAGGACCATGGACTCGGATTTGGAGGTGCTGATTCTCATCCCAGCCGCTTCACACTCAGCGCCAAACATCCCAGTAAGACCTGTAGGTCATTGCTGGATGAAGCCAACAGTACATTGTCTGCAAACAACAGCGATGAGATCCTGTGGTCACTGAGCATGACACCCTCCACTCCCTGGCTGCGCCTAGAAATCCTGTCCATAAAAATTATCGTCCACAAGCCCTGCTTCCTCTGTGGAAGGCATGTCAGTGGGGTTGAGGAGATCCTCGAAGTATTCCTTCCACTGCCCGACGATATCCCCAGTCGAAGTCAGCAGTGATTATCCCTACCGAAAGCTGTTTATCCCTAACTTTTTTGTGAGTAGTGTATATAACGTTTATCACACCCTACAACTGTAGGGGCTACCACAAGCATGTCTGAACTGTGGGAAGAAACCCACACAGCATGGGGAGAGCATGCAAACTCCACATACAGTGGGGCAAAAAAGTATTTAGTCAGCCACCAGTTGTGCAAGTTCTCCCACTTAAAAGATGAGAGAGGGCTCCAATTTTCATCATAGGTATACCTCAACTATGAGAGACAAAATGAGAAAAAAAAATCCAGAAAATCACATTGTCTGATTTTTTTAAAGAATTTATTTGCAAGTTATGGTGGAAAATAAGTATTTGGTCACCTACAAACAAGCAAGATTTCTGGCTCTCACAGACCTGTAACTTCTTCTTTAAGAGGCTCCTCTGTCCTCCACTCGTTACCTGTATTAATGGCACCTGTTTGAAGTTGTTATCAGTATAAAAGACACCTGTCCACAACCTCAAACAGTCAGACTCCAAACTCCACTATGGCCAAGACCAAAGAGCTGTCAAAGGACACCAGAAACAAAATTGTAGACCTGCACCAGGCTGGGAAGACTGAATCTGCAATAGGTAAGCAGCTTGGTGTGAAGAAATCAACTGTGAGAGCAATTATTAGAAAATGGAAGACATACAAGACCACTGATAATCTCCCTCGATCTGGGGCTCCACGCAAGATCTCACCCCGTGGGGTCAAAATGATCACAAGAACGGTGAGCAAAAATCCCAGAACCACACGGGGAGACCTAGTGAATGACCTGCAGAGAGCTGGGACCAAAGTAACAAAGGCTACCATCAGTAACACACTACGCCGCCAGGGACTCAAATCCTGCAGTGCCAGACGTGTCCCCCTGCTTAAGCCAGTACATGTCCAGGCCCGTCTGAAGTTTGCTAGAGAGCATTTGGATGATCCAGAAGAGGATTGGGAGAATGTCATATGGTCAGATGAAACCAAAATAGAACTTTTTGGTAAAAACTCAACTTGTTGTGTTTGGAGGAGAAAGAATGCTGAGTTGCATCCAAAGAACACCATACCTACTGTGAAGCATGGGGGTGGAAACATCATGCTTTGGGGCTGTTTTTCTGCAAAGGGTCCAGGACGACTGATCCGTGTGAAAGAAAGAATGAATGGGGCCATGTATCGTGAGATTTTGAGTGAAAACCTCATTCCATCAGCAAGGGCACTGAAGATGAAACGTGGCTGGGTCTTTCAGCATGACAATGATCCCAAACACACCGCCCGGGCAACGAAGGAGTGGCTTCGTAAGAAGCATTTCAAGGTCCTGCAGTGGCCTAGCCAGTCTCCAGATCTCAACCCCATAGAAAATCTTTGGAGGGAGTTGAAAGTCCGTGTTGCCCAGCGACAGCCCAAAAATATCACTGCTCTAGAGGAGATCTGCATGGAGGAATGGGCCAAAATACCAGCAACAGTGTGTGAAAACCTTGTGAAGACTTACAGAAAACGTTTGACCTCTGTCATTGCCAACAAAGGGTATATAACAAAGTACTGAGATGAACTTTTGTTGTTAACCAAATACTTATTTTCCACCATAATTTGCAAATGAATTCTTTAAAAATCAGACAATGTGATTTTCTGGATTTTTTTTTTTCTCATTTTGTCTCTCATAGTTGAGGTATACCTATGATGAAAATTGGAGACCCGTCTCATCTTTTAAGTGGGAGAATTTGCACAATTGGTGGCTGACTAAATACTTTTTTGCCCCACTGTAGATGGGTACTTGATGGTCTTGACCTGGGATCCTTTTGCTGTCGAGAGCAGGCAGTTGTTAACCCACTGCTATATGCTCTACATACCCAGTTACAATTATAAATTAAGCGTCACCTGTGATTTTTGCTCTGTGATGTCACTGGAACATGCAGTAGTACAGATGATCCATAATTTTTGAAATCAGAGCATCGGTCACCAGTTTGCAGCAAAGCTACTTCTGATTTAATGCAGGGAAACTGAACTGTTTCCTGCTGTGACCCAAAGTGGTGGTTAGGATTTAAGGGTTGCCCATCATGTGTTAGTTTTGTAAAGGTTCAATTCTATCATGAAAAAATGTCAGTGTGAAAATGCAAAAGAGAGGATGGCCATAGAAAACAGCTTTAAGGAAAATTTGTGAGGAAAATTAGAAGAGCTGACCAGGCTGCTTGAAGCACGTGTCACATGTTCTCCTAATCAGTTGTCACAGGCCACATGTGGCCAAGATGACACCAAAGTTACCCTTCTTTAAGTTGAAAATTTCAAGTTACGACAGTTGCTTCTATAAAACCATTTATGCTAATTTTATCCACATGTTACATATGGTAAAAATATCCATGCATGTTAAGATTCTTAGTTTAATACTGCATTGAAAATCTGATGTAATCATAAGATGGAGGTCATCTTATGATTGAGGTCATCAATATTCCTTAATGATAAAGACATTAAGGTAGAAGCCAATGCAATCTCAGCCTGTTATGCTCTACCGAAGAAAGATAACAAAACAAAGAAATCAATTGTGATGCGCTTTGTGAACAGAAGGGTAAAGAATAACATACTGAGGCAGGCCAAAAAGCTAAAGGAAACTCAAGTTTACATAAATGAACACCTGACAAAAAAAAACGCTGAATTAGCACGACAGGCACGGATGCTAAAAAAACAAGATAAGATACAAGCAACCTGGACAAGAAACTGTAGAATTTGGATTAAACTAAATGGATCACCTGAGCAAGCAAAAAGTATTATGATCAGAGATGCTACTGACTTAGATAAATACAGATGAACACTGATTAGAAAATTACGAGCCAATGATAATCCATACTCATACACACGATAAGAATAGTTCTTTTGATACACCATGCCAAAGTACTTGAATAAAAATAACCAAAACAAACAAAAACTTATGACCGACTCAAGTAGACATCAATTATCCCCAGTTGGAGCAAGTCATTTGACACAGAATGAGGAAACTCAAACTCTGAAAACATACCATTATGCTGAACATAAACCACAAGAGATGGAGAATGATATTGATCCTGATAACCACTTTTTCAACAATATTCATAACCACTGTGAATATTACACTGAAAAACAATTCAAAAGTCAAATGCAATTAGATGGTAAACTGTCAATAATACACTTCAATAGCAGAAGTCTTAACAAAAACTTTCCACAGATTCAGGACTATTTAAAACAGCTAGACAGAAAATTCACAGCTATTGCAGTCTCTGAAACTTGGCTTAACAAAGAACAGGCTCCCCTGATGGCAATAGAGGGATATCAGATGTTTTATATTAACAGAACTCAAAAAAAGGGTGGTGGTGTTGCACTGTATATTGATGACCTGTACAGGTGTAAGCTTGTAAATGAAATGTCCTCAGCACTACCAGGGATTTTGGAATGTGTTACTGTTGAGATTGACCTAGACAAAACAAAAAACCTAATCATAAGCTGCATATATAGAACGCCGGGAACTTGCATTGAGACATTCAGAGATAAATTAGTCGAGCTGTACAATAATATTACTAGTAAGAAAATGGTAGCAATTTGTGGAGATTTCAATATTGACTTACTGAATCCTCATCAACAAAATGTAGTTACAGAGTTCATGAACTCTATGTACAGCATGAGTCTATATCCCACAATAACACATCCCAGTAGAATCACAGTTCACTCTGCTACACTTATTGACAACCTGTTTGTCAATGTTTTCGATAAGAAAATAGAAAGTGGATTATTGATAAATGATATAAGTGACCACTTGCCAACCTTTGCACTTATCCATGGCCACACGGGGCCCAACGCAGAAAAAACTTCAAAATCGTTCAGACACAAATCACCAAATGCAATCAGTTCTCTTAAAGAGGACTTGCTGAAGCAAGACTGGACAGAAGTCTATGTATCAGATGTAAATGAAGCCTATGACACATTTATAAACATTGTAACCACTCTTTATGAAAAAAACTGCCCATTAGTAATAAAAAAGCTTAAACACACATTTGCTAATAAGCCATGGTTAACCAAAGGACTACAAAAGGCGTGTAAAAAGAAAAATTCATTATATAAAGCTTTCCTAAAGAAAAGAACAAAAGAAGCAGAGCAGCGGTATAAAACATACAAAAATAAGTTAACATATATAATAAGATGTAGTAAAAGAGACTATTACAGTAAAGAACTGGAGAAAAACAGAGACAATATTAAAAATACATGGACAATACTCAACAGTATCCTTGGAAATAAAAGCAGAAATACAAGCTACCCAACTAATATTCCAAAAAATAATAAAACGACTCAGAGTGTGAATATCACTTCACCTGCAGATGAATTTAATAATTTTTTTGTTAACATTGGACCTAAACTGGCCCGAGAAATACCCACTACGGTGCCAACAGGTGATACAATATGCAATAACACTGCTGTAAAAGACTCCATCTTCATAAAGAACACAGACGAAAGAGAGGTCATTGAAATTGTTAAATCGTTCAAAAGTAAAACATCTACTGACTGTGATGGTATCGACATGCTACTAGTCAAAACTGTTATCGAATGCATAGTAAAACCACTGACGTATATCTGCAACCTGTCTCTCCAATCAGGTATATTTCCCAATGCAATGAAAATAGCTAAAGTAATTCCAATATACAAGACGGGCGATAGAGGGGAACTCTCAAACTATAGACCAATTTCACTATTACCACAATTTTCCAAGATACTTGAAAAAATATTCTATGAGAGAATTGACAACTTCATACTGAAGAATGATTTATTATGTGAGCAGCAATATGGGTTCAGACACAAGAGGACAACTGCATATGCCCTAATGGAATTTACAGAAAAAATATCAACAGCCATTGAAAATAAAGAGTATTCAGTTGGAGTATTCCTAGATCTTAAAAAAGCATTTGATACAGTAGATCATAATTTATTATTAAAGAAACTACAAAATTCTGGTATTAGAGGTGTAGCACTGTCCTGGTTAAGTAGTTACTTAAAGAATAGATATCAGTATGTATGTGTTAGCAACAAAAACTCAGAGTTGCTGAAGGTCACCTGTGGAGTCCCACAGGGTTCAGTTTTGGGACCATTATTATTCAATATGTAAAGTCTCAGAAAAAATGGACTTAATATTGTTTGCCGATGACACTAATCTGCTATGCAGTGGAAACAATTTGGAACAACTTCTGGATACACTCGGGAAGGAATTAGGAAAGCTTAAACTGTGGTTTGATTCAAACAAATTAACGCTCAATTTAAGTAAGACAAAATTTATAGTCTTTAACAACCATCACAACAATCCAGTACCCAAACTCAGTGTAAATGGTGTAGAGATTGAAAGGGTATCTGAAACCAAATTCCTTGGAGTAATAATTGATAACAAACTGTGTTGGAAGTCACATATTAATTATATTAAAGGTAAAGTCTCCAAATCAATTGCAATATTACACAGAGTGAAATATTTGCTGAATCAACCCACACTATACACCTTGTATCATTCATTAATACTCCCATACATGACATATTGTAATGAAGTATGGGGAAATACATATAAAACAAACATATATCCAGTCTTTATGCTTCAAAAGAGAGCTATTAGAATAATAAACAAAGCAGCTTACAGGGAACCAACAAACCCACTTTTTCTTAAACAAAAAACTCTCAAGTTGAAAGATCTGGTTGACTTTAAAACCGCAATAATAATGTTCAAAGTGAAGAATTTATCACTGCCTGCAAATATCCAAAAGTTGTTCCAAACAAGGGAGAAACGATATCACTTCAGAGGAACATGTATATTTCAAAAGCCTACAGTGAGAACAACCACCAAGCAACACTGTATTTCAGTGCAAGGAGTCAGATTATGGAACGATTTTGGACCTGAATTAAAATCATGTACAACGCTTGGACAATTTAAACAAAAACTAAAGGAAGAAATACTCCAAACATATTTACAAGACGACATGTAAACTCACATAAGGATTGACATTTCCAGCCTGTGTTGTGTTGTAGCTTAGTTTTTTTTTTTTTTTTCTCTCTCTGTGACATTGTCTTATTTGTCTCGAATAGTAACTGCTTAACTTAGCTTAGCTTAGTTTTTTTTTCTTTTTTTTTTCTCTCAGTCACACTTTGTCTTAGCTTTGTTCTAAATTGTAATCACTCTTGTCTTGTTTACTCTTTTTTCTTTGAATTCTTGGATGGAATATGGGTGGGCAATATAAGCTGCGGCTTCAGCCATCACCCATTTCGGATAACTCACGTGGAATTGTTCAGTAGAAGTAGTCTTTGTCTAATTTGACCTTGTTGTTATATTATACAGTTTCTTCAACCTGTACTGTATTATCCGAAATAAATTCATTCATTCATTCATTCATTCATCTTGTTAAACTTTTCCAACGTTCTCTTTGCTTCAGAAAAATGAAACCATGTTTCTGATCTGCAGAACCGTTGGGTAAAGTGAGAGCTTCTGTTTAGCTGCTCCAGATGATGGTTGATGGTAGTTTTATTTGACTGAAGTGTTACTGCTTATTAAAGCCATTCTGACTTTGAGTGTTTTAATTTTTAGGAGCACCAAGACTTTTTTGGAGGATCATCTGAATTTATATTCAAATTCACAATTAAAATCTGTGACAATAAAGCTCAAAAGAGCACGTGCAGCCAGATCCGCCTTCAGTTAACCCAGAATGTCCTTCTCCACTACCCCTTACTCCTGGTACTTGAACTCTTCCACTAGAAGGAGGAACTCTTCTCCAATCTCGAGAGGAGGTGGTACTGATTTTCATCTAGATCCCTTCACACCTGCCTGAAAACCATGCCAGTCAGTGTTGAGGTTTGTTGGTCAATCAAGCCATTGGGGCCAAATAGTCAAAAAGCAACGATGAGATCCAGAGAATCTTCTACTTGGCTGTACCAAGAATTTCAGTCTGAGTTATTACCTTTTTTATACACTCAGTCTTCAACAATGCAAAATAACCTTTTTTTTTATTAAAAGGTGCTGTTTTGGACTACTGGAAATTTGAGTTTTAATGACACCTCTTCAACTGCAGCCTTACTCACCCCATGTCACAGACTACTCTGGTGGGGAATCCAACCCACAGTACTCCACATTTAATACTACCCACTCAAGTTTTACTATTATTTGGGCAGGATTAAACATTGTTTGTGAATGAATGCTTCTTGGTTGGGCAAAGTTAAACATCAATTGTAATTTTGGAACAGTCATTCTTCTGGGTTCCAAACTTGTTCCTGGAAGGAGGATCTGTGCCAGTCTGCATTCAGGTTGTGGGGTTAGGGTTACAATTGTCCATTTGGCAAATTTGAGCCGATAAGTCCGACACCGATTCAAGATGCTGAATCATGTCAGACTTATCGGTGAAAGAGACGCCTCCGAATCGCCATTGAATGCAATGAATGAGTGAGCGCAGTTTCAGAACATACATGCTTGTTTGCCATTCGCTGTAGTCCTCCTAGTGTGTGCAAGATGAAATTTATTTTACACCAACAAACTTGGAAAATGAAAAAAGGAGGGGGCCAGCAGCACGTTAAAATTTTGCCTATATCTTCAAAAGTAAAAAGCGAAACATTTTTCTGAAAATGGTCGAGGCGAGAGAAAAATGTGTAGTTGCCAAATATGTGCTTACTTTTTACTAACAACCAGTCCCCTGTCTGTTGACGACTGAGCAAGGGGGTGGGGGGGTACCGGGTTTGAATGTGGCTCTCAGCTCACAGTGTGGCGCCCGTCCACTGGCAAAGTGAACCGAGAGCAGCTTGATTTGAATGTGGTCTCGCACAGCTACATTCAAATCGCCTCCCACCTCTCTCTCTCTCTCTGCTGCTACCCCAACCCGCTCTGCCTCAATCCTGCTGCTCCTCGGTTCCTCCCTCTTCCCCCGAGGTAGCGAAGAGTATCCGTCTGGGGGGGGGGAGCTTAAGCAGACATTCACAGCAGAACAACACAAACTTGGGAGTTTGGGATTAGTCTTGATATGTCTTGTAAATCACAAGAAACATGTTAACAGAAAAAACTTGAGTTTTTTGAGTGTCAGTTTAACACTGCGAGGTAGGGCCTCGGTGGAGGTATGCACTCTCAGATCATCTCCAAAATCTAATGGGTTCATAAGCAGCTCAAGGGCCACCTCTGACAATTTTATTAAATTCCATCCAGAGCAGGTGGCTGTGAGAGAGGGAAGTATGGCCTTCTCTACTTCAACTGCTGCCTCCGTGACCCAGACCTCTGGGAAACATGGTAGAAGGATGGATGGATGGATTTCCCTCCAGTACTTTTTGCATATCCTAACCAAACTGCCCCAATCACATAACCTCCTTGTCAGAGGTAAATGTGAACTGGTTACATTTTGAAATGTGACTGCTAAATTGGGCTGAATATTACACACTGCACCTTGAGATTAAGTTTCTTCAAAAATTAAACAGCCTTTTCAGCTCGTCAAATCATTCAGAAATTTAGTCGACTGACAAAGCCTTTTCCATCGCTGCCCCCGCCCTCTGGAACTCTCTCCTCCAACACATCTGTGACTGCACAGACTTAAACTCCTTCATTACTCAAAACCCACCTGTTCAGACTTGCTTTTAATCTTTAATTTTAATTGTGCATTTTTCCCCTCTCTAATGTAGAGCATCTTTGAGTGCCTTGGAAAGCGTTATACAAATAAAATGTTTTATTAGAGTTACTGTTGTTTTTTAAAGGATATTTCACCCTTTGTGTGCAACTGAAAGTAAAATAAAAACACAGTTGTTGTCTTCATGTAGTTTATGGAAAATAAACCAATTTAACATTTTAATCCTAAACAAACACATCCTAAGTCACATAAGTACAACAATAATTTATCAAACACAGGAGCACGCAGCAGAAGTTCATAGAGGCTACTTGTTTATTTGAACATCTCTACATTGTGCGAGTATATTTCCTCTAGACTGCTAAGAGCGTGAGGTTTGTGCCATTTAACAGAGCATGGTTTCAAATGATCTTGGAGTCAGTGGTTGCATATGTTAGCTTTGGGACTGAAGCTTTATAACACAAATAACTTATCCTTTTTTTTTTTCCCCCTATCACCTTTAACAGACATTTTCAACATAACAGTGCTGTTCATTTCTCAAGCATGAGAGTCCAAAAAGTGCAGTGTCCTTCAGACAGGAGATGAGACTCACATTTGCTGCCAAGATGAACAGGAAACATTTAACACGAGCTTTGACATTTGAAGTCTCTCTGTGATCGTGGAGTTTGGGAATGGAGAGCGGTACTCGCAGCTCATGAAGGTCTTGGTCCAAATGGCGTCAAAGCAGAGTGAAACTACCAGATCATATCCCTGAACCCTCAGACACCTTTAACCAAAACAACGGTTTGGCCGGGCTCCGTTCTGCTGTGGGAGCCGTCCACCGTTTTTGGCATTGATTGGCTCGCGGGCGTCGCAGGTTTCAGGAAAGCTGAAGTGCGCCTTCCCAGGCGGACGCTCTTCTTGGAGATTGAAGTCAAACTGCTGCTGTTGTTGCTGGTGGGGAGCGTTGTCGACGTCCCCCTCGGCGCCTTCAGCCGGTCACCTGCAACAATATCAGTACCCAGGTCAGATATGAGGCAATTACAAGGGCAACTTAGTCAAAAAATGGATATACTGTACTGATATAAGACATCATTTTATACATGACCAATAAACATAATTCAAGACAGATCAGGAATACTCTGAAGTTATTTGGCTCAGAGGTTAGGCTTTTTAATCAACAATTTTACCATTTAAACTCCAATCAATATTTTTATTCTCATTTGGTGGTTATACAGTGCTGTGAAAAAAGTATTTGCCCCCATCCTGATTCCTTATATTTTTGCATATTTGCCACACTTAAAAGTTTCAAATCAAAACAAATTTTAATATTAGTCAGCGATATCAAGTAAATACAAAATAGTTTTTAAATGATGATTTCATTTATTAAGGGAGAAAATAAGCTATCCAAACCTACCTGACTATGTGGGAAAAGTAACTGTGCTGCCCCCTTCCCCCCATTTACATCATAAAATTAACTGTGATTAACCTCCTTTTTTGAAAGCTGAGTTCAATTTCACTAACCACACCAGACCAGATTACTGCCAGCCCTGTTGAATCAAGATACTACTTAAATAAAACCTGTGTAACAAAGTGAAGTAGGGCTAAAAGATCTCAAAAAGCAACACATCATGCTGTGATGTAAAGAAATTCAACACAGATGAGAAACAACAAGCCCAGAACAACATTTATGTGGCATCTCACATTTTCTAAAAAAAAACCAAAACACTTTGATGAATCCCAAGACTTTTGGGAAAATATTTTGCCGACTGATGAGGCAAAAGTTGGCACAGATAACTGTAACAGGATGCACAGAAGGCGTGCATCCTGTTATAGCTGTCATAAAACTAACACAGCTTTTCATAAAAAGAACTTCATACCAACAGTCAACATGGTGGTGGTAGTGTGATGGTTTTGGGGCCTGCTTTTGCTGCCGTTAGGGACATGGATGACTTTCCATAACTGATGGAACCATGAATACTGCTCTACTACAGAAAATCCTGAAGGAGACCTGTCGGCCACCAGTTCGTGGACCTCAAGCTCAAGCCCTCAGTGTGGCTGAATTAAAACAATTCTGCAAAGAAGAGTGGGCCAAAATTCCTCAAACCGACGTAAGAGACTCATTGCCAGTTATCATACATGCTTGATTGAGTTGTTGCGCCAAGGGCAGCACAATCAGTTATTAGGTTAGGAGGCAATTACTTTGCCACATAGGGCCAGGTACTGTAGGGTTTGGACAGCTTTTTCCCTTAATAAATGAAATCATTTAAAAATGCAATCTATCTTACTCGGGTTATCTTTGTCCACTATAAAATTTTGTTTGATGATCTGAAACATGTAAGTGTGACAAATATGCAAAAATACAGTGCATTCTGCAAGTATTCACAGTGCTTCACTTTTTCCACATTTTGCTGTGTTTACAGCCTGATTCCAAAATGGATTAAATTTCATTTTTCCCTCAAAATTCTACACACAACACTCCATAATGACAATGTGAAAAAGTTGTTGTTGTTTTTTTTAGATTTTTGCAAATTCATTAAAAATAAAAAAACTCAGAAATCACATGTACATAAGTATTCACAGCTTTTGCCATGAAGCTCAAAATTGAGCTCAGGTGCATCCTGTTTCCACTGATCATCCTTGAGATGTTTCTACAGCTTAATTGGAGTCCACCTGTGGTAAATTCAGTTGATTGGACATGAATTGGAAAGGCACACACCTGTCTATATAAGGTCCCACAGTTGACAGTGCATGTCAGAGCACAAACCAAGCATGAAGTCAAAGGAATTGTCTGTAGACCTCTGAGACAGGGTTGTCTCAAGGCACAAATCTGGGGAAGGGTACAGAAAAATTTCTGCTGCTTTCAGAGTCTCAATGAGCACAGTGGCCTCCATTATCCGTAAATGGAAGAAGTTCGGAACCATCAGGACTCTTCCTAGACTGAACGATCGGGGGAGAAGGGCCTTAATCAGGGAGGTGACCAAGAACCCGATGGTCACTCTGTCAGTGCTCCAGTGTTCCTCTGTGGAGAGAGGAGAACCTTCCAGAAGGACAACCATCTCAGCAGCAATCCACCAATCAGGCCTATATGGTAGAGTGACCAGATGGAAGCCACTCCTTAGTCAAAGGCACATGGCAGCCCACTTGGAGTTTGCCAAAAGGCACCTGAAGGATTCTCAGACTATGAGAAACAAAATTTTCTGGTCTGATGAGACAAAGATTGAACTCTTTGGCGTGAATGCCAGGCGTCATGTTTGGAGGAAACCAGGCACCATTCATCACCAGGCCAATACCATCCTTACAGTGAAGCATGGCGGTGGCAGCATCATGCTGTGGGGATGTTTTTCAGTGGCAGGAACTGGGAGGCTAGTCAGGATAGAGGGAAGGATGAATGCAGCAATGTACAGAGACATTCCAGATGAAAACCTGCTCCAGAGCACTCTTGACCTTAGACTGGGGCGACAGTTCATCTTTTAGCAGGACAACGACCCTAAGCACACAGCCGAGATATCTAAGGAGTGGCTTCAGGACAACTCTGTGAATGTCTGTGAGTGGCCCAGCCAGAGCCAAGACTTGAATCCAAATTGAATATCTCTGGAAAGCTCTGAAAATGGCTGTGCAACCGACGCTTCCCATCCAACCTAATGGAGCTTGAGAGGTTGCTGCAAAGAGGAGGAATGGGTGAAACTGCCCAAAGATAAGTTTGAGTATGATGCCACAAGCTTGGCACAAAGACTTGAGGCTGTAATTGCTGCCAAAGGTGCATCAGCAAAGTCTTGAACAAAGGCAAGGCAAGTTTATTTGTAAAGCACATTTCATGTACAAGACAATTCAAAGTGCTTTACATAAAAAACATTAAAGCGTGAGAGCAAGTTGCAAAAGGGATACTTTTTCATATGGGGCTTAGGACTTCATATGGGGCTTAGGTGGGCGATAGATAATAGCCAAGATGGTGGGAATGGGATCAGGCAGTTTACAAGCAAGACATTCAAATGCCTTAGATGCTGGAAAGGAGACGGGCAGGACTTTCCACTTCTCGTGGAGGCTCCGACAGGTGACCGTGGAGCCGGAGGAGCTTGACAGCCGAGTACAGGAGCAGACCAGGCACGGAACTGTGGAACAATGTAAGTAGCAAAGTAACAAAGTAAGTAGCTTGGAGGTCAACATTGTGGGTTTGTAAAGCCAGGTGAGCTACTAAAACACATTGAAAGCATTAAAATTGACCGGTGAGTAGCGGCAGCCAAACGCGCCAGCGTACACTCAGACCGACCTCCATGAAAGCTAAAGGCCGCCAACTTGAGCGTCTCCATAAAAAGACTGGTCTCACTATTCACTTTAACATGTACAAAACTCATATTTCACAGTACAAGGACTCCATTGCACAATCCAAATCTGCTTATTTACTCTGGTCTCATCTGTTCCAACCATGGCAATTCCAAAACACTCTTTTTCACATCCTCAACAGAATTCTTCAACCCCTGGACTCCCCTACCTCCCCCCCCCCCCCCCCCCCATTTGTACTCGGTGGACACTTGCAACTCCCTCCTTTTGGTTTTTTAATGCGAAAATTGAAAAGATCCACAGCACCTGTGTCCCATTCCTCTTCTCCCCCCCCCTCGGCACCTCCCTCCCTATAGTTCTTCACTCTCCTCTTTTCAGCTTCCTGACCACTCTGCCATCTCCGACTTCATCTATAAATCCAAGCCATCCACTTGTCTTCTAGATCCCCTTCCTACAGCCTTGGTCATATCCTGCCTCCCCTCACTGCTCCCTCTCATCACTGCTATCATCCACTCCTCACTCATCAGGGTTCATTTCCCTTATCCTTTAAAACTGCTACTGTCTCCCCAATCCTTAAAAAACCCGGTTCAGATCCCAATAATTTCAATAACCTCCGTCCCATCTCTAACCTTCCATTCATTTCCAAAATTCTCGAAAAGGTTGTTGCTTCTCAACTCCACTCCCATTTATCCCACAATAGCCTGTATGAAGATTTTCAATCGGGTTTTCGCCCCCACCATAGCACTGAAACTGCCCTTTTGAAAATCACTAACCACCTCTTTATTGCAGCTGATTCTGGTTTGCTTTCTATTCTCATTCTCCTTGACCTGAGTGCGGCCTTTGACACAATCTCTCACTCCATTCTCCTCAACAGATTGTCTTCCATCGGTATCACTGGCACTCCCCTTGACTGGTTTCATTCTTACCTCTATGGCCGTACTCAGTTCATCCAACTCAAATCCTTCCGTTCTCAACCTTCCCCCGTCTCTTCTGGTGTGCCCCAGGGCTCAGTCCTGGGGCCTTCTCTCTTCATCATCTACCTCCTCCCCCTCGGTTTTATTTTCCGTAAATACAATATTCTTTTCCACTGCTTTGCAGATGACACTCAGCTCTACCTTTCCACCAAACCAAATTCCACCCTCCCTCCCTCCTCCCCGACCAATTGTCTTTCTGAAATAAAAACCTGGTTCACCGCAAACTTTCTCAAACTCAACAGGGATAAAACAGAAATCCTTTTAGTTGGCACCAAATCCACATTATCAAAAGTTGATAGTTTCTCCCTCACCATCGACGGCTCCTCAGTTTGCCCCTCCCCTCAGGTCAAAAGTCTGGGTGTCATCCTCGATGGTTCTCTTTCCTTTCACTCCCACATCAATAACATTACCCGGTCTGCTTATTTTCATCTTCGCAACATTAATCGTCTTCGCCCTTCGCTCACCCCCACACTACCTTTATTCTTGTACACAGCCTTGTCACTTCCCGTTTAGATTACTGTAATTCCCTACTCGTTGGTCTCCCTCAGAAATCCCTTCACAAGCTCCAGTTGGTCCAGAATTCAGCTGCTCGTGTTATCTCCAAAACCCCCTCCTTCCTTCACTTCTCCCCTGTTCTCCTGCAACTTCACTGGCTCCCGGTCAAATTTCGCATTGACTTCAAAATTCTCCTTCATACTTTCAAAGCCATCCATAACCTCACTCCTCCTCATCTGGCTGACCTCCTTCACAATGTCACCCCTACCCGCTCCCTTAGATCCTCCTCCTCCGTCCACCTCGCTGTCCCTCCTGCTCGACTCAGCTCCATGGGGAGCAGAGCCTTCAGCCGCTCTGCTCCCAAACTCTGGAACTCACTCCCACCTGCCATCAGAAACATTGACTCCCTTCCTCTGTTTAAATCCGCTCTCAAAACTCACCTGTTCAGATTAGCATTTTCATTGTAACTGCCATGGTTTTTTACGATTGTTGTTTTTGTTGTTTATTGATACTGTCTATTTCTGTAAAGTGTCCTTACGTGTCTTGAAAGGCGCTTTTAAATAAAATGTATTATTATAAAAAGAGTGGCAGTAATGCACCTGTAAGCTGGTTGCCAACTGCCAATCAAATCTAAAAGAAGAAGAAGAAAAAGCAAACTCAGAAGTAAATTAAAGAAAAACAAAAGCAGGCTAAAATAGAATACGACAGAAATAAAAACTTACAGTGCATTGTAGGAGATGAACAATTGTTCTACTGAAAGGCAACGGCAAATAGGAGAGTTTTTAACCTGAATTTAAAGCAGCTGAGAATTTCAGCAGCCCTGATGCTTTCTGGGAGTTTGTTCCATATGTGAGGGGCATAAAAACCAAACGCTGCCTCACCATGTTTGGTTCTAACTCTGGGCACAGATAGTAGGCCTGACCCTGATGATCTGAGGGCTCTGGGTGGTTCATAATGGACTAGCAGATCAGAAATGTTTTTTGGCCCTAAACCATTCAGAGCTTTATAAACCAACAGCAGTATTTTGAACTCTATTCTTTGACAGACAGGAAGCCAGTGTAAAGATTTGAGAACTGGAGTTATATGATCTACTTTCTTGGTCTTAGTGAGGACTCGAGCTGCAGCGTTCTGAACCAACTGCAGCTGTCTGATGGACCTTTTAGGGAGACCTGTGAGGACAGCATTACAGTAGTCCAGTTTACTGAAGATAAATGCATGGACAAGTTTTTCTAGATCCTGCTGAGATATCAGACCTCTAATCCTCGCTATGTTCTCTGAAGGCTGTGAATACTTATGTACATGTGATTTCTTAGTTTTTTTATTTTTAAATTTGCAAAAATCTAAAAAAACCCCAACTTTTTTCACATTGTCATTATGGAGTATTGTGTGTAGAATTTTGAGGAAAAAATAAATTTAATCCATTTTGGAATAAGGCTGTAACATAACAAAATGTGGAAAAAGTGAAGCCCTGTGAATACTTTCCAGATGCACTGTATAAGAAATCATGAAGGGGCGAACACTTTTCACAGCACTGTATTTTCCATAGTGTAACACATACTGTAGCACATTAATTCTGAAATTAAATATACAGGAGAATTCTGTAAACACAGATGGCACCATAACTTAAAAAAAGCTTTTAATGGAGAAAAGGCTTCATTTTGGTGAAAAGTCTGCAAACATTTAAAGCACTTTTCCTTTCAGATGTAACTGATCTATATACAGTATACTCCTCATCTGCAAGACGTTTTTGCTATTATGTTAAAATGAAGGCACCTTAAAGGCGACGGACATTGACATTTTTTTATTGAACCAATCAACTGATTGTATGAAAATATTCCATTCTTCCCATTCCCCTGATTTAATATGTGTCACCATCCTACATAAATGAAATTATTTAGTCATAGTCCATCTTTCACTCAGTGATGCTGCAGTACCGCCATCTGCCGATTAGGTGCGTGCAGCCTTCACGTCAATTCGGTATGAAAAAAAAATTGCAGAACGAGAGCAAAGTGATCGGACAGCGATTATTTTCTAGAGTTTGACGACCTCAATATAAATGATTACAAATGATTACATTGGACAATGAAGACGTTTTGGGTGGTGTGTGGGCTGTCAGCCTTATTTGTTCGAGGGAGAGGAGGAAGACGCAACACGGACGGAAAAGAACACCGTTTACGATCGGCTGTAAGATATTTCTAGGTAAAAGATGCTTACAAATATTTTTCTTTGGCGACATGCATGGTCACACACTTAATTTTAAAAATAAAACTACCCATTGGTCACTCGCTGCATCTTCTCAGCCGCTGATTAGCACCTGCTGGTCTGTGCGCAGCTGGAGCTGATGAGGACAGCTGAAGCGGCGCCGTCATCGGTCCACACGAGTGAGTTTATAAACATATTTATTCAATTGATTTAAATTTCCCAGATGAATAATGATGAAACCATTCAATACATTCAATAATCAATGCAAACGGAATAATCAATGCCAACCCCATATTTTTCAGGCGATACAGATTCATAGTGTTGGGGATTTTTTTGGAGAAGAAGTGAGGGTTATGTTGCCTGCCTGTGCGGTGAGCCTCATCAGAGAAACATTCCCATCTCATCACTACAAGGGATTTTGCCTACCAAGATTAGATTTGTGAACAATGTTATTTAAATAAAGTTTTGTAAAATCATATATTGAGTTATTATTAGTATATTGAGTTTATGAAATTATAAATTGATCAAACAGCACAACCACCTCCCTATACAGCACTGAATATTTCATATTTGATGAGTATGAACACCCTAATATGCTAATATTTGATAAGTTGGTAAGGCAATGCAAACCATGGCTTGGAATTCATTTAAGATGTTTAGTAAACATTTGCAGTGAATATTAAAAATAAAAAAACGTACCCTGTTTACTTCTCGTGTTCTGACAGTTGATCGCCACTAGCACTGACCCCGTTCTCAGAGTCACACTTGGAAATCGAGGCATATATAGTTGGAATAGCCGTTTTCTTTATCAGAAATCTTTTGGCAAATTTCATTTCAAATTGACATAATGTCTGGCCCAGGAAACACGCACGCAGGCTCAGGATAGATTTAACAGCTTTATTCAACAAGCAGGTGTGTGTGAATGGATTTATGGGGATGTGCTGACGAGGGGCAGGTGTGCGCCCAGCTGAATCCGCTGAGGAGCGGCGAGTCGTGACACAAATTGCATCTTATTCTCGAAATCGCTGTCAACGAAATCTCTACTGCACATTTTTGGTGTTTTACTGACATAAGTCCATTTTTTTTTTGCGTTTCTGAACGAATTTCACCCATGCCGTTCTGATTTTCACAGGGACGGGACATTCAAAAACACTCACAGCATGCTCCTCTGGTATAACGTCGCACCCGTACACAACACAACGACAAACCATAATTAATTCGATTCCTGAAATCCTAATGTTAATAAATAATCTATTTGTAATCCAAAAGTATTCCGAGAAATATCCGTAATCGCCGATTTTAAAACGTAAACATCAAATAAAAAAAAGCAATATCCGCTGACTGTGTGCCACACCGAAATGACGTCACACAGTCAGTGGCCATTTTAGCCGCTGATCTTGGCTGGGTCAGACAGCTCTCCACAACAGCGTACTTCAAGAGCGCATTGTCACCTTATGCGACATACGTTGACACCAAAACATGTGGGGTTCCAATTAGCTCGTCTCAGACAACAATTTGAGATATGATTTAGCGATTTTGAGTTTTCGTCTGTCCGTCACCTTTAACACATCCCTAAAATGACTGTTTACATATACTGTAAATAAAAGATGAAAAAAACATTTGACAGCAACAAATTACCAGACAATGTGGAACAACTGTGTCATTTCTACCAAAAGCTGCTCGTGGTATGATTTATTAAGTTCAGTAGATTTTTTTCAGCCTTGTATTTGCTTCATCTAAAGTGAAGTCACATGGAAAGGCGAAACATCAAACAAACACACTAATGCTGGCGGAGAGGGAATCAGAGGTGAACAGACAGCTCTGAGATCTTCATTAAGTCTCAACTCTGAAGCGCAGTGACTGATTTCCTCTCTGCAGGAGAGTCTGAGGATGACATTTCTCTGCAGGTGAGGCACTCGACTTCCTGTCGCTTTGACTGATGGTCGTCTTTGGCTGAGCGGGTGTGAGCCGAGCAGGTAGCTCGTGATTTTATGTGCTTCCCAGAATAGATTCTGTAATGTCATCCATCTCACTTCAATGGTGTGTGTGTGTGTGTGTGTGTGTGTGTGTGCATGAGTCGCACACAAACTGACCCAGACAATTGTTAAAAGATTTTTCTGTAAATGTAAGTCAAAGGTGCAAATAAGAATGCTGTCAGTCTCATTACACTGGACAAAACATCATTTTCTGTCATTATATCTAAATTATAATTAAACGATAAACGGCAAGTGGTACAAATATCTGGTATTAATGTCGTTATACCAACATAATTGGTTTCAGCTTGTTTCACAAAGACAACATCTCATCAGGTTAGACCACTTTAACTTAGACTGACATTTGTTATAATGTATATCCTGTAATTACTTATGCAACAACTACCCTGCAATAGTACTTTGATTCAACAGTTATTCTATTGTGCAATATTAGCATAATTTTTGTTCCATTCCCATAAATCTTGTTTTTAACACCTATGCCAGGATTCTGTCACCTGCAGCTTCAGGTGGCTCTTTACCCATTAACGGTGACTCTCTATAAAGCTGGAAACCCCAAACTGTTTTTCTTACAAATTTATGAAAAACGAAGTATCTTTTTGTTGGAAAAGTCTCAAATTTACATGAAGAGTCTGATTAATGAGGGAAAAATAAAAGAGGGAAAACAAGTTTTGTTAGGTCACCAATTTTACACTAAAAGTAGCAAATTTTCATCAAAACTGACTAATTTTCCAGAAAAAAGTGACAAATTTATGAGGAAACATGCGAGAAAAAGTTGCAAATTTACAAGAAAAGGGTTGTAAATGAGAGAAAAAAGTCACAAATCTATGAGGTAAAAGTAAATTTGCAACAGAAATGGCAAAATATGAGAATAGCCATAAATTTAGTTGGCGTCATTAAGTGGGGAAAAGAAATCCTAATAGTGATGTTATAGCTAACTTGGTTGTTTTACCTTTATTTTATGCAGCTTTTTTAAACCAAAAATGGCTACGACTGAATCTCAAACTCCTTATTGATCATAGATCAAAGTGTTAATCTTAATTTAACTTCATGGAATTGCAGAGGTCTACAAAATCTAAAAAAACTTAAACAAGTTATTAATAAAATAAAAGACATAGATTCAAAAATTGTATTTTTACAAGAAACTCATCTAATAGAGGAGGATGTAAAAAGAATTAGGAGAAGATGGCAAGGTAATGTGTTCACCTCATCATTTTCATCCCGAGCCAGGGGAGTTATGATTCTCATACACAAAACAGTCCCATTTCAAGTGAAAAATGTAATTGGAGACAAATTTGGAAGATATCTAATCATCCAAGGATCTTTGTTATTAGAAATTATAAATCTGGTGAACTTATACGGCCCCAATATTGATGATCAGAACTTCTTTGTTAATTTATTCCTCACTTTATCATCACTTACAGGGCAACATATAATAGCAGGGGATTTTAATTGTACATTGAATCCCAGTATAGACAGATCAACACGACTGGACTGTACGCACAATGGATGTAGGATGACTATTAATCATTTTATGAAAGAATTGAGATTGCTAGATATATGGAGAGAAATGAAACCACAAGTCAAAGCCTATTCTTGTTATTCTAATACCTATAAGACATTCTCACGTATTGACTACTTTTTGATCTCCACAGAATTAAGGTCCAAGATTCAAAACTGTTTCTATGATAACATCGTGATCTCTGATCATGCACCCTGCTGTCTAATATATGTAGATAAGAAATTGACAAAGGATCCAGGTAGGTGGCATTTTCAGCATAAATGGCTTCAGGATGAGGAATTTGTTAAGTACATAGAAAAACAGATAGATGAGTTCTTTGATATCAATACTACACAAACAACGGCATGTATAAAGTGGGAGGCTTTCAAAGCTTTTATTAGGGGGCATATTATTAGTTATACAGGTTCAAAATCTAAGAAGACTTGAGAGGAGAGAGTCCAATTGGAACGTAAAATAAAAATTCTTCAAGAAAAGGTGTATGCAGGAAGTAACCCAAAGTTAGAGAATGAATTACTGATTCTGAGAGCTGAATATGATAAAAAAAATCAGCGAATAGAGCTGCCTCGAGTCTTCTAAGATTGAAGCAAACTTTTTATGAACAAGGTGAAAAATCAGGAAAATTATTGGCATGGCAGATTAAACAATTAGAATTTAAAACACCAATTACCAGTATTATAAGTAATGGACAGGTAGTTATAGATCCTTTAGAAATTAATAGTGTCTTTAGAGATTATTATGAAAAACTATATGATACAAAAAATGAAACTGACTTAACAAAACTAAATGGGTTTTTGGGTGGATTATCTATACCGTGTATTCCAAATGAAAACAGGGAGATACTGGAGTCTAAAATTAGTCAAGAAGAAGTTGGGCTAGCCATTGATAATATGAAATCAGGAAAAAGAGCAGGACCAGATGGTCTTCCAGTTGACCTCTATAAAAAATTTAAGAATAAATTAATAAAACCACTTTTGGAAATGGTTTTAGAAGCATTTCAAAATGGTAATTTACCACCATACATGAATAATGCCTTAATTATATTGTTGCCAAAACCAGGTAAACCCCCTAATAAATATGAAAACATGAGACCAATAAGCCTATTAAATGCTGATCTTAAAATAATCTGTAAAATTTTAGCAAAACGACTACAAGAAATATTACCAAATATTATTAACCGAGATCAGAATGGCTTTATAATGGGAAGACAAGGCTTCTATAATGTAAGAAGACTATTTAATATTATTTATTCCAATAAAGAAGCACCGGATACAGCTCTCCTATCATTGGACGCTGAAAAGGCCTTTGATAGGGTCGAATGGCCCTTTCTTTTTGAAGTCCTACAAAGGTTTGGACTTGGAAATAATTTCATAAAATGGGTTCAGATAATATACAATAATGCTACAGCAGAAATTCTAACAAACAGCAATATCTCAAAATCAATAAAAATCAATAGAGGATGTCTGCAAGGCTGTCCACTTTCACCTTTACTGTTTAGTATGGCAATTGAACCTTTAGCGATGGCAGTACGTTTACATCCACAAATATATGGAATTAAAGTAGGACCAATAGAACATAAAATCTCCCTGTATGCCGATGACATAATTTTGTTTATGTCGAATTTTAAAAAAATCAATTCCGACCTTGTTAAATTTAATAAAGAACTTTGGGGAAATATCAGGATATAAAATAAATAAAACAAAATCTTCAATATTAATGCTAAATGAGACCCAGAGAAATCACCCAGCTCCTGAGGTAAATCAATTCAATGTTGTAAATCAGTTTAAATATTTAGGAATTCAAATTTTGCCTAAGCTAGAATCAGTCGCCAGTGCCAACTATGAAGCCTTAATGACAGATATTAATGAGTTACTTCAGAGATGGCTACAACCGGGCTGCACGGTGGCACAGTGGTTAGCACCGCGGCAGCGCAGTTTACCCTCGGCCGGAGGATCGTGGGGATCATGAGATCGTGGGTTCGATCCCTGCCCCTGGCCAACAGTGATCTGTGTGGAGTTTGCATGTTCTCCCCGTGTTTGCGTGGGTTTACTCTGGGATTTCTCCGGTTTCCTCCCACATGCCAAAAACATGCAGGTTAGGGAGTTAAGGGGCGCTTGCGCACGCAGCGACCGGCAGCTGGTGTCTTGTCACCGGACTGCAGAACAAATCTACCTACGGGTACAAAATAAGTCCAAAAAAAAAAAAAAAAGAGAGATGGATGTCACTACCAATGTTGATGATCGGGAGAATTAATATACTTAAGAGTAATATCTTATCAAAAATACACTTTATTTATTTCAAAACATTCCATGCCTGAGATAAATCAATTCAATGTTGTAAATCAGTTTAAATATTTAGGAATTCAAATTGTGCCTAAGCTAGAATCAGTCGCCAGTGCCAACTATGAAGCCTTAATGACAGATATTAATGAGTTACTTCAGAGATGGATGTCACTACCAATGTCGATGATTGGGAGAATTAATATACTTAAAAGTAATATTTTACCCAAAATACTTTATTTATTTCAATACATTCCTTTACCACCACCTTCAGATCTATTCTCAAGAATTAAAAAAAAGTTAGTGGAAATTATATGGAACAATAGGAAGGCTAGATTACGTATGTCCTTACTATATTTACCATTTGATCGTGGAGGTCTGAAATGTCCAAACTTTATGTTGTATTACTGGTCAGCACAACTGAGGTCTATGACATATTATTTTTCATCAAATGATCCTCCTCACTGGACTGAAATGGAATCATACAATTTACCTTTACCTCTTCCCTTATTCATATACTCAGACTCGGCTAAAAATTACAGAAACAAGTTAAAAATCCAATTGTAAAGCACATGATCAAAATATGGTGTGAAACCACACTTACTGTCACAATTCAGCCCAATATGGGGTAATCAATATTTTACACCAGGGAGAGCGGATGCTGTATTTTAAGTATGGAATTTAAAAGGGATTCAAAAGATTCAAGACTTATATTTGTCACATTCAGATAACATAATGTCTTTTGAAGAACTGAGGATTAAATTCAATCTTAATAGAACACATTTTTTTTAAAATATTTTCAGCTTAGAAATTTTATTCGATCAAATCAAAATAATGCTCTCACCCAACCTACTTATTCATCCTTGGAAAAATTTTTGACAAAAGATAGTAAGAGAAAGGGTATTATTTCAGAGTTTTATAACTCATTGACACTATTCTCAAGTGAAAACTCACAGAAAAGACTGAATTATTGGAAAGAAGACCTGCAAATTGAAATTTCAGAGGAACAATAGCAAATGGCTTGTGCAGAAGCTCAAACCAAATCAATAAATGTACGTCTTAAACTGATACATTTTAAATGGTTCATGCGGATGTATGTTACACCAATGGAGTTAAATAGATATAACAAAAACATACCAGATACATGCACAAAATGTATGAAAAGTAAAGGAACCCTATTTCACTGTTTATGGGAATGTAGAAAAATCAGAATGTTTTGGGAAGAGGTGAGGGTAACAATTGAAAAAATAATTTCAAAACAATTCACATTGAACCCTAAACTGTTTTTGTTGGGTCTGTATCCAGAAAAACATAACTTTAATAAGAGTGAAAGAGCATTCATAGACCTGGGTTTGCTTAATGCCAAAAAATGTATTGCACTACTGTGGAAAAAGACTCATAGACCAGATGTGACTCAGTGGTTAAGACAGATGTTAACAAACCTTCCACTAGAAAGAATAACATATATACTGAAATTAAAGGAAAATGTGTTTGAAAATATATGGAGACCTTTCATTGATTATGTAAAGAAATTAAACATAACTTCTGAAGAAGAAGGTGAATGATATGTGTGGACCTTGCAAATTCCAAACTGGTGAATGTACTGTATATTATGTATTCTTATGTAGTAGATTACCTAGACTAAACACAGGAGCACTGTTGTTGACTTGCTTTTGTTAATGGTTGTTGTTGTTTTTAGTACATTTTTTTGTTGTTGTTGTGTTTTTTTTTATTTTTAAATTACTTTAGTGTTAGTGTTTGACTGTTTGTGCCATGTTTGTAAAAAAAGGTTCAATAAAAAAGATTGTGGAAAAAAAATGGCTACAACTGTCTCTTTCCATTGTAAAGGCTGCATACTCCTGACCTATGCAAATACTATTTATTCTGTGTATATTTTTAGAATGCATACTTTTTACTTCTTTACCTGTATTTAATATTTGTAGTATGTTACTGCTCCAAGGTCCACTTGTGTATATTTCTATTATCAGTGGATCAACTGGAGTAAATCTCATTTCTTCCCCATAATTGTTTATTTACAATTATGAAAAATGGTTTGCTCCCATCACCTACCTCTCTCCAGGTCGCATTCAGGTGATGATGCTCCGCTGCACTCGCTGCGAGGTCCAAGCACTGGAGAGATGAGACCGAAGTCCGACAGCGGCATGGTGCTGGGAAGGTCCAGGCTGCAGGGCCTGGACAGAAGAGTTGGGGAGGAGGAGGAAGAGGAAGAAGAGGGAGTGTGCAATGGAGAGTTGGAGGAGGACATGCAGGATGTCGAGGAGGAGGAGGAGGAGGAGCCGGTGAAGGGGCAGACTGAAAGGAGGTCCTCCTGTGGGCTGCTGGGAGAGGACCCCAGGCTGGAGGTAGAGTGAGTCTCAGAGTCTTCTTCAGACATGAGGCTGCCGCCGCATGGTTCATCATCAAAACACTCCGACTCCACTGCAGGAGGGAGGTGAGGAAGAGGGGAAAGGAACACAGGTTGATTGAGAAGAAGAAAGGAGAGATCACGGGTGTAAGGGTGATGAACAGAACAGAAACAGGTAAAGGTGTAAAAAAAAAATGTATGAACAAATGAATATAAATAAAACTGAGGATGTAAAACTGTCACATCATATTTAGACAGCATTTCAGTTTTCACAAAAATCAAAAGCACATGAAAACGGTGTCTGGTATTTATGTTCCCATGGTGACACCACTGTGAATATTCTATATTATACAACAGTTAGTTCCGACCGAGCAATTTGATTGGACAACAGGGATTCCAGGAGTTACTAAAATCCACGATGATTGTACTTCAACATTTCACTGGATATGTATCACTCCACTTCAGAGGTGTTCTAGTAATTGTTAATTACTAACAGTAATTTACTGTCAAGTCTACAGACTTGAGAATTGCAGTACTATGTTGGATACCTTAATTTCCAGTGATGCGCTGTTTGAAAAGCAACTACAGTCTCAGCCGTCTCTGATCCGGAAGTCTTGTCCTTTTAAACATCCGGCGATATATTTTACATCTGTTTAAATGAAACAGACAGGCTAGAGCGGAATTTACTGACTCGATTAGAAAACCACAATACCTTTGTGGTGATGGACTCGTTTAATCTGAAAATGCCAAGAAAAAAGCAAGCAAAGTGTGCTGAAGCTAAATCGCTGGCATGCTAACAAGCCACTGGCATTGATCTGGGCCCTTCTGTGGTATGGACTCAACAGGTGACCAGCATGTATTTAGGTTCTTAGCAACAGTTACTGGCTTCATTTAGAAGGCACTTTTTTCTCAGCTGCACAAAATAACTGGCTAAACAAACAAATCATAATATTGTGTCCAGTATTGCTGTCATTTAATAAACTGTGCTTGCGGAACTGTTGTATAAAAGCAATATTACACTCGAGGTTGTATGGTATCAATGAATATATTAACATTAGTATATTCATTGATACCGTACAACCTCTTGTGTAATATTGCTTAAGCATAAGTGTCAAACTGAAGGTCCACAGAATTATATCTGAACATTTGAATATTCTAGGTAGTCTGAATATGTTCTAGATGAACTAGAACTGGCCGTATGGGATTTAATCAGACCAGCCAGTGGATTCCCACATTAAATTAACTAGTGCATGCCTGCAGAAAGCAAGTATTCCTGTTTGAAACAGGTAGGCCAATCAGGCTTTACTGGCCCAAATGCAGGCTGTGTTTGAAAGTGGAATACAGAGGTATAGCCTATGTGTAGGCAATTACATGTTAGACTTTGACAAATATAAAAGGGAGTAAATGGCACTAAGATTTATTTGAAAGTGTGAATATTAATTACGGAATAATTGAAAGTGAATGGGACATCCAATATTAGTGACCATTTAAGAACTGCTGGTTTATTGGTTTGTCAGATCACTTATTTGTGTGATCTTTTATGACTTACAGTGGTGTGAAAAAGTGTTTGCCCCCTTCCTGATTTCTCATTTTTGTCGCACTTAAATGTTTCAGATCATCAAACAAATTTAAATATTAGACAAAGATAACACAAGTAAGCACAAAGTGCAGTTTTTAATTGAAGGTGTTTATTATTAAGGGAAAAAAATCCAAACCTACGTGGCCCTGTGTGAAAAAGTGATTGCCCCCTAAACCTAATAACTGGTTGGGCCACCTGTAGCAGCAACAGCTACAATCAAGCATTTGCAATAACTGGTAATGAGTCTTTTGCAGCGCTGTGGAGGAATTTTGGCCCACTCATCTTTGCAGAATTGTTGTAATTCAGCCACATTGGAGGGTTTGAGCATGAACCGCCTTTTTAAGGTCATGCCACAGCATCTCATTTGGCTTCAGGTCAAGACTTTGACTAGGCCACTCCAAAGTCTTCATTTTGATTTTCTTAAGCCATTCAGAGGTGGACTTGCTGGTGTGTTTTGGATCATTGTCCTGCTGCAGAACCCAAGTGCGCTTCAGCCTGAGGTCACGAACAGATGGCTGGACACTCTCCTTCAGGAGAATCCATTTACTACAGCAAGTCTTCCAGGTCCTGAAGCAGCAAAACAGCCCCAGACCGTCAAACTACCACCCCCATATTTTACTGCTGGGATGATGTTCCTTTTCTGAAATGCTGTGTTACTTTTACGCCGGATGTAATGGGACACACACCTTCCAAAAAATTCAACTTTTGTCTCATCAGTCCACAGAGTATTTTCCCCAGAAAGTCTTGAGGATCATCAAGATGTTGTCTGGCAAAACTGAGATGAACCTTTTTTTTTTTTTTGTTACTTATTTGTACCCGTAGGTAGATTCGGTTTGCAGTCTGGTGACACCGGCTGCCGGTCGCTGCGTGCGCGAGCGCCCTAAACCTACATGTTTTTGATATGCGGGAGGAAACCGGAGAAATCCCGGAGTAAACCCACGCAACACGGGGAGAACATGCAAACTCCACACAGCTCACTGTTGGTCGGGGGCTGGGATCGAACCCACGATCTCATGATCCCCGCGATCCCCCGGCCGAGGGTAAAACTGTGCTGCCACAGTGCTAAACCACTGCGCCACCGTGCAGCCTTTATGTTCTTTTTGTTCAGCAGTGGTTTTCGTCTTGGAACTCTGCCATACAGGCCATTTTTGCCCAGTCTCTTTCTTATGGTGAAGTCATGAACACTGACCTTAACTGAGGCCTGCAGTTCTTTGGATGTTGTTGTGGGGCCTTTTGTGACCTCTTGGATGAGTCATCGCTGTGTTCTTGGGGTAATTTTGGTCGGCCGGCCACTCCTGGGAAGGTTTACCACTGTTCCATATTTTCACCATTTGTGGATAATGGCTCTCACTGTGGTTCACTGGAGTCCCAAAGCTTTAGAAATGGCTTTATTGTGGTGGTAATAGAACAGGCGAGAGGCAACGAGCTAGAAGGGCACAAGGTTTTATTCCTCCAACATACTGAAACATGCTTCGTAGCTTGTGTGTGCTACTGTGCTGCTGAGGCATGTGTAACAAGCTCTTTTATACACGTTATACAAACAGAGAGAATGCATGGCACATTAGCATACAGTAGTGATTGTCATCTAATGCACATCAGTCAATACATATCATTAGCATGACATCAGCTGGCGCCTGGATGTTCTTTCCGTCCTCGGGGGGCACAATACGTACAGTCCAGTCTGATTGCCCCCCCGGGGCCTTTGTCTGTATGACTATTGTCCTGCCCTTTCTCCTGCCCTGATGGGTGTGAGATAATGTCTGTCTGCAGCGTGCTGGGTCACCACATTATAGCCTTTTCCAGACTGATAGATCTCAATTACTTTGTTGCTCATTTGTTCCTGAATTTCTGTGGATCGCAGCATGATGCCTAGCTTTTGAGGATCTTTTGGTCTACTTCACTTTGTCAGGCAGGTTCTATTTAAGTGATTTCTTGATTGAGAACAGGTGTGGCAATAATCAGGCCTGGGTGTGGCAAGAGAAATTGAACTCTGCTTTCCAAAGCTGTGATAAACTACAGTTAATTTATGTTTTAATGGGGGGGGGGTCACTTTTTCCACACAGGGCCATGTAGGTTTGGATTTTTTCTACCCTTAATAATAAACCCCTTCATTGAAAAAATGCATTTTGTGTTTACTTGTGTTATCTTTGTCTAATATTTAAATTTGTTTGATGATCTGAAACATTTAAGTGTGACAAACAAAACAAAATTAGAAATCAGGAAGGGGGCAAACACTTTTCACACCACTGTATATTCATAATAGTGTATCTTGTACTTTGGAGAATGGGAGTTGTTCAGTCATCATTATAACTGTATTAGTTTATACGTGTAGTTTATAGTGTATCATCAATAAACTCATGCAGTACTATAACAGGACATGTTTACAAATATTTGAGACCCATTCTAGTGCATCATTTTATATTTTAGCAATATTATAAATACAAAACACCCAACATTATTATACACAGCAGAACAAGCCGTTTGGCAGCAACTGTTGCATCAGTGTTGCCCATTTGTCTGTAAATACTTATAGTTATTTGGGTATTTTTGTGTCTTGGTGTCATTTAGTCAAAGCGTGCATATGTGTCCACATATGATATGCAACTGATCTGGCCATTCCACTCCACAATCATGGCAGTATTATTATTAAAGTTTTAATTTTTAGATACTTGCACGGGAGGGGGGACTCGTGGTCCTGCAAAGGACAGTGGTACCACACGGGTCAAGCAGCAGTTGGGACTCCTGTCTACCACTGACCGGGCAGGCTGGGCATGCCTCCCCGCGAAGGATCATGGTCCGTCCGGTCGGACACCGGTGTTGGAGAAACAGCAGCTGAACGGGTGGATCGCAGTCCTTCGCAGTTACCCAAGCCCAGCGCGCCCTGTTAATGGGAGTCTTGGCTGCTGCTTTACCCGTGTGCCACCACTGTCCTTTGTGGCACCACGGGTCCCCACTTTCCCCCAGCGCACCCATGCACCTCGTGTTCTCCATGCCGAATTATCCATTAGACCTACACAATCATGAAAACTTTATGGTATAATTTTTTTAAGCATTAAATCTTCAGTATTATCTTTTTCTAGTCAAATTTGTCTCTTTTCACTTCTTTGTTTTGCTCACGGAGCACTGTGGTTACTGAAGCCATGTATTATCCAATCAGTATGGCATCAATCCGAAACCCTGCCCACGCTTCTATAAACCTGGGCATGAGACATAGCGTTGGCTAAACTTTTATTGATAAAAATTACATATTTTAACTGAACAACTCCATACTCGGGGATGCACACCCTCGTAAGCTCAGCAAAACACTTATAAAATCTGAGGCCAGTCTGACAAACGGTTTGAAAGATATGTGAGGAACACACAGACAGATACACATACACAGACAGAGATTCTTTGCATTTATAGATAGATAATATATAAACACTGATTTGTAAATGCTCACTGTAGACCAGGAAAGCAGTTATCTCAGTGTGGGACCTTCACATATGAATAAACACATTTTACCAGGTCATTAGTTTATCAATGTCTTTGTTTTCCTGTATAACCCTGACCCTTATCACACTTTTCCATAGACTCAATTCCAAGGAGGCAGTCAAGCAGATAAGACCTCACTGTCTGTCTGGCCCTGTGTGTATTTTTTCGGATGTAATTCTATTTCTGCTGCCTGTGCTCTTTAAAAGTGACTTTATAGGCTCTCTGTATCACTAAACTCAGCTAAACAATAACAACTCTGTGAGAAAATCTCATTACAACCACCTCTGACATTTAGAGTCACCAGGTGAGAGATCGTTACTGCAGAGTTTAACAGCAGAGCAACCATGTAGGAAGGTTTAACCTTTACTAATAAGACCTTTTGTCTCATGGGGAGAGAGATCGAAGCTGTGCTGGAGACCACGGGGAAATTACAGGGACACAAACAAACATCTCAGTCAGACTGATGAGGTGAAGTCAGAAAACAGGCTTTCTTATACTTACTGGATATTACGTCTGACTCCATCTTGAAGCTGGAAATATCGTCTCCGGAAACACTGTTGCCCTCAGAGCCAACACCGCGGCCCCTGGGGCCCATGGCTGAGCTTCGCCGTCGCTCGTGGATCTCATCTGAGATCATCTCCAGGTTCTTGAGGGCAGTCTTGTACTCTCCTTTGGCCTGGGACAGCTTGACCTGCCGCTCATCTACGTTCTTCTTAAGGTTCTGAAGGAGATGCAATGACGGGGCTTAACGACAGTGCTGCAGGGATAACAATTTAAATATTGGTCTGGAAATAGCTTCTCAGATTAACAGATGTGTTTTAGTTTGTGTTAAAGGAAGGGATGCGTTTGTTAGGATCAAAGGCCAACCAGTGCAGAAATACAAAAGGTTAAGATCCTGCCGTGCAAAGGTTTTGAGCTCTATTGCTTTTGTCTTTCTTTCTAATAACTGTTTGATTCACTACGTTTCCATTTGTTTGGATTAAAGGAGATCTTAAATTTGGCTGTGGCTATTTTAATATACAAGTGTGCCAACACAGCCTATTGTAACAGACTATTACTGTCTGGTAAACTTTACCTCCACTATCCCACTGAACTGCATAGATGTGTGTTAGTTTCAGTCTTTTGGAGCATTTTATCAGACTTGTCTTACAAGCAGTGGCTTGCTGTATACTGTAGATTACTGGTCACAGGGTTCATCCAAGAAGTCTCAAGTTTGGTTAGGTTTTGGGTATTGTTACTTGTATTATATGTGTTGAAATTGCCACTAATTAGAAAGAATCTGTGTAGTTGTGGTGTACGGATGCTCTTCCCAGGAGCAGCCAGAATTTCAGCAATGCTAAGTTTTCTCCTTAGTAGTTTGGGCTAATTAGATATGCTACATCTTTTTGTAGCACAGCAAGTCATGATGCTCAAGGAAATGGCTGCAATTTGCTCCTTAGAGGAAAACAATTTTGTTCTGAATACATTTTTAAAGCACAGACCTATTGCATCCACATAACAGAAATTCACTGCAGTTTCTACTCCAGCTCTTTACCATGTTATTAAGGCTAACAGTGCTACAGAAGAGTCCTTTTAGCCTGCAGAGGGGACAGCGTGGTTGAGGAGGAATTCAGTTAAAGTCCAACAGTGGACACTTACCTCCAGCTGCAGATAGTACTTCGCCTTCATCTCAAAGTACGGCCTGCAAAGGATGAGAGGTCAGGACAAAGATTAGATTGGGGGGAACGACCGAGTAACCCAGAAAAAAAAAATGGCACCCTAATCATCACCATGGCAACCTGGGCATGGAGAGTGAGATAAAGAGGTTGTGATGTTGGATGAGTGAATGATGCAGAACAGATTAGCACCCTGCTGAGGCAAGACACAGTAAGGCTGCAGCTGATAATACAGTTAGGATGGATCCAGAAAACACACACACACACACACACACACACACACACACACACACACACACACACACACACTCTTTTAGTTCTTGAGTCATTAGCTTAATTATTTATGTTACAAAAGAGAAATTAATCACTTAGATGAACATCACAAACAAAAGCAGATATGGAGCTTTAGTTTCAAACATGTACACTCATTTGATGACAGATGACACACAATTATACCTGTCAATGAAGCCAGATGATAGTAATCAATTAGCCAAGTTAGAAGCCTGTCTTAAGGAAATCAAAGCTTGGATGACTTGTAATTTCCTGCTATTAAATTCAGATAAGACTGAAGTCATTCTTGTTGGTCCAAAAAACCTTAGAAATACCTTTCCAAATCAAACTTTCAGTTTGGATGCGGTTACTCTTTCTCTTAATAGCTCTGTGAGGAACCTTGGAATTATTTTTGATCAAGATCTGTCCTTCAATTCACATATTAAATTTGTTTCTAAGACTGCCTTCTATCATTTGCGTAATATTGCCAAGATTAGGAGCATCTTGTCTCAGAGTGATGCTGAGAAATTGATCCACGCTTTTGTTAGCTCGAGATTAGATTATTGTAATTCTTTATTATCAGGCTGTCCTAAAACACCTTTAAAAAGTCTTCAGCTGATCCAAAATGCTGCAGCAAGAGTTTTAACAGGTACTAGAAAGAGAGATCATATCTCTCCGGTTCTGGCCTCCCTTCATTGGCTTCCCACAGAGTTTAGAATTAAGTTTAAAATCCTTCTTCTTACTTACAAAGCTCTAAACAATCAGGCTCCTTTTTATTTAAAAGATCTGATACTGCCGTATTATCCTAACAGAGCACTACGCTCCCAAAATGCAGGATTACTTGTAATACCTAGAATCTCCAAAAGTACAATGGGAGGCAGAGCCTTCAGTTATCAAGCTCCTCTCCTGTGGAACCAGCTGCCAATCTGGATTCGGGAGTCAGACTCGATCTCTGTTTTTAAGAATAGGGCTAAAACCTTCCTTTTTGATATAGCCTACATTTAGGGAGGGATCATGTGTTTCTGAACCCTCCCTTAGTTATGCTGCTAATAGGTTTAGTCAGCCGGGGGACCTCCAGTAATGCACTGGGCCTCACTCCTTTCTTCACTCTCAATGAAATATTTTTTTTTTTACTGGTCATTAACATCTGTTTGTTCTCTGCCATAGATTGAGTCCCCATCGTGCGGTTTGCTCTCTACATGTCTGTTCTTTTCATCTTCTCTGTCCCCTCACCCCCCAGCCAGTCGCAGCAGATGACTGCCCCTCCCTGAGCCTGGTTCTGCTGGAGGTTTCTTCCTGTTAAAAGGGAGTTTTTCCTCTCCACTGTTGCCAAGTGCTTGCTCACAGGGGATCGCCTGATTACTGGGGTCTTTCTGCAACTGTGAGGGTTCCCCCTACAGTTGATAGTGCTATGAGATGACTGTTGTTGTGAAATGGCTCTATATAAATAAAGTTGAATTGAATTGAATTGAATTTGCCAACATTCAAATCAGTTCTTCTGGGTGAAGAGCATTTTGTTAACTATTACTTTAGTAAATTTAGCTACAAATCACATGCAGTACATATCAGCATATAGCTAGGAGAGTGACAAGTAGCATTTTTAGGGTCATTGTAGCTCGTGTTTAAAGTGAATTTTAAAATTCCCAGTGGCATTTACGTTCTGTGTTATTTGGGACTAAATTTGCTTCCCTCTCTTTGTAGTAACATCTGAGTTAAGTGGGTATGACTAAATTTCATTTTTGTGTTTCTGCTCTGTGTTCCCTGATGAGTTGCAGTCTATGAATACTGACAAAAACACACACAAAAAAAAATCTTTTTGCCTCCGGGAAATATCCTCAGTGCTGAAACTCAATGCCAACTCCAGACAAAGTGTGAAATGTGCTAAAAAAAAAAAAGGTGGTGGATGTGGAAGTACAGTAGAGAAGGGTTTTTAAAGACTAGGATGTCCAGGAGGAATTTGTGGAACACACAAAATCTTTTTTCTGTCATGTTCATGCAGTCTTTCACTTTTCCTGCTAGACAATCTGATTAAAAACACACAACAGATTTAGCCTTAATGTCTGAGGACATTCAAGACTACAAATGTATCATATTCTCCAGGAGAATGGTATAGCATCGGCACAAAGTCTGAAGCTTAGGAGAAGTTGTGTGGTACAAAAAAAGATCTCATTTAAAACACTAAAAGTTGCAATTCAAAGTTATTAACACCCAGAGTCAGAGGAACGTCAGCGCCAGTTGGAGGCTCCCGCATGCGCTGACTAAAAAGGTTTTGATATGGGGATACGGATCATATACAACTTCTCGTTCCTAGAATTAAAGTTTTATTTGGAGGCTGAAGGTCAGAAATGTGCTTCTGAAGTCCAGACATGATTTTACTCCAGGGGGGGATAAAGGTTAAAAGGCCTAGACAGTTCATTTAATAATGAAAGTCTCATTTTCCATTTAAGTTTGAGTTTTCACTGTTCATAAAGCATCGGACTGAAAAAATAATGATGTTATCAGCATGAAAACTTTCAAACCATTGTCTTTATTGACAGGATTTTTCCTTCTATTTTGAACTAGTTATTTAACAAAACCTTGACAGCATCTTTAGATCAAGAAAACTGAAGGGAAAAAAATTACAAATTAGGAATCTCTGAACACTAACCCTATCCTTGTGCACTGTCAGAGGGGGAGAACGTGTTTGAGCAGTTTTATTAGAATCATGCTGATTTCAAATGTCACCTGAGACCTTTCAGAATTTCAGCTGCATCATTTATCATGTGACCTCCAACATTTCAGACACGGTTAATTTGGCTTCAGATGAAACCACATTTTACAGGTTCAGAGTAGTGACTCTCTCCTGAACACAGAAGTGGAACCTGGTCTTGCCACTTTCATACAAAAGCTAATTGCAGAGAAACACGTCAGACAACTACAGGCTTGGACAGCTGGGATTTTTTTTTTTTTATTTGTTTTATGCCATACATTGCACCATTGTAGTCACAGTCTCAGTGGTTTCAGCTCACAGGTGCCAGAAGTATCAGTTATTGCCTCAGGGGCTACCGTTGAAAAGACCCTTATTTCTTCTGGCTGCAGCTGAACATTTGGTTTAAATCACCCCCATTTAATGATTCGTGCTCTGACAGTCTGCTGTGGGGGCTTCAGTATTCAGCACCCCACTGAGCACACATGTCCACCAAATAATCCAATTCTCAAAAAAAAAAAAAAAAAGTCTAACCCAGAAACTGGACCTATTTGTAAATAATCCTGGGTTACTGCCATGGATTAGTTACAATTTTTATTCCATGGTATCAGTGAACTAGAGGGAGATTTATCTATATATACAGTAGATATAGAAAGTCTATACACCCCTGTTCAAATGCCAGGTTTTTGTGATGTATAAAAAGGAGACCAAGGTAAATCATTTCAAAACTTTTCCACCATTAATGTGACCTATAATCTGTACAACCCAATTGAAAAACATACTGAAATCTTTTAAGGGGGAAAAAAACAACTTACAATAACCTGGTTGCATAAATATGCACACCCTTAAACTAATACTTGGTTGCAGCACCTTTGGCTTTTATTACAGCACTCAGTCTTTTTGGGTAGGAGTCTATCAGTGCGGCACATCTTGATGTGGCAATATTTGCCCACTCTTCTTTGCAAAAATGCTCCAAATCTGTCAGATTGCGAGGGCATCTCCTGTGCACAGCCCTCTTCAGATCACCCCACAGATGTTCGATCAGATTCAGGTCTGGACTCTGGCTGTGTCACTCCAAAATCTTAATCTTCTTCTGCTGAACCCATTCTTTTGTTGATTTGGATGTGTGCTCTGGGTCATAGTCATGCTGAAAGATGAAGTTCCTCTTCATCTTCAGCTTTCTAACAGAAGTCTGAAGGTTTTGTGCCAACACTGACCGGTATTTGGAACTGTTCATAATTCCCTCTACTTTGACTAAGGCCCCAGTTCCAGCTGAAGAAAAACAGCCCCAAAGCATGATGCTGCCACCACCATGCTTCACTGTAGGTATGGTGTTCTTTTGGTGATAGCAGTGTTGTGTTTGCACCAAATATACCTTTTGGAATTATGACCAAAAAGTTCAACCTTGATTTCATCAGACCATACATTTTCCCACATGCGTTTGGGAGATTTCAAATGTGTTTTTGCAAAATGTAGCTGGGCTTGGATGTTTTTCTTTGTAATATAAGGCTTCCGTCTTTCCACCCTACCCCATAGCCCAGACATAGTATGAAGAAGGTGGGAGATTGTTGTCACATGTACTACACAGCCAGTACTTGCCAGAAATTCCTGCAGCTCCTTCAATGTTGCTGTCGGCCTCTTGGCAGCCTTCCTGACCAGTTTTCTTCTTGTCTTTTCATCAATTTTGGAGGGATATCCAGTTCTTGGTAATGCCACTGTTGTGCCACATTTTCTCCACTTGATGATGACTGTCTTCACAGTGTTCCATAGTATATTTAATGCCTTGGAAATTCTTTTGTACCCTTCTCCTGACTTGATACCTTTGAACAATGAGATCCCTCTGATGCTTTGGAAGTTCTCTGTGGACCATGGCTTGTGCTGTAAAATGTGACTACAAAAATGTCAGGAAAAGCCTACTAGAACAGCTGAACTTTATCTGGGGTTAATGAGAGGCACTTTAAATGGTGGCAGGTGCGTGCTGACTCCCATTTATCATGAATTTGAATGTGATCGGTTAATTGTGAACACAGCCATATCCCCATTTATAACAGGGTATGCATATTTATGCAACCAGGTTACCCAAAGATGCTGGGATAGGCTCCGGACCCCCCGCGACCCGAAAAGGATTAAGCGGAAGAAGACGGATGGGTGGTTATTGTAAGTTTTTTTTAATTTTTCCCCTTGAAAGATTTCAGTTTGTTTTTCAATTGGGTTGTACAGGTTATAGGTCACATTAATGGTGGAAAAAGTTTTGAAATGACTTATCTTGGTCTCATTTTTTACATCACAAAAACCTGGCATTTGAACAGGGGTGTGTAGACTTTTTATATCCACTGTAAAAGAGATTCTGTGGTGCGTGTGGCAGAAACTTTGTCCCCCTGCTAACTCAGAGGCCACTTGACAGCGGGCTCTCATCTCCTGCATAGTAATGCTACAATACCTGAAGAGTACACCTGATGTGGTTTCACTGACTGCTTGACCATAAAAGAGGTCAAAAGTGACCCTTTTTTAACCAACCTTTACCGGTGGAGGTGTAAACCGGGGGAAGAATAAAGTGCACCTGACACGGTTGGTGGAGTTTAGGATCCGCAAGTGTCTCTCCACAATACAGGCATTGTGGACTGATGGGGAGACAGAGGTACAGGTTACTGCTGAGTGCTGGGACACGAAACTATATTTACATTTAACTATACTCATATTTATTTACTTAATCCGGTCATATAACTCCTGTTGATGTGTGCGCCAGTGACAGAATCGAGTGCACCCTGACCATTTGTGTTGGGGAGACAGAAGATGGAATTATGGATTCCATAAGAATGTATGGATTATTGTGGATTTAAAATGTTTGTAAAAACACCCAGGAAGAAGTTTTTATGAAGACCCATCCACCAAAACCTTTAAAATGGAACACAAACTTTTCTTCCAACAAAAGCATTACAAAATAAAATAGATTCATTTTCTTGATCAGCAGAAAAAATAAAACAAAAATTGCCATATTCACCAGATATTACTGCTAGTTAAAACATAAAATAGGGAAATTGCTTTAAAATGCTCAGTCAGAAGACTTAGCCAGGCTCCAAAAATTAAAGCTACCCCAACGTTGCAGCCTCCTAAATTCTCTGTTGTGCCATGATGACTGACTGAGATTCTTACTTGGACTTGTTGATGGTGCGTTTGAGTTTTTTCTCCAGCTGTTTCATGCGGGCGATTGCTGCTGTATATTTGGCTGCCATCTCTTTGTGCACCAGCTCGCTTTTTGCCTTGGTGTGCTCCGCCTCCACCACCTGGAACAGAGGAAGAAATTTTGTTTGTCCATGCAATTAGTTAGGAAACTCAAGCTTAAGATTGTTTATTTTAACATTCTGAGAACAAATGAAACAGTAACCCTGGACAAGCAAAATATGAAAAACTTCAGACAGAAATGCTCAGCTGAACCAGCAGTAATATTTTGTTGTTTCTCCCTCACTACCCCCCGTTCTTACCCGCTGGGTGGCATGGTTCAGCATCTCCTGCCAGGCGGAGTCAAACTGCCGGTTGTCCTCCTCCAGGAGCCTCTGCTCTGCCAGGGAAATTGTTTCCTTTGCTGCTCGCAGAACCTCTGTGGCTCTCTGGAAGTCCTGGGTGGATTTCTGGGCCTCCAGCTGGGCCTAGGTGACAGAAAGGCCAGTAGAAATGCTGAATGCTTTTGTGAGATTTTTTTTTTTTTTTAAGTTACTAGTACTTTTAGAAGCTTTGATGGTTACCGTTTTCCTGACAAACACTGGTGTGAAGAATTTCAAACTTTTCTGCTTGCTTCTGCCTTTAGGGAAACTACACAGTTAACATGACAATGGCCCTTACTTGTGCAGGAAATGCCCATACAGACATTCAATTTTAGAAATGAATTTTGATTTTTTTTTTTAAAGTGTATATATCTGTTTTAAACTTAATTAGATTTATGATTGTGTTCTTGGTGAAACTGTTTAATCCTCATCAATGTCCCTGTGTATTCAGCAGCCAATCTTGCCTAATCCCTCATGTATTTATGCAATATTTATCTACACATTAGGCTGCAAGGAAAACTGGTGAATACCCTGCAAAAAATATTTTCTGTGCCAATGGACAAATTAAAGAGAGGCTGAAGTCCATCTGTGTCTAAGAGTTGTTCGTTTTCACAGCTGTCAGCTTTGCTTGAACAGATCAGCTGCAGAATTTAAGTTACGACACAAACACTACAAGGAAACCAGACTTAGCCATTGCAACACATTTTTATAGTGACCACATCCAAACAGCAGCTACACAAAACTGACTGCAAGATGACTAATTTCTTCAGCCATCAAGTTTACATTTTGAAGACTTTTTTTTTAATAAAAAAAATGCAACAGATCACATTTCAGCTGAATGTAACTGTAGATGCTGAGATCATATTCAATAAAAAAAAAATTAATGAAACTGATAAAAATAGCCACAATGAGTAGATTCCCATGAGGCTATGGCTATAACAAGCTTATAATGTTGAATAAACTGTTACTAACGGTCCAATATGTGAAATTTGAAGGGTTGTACTGAGACAAAGAATGCCATAACAACTTAAAGTTAGTATATCATGAAGCACCAAATGCTGATGAACTTCGCAATTTTTGGATTTGCCATGTTTTCTGATGAACGTTCACGAAAATCAGAGTTTGTCTCTGTCATTATTGATATTTAGCCACATTTAATGACAATTAGCAAAGTCTGAGCGAATGTTTGCAAAAGACAGCTGATGAGCAATAGCAACTTAGCACATATTAGCGACAATGTTTGCGACGAGTGTGTAAGCTGGGTTGACACTAGCGCGTTTAGATAGACTTTTGCAGAGGTTTTGAAAAATCAGTGAAATTAGTCCAAACGTCAATGAAATTATGTTTGTGAGCAGGTTTTTTTTTAATCCAGCGCACACCAACTTTTATGAACTTTTGCTAGCATTTGCCAGCATTGCATTCTGTGTTGGTAAACTTTTGCCAACTTAGGCTAGCATATGTGTAGCTGTTGCCAGCTTAGGTTAACTTAAGCAAATGAATACTCAGCGCAGGTCAGCTGACATCAGTGTCAGGCGACGCGCACATAAAGACCAGCATTTGTGGAGGCTTCCTGCCATTCTGGACCTGCTTTTGAAGTGAACACATCTCCCTTGGGCATATGCTTCAATATTTATTTTCGTTTTATATTCCTATGTAGTTACTTCTGCATGTCCTTTTCCCCTGTTCATTCATTCATTCATTCCTCTAGAAAAATAATACAATAATGCCTATCTATAGACTCCAATAGTAAGTCCGCAATTAAAAGGCATGGGCAGCCCCTCACAGCACCAGTAAATATACAGGGAACAGACATCGAGATGTGACATCCTACAAGTACCTGGGTATTCATCTGAACAATAAACTAGACTGGTCACACAATACTGACGCACTCTACAAGAAGGGACAGCGCAGGCTGTTCCTGCTGAGGAGACTCAGGTCTTTTGGTGTACAAGGGGCGCTGCTGAAGTCATTCTATGACACGGTGGTGGCATCAGCCATCACTTTTGGAGTGGTCTGCTGGGGCAGTGGCATTACTGCAGCCGATAGGAAGAGACTGAACAAACTGATTAAGAAAGCTAGCTCTGTCCTGGGGCAACGCCTTGATCCGATGGAGGAGATAGGAGAGAGAAGGACGGTGGCTAAACTGTCATCTCTGCTGGAGTCCGAGTTCCACCCTATGCAGGACATACTGGATGCACTGAGGAGCTCATTTAGCAGCAGACTACATCATCCCAGGTGCACAACCGAGAGGTTTCGTAGGTCCTTCCTACCAACGGCTGTCAGACTGTACAACCTAAGCAGGGCTGCTCGCAGAGATAGCAAAAAGACGTAACAAACTAATAGTTTTTTTTGAATGCAAAAGATGCAATAGACTTACACAATGGTCCTCTCCGGCATACAACTAGGAACATACCGGTCGCTATGGAGGGTGAGAATATGTATGGGCACATAATCATACCATGTAGGATAACTAAATAGACGGTTATGCTGTTTCATCCCACCTAGCAACAATGCTCTGCACTGTGTGTGTTTATATATTTACATATTTATTCCATCTAGCTACAATGCTCTGCACTGGGTGTGTTTATATTTATATATCTATATATTTATTCCATCTAGCTACAATGCTCAGCACTGGGTGTGTTTATATTTATATATCTATATATTTATTCCATCTAGCTACAATGCTCCGCACTGTGTTTTTATATATCTACATATTATTCCATCTAGCTACATTGCTCCGCACTGTGTGTGTTTATATACTTGCATATTTATTCCACCTAGCTGCAATGCTCCGTACTGTGGGTGTTTATATATTTACATATTTATTCCATCTAGCTACAATGCTCTGCACTGTGTGTTCATATATTCATATATTTATTCCATCCAGCTACAATGCTCTGCACTGTGTGTCTGTGTGTGTGTGTGTGTATATATATATTTTATAGTAATATGTACATATGTATATTAGCTGCTCTTGCTTGCTTGTTTTTTTTTTTTGTTTTTTTCTTGCCTTCTGATTGTTGCTCTGAGTGTTGCTATCCCTGTGCTGTTGCAATCCTGGAATTTCCCCGTTGTGGGACTAATAAAGGCTTATCTTATCTTATCTTATCTTAAAATGTGAATGTGGATGGGATAAAAAAAAACTATTTATTGTATTGTGGCGGTTCGTTTTAACCCCACAACAGACTAAGGACACTCAGCCCTCTTTTCTCTGTTTTCCTGCTGCACTACTGAGATGCAATGTGCCATTCATGTATTTGTGATGCAAACATGCATGTGTTGTGATGTAATGCGCCATTCTGTATAGTGTGCATATGGCTTGTCCTTACTGTGCTTTTTCTGAGCATCTTACATATGTAGATGTGCTTTGGTGTATTAATGTCTACAGGTAGACGAGTTTCTTCTGTCTCACCCCTGGATGTTAATTATTGCCTTTCATCCATTGTACTCATGCGTCCTGTCCTTACTGTGACCTAGAGACTCAGATCAATATGTAGATGTGCTTGTTAGCCTCTTTGTCTTGCACCTAGAGCGAGGTCTAGCTAATCTGCCCATTGTGATGTATGTCTTACAAATGCAAATACCTCCTGCCTGTTCTGTTATACCTTTGATCATTCTAACTGTGGGGTATGTCTCTTTCATGTATTGTTATGGTCAAGTATTTAAGGCGCAACTCTGTAACGCTATCTCTCTCTCTCTCACTCTGATCCTGCAACTGGTAGACACACACGTGTCCGCCTCTCTTCTTCTTCACTGAGAGCCTGAGGAATTCGGCTTCAGCCTGCTCACGCTATGGGCTGGAGCCGAGTTCCCGTGACGGCGGTATGATTAATAAAACCTGCTTAAAACCACAGCATCGCTGCTTATTTTTTCATTGCCGCTTCACTGGTGATCCCTCGAACACGCACACGTTTTGTGCGAATGCAACCTTCCGAGCTGGACAGCCGCACAGCTGCGTTGGTGACCCCGCCTGAAAGCACACGCTTTGTGCAAAGCAACTTCTGGTCTGGACCGCAGCACTGGTGACTCGACGCTGAAACGAACACGCTGCCAGCGAACGCAACACCCGGCGGTGATTCTCCGACGACAAGCGAACGCAACAGCTCCCTTCTGCTTCAGGGAGATTTCGATGCAGAGTTTCCAGGTTGAAACCCTCCGGAGACCACCCACGACCGGGAAAGCTGCAGCAACGTTTCATGGTGAGATCTGCACGCCTGAGATCTGCACATCCACGCTGGACCGGCCGCTCTCACGGAGAGCGCACGCACCTCGTCCTCTCTCCACGACGGCAACTTCCAGGGCCGACGGAGAGCGCAGCGCGTGGAACTGAACGCACCATGGCTGCACGAGCCCGGGGCACAAATATCGCCTATTGCCTCGCACCGCTCCAACGCGTCTCCTCCCTCTCACCGCTCCAACGCAGCTGCATGAGCCTGAGGAACAAAAGATCGTCTATTCCCTCCCGCCGCTCCAACGCATCTGCACGGGCCTGAGGGACTAAAGATCGTCTATTTCCTCTCACCGCTCCAACGCACCATGGCCAATCTACAGCCACAGCTCAACCTGGATTTTATCGGCGCCGTCTGCGCTGATCTCCGCCAAGTTTCTGCACCCTGACTCGCCACTCCAGCGGCCCACCCACGCCACGGAACCCCCGCGCACGCTCGGGGAGTTACAAGGACGGCGCATCACGCACGGGACAAGTAACTGCTCCACAGACTGCCTTCCTCCTTCGCCGCTGCCTTTCAGGGCTGCTCGCTCACCTGAGGCACGCATGCAGCATACTGGAAGGATTTGTTAACAGTCTCAGCCACGCCAGAGACCGCCATCGTCCTCCGCCGCTGCTCACAGAACCTTCAGGGCTGCTCGTTCACCTGAAGCAAGCACGCAGCTCGCCACTGGATTTTTTAATGGTCTTAACCACGGCACAAAGGGATTTCAGCCGTCAGCTGCTCCCGGGGGTTTTGGGGTTGCTTCGGCACCTGAAGCCAACAGTCCCTCTGCTTTGTTTACTTTTTTTTTTTTCTCTTGCAGCCGCTCCTGCTTTTCTTCATGGCCACGAGAGGAGTCAGAGACTAGTTTTTCTTCTTGTGATCTCCGCACGTGCAACGGGACAACCCCTCGACGTCACGGAGCAGCAAGCAATTTTTGCGCGGCTCAGGACGATTTCACAGCTCCTGCCGGCACTTACCACCCCTCCCCTCCCTCCCCCTCCGCCTGCAGCGAGCTTCTCCCACAGCTCGCTCACACAGATGGATTATCGAGGTCGCGGCCCCCTGCCGCGTCCTCTGGGGGGGAGCGTGTGGCGGTTCGTTTTAACCCCACAACAGACTAAGGACACTCAGCCCTCTTTTCTCTGTTTTCCTGCTGCACTACTGAGATGCAATGTGCCATTCATGTATTTGTGATGCAAACATGCATGTGTTGTGATGCAATGCGCCATTCTGTATAGTGTGCATATGGCTTGTCCTTACTGTGCTTTTTCTGAGCATCTTACATATGTAGATGTGCTTTGGTGTATTAATGTCTACAGGTAGACGAGTTTCTTCTGTCTCACCCCTGGATGTTAATTATTGCCTTTCATCCATTGTACTCATGCGTCCTGTCCTTACTGTGACCTAGAGACTCAGATCAATATGTAGATGTGCTTGTTAGCCTCTTTGTCTTGCACCTAGAGCGAGGTCTAGCTAATCTGCCCATTGTGATGTATGTCTTACAAATGCAAATACCTCCTGCCTGTTCTGTTATACCTTTGATCATTCTAACTGTGGGGTATGTCTCTTTCATGTATTGTTATGGTCAAGTATTTAAGGCGCAACTCTGTAACGCTATCTCTCTCTCTCTCACTCTGATCCTGCAACTGGTAGACACACACGTGTCCGCCTCTCTTCTTCTTCACTGAGAGCCTGAGGAATTCGGCTTCAGCCTGCTCACGCTATGGGCTGGAGCCGAGTTCCCGTGACGGCGGTATGATTAATAAAACCTGCTTAAAACCACAGCATCGCTGCTTATTTTTTCATTGCCGCTTGAGTATCACCATATAAATAAAATGACGGAGGAAGTGAGGAAGGAAGACAAGGAGACTTGGCGGTGGAATGAGGAAGTACAGGAAAGTATCCAAAGGAAGAGGTTCCCAGAGAAAAAGTGGGATAGTCAGGGGGCTGAAGAAAGTAGACAGGAGTATTTGGAATCAAGGTGCATGGCAAAGAGAGAGGTGGCAAAGGCAAAGGCTAAGGCATATAATGAGTTGTATGAAAGGCTGAACACTTCAGAAGGACAAAAGGAGTTGTATCGACTGGCTAGACAGAGAGATCGAGCTGGAAAGGATGTACAGCAGGTTAGGTTGATTAAGGACAGGAATGGTAATGTACTAACAAATGACGGGAGTGTGTTGAGAAGGTGGAAGGAGTACTATGAAGAGCTGATGAATAAAGAAAATGAGAGAGAGAGTAGGATGGATGAAGGAAAGGTGGTGAACAAGGAAGTCCCGAGGATTAGCAAGGCGGAAGTGAGGGCAGCTTTGGAGAGGATGAAGAATGGAAAGGTGGTTGGTCCAGATGACATACCTGTGGAGGTATGGAGATGTTGAGGAGAGATGGCAGTGGACTTTTTAACCAGATTGTTCAACACAATCTTGGAGAGTGAGAGGATGCCCGAGGAGCAGAGAATAAGTGTTTTAAGATAAGCCTTTATTAGTCCCACAACGGGGAAATTCCAGGATTGCAACAGCACAGGGATAGCAACACTCAGAGCAACAATCAGAAGGCAAGAAAAAAAAGCAAGAGCAGCTAATATACATATGTACATATTACTATAAATATATACATATACACACACAGACACACAGTGCAGAGCATTGTAGCTGGATGGAATAAATATATGAGTTTATAAACACACAGTGCGGAGCATTGTAGCTAGATGGAATAAATATGTAGATATATAAACACCCACAGTACGGAGCATTGCAGCTAGGTGGAATAAATATGTAAATATATAAACACACACAGTGCGAAGCATTGTAGCTAGATGGAATAATATGTAGATATATAAATATAAACACACCCAGTGCGGAGCATTGTTGCTAGATGGAATAAATATGTAAATATATAAACACACGCAGTGCAGAGCATTGTTGCTAGATGGGATGAAACAGCACAACCGTCTACTTAGTTATCCTACATGGTATGATTATGTGCCCATACATATTCTCACCCTCCATAGTGACCGGTATTTTCCTAGTTGTATGCCGGAGGGAACCATTGTGTAAGTCTATTGCATCTTTTGCATTCAAAAAACTATTAGGTTGTTACGTCTTTTTTGCTATCTCTGCGAGCAGCCCTGCTTAGGTTGTACAGTCTGACAGCCGTTGGTAGGAAGGACCTGCGAAACCTCTCGGTTGTGCACCTGGGATGATGTAGTCTGCTGCTAAATGAGCTCCTCATTTAGCATTTTGGTACCCATTTTGGTACCATTTTGGTCCTCATTTTGGTACCCATTTTCAAGAACAAGGGTGACGCTCAGAGCTGTAGTAACTACAGAGGCATAAAGTGGATCAGCCACACTATGAAGATATGGGAAAGAGTTGTTGAAGCCAAGTTAAGATGAGAGGTGATAATCAGTGAGCAGCAATATGGTTTCATGCCAAGAAAGAGTACTACTGATGCAATGTTTGCTCTAAGAGTGCTGATGGAGAAGTATAGAGAAGGTCAGAATGAGTTGCACTGTGTCTTTGTGGATCTAGAGAAACCATATGATAGGGTGCCAAGAGAGAAAGTGTGGTACTGTATGAGAAAGTCAGGAGTGGCAGAGAAGTATGTGAAGGTGGTGCAAGACATGTATGAGGACAGGGAGACGGTGGCGAAGTGCACTGTAGGAGTGACGGATGGATTAAAGGTGGGGGTGGAATTACATCAGGGATCGGCTCTGAGCCCCTTCTTGTTTGCCATGGTGATGGACAGGCTGACAGACCGGGTCAAGCAGGAGTCTCCGTGGCTCATGGTGTTTGCAGACGACATTGTGATCTGCAGTGGAAATAGGGAGCAGGTGGAAGAGAACCTGGAGAGGTGGAGGTATGCTCTGGAGAGAAGAGGAATGAAAGTCAATAGAAGCAAGACAGAATACATGAGTGTGAATGAGAGGGAGGCAGATGCAACAGTGAAGATGGAAGGAGTACCGGTAGTGAAAGTAGATGAGTTTAACCTCTTGCACTCTGGGATACCACGGGCGGTCACGTCTCTGCGTCCTAGGGCGCACTGAAAAAAAAAAAGCTGCATTTCCGTTCTTCCACTACAGACACAGCCGCCAACAGAAAGCCAAAGGAGTGCTTTGATTGGTTTAGATTTGACTGACCTCTCATTCGACTAATAAGAGCCTTGAATTGGGTTTCTGAAACCTTGAAGAACCAATGACTGAAAACCTAGCAAGAAGGACCCGCCTACCAACGGCTGCGAATACAGCGAGCCAATTGAAGCAGAGAAGTTTGACAATTGAAAGCGTACGTCCCGTGCGTAAAATCTGTTTTGTGTAAGCCGCTGGGTGACACACACGCGTTCGCCAGTCTTTTTTTCTTACTACTGTTCTTACTTGTTTTGAAAAATTGTTCGCCAAAACCGCAATCATGGAAGCGCAAAACTGCAATAATGGAATCATGGTTTGACCGGGTCGCGTGACCAGAACCACGAGTTGTAACAAGCGGACCAGCGTCATGTTCGTCTGACAATGAGGAAAAGAAGTTTGCCAGCGACACTGCTGTTGTGGACAGGTAAGTGTTATAAGCTAAATTATTCTTTATCCCTGAAAATTGTAATCAAAATGACTTTTGACCGATCGGTAAATTACAACTGTGCGTCATCGCCACATGACGGACCGTGAACGCCCCCCCCCGCTACTCTTCTGTAGCGGATTGAAGATATATTGCAGATATTTTAGTACAACTGTGCGTAGTATACCGCGGCGCACCGTCACCGTGGTCCGTCATGTAGCGATGGGCGATGTCCGTCCTCTGTAGCGGGGGGGGGGGGGGGGGGTGGGAGTTGTTATCTTGTACATTACAGATATTTTAGTATAATTTTTAGTGCACTGTAGGTTATTTTTTCTTGTAAAAAAAAAGCCACACATTTTTTACGTGGCATGCTTCTTTGTGTGTGGGGGCTTGTTTGTTCATTCATTCATCCATGAATGAATAAACAACCACACACACACACACACACACACACACACACACAGAGCCCTGAGTGTCACCTTTCATTAGAGCCTAAGATGAAGCTTCTATATTGAATCATTCAAAAGTTACAGACGTTTTTCCAAACTGTGCCATTTGGCACAATTTGGCACAGTTCAAAAATGCCTGGGAACAACCTGAGGAAAAAGCTGTGTAATATATTCATTTTTTGTGGTACTGTTACAAAATTTTGACCTCAGCTGGATAACACTTGGTTCTACATTTCTGTTGCATTTTCCAGCCCAGATCTGACAGCTGTGTGTTATTTGCAAGCATTTGTATCCAAAAAAACACCCAGGCGAAATTTATTTTCTTCAAGTTCAGTATGTTTAGATGACTGTTACTCAGTGGCAGGAGCACTTAGAGAGATTATGATTGTTTTGCCAAAAAATTCAAAGTGTTTTCTTTTAAATGAGACCAACCCCATGAAGATGCTGCAAAGGGTTGAAGAACAGCTTTTGATTTACTTTGGGTACGTTATTTTTTGGCGTTTTTAGGGAAATTGACCAGAGTGCAAGGGGTTAAATACCTGAGGTCAACCATCCAAAGCAATGGAAAATGCACAAGAGAGGTGAAGAAGAGAGTACAAGCAGGGTGGAGTGGATGGAGACGAGTGTCAGGGGTGATTTGTGACAAAGGTAGCAGCAAGAGTGAAAGGGAAGATTTACAGGTGAGACCTGCTATGATGTATGATTTAGAGACAGTGACGCTGACAAAAAGACAGGAGGTGGAGCTGGAGGTGGCAGAGTTGAGAATGCTAAGATTTTCATTGGGAGTGACTAGGAAGGACAAGATTAGAAATGAGCATATCTGAGGGACTGCACACATTAAGTGGTTTGGAGACAAAGTAAGAGAGGCAAGGTTGAGATGGTTTGGACATGTGCAGAGGAGGGATAGTGGATCTACTGGACAAAGGATGCTGAAAATGGAGCTGCAAGGCAGGAGGAAAAGAGGAAGACCACAGAGAAGCCAAAAGACACTAAAACGCACAGTGAAAGCAGCCAGCAAGATCATTGGTGCCCCTCTGCACCCCCTCTCGGACATCTACCTCATCTGCAGACCCATCAACATTGCAGGTGACACCTCCCACCCCTCACACTCCCTCTTCAGCCCCCTGCCCTCAGGGAAAATGTACCAGAGCCTCCGGGCCTGCTCCACAAGACTGCTAAACAGCTTTGTTCATCAGGCCATCAGGACCCTGAACTCTGTCCACTCTGTCCCCCCAGGACCGTAACGCACAATAACTACCTCAGCTGTTGGCACAGAAAGACTGGCACACCAACAGTAATACATTTGCTGCTGTATGTCTCTGCACTTTAGTGCAACCATTTGCACAAATATCATATCTGCTGCTGTCTGTCATTGCAATATTGATCATGTGCAGTCCTATCTGTCACTGTCTGCACCTACACTACCACATTGAACTTGGTACTACGAGTATTACTGCTCTACTTTTCTGTATATATGACTGCTGGGTCTCATCGTTTATCGTTTCTTTATTTGCACTATGGGAGGTTTGGGTCCATCTTTTGTCGCCATTTGCACTATGGGTAGCATTACTGTACATAGAATGTTGTTGTTTTTCCAGCCTTATTCCTTTTTCCTTTTTATATTGTGCACACCACTAAAGAGAGAGAGAAATGCCATTTCACTTCTCCTGTATGTCCTGTACATATACAGTATTGACAAATAAAATCATTGAATCTTGAATCTTTTGAAGATTCATGGATGTAGTGAAGGAGGACATGAAGAAGGTTGGTGTTACAGAGAAATATGCAAGGGATAGGGTGAGATGGAGACAGATAATCTGTTGTGGTGACCCCTAAAGGGAGCAGCCGAAAAGGAGATTCCTTGGCAGAACTTTAACAAAGAAAAAAATTAGCAAGTCAATGAAAAAAGTGACATTTGTGCATATGCACTGTGCCTGAAACTATGAAAAGTACATAATGCAAATGTGATGAATCACTACTGCTGTGCTACATAAAATCAAAGCTTCCCTACCTCTCTTTCTCCCTCTGACACTAGAATAAGATGAGCTTACCCTGTACGTATATCTCAAATCTTTTGAAGTTTTGCAGGGAAACACCTTGGCTCAGAAAAAAAGCACGGCGTGAACTCTAAAAAAAAATTTGCAGAGTGACAGCTCTCTCAGAAAAACATGGCTCCAGAAAACGGTTTGCTGAATATTAAATTAGAAGTTTGTCCTGCTGACCCAGTTTATATCAAACTGAGTTACTGTGCAAACTTATATCCCTGAGTCACACAAAAAGAGGCAGAGTGGAAGCAAAAACTTTTTCACAAATCTCACATTTACATTATACAGATACAGGACGCTTAGTGCATCTTTTCAAATGCAAAAACAACACATCAATACCACACACATATGTTTACATTTCAACATACATGCACATTATTTCCATTTGAATTTTCATTATGCATTTTTAAGGAAAAAATATTCCTGGGAAGTTGGCAGCATTTGTCTTCCTTTGACTCTTTCAGTTACAACCACCAGTCTGCAGACGCTTTAACATCACCACATGCTCGCTGTAATTTCATTAGCATTGGTCATCAACATGCCAGCAAAGCAAGATCCAAACAACCTCTGCCTTGTTTTCATCATGTGGTCAAGGTTTGTGTGCCACAATGTCTAGGGAGTCCATTTGTAACCTACAGTAATGTTTTTTTATGGAACTCTCTTCTCTATTAGGTCCATTCTCATACAGTGTGATATAGCACATTTTCAGATGAGTACCAGCTCATTTCCTCTCTTTGAACATGACGGTCGAGCATTACTGAAAAATCAGTCTGTCCTTGCGTGCAAAAAAGGCTTTCAAGGATTCTTTACAGCAGCTGATGAAAGAGGGAGCATGCACTCATTACTCATGCTGTCGATGTTAACATGTCACATTAGCCTTTCAGTCAAGGCGACACCGAGGCTGACTTAGTGAAGGTTAGAGCGATAAAAGTTTCATCAGTGATTCACGGGCTCCTGAGAATGACTTTACAGCTCCAAGATGTTTTAGCTAGCACTGCCAACAAGTCAAAAGCTCTGGAGTTGTCTTAAGCCCCGTTTCCACAACAGGAACCAGGAACCAATTTTGCAAAACGTAGTCCTGCAAAAAAAGAAGCCATCAGGAAAGAAGTGGAATATCTTGTAAAAAATGGTTTTGCAGTGCCCAGTTCTAGTCCATGGAGCTCCCCTTGTCTACTGGACAAAGTCTGATGGGAGCCCATGGTTCTGTACAGACTTCCGCAAGGTAAATGCTGTAACTGTCCCTGATGCACATCCGTTGCCTCTCATTGACGATGAGATTGGTCCTGCTAAATATGTCACTAAGCTGGACATGTTAAAAGGATATTGGCAAGTTCCCTTAATCTCTTGTGCAGCTGAGATTTCAGCATTTGTAACACTTGACAGTTTCCTCCAATATACAGTTATGCGATTTGGCATGTGTAATGCACCAGCCAAATTTCAAAGGCTAGTGAATAAGGTACTAGGTGACGTTCCAAACTGCAGAACTTACCTTCTTGACATTGTTGTCTATTCTAATGATTGGGCCAGTCATGTGGATACCTTCAGAGAAATTTTCTGAAGGCTGTCGGCAGCATCACTAATCTTAAATCTTGCCAAGTGTGAATTTGAAAAAGGCACCGTTCTCTGCCTTGGTCAGCAGGTAGGCCAGGGACATATACACCCTACAGACACAAAAGTAAAGTCTATTTCTGCATTCTCTGCACCAAGTACCAGAAGAGAACTGTCGCTTCCTTGGGATGGCTGGCTACCATTGTCAATTTTGTAAAAAATTTTCCACCGTCGCAGCACCACTTACAGCTTTAACCAGTCCTTCCAAACTGTTCGTTTGGACAAGTGAATGCCCCAGATTTCTCCTCTCCCTTTAAACTGGAAGTGGATGCCACTGCAATTGGAACTGTGGCCGTTCTTCTTCAAGAAGATTCCCAAGGAATAGCTCATCCTATGAGTTATTTTTCATGCGAGTTTGACACATCAAATTAACTATTCAGAATCAGAATAAACTTTATTGCCAAGCATGTAAAAAAACACACGAGGAACTTGACTTGACATTGGTGCGCATGCGCGCGACACAACGACACGGCAGCCATAAAGGCGCCTCATCAAACAGAGATAGATAAGAAAGGGAGGGGAAGGGAGGGAACGACACAAGGGGGGAGGAGAAAAAAAACTTCGTTATCAAAATACAGCTTATTTTTAAGCAGATTGTGATTACAATGAAAAAAAATCTCTCAATAGCACAGAGCAACAACTCAGAATTCACGAGACACAAGAGAGCAGTGTACAGTATATCTTTAATCAGTTCATGAATCAATGTGTGTGCGGTGTTGAGCAGTGTTGATGATAATAAGAGAGACCCAAGGACCCTTGGCAGAAGATGTTTTGTCTGTCTGGCGCCCAGTCTTATCTGGCGCTGCAGCTGGCTGTCCAAGGCCTTGTGCTCATGATTTTGAAAACGCAGACAAACAACAGCAAGCTGGGATCCAGTAGGAGGGGAGGAAAAAATCAGCAGGAGAGAAGAAAAAAGCGTCTGCTCTCTTGGGAGGGCGGAAGTGTTTCTTTTCAACAACTGAAAAGAAACATTTGCATTGTTGCTTGCCTTGCAACACTTTGATGTTTACCTGAGCTCAAGTGCTCCACCAGTAAAGGTTTTTACTAACCAGAATCTATTTCTCATTTGGATGAACAACCACAATCAGCGCCTTATGCGTTGTTCTCTCATAACCCAGAATTACTATAGTGTCATCTATCACAAAAAAGGATCTGAAAATATTGTAGGTGATGCATTATCATGTGTCATTTAAACCCCTTTGATACTTATTCCATTAAGTTCTAAACTTTGTTTGGACTCCCAAGGGTAGGGGTGTTACGTGCCCAGCCGAGGTACTATTTGTCTGCTCTTTTTCCCCTCTCTCCCCCTCCCTTATGTTTCTTTCCACAGCTTGATGGCCTAATTACTCCACAACTGAGAGGACCTCATCAGCAGGTCTATATAAGGAGTTCACCTGAGCTGCTCAGTCGCCGTCTCTCTCAGCCTGTGACGACATCCTTCAAGCTGTTGTTAGGAGCATTTTTTGTTACGTTTGAGAGTAGTTGGTGAGAGGTTGTGGTAGGGACAGGTAAGTCTGGGGTACCCTGTACACTGCTGCACGTAGGTATTTTCCTTGTTAAAAACACTAGATTATGTGGTTGGTGCCTCCTTTGTAATTTTTATTCAAGATCGTTTTAGTTAACTATGTGAGGATTTTGGTTAGTTCATTTGGTTTAGAGGAAAAGGTAGCACAGGCCCTGTTTTGTTTCTGGGTTGTTGTTTTTTTTTTTCCATTTTCTTGATTTGGCATAACCACCGGTCCCACTCTCCCCCACCAGTTATATATTCTGTTAATTAACCACATCTGCACCAACAAATCCCCCTCAACTTTACATTGGACTCTGCTTGATTACTGTATTCATGTTCAATTACTATGGGTATGGGCATATAACAAACAACAAAACAGATGTCTTGATTTGTAGAAGCCATACCTGATGAAGTATTGTAATGCCAGCAGAAACATTTGCACACTTAGAACTACACATTTAATAAACAAATGGATAATCATAAAGATTGATTAATGGGCGGTGATGAGTGAAAATGGGCTTTATAAAGAACATAATTCTATATTCTCATATTTGTTATCCATTTGATTTTGGGGGTCATCAAGTTAAGCTTTAAATTTTTACTATACTGGTAAATGCTAACATTATCTCCATCTAATACTGTTCTACCAGTTAAGGTCTCACTGCAGCATTAGTGGTGTATTTATGTATAAGGCAAGGGGCGGAGGAGTGACAATGTATGTCAATAACAGACGGTGTAAACCAGGACACATCAAGGTTAAAGAACAACACTGCAGCAAGGACATTGAGTTGCTAGCTGTTAGCATGCGGCCTGTTTACCTCCCTAGGGAATACTCACACGTGATCTGCATTGTTGTTTATGCAAATCCGTTGGCGAACACTGGGGCACCACGTGACATCATCCACTCAGTCACTTGCAGGCTTCTGACAGAACACCCAGATGCTCTCCTCCTCATCTCGGGTGATTTTTAACCATATTTCATTGTCCTCCATTCTGCCCATGTTCACCCAGTATGTCACGTGCCACACCAGAGACAAGAAAACACTGGACTTATTTTATGCAAATACTAAGGAGGCGTACACCTCATCGCCACTCCCCCCACTTGGGAGATCGGATCACAGCTTGGTTCATCTCCTGCCTGTGTACAAACCCCTAGTACACAGACAACCTCCAGTTATGCGCACGGTGAAGGTACGGTCTGAGGAGGTAATGGACGTTCTAAAGGACTGTTTTGAAATCAATGCCTGGGAGCAGCTCTGTGATCCATATGGTGAGGATATCGACGGCCTCACTCACACCATCAGAATCAGAATGAGATTTATTGCCATTGTTCATGTAGTACACAAACTAGGAATTTGTCTCGGTGCAATGCTGTAACATTAAACATGGAGTAGCACTAAAGATAAAAATAAAAAACTATGCATGCAATAAAAGGTAGAATATGAATAAGTAATACTAATCTATGCAATTTTTAAATATATTAACAAGCAGCAGATATTGTGGAGTTCCACATAGTGCAGTCGGTAGTGCAAAAAGAAAACAGTGATAATTGTCATGAGTCCGGTTGAGCTGCTGTACGTAGTGCACGAGAGTCTAATAAGTCACTTAGTGTTCAGCAGTCTGATGGCAGAGGGGAAGAAGCTGTTCATGTAGCGGGAGGTTTTAGTCTGAATGGACCGAAGTCTTCTGCCTGAGGGGAGGGGGGCAAACAGTGCGTGTCCAGGGTGTGAAGGGTCGGCTATGATCCGACCTGCATGCCTCCGGGTCCTGGAGATGTACAGGTCCTGGAGGGATGGGAGCTTGCAGCCGATCACCTTCTCAGCAGCGCGCACAACGCGCTGCAGTCTTAGTCTGTCCCTGGCGGTGGCTCCTGCGTACCACACGGTGATGGAGGTGGTGAGGATGGACTCGATGATGGCCGTGTAGAACTGCACCAACATCTTGGTGGGTAGCTTGAGCTTCCTCAGCTGCCGCAGGAAGAACATCCTCTGCTGGGCCTTTTTGATGAGGGAGCTGATGGTCGGCTCCCACTTGAGGTCCTGGGTGATGGTGGTGCCCAGGAAGCGGAAGGAATCCGCAGTGGTGATGGGAGAGTCTGTGAGGGTAAGGGGGGGCAGAGGGGCTGTGACTTTTCTGAAGTCCACGATCATCTCCACTGTCTTCAAAGCGTTCAACTGCAGGTTGTTGTGGCTGCACCAGGACGCCAGCTGGGCCACCTCTCTCCTGTAGACGGATTCGTCGCCGTTGGAGATGAGCCCGATGAGAGTGGTGTCATCCGCAAACTTGATCAGCTTGACAGACTGGTGGCTGGAGGTGCAGGAGTTGGTGTACAGGGAGAAGAGCAGGGGGGAAAGTACACAGCCCTGGGGTGATCCGGTGCTGATGCTAACAGAGTCTGAGACAGTCTTTCCCAGCCGCACATGCTGCCTCCAGTCCGTCAGGAAGTCGGTGATCCACCTGCAGAGGGAGTCAGGCACGTTGAGCAGGGACAGCTTGTCCTGGAGCAGAGCGGGGCGGATGGTATTGAATGCAGAGCTGAAGTCCACAAACAGGATCCTGGCATAGGTTCCCGGGGAGTCCAGGTGCTGCAGGATGGAGTTGAGGGCCAGGTTGACTGTGTCGTCCACAGACCTGTTGGCTCTGTAGGCAAACTGCAGCGGGTCCAGGAGGGGAGTGGTGATGGTCTTGAGGTGGGGCAGGACCAGGCGCTCAAAGGACTTCATGACTACAGAGGTGAGCGCTACAGGTCTGTAGTCGTTAAGTCCAGTGATCCGTGGCTTCTTGGGGACAGGGACGATGGTAGAGGTTTTGAGGCAGGCCGGCACGTGGCATGACTTCAGGGAGGTGTTAAAAATGTCTGTGAAGACAGGAGTCAGCTCCTCCGCACAGTGTCTCAGGGTGGAGGGAGACACGCCGTCTGGACCGGGGGCCTTGCGCGGGTTCAGTCTGGAGAACTGTCTGTGCACGTCCTGCTCACTGATGGCAAGGGCAGGGGGGGAGGAGGGGGAGCGCCTTTGATGAAGTGGGGACCATGGAGGCAGTGGCGCTGGGGGAGGGGGGGGAGTTGGACACAGCTGACGAGGTGTCAAAATGGGCATAGTGTTGGGACAGTCTTTGACAAAGGGCTTTGTTATCCTGTCCCTTAGAAGCCTGAGGCCGATAGTTGGTGATTTGCCTCAGTCCTCTCCACACAGAAGCAGAGTCGTTAGCAGTGAACTGTTGCTGGAGTCTCTCAGAATACACAGATTTAGCTCTCCTCAGCTCTCTGCTAAACCGGTATTTGACCTCCCTGTAGCAGTCCCGGTCTCCACTTTTCAACGCTGCTTCCTTCTCCTTCCTGATCTGTCTGAGCTTAGCTGTGAACCAGGGCTTGTCGTTGGAGTAACTCACCCTGGTGCGCGATAGAAGAATGCTCTCCTCACAAAAGTGGATATATGAGGTCACAGTGTCCGTGTACTCATCCAGATCATACGTGGCTCCTTTAAACATGTCCCAGTCAGTTATTTCCAAGCACGTGCTCAGCTCCTCCACAGCTTCACTGGTCCATTTCCTCGTAGTGCTCACAACAGGTTTTGTGAGCTTCAGTCTCTGTCTGTATGTGGGAATCAGGTGGACCATCACGTGATCAGATAGTCCGAGCGCAGCGCGGGGAACAGCGCGATACGCGTCCTTAACTGTAGTGTAACAGTGATCCAGCGTGTTCTTTCCTCTGGCGGGGCATTTAAGATAAGATAAGATAAGCCTTTATTAGTCCCACAACGGGGAAATTCCAGGATTGCAACAGCACAGGGATAGCAACACTCAGAGCAACAATCAGAAGGCAAGAAAAAAAAAAACAAGCAAGCAAGAGCAGCTAATAAACATATGTACGTATTACTATAAAATATATATATATACACACACACACACAGACACACAGTGCAGAGCATTGTAGCTGGATGGAATAAATATATGAATATATGAACACACAGTGCAGAGCATTGTAGCTAGATGGAATAAATATGTAAATATATAAACACCCACAGTACGGAGCATTGCAGCTAGGTGGAATAAATATGCAAGTATATAAACACACACAGTGCGGAGCAATGTAGCTAGATGGAATAATATGTAGATATATAAATATATAAACACCCACAGTACGGAGCATTGTAGCTAGATGGAATAAATATGCAAATATATAAACACACACAGTGCAGAGCATTGTTGCTAGATGGAATGAAACAGCATAACCGTCTACTTAGTTATCCTACATGGTATGATTATGTGCCCATACATATTCTCACCCTCCATAGCGACCGGTATGTTCCTAGTTGTATGCCGGAGAGGACCATTGTGTAAGTCTATTGCATCTTTTGCATTCAAAAAACTATTAGTTTGTTACGTCTTTTTGCTATCTCTGCGAGCGGCCCTGCTTAGGTTGTACAGTCTGACAGCCGTTGGTAGGAAGGACCTACGAAACCTCTCGGTTGTGCACCTGGGATGATGTAGTCTGCTGCTAAATGAGCTCCTCAGTGCATTCAGTATGTCCTGCATAGGGTGGAACTCGGACTCCAGCAGAGATGACAGTTTAGCCACCGTCCTTCTCTCTCCTATCTCCTCCATCGGATCAAGGCGCTGCCCCAGGACAGAGCTAGCTTTCTTAATCAGTTTGTTCAGTCTCTTCCTATCGGCTGCAGTAATGCCACTGCCCCAGCAGACCACTCCAAAAGTGATGGCTGATGCCACCACCGTGTCATAGAATGACTTCAGCAGCGCCCCTTGTACACCAAAAGACCTGAGTCTCCTCAGCAGGAACAGCCTGCGCTGTCCCTTCTTGTAGAGTGCATCAGTATTGTGTGACCAGTCTAGTTTATTGTTCAGATGAATACCCAGGTACTTATAGGCTGTCACCATCTCGATGTCTGTTCCCTGTATATTTACTGGTACTGTGAGGGGCTGCCCATGCCTGCGGCAGTCCACCACCAGCTCCTTAGTTTTCCTCGCGTTGATCTGGAGGCAGTTCCGATGGCACCAGTCCACGAAGTCCTGGATAAGCCCTCTGTACTCAGCTTCATCTCCATTGGAGATGAGGCCAACGATCGCAGAGTCATCAGAGAACTTCTGTAGATGGCAGTGTGTTGTGTTGTGTGAGAAGTCCGCAGTATAAAGAGTGAACAGGAAGGGAGCCAGCACCGTTCCCTGGGGGGCCCCCGTGCTACTGATGATCGTGTCGGACACACAGTCCCGGGTTCTCACAAACTGAGGCCGGTTCGTGAGGTAGTCCAGGATCCATGATGACAGGTGCTGGTCCACCCCTGCGCGCAGCAGCTTGTCCTTCAGGATCATCGGTTGGATGGTGTTGAAAGCACTGGAGAAGTCAAAGAACATGATCCTCACCATATTCCCGGGCTTCTCCAGGTGGGACAGAGAACGGTGAAGGAGGAAGATCACCGCATCCTCCACCCCAATGCCATGCTGGTAGGCGAACTGGAGTGGATCCATCGCTGGTTCCACCAGGGGGCGGAGGTGAGCAAGGAGCAGTCTCTCCAGGGTCTTCATCAAGTGGGACGTCAAGGCCACCGGTCTGTAGCTGTTCAGGTCTTTGGGGTGGGAAGTTTTTGGTACAGGTACCACACAAGATGTTTTCCACAGCTGTGGTACCCTCCCCAGTTTCAGGCTCATGTTGAAGATATACGTCACAATCCCACACAGCTGGTCTGCACAGGACTTGAGGAGCTTTGCGCTGATGCCGTCCGGTCCCGGCGCCTTCCTCGCCTTGATCTTCCTCAGCTCCGTCCTCACCTGGGTCCTGGTCAGGGTCAGGATGGGGGGCCGTGTGTTGGGAGTGGGGGGGTGTTGGTAGAGTGGGGAGTGGGCAGCAGGACTTGATTTCTTTAGAGGCAGCAGTGGTTGTTGTGCAGTCAGGGGGGAGGGCGGTTGGTCAAATCTATTGAAAAACAGATTCAGGTTGTTCACCCACTCCCTGCCCCCTGTGGCCTGGGGGGAGGTATTCTGGAGCCCCGAGATGGTTTTGAGGTTTCTCCAGACCCCGCTGATGTCGCTCTGTTGCAGCTTGTCCTCCATCTTCTTCCTGAAGCTGTCCTTGCCTTCTCTGATCTTTCTCCTCAGCTCCCTCTGTACGGACTTCAGCATCTCCCTGTTCCCCGACCTGAAGATCCTCTTCTTCTCTCTCAGAAGTGTTTTTATCTCAGGGTTGATCCAGGGTTTGTTGTTTGAGTGACGCCGTATGGTCTTGGTGGGAACGGATTTGTCCACACAGAAGCTGAGGTAGCCCGTGAAGGTGTGAATGAGGCCATCGATGTCCTCACCATGTGGATCGCAGAGCTGCTTCCAGGCGGTGGCTTCAAAACAGCCCTTTAGGGTGTCCATTGTCTCCTCAGACCATAACTCCACAGTGTGCATGGCCGGAGGTTGTCTGTGCACTAGGGGTTTGTACACCGGCCGGAGATGAACCAAGTTGTGATCCGATCTCCCGAGTGGGGGTAGTTGTGATGAGGTGTACGCCTCCTTAGTGTTTGCGTAGAATAAATCCAGTGTTTTATTGTCTCTAGTGTGGCATGTGACATACTGGGTGAACGTGGGTAGAATGGGAGACAGTGAAACATGGTTGAAATCGCCTGAGATGAGGAGAAGAGCATCTGGGTGTTCTGTCTGCAGCCTGCTGGTTACTGAATGGATGACGTCACGTGCTGTCCCAGCGTTCGCCGTCGGATTTGCATAAACAACAATGCAGATCACGTGTGAGTGTTCTCTCGGGAGATATGTAGGCCTCATGCTAACAGCTAGCAACTCAATGTCTTTGCTGCAGTGTCGTTGTTTAACAGTGATATGTCCCGGTCTGCACCAGTTGTTGTTAACATACATGATCACTCCACCGCCCCTAGCCTTGCCACTGTCTGGTGTTCGGTCAGCTCGTATCATGTGAAAACCCTCCAGCTCAATGTTAGCATCTGCTGCTAGTTCAGTTAGCCACGTCTAACAGTTAATAAACTGTTTGTACCAGGGGAGTTCGTGGCTCAGGTTGCTCTGGTTAAAGTCGCCAACCACAATAACCAGAGAGTCCGGGAAAGTCCGCTCCGCTTGCTGAATGTGATCTGCGAGTGCGCGCTGAGCCTCGCGCACGTCCGCGTCGGGCGGGACGTAAACAGCGTCCAGAATGAATGAAGCAAACTCACGCGGGGAATAAAATGGCTTGCAGTTGATGAATAAATATTCCAGAGTGGGAGAACAGTGTTGGGAGATCACAGTTACATCGGAGCACCAGCTGCTGTTGATGTAGAAGCAGACTCCTCCGCCTGTGGTCTTGCCGGAGAGCCCCGTGTCGCGGTCTGCACGAAACAGCTGAAAGCCCTCGAGGAGGAGCGCACTGTCCGGTGTCTTTTCCTTGAGCCAGGTCTCAGTGAAGCAGAGGGCACACGAGGTGGAGAGGTCCTTAAATCGCATCAGCAGTCTCAGTTCATCTACCTTGTTATAAAGAGAGTTGACGTTGGACAGAAAGATCCCAGGCAAGGCCGTGCGCGTGCCTCTCCTGCGAAGCCGCACGAGGGCGCCCGCTCGTCTTCCTCTCTTTCGCCGTCTCACTTTTTGGGCTAAAAAGTGAACCAGATCAGCGGCAGGAGCCAAAAAAACTGGGAGTAAGTCCGTGGGAGTGAAAGTCCTGATATTTAGTAGCTCTTCACGGGTGTAAGAGCAGGCAGACACACAATTGACGAACAAAAACAAAAAAAAAGCGCAGCGAAGCACCATGGCGACCACTGTGGGCGCCATCTTGGATCTTGGATCACGGACTACATCATCTTCTGTGTGGATAACACCATACCCACCAAGACCATATGGTATCGCTCAAACAACAAACCCTGGATCAACCTCGAGATAAAGTCCCTGCTGAAAGAAAAGAAGAGGATCTTCAGGTCGGGAAACAGGGAGGAGCTGAAGTCTATACAGAAGGAGCTAAGGAGGAAGATCAGAGAGGGTAAGGACAGCTACAGGAAGAAGATGGAGGACAAGCTGCAACAAAGCGACATCGGCAGGGTCTGGAGAAGCCTCAAAACCATCTCTAGGCTCCAGAATACCTTCTCCCAGGCCACGGGAGGCAGGGAGTGGGTGAACAACCTGAAGCTGTTTTTTAACAGGTTTGACCAACCGCCCTCCCCTCCACCTGCCCACCAACCACTGCTACCTCTACCGTCATCTAATCCTGCTGTCCACCCCCCCTCCAACAGCACCCCCCACCCACTCCCAGCACACAGCCCCCCTGCCCCAACCTGACCCTCACTAAGACCCAGGTGAGCGCATAGCTAAGGAAGATCAAGGCGAGGAAGGCCTCGGGTCTGGACTGCATCAGCGCGAAGCTCCTCAAGTCCTGCGCACACTAACTGTGTGGGATTGTAGAGCACATCTTCAACCTGAGCCTGAAGCTGGGGAGGGTACCACAGCTGTGGAAAACATCTTGTGTGGTACCCGTACCAAAGACTTCCCACCCCAGAGACCTGAACAGCTATAGACCAGTGGCCCTGACTTCTCACCTGATGAAGACCCTGGAGAGACTGCTCCTTGCTCACCTCCGCCCCCTGGTGGGACCAGCGAAGGATTCACTCCAGTTCGCCTACCAGCACAGCATCAGGGTGGAGGATGCAGTGATCTTCCTCCTTCATCGTTCCCTGTCCCACCTGGAGAAGCCCGGGAACGCGGTGAGGATCATGTTCTTTGATTTCTCCAGTGATTTCACCACCATCCAACCAGTGATCTTGAGGGACAAGCTGCTGTGCACAGGGGTGGACCAGCACCTGTCATCGTGGATCCTGGACTACCTCACAAACTGGCCACAGTTTGTAAAAACCCAGGATTGGGTGTCCGACACGATCATCTGCAGTATAAGGGCCCTCCAGGGAACAGTTCTGGCTCCCTTCCTGTTCACCCTTTATACTGCGGACTTCTCACACAACACAACACACTGCCATCTACAGAAGTTCTCTGACAACTCTGCAATCATCGGCCTCATCTCTGACAGAGATGATGCTGAGTACAGAGGACTTATCCAGGACTTCATGGACTGGTGCCTGCGGAACTGCCTCCAGATCAATGCGAGGAAAACTAAGGAGCTGGTGGTGGACTGCCACAGGCGAGGACAACCTCCCACAGCATCAGTAAACATCCAGGGAACAGACATTGAGATGGTAACATCCTACAAGTACCTGGGTGTTCATTTGAACAATAAACTGGACTGGTCACACAATACTGATGCACTCTACATGTAGGGACAGCGCAAGCTGTTTCTACTGAGGAGGTTCAGGTCTTTTGGTGTACAAGGGGTGTTCCTGAAGACCTTCTACGATTCAGTGGTGGCATCAGCCATCACATTTGGAGTGGTCTGCTGGGGCAACGGCATCACGGCAGCCGACAGGACCAGACTGAACAGACTGATTAAGAAGGCTAGCTCTGTCCTGGGGAAGCGCCTCGACCCAGTGGAGGAGATAGGAGAGAGAATGATGGTGGCTAAGCTGTCAACTCTGCTGAAGTCCGAGTCCCACCCCATGCAGGACACACTGAACGCACTGAGGAGCTCATTTAGTGGTAGGCTGCATCATCCTAGGTTTGCGACTGAGAGGTTTCGCAGGTCCTTCCTACCTACAGCTGTCAGACTTTATAACCTAAGCAGGGCTGCTCGTAGAGGTTGTAAAAAAAAAACAAAAAACAACAACTTTATGACCTAATAAGCATTGAATGCAAAAGTCACAACAAACTTGCACAATAATGGTCCCCTCCATTACACAACTAGGACAATATCAATCGCTACCAGAGGGTGACAACTAGGCTGACTCAAATATGAAATATGCTGTATGGGTACATATTCATACTAGGTGGGGTATCTGAATAGACCATTATGCTATTTATTCCATCTAGCTACAATACTCCGCACTGTGTATATATATTTATATATTTATATGTACATATGTATATTCACTGCTCTTTTTATCTAATCTGCTAAATTATTGCTCCGAGTGTTGCTATCCCTGTGCTGTTGCAATCCTGGAATTTCCCCACTGTGGGACTAATAAAGGCTTATCTTATCTTATCTTATCTTATGTCTTACTTTCCTTCTCTATCTCTTCCTCTGCTGTCATGTTGCACAGAAAAAAAGCCATCAGACATGCTCAGTCCCTCTCCCCAAGGCTCCTTTATTCTGCGAGTACAGCACTCTGCCTGTTCTGCTTCAATAAGAACAAAAACTCTCTCCGTTCTAATGAGGCACAATTCTGAGAGGCAACTGAACTTTTCTTCCAAGCAAACACTTTCTAAATAAAAATTTCAAAATTCAGCAGCTTTTCTTCAAAAGCATCTTGTCTCTTGACTCCTGACTTAACAGGTGATGAATGCAATTCTCTACACAGCTTATTCTTGTCAAAGCTAAAACTTAAAGTAATTGATGATGAGGAACTGGCAGATAACAACCAACCACACGTGAATTGAGGGGAGAAAAAAAAAAGTTCTCTAGCATTTCTTTGTGGTGCCAATGTGTCAGTTCCATTCAAGTAAAGCATCAGTACTCCACCAGAGTTCAAAGAAAATCACTCCAGAGGAAGCAGGAGAATGATGAAAGAGGGCGAGAGAAGTGATAAGGAAGAGAGGTCAAAAAGTGGTGCAAAAACTAAGAATACAACTATATCACTTCCGGTTATGGCTGCCACGTAGGACGGACGTGTCTCGCTCTGCTCTGCTCCTGGAGAAAAAAAATCGGCAAATAACTCTCTCATTTGGGACAGAACGTATCCCAGCGTTTGGGCGAGGATATGTCGGCGAAGCCTAAGGCTGGAAAACCAGGAAAAGGAAAAAGCGAGCCGCCGAAACAGTCCAAATTAACGGACTTTCAGGTCTGTGACGCAGCAAACAGGGCTCCATATATGGCGGAGGAGGCTGGCAACGCTGCGATTTCTGCGGGGAATGGCGCAGATGCGCTGATGGCTGCCATGAGTTCAATGAGAGCGGACTTTTCCTCTAGATTTGATGGGATTATGACAGCGTTGGAAGGAATAAGAAAGGAATTGGGTGACTGTGTAGAACGAACGGCGCAGATGGAGCTCCGTCTCGCTAGTGCTGAAGATGACGTCACCCGTCTTCAATTAAAGGTGCGCACTTTGGAAAAAAAAAATAAATCTCTGGAAGATAATATTTTGGATTTGGAATCTCGGTCGAGACAGAATAATTTGAGGCTGGTGGGTCTTCCAGAGGAATCAGAAGGTCGGGACGTATGTTCCTTTCTGGAAAAGTGGATTCCGGAGGTGCTGGGCAGCGAGGAGTTGCAATCAGCAGTGGTTCTGGAAAAAGCACATCGCATTGGCCCACGGAGAGATAAGGGACCGCCGAGGACCTTAATTATGAAGTTTCTTAACAACAGAGACAGGATGAAGATCTTCAACGCTGCACGAGCTAAAAAAGGAGAGATTAAACACCAGGACCAGCAGGTGCGGTTCTACCCAGATTTGGCCACAGGAATCCAGCAATTGAGGAAGCAGTTTGATCCCATACGTAAGGAGCTGCGCAACCTTGGGATTCGTCATGGTGTAATCTATCCTGCGAGACTGCTGACCACGTATGAGGGCAGAACCCACATCTTCAAGACCCCAGAGGAGGCGCAGGAGTTCATCAAGAAGATCAAAGAAGAAGAAGAGACTGGTGGGAGCTAAGCATGAACAAAATATAAGGTAGAATAATTAAGCATTTGCACAGGCATCTGACTGACTTGAAGTAAATAGTAAGTTTACAAAATATAGATTGTATTATATATTTTAAAAAAAACAAAACAAAAACAAAACAAACAAAAAAAAAAAAACTATGATGTACAAAGTTGTTAAAAATTTTGGAGTTAAGTTGGAAAACTACAGAGGAGAGTTAATGTTACGTCATTAAAAGCAGTAGAGTTAGGGTGATTGGGAGGATGAAGAAGGAGTGGCTTAGGCTGTTCCCCGTGGGTGTGGAACGGTCGATGGCTATATCGGGAGACAGAATTTTTCTTTTGATTTTGGGGGGTTTGCCACAAGTGTGGGAAGGGGAAATTTGTTTGTGTGTAGTTTGTAGGATGAATGTTCAACCACTCATGTTTTTGCTTCTCTGTATGAGCATGTTTACACTGCAAGGTAATCCCAAACTCTCTATTGATCATGGACCAAAGTGTTAATCTTAATTTAACTTCATGGAATTGCAGAGGTCTACAAAATTTAAAAAAACTTAAACAAGTTATGAATAAAATAAAGGACATGGGTTCAAGAATTGTGTTTTTACAAGAAACTCATCTGATAGAGGAGGATGTTAAAAGAATTAGGAGTAGATGGCAGGGAAGTGTATTCACCTCTTCATTTTCATCCCGAGCCAGGGGAGTTATGACTCTCATACATAAATCAGTTCCTTTTCAAGTGAAAAATGTAATTGGAGACAAATTTGGAAGATATGTAATCATTCAAGGTTCTTTGCTATTAGAAAATATAAATCTTGTGAACTTATATGGTCCCAATATAGATGATCAGAAGTTCTTTGCTAATTTATTTCTCATCTTATCATCACTTACAGGGCAACATATAATAGCAGGGGATTTTAATTGTACATTGAATCCAGGTGTGGATAGATCAACAGGACTGGATTGTACGCACATTGGATGTAGGATGACTATTAATCATTTTATGAAAGAATTGAGATTGTTAGATATATGGAGAGAAATGAAACCACAAGTTAAAGCCTATTCTTGTTATTCCAGTACCTACAAGACATTCTCACGTATTGATTATTTTTTGATTTCCACAGAATTAAGGTCCAAGATTCAAAACTGCTTTTATGATAACATCGTGATCTCTGATCATGCACCCTGTTGTCTAATATATGTAGATAAAAAATTGACAAAGGAATCAGGTAGATGGCAATTTCAGCATAAATGGCTTCAGGATGAGGAATTTGTCAAGTATATAGAAAAACAGATAGACGAGTTCTTTGACATCAATACTACACAAACATCAGCATGTGTAAAGTGGGAGGCTTTCAAAGCTTTTATTAGGGGGCATATTATTAGTTATACAGGATCAAAATCTAAGAAGACTCGAGAGGAGAGAGCTAAATTGGAACATAAAATAAAAAATCTTCAGGAAAAAGTGTATGCAGGAAGTGACCCAAGGTTGGAGAATGAATTACTGATTTTGAGAGCTGAATACGACAAAAAATCAGCGAATAGAGCTGCCTCGAGTCTTCTAAGATTGAAACAATCTTTTTATGAACAAGGTGAAAAATCAGGAAAATTATTAGCATGGCAGATTAAACAATTGGAAATTAAAACACCAATTACCAGTATTATAAGTAACGGACAGGTAGTTATAGATCCTTTAGAAATTAATAGAGCCTTTAGAGATTACTATGAAAAATTATATGATACCAAAAATGAACCTGATTTAACAAAACTAAATGGGTTTTTGAACGAACTATCTATACCGTGTATTCCAAATGAAAACAGGGAGATATTGGAGTCTAAAATTAGTCAAGAAGAAGTTGGGCTAGCCATTGATAATATGAAATCAGGAAAAAGTGCAGGACCAGATGGTCTTCCAGTTGACCTTTATAAAAAATTTAAGAATAAATTAATGAAACCTTTTTTGGAAATGGTTTTAGAAGCATTTCAAAATAATAATTTACCATCATACATAAATAATGCCTTAATTATACTGCTGCCAAAACCAGGTAAGCCCTCTAATAAATGTGAAAATATGAGACCAATAAGCCTATTAAACGCCGACCTTAAGATAATCTGTAAAATTTTAGCAAGACGAATACAAGAAATTTTACCAAATATTATTAATCGAGATCAGAATGGCTTTATAAAGGGTAGACAAGGCTTCCATAATGTAAGAAGACTATTTAATATTATCTATTTTAATAAAGAAGCACCGGATACAGCTCTCCTATCATTGGACGCCGAAAAGGCCTTTGATAGAGTTGAATGGCCCTTTCTTTTTGAAGTCCTACAAAGGTTTGGACTTGGAAATAATTTCATAAAATGGGTTCAAATAATATACAATAATGCTACAGCAGAAATCCTAACAAATAACAATATTTCAAAACCAATAAAAATCAATAGAGGATGTCGACAAGGCTGTCCACTCTCACCTTTACTGTTTACTATGGCAACTGAACCTTTAGCGATAGCGATACGTTTACATTCACAAATATATGGAATTAAAGTTGGACCAACAGAACATAAAATCTCCCTGTACGCCGATGATATAATTTTGTTTATGTCGAATCTAAAAAAATCAATTCCAACCTTGTTGAATTTAATAAAGAATTTTGGGGAAATATCAGGATATAAAATAAATAAAACTAAATCTTCAATATTAATGCTAAATGAGACCCAGAGAAATTACCCAGCCCCTGAGGTAAATCAATTCAATGTTGTAAATCAGTTTAAATATTTAGGAATCCAAATTATGCCTAAGCTAGAATCAGTCGCCAGTGTCAACTATGAAGCCTTAATGTCAGATATCAGTGAGTTAACTCAGAGATGGATGTCACTACCAATGTCGATGATCGGGAGAATCAATATACTTAAAAGTAATATTTTACCTAAAATACTTTATTTATTTCAATACATTCCCTTATCACCACCTTTAGATCTATTCTCAAGAATAAAAAAAAAGTTAGTGGAATTTATATGGAACAACAGGAGGGCTAGATTACGTCTGTCTTTATTATATTTACCATTTGATCGTGGAGGTCTGAAATGTCCAAATTTTATGTTGTATTATTGGTCGGCACAACTGAGGTCTATGACATATTATTTTTCATCAAATGATCTCCCTCACTGGACTGAAATGGAATCATACAATTTACCTTTACCTCTTCCCATATTCATATACTCAGATTCGGCAAAAAAATTACAAAAACAAGTTAAAAATCCATTTGTAAAGCATATGATCAAAATATGGTGTGAAGCTAAAAACTATTTAAAAGAACCACAGTTATTGTCACAATTTAGTCCAATATGGGGTAATCAATATTTTAAACCAGGGAGAGCGGACGCTGTATTTAAAGTATGGAATTTAAAAGGGATACAAAAGATTCAGGATTTATATTTGCCATGTGCAGACAACATAATGTCTTTTGAAGAGCTGAGGATCAAATTTAATCTCAATAGAACACATTTTTTTAAATATCTTCAACTTAGAAACTTTATTCGATCAAATCAAAATAAAGCTCTCACTCGACCTATTTATTCATCCTTGGAAAAAATGATGATGAAAGATAGTAAAAGAAAGGGTATTATTTCAGAGTTTTATAACTCATTGACACTATCTTCAAGTGAAAATTCACTGAAAAGATTAAACTACTGGAAAGAAGATCTGCAAATTGAAATTTCAGAGGAACAATGGGAATTGGCTTGTACAGAAGCTCAAACCAAATCAATAAATGCACGCCTTAAATTGATACATTTCAAATGGTTAATGCGGATGTATGTTACACCGGAGGAGTTAAATAGATATAACAAAAATATACCAGATACATGCACAAAATGCATGGAAAGTAAAGGAACCCTATTTCATTGTTTATGGGAATGTAGATTAATAAGAATGTTTTGGGAAGAGGTGAGGGTAACAATTGAAAAAATAATCTCAAAACAAATCATATTGAATCCTAAACTGGTTTTGTTGGGTCTGTACCCAGAAAAGCATAATTTCAATAAAAGTGAAAGAACATTCATAGACCTCAGTTTGCTTAATGCCAAAAAATGTATTGCACTATTATGGAAAAAGACTCATAGACCAGATGTGACTCAGTGGTTAAGACAGATGTTAACAAACCTTCCATTAGAAAGAATAACATATATACTGAAATCAAAGGAAATTGTGTTTGAGAATATATGGAGACCTTTTATTGATTATGTAAAAAATTTAAACATAACTCTTGAAGAAGAAGGTGAATGATGTGTGTGGACCTTGTAAATTCCAAACTGGTGAACATAATATGTATACTTATGTATTGGATTGTCTAGACTAAACAGAGGAGCATTGTTGAAGACTTGATTTTGTTGGTGGTTGTTGGTGTTTTTAGTGCATTTTTTTTTTTTTTTGTAGTACTTTAGTGTTAGTGTTTGATTGTTTGTATCATGTTTGTTAAAAAAAAAAAAAAAGGTTCAATAAAGATATTGTGGAAAAAAAAAAGAATACAACTATATCCTTGTAAATAACGTGGCTCCCATTGCTGAACAGTTATACAACATGGACAAAGGTATGGTGACACCTGACCCACTGTGATTAAATTGAATACAGACCATCACAGCTGTGTAGGCTCAGACTACAAAAGATTTTTTGGTATACTTTATTAATCACAGAGGGAAATTAAGGGCATCCACCTGGATGGATGAGACAGCCATGGTATGACGCCAATCCCTTCACTTTTCACACACACATTCACACCTAGGGCCACTTTAGAGTCTCCAATTAACCTAACTTGCATGTTTTTGGCCTATGGGAAGAAACTGGAGTACCTGGGGTAAACCCACGCAGACACGGGGAGAACATGTAAACTCCACACAGAAGGGTCACCGATGGTCAGGGAGTGGGATTGAACCCATGATGGTCAGGAGTGGAATCGATCCCGTGACCTTCTTACTGTGCTGCCACAGTGCTAACCACTGTGCCACTGAGCTGCCTGGGTAGATTTCTGCCAAATTTCTTCTGCAAATTTGGCAGGCTTCCTGTGGTAACGTATCGTTACTTCCTGTGCTGCTGGCTGTCTGTGTGGTTTGCTCTGTGGTTAGCTCTCCTCATTCTCCCGAGGATTTTTGCCTTTAATTGTATTTTAATCACTTTTTTCCATCTACTGTTAGCTCTCACTTCTGTTTAACAAGCCTCTTGCACCTGTGTGCGCACTCAGTGTCACCTAATCACCCTCTTTAGCCTCCTGTTCACCTTTCATTGGTGTTTTTGTTAGCTTCGGGTTAGCCACTAGCTATGGCTACTAGCCCTCCTTCCCCTCCTCCTCTGTTGTGCTCTCTCTGTCAGATGTTTAACCCTTTGCACTCCGGTCAATTTCCCTAAAAACGCCAAAAAATAACGTGCCCAAAGTAAATCGAAAGCTGTTCTGCAACCCTTTGCAGCATCTTCATGGGGTTGGTCTCATTTAAAAGAAAACACTTTGAATTTTTTGGCAAAACAGTCATAATCTCTCTAAGTGCTCCGGCCACTGAGTTACAGTCATCTAAACATAGTGAACTTGAAGAAAATAAATTTGGCCTGGGTGTTTTTTCGGATACAAATGCTTGCAAATAACACACAGCTTCAGATCCGGGCTGGAAAATGCAACAGAAATGTAGAACCAAGTGTTATCCAGCTGAGGTCCAAATTTTGTAACAATACCACAAAAAATGAATATATTACATAGCTTTTTCCTCAGGCTGTTCCCAGGCATTTTGGAACTGTGCCAGATTGTGCCAAATGGCACAGTTTGGAAAAACGTCTGTAACTTCTGAATGCTTCAATGTAGAAGCTTCATTTTGGGCTCTAATGAAAGGTCACACTCAGGGCTGTGTCTGTGTGTGTGTTGGGGGGGGGGAGTTGTCCCCCCCCTCGCTACAGAGGATGGACATCGGCCATCGCTACATGACGGATTAGCCTCATGTGGGATGTGGGACAGCAGCTCAGTCACCGCGGCTTCCCCCCCCCCCTCGCTACAGAAGAATAGCGGGGGGGGGCGGCGTTCACGGTCTGGACGCGACGAACAAACTGTGTATTGCGGCGCACGAAGTTCAGACTTCGTGCGCCGCACAGTTGTAATTTACTGATCGGTCAAAAGTCATTTTGGATTACAATTTTCAGGAATAAAGAATAATTTAGCTTATAACACCTTACCTCTTCACAGCAGTGTCCTGGCGAACTTCTCTTCTCCATTGTCAGATGAACGCGACGCTGGTCCGCTCGTGGTTCTGGTCTCGCGACCCGATCAAAACATAATTCCATTATTGCGGTTTTGTGCTTCCATGATTGTGGTTTTTGGCGAACGATTTTTCAAAACAAATAACAGTAGTAATTAAAAAAAGACTGGCGAAGGCGTGTGTGTCACTCAGCCTTCGTCGTCAGCCTCCGTCGGTCTATGACTATGGAAGAAATCATAACGTCTACTCTGCTGGAACCAAAACAAAATAAGCACCGCCTGTGGCCGAACATGCCAATGCGCGAATGGCACTCCCTGTCACACAGGTTGCATTTGTGGATGGTCTCCGTGCTGCTGGGTCTGTGGGGCTCTTCCTGCGGGTCCTTTTTTGATCCGCTGCAGCAGTCTTCACCCAGCCTAAAAAAAAAACAGCTCGCAAACTTCCCTGCTTCAATTGGCTCACTGCATTCACAGCGTTGGTAGGTGGGTCCTTCTTGCTAGGTTTTCAGTCATTGGTTCTTCAAGGTTTCAGAAACCCAATTCAAGGCTCTTATTAGTCGAATGAGAGGTCAATCAGATGAACTAATCTGTTCGCGGCTGTGTCTGCAGCTTTTATTTTCAGTGCGCGCTTGGACGCCATACACCACCTACATCACCATCTCCATCATGCGTCCTAGAGCGCACGAGGGCGCTCTCGTGCACCCTCGTGCGCTCTAGGACGCAGAGACTTGCCCGTCCGCGGTACAACAGAGTGCAAGAGGTTAAGCTACACCTCTGCCTCTTTTAGTGATAACGGTAAATGTAATAAATGTTGTCTTTTTGAGGCGCTCGAGGCAAGGTTGTCTGATTTGGAATCCCAGCTCCGCTGCATTGAAACACCATCTGCGCCAGTTAATAATGACGGACGCCCCTTAGCTGCAGCAGAGCTCCCTAGCATAGGGCGGCCTGCTAGCGGTCCTCCTGTCCTCCTTAGAAGCGAGGAGAATGGGTGGGTGACAGTGAGAAGGAAGCCTAGTCGCAAGGCCCCAGTTCACCACCAACCTGTTCATGTTTCTAATCGCTTTTCCCTGCTCAGCGACACACCCGCTGAGGAAAAAAACTCTGATCACTGGCGACTCTGTAGTCAGAAACGTGAACCTACAGACTCCAGCGGCCATAGTCAAATGCATTCCTGGGGCCAGAGCAGGCGACATCGAGTCAAATTTGAAAATGCTGGCTAAACGTAACTGTAAATACTCCGCAATTGTTATCCACGCCGGCATTAATGACATCCGACTCCGGCAGTCCGAAGTCACAAAACTTAATGTGGAATCGGTGTGTGACTTTGCCAAAACAATGTCTGCCTCTGTAGTATTCTCTGGGCCCCTCCCCAATCTGACCAGTGATGACATGTTTAGCCGCTTGTCATCCTTCAACCGCTGGCTGTCTGTGTGGTGCCCTGCAAACGATGTGGGCTACAGAGACAACTGGAACTCATTTTGGGGAAAACCTGGTCTTATTAGACGAGACGGCGTCCACCCCACTTTGGATGGTGCGTCTCATTTATCTAACAATCTGGTATCATTTTTATCCAAATTTCCAAAACACTGACAACTCAGAGTTGGGACCAGGAAGCAGAGTCGCAGTCTTACACGCCTCTCTGCAGCTCCTCTTCATCCACCACCCCTCAACTTAGCCCCCGTCTTCCCCATCAGAGAATCATTGTCTGCTCCCTCCAAAGTAAATAAAAATATAATGTATAAGCATCCCAAAGTGATTAAACAAAAACCTGGTAAAACTCAAATTAAACAAGAAGCCTCTGAATTGAATGATCTGGCCTCTGTTCCTCCTCATAATTTAAACATTAAATGCGGTTTGTTAAATATTAGGTCTCTAACTCCCAAGTCTCTGTTAGTGCATGATCTGTTAATTGATCATCAGATTGATTTAATATGCCTTACAGAGACTTGGTTAGGGCAAGAGGATTATGTTGGTTTAAATTAATCAACTCCCTCTGGTTAGTTAAACTGTCAAGATCCCAGAAGTTCTGGTCATGGAAGAGGAGTAGCAACAATTTACCATTCCAAATTACTAGTTAATGTAAAGCAAAAAACACGTTATGATTCCTTTGAGGGTCTGGTCCTCAGTATTGGGCATTTTAGCAATTTTAGGTTAAACCCAATTTTATTTGCCATAGTTTATCGTCCTCCATCAGCCTACTCAGAGTTTTTATCCAAATTTGCAGAATTCTTAGCTGATTTAGTGCTGAAATCGGACTTTAATACAGTGGGGCAAAAAAGTATTTAGTCAGCCACCAATTGTGCAAGTTCTCCCACTTAAAAGATGAGAGAGATCTCCAATTTTCATCATAGGTATACCTCAACTATGAGAGACAAAATGAGAAAAAAAAATCCAGAAAATCACGTTGAAGGATTTTTAATGAATTAATTGGTAAATTCCTCAGTAAAATAAGTATTTGGTCACCTACAAACAAGCAAGATTTCTGGCTCTCACATACCTGTAACTTCTTCTTTAAGAGGCTCCTCTGTCCTCCACTCGTTACCTGTATTAATGGCACCTGTTTGAACTCGTTCTCGGTATAAAAGACACCTGTCCACAACCTCAAACAGTCAGACTCCAAACTCCACTATGGCCAAGACCAAAGAGCTGTCAAAGGACACCAGAAACAAAACTGTAGACCTGCACCAGGCTGGGAAGACTGAATCTGCAATAGGTTAAGCAGATCGGTGTGAAGAAATCAACTGTGGGAGCAATTATTAGAAAATGGAAGACATACAAGACCACTGATAATCTCCCTCGATCTGGGGCTCCATGCAAGATCTCACCCCGTGGGGTCAAAATTATCACGAGAACGGTGAGCAAAAATCCCAGAACCACATGGGGGGACCTAGTGAATGCCCTGCAGAGATCTGGAACCAAAGTAACAAAGGCTACATCAGAAACACACTACGCCGCCAGGGACTCAAATCCTGCAGTGCCAGACGCGTCCCCCTGCTTAAGCCAGTACATGTTCAGGACCGTCTGAAGTTTGCTAGAGAGCATTTGGATGATTCAGAAGAGGATTGGGAGAATGTCATATGGTCAGATGAAACCAAAATAGAACTTTTTGGTAAAAACTCAACTTGTCGTGTTTGGAGGAGAAAGAACACCATACCTACTGTGAAGCATGGGGGTGGAAACATCATACTTTGGGGCTGTTTTTCTGCAAAGGGACCAGGACGACTGATCCGTGTAAAGGAAAGAATGAATGGGGCCATGTATCGTGAGATTTTGAGTGAAAACCTCCTTCCACCAGCAAGGGCATTGAAGATGAAACGTGGCTGGGTCTTTCAGCATGACAATGATCCCAAACACACCGCCCGGGCAACGAAGGAGTGACTTCGTAAGAAGCATTTCAAGGTCCTGGAGTGGCCGAGAGTCTCCAGATCTCAACCCCATAGAAAATCTTTGGAGGGAGTTGAAAGTCTGTGTTGCCCAGCGACAGCCCCAAAACATCACTGCTCTAGAGGAGATCTGCATGGAGGAATGGGCCAAAATACCAGCAACAGTGTGTGAAAACCTTGTGAAAACTTACAGAAAACGTTTGACCTCTGTCATTGCCAACAAAGGGTATATAACAAAGTACTGAGATGAACTTTTGTTATTGACCAAATACTTATTTTACCGAGGAATTTACCAATTAATTCATTAAAAATCCTTCAATGTGATTTTCTGGATTTTTTTTTTTATTTTGTGTCTCATAGTTGAGGTATACCTATGATGAAAATTGGAGACCTCTCTCATCTTTTAAGTGGGAGAACTTGCACAATTGGTGGCTGACTAAATACTTTTTTACCCCACTGTATACATGTAGATGTAGATAGTGATTGCCTTAATACGGCATTTAATTCAATATTAGACTCAATGGGGTTTTCTCAGAAAGTAGGAAATTCTTCCCTTTATCTCCACCATACGTTGGACCTTGTTCTGACATATGGCATAGAAATAGAAAATCTGGTAGTGTCTCCTCATAACCCTGTACTGTCAGACGATTGTCTGTTAACCTTTGATTTTACTATTTCTGACTATTTGGCTCCTAAAGAAAAATATTACTACAGTAGATGCTTCTCAGATGATGTTGTAACCAAATTTATGCAGATTGTTTCCTCTATGCCATGTGTCAACACAATGGAAATAAGCTATTTCGCTTGGAGAAATCATCTTTTAATTTATAAAAAATCTCTTAGAAAAGCTAGAACAAGTTATTAGATTAGATTTAGATTAGATTCAACTTTATTGTCATTACACATGTATGAATACAAGGTAACAAAACACAGTTTAGCATCCAATCAGAAAGTGCAAAGGACAGCAGTGCAGTATATACGGTAATTAGCAGTATGTACAATTTAAGCAAATATATGCAGCAGTGCAGAAAGTTAAGAGTACTGTTATGTGCAAATAATGTACAATAAGTTAGATGTAGTTATGCAGTTATGTACAGGTGAGGATGGTAAGAGATGATGGTAAGAGAGTCAGCGGGGAACTAAGTTCAATAACGTGACAGCTATTGGAAAGAAACTGTTCCCAAACCTGCTGGTTCTAGTCCGAAGGCTTCTGAAACGTCTTCTGGAGGGGAGAAGCTGGAACAGTCCATGAGCAGGATGGTTGGAGTCCCTAAGAATGCTGCGTGCCTGGCGCAGACATCTTTTCCTGTAGACGTCCTCTATAACTGGAAGTGGAGTCCCTGTGATGCGTTGGGCGGTTTTCACCACCCACTGCAGCACCTTACGGTCAGCGACAGAGCAGCTCCCATACCAGACTGTGATACAGTTGGTCAGAGTGCTCTCTATCACGCAGCGGTAGAAGTTGCCCAGGATGTCAGTTGACAGATGGTTCTTCTTCAGTGTCCTCAAGAAGAAGAGACGCTGATGGGCCTTCTTGATCAGGCTGGTGGTGTTAACTGACCAGGACAGGTCCTCCGAGATGTGGGTCCCCAGGAATTTGAAGCTGGGGACACGTTCAACAGCTATGCCATTGATATGGATCGGGTCATGTGTCTCTTCCCTCTCCTTCCTGTAGTCCACTATGAGCTCCTTGGTTTTGCTGGTGTTAAGGAGCAGGTTATTGTCAGCGCACCAAGTAGCCAAGTGCTCAACCTCTGCCCTGTAATCTGACTCGTCGTTGTCCCTGATGAGTCCAATCACCGTGGTGTCATCTGCGAACTTTATGATGGAATTGGATCCATACATAGGCCTGCAGTCATGGGTGAAGAGGGAGTAGAGGAATGGGCTGAGCACACAGCCCTGTGGTACACCAGTGTTGAGTGTGATGACGGAAGAACGGTTGGGGCCTGACCTAACATGCTGGGGTCTGTTGGTCAGAAAATCCATGATCCAGTTGCAGGTGGAGGTACTGATTCCCAGGTCCCCAAGTTTAGTGACCAACTTGGAGGGGATAACTGTGTTGAATGCTGAGCTGAAGTCAACAAACAGCATTCTTGCGTAGGTGTTCTTGTCATCCAGGTGTGAGAGTACATAGTGCAGCGCTGTAGAAACTGCATCCTCTGTATTCCTGTTGCTCCGGTAGGCAAACTGGTGAGGGTCCAGTGTAGGGGGCAGGCCTTTTTTGAGCTGTGCCAAGACCAGTCGCTCAAAGCACTTCATGACTATGGGCGTCAGTGCCACAGGGCGATAGTTATTATTATTATTATTATTCTGCATTAATAAAAGAGAACAAGAATAATCCCAGGTTTCTTTTCAGCACTGTAGCCAGGCTGACAAAGAGTCAGGACTCTGTCAATCCTAGCATTCCCTTAGAGCTTACTAGTCAGGACTTTATCAACTTTTTCAATAATAAAATTTCATCTATCAGAGATAAAATCAGTCAGATTCTTCCCACCGTTAACTTAAATACAGTAACTACTAAAACTCCTTTAATTGATATCTGTTTGGATGAGTTTACTCCATTTGACCTTTTAGAGTTCGATAAAAAAAATGTCCTCATCCAAGCCTTCAACTTGTCTTTTAGACCCTATTCTTACCAGGTTATTTAAAGAAGTCTTCCCATTTATTGGTAGCTCTGTTTTTCAAATAATCAATTCTTCATTAACATTAGGCCATATAACGCAGGCTTTTAAAACTGCTGTAATTAAACCCTTACTCAAAAAGCCAACACTGGATAAATGAGTTTTAGTTAACTATAGACCAATCTCTAATCTGCCTTTCATTTCAAAAATCTTACAAAGAGTTGTTGCTACGCAATTATTTGACCACTTGCAGGGAAATGGTTTATTTGAAGAGTTTCAATTTGGGTTTAGAATCCATCATAGTACTGAAACAGCCTTAGTGAAGGTCACTAATGACCTCCTTATCACATCTGATAATGGACTTCTTTCTGTATTTGTCCTTTTAGACCTTAGTGCAGCTTTTGATACTATCGATCATAATATTCTACTTGATAGATTAGAACACTATGTTGGACTTAATGGAACTTCGTTGCAGTGGTTTAGATCTTATTTATCTGATAGGTTCCAGTTTGTTCATGTCAGTAATGAGTTTTCTTCCAACTCAAAGCTCAATCATGGAGTTCCACAGGGATCTGTGCTACGCCCTACTCTTTTTAGTTTATATATGCTTCCGTTAGGCAAACATTATCAGAAAGCACTGTATACATTTTTATTGTTATGCAGATGACACACAATTATACCTGTCAATGAAGCCAGATGATAGTAATCAATTAGCCAAGTTAGAAGCCTGTCTTAAGGAAATCAAAGCTTGGATGACTTGTAATTTCCTGCTATTAAATTCAGATAAGACTGAAGTCATTCTTGTTGGTCCAAAAAACCTTAGAAATACCTTTCCAAATCAAACTTTTAGTTTGGATGCGGTTACGCTTTCTCTTAATAGTTCTGTGAGGAACCTTGGAGTAATTTTTGATCAAGATCTGTTTTTCAATTCACATATTAAATTCGTTTCTAAGACTGCCTTCTATCATTTGCGTAATATTGCCAAGATTAGGAGCATCTTGTCTCAGAGTGATGCTGAGAAACTGATCCACGCTTTTGTTAGCTCTAGATTAGATTATTGTAACTCTTTATTATCAGGTTGTCCTAAAACAGCTTTAAAAAGTCTTCAGTTGATCCAAAATGCTGCAGCAAGAGTACTGTATTTAAGAGTACTCTCTTTCTAGAACAGGTACTAGAAAGAGAGATCATATCTCCCCGGTTCTGGCCTCCCTTCATTGGCTTCCATAGAGTTTAGAATTAAGTTTAAAATCCTTCTTCTCACTTTCAAAGCTCTAAACAATCAGGCCCCTTTTTATTTAAAAGCTCTGATACTACCCTATTATCCTAACAGAGCACTATGCTCCCAAAATGTTGGATTACTTGTAATACCTAGAATCTCCAAAAGTACAATGGGAGGCAGAGCCTTCAGTTATCAAGCTCTTCTCCTGTGGAACCAGCTGCCAATCTGGATTCGGGAGTCAGACTAGATCTCTGTTTTTAAGAATAGGGTTAAAACCTTCCTTTTTGATATAGTCTACAATTAGGGAGGGATCATGTGTCTCTGAACCCTCCCGTAGTTATGCTGCTAATAGGTTTAGACAGCCGGGGGACCTCCAATAATGCACTGGGCTTCACTCCTTTCTTCACTCTCAATGAAATATATTGTTTTTGCTGGTCATTAACATCCGTTTGCTCTCTCCCATAGACTGAGTCCCCATCGTGCGGTTTGCCCTCTACATGTCTGTTCTTTTCATCTTCTCGATCCCCTCACCGCCCAGCCAGTCGCAGCAGATGACTGCCCCTCCCTGAGCCTGGTTCTGCTGGAGGTTTCTTCCTGTTAAAAGGGAGTTTTTCCTCTCCACCGTTGCCAAGCGGTTGCTCACAGGGGCTTGCCTGATTGCTGGGGTCTTTCTGCAATTGTGGGTGTTTCCCCTACAGTTGAAAGTGCTATGAGATGACTGTTGTTGTGAAATGGTGCTATATAAATAAAGTTGGATTGAATTTAATTTAATTAGATGTCATCAGTGGAAGGTATTTCAGAGCCAGTCTGCGTGTAACCCGAAGGTCCTAAAATGATGCTGGGCTCTATAAAAAAACATTTAGGTTCATCCACACCACAACTATGCAACATTATTATTTCCTTTTTGTTGGGTTGTAGACTAGCCATGTAACAATTCTAACACAGCCATTAAGATAAGATAAACCTTTATTAGTCCCACAATGGGGAAATTCCAGGATTGCAACAGCACATGGATAGCAACACTCAGAGCAACAATCAGAAGGCAAGAAAAAACAAGAGCAGCTAGTATACATATGTACATATTGCTATAAATATATATATAGACACACAGTGCAGAGCATTGTGGTTGGTGGATGTGCAGCAGAAAGTCTAAGCTCTCTCTCCGCGGATGCGGCGGGCCAGCTGGATGTCTTTGGGCATGATGGTGACCCTCTTGGCGTGGATGGCGCACAGGTTGGTGTCCTCGAAGAGACCCACCAGGTAGGCCTCGCTGGCCTCCTGCAGAGCCATGACGGCAGAGCTCTGGAAGCGCAGGTCGGTCTTGAAGTCCTGAGCGATCTCCCTCACCAGGCACTGGAAGGGCAGCTTACGGATGAGCAGCTCCATGGATTTCTGGTAGTGACGGATCTCTCTCAGAGCCACGGTACCGGGCCTGTAATGGTGAGGCTTCTTCACTCTGCTGGTGGCCGGAGCGCTTTTCCGAGCAGCCTTGGTGGCCAGCTGCTTCTGGGGGCTTTTCCTCCAGTAGATTTACGGGCGGTCTGCTTGGTTCTTGCCATCGCTCATTATTATTCTGTCTTATATTTCTTGCACGCCACCTAAACTCCAGCCCAGCACCCGCGTTGTTTTCGCTTCAGTTCTCCCGGTATGTCGAGTTTCTCCGTTAGCACCGGGTGGCGGTTGAGTGCTAGCTAGCTCTTCCCTGCTGTATCGTCTCCTGCTGTAAACAGTGGCTCCGTCCGCCGACTCGGGAGACCTTTGGGTCGATCTGTGTGCCCGTGATATATATCGAGTGAAAGGTGTGCCGGATCAGAAAGTTATCACCGGATCAGAAAGAAGAAGGAAGATAAAAAGACTCAGAATTGAGCCGCTGTTGCAAAAGGCAGCCAACTCGTGTGGTGCCGGAACCGGAACATTACCCACATTCCCTGCCATTTGGATGTCTTTGGACCATGGGAAGACGTCAAAGAACCTGGAGGGAACCCACTCAGGCACAGAAAAAACATGCAAACTCCACAAAGGGAGGTTCCAGTGAGCTGACTGGTTCAAACTCACGACCTTCGTGCTCTGAGTTCACAGTGCTAAGCAAGACACTTCTGTGCTGCCCTGTTTAAAGGTCATCCAAGTCAAACATCAACTTTAAAATGCATTCAATAAACTGAGGGTATTTTCTGTTCTTGCATGAGAAAAAAAAAATCACTGGTAAAGGTCATACTTAACCCTCATAATGTCCTCCCAATTGCAATACCCCTTTTGTCTGTTGGGGTGAAAAATGACCCTGCCTGGTTTGACTTATTTAAAGCATATTGTATAAATTGCCAATCAATTCTGTGTTACAGCTTTAGTCTTACTTCCCTTTTTTTCCCTTCGTTTAGGAGTTTAGGACTAATAGTCCTTGTTCACATAAAGGTATACCCCGTTTTTAAGTTAACCCTTATGTTGTCATAAGGGTGAAATAACTTTTGTCCTCTTTCTTTTTATTTCAAAGGAATAAATAGTCAAAACTGACATCTAGACATTTACACCACTGGTGCACATTTAAAGCCCAATTCATGGTAGCACTAAACTCCTGTCATTATTTACACTGAAAAAAATGAGCACCTCTTTCTCCTCATTTCATTTAATTTTGGGTGTTCAAATGGGTTTTCTGGAGCATTGCTGTCATACTATGTCGACATATGGACTACAGATTACACATTCAATGCACGTGTATGAAACATGGCTGTGTGGCAGACAGCTTCAGTGCCTGAAAAGGGGGATTTTGGGGGAGGGGCTGGGGACTAAGGGACTGTACTTATATAGCACTTTTTTCTAGTCTCAAGACCACTCAAAGTGCTTCACTAGTAGCTACACTAACCCTCTATTCTAAGGGCCTATCAGAGACAGATACCTAGGGACAATTTGGAGTCACCAATTAACCTAAAAGCATGTCTTTGGATTGTGGAAGCAAACCAGAGCCCTTGGAGTAAACCAACACAGCACAGGCAGAACATGCAAACTCCTCACAGAAAGGTTCTCACCCCTGCCAGCCTGGGAATTCAAACCTGGAACTTTCTAGCTGTGAGGCAACAGTGCTAACAACATGCTGCCCAACTACTACTACTATCAAACTACTGTGCAGTGCTGTGTATGCAAGCACAGTCCACAGACTGCATGCGTTTTTCCCTGGTGGCTACCCTGAATCCAGCTTAAGGACCAATAAAAGCAAACATCCAGCCAGTCTAATTTAGCCTATGCAAGCTGCATAGACTTGGTAAAATAGACAAATAGGCTACATTCCTTACTGCAGCATTAGGATGCATTTTATTCCGACTGGCTCCAAGTCAATAAAAATTCCTTAAAACACACACCCAAAGTATCTAGACAGGGTATGTGAGTTGCTTGGCATTTATCTATTCTAAGATAATGTTATAATGTGTTGCTGCATCTTTCTGTAAAGCTGAATTTACTTCTGAAAGGTGTAAATACCACAGGAGATCAGTTCTGCTTTTAATCTTTAAAAAAGTGTGCATCCTCTACTACGCTTTGGTAAAGCATTTAATTCAATTCAATTCAATTCAACTTTATTTATATAGCGCCATTTCACAACAACAGTCATCTCATAGCACTATCAACTGTAGGGAGGACCCCCACAGTTGCAGAAAGACCCCAGCAATCAGGCGATCCCCTGTGAGCAAGCACTTGGCGACGGTGGAGAGGAAAAACTCCCTTTTAACAGGAAGAAACCTCCAGCAGAACCAGGCTCAGGGAGGGGCAGTCATCTGCTGCGACTGGCTGGGGGGTGAGGGGATAGAGAAGAAGAAAAGAACAGACATGTAGAGAGCAAACAGCACGATGGGGACTCAATCTATGGGAGAGAACAAACAAATGTTAATGACCAGCAAAAAAAAAATATTTCATAGAGAGTGAGGAAAGGAGTGAGGCCCAGTGCATTACTGGAGGTCCCCCGGCTGACTAAACCTATTAGCAGCATAACTAAGGGAGGGTTCAGAAAACACATGATCCCTCCCTAATTGTAGGCTATATCAAAAAGGTAGGTTTTAGCCCTATTCTTAAAAACAGAGATCGAGTCTGACTCCCGAATCCAGATTGGCAGCTGATTCCACAGGAGAGGAGCTTGATAACTGAAGGCTCTGCCTCCCATTGTACTTTTGGAGATTCTAGGTATTACAAGTAAACCTGCATTTTGGGAGCGTAGTGCTCTGTTAGGATGATACGGTAGTATCAGATCTTTTAAATAAAAAGGAGCCTGATTGTTTAGAGCTTTGTAAGTAAGAAGAAGGATTTTAAACTTAATTCTAAACTCTATGGGAAGCCAATGAAGGGAGGCCAGAACCGGAGAGATATGATCTCTCTTTCTAGTACCTGTTAAAACTCTTGCTGCAGCATTTTGGATCAGCTGAAGACTTTTTAAAGATGTTTTAGGACAACCTGATAATAAAGAATTACAATAATCTAATCTCGAGCTAACAAAAGCGTGGATCAGCTTCTCAGCATCACTCTGAGACAAGATGCTCCTAATCTTGGCAATATTACGCAAATGATAGAAGGCAGTCTAAAGCAGTCTAAGGCAGTCTAAAGCATGACAAAGCATGACAAAGAAAAAGTTTCAGTTTCTCATTTCTCCACTTTTGATACTTTGTTTTTAGACTTTTTGTTATATTTACTGCCTTTTATCACCAAAGTATCTTCCCTTTGTATTTTATACCCAGTTTATTTTGCATCATTTCATTTGGTAACTTTTCCCCTCAATCTTTTTTCCTCTATTCTTTTTATTGTTTCTTCCACTCTCTCCTCCTGCTTTGTCATTTTCCACATCTCCATGCATACATCTTGATTTCTCCCCCAACATCAAACTCCGTCTCCCATCTACATCTAATGCTTTCCTGCATTCATTGGAATCTGTCACTTTCTATATCCCTCTTCATCTCTCTTGCTAGTAACATTTCAGATTTTTGTCTGCCTCTTTTTACATCTCTTTCCCTCCATTTCATCCTTAATCCTTCACTTTAGGTTTCCTTCCACACTTTTCTGCATCGGCACTCATCTATGAATCACTCCTTCTTCCACTTCATATTTTAATCACTCTGCTCACAGCCCAGTGAGAACCTCCAGAGGCAGGTTGACGTGTAAGTAATGCAGAATTTCAGAAAATGATCCGCAGTGTTTCCTCTCTGGCAAGAAAAAACCCCAATTTGGTTTCACTGGTGCCTCAATTATTGAAAAACAAAACAAAACATTTCAATTGAGAAAACATGTTTTGTTCATTTGTAAACTGAGAGAAAAGAGTATAAAAAGAAGAATGGAAGGAGGGAGAGGAACATGATTTACCTTTACCACAACTGTAATTTCACCAAGTCGCACAAAGGAAACATAAATGAAATAAAAATATATAATGTAGTTTATTGTGCATTCACAGATTTAAATATTGCAAGAATATAGTGAGTATTTAATATAACTCTAATAATTTTTTCAAAAAAGTAACAAAAGAGGTTGTTTAGCAATTATACTGTAGTTCTCAGGAAAACAGAACCAACAATTGGTGCATCTGTATTCTTACATCATCTTTTACTTAAGTCTAACAAAAAAACCTTCCTTGAAAATGTTTTATCAGTCAGACAGGCAGAAGGAGAATTATATAGAGGAATAAAAGGACAAACACAAAGGACAAGTGCCATCATCAGGCAGAGCTGTCGAAGAATGGCATTCTGGGGAAATGAGCCTTTAGCTCATAAAAGACTTCCTCATTGACCTTCACATCATCCCTGTGAAGATTAACATAAGACATGCTCAGATTTCAAAGTCTGTTCTTGTAACTCACATTTGCTCCTGCTAATGCTATATGGTCTTCTTCACTTATTTGAGGAAGAAAGGCTTGAGTACTCAGATTGGTTTTCTCATTCCTGATAATCCACCCCTCCTGTCCCACAGTACTGCACAGTACTGTGGGACAGTACTGTGCAGTACTGGGACAGTACTGTGCATATATTCCTGTATATATTTGCATCCTTTTATAGAAACGTGGACAGACTGTAATTTACTGTACATACTCTGGTTGTCATTGAATCCTTATTTAAATCCTTCACCTGAACAACGAGAGCAAGTTTTTAGCCAAAGTCAAATTCCTTGTATGTGTTGTGCATACTTGGCCAATAAAGCTGATTCTGATTCTGATTCTGATATCTGTGTATATCTGTGTTGGGTTTAGATGTATGGACCGTATGTATGTTGGGATGGATGGGTGTCAGTGTTGATATGTACAAAATATAGTTAATTGTCTACTTGGGGTCTTAAATGAGGTAATATGTACTGTATATATTTCACATGGGTTGTATTTAGCAAAAAGAGGAGTTGGAGTAAATAAGTGTTAACTTCTTCCTTCTCCCTTTTGAGCACTGTATACTGTCACTTTTATTGCACTTGCATTTGTTTTGTTTTGTTGCTTTTTTGTTCGAAATAAAGTATCTATCTATCTATCTATCGATCTATCTAAGAGTTAACTGCTGTACTCAGAGGGATCAAGACAAACAAATCCAGGAAAACAGCATTTATCTAGGCGAGAAAGACAAATCACAAATTTGTTTGCCTTCCACAATCACGACAGGAGGAAGGGGAACATGATGGAGGAGGAGATTTTTGTGTTCTTTTTCCTTTTTTCCTTTTGGTGTACATTGTTGACATAACTTATGATTAGTACTTTAACCAATCATCCTTCCTCATTTAATAATGAAAGTGTATTAGGGCAAATTGAAGCTGAAATCTTTGTCAATATTGAACAGCAACCACAAGACATTTTAGGAGATATTGACCCAGACAATAATTATTTTTTTTTCCACAATATCTTTATTGAACCTTTTTTTTTTTTTTTAACAAACATGATACAAACAATCAAACACTAACACTAAAGTACTACAAAAAAAAAAAATGCACTAAAAACACCAACAACCACCAACAAAATCAAGTCTTCAACAATGCTCCTCTGTTTAGTCTAGACAATCCAATACATAAGTATACATATTATGTTCACCAGTTTGGAATTTACAAGGTCCACACACATCATTCACCTTCTTCTTCAAGAGTTATGTTTAAATTTTTTACATAATCAATAAAAGGTCTCCATATATTCTCAAACACAATTTCCTTTGATTTTAGTATATATGTTATTCTTTCTAATGGAAGGTTTGTTAACATCTGTCTTAACCACTGAGTCACATCTGGTCTATGAGTCTTTTTCCATAATAGTGCAATACATTTTTTGGCATTAAGCAAACTGAGGTCTATGAATGTTCTTTCACTTTTATTAAAATTATGCTTTTCTGGGTACAGACCCAACAAAAACAGTTTAGGATTCAATATGATTTGTTTTGAGATTATTTTTTCAATTGTTACCCTCACCTCTTCCCAAAACATTCTTATTAATCTACATTCCCATAAACAATGAAATAGGGTTCCTTTACTTTCCATGCATTTTGTGCATGTATCTGGTATATTTTTGTTATATCTATTTAACTCCTCCGGTGTAACATACATCCACATTAACCATTTGAAATGTATCAATTTAAGGCGTGCATTTATTGATTTGGTTTGAGCTTCTGTACAAGCCAATTCCCATTGTTCCTCTGAAATTTCAATTTGCAGATCTTCTTTCCAGTAGTTTAATCTTTTCAGTGAATTTTCACTTGAAGATAGTGTCAATGAGTTATAAAACTCTGAAATAATACCCTTTCTTTTACTATCTTTCATCATCATTTTTTCCAAGGATGAATAAATAGGTCGAGTGAGAGCTTTATTTTGATTTGATCGAATAAAGTTTCTAAGTTGAAGATATTTAAAAAAATGTGTTCTATTGAGATTAAATTTGATCCTCAGCTCTTCAAAAGACATTATGTTTTCTGCACATGGCAAATATAAATCCTGAATCTTTTGTATCCCTTTTAAATTCCATACTTTAAATACAGCGTCCGCTCTCCCTGGTTTAAAATATTGATTACCCCATATTGGACTAAATTGTGACAATAACTGTGGTTCTTTTAAATAGTTTTTAGCTTCACACCATATTTTGATCATATGCTTTACAAATGGATTTTTAACTTGTTTTTGTAATTTTTTTGCCGAATCTGAGTATATGAATATGGGAAGAGGTAAAGGTAAATTGTATGATTCCATTTCAGTCCAGTGAGGGAGATCATTTGATGAAAAATAATATGTCATAGACCTCAGTTGTGCCGACCAATAATACAACATAACATTTGGACATTTCAGACCTCCACGATCAAATGGTAAACATAATAAAGACAAACGTAATCTAGCCCTCCTGTTGTTCCATATAAATTCCACTAACTTTTTTTTTATTCTTGAGAATAGATCTAAAGGTGGTGATAAGGGAATGTATTGAAATAAATAAAGTATTTTAGGTAAAATATTACTTTTAAGTATATTGATTCTCCCGATCATCGACATTGGTAGTGACATCCATCTCTGAGTTAACTCACTGATATCTGACATTAAGGCTTCATAGTTGACACTGGCGACTGATTCTAGCTTAGGCATAATTTGGATTCCTAAATATTTAAACTGATTTACAACATTGAATTGATTTACCTCAGGGGCTGGGTAATTTCTCTGGGTCTCATTTAGCATTAATATTGAAGATTTAGTTTTATTTATTTTATATCCTGATATTTCCCCAAAATTCTTTATTAAATTCAACAAGGTTGGAATTGATTTTTTTAGATTCGACATAAACAAAATTATATCATCGGCGTACAGGGAGATTTTATGTTCTGTTGGTCCAACTTTAATTCCATATATTTGTGAATGTAAACGTATCGCTATCGCTAAAGGTTCAATTGCCATAGTAAACAGTAAAGGTGAAAGCCTTGTCGACATCCTCTATTGATTTTTATTGGTTTTGAAATATTGTTATTTGTTAGGATTTCTGCTGTAGCATTATTGTATATTATTTGAACCCATTTTATGAAATTATTTCCAAGTCCAAACCTTTGTAGGACTTCAAAAAGAAAGGGCCATTCAACTCTATCAAAGGCCTTTTCGGCGTCCAATGATAGGAGAGCTGTATCCGGTGCTTCTTTATTAAAATAAATAATATTAAATAGTCTTCTTACATTATGGAAGCCTTGTCTACCCTTTATAAAGCCATTCTGATCTCGATTAATAATATTTGGTAAAATTTCTTGTATTCGTCTTGCTAAAATTTTACAGATTATCTTAAGGTCGGCGTTTAATAGGCTTATTGGTCTCATATTTTCACATTTATTAGAGGGCTTACCTGGTTTTGGCAGCAGTATAATTAAGGCATTATTTATGTATGATGGTAAATTATTATTTTGAAATGCTTCTAAAACCATTTCCAAAAAAGGTTTTATTAATTTATTCTTAAATTTTTTATAAAGGTCAACTGGAAGACCATCTGGTCCTGCACTTTTTCCTGATTTCATATTATCAATGGCTAGCCCAACTTCTTCTTGACTAATTTTAGACTCCAATATCTCCCTGTTTTCATTTGGAATACACGGTATAGATAGTTCGTTCAAAAACCCATTTAGTTTTGTTAAATCAGGTTCATTTTTGGTATCATATAATTTTTCATAGTAATCTCTAAAGGCTCTATTAATTTCTAAAGAATCAGAATCAGAATCAGAATCAGAATCAGGTTTATTGCCATTGTTCATGTAGTACACAAACTAGGAATTTGTCTCGGTACAATGCTGCAACATTAAACATGATAAGATAAGAGAAATAAACTATACATGTAATAAAGTGTAGGATAAGATTAAGTGATACTGGTCAACAGTTAAAATATATATTAGCCAGCAGCAGATACTGTGGAGAACTATATAGTGCAGTCGGTAATGCAGGAAGAAAACAGTGATGATTGACATGAGTCTGGTTGAGCTGCTGTACATGGTGCACGAGAGTCACTTAGTGTTCAGCAGTCTAATGGCAGAGGGGAAGAAGCTGTTCATGTGACGGGAGGTTTTAGTCTGGATGGACCGAAGTCTTCTACCAGAGGGGAGGGGGGCAAACAGTACGTGACCAGGGTGTGAGGGATCGGCTATGATCCGGCCAGCACGCCTCCGGGTCCTGGAGATGTACAGATCCTGGAGAGATGGGAGCTTGCAGCCGATCACCTTCTCAGCAGTGCGCACGACGCGCTGCAGCCTTAGTCTGTCCCTGGCAGTGGCTCCTGCGTACCACACGGTTATGGAGGTGGTGAGGATGGACTCGATGATGGCTGTGTAGAACTGCACTAACATCTTGGTGGGTAGCTTGAGCTTCCTCAGCTGCCGCAGGAAGAACATCCTCTGCTGGGCTTTTTTGATGAGTGAGCTGATGGTCAGCTCCCATTTGAGGTCCCTGGTGATGGTAGTGCCTAGGAAGCGGAAGGAATCAGCAGTGGTGATGGGAGAGCCTGAGAGGGTGAGGGGGGGCAGAGGAGTAGTGACTTTCCTGAAGTCTACAATCATCTCCACTGTCTTCAGAGCGTTCAGCTGCAGGTTGTTATTGCTGCACCAGGACGCCAGCTGGGCCACCTCTCTCCTGTAGGCGGACTCGTCGCCGTTGGAGATGAGCCCGATGAGGGTGGCGTCGTCCGCAAACTTGATCAACTTGACAGACTGGTGGCTGGAGGTGCAGGAGTTGGTGTAAAGGGAGAAGAGTAGGGGGGAAAGTACACAGCCCTGGGGTGATCCGGTGCTGATGCTAGTATAGTCTGAGACAGTCTTTCCCAGCCGCACATGCTGCCTCCGGTCCGTCAGGAAGTCGATGATCCACCTGCAGAGGGAGTCAGGCACGTTGAGCAGGGACAGCTTGTCCCGGAGCAGAGCGGGGCGGATGGTGTTGAATGCGGAGCTGAAGTCCACAAACAGGATCCTGGCGTAGGTTCCCGGGGAGTCCAGGTGCTGCAGGATGGAGTGGAGGGCCAGGTTGACTGCATCGTCTACAGACCTGTTGGCTCGGTAGGCAAACTGCAGCGGGTCCAGGAGAGGGGTGGTGATGGACTTGAGGTGGGACAGGACCAGGCGCTCAAAGGACTTCATGACTACAGAGGTGAGCGCTACAGGTCTGTAGTCATTAAGTCCAGTGATCCGTGGCTTCTTGGGGACAGGGATGATGGTGGAGGATTTGAGGCAGGATGGCACGTGGCATAACTTAAGGGAGGTGTTAAAAATGTCTGTGAATACAGGAGCCAGCTGTTTCGCACAGAGTCTCAGGGTGGAGGGAGACACGCCGTCTGGGCCGGGGGCCTTGCGCGGGTTCAGTCTGGAGAACTGTCTGAGCACATCCTGCTCACTGATGATAAGGGGAGGGGGGGAGGAGGGGGGGGTGCCTTAAATGAAGTAGGGAATGTGGAGGCTGTGGAGCTGGAGGGAGGGGGGGAGTTGGACACAGATGACGAGGTGTCAAAACGGGCATAGTGTTGGGACAGTCTCTGACAAAGGGCTTTGTCATCCTGACCTTTAGGAGCCTGAGGCCGATAGTTGGTGATCTGCCTCAGTCCTCTCCACACGGAAGCCGAATCATTAGCAGTGAACTGCTGCTGGAGTCTCTCTGAGTACACAGATTTAGCCCTCTTCAGCTCTCTGTTAAACCGGTATTTAACCTCCCTGTAGCAGTCCCTGTCTCCACTTTTCAGCGCTGCTTCCTTCTCCTTCCTGATCTGTCTGAGCTTAGCTGTGAACCAGGGTTTGTCATTAGAGTACCTCACCCTGGTGCGTGATGGAAGAATGTTCTCTTCACAAAAGTGGATATATGAGTTCACAGTGTCCGTGTACTCATCCAGATCATGCGTGGCTCCTTTAAGCATGCCCCAGTCAGATATTTCCATGCACGTTTCCAGCTTCTCCTCAGCATCACTGGTCCGTATCTTCGTAGTGCTCACAACAGGTTTAGTGAGCTTCAATCTCTGTCTGTATGTGGGAATGAGGTGAACCATCACGTGATCAGATAATCCCAGCGCAGCTCGAGGGACAGCGCGATATGCGTCTTTCACTGTGGTGTAACAGTGATCCAGTGTGTTTAATCCTCTGGTGGGGCATTTAATAAACTGTTTGTAGCGGGGGAGATCGTGGCTCAGATTGCACTGATTAAAGTCGCCAGCCACAATAATCAGCGAGTCTGGAAAACTCCGCTCTGTGTGTTGAATGTGATCCGCGAGCACGCGCTGAGCTTCGCGCGTGTCCGCGTCGGGAGGGGCGTACACAGCGATCATTATAAAAGAAGCAAACTCCCGCGGGGAATAGAAGGGCTTGCAATTGATAACAAGAAATTCCAAGGCAGGAGAACAGTGTTTGGAAATTACCGTTACATCAGAGCACCAGATGCAGTTGATGTAGAAGCAGACTCCGCCTCCTGTGGTCTTGCCGGAAAGCTCTGTGTCACGATCAGCACGGAAGAGCTGGAAGCCGTCGAGGCGCAGCGCGCTGTCCGGTATATTTTCCCAGAGCCAGGTCTCAGTAAAGCAGAGGACAGCTGAGGAGGCGAGGTCCTTAAAACGCATCAGCAGTCTCAGTTCATCCACCTTGTTAGAGAGAGAGTTGGTATTGGACAGAAATATGCCAGGCAGCGCCGTTCGCGAGCCTCTCCTGCGAAGTCGCACGAGAGCGCCCGCTCGTCTTCCTCTCTTCCGCCGTCTCACTTTCCGAGCCAAACAATAAACCAGATCGGCGGCAGGGGCTAGAAAAACTGGGAGGAGGTCCGTGGGGGTGAAAGTCCTGATATTTAAAAGTTCTTCACGGGTATAAGTGCAAGCAGACACACAATTGACAAACAAAAACAAACAAAGAGCGCAGCGAAGCACCATGTCGACCGCTGTGGGCGCCATCTTGGATCTTATAAGGATCTATAACTACCTGTCCCTTACTTATAATACTGGTAATTGGTGTTTTAATTTCCAATTGTTTAATCTGCCATGCTAATAATTTTCCTGATTTTTCACCTTGTTCATAAAAAGATTGTTTCAATCTTAGAAGACTCGAGGCAGCTCTATTCGCTGATTTTTTGTCGTATTCAGCTCTCAAAATCAGTAATTCATTCTCCAACCTTGGGTCACTTCCTGCATACACTTTTTCCTGAAGATTTTTTATTTTATGTTCCAATTTAGCTCTCTCCTCTCGAGTCTTCTTAGATGTTGATCCTGTATAACTAATAATATGTCCCCTAATAAAAGCTTTGAAAGCCTCCCACTTTACACATGCTGATGTTTGTGTAGTATTGATGTCAAAGAACTCGTCTATCTGTTTTTCTATATACTTGACAAATTCCTCATCCTGAAGCCATTTATGCTGAAATTGCCATCTACCTGATTCCTTTGTCAATTTTTTATCTACATATATTAGACAACAGGGTGCATGATCAGAGATCACGATGTTATCATAAAAGCAGTTTTGAATCTTGGACCTTAATTCTGTGGAAATCAAAAAATAATCAATACGTGAGAATGTCTTGTAGGTACTGGAATAACAAGAATAGGCTTTAACTTGTGGTTTCATTTCTCTCCATATATCTAACAATCTCAATTCTTTCATAAAATGATTAATAGTCATCCTACATCCAATGTGCGTACAATCCAGTCCTGTTGATCTATCCACACCTGGATTCAATGTACAATTAAAATCCCCTGCTATTATATGTTGCCCTGTAAGTGATGATAAGATGAGAAATAAATTAGCAAAGAACTTCTGATCATCTATATTGGGACCATATAAGTTCACAAGATTTATATTTTCTAATAGCAAAGAACCTTGAATGATTACATATCTTCCAAATTTGTCTCCAATTACATTTTTCACTTGAAAAGGAACTGATTTATGTATGAGAGTCATAACTCCCCTGGCTCGGGATGAAAATGAAGAGGTGAATACACTTCCCTGCCATCTACTCCTAATTCTTTTAACATCCTCCTCTATCAGATGAGTTTCTTGTAAAAACACAATTCTTGAACCCATGTCCTTTATTTTATTCATAACTTGTTTAAGTTTTTTTAAATTTTGTAGACCTCTGCAATTCCATGAAGTTAAATTAAGATTAACACTTTGGTCCATGATCAATAGAGAGTTTGGGATTACCTTGCAGTGTAAACATGCTCATACAGAGAAGCAAAAACATGAGTGGTTGAACATTCATCCTACAAACTACACACAAACAAATTTCCCCTTCCCACACTTGTGGCAAACCCCCCAAAATCAAAAGAAAAATTCTGTCTCCCGATATAGCCATCGACCGTTCCACACCCACGGGGAACAGCCTAAGCCACTCCTTCTTCATCCTCCCAATCACCCTAACTCTACTGCTTTTAATGACGTAACATTAACTCTCCTCTGTAGTTTTCCAACTTAACTCCAAAATTTTTAACAACTTTGTACATCATAGTTTTTTTTTTTGTTTGTTTTGTTTTTGTTTTGTTTTTTTAATATATAATACAATCTATATTTTGTAAACTTACTATTTACTTCAAGTCAGTCAGATGCCTGTGCAAATGCTTAATTATTCTACCTTATATTTTGTTCATGCTTAGCTCCCACCAGTCTCTTCTTCTTCTTTGATCTTCTTGATGAACTCCTGCGCCTCCTCTGGGGTCTTGAAGATGTGGGTTCTGCCCTCATACGTGGTCAGCAGTCTCGCAGGATAGATTACACCATGACGAATCCCAAGGTTGCGCAGCTCCTTACGTACGGGATCAAACTGCTTCCTCAATTGCTGGATTCCTGTGGCCAAATCTGGGTAGAACCGCACCTGCTGGTCCTGGTGTTTAATCTCTCCTTTAGCACGTGCAGCGTTGAAGATCTTCATCCTGTCTCTGTTGCTAAGAAACTTCATAATTAAGGTCCTCGGCGGTCCCTTATCTCTCCGTGTGCCAATACGATGTGCTTTTTCCAGAACCACTGCTGATTGCAACTCCTCGCTGCCCAGCACCTCCGGAATCCACTTTTCCAGAAAGGAACATACGTCCCGACCTTCTGATTCCTCTGGAAGACCCACCAGCCTCAAATTATTCTGTCTCGACCGAGATTCCAAATCCAAAATATTATCTTCCAGAGATTTATTTTTTTTTTCCAAAGTGCGCACCTTTAATTGAAGACGGGTGACGTCATCTTCAGCACTAGCGAGACGGAGCTCCATCTGCGCCGTTCGTTCTACACAGTCACCCAATTCCTTTCTTATTCCTTCCAACGCTGTCATAATCCCATCAAATCTAGAGGAAAAGTCCGCTCTCATTGAACTCATGGCAGCCATCAGCGCATCTGCGCCATTCCCCGCAGAAATCGCACCGTTGCCAGCCTCCTCCGCCATATATGGAGTTTTGTTTGCTGCGTCACAGACCTGAAAGTCCGTTAATTTGGACTGTTTCAACGGCTCGCTTTTTCCTTTTCCTGGTTTTCCAGCCTTAGGCTTCGCCGACATATCCTCGCCCAAATGCTGGGATACGTTCTGTCCCAAATGAGAGAGTTATTTGCCGATTTTTTTCTCCAGGAGCAGAGCAGAGCGAGACACGTCCGTCCTACGTGGCAGCCATAACCGGACAGACAATAATTATTTTAATCATATTAATAATAAGTGTGTTTATTATGATGAACAACAATTAAATGGAATTATGAATTCGGATCAAGTCCACTGTTAGAAATTTGGGTGTTACTTTTGAATCTTCCCCTGGTTTTAATTCTAATGTAAATTATATTTCATGTTCATGCTTCTTTCATTTAAGGAACATTTCTGTTATGTCCACAAACCTGGCAATGACGACCAATGAGGATGCTGTCATTTACTGAACTTTATTACAAGAAAAGTATTAGGGTACAGGCACGTGTGTAATGGGGTCGGCTGTCAACCACCTCTCATAACATCACTGTATCAGACTAAAGACTAACCTGAGATGGTGGGCTGCCCAGTATATATATGACCTAGTGACGTCATCCGCAGGATGCACACAACTCCCAAAATATACCCAATCTCATACACTACAATTTCCAAATTAAGAGCCATTGTTTCTTCAAGTGAGCTTGAAAATATAATCCATGCATTTGTGTCTTCATGACTAGATTATTGCAACGCTTTTATTGGTTTAGACAAATCTTCTCTCTTGTCTCCAGTCTATACAAAATGCTGCAGCCAGACTACTTACACGTTCTAGGAAACAAGATCCTTGTGGCGCCGTGAGACGGCCTCTGTTGTGATGTGGCACTGTATAAATAAAGCTGAATTGAATTGAATTACTTACACATTCTAGGAAACACGATCATATTACCCCTATATTATATAGTCATGTGAAAAAATTAGGACACCATGTATAAACCTGTGTTTTTTTTAATATATTTGGACAAATGGATATTTAATATCAATGTTAAAAATACTGGGAGATTCATGTAATACAACTATTCATTCATTCATTCATTCTTTCATCTTCTTCCGCTTAATCCTTTTCGGGTCGCGGGAGGGCTGGAGTCTATCCCAGCATCTTTGGGCGAGAGGCAGGGTACACCCTGGACAGATCGCCAGTCCATCGCAGGGCCAACACAGAGAGACAGACAACCATTCACTCTCACAGTCATACCTAAGGACAATTTAGAATCCCCAGTTTGATGCCAATTAACCTAACTTGCATGTTTTTGGCATGTGGGAGGAAACCGGAGAAATCCCGGAGTAAACCCACGCAGACACGGGGAGAACATGCAAACTCCACACAGATCACTGTTGGTCGGGGGCTGGGATCGAACCCAGGGTCCCTCGGCCAAGGGTGAGTAGCTGTGCTTCCACCACCACGCTGCCACCCCCAGGACTTGTTAGTTGTTCTTTTTATGAGACTGAAGACTGGGGGTCAGAGCCTTTCAATCTGCAGCTCTGAGGTTTTGGAATAATCTCCTACTCCAGATACATTTCGCTGACGCTGTGGACTCTTTTAAAAAGCAGCTGAAAACTTGTGTGTTTAACGGGGCTTTCCATTGAATTTCAATTTAGCTGCTTTTTAATTCGCAAGTCTGACATTTTAAAATTATTTGAATCTTGTTTTAATTTTTTTTAAATTATAATTATTGTTCCTGTGTCTCTATCAAGTTGTTTTTAATTCTATTTTATTGCACAGTGTATGTCTGTGAAAAGCGCTTTATAAATAAACTTTACTTACTTACTTACTATTTCTCCTATTGCATCTCATGCTGGTCACAAGCCAACAGTATAACTCTGAAACCCTTGGAATCCCTGTATAAACAATCCATCAACATTCTGGATAAAAAGATGCGACAGTATCACCACTGTGGTAAACTTGTCAAACACAAAATGTTAAGCTTTGAAAATATGATCATGTATGCAAATATACGGATGGTTTTTAAAATTATCCATGATTCTGCACCCCCATACTAGAATAATAAGGACTTCCTCTAGGTGGTATTGTTGCATCCCCTTACGTAAAACTGCTATTGGACAATCAGCCTTCTCATACAAAGCTATTTTGTATGAGGTCACCACAGCAGCCAGGTGGAGGTTTCTGATTGGTGGACTCTCCCCTTTTCTTGATACCTGTTTGACTCCCTGATGAAGGCATATGGCCGAAACACATTGGAGTTTTTAATTGATTTTAATAGGTTTATATGACCAAAGCCATTTTAATAAAGGCTTTTTTACTTTTGAAATAAGAGTGCCTTGGAGTCTCCTTTTTTTGGTCATTTTCATTTAGTTTCCCACCCAAAGAGCACCTCAGAGAACCTAAAGTTTGTTCTTGAATCCAGGAAGCGTGCCTCTACCTACCTTTAGTGAAGCTCCCCACTGCATTGAAGACCAGAACAAATTACAAAGACTTTTCCACAGAGACTAAAAAATGGATTTTAAAGGGGTCATTGATTGAGAAATGGTGTGTTTGTAGGTTTTAACTGTCTCAAATGTGTCAACTGGTCATGTAATTAGCCAAAAATTTAACCAAAACTCAATTATCTGAAAAAAGCACACTGATTTTATCTCATTTTTCTCTCAGAGAAACTCCCCAAAATGTTTTTTGACTCTTCCGGGAAAATCGTATATGTCAAGTTTCGATAAAGCCAACCTACTGCCGTCCTTGAGACCCGCCCACTGCTCTATTATTTGTCCGCCTAGCTGTCCACCATGTATCGAAGTGGTGGCTAAAGGTAACCCCCAAGCTAATACCAGGAAGCTCGAACCAAGCGTGGGTTATATTGTTATTTTCTTCAAATCTTAGTCATCCTAATAGCCATCCCTGTTATCACCTGGTTCAACCCGGCCCATCTCCAAGTGGTTTCATTGTGATTCCACGGCAGGTCGCCTGCCACGGCACACCAGTCGCTTTTATGGCCCAGGACCAGGGCTACTGGCCGGTGTTATGCCGCCAACTCCCCCGCCAATCCGGGGGATGTGCAAGCTACCATGGAATCATGACAAAACCACAGAGAGATGGGCCGCAGTGATGCAAGGCACACCGCCGAACCAGGTGATAACACAGATGACTATTAGGGTGACTAAAGGTGCCTTCACACCAAACATGAACAGGCGAATTTTTTGCACAGCAAAATTACATTATAACTCAATGTAAACACACGAATAGATAAGAATTCACCATCTAAGTGAGATGCAGACAGACAAAGTTGCCTTTATAACTTCTGCAGCAGTGTTCAACCAGCTTTGGAAATCTCCAAAATAACGTCATGCTTAGGTTTACATTATCCGACAGGAGGCTCACTTGAAAAAGTTGTCCCTGTCTCCAAAACTTTACAAGATGATGGGTGTTTCCGTTGCTAGCTTGCTAACCTTGTTAGCATGTCCGTGGCAGGAATCCGTGGGTTAATAACCACGACATCCCGATTCAGCTGAAGAGCTCCCGGTCCTTCTGTCTCCAGGTGGGTGGCAGTCTCATTTTCAAACTAGTTTACTCTCCAATGTTGATACTTTTACTCCGGTGATGGCAGAATCTCAAAGCTAGCGGTATCCCTCGGACATGAACATGCGAATGTGCGACTTTGCGTGTGCTCGCCTCTTTCCATCGACTTTGTATAAATTCGGGCCGCCTGTGTTTGGTGTGAAGGCACCTTAAGATCTGAAGAAAATAACAATATAAGTCGCGCTTACAGCGAGTGTCCTGGTAACAATGTTAGCTCATGGGCTAATACTTCAGGGGCTAATAAGCTATGTTTAGCTGGCCGTGCAAGCCACAAGCCCAAAATATTGGCGATCGGCCATGGAATCACGATGAAACCTCCGGCTCCCTACAATCAAAATGTCCCAGGACCAGATACTGTTGGCTCTCACACCCAGTAACCAAACCATCCTCCGTGAATCCGCTCTGCTCTCACGGGCAGTGCAGGGGCTCCAGCTTTCAGCTGGGTATGAAAGCAGAATGGAATCAAACAGAGCCACAATGCCCTTTGAGATCCCATGGCTCGGTAGCTCACCTCGGGTTGTGGCGATTGTCCAGCGCATGGTGCTAGTGATTTGTTGTGGAATCATGGCAAAATTTATTGAGAGATAGACCAAAGTGACGCAAGCTACACCACTGACTGTGGCTCAGTGAACCAGAGTGCTGCTCAACCAAGCTGGGAGGCTAAAAGATAGTCAGCTATAATGGCTAATTGACGTAAGAGGGAGGGCAGAGTTGAAATGGCAAAGGATGGTTCTTAAAGTGACAGGCCTTAAATCAGAACATTTATAGAAAGCCAGGAGAAATACAAAACAAATTTGCTTCAATAATTAAAAAGATTACAGAAAATGTGAACAAAATCTGTCACAAAGATTTCATTAAGACATGTGTGAGCTATTAAAATGTGGAAAAAGTGCAATCAATGACCCCTTTAACAGGTTTTCCTCTGGTAACATTTCCGGGTGGCAGCCTCCCACACTTGAATTGATTCCGCCATTCTATGAGGAAATCTAAATTTAAGAAAAAAATATGAAGGAATGATGGTCCGCAAGCACGCACACAAACAATGTGTGTGACCATCATCCGCGCGGAGTTCAGAAGCACCCTGGCCGCGTGAGCGTTCCAGTCGCCAGGCAAAGTGTCTCGCTAGCATCACCATCCGAGAGAAGTATGAGCTTATTAAAGTGCTTTAAATGCGGAAAAAAAGCAACAGAGGTATGTAAGCACTAGAGGCATTTATCATGGTTTTAACTCGCTGGCAACAGGAGCAATAATGGAAGTCGCTTAGCTAATAGATGTGGTTAGGAGCTCGAGTAGGTTCAATTTGTCTTCTTTTTAATTATTAGTTTTTTGTTTTTATTTCAGACAAGAATAAAAAGGAGATGTTTTTACCTTTACCTTAGCTAATATTAACTAATTTATGTTCATTATTATGTACCTGGCAAGTTAAGATGACTGAAATTCACGAAGTCAATGACTTTAATCCATCAGCAGCCTTCAGACTAAGTAAGCATTGCCAACATTTGGATTTCAAAATAAGGGAGGTTTTTCCTGCTGTCTGGGTGGTGAGGAGATTTCTAAAAAACAAAACAAAAAAAAACGATAAATATATAGAAATATTATAACAGAAATAACTGCATCTTTGGTCATGTAAGTTAACTTATTTCATTAAATACAATTTTATTAGTTTTTTCTTTGAAATCACAGTTAACATTATTGTTCTGTTCTGGCTCCGCAAAATTATGGTCAAAAACTACCACAGTCTCTTTCAAAATTATTTGAAAAGAACAGTAATTTTTATTAAAAAAAAAAACAGACAAAAATTAGCCATAAAATAAGCCACAAATTTATAATAAAGTCTCAAATGTACAAGAAAAGTCAATTTTACAAGAGGAAATTACACATTTGAGGAAAATTGTTTCAAATTTGGATAAATTTACAGAGAAAAGTAGAAAACTATAAGAAAATTGTCATAAATTTTTGAGAAAAACCTCAAACCTTCAAGACTGAAGTCATTACTCAAGTTCTTAACTGGGTGCTCTTTGTACCCTTAACTTAACTAGAAATTTTTGGTTGTCTGCTTTTAATTATTAATTTCAAAGCACTGCTCTTATATGAGTAGAATTTCTGGCGACTATACCCACCTTTGATCATGTAATTTAAGTATGCATGAGTAAATTACTATTTTGAATGTTTTTGTTCCATTCCCTACTCTCTCAAAAGAAAAAAAAAAACACTAGGATAAAAATACAAAAAAATAGACATTTTTTCTCATTTATGTAAACCATGACAAAAAAATCCTGCAGGACAAAACAAGACATTTGATATTTTCTAACCTGTTTGTATACCACCATAGACAGAGAGAGAACCTGAATTAGACAGAGCTCAGAGATGGCAAGATGAGCCAGAAGAGAGGAGCCAAGGAGAGGAACGTGTTCAGGCAGAGGGTCCAGTAGAAGTGAGAGCAGAAGAAGGAGAAAAGATTGACACCAGTAAAAAGCCCAAACACAGGACGTTTGGGTGGGACCCCAACCGGCCCAATATTCCAACATCCAAGCCTCGGTTGTACAATACTTCAAATGGTAAGTTCCATATGCAAAGTTACTATGCAAAATTTTAAAAAATGAAATAAATAGTATATAGTATATTCCGGTTACAGTAGTGTCATGTGTTTTGTGCCTCCCCCCCCCCCGAAAGATAGGTTGCCACCACGCCAAGGTCTTTAAACCAGAGGAAACACTGCTTTAAGTAATCAAGCCTGCCAACATTGACTGTCTTCCTTAAATGAGATTTGAAATTGTACTCTTAAACTATTTGTATGTGTGTTGTTTTCTTATCTTTTTATCTTTTAAACTTACGTCCTGCTTGTTTCAGGGACAACAGATTTTGAAACTGGACCTGAACTGCTTTTTATATGTGCTGTTTTTTCTTTTAAAATCTTCTTGCCTGCCTCAGGGACTACAGATAGAAATTAGTGAGAAGGCTATAATCTGGTACAGAGCATCTTTACCCTGTGTTTAATGCAGCAGCTTCCTCTGCCCTTTGTGTCCACTGAATTCCAAAATCCCTTCATCTTCGCATCTGTCCATAAATCTCACTTCAAACATCATCACTGCCCTGTGTGCATCTGCAACGTTGGCCAGAGAAAACAAATGTAAAACCTAAAGAGCTTTATTTCAGTGGGGGATGAGAATAAATTGAGAGGGGGAAACAGGAAAGGAGTGAGTACATGAAGAAGACAGCAATGGTTATGCAGTTTGAGGATCAGGATTTCCTGATACTTGAATGAATCCATCTTGCCCGCCACACACTGCTGGTTTCCAGTGCCAGTGGAAGTGAAGCAGCCCCAGAGCATTACTGAGCCACCACCACGCCTCACTTTAGGTTTAGGTACGCTTCATTCTTCATCCACCAGACATACTGTACTGCTGATCCATAAGCCCAAAAAGTTGGCTTTTATTTGCTCAAAACTATATACAGTAAATAAGCCAAAGAGGTTTTGAGATTCTGTTCTGTAAAACAATGAACCAAAACTTGAACTTTTGGGGCCTATGGATCAGTGGTACGTCTGAAGGAGAAAAAATGAAGCATACGCTAAAAAGAACATCCTGCCTAGGGCGAAGCATGGTGGTGGCTCAATGATGCTCTGGGGCTTCTTCACTTTCTCTGGCACCAGAAACCTGCAGCGTGTGGGGGCAAGGTGGATTCATTCAAGTATCAGGAAATCCTGGGAGAAAATGTCATGCCATCTGTGAGGAAGCTGAAGCTTGGGCGTCACTGGACCTTCCCACAGGACAATGATATGCCAAGCATACCTCAAAGCCCACCAAGGTTTGTTTTCAAAAGAAGTCCTGGACGATACTATAGTGGCCATCACAGTTGCCTGACTTGAACCCCACTGAAAATTTCTGGTGGGATTTGCAGCACACAAACCCAAGAATATTGGTAAACTGGAAGCCTTTGGCCATGACGAATGAGCTAAGATTCCTCAGGAACGCTGCCAGAAGCTGGTGTCTGCCTGTGCATCGTGGTTGCAGAAAGTCATAACAGCAAAAGGGTACTCTACTAAGTACTAAAGATGCTTGTCATGAAAGGGTTTAATAACTGTGAAACCGCAGTAGTCATTAAAACTGGCATTTTGTGTTTAATTTGGAGAAACCACTTGTAATATTAGCTGTGCTGAGCTATTTAAATTGTTCTTGCTTGATTTGTTTATTGCAAACAGCTGCTAGCTTGTACATTTTGCCAAGAAACCTAATTTGCAGTGGGGGTAGAATAATTTTGATTGCAACTGTATATAATTACAAAAAGAATGTCTTTGGTCAATATAGTGAATATATCCAAGCCTCGATTTGGACTCTGAACACTGACAATACTTATTAATGTATAGTATTATTTCTGATCAACAAATCTTTGAATGTTTGCTGGTGGAAGACTAAATAAAACTTTTCTATATTGCCAGGTATTATTATCAGCATTCAACATTCTGGAGGAACAGTGCAAACTTATGTATTATTTCTAGGGTGACTGCTAGTTGCAATCATATGACCTTTGTAAATGTCTGTCTTTGCCAGGCATGCACATTTACTCCATTCTTAACCTGCTGCAGACTTAGTATGTAAGAAACTCACTCTTTTCTCTTCATCCCCCATCCAAATCCAGTACTTTTCCACTTTGACCTTAATCCACTGTTTTCCCTGGCTTAAAAGTGGTGATTACACACAATTGTTCAGTATATAATTAAAGGTCAAAGCCTTAATCTGCCTCCCTTCCCTTTAGAATCCTAACCCAATCTCATCCTTTTTCGAAACAGGCATCAGCAAACCTGCCAATATAGAATGGTGCAGCAGGCTGAGTGGGTTGCAGTTTTCAATCAGATTCTGCAGTCAACAAAATAATGGAGACACACCAAGTCATCCACTTGAGACTTTTATATTCCACTGTAAAAAAAACACAAACACTCTGCTGATCTGCCAGCATGCTAACAGAATAACCAGCAGATTTCAGAATGTAGCAACCGCAATACAGAAAGGGGAGGACTCACACTTAGATTTTCAAAATGTCTTGTATTGCATTTATCCATCCATCTATCCATCTTCTACTGTTTAATCCTTTTCGGGTCGGGGGGGGGGGGGGGGCTGGAGCCAAGAAGGCTTTGGGCGAGAGGCAGGGTACACCCTGGACAGATCGCCAGTCCATCGCAAGTATTGTACTTATTTAATTTTAAAGACTGAAGATAATGCAAAGAATTCAACTTTCCCCACTGCATTTTTTTAGGGAGAGGTAAGATATTTGCATACGTTCATCACTTTATTCCCATCTCCAGCTGAGTTTTCAGAGGTGCTGTGAGTCCATGGTGAGCCCTATACATATTTCATAATGTTTGAAAACACACAGAGTTCCTCTGAAAGTTTAACTCAAGCTACTTCAACTTCTCTCCTCCTCACCACAGTCAGCACTTAAAAACATGTCTTTGAAGTCATGTGCAATCCGCCATCACTATGCCAACTTTAAAGCCTTGTCATTCTGGCCTACTTGCTGAGGTCACCATAGAGTGCATCTGTTGTGGCTCACCTGATAAACTTTTATGTTTGAGGTGATGGGATGGATGAAAAGATGACCTTAAAATTAATTAAGTTAATGTCTATAGACACTTCTCCAGTGGAGAGGTCAGAAGTTTGACTTATACAGCATTTCGTTAGCCTGCTAGATGAGTCCCTGTGGAATAAAGTTCTGATTAGAAAAGAGAAAATGAATAACCCTCCCTCACCTACACCTATGAGCTATGGCTAGTGACTGAAAAAATGAGATTAGGGCCAAAGAAGTCAAACTTCCTCCTCATAATTTAAAAATTAAATGTGGTTTGCTAAATATTAGGTCTCTAACTCCCAAGTCTCTGCTAGTCCATGATCTATTAATTGATCATCAGACTGATTTAATATCCCTGACAGAGACTTGGTTAGGGCAAGAGGATTATGTTGGTTTAAATGAATCAACTCCCTCTGGTTATTTAAACTGTCAAAATCCCAGGAGTTCTGGTCGTGAAGGAGGAGGAGCAACAATTTACCATTCCAAATTACTAGTTAATGTAAAGCAAAAAATATATTATAATTCCTTTGAGGGCCTGGTCCTCAGTATTGGGCATTTTAGCAATTTTAGGTTAAACCCAATTTTATTTGCCATATATCATCTTCCCTCAGCCTACTCAGAGTTTTTATCCAAACTTGCTGAATCTTTAGCTGGTTTAGTGCAGAAATCAGAAATAATTATAGTAGGCATTTAATTCAATATTAGACTCAATGGAGTTTTCTCAGAAAGTAGGAAATTCTACCCATTATCTCCACCACACGTTGGACCTTGTCCTGACATACGGCATAGAAGTAGAAAATCCAGTAGTGTCTCCTTATAACCCTGTACTGTCAGGCCATTGTCTGTTAACCTTTGATTTTACTATTTCTGATTATTTGGCTCCTAAAGAAAAATATTACTACAGTAGATGCCTCTCAGATGATGTTGTTGCTAAATTTATGCAGATTGTTTCCTCTATGCCATGTGTCAACACAACGGAAATAAGCTACAGACAGCTTGCTCCTTCTGTAATTGATAGCATGGTAGATAGTGTGACAGATTCTCTGCATCAGACTCTAGACATGGTGACCTCTTTAAAAAAGAAAAAGTCTAATCAGAGATTTTTAACTCCTTGGTTGAACACAGAAACTCGTAGCTTAAAAGAGAAGTCTCGTCAATTAGAAAGAAAATGGTGCTCCACTAAATTAGATGAAATCTATTTAGCTTGGAGAAATCATCTTTTAATTTATAAAAAATCTCTTAGAAAAGCGAGAACAAGTTATTATTCTGCATTAATAGAAGAGAACAAGAATAATCCCAGGTTTCTTTTCAGCACTGTGGCCAGGCTGACAAAGTCAGGACTCTGTCAATCCTAGCATTCCCTTAGAGCTTACTAGTCAGGACTTTATCAACTTTTTCAATAATAAAATTTCATCTATCACGAGATAAAATCAGTCAGATTCTTCCCATCGTTAACTTAAATATAGTAACTGCTACAATTCCTTCGGCTGATACCTGTTTGGATGAGTTTACTCCAACTGATCTTTTAGAGTTAGATAAAATAATTTCCTCATCCAAGACTTCAACTTGTCTTTTAGACCCTATTCCTGCCAGGTTGTTTAAAGAAGTCTTCCCATTTATTGGTAGCTCTGTTTTTCAAATAATCAATTCTTCATTAACATTAGGCCATATAACGCAGGCTTTTAAAACTGCTGTAATTAAACCCTAACTCAAAAAGCCAACGCTGGATAAATGAGTTTTAGTTAACTATAGACCAATCTCTAATCTGCCTTTCATTTCAAAAATCTTACAAAGAGTTGTTGCTACGCAATTATTTGACCACTTGCAGGGAAATGGTTTATTTTAAGAGTTTCATTCTGGGTTTAGAATCCATCATAGTACTGAAACAGCCTTAGTGAAGGTCACTAATGACCTCTTTATCGCATCTGATAATGGACATCTTTCTGTACTTGTCCTTCTAGACCTTAGTGCAGCTTTTGATACTATCAATCATAATATTCTACTTGATAGATTAGAACACTATGTTGGACTTAATGGAACTTCGTTGCAGTGGTTTAGATCTTATTTATCTGATAGGTTCCAGTTTGTTCATGTCAATAATGAGTTTTCTTCCAACTCAAAGCTCAGTCATGGAGTTCCGCAGGGATCTGTATTAGGCCCTACTCTTTTTAGTTTATATATACTTCCGTTAGGCAACATTATTAGAAAGCACTGTATACATTTTCATTGTTATGCAGATGACACACAATTATACCTGTCAATGAAGCCAGATGATAGTAATCAATTAGCCAAATTATATGCCTGTCTTAAGGAAATCAAAGCTTGGATGACTTGTAATTTCCTGCTATTAAATTCAGATAAGACCGAAGTCATTCTATTTGGTCCAAAAAACCTTAGATATCCATCCATCCATCCATCCATCCATCTTCTTCCGCTTAATCCTTTTCGGGTCGCGGGGGGGCTGGAGCCTATCCCAGCATCTTTGGGCGAGAGGCAGGGTACACCCTGGACAGATCGCCAGTCCATCGCAGGGCCAACACAGAGAGACAGACAACCATTCACTCTCACATTCATACCTAAGGATAATTTAGAATCCCCAGTTTTGATGCCAATTAACCTAACTTGCATGTTTTTGGCATGTGGGAGGAAACCGAAGAAATCCCGGAGTAAATCCACGCAGACACGGGGAGAACATGCAAACTCCACACAGATCACTGTTGGTCGGGGGCTGGGATCGAACCCAGGATGCCCCGGCCAAGGGTGAGTTGCTGTGCTGCCGCAGTGCTAACCACTCTGCCACCGCGCCACCCTAACCTTAGATATACCGTTCCAAATCAAACTTTTAGTTTGGATGCAGTTACTCTCTCTCTGAGTAGTTCTGTGAGGAACCTTGGAGTTATTTTTGAGCAAGATCTGTTTTTCAAGTCACATATTAAATTTGTTTCTAAGATTGCCTTTTATCATTTGTGTAATATTGCCATGATTAGGGGCATCTTGTCTCAGAGTGATGCTGAGAAACTGATCCATGCTTTTGTTAGCTCTAGATTAGATTACTGTAACTCTTTATTATCAGATTGTCCTAAAACATCTTTAAAAAGTCTTCATCTGATCCAAAATGCTGCAGCAAGAGTTTTAACAGGAACTAGAAAGCAAGATCATATCTCTCTGGTTCTGGCCTCCCTTCATTGGCTTCCCATAGAGTTTAGAATTAAGTTTAAAATCCTTCTTCTCGCTTATAAAGCTCTAAACAATCAGGCCCCTTTTTATTTAAAAGATCTGATACTTCCCTATTATCCTCACAGAGCACTACGCTCCCAAAATGCAGGATTACCTGTAATACCTAGAATCTTCAAACGTATAATCGGAGGGAGAGCCTTGGATTCGGGAGTCAGACTAGATCTTTGTTTTTAAGAATAGGGTTAAAACCTTCCTTTTTGATATAGCCTATAATTAGGGAGGGATCATGTGTCTCTGAACCCTCCCTTAGTTATGCTGCTAATAGGTTTAGACAGCTGGGGGACCTCCAATAATGCACTGGGCTTCACTCCTTTCTTCACTCTCAATGAAATATTTTTGCTGGTCATTAACATCTGTTTGTTCTCGCCCATAGACTGAGTCCCCATCGTGCTGTTTGCTCTCTACATGTCTGTTCTTTTCGTCTTCTCTATCCCCTCTCCCCCAGCCAGTCGCAGCAGATGACTGCCCCTCCCTGAGCCTGGTTCTGCTGGAGGTTTCTTCCTGTTAAAAGGGAGGTTTTCCTCTCCACCATCACCAAGCGCTTGCTCACAGGGGATCACCTGATTGCTGGGGTCTTTCTGCAATTGTGGGGGTTTCCCCTACAGTTGAAAGTGCTATGAGTTGACTGTTTGTTGTGAAATGGTGCTATATAAATAAAGTTGAATTGAATTGAATTGAAACTGTGTTTCTTCTGAGGGTTTTTTTTGGCAAACTTTTAAACTCAGTGGGGGATCCCTTATCTTTGCCCTCTTGCATAATGACTCTATAATGCAACCAAGGAGTCTTAAGTGTAGATTATCCCAAACACAAAGCATTATACAGTACATCTCCAATTTAATCTTCCAATTAGAATCAAGGTTAACTTCAATTGTTTGTCTTCATGCAACAACATAACAGGTCCCTGGGTGTTGCTGGTTATGAATCTAAAAGAGCAAATAATTTATCAAACTGAGAGGGGAAATAATGGAAGAACCTACAACAAACAGGTGCATTTTGTGATCAGGCACACAAAAGAATGGGTCCAGCTAAACAGAAACAAGCACGAAAATTTTCAGGAGCGAAAGGAAAGGGGGTGAAGACGAGGAATTAAATTAGAGGAAAGGAAGTAGAAATAACATGCTTACTGTATGCCAAAAGCTGCTGTGCCAAGAGGATTAAAACAATACTGATAATGATAAATGGTAAAAAAAAAGAAAAAGAAAGGTAGATAGCAAATAGAAAAGAGTAGTTAAATAAAAGAAGGAAACAAGCAAATTAATTATACAAGTTTTCAAAGGAAGAAAACAGGGAAGAAAGAGAAGAGGAAAAATTAAAAACGCCAAGCTTTTCTTTGCATAACTGATCTACACATTTAATGCTCAGCAACACGGTGTTCATCTGAAAACACCAATTATCTCATTAAACTTCTGCTGAGGTTGACTAATGAGCTCACAAACATCACACCTGGGTGTATCAGACGAGGGAGTAGGAGTTGGTACAGCAAAAAAAGACTACACAAGGATGGCGACAAAAAGCCCCAGAGAGTTTCTTTAAGATATTTTTAGTTGACAAATCATTAAAGTAAACCACATCATGGGGGGGATGTGTGTGAGCCGTGCCCAACTGTGTCACAATCCATTTACATGATTTCCAAGGAATGAAAGGCTTTATTAAATAGAATGAGACACTCTCAGTCAAAACCAAACATCTATTCACAGACTCCAAAAGAAGCAGCTGCTTCCACTGACTTAAGCCCTCTCTATTTTTGTTCCACTAGCCTTTTTGTTTGTTTGTTTAGTAAAGACGCAAATCTATCACAGCATATCTTTTCAAGTTTTGACCTGATTGTGCAGTCTTGTTAAAGCCCTAGGTCAGTGGCCCAGTTAGAGATATGCTGTGTACATCTTTCCTTGCATTACTTTCCCTTCATAACTGATAGATACTGAAACCCTGAAAAAAAAAATTGAAAAGGCTTTGTTTATAATGGGCACGAAGTAGAGTCTACTTCCCATCTGGTCTAACATCCTTGAAAAAAAAAATTGGTGTCAAATAAAAAAGTATTAAACAACCTTTGAAGCAGCAGGGAGAACCTGACAATCAGGACAAGGTTACATTCCCTGTATGACAACTACTGAAATTGTATAGAATATAAAGTAACAGGATAAGCCCAATAAGCTATGGTCAAACTCAGGTGAAATCCTCCATTTCAAGACTTACAATGAGCCATGTTTCAGTTTTAAAAGCAAGTTACTGCTCCCGGACCACTAAGGGGCATCTAATGGAGTAGACGCGTTCAACACGAGGTCCTAAGACTCAACGATATTTCAGTGAAATTCTTTATTCCCATCCTTAATTCAACCCGTAATGAGACAACAATAGGATTTAAGAACTTCAGACATCAACATGGAGTTATACTTGTATATAAAATGCTGTCGAAAACGACCAAGGTGACCGTTAACTCCGACGAGGCTAAGGCTCAGGGCAACATGGTAGAAGATATTCGCAAAATTGTGAAGGAAGTAATCCAAGATGAGGTTTCCTCTCTTAAAACAGAAATACAGTTGGCCACTGCACCGATAAGAGCTGAAATTAATGAATGTAAGGCACAACTGAATGACCATGAAGAGGGCTTAAAACACGCTGGCAGCACAAACTCTCACTTGAGGCCCGGTGCGACAAGCTAGCAAATGCTAATGCTACGTTACGAGCTAAAGCGGACAGCCTGGAGAATAGCGAGCCTAAGTCACGCCCCCTCTACTTCAGCATATGGGACCTTAAATCAAAAAAAAAAAATCCTCCATTGAAATGAATGGCAAGAGTGAAATAATCTTTTGATCCTGATCGAGTTTTGCCACGAGTTACACATGATGTTTGTCAATTTAAAAGACAAGTTTCCACATAAATAACAGTGCAGGTTGTTGTCTAACTGTTAAGGTATAAGGTTATGAAAATACGTAAATTAAAAAACTACAAACACAGCTGGACGGAGCTTACGTCATCTTTTCAAAGCGCGCCCAAGGTGAAGTAACTGGGTCCTCGGGATCAGCTGCAGCTCTCTCAATACAAAACAATAACTCAGTGTTGTTTTTCTCCTCTTGGGATCCTTTTTTCTATTGGTCAGGAAACAGGGGGTGAGGTGTTAGTAATCTCCCGCCATGCTCGTGTTTAGTGATGTGGGATGATGGGAGTTGTTGTCCACTAATCATTGAAACAAAAACCAAATATTATTCTGTTATTATACGACAGCCGACAACTTTAACTACGTGGAAAATTATCTTTGAAATTGACTAACAACATATGTGGAACTCATGGCAAAATTTGATCTGAATCAAAAGATAATTTCGCTCTTCCCTTTCATTTCAGTGGAGAATTTTTTCGATTTGAAGTCCCATATGCAGAAGTAGAGGGGGCGTGACTTAGGCTTGCATTAGAACAAGACGTTGCAACCTGTGGATCGTTGGAGTGCCAGAGGGTGCGGCACAGGGCAAGCCTAATGATTTCACCGCCAACATGCTGTAGGAGCTATTCTCTGGCCTGGGAAACCTGGAGAAGCCCTCAGTAATTGACCAGGCCCACCGAGTTCCCTTAACCCGGCCGAAAGATGGGAGCCGCCCATGTACCACATTATGCAGAGTCCACCTCTTTCAGGTGAAAGAACTAATGTTTAAACTGTCACACCAGAAAGGGAAGCTGGTTTACAATGGTAATCAGATCCACATTTTCCTGAACTGTAGCGCAGACCTAGATAAGAGGAGAGTGGCATACAACGAGGTGAAGGCCCTACTTCATGAAGCCAATGTAAAATATGGACTACTCTATCCTGCCCCACTCCGGGTCAACTACAAGGGCAATATGAAGATGTTCAGCTCCCCTCAGGCAGCGATGGAATTCTACACGGCAGAGGTGCAGTCTGCACCTGAAGATGCATAACTATGGAGGCTGCTTCGGAGTGTCCAAACAACGACTCGCACTCCAAGGATTAAACTTTGTGGCAGCCAAGGACAGAACTACAGGTACTGTAAATTGAATGTTGCAAGATTTAATATACCCCATCCTAATGCACATAATGGTGGGCTGTTATAATCCCTTTTAGGGTGCATTCAGACGGCCACTGTTTGGTCTGGACCAAAGGACCAAACAGTGGCTTCCGCGAATAGTTCGGTTTGTTTGGTGCAATCTGAACGCACGTTGGAACTCTGGTGTGCACCAAACAAGCGAAGTCTGGTTCCCCTGAAAACGGGAGTCTCAGTTCTTTTGCAAATGAAGTCTGTTGTGCTTTGCTTGCAGTGTGAATCCAAACGGAGTATCCAGAGAACCAAAGGGCCAAAGTGCACCTCGGCATTTGTGTAACCATAACAACACGTAGTCTGAGAAAAGGAAGTGGCATTTACCGTAGTACATTTTGGGTAGAAAATAATAAAGACAACTGCGCGAATCAGAGATATCCTTTTACCAGTGAAAGCCAAGGAGAAAAATTAAAAAATGTCTCATTTGTGGCGGACAAACAACCCGACTGAAGGCAAGTGCCCCTCGGCATTTGTGTAACCATAGCAACACATAGTCTGAGAAAAGGAAGTGGCGTTTACCGTAGTACATTTTGGGTAGAAAATAACAATAAAGACAACTGCGCGAATCAGAGATATCCTTTTACCGGTGAAAGCCAAGGCGAAAAATTAAAAAATGTCTCGTTTGTGGCGGACAAACAACCCAACTGAAGGGAACTGATTTCCGTTTTTGCTCCTGGCCAATCGATGAGCCCGATTTTTCTTCTTCGCCAAGATTTTTTTCTTCCTGGTTAGTGGTGGTTTCAGCTACAGCGCCAAAAACGAGCAGTTGTTGTAACTGCGTGACATTGTCCAGGTAGTCTGGTCTACTGCAGTGTGAATGCAAACCAAACCAAATGAAGGTGTGAAAATTCTCGGTAATTCCCCATCCAGTCGAACCAAGACTCCCGGACTATGCTGGTCTGAATGCAGCCTTAGTCTACGTAGCCAGATTTTTTTTTGGACTATTGCCATTTTTGCTTCTTCTAGCATAATTACTCTGACAGTTATTTATATCCATCTTCTATCCATCTTCTACCGCTTAATCCTTTCGGGTCGCGGGGGGGCTGGAGCCTATCCCAGCATCTTTGGGCGATGTTATATTATTTATATAGTTATTTATATATTCAAATATTTATTTTTATGCCCTGAAAATCATATTGTTTAGATTGAGATGTACAGTGGATATATAAAGTCTACACACCCCTGTTCAAATGCCAGGTTTTTGTGATGTAAAAAAATGAGACCAAGGTAAATTCATTTAAAAACTTTTTTCACCATTAATGTGACCTATAACCTGTACAACTCAATTGAAAAACAAACTGAAATCTTTTAAGGTGAAAAATAAAAAATAAAAAACTTACAATAAGCTGGTTGCATAAATATGCACACCCTGTTATACAGTAACTGGGGATGTGGCTGTGTTCAGAATTAACCAATCACATTCAAACTCATGTTAAATGTGAGTCAGCACACACCTGCCATCATTTAAAGTGCCTCTGATTAACCCCAAATAAAGTTCAGCTGTTCTAGTAGACTTTTTGTAGTTACATCTTACAGCATAAGCCATGGTCAACAGAGAGCTTCCAAAGCATCAGAGGGATCTCATTGTTCAAAGGTATCAATCAAGTAGCTCTGTCCTGGGGCAGCGCCTTGATCCGATGGAGGAGATAGGAGAGAGAAGGACAGTGGCTAAACTGTCATCTCTGCTGGAGTCCGAGTTCCACCCTATGCAGGACATACTGAATGCACTGAGGAGCTCATTTAGCAGCAGACTACATCATCCCAGGTGCACAACCGAGAGGTTTCGTAGGTCCTTCCTACCAACGGCTGTCAGACTGTACAACCTAAGCAGGGCTGCTCGCAGAGATAGCAAAAAGACGTAACAAACTAATAGTTTTTTGAATGCAAAAGATGCAACAGACTTACACAATGGTCCCCTCCGGCATACAACTAGGAACATACCGGTCGCTATGGAGGGTGAGAATATGTATGGGCACATAATCATACCATGTAGGATAACTAAGTAGACGGTTATGCTGTTTCATTCCATCTAGCAACAATGCTCTGCACTGTGTGTGTTTATATATTTGCATATTTATTCCATCTAGCTACAATGCTCAGCACTGGGTGTGTTTATATATTTATATATCTACATATTATTCCATCTAACTACATTGCTCCGCACTGTGTGTGTTTATATACTTGCATATTTATTCCACCTAGCTGCAATGCTCCGTACTGTGGGTGTTTATATATTTACATATTTATTCCATCTAGCTACAATGCTCTGCACTGTGTGTTCATATATTCATATATTTATTCCATCCAACTACAATGCTCTGCACTGTGTGTCTGTGTGTGTGTGTATATATATATATTTATAGTAATACGTACATATGTTTATTAGCTGCTCTTGCTTGCTTGTTTTCCCCGTTGTGGGACTAATAAAGGCTTATCTTATCTTATCTTATCTTATCAGGAGAAGGGTACAGAAGAATTTCTAATGCATTAAATATACCATGGAACACAGTGAAGACAGTCATCATCAAGTGGAGAAAATATGGCACAACAGTGACATAACCAAGAGCTGGACGTCCCTCCAAAATTGATGAAAAGATGAGGAAAAAAAAACTGGTCATGGAGGCTGCCAAGAGGCCAACAGCAACACTGAAGGAGCTGGAGGAATTTCTGGAAAGTACTGGGTGTTTAATACATGTGACAATAATCTCCCATCTAGGGTGGAAAGATGGAAGCCTTATCTTACAAAGAAAAACATCCAAGCCCGCCTACATTTTGCAAAAACACATTTGAAATCTCCCAAATGCATGTGGGAAAATGTTTTATGGCCCGATGAAACCAAGGTTGAATTTTTTTTTTCCACAATATTTTTTATTGAACCTTTTTTTTTTTTACAGACATGGCACAAACAATCAAACACTAACACTAAAGTAATTTAAAAATTAAAAAAAAAACACTAACTACAAAAAAAAAAATATACTAAAAACACCAACAACCACTAACAAAGGCAAGTCATCAACAATGCTCCTCTGTTTAGTCTAGGTAATCTATTACATAAGTATACATATTATACATTCAACAATTTGGAATTTGCAAGGTCCACACACATCATTCACCTTCTTCTTCAGAAGTTATGTTTAATTTCTTTACATAATCAATGAAAGGTCTCCATATATTCTCAAACACATTTTCCTTTGATTTCAGTATGTATGTTATTCTTTCTAGTGGAAGGTTTGTTAACATCTGTCTTAACCACTGAGTCACATCTGGTCTATGAGTCTTTTTCCACAGTAGTGCAATACATTTTTTGGCATTAAGCAAACTGAGGTCTATGAATGCTCTTTCACTCTTATTAAAGTTATGCTTTTCTGGATACAGACCCAACAAAAACAGTTTAGGGTTCAATGTGAATTGTTTTGAAATTATTTTTTCAATTGTTACCCTCACCTCTTCCCAAAACATTGTGATTTTTCTACATTCCCATAAACAGTGAAATAGGGTTCCTTTACTTTCCACACATTTTGTGCATGTATCTGGTATGTTTTTATTATATCTATTTAACTCCACTGGTGTAACATACATCCGCATTAACCATTTAAAATGCATGAATTTAAGACGTACATTTATTGATTTGGTTTGAGCTTCTGTACAAGCCAATTCCCATTGTTCCTCTGAAATTTCAATTTGCAGGTCTTCTTTCCAATAATTCAGTCTTTTCTGTGAGTTTTCACTTGAGGATAGTGTCAATGAGTTATAAAACTCTGAAATAATACCCTTTCTCTTACTATCTTTCGTCAAAATTTTGTCCAAGGATGAATAAGTAGGTCGGGTGAGAGCATTATTTTGATTTGATCGAATAAAATTCCTAAGCTGAAGATATTTAAAAAAATGTGTTCTATTAAGATTGAATTTGATCCTCAGTTCTTCAAAAGACATTATGTTATCTGAACGTGACAAATATAAGTCTTGAATCTTTTGAATCCCTTTTAAATTCCATACTTTAAATACAGCATCCGCTCTCCCTGGTGTAAAATATTGATTACCCCATATTGGGCTAAATTGTGACAATAAGTGTGGTTCTTTTAAATATTTTTTGGTTTCACACCATATTTTGATCATATGCTTTACAATTGGATTTTTAACTTGTTTCTGTAATTTTTTAGCCGAGTCTGAGTATATGAATAAGGGAAGAGGTAAAGGTAAATTGTATGATTCCATTTCAGTCCAGTGAGGGAGATCATTTGATGAAAAATAATATGTCATAGACCTCAGTTATGCTGACCAGTAATACAACAAAGTTTGGACATTTCAGACCTCCACGATCAAATGGTAAATATAGTAAGGACACACGTAATCTAGCCTTCCTATTGTTCCATATAAATTCCACTAACTTTTTTTTAATTCTTGAGAATAGATCTGAAGGTGGTGGTAAAGGAATGTATTGAAATAAATAAAGTATTTTGGGTAAAATATTACTTTTAAGTATATTAATTCTCCCAATCATCGACATTGGTAGTGACATCCATCTCTGAAGTAACTCATTAATATCGGTCATTAAGGCTTCATAGTTGGCACTGGCGACTGATTCTAGCTTAGGCACAATTTGAATTCCTAAATATTTAAACTGATTTACAACATTGAATTGATTTACCTCAGGCGCTGGGTGATTTCTCTGGGTCTCATTTAGCATTAATATTGAAGATTTAGTTTTATTTATTTTTTATCCTGATATTTCCCCAAAGTTCTTTATTAATTTTAACAAGGTCGGAATTGATTTTTTAAAATTCGACATAAACAAAATTATGTCATCGGCATACAGGGAGATTTTATGTTCTGTTGGTCCTACTTTAATTCCATATATTTGTGGATGTAAACGTACTGCCATCGCTAAAGGTTCAATTGCCATAGTAAACAATAAGGGTGAAAGTGGACAGCCTTGTCGACATCCTCTATTGATTTTTATTGATTTTGAAATATTGCTGTTTGTTAGGATTTCTGATGTAGCATTATTGTATATTATCTGAACCCATTTTATGAAATTATTTCCAAGTCCAAACCTTTGTAGGACTTCAAAAAAAATAGGGCCATTCCACCCTATCAAAGGCCTTTTCGGCGTCCAATGATAGGAGAGCTGTATCCGGTGCTTCTTTATTGGAATAAATAATATTAAATGGTCTTCTTACATTATGGAAGCCTTGTCTTCCCATTATAAAGCCATTCTGATCTCGGTTAATAATATTTGGTAATATTTCTTGTAGTCGTCTTGCTAAAATTTTACAGATTATCTTAAGGTCAGCATTTAATAGGCTTATTGGTCTCATGTTTTCACATTTATTAGAGGGTTTACCTGGTTTTGGCAACAGTATAATTAAGGCATTATTCATGTATGGAGGTAAATTACTATTTTGAAATGCTTCTAAAACCATTTCCAAAAGTGGTTTTATTAATTTATTCTTAAATTTTTTATAGAGGTCAACTGGAAGACCATCTGGTCCTGCTCTTTTTCCTGATTTCATATTATCAATGGCTAGCCCAACTTCTTCTTGACTAATTTTAGACTCCAGTATCTCCCTGTTTTCATTTGGAATACCCAGTATAGATAATCCATCCAAAAACCCATTTAGTTTTGTTAAGTCAGTTTCATTTTTTGTATCATATAGTTTTTCATAATAATCTCTAAAGGCACTATCAATTTCTAAAGGATCTACAACTGCCTGTCCGTTACTTATAATACTGGTAATTGGTGTTTTAAATTCTAATTGTTTAATCTGCCATGCCAATAATTTTCCTGATTTTTCACCTTGTTCATAAAAAGTTTGCTTCAATCTTAGAAGACTCGAGGCAGCTCTATTTGCTGATTTTTTGTCATATTCAGCTCTCAGAATCAGTAATTCGTTCTCTAACTGTGGGTTACTTCCTGCATACACTTTTTCTTGAAGAATTTTTATTTTCTGTTCCAATTGGACTCTCTCCTCTCGAGTCTTCTTAGATTTTGAACCTGTATAACTAATAATATGCCCCCTTATAAAAGCTTTGAAAGCCTCCCACTTTATACATGCTGATGTTTGTGTAGTATTGATATCAAAGAACTCGTCTATCTGTTTTTCTATGTACTTAAATTCCTCATCCTGAAGCCATTTATGCTGAAAATGCCACCTACCTGGATCCTTTGTCAATTTCTTATTTACATATATTAGACAGCAAGGTGCATGATCAGAGATCACAATGTTATCATAGAAACAGTTTTGAATCTTGGACCTTAATTTTGTGGAGATCAAAAAATAGTCAATACGTGAGAATGTCTTATAGGTATTAGAATAACAAGAATAGGCTTTGACTTGTGGTTTCATTTCTCTCCATATATCTAGCAATCTCAATTCTTTCATAAAATGATTAATGGTCATCCTGCATCCATTGTGCGTACAGTCCAGTCCTGTTGATCTATCTATACTGGGATTCAATGTACAATTAAAACCCCCTGCTATTATATGTTGCCCTGTAAGTGATGATAAAGTAAGAAATAAATTAACGAAGAAGTTTTGATCATCTATATTGGGACCGTGTAAGTTCACCAGATTTATATTTTCTAATAACAAAGATCCTTGGATGATTAGATATCTTCCTAATTTGTCTCCAATTACATTTTTCACTTGAAATGGGACTGTTTTATGTATGAGAGTCATAACTCCCCTGGCTCGGGATGAAAATGATGAGGTGAACACATTTCCCTGCCATCTTCTCCTAATTCTTTTTACATCCTCCTCTATTAGATGAGTTTCTTGAAAAAACACAATTTTTGAATCTATGTCTTTTATTTTATTCATAACTTGTTTAAGTTTTTTTAGATTTTGTAGACCTCTGCAATTCCATGAAGTTAAATTAAGATTAACGCTTTGATCTATGATCAATAAGGAGTTTGAGATTACTTTGCAATATGAACATGCTCATACAGAGAAGCAAAAACATGGATGGTTGAACATTCATCCTACAAACTACACAAAAACAAATTCCCTTTCCCCACATTCGTGGTAATCTCCCCAAAATAAAAAAAAAAAAATCTGTCTCCCGTTATAGCTAGTGACTGTTCTACACCTGCGAGGATCAGTCAAACCACTCTCTCTTTCTCCTCTCAATCACCCTGACTCTACTACCTTTTTAATGACATTAACTCTCTTCTGTAGTTTTTCCAACATAACTTCAAAGTTTTATAGCAACTTTGTACATCATAGCTTTTTTTTTATATATATATAATACAATCTGTATTTTGTAGACCTATTATACAGTTAGGCCCAGAAATATTTGGACAGTGACACAATCTTCATGATTTGGGCTCTGCAAGCCACCACATTGGATTTGAAATGAAACAACTACAACGGAATTGAAGTGCAGACTTTAAGGTTTAATTCAAGGGGTTGAACAAAAATATATGATTAAACATGTAGGAATTGTAGCTATTTTTATACAAATGCTCCTCATTCCAGGGGCTCAAAAGTAATTGGACAAATAAACATAACCCTAAGTAAAATGTTACTTTTCAATATTTTGTTGAGAATCCTTTGCAGGCAATGACTGCCTGAAGTCTGGAACCCATGGACATCATGGGTTTTTTTTTTCTCTCTCGGCGCCACACGAGTAGGCTGCCTTTTGCAACAGCAGCTCGATTCCGAGTCTTTTTCCCTTCCTCTCTCTTTTGATCCGTCTTTTTTTTTCACCCCACTTATATCACGGACACACAGATCGTCCTAAATGTCTCCTGAGCCGGTGGACGGAGCCACTGTTTATAGCAGGATACGATACAGCAGAGAAGAGCTGCTAGCATTCAACCGCCACCCGGTCCCATTGGAAAAACTCGACATACCGAGAGAACTGAGGCGAAAACGCCGCGGCTGCTGGGCTGGAGTAAGGCGGAGGACAAAAAATATAAGGTACAGACCCTCCCTTCCATCTGTTGTCATGGGAAATGTACGGTCGATACTGGGAAAGTTAGATGAGCTAGCGGCTATCTCCCGTTATGATAGCACATACCGGGAGTGCTCTCTCCTTTTGTTTACTGAGACGTGGCTAACTGAACTAGCAGCAGATGCTAACATTGAGCTGGAGGGTTTTCACATGATACGAGCTGACCGAACACCAGACAGTGGCAAGGCTAGGGGCGGTGGAGTGATAATGTATGTTAACAACAACTGGTGCAGACCGGGACATATCACTGTTAAACAACGACACTGCAGCAAAGACATTGAGTTGCTAGCTGTTAGCATGAGGCCTACATATCTCCCGAGAGAACACTCACACGTGATCTGCATTGTTGTTTATGCAAATCCGACGGCGAACGCTGGGACAGCACGTGACGTCATCCATCAGTAACCAGCAGGCTGCAGACAGAACACCCAGATGCTCTTCTCCTCATCTCAGGCGATTTCAACCATGTTTCACTATTTCCCATTCTACCCACGTTCACCCAGTATGTCACATGCCACACTAGAGACAATAAAACACTGGATTTATTCTACGCAAACACTAAGGAGGCGTACACCTCATCACAACTCCCCCCACTCGGGAGATCGGATCACAACTTGGTTCATCTCCGGCCGGTGTACAAACCCCTAGTGCACAGACAACCTCCGGCCATGCACACTGTGGAGTTATGGTCTGAGGAGACAATGGACACTCTAAAGGGCTGTTTTGAAGCCACCGCCTGGAAGCAGCTCTGCGATCCACATGGTGAGGACATCGATGGCCTCATTCACACCTTCACGGGCTACCTCAGCTTCTGTGTGGACAAATCCGTTCTCACCAAGACCATACGGCGTCACTCAAACAACAAACCCTGGATCAACCCTGAGATAAAAACACTTCTGAGAGAGAAGAAGAGGATCTTCAGGTCAGGGAACAGGGAGATGCTGAAGTCCGTACAGAGGGAGCTGAGGAGAAAGAGCAGAGAAGGCAAGGACAGCTTCAGGAAGAAGATGGAGGACAAGCTGCAACAGAGCGACATCAGCGGGGTCTGGAGAAACCTCAAAACCATCTCGGGGCTCCAGAATACCTCCCCCCAGGCCACAGGGGGCAGGGAGTGGGCGAACAACCTGAATCTGTTTTTCAATAGATTTGACCAACCGCCCTCCCCCCTGACTGCACAACAACCACTGCTGCCTCTAAAGAAATCAAGTCCTGCTGCCCACTCCCCACTCCACCAACACCCCCCCCACTCCCAACACACAGCCCCCCATCCTGACCCTGACCAGGACCCAGGTGAGGACGGAGCTGAGGAAGATCAAGGCGAGGAAGGCGCCGGGACCGGACGGCATCAGCGCAAAGCTCCTCAAGTCCTGTGCAGACCAGCTGTGTGGGATTGTGACGTATATCTTCAACATGAGCCTGAAACTGGGGAGGGTACCACAACTGTGGAAAACATCTTGTGTGGTACCTGTACCAAAAACTTCCCACCCCAAAGACCCCAAAGACCTGAACAGCTACAGACCGGTGGCCTTGACGTCCCAATTGATGAAGACCCTGGAGAGACTGCTCCTTGCTCACCTCCGCCCCCTGGTGGAACCAGCGATGGATCCACTCCAGTTCGCCTATCAGCATGGCATTGGGGTGGAGGATGCGGTGATCTTCCTCCTTCACCGTTCTCTGTCCCACCTGGAGAAGCCCGGGAATATGGTGAGGATCATGTTCTTTGACTTCTCCAGTGCTTTCAACACCATCCAACCGATGATCCTGAAGGACAAGCTGCTGCGCACAGGGGTGGACCAGCACCTGTCATCATGGATCCTGGACTACCTCACGAACCGGCCTCAGTTTGTGAGAACCCGGGACTGTGTGTCCGACACGATCATCAGTAGCACGGGGGCCCCCCAGGGAACGGTGCTGGCTCCCTTCCTGTTCACTCTTTATACTGCGGACTTCTCACACAACACAACACACTGCATCTACAGAAGTTCTCTGATGACTCTGCGATCGTTGGCCTCATCTCCAATGGAGATGAAGCTGAGTACAGAGGGCTTATCCAGGACTTTGTGGACTGGTGCCATCGGAACTGCCTCCAGATCAACGCGAGGAAAACTAAGGAGCTGGTGGTGGACTGCCGCAGGCATGGGCAGCCCCTCACAGTACCAGTAAATATACAGGGAACAGACATCGAGATGGTGACATCCTATAAGTACCTGGGTGTTCATCTGAACAATAAACTAGACTGGTCACACAATACTGATGCACTCTACAAGAAGGGACAGCGCAGGCTGTTCCTGCTGAGGAGACTCAGGTCTTTTGGTGTACAAGGGGCGCTGCTGAAGTCATTCTATGACACGGTGGTGGCATCAGCCATCACTTTTGGAGTGGTCTGCTGGGGCAGTGGCATTACTGCAGCCGATAGGAAGAGACTGAACAAACTGATTAAGAAAGCTAGCTCTGTCCTGGGGCAGCGCCTTGATCCGATGGAGGAGATAGGAGAGAGAAGGACGGTGGCTAAACTGTCATCTCTGCTGGAGTCCAAGTTCCACCCTATGCAGGACATACTGAATGCACTGAGGAGCTCATTTAGCAGCAGACTACATCATCCCAGGTGCACAACCGAGAGGTTTCGTAGGTCCTTCCCTACCAACGGCTGTCAGACTGTACAACCTAAGCAGGGCTGCTCGCAGAGATAGCAAAAAGACGTAACAAACTAATAGTTTTTTGAATGCAAAAGATGCAATAGACTTACACAATGGTCCCCTCCGGCATACAACTAGGAACATACCGGTCGCTATGGAGGGTGAGAATATGTATGGGCACATAATCATACCATGTAGGATAACTAAGTAGACGGTTATGCTGTTTCATTCCATCTAGCAACAATGCTCTGCACTGTGTGTGTTTATATATTTACATATTTATTTCCATCTAGCTACAATGCTCAGCACTGGTGTGTTTATATTTATATATCTACATATTATTCCATCTAGCTACATTGCTCCGCACTGTGTGTGTTTATATACTTGCATATTTATTCCACCTAGCTGCAATGCTCCGTACTGTGGGTGTTTATACAGTATATTTACATATTTATTCCATCTAGCTACAATGCTCTGCACTGTGTGTTCATATATTCATATATTTATTCCATCCAGCTACAATGCTCGGCACTGTGTGTCTGTGTGTGTGTGTATATATATATATTTTATAGTAATATGTACATATGTATATTAGCTGCTCTTGCTTGCTTGTTTTTTTCTTGCCTTCTGATTGTTGCTCTGAGTGTTGCTATCCCTGTGCTGTTGCAATCCTGGAATTTCCCCGTTGTGGGACTAATAAAGGCTTATCTTATCTTATCTTATCACCAAACTCTGGGTTTCCTCCTTTGTGATGCTTTGCCAGGCCTTTACTGTAGCTGTCTTCAGTTGTTGCTTGTTTGTGGGTATTTCTGCCTTAAGTTTTGTCTTGAGCAAGTGAAATGCATGCTCGATTGGGTTGAGATTTGGTGATTGACTTGGCCATTGCAGAATATTCCACTTCTTTGCTTTAAAAAAACTCCTGGGTTGCTTTTGCAGTATGTTTTGGATCATTGGTGAAGCGCCATCCAGTCAACTTTGCTGCATTTGGCTGAATCTGAGCAAAAAGTATATCCCTATACACTTCAGAATTCATCCGGCTGCTTCTGTCTTTTGTCACATCATCAATAAACACAAGTGACCCAGTGCCATTGGAAGCCATGCATGCCCATGCCATCACACTGCCTCCACCATGTTTTACAGAAGATGTAGTGCTTTGGATCATGAGCTGTTCCAATTCTTCTCCAAACTTTCTTCTTCCCATCATTCTGGTACAGGTTGATCTTAGTCTCATCTGTCCGAAGAATGCTGTTCCAGAACTGGGCTGGCTTCTTCAGGTGTTTTTTGGCAAAGTCAATTCTGGCCTTTCTATCTTTGAGGCTGATTCATGGTTTGCACCTTGTGGTGAATCCTTTGTATTTACTCTCATGAAGTCTTCTCTTTATGGTAGACTTAGATACTGATACACCTACTTCCTGGAGAGTGTTCTTCACTTGAGTGGATGTTGTGAAGGGGTTGTTCTTCACCATGGAAAGGATTCTGTGATCATCCACCACTGTTGTCTTCCGTGGACGTCCAGGCCTTTTTGAGTTCCCAAGCTCACCAGTGCACTGTTTTTTTCTCAGAATGTACCAAACTGTTGATTTGGCCACTCCTAACATTTCTGCTATCTCTCTGATGGATTTCTTCTTTGTTTTTCAGCCTCAGGATGGTCTGTTTCACCTCCACTGAGAGCTCCTTTGACCACATGTTGTGTGTTCACAGCAACAGCTTCCAAATGCAAACGCCACACCTGGAATCAACTCCAGACCTTTTAACTGCTTAATTGATGACAGGTTAACGAGGGAAGAGCCCATGCAGCCTTGTTATTTTTTTTTGCAGCCTTCTGAGTCAATTGTCCAATTACTTTTGGTCCCTTGAAAAAGAGGCAGCTACGTACTTGTGTCACTGTCCAAATATTTTTGGGCCTAACTGTATGTTTCAGATCAATCAGATGCCTGTACAAATGCTTAAATGTTCTACCTTTATATCATGTTCATGCTTAGCTCCCACTAGTCTCCTCTTGGATCTGCTTAATGAGCTCCTGCGCCTCTTGAGGGGTTTTGAAGATGTGGGTTCTCCCTTTATATGTGACCAGCAGTCTTGCTGGATGAATCACTCCGTGACGAATCCCGAGGTTGCGCAGCTCTTTATGGGCGGGGTCGAACTGTTTCCTTAATTGTTGAATTCCTGTGGCCAAATCTGGGTAGAACCGCACCTGTTGATCCTGGTATTTAATTTCTCCTTTAGCTCGCGCCGCGTTGGTGACCGTCATCTTGTCTCTGTAGCTGAGGAACTTCATAATCAGCATCCTCGGTGGTGTCTTATTATCTCTCAGTGAGCGCTCTCTAAGACGACCGATGACTGCAGATCCGCGTTGTTCAGCGTTTCTGGAATCCACTTTTCCAAAAAGGAACATGGGTCTCGTCCCTCCACTCCCTCCGGGAGGCCCACCAGCCTCAAATTATTCCGTCGCGAACGGGATTCTAAGTCCAGGACATTATCTTCCAGACGTTTACTTTTTAATTCCAATGTTTGCACCTTTGATTGTAGGCTGGTGACGTCATCTTCAGCGCTTGAGATTCGGAGCTCCGCCTGCGATACTCGTTCCATACAGTCGCTTATTTCTTTTCTCATTCCTTCTATCGCTGCTTAAATCCCATCAAATTTAGACGAAAAGTCTGCTCTCATGGAGCTGATGGCAGCAAGCACCGCATTTGTCCCCTTCTCAGCAGTTACTGCTCGGCCGTTGGCTCCCTCCTCTGCCATTGTCTCTGGAGATTTTTCTGCTTCGTCACGAGCGTGGAAGTCTGTTAGTTTGGATTGTTTTGACAAATCACTTTTTCCTCCGCCTAATTTCCCAGCCTTAGTCTTTACCATATCCGCGCCTAAATGCTGGGATAGGTTTTTGTTCCAATTAAGAGAGTTTTAGCCTACTTTTTATTTTTAGGAGCAGAGCAGTGTGAAACATGTCTTCCTATGTGGCCGCCATAACTGGAAGTCCCCAGGTTGAATTTTTTGGTCATAATTCCAAAAGGTATATTTGGCGTGAACATATTACTGCTCATCACCAAAAGAACACCATACCTACAGTGAAGCACGGTGGAGGCAGCATCATGCTTTGGGGCTGTTTTTCTTCAGCTGGAACTGGGGCCTTGGTCAAGGTGGAGGGAATTATGAACAGTTCCAAATATCAGTCAGTGTTGGCACAAAACCTTCAGGCTTCTACTAGAAAGCTGAAGATGAAGAGGAACTTCATCTTTCAGCACGACAATGACCCAAAGCACACATCCAACTCAACAAAAGAATGGCTTCACCAGAAGAAGATTAAGGTTTTGGAATGGCCCAGCCAGAGTTCAGACTTGAATCAAATCGAACATCTGTAGGGTGATCTGAAGAGAGCTGTGCACAGGAAATGCCCTCGCAATCTGACAGATTTGGAACATTTTTGCAAAGAAGAGTGGGCAAATATTGCCACATCAAGATGTGCCACACTGATAGACTCCTACCCAAAAGACTGCGTGCTGTAATAAAATTCAAAGATGCTGCGACAAAGTATTAGTTTATGGGTGTGCATATTTATGCAAACAGGCTAGTGTAAGTTTTTTATTTTTCCCCTTAAAAGATTTCAATTGGGCTGTACAGGTTATAGGTCACATTAACGGTGGAAAAAGTTTTGAAATGAGTTATCTCGGTCTCCTTTTTTTTTTTTTTATAAATCACAAAAACCTGGCGTTTGAACAGGTGTGTGTAGACTTTTTATATCCACTGTACCGCATATGTGAAAAATACGAACAATATCAATACTTGATACAAGTGAAATCAAATTGAAATTACTTTCATTTTTTTATTATTGTTGTTACTATTTTTTTTCTTTTCTCCTGTCTTCTCGGGGGGAGGGGGGATTTGGGATGTTCATTTATTTTTTTTGTTACAATTGACATATTCAAAATGTCAAGTTGTTAACATGAAAAACTTGAATAACCAGAAGGTGTTAAAAAAAGCAAGTTACTGCTGCCTTTATCATAACACAGAAAAATCAGCACACAAAGGAGGCACAGAGGTTAGCAAGAGATAAAAAAATTTTACAAACCCATAAGAGCCTGCCTACCATTCTTTAAAATACCATTCAAAATGATGGCTGGTACATGCTGACGTGCAACAGAAAAAAATACCAATACATCAACCAGTAAAAGCTCAAGGATTGCTTGGACACAAATCAGGAAAAAAAAAATACTGTTTACATTTAAAAGCACTGAAACACAACCCAGTAAAGCCAGTTTGAATAAAAGACCCATCAAACTAAATGTACATAAATACAGTTAAAACTAGAAAAGCACTCATAGAGCGCATACCTCCGCCAAGGCTCCTTCCACTTATCATGGATCACCTCCAAAATGTAATGGGTTTGTGTGTAGGCCTATAGCCACTTGTGGTGAAAATGGCATCAAAGTCTGTCCATCAGTTTTGGAGTATTGTTGCTAACACACTGCGAGAAGATAAGAGCCTTGGCTGAGGTATGCATTCTCAAATCCCCACCAAAATATAACGGGTTCCTCTCTAGCCCAAGAAGCACCTCTGGTGAAAATTTCATCCAAATCCATCCAGTAGTTTTTGTGTAATCCTGCTGCACAAATACAAACAAAGGCCTCGGTGGAGGTATGCACTCTCAGATCATCACCAAAATCTAATCATCTGTTCCCCGTGCCATTACACACCTTTCCTGAAAATTTCATCAAAATCCATTCATAACTTTTGGAGTATTGTTGCTAACACACTGTGAGAAGATAAGAGCCTTGGCTGAGGTACGCATTCTCAGATCATCACCAAAATATAACGGGTTCCTCTCTAGCCCAAGAAACACCTCTGGTGAAAATTTCATCCAAATCCATCCAGTAGTTTTTGTGTCATCCTGCTGCACAAATACAAACAAAGCCCTTGGTGGAGGTATGTACTCTCAGATCATCACCAAAATCTAATCATCTGTTCCCCGTGCCATTACACACCTTTCCTGAAAATTTTGTCAAAATCCGTTCATAAGTTTTTGAGTTATGTTGGTAACAAACAAACAAACAGACAGACAGGCAAACCCCGGTAAAAACATTACCTCTTTGGCGGAGGTAATAAAATCAGGTAAAGACTAGAAACAGCAGGTGTGGGAATCACCAAAAGCCCCACAATACAATATTATCCTGACGTTTGGGTACGATACGATATTATAGCAATATTCCAATACACCGAGTATTGCAATGTCATATCTTGTGATTTCCCATCCTGACTTTTGTCTTGTTCAACTCCTGGCTAGATTTCATGAATCATTCCTTTGCTAAACTGACCGAACCAGACAGTATGCATTTAGCACCATCTAATGGATTGAAAAGTCACTTTTATTACTACAGTAAATTTGTATTTGCAACATTTAAGTATCGCAACACTGGTTTCTCTGAACTGATACAATAAGTATCATGATACTACAATCTATCAACTTTTTGCCCCCTAAGAAACATGTTCAACTAAGCAATGAGTCAAGCATGTGTGAGCTATTCCATCATGTTTTTGTAAGAACACAGTATACCTACTTTAATGGAATACTGTAGTGTTATTTTCCCCCATACTCCTGAGGTCATAGCGTTGTTGAAATACAATGAATGTGGCCTTGTACAAGAACACTAAAATCTTCAAATTATTACTGTTGTGACCAATATCAATTTTTATCTGCCCGGTTGGTCATGAAGAAAGGTGTGCTGCACTATAACCCAGTATACCAGAGGTATTTTTCTTTAGTGAATTTTTTTGTAAAGGGTAAAAAAAAGAACCAAGGGAAGAGTGCATTTTTCTCGCTTCAGCGGAAAGCACAAACCTGGCTTCAACCCTGATCTTTTGCATTACTGATTTTCCTCCTACCACTCGTGTTTTCTTCTTTTGACTCCAGAAATTCCTTTTTTAATTCATTTATTTTTGCCTCGATGCATCCCTTTAAGGACACAAGAAGAGCACCCTTTATAAATACAGCCTTTATGCTGTCTGAGGCTGTCCCAGATACAAATTTAAACATGAATAGGTCATAAAATGACCAAAATAAAACTGGGCCAGGAGGTGAGATAGCAGGTAAAAGGAACTACGATCACATGCTGTACACCCTTATCTCAGTTCCCTGAAGCCCCATTAATGCCCAGATGGTAGATCATAATCAAAGAAGATATATCCATAATTATAATTTCACAGTTACTTGAAAAGTCCTTTCGAGAAAAGAACTAGAGTTATATTAAAACTGTATATAGTTCAAGTCCCAAAGGATAGGTAAAGTGACAAATTATTTTGTGTTTTGAGACAAATTTTATATTAAACAGTGCATATTTTCGGCACAAGGACATACCGGAATAGTAGCCTAGAGGTAGAGCATCCGCCCCACAACTGGGAGTCGGTGTTCAAGTCCCGGCCGGGTCATGCCAAAGACCATATAAAAAAGTAGAACTTCCTGCCGTCCAGCTTGGTGCTCAACAAAAATGCAATGGAGGTGGGAAAATGTGGGCAGCAGTGGCTCAGGAGGTACAGCGAGTCGTCCAATAATCAGCGTTGGCGGTTCGAATCCCGTTCTCCTCAGCCATCCTGCCGTTGTGTTCCTGGGCAAGACACTTTACCTACCTCGCCTCCGGTATCCATGACATTGGGTATGAATGTGTATAAATGTTCAGTAGTGGTCGGCGAGGCCACTGGCGCGGATTGGCAGCCATGTTTCCGTTAAGCTGCCCCAGGGCAGCTGTGGCTACAGCAGTAGCTTACCACTACCATTGTCTGTCTGTGGAGTGAATGAATAATAGACTCATTGTAATGCGCTGTGGGTATTTTGAAAGGTGCTATAGAAATGCAATCCATTATAAAGCCAGTGTAAAGTATAGTAAAGACTATCTTCTAATCTAAATACCATGAAATGTACATATATTTTCAGTAGAACCCTGATTGATTTGTACCGTATTTTCAAGTGACTCTTAATCATAACAGAAGCAGTAATAATCTCTGAGAAACCAATTTAAAGCCACATTGTAAAGAGAGAAGTATAGCATGAATTTACCGAAACTCTTGTGAGCATGCAATAGTGTATTGTTTTCAGTACACCACTGTGAAATTAAATTGTCTTTTGAATTTACAGTGATTGTATGTCCTCAAAGCCTGCCTATATAAAGTGTATCCTAATGTAGCTGCAATGAAACTAGCCATTATAGATTCTCAGTTTTGTTCTTCCTAAATGTGGACTTACAGCTGCATGGGCTCTTTATCGAGAAGAACAGGTGGCTTCTTCTTCCCCATTTCATTGACACACATCACACGACACGTTTTGGTGAGGCAAGATCAAAAGGGGAACTGTGACTCAGGTCTGAAACAATTTTGTAGTACACCCTCATTTAGGTTAAACTGAATTTCTGCATTTTTTTTTTTTTTTTTTTTTTTTTTTTTTTTACAGACTACTGTTGTATGACAATTCAAAAGCTACACAAACAATAAAAGACAGAGGGAAACAAATTACATTTGTCGCATGAACTACAAATGTAAACTTAAATACTCAGGAACACAAATTACCATTTGAATGATGATGTTTAGATCCAACATTCAGTTCATGAATTTCTTTAAAAATATAGCAAAGATGAAGCAGCTGTAACCAACAATGCAGCTCTACATCACTGTAACAGATCTTCTGTTGATCTAACATTAATGTCATTGTTTTAGCAGGATAGTCCAAAGGAAAGAGTGGTGAGTTAAACAGGGGCTGCTGCTGCACTTTCTACAAAGACTCATTAAATACAATAACTAGAAAAGAACTCGGCGAGCGCATACCTCCGCCAAGGCTCCTTCCCCTCTCATGGATCACCTCCAAAATGTAATGGGTTTGTGCATAAGGCCTAGAGCCACTTCTGGTGAAAATTGCATCAAAGACTGTCCATCAGTTTTGGAGTATTGTTGCTAACACTCTGTGACAAGATAAGAGCCTTGGCTGAGGTATGCATTCTCAGATCCTCACCAAAATGTACGGGTTCCTCTCTAGCCCAACAAGCACCTCTGGTGAAAATTTCATCCAAATCCATCCAGTAGTTTTTGTGTAATCCTGCTGCACAAATACAAACAAAGCCCTTGGTGCAGGTATGCACTCGCAGATCATCACCAAAATCTAATCATCTGTTCCCCGTGCCATTACACACCTTTCTGAAAATTTCATCAAAATCCGCTCATAACTTTTAAGAGTTATGTTGGTAACAGAAAAACCAACAAACGCCACTGAAAACATTACCTCCTCCCTTGGTGGAGGTACAGTCTTGTGAAAAAATTAGGACACCCTGTATTAGCCTGTGTTTTGTTTTTTTTTTTAACATATTTGGACACATGGATATTTAATATCATTGTTAAAAATACTGGGAGATTCATGTAATACAACTAAACAAAAATGAATAAAAGACTTTTCAAATTTTCTGTAAAATGTAATTCTAAACAAATAGTGAGGAATAAATTAGGACACCCCCCAATCTTTTTAGGACACCCCCACATTCATTCCCACATAAAATGGCTAAAATAAATGTTAAAAAATGCAAATAAAATCAAAAACAACGTTAGACATAGATATGTGAACATTTCTTAATAAAGAACTGAATATTTAAAGGGGTATCCAAATTTTTTCACGACTGTAAATATCAGCTTGTACCACATTATTGCTCCATTATTTACTGTCATACAGCACTATTATTTCATACTGAATTTAAGAAAGCATTTATTTGGGACGCTTGCACTGTGAGAAAATATTAAAAGAGGAGGAAAAATTTGGTGTCTTTGAAAAAAGTTCATAGTCAAGTCCTATTAGTTGTTAGTTAATCTTGTAGGTTAACCCCTCATTAGATGTGTGTCAAAATCAAACTTGACTAAGGTATTGATAAATTCAAGTTTATGTATAAATTTGAAGTCAACAGGGTTTTCTCTGGTAACATTTCTGGGTGGCAGCGCACCACGCCTGAAAATTTTCCGCCACTCTATGAGGAAATATAAATTTAAGAAAAATATATGAAGCAATGATGGTCCGCAAGCATGCACACGAACAACGCGTGTGACCATCATCCACGCGGAGTTCAGAAGCGCCCCGCCCGCATACTCCAGTCAGCAAGCAAAGTGTCTTCTTACGAACGTCACTGTCCAAGAGAAACACAAGTTTATTAAAGTACTTTACAGGCGGAAAAAAATCAGAAGAGGTATGCATGTAAGCAGTGAAAGCATTTATCATGATTTTAACCCACCGGTTATGGGAGCAATAATGGAAGAGTTGCTTAGCTAACAGGTGTGGTTAGTTTTTTGTTTTTCTTATTTCAGACAAGAATAAAAAGGAGATGTTTGTACCTTTACCTTAGTTAATATTAATCAAGTAATTTATGTTCATTATTATGTCCCTGGCAAGTTAAGATGACCAAAATTCATGAAGTCAATGACTTTAATCCGTCAGCAGCATTCAGACAAACTAAACATGCCAACATTTGGATTTCAAAATAAAGGAGGTTTTTCCTCCTGTCTGGGTGGTGAGGAGATTTCTAAAAAAAAATCTATAAATATATAGAAATATTATAACAGAAATAACTGCATCTTTAGTCATTTAAGTTAATTTATTTCATTAAATACAATTTTATTAATATTTTTTTCTCTGTAATCAGAGTTAAATTATTGTTCTGTTCTGGCTCTGCAAAATTATGGTCAAAAATGTAAATTGTTATTAGGAAAAAGTCCATCCATCCAGCCATCTTCTACCGCTTTTCCGGAGGTCCGGGTCGCGGAGGCAGCAGTTCAAGCACAGAAGCCAAGACTTCCCTCTCCCCAGCCACCTGCTCCAGCTCTTCAGAGAGGATACCAAGGCGTTCCCAGACAAGCTGGGAGACATAGTCTCTCCACCGAGTCCTGGGTCTGCCCCGGGGTCTCCTTCCAGTGGGAGGCGTCCAGGAGGCATCCTAATCAGATGCCCATACCACCTCAACTGACTCCTTTCAATGTGGAGGAGCAGCGGTTCTACTCTGAGCCTCTCCCAGATGACTGAGCTCCTCACCCTATCTCTGAGGGTGAGTCCAGCAATTCTACGGAGAAAGCTCATTTCAGCCACTTGTATCCGTGATCTTGTTCTTTCGGTCATTACCCAAAGCTCGTGACCATAGGTGAGAGTAGGAACGTAGATTCCTGCATTACCGACTGCACTATATAGTTCTCCACAGTATCTGCTGCTGGCTAATATATATTTTAACTGTTGACCAGTATCACTTAATCTTATCCTACACTTTATTACATGTATAGTTTATTTCTCTTATCTTATCATGTTTAATGTTGCAGCATTGTACCGAGACAAATTCCTAGTTTGTGTACTACATGAACAATGGCAATAAACCTGATTCTGATTCTGATTCTGAGATTGACTGGTAAATTGACAGCTTTGCCTTAGAACTAAGCTCCCTCTTCACCACAACAGACCGGTACAACGTCCGCATCACTGCAGATGCTGCTCCAATCCGTCTGTCAATCTCTCGCTCCATTTTCCCCTCACTCGTGAACAAGACCCCAAGATACTTAAACTCCTCCACTTGGGGCAGGAGCCCGTCCCCAACCCAGAGAGGACAATCCACCTTTTTTCGGCTGAGAACTATGGACTCGGACTTGGAGGTGCTGATTCTCATCCCAGCCGCTTCACATTCAGTGGCAAACTGTCCCAGCAAGAGCTGCAGGTCATTGCTGGATGAAGCCAACAGGACAACATCATCTGCAAACAACAGAGATGAGAGCCTGTGGTCACCAAGCATGACACCCTCCATTCCCTGGCTGCGCCTAGAAATCCTGTCCATAAAAATTATGAACAGGATCGGTGACAAAGGGCAGCCCTGGCGGAGTCCAACTCTCACTGGGAATGACTCCGACTGAGTGTTGGCAATACGAACCAAACTCTCACAACGGTCGTACAGAGACCGAATAGCTCGTAACAACAAGCCCGATACCCCATACTCCCGAAGCACCCCCCACAAAAAACCACGAGGGACGCGGTCAAATGCCTTCTCCAAGTCCACAAAACACATGTAAACTGGTTGGGCAAACTCCCACGAACCCTCAAGAATTCTCGAGAGGGTAAAGAGCTGGTCCGATGTGCCACGGCCAGGACGAAAACCACATTGCTCCTTCTGAATCCAAGGTTCGACCAACGGCCAGACTCTCCTCTCCAGTACCTTGGCATAGACCTTCCCAGGGAGGCTGAGGAGTGTGATCCCTCTAAAGTTGGAGCACACCCTCCAGTCCCCTTTTTTGAAGAGAGGAACCACCACCCCGGTTTGCCATGCCAAAGGCACTGCCCCCGTCCTCCACGCAATGTTGCAGAGGCGTGTCAACCATGACAGCCCAACAACATCCAGGGCCTTGAGGTACTCAGGGCGAATCTCGTCCACCCCCGGGGCCCGGCCACCAAGGAGATTTTTAACCACCTTGGCGACCTCAGCCCCTGTGATAGGCGAGTCATCCCCCTCGTCCCCAAACCCTGCTTCCTCTGTGGAAGGCATATCAGTGGGATTGAGGAGATCCTCGAAGTATTCCTTCCACCGCCCGATGATATCCCCAGTCGAAGTCAGACCTGGTAGACCCAAACGTATAGCGAGGGTGTGCTGGGAACATCTGGCTGAGGCCCCTGCCCGGGAGGTCTTCAACTCCCACCTCCGGAAGAACTTCAACCACATTCCGAGGGAGTCTGGAGACATGGAGTCTGAATGGGCCATGTTCTCCACCTCTGTTGCTGAAGCGGCAGCCCAGAGCTGCGGCTGCAAGGTGGTCGGTGCATCTCGTGGTGGCAACCCCCGAACCAAGTGGTGGACACCAGTGGTGAGGGGGGCCATTAAGCTGAAGAAGGAGTAATATCAAGCTTGGTTGGCTTGTGGGACTCCCGAAGCAGCTAAGGTGTACCGGCAGCCCAAGCGGAGTGCAGCTCGGGTGGTTGCTGAAGCAAAAACCCGGGTATGGGAGGAGTTCGGTGAGGCCATGGAACAAGACTTTCGGTCGGCCTCGAAGAGATTCTGGCAAACTGTCCGGCGGCTCAGGAGGGGAAAGCAGCTCCCTGTCCACACTGTGTATGGTGCAGATGGGACACTGTTGACTTTGACTGGGGATAGGAAAAAGTTAAAAAAAAAAAAATACCACAGTCTGTTTCAAATTATTTTTTAAAAAAAAACAGTAACTGTATTTTTAAAAAATAGACAAAAATTAGCCATAAAATAATCCTCCAATTTATAATAAAGTCTCAAATGTACAAAAAAAGTCAGTTTTACAAGAGGAAATTACAACTTAGAGGAAAATGGTTTCAAATTTAGATAAATTTACAGAGAAAAGGAGAAAACGATAAGAAAATTGTTATAAATTTTGGAGAAAAACCTCAAACCTTTAAGACTGAAGTCATTACTCAAGTTTTTAAGTGGGTGCTCTTTGTACCCTTAACTAGAAATTTTTGGTTGTCTACTTCTAATTTACATGATACTTGATATTTTCCAACCTGTTTGTATACCACCATAGACAGAGAGAGAATCTGAATTAGACAGGGCTCAGAGAGGGCAAGATGAGGCAGAAGAGAGGAGCCAAGGAGAGGAAAGTGTTCAGGCAGAGGGTCCAGGAGAGGTGAGAGCAGAGGAAGAAGAGAGGGATGACACCAGTAAAAAGTCCAAACACAGGATGTCTGGATGGGACCCCAACTGGCCCAATATTCCAACATTCAAGCCTCGGTTGTACAATACTTCAAATGGTAAGTTCCATATGCAAAGTTACTGTGCAAAATTAAAAAAAAAAAGAAATAACTAGTATTGAATTAACATATTTCGGTTACAGTAGTGTCATGTTTTCTCCCCCCCCCCCGAAAAAATATGTTGCCACCGCACCAAGATCTTTAAGCCAGAGGAAACACTGAGTCAATCAAAGAAGAAATGTAGAAGCTATACTGGTGACAACAGAAAATGTCAAATGGACAAATGAATGGATGGACAGATGGGTCAAAAACATTATACATGATTGTAATAATCGGCATGGTCAAAATAATATCAGTTTTAGGGTCTAAATGTCGGTTTGATCATACTTGTGCTCTATAAATCCTATCTATTGTTCCCATATTCAAGATTTAGGTCTAAATAATTTCTGATATTTCTCACCCTTAATCTCAAGCACAACTCAAGTCATGAAAAGACAAAAATGTTTGAGAGTTAACAAGACTTGAGAAAAATGTTACAACTTTGACCAGATAAATGCTCACGATATAAAATTTAGCAACTGCATCATGTCAGTATGAGTTTATATATGTGAAACTGCCTCTATGAAAATTATCAGATGCCATTGTATCTCATCTGGTCAAACCTGACAAAAAAACAATTGCTATTGATGTGCAGTTTAAGTATCAAATCTTGATTTGGACTTCCCTCAGCTGATGAGATGGTCCTTCCCTGAAACAGTAGGGCTGAATGGCAATCTCCTCCCTAAACCCTCAAGCCCTGAGCCCTTGCAGACTTAGGCTGCCGCCAACAGTAGTGCTCCAAGTGCGTGAGTCTGTGAGGGGATGAAGTGGCTCAAAATGGCAGAAATGGGACACCCTTTGTTACCTTAGCAACACTAAAAAAAATTTAATTTATTTTATTAAAAGGATTAGGAAACAAAAATACTGTATATAAGACATCACAAAAATAAAATAACTACAAAATAAAAATAGATTCCAGACAAAACTAAAATCAGAAACAAACATGGGTATATTGGCAAAGGATAAAAGAAAATGATCCTGAAAGTTCAAGGCTGTGTGTGGTTCCAGGGTCTTTAGAGGTTTTTGTGCAGCTTCTTAAAACAAAATACCAGTTCTGTTTTAAATTACTGCATTCGCCTTCATTTTTGCCAATCTACATTTATAATTGTAATATTTTCTTATTGAAATAAAGAGGATCAAATTATGTCTTACTTAATTTTTAGTGTACCATTTTAATAAAAAAAAAAAATCTATTTATTTTAACCAAACTTTTAATTTGTGTGACATGAAAACACATGACCAACTATTGTGGGTCTCAGACTTGATTTCAGACTTTCCACTTTCTTCAGGAATGAACTGAATTAAATACACTGCAGCCTCTTAAGATGATCTGATTGATTACAACTGTAAATCATCTTTTTCAAACTGCATAATTAACCAAAAAATTTAATTAAATTGCTTAAATGGTGTTTAATGCAGAATAAACACAAAGTTTTTATGTCATATATTTTTATTTTGGCAAAGATCTTTAATTCGTGTCAAAGCAGATTTTTTTTTTTTTTTTTGAGGGGTGGAGCAGGGGTGAAGGGTTGGTCAGTGACGAACAGGTGATGAATCAGGAGCTTTCCCTTGAGAAATCCCAACCTGGCGCTCTGAACTGTGGGTAATTCCCTTACCCTCAGGAAAAGGGCTCATTTAAGGGCTCAAAAAGTCAGTGAGTGATCAGTCAGCCACTTCCTGATTTCAGACTGAGACAGCCCTAAACCCTCAGCCATTTAACCTGGACGCGCCTAAAGTCAACAAGTCTGCAAGGGTGGGCAATGAGATTCAATCTAGATCACGTTTTTGAAATTTTCACCCCCTTAACTTACCTGTCTGGCCAACCTGCGGGCTTCCCAGTAGGGCTTGGACTCCTCCACTGGCTTGCCAATCTTCTTCACCAGTTCATCCAGCTTCACTGTGGCCTCAACCAGAACTGAGCGGAACTTCTGTCTTGCATCCTGATAAAAAAAAAAAAAAAAGAAGAGCTTTAAAAACTTGAATGTACATTACAAGAAAATCTACAACAATTATGAGTACTTCTTGGATTGCAAAGAGCAATCTCAGCACTTTTGTTGGCGTCTGAGGAATTCATTGTTTGTTGAATATTTGAACAAAGTAGCATCATATGACAGTGGGACCAGATTCTCTGCCACAATTTAGTTATAAATAGTAAGTCAGTGAATGTCTTGTTGGTGTAATCAGAGCAATTATGTGAAGCATTCTGGATAAAACCAATTAGTTGCATGAAATGCTCTACATCTTCTTGACAGGGTGTTGTTTCTCCTGACCCCTAACCTCCATTCAACTCATAGTTTGTAAAGTTGTTATTCCAGGAAGTGAAACTTGCACTTTTGTTGCCTCTAATGTAAGTCAGAACCCTTTTATGAAGTAAACCACCAAAATCCCAAGAACTTAATAAAAATTAGGTTAAATGAAAACAATATTTTCTGGAAGCATTAAATCTAATCTAATGTGGGGAAATAATCACAACTGTATGCTACGAAAACTATGCTACCCCAATAAACACTGAAAAACAAACTAAAGCCAATCTGATGGAACCAGTGTGAAAAATTAATGCTTGATACACTAGTATGGACAAGAGAGACTTGTTTGTCCATGGGTACTTGTTATGGTGATTTTTTTCCCCTTCATATCTGAAATTTCATCACAACCATCTGATTGGCATGACATCCACCAGAACAGAACCAATAAGAAAACTTCAAACATAGAATACTTTCAATACCCACCTGAAAAAACTGGTTAAAAGCAAACCAACAATGTAACCATTATTCCTAATCTCCTCACACTGTTGTCATACTGCTGTATCTATTTTGCACAGTTACAGTTGTGTTTTTACTACTGCTATTGGTATTTCTGCTACTGCTGTTCTTGTATTTATTTACATACTACCTACAATTAATGGACTTGCTTATTTTAGAATCAGAATATATTTTCCAAATATATATCTCTCTATTCTACTTAGTATTTGAACAGGCATGTGTATCTTTGCACATGCAAAGATACACATGCCTGTGTGTATCTTTTTTTGTCTGTATATTTTTGTTCTTACTGTGTATCTGACAACCTCAAGACATTTACACTAGTATATCTTATTGATATGAATTAATGTGCATTGGGCAGCACGGTGGAAGAGTGGTTAGCACTGTGGCAGCACAGCAACTCACCCTTGGCCGGGGATCCTGGGTTCGATCCCAGCCCCCGACCAACAGTGATCTGTGTGGAGTTTGCATGTTTTCCCCGTGTCTGCATGGGTTTACTCCGGGATTTCTCTGGTTTCCTCCCACGTGCCAAAAACATGCAAGTTAGGTTAACTGGTATCAAACTGGGGATTCTAAATTATCCTTAGGTATGACTGTGAGAGTGAAGGGTTGTCTGTCTCTCTATGTTGGCCCTGCGATGGACTGGCGATCCGTCCAGGGTGTACCCTGCCTCTCGCCCAAAGATGCTGGGATAGGCTCCAGCCCCCCCCGCGACCCGAAAAGGATAAAGCAGCAGAAGATGGATGGATGTCTCCTTCGTACTGGAGTGGTGGCCTAGTTGATATCGCATCCACCCCACAACCGGGAGGTTGGGGGTTCAAGTCCCAACCGGGTCATAACAAAGACCATATAAAAATGGTACTTCACACCTTCTAGCTTGGTGCTCAGCGCAACAGAACAGGGGAAGGAAAAGTTGTTTGTGGTAGCGTCCTGCATGGCAGTGACCGCTCTGATTCTACATGTGATTAACATTGTAGGTAGCAGGAACGTAATTTTGTTCTACTGTACATGACTGGCTATATGGGCTGAATGACTTCTTATCTCAGAGTCAGTTTATAATTCTTTTTTGTTTTGTCTTCTGTGTACTTTCGTCTTTTTGAAAGGGTCCTGTATGATCTGCCTGCCAGCCTCTCCCTTTCTCCCCACTGATTGTGCTCCACTCCCTGCAGCTGCAAGCACCTGTTGCCAATCAGTAGGACTTTGTAAATAGGATGTGCTCTCCCATTACTCTGCCTGGTTGCGTCTGATTAACAACCTGCCTTTATCTTGCCTAAATTCTAACCTGATTAATTCTGTGCCTCGTTTTCCCATGAATTGACCCCTGCCTGTTTCGAGACCCTGTGCCTGCCTGCTGAATTAGAATAGTCTGCCTGTTCTAATCTAGTCTGCCGAGCTCTGACCCCTGCCTGCCCTTGGACCCTGAAAACTGCCTAGTGGACTGGAATTGGATATTCTTGGATAGTGCACTTCATCACCTCCCCAATTAAGTCGACTTACCACCGTGTATCACCAGCATCTTCACCCCCTTTTCCCCAGCACCCAGGCCTGGCCAGCCTCTCCCCTTTTGCCCCTCACCTGCACCAAAATGATTCCTTCCCTGACGACCACCATCTTCGGAACTGCTGTATTCACTACTGCTTCCACCAGAAGGAACCTGTAAGCATAAGAACTATATTATCTCCCTGCCATTATATCATACACTCACCATTGTTTCTGCTCTTTCCCCTACAGGTTTGCCAGATCGTCACCATCATTACATAACTGCAATATTACTGTCAAAAAAGATCATTGTTACACTTACCTTAAACAATAGCCCCTGTGTCTGCTCCTGGGACTGAATATTACAGCATGTCAGCACGTTACCAGCGGGTATGGCCACGACAACTGTCGGCGCCCGACTTGGTGTTCTGGAGCAGCGTATAGACCAAATATCCTACCAAAATCAAGTAATGCTAAATCAAATATTACAAATGTCTGCCCGTTGGGGACACTCTACTCTGGTGTCATTGCCTTCCCATTATTCTGGAATGCTGGGGGAGGCATGCGGTTTTCTTTTCCAGTATCCGCTAATATTTGACCGAGCACTGGAGGATTTCCCTACTGACCAGAGCCGCATTAGCTTTGTGGCAGGGCTCCTTGATGGGCGCGCGCTCACCTGGGCTCAGGCACTAATCCAGGGGCCGGATAACCACCTGTTCACCTATTTCCGGTTTTCCGAGGAGTTCTCTCGGGTATTTGGCCACAAAGAGCGGGAGGATACCACTCCCATGCAGCTACTTAGCCTCTGCTAGGGGCTAAGCTCAGCAGCGGAGCATGCAGATTGTTTCCACGTTTTAGTGGCCAAGACTGGGTGGGACGATGCAGCACTTAGGACCATATTCACCAATAGCCTTAGCTCTCGCCTTCGTGACGAGCTCACCTGCCTTCTGGATGAACCGGAGTCATTAGACGCCCTCATTTCATTGGTCATTAAGCTGGACAACAGACTTCGCAGATGCTCGATGGAGCGGCGGCGCGCGTCTATCGCTACGTCACGCATTAGCCCACCGTGTTCACAGCTTTCCGCTTTGCCGCTAGCTACCACGGACTGCAAATCCTCGAAGCCCATGGCTATTGGGCGGTCCAAACTAACTCCAGCCGAAAAACAGCTGTGGCACGATGAGGGTCTATGTCTGTATTGTGGTCAACCTAATCATGTTGTGAATCGGTGCCCTGATAAGTTAAACGGCTCAGCCTATCAGTCAAGATAGGGAGACTGATGTGTGGGGTCAATAATTCCCCTATAAATCACCTTGTCCTTCCCGGGCACAACATGCTCCAGTCCACCGAGTTTGTTGGCTCAGCATTAGTTGACTCAGGGGATGAACAAAATTTTATTTCTGAGAGTCTGGCAACCGAGTTCAAAATTCCCTGCACCCCAGTTACCTCAGCCCCAGAAGCGCATACCTATCTGGCCAGCCCCTCACTTAGGTCATTAAATGCACGGTCCTGGTAACTGTTTTAACCTCGGGCAACCACCGGGAGGGGCTATCCTTTTTTGTCCTCACGGCCTCCACTTCCCCTGTAGTTTTAGGATACCCCTGGTTGTTTACTCACAATCCCATCATTGACTGGAGCCAGGCTGCCATCCGTTCATGGAGCACCTTTTGCATGTCCGCCTGCCTCCAGTCAGCAGCCTGTTCACCCTCCATTCCACTCCAGCCTCCAGACCCAGAGCCGCCTGATCTGTCCAAAGTTCTGCCTGTTTATCACGATTTGGCACGAGCTTTTAGCAAAGCTAAGGCCCTGTCTCTTCCCTCTCATTGGCCATATGACTGTGCCATCGAGTTCCATCAGGGAGCACCATTACCCACCAGTAGGTTATACAGCCTATCTGCCCCTGAGAGAGAAGCCATGGGAAAATATATTAAGGAATCACTCAGTGCCGGCTTCATTCATCACTCCTCTTCTGCCTTGGGGGCAGGGTTTTTCTTTGTGGGGAAGAAAGACAGCTCTCTGCATCCCTACATCGACTTTCGCGAACTCAAAAACATCATCAAGGACAAATAGCCCCTTCCCCTCATAAACTCTGCATTTGACCTGCTCGAGGGTTCAACCATTTATTCTAAACTCAACCTTAGAAATGTCTACCACCTCATTAGAATAAGGGAGGGTGACGAATGGAACACGGCTTTTAAAACACACTTGGGCCAGTTCAATTATTGTGTAATGCCATTTGGTCTCACCAATGCCCCCGCAGTATTCCAGCACTTAATAAATGATGTATTATGGGACTTCCCGAATTCATTCGTAATTGTTTACCTGGACGACATCCTCATCTTCTCTTGCACCCTCCAAGAACACCAAACCCATGTCTGCATGGTTCTCCAGCGCCTCCTCGAGAACCAGCTGTATGTGAAGGCAGAGAAGTGTGAGTTCCACACCATCTCCACCACCTTTTTGGGGTTCATCATTTCTCAAAACTCCATCAAACCAGACCCTGTCAAGGTTAAAGCTGTCACTGACTGCCCCATCCTTCCTCGAGAAAACAGTGCAACAATTCCTAAGATTCACCAATTTCTACCACCGCTTCATTAAAAATTACAGCTCTATTGCCCACCCACTCACCACCCTGACATCCACTAAAAGCCCCTTTCGCTGGACACTGGAGGCCAATGAGCCATTCACCCATCTGACATCCTGCTTCACACAAACCCCCATTTTGATCCAAGCAGACCCAGAATGCCAGTTCATAGTGAAGGTGGATGCTTTTGTTATTGGGGTAGGGGCGGTGTCATCTCCGCGCTCGGTCACCGACAAGAAGATACACTCCTGCGCGTATTTCTCTCAACGACTGTCCCCAGCTGAAAAGAATTACGACATCGGTGATCGAAAGCTGCTGGCCCTGAAATGAGCCTCAGAAGAGTGGCGCCACTGGTTGAAGAGGCAGCCCAACCATTCCTTGTTTGGACAGATCACAAAAACCTTGAGTACATCAGGTCCGCCAAGAGACTTAACCCCAACCAAGTCAGATGGGCCCTCTTCTTTGCTAGGTTCCACTTCACCATCACGTACAGGCGAGGGTCTAAAAACATCAAGCCAGATGTCCTCTCCCGCCACTTGCCACCAAACAGTCAGCCTCCACCAAGGACACCATCATCCTGAAAGCCATTGTCGTGGGGGACCCTGACATGGAGATTCAAGTGGTGGATCAAGGAGGCTCTGGTCACCGACCCGGAGCCAGGAGTGGGTCCACCGGGGCCGTTTATTCATTCCTCGCGGCCATCAGAGGAAGAGGTCTTCACTGGCTCCACATGGCTAAATTTTCCTGCCATCCAAGGTGGCTAGGAACACCTTTCTTTGCTCCAGTGCATGTTCTGGTGGCCCACGATGGAAAAATATGTACGGGGATACATCAAAATCTGCCCTCAGTGCTTGATTGGAAAGTTCCCCGACCACCCCTCCAGCCAGCCTTCTTCAGCCCCCTCCCTGTCCCTAGTCAGCCTTGTGCCAACATTGCCTTGGATTTCGTCACTGGCTTACCCCCCTCCAATGGACACACAGTGATTCTTACCGTGGTGGACAGGTTCTCCAAGGCAGCACACTTCGTCCCACTCAAAAGGCTCCCTCTGCCTTGGAGACGGCACAGCTTCTGACCAACCACGTGGTCAGGTTGCATGGCATCCCAGTGGACACTGTGTCTGACCTTGGCCCCCAGTTTTACTTGCGGGTCTGGTGAGCATTTTGTAAGACTATCGGGACCACGGTCAGCCTCTCCTCTGGCTACCACCCGCAAAACAGTGGGCAGAGTGAGCAGACGAACCAGGAGCTGGAGGCCATGCTCCACTATGTGACAGCTTAAGATCCATCATCATGGAGCATGTTCCTGCCATGGGTAGAATATGCCCATAACTCAGCCACATCCACAGCCACCGGCTTCTCCCTCTTCGAGGCCTCGCTGGGGTATAACCCCCACCTGCTCCACATCTTGGAGGAAGAAGTCGTGGTCCCCTTCATCGCAGCCCACATGCCCAGGTGCAGGCGCTACCGGAGGGCCACCAAGGCTGCCCTGCTCAGATCAGCCCAGGAGAACACCAGGTGGGCCAACAGGGAGAGGCATCCAGCTCTGGCCTACGAGGTTGGTCAGAGGGTGTGGCTCTCGACTAAAAACTTCCCTCTCAAAACTGACTTCAAGAAGTCCCCCCCCCCCCGGTTTGTGGGTCCTTTCACAATCAAGGAGATCATCAACCCTGTGTCAGTACGGCTCGATCTTCCTGCCTCACTCCGAGTCCATCCCGCCTTTCACATCTCCCATATAAAACCCATCTTTGCCAGCTCCTTATGGCCCCCATCCAACCCCCCCAAAGATGGTCAATGGAGTATTGGTGTATGCGGTCACATGCATACTGGACACCCGCCGCAGGGGGCAGGGAGTCCAGTTCCTGGTGGACTGAAAGGGTTATGGTCCAGAAGAACAGTCTGGATACGTAGATCATTCATAATGGATAACACCTTGATCGAGGATTTCTATCGATATCACCCCAGACAAGCCCAGGATTATGCCAGAAGCATCTCTGGGGGGGGAGGGTACTGTAAGGGTCCTGTCTGATCTGCCTGACAGCCTCTCTCTCTCTCCCCACTGATTGTGTGCCACTCCCCTGCAGCTGCAAGCACCACCTGTCACCAATCAGTGGGACTTTATATAAAAAAAAAAAAAAAAAAAAAAAAAAAAAAAAAAAAAAAGGACGCCCTCCCATTACTCTGCCTGGTCACATCTGATTAACACCTGCCTGTATCCTGCCTCAATTCTAACCTGGCTAATCTTGTAACCTTGTTTTGCATGAATTGACCCCTGCCCGTTTCTAGACACCTGTGCTGCGTGTTGAACTGGAATTGTTCTGCCTGTTCTGATCTACCCCGCTGAGCTCTGACCCCTGCCTGCCCTTGGACTCTGAAAAACTGCCTAGTGCAGCGGTTCTCAAACTGGTCTCACCATGGGACCCACATTTTCCCATGGTCATTAACTCGCGACCCACTTATATAGAATTCAAAGCATGCAAATTTATTTTTCAAAAGACAAATTTGGAAAACATGTATCATTTTTTAAAAAATTATTAATACACATTTATTTACACTACTCACAAAAAGTTAGGGATATTTGGCTTTTGGGTGAAATGTATGGAAAATGTAAAAAGTTCACGCTACAGTGATATATCATGAAAGCAGGGCATTTAAGTAGAAGCATGCAATGGTGATTTCCTCATTCAACACAATTTATTGAAACAAAAGCCAACAATAGTGGTGGGTATGCCACAACAAAAAATGTCAATGACTCAAAAATTTGTCATGTGCCCCTTGAGCATCAATTACAGCTTGACAACAACATCTCATACTGTTCACAAGTCGACTTATTGTCTGCTGAAGCATGGCATTCCACTCTTCTTGAAGGGCGATCCTCAGGTCATTGAGGTTGTGCGGTGCATGTTTATGAGCCCTCTACACAGCGACTCAGCTGATCCCATAGGTTTTTTATGGGATTCAGGTCTGGAGAAAGTGCAGGCCACTCCATTTGAGGTACCCCAGCCTCCAGCAAGCCATTCCCTAATGATGTAACCTTGATGAAGCTCGAATTAGGCCTTCATTGTTCATGCAGGGGACACAATGACTGGATTAATGATAATTATTCAGGTAACTATATGGCTTGTCACTGAATCATTCACAAGGTGTAGGGCAGTTCTGTATATTGACCTAGGCACACCTGCCCAGACTGTAACACCACCACGACCAAAAGCTCATCTGGTGACAACAGTGGCTGATGCATAGCGCTCTCCTTGACGTCTCCCAACATCATTGGCGGCCATCATTTCTGCTCAACGTGAATCACCTTTCATCAGAGAACAGCACTGAGACCCATAGGTCCCTTGTCCAGCATAACTTGCTCCCTTGCCTATGCAAGACGATGACGCCTGTGCCTAGTGGTGTGGCCAGGTACCCTTGCAGGTCGTCTAGTACGTAGACCACACTGATGTAAATGGTTTCGAATGGTCTGACGTGACATTTGGGTGCCTCTCACCTCCCTTAAATGTGCCTGGAGTTGAGTGGCATTTGTCATCGGTTCCGCAGTGGCACTGTTCACAATGAAGTAGTCATCAGCGGTAGGATGAGGCCAAAGGACATCCACTTCTATGCCTTTCTGTGACTCTTCCAGTCTCTCTGTATCTCTTTTGCAACCTGCTGATGACACTCTGTGATACTCCAGCTCAGTGGCCACTTCCCTCTGAGAACATCCTGTTTGAAGCCTTGCAATGGTGAGGTACTGTTGATCAATTGTTAGATGTCGTTTTTGGTCTCATGATGTCAAAATGTGAAAAGCATGATAAAGAGGGCTGTTTAAATACCAATTCTAACTGAACCAGGAAAACTTACTGATCGATTAAATGGATCAAACACCTGTTGTGAACTTTTCCGCTAAGCACCTTGTTAGAGAACAGTAAGTTATGCAAAAAGTACTGAAACACTGAACAGTTGGACATGTGCATTCAAAGGATTAGAGAAGGTCAAATGAAGTTCACCTTTATAGGTGAACTTCATTTGAAAGGTGAAATTGTGTGGTGGCATTTGTGTGGGAGTTCTCCAACCCAGAGTCGGAAGCTGGGGGAAGATGGAACAAAAGGACTGAAGGAGGAAGTGGCTCTGGGGGGGTCTCAGAAGTATTGGAAAAGGCTATCCACCCCCCCGGGGAGTTTGGGAGACACAGGAGTCGAGAGAGAAAGAGAGGGGGTTAGTATGTTAATGTGCCACGCATGTCTTTGAGCACTGAAAGTATTGTGTTTTGACTCCCTGGGTCTTATTGTGCGAAATAAACGTTACTTCTGGCTTCACAACCTGAGTGTGTGGTTCCTGCATATAGAAGCCCAGATCGCACTCCGTGGGATCACAGCAGACGAACATGAAATATTACCATGTGGTCGCTGCACTGGATGTGTGCGCCACGCAGCAGGTAACGAGCCTGTTTTCAGGAGCCGCCGGCCCAAGGGAAATATGAAGTGCTCAGAGGATGCTGCTCCAGTGTTATACCCTGTTTGACAGTGAAAGGGCAGAGAGACTCCTAGCACGTTCAGAGTTAAGTGACAGATCAGCAGTGGAGCTCTATGGAGAGCATGTTGGCGCTGAGGGGGAAGAACGATGAATCTTTCCTGTTCGCCCACCTGTTCCCTCAGGAACCTACCTGCTACAGCGAGGGTGGATCCTGGCAAACTCGCTGCTGCTGGTGACCAAAGACTACAGTGCCCTGGCGCAGGAAGCAGACCCCATCATATTAGCAACCAGAAGCTCCTCAGTGTGACTGCAGCGGCACCGGCATCCACGAGGGACTCCATCGAGGTCAAGGAGCCATTGGTGGTAGCCGGGGCACGGACGTCAAGAGATGCAGGAACGGGGCGATCTGTTTCTATCATCGCTGTTTTGGCTCAAATGCACAACGCTGCTTGCCGTCATGCCAATTCAGCCGGGAAACGGCACAGCCAGCAGTCAGTAGCAGCTGTGAACGCTGGTGACAGGAACAAGCTGCTTTTAGTCACGGACACACATTCGGGGAGACGTTTCTTGGTGGACTCCGGCTCCCAGAAGAGCCTTATCCTGCCGGTCACCACAGACAGGTCAGAAGAAGGCAGTGATCCCGAGCTTACGGCCGCCAACGGGTCTACCACCAGGACATTTGGTGAACAGACACTGATGGTATGCCTACACAGACACAATTTCCAGTGGGACTTTGTGGTAGCTGAATGCTCTGCCCCCATTTTAGGTGCAGATTTTTTTTATGTGCTTATGGGTTGTTAGTTGATGTTACCAACAGACATTTAGTGATGCTGGTCTCTTTCACCCCTCTGCCCTGCCACAGCTCGGGGAGCTGAGTCAACAACACTGGCTAACATTATAGCTCCAGGGGGTAAGTACCAGCATTTACTTGCACAGTTCCCAGCACTCACGGTCCCCAACTTTTTCGGCTTCGGTAGCCAAACACAGGGTCCGAACATTTTATAACCTCTAAAGGCCTGCCGGTGTTTGCACGACCTCGGCGCCTGGACGCAACTAAACTGGCCAGCGCGCGTGAGGAGTTTGCCAACTTTGAGGCAACAGCCTGTGGGCATCCCCGCTACACATGATGCCTAAGGCCAACAGGTCGTGGCGAATGTGCGGTGATTTCCGGCCCCTGAACAATGCCACGGAAACATGATCGGTATCCCATCCCGCACATCCAGGATTTTTCTTTCCGTGCACCTGGCCGGGATGCGTGTTTTTTTTCAAAAGTGGATCTGGTCCGCGGTTATCACCAGGTCCCGGTGTGCGCAGAGGATGTTCCCAAAACAGCGGTAATAACTCCTTTTGGCCTTTTTGAGTTTTTACACATGCTGTTTGGGTTAAAGGGCGCTGAGCAAACCTTTCAGAGAATGATGGATGCGGTGCTCTGTGACTTATCTTTCATTTTTGTCTACTTAGACGACATTCTAGATGACATTCTAGTGGCTAGCACGTCTGAGGAGGAGCACCCTTCACCCATCTCAAAATGGTTTTCCAGAGGTTGGAAGTGCACGGGCTTATAGTTAACCCGGCGAAGTGCCAGTTTGGTGTGCCTGTGATTGATTTTTTGGGCCACTGCATTTCACCGGAGGGCGCGATTCTGTTACCCGATAAACTACGCGCCGTGTCAGATTTTCCGCGTCCACAGACAGTGAGGGCCCTACAGGAATTTTGAGAATGGTCAACTTTTATAACCGTTTCCTCCCCCGGGCAGCCCAGCTGCTGCAGCCGTTGTACGCCACGCTTAAGAAAAAGAATCCCTCAGAAAACATCGAGTGGACCCCAAGCGAGTCCAGGCTTTTGCAAATGCCAAACGAGCGCTCGCTGACACTGCTTTGCTAGCCCACCCTGACCCGTCAGCGTGAACAGCGCTCACCACGAACGCATCTGACGTTGCCATAGGGGCAAGTGGTGGAGCAGTATGTCTCCGGTTCATGGCAGCTGCTCGCATTTTTCCAGTCGTACTTTCACGACAATGAACGCAAATACAGTACGTTCGACAGAGAATTGTTGGCCCTCCACCTGGCAACGCGCCTTTTCCAGTTTTGGCTAAAGGGCGCGAGTTAGCGCGTTCGTGGATCATAAACCGCTAACATACGTGATGTCTAAGGTGTCGGAACCGTGGTCAGCCCGGCAGCAACGGCATTTGGCCGCGACTCCGGAGTTCACGACCAACATTCAACACGTTGTTGGTAAGCTCAATGTCGTGGCCGATTGCCTGTCGCGCGCATTAGCTGCCCCTCGGTCTACATGGGAATAGATTTCCACTGCTATGGGCCCGCGGACAAACCGAGGACATGGACATTTGCGCGCTCCAGTCCGCGCCCACTGGGTTAAAACTAGAGAGCAGGGTGGTGCAGGAAAGTTGCCCTCCCTCTGCTTGCAATGTCTCCAACAGCCGCCCGCGCCCAGAGTGATTTCCGGCTTTTGGCACCACCACATTTTTGAGTCAGTCCACTCCCCTTCGCATCCCGGCGTGCGCGCCTCAGTTAAACTGATGGGGCAAAATTTGTCTGCCCGCGCTTGCACAAGGTATTGAAAGAGTGGGCTGTAGCATGCGTCGTGTGCCAGTGGGCCAAAGTGCCCAAGCACACCAGAGCTCCCCTCAGAGCCGTTCCAAATCCCAGCCAGAAGGTTCGACCACATCCACGTGGATTTGGGTGGGACCCCTCCCGCCATCGCAAGGTTTCACGCACCTTTTGACAATCGTGGACTGCACCACACATTGGCCTGAAGTGGTCCCACTGGCTTCCACCACGTCCACGGAGTGGCTTGTGCTTTTTTTGTCGGCTTGGGTTGCACAGTTTTCGGATCCCCATCAGACATCACTTCTGACAGGGGTCGCAGTTCGTTTCGGTATTCTGGTTCACGATGGCCCAGAGCCCTGGGGTCAAAATCCACCGCACAACCATGTACAACCCCCAGGCTAACGAGTTATGCGAACGTTTTCATAGGTCGCTTAAGGCGGCGCTCAGAGCTTCGCTCACGGATCAAATAGGGTCGGACCGCCTGCCCTGGGTTCTTTTAGGGTTGCACTCCGCGCCTAAGGAGGATTTGGCAGCTTCCCCGGGAGAAAATCGTTTTTTCTCAGCCAACTGCGGATCCCTGGGGAATTTTACCGGAAAACCCCGCACCCGGGACAGATCTGCCCGCGCAATTTTTGCACAGTACAGAGGCTGTTACACGTTGCGGGCCCAGCCCACCACTGTTTTCCCCACAGCTTCGTCCTGAAAAGTTTACAGAAATGCCAGTTTTGTTTTTGTCAGGCACGATGCACACCGGACCCCACTGATTCCAACGTACGACGGACCGTTCAGATGCTGGAGACTGGGGAAAAGCATTTTGTGTTAGACTTGGGGTGGGGGCATAGGGAGACCATCTGCATCAACAGGTGGAAGCCCGTTTTTGTGTTAGCAGATGAGCAGGTAGTGGCCCAAGCTCCTCGGCACGGACAACCACCGTTGGTGGCTCCGCAAGGTGGTGTTCCCGCAGTAGAGACCTGCACTCGTAAAGCTGACATATTCCCCCCCCCACACACACCCTTTTTCCCTTCACAGACCAATATGCCCGCCTGCACACCTCGCCAGCAGGGTGTTCTGACTGGACCGGCGACCCCCCGCTACAGCTGCTATGGGGGCAGTCTCAAGCCCAAAGGATGAGGGGGTTAGTGCCTTTTCTGGATGTTCGGGGGTTCTCCACCCAGAGTCGGAAGCTGGGGGAAGATGGGAACCAAAGGCTTTAAGGAGGACGTGGCTCCGGGGTGGGTCTCAGAAAGTATCAGAAAGGACTATCTGCCCCCGGGGAGTCGGGAGACCACAGGAGTTGAGAGAGGAGAGAGGGGGTTATTATGTTAATGTGCCAACGTCTTTGTGCACGGAAAAGTACTGTGTTTTGACTCCCTGGGTCTCATTGTGCAGAAATAAAGGTTATAAAAAGGAGGCGCAACGAGACCCAGACAGAGTATTTCCTGTACTTGATGTTGGAAGAAGAATAAAGTTCATGTGTCGTCCAGCTCGCTGCCTCATCTGCCTTTTTCTTCCACAATAGTGCATTTTAGGTGCATCCTGAAACTTCGCCTCAGAAGCCGGAATATCCCTACTTTTTGTGAGTAGTGTATATGTGCAAAGTGCATTTCAGAGCACATTAAGAAACTGAGGACTAACAGACTAAGACAACTGCCTTAATGTATAAAATAAAATTGACGATCAAAACTGCACAAAATAAATAAGGCTACAAAATTAGATATTTCACTTCTTTGGTTATCTCTGCATCCAGAACACAAAACTGAGGAGGAACGTGACAACCTGCATGTATAAATGGTGAATAAAATAAATATCAAAACTGCGCAAAATCAAGAAGGCCCCACAAAATGAGATGTTTTTACCTAAACAGTCATTTGTGGAAGTCAATGAGACAACTGGACCTGTGCTTTATTTCTTGATCAGAGTTTCAAAGTCTGGGGTGACAAGTGGAGAGAGCAACTTTCAGATCATGTTCAGTGTCTAGTCCGTTTCTAGACCAAAAATAGAGAAGCCACTTTCATGACAATAGGTCGTGCTGAATGGTAGCATTATTTTGACTGCATGAATTGGTGAGAGATGGATACTCAGTCATCACATAGCTGCACCAAAAAGTGGGATAGGCTTACCACCCCAATCTCTGTGATGTCCTCAGCTCCTGAAGTCATCTCTGAAAAACACTCCACCAGCTTGTATTTCATAAGGGTTGCTTAGTTTCTAAATGGCGCTTAAGTTTGGATGGTTTCATGCTCTCATGCACAAGCACTTCCCTACAAATTACACATTGCGACTTCTGTCCCTTTATCCTCAATGTATGAAAATCCACATTTCAGATACTCTGGGTCATATTTCTGCTTCGCTATCCTCACCTCTGAATAGCAACAGAAACTTGAAGTAAATGTCAATGAAAATGTTGGATACCATGTCTCCAGCACACAGAGAGCTGTACTCTCTGACACATGCCTGTTAAAATAAATATTTTTTTTGAAATAAGGCAAGTCCGACTTCATGTAACTGAACTTCTGAATATTATTTATTTTTTGACCTGCTGTCCGCGGACCCACTCAAAAACTGGCCCGCGACCCCACCAGTTGAGAATCACTGGCCACCACCGGAGTGGTGGCATAGTTGATAGAGCATCCACCCCACAACCGGGAGGACGTGGGTTCAAGCCCCAGCCGGGTCATACCTAAGACCATATAAAAATGGTACTTCCCACTTTCTAGCTTGGTGCTCAGCACAACAGAATGGGGGAAGGAAAAGTTGTTTGTGGTGGCACCTTGCATGGCAGTGGCCCCTCTGATTCTAGATGTGATTAACATTGTAGATAGGAGAAATGTAATGTTGTTCTACTGTACATGATTGGCTGTATGGACTGAATGACAATAAAGTTGACTTCTTCTTCTTCTTCTAGTGGACTGGAATTGAATACTCTTAGATAGTGCACTTCATCACCTCCCCAAGTAAGTCGACTTACCCACCGTATCAGCAGTATCTTCACCCCCTTTTCCCCAGCACCCAGGCCTGGCCCAGCCTCTCCCCTTTTGCCCCTCACACTGTACCGAAAGGACTCCTTCCCTGATGACCACCATCTTCGGATCTGCAGTATTCACCACTGCTTCCGCAAGAAGAAACCTGTAAGTATAGGAACTATATTATCTCCATGCCATCGTGTCCATACACTCACCATTGTTTCTGCTCTCTCCCCTACAGGGTTGCCAGATCCTCACCACCATTACATAATTGCAATATTACTGTCAATAAAGATCATTGTTACACTTACCTTAAATGTTGTCCCCCGTGTCTGCTCTGGGTCTGAATATTACACCATGTCACTTTTATGGTGTGCCTTCTATGTCCAACAACCTGCCAAGGGACTATGAATGTAAATTAGCAGTCTGCTAACTTTGGCATGTTTACACTAGTATTCTGTTCTAATGTTTGTCAATATGCATTGTCCCTTCAAATAAACATTAAATTAGACAAAAAATACAAAACCAGCAGAAAAACAATAGAGAAACTACAGAGCAATACAAAGAAACTCTTTGGGCTGTATTACAAGGACGGGGTCAGCCAGTCAGTTGTCACCGACACAGAACACGTTTATGAGCGTTTCCAAGTTAATTTCTTTATCACAGCAGTGTAGAAATGAATTTTCCGCCAAGTGCAAGATGCGAAGAGGCCAGTCTAATGATTCAGAGGTGTGTTTTGGATAATCCAATCGAAAGCACTCATGCCCATCCTTTTAATGCAAAGAGGCACATTATCTAAAGTGAACTCTGATCAAGACAGGTTTTGCCTTGGCCAAAGCCCATGTGTGTGAGCCAAAATGCATGTGATATTAACACTGCTTGGTAATAAGGAAGACATCAATCACAGTTGATGCCCAGTTAGTCATTTTACAGAGAACAAATGGATAAGAATGGTGAGCTGAAAAATCAGCTGAATGGTTTAATGTAGTGCACACAGATGTAACACACAGACATGAATGGGTATGAAACTTCAGGAAAAGAGGATGGTGTTAGGGCTGTGCGATATGACCAAAATTTCATATCATAATATAAAGAATCTTATTTGACGATAACGATATATATCACAATATACATTTTGTGTAAATTCTATAGTTTATATATGATAACCAATAAAAAGGGCCATCTCTTTTTCTACATTTTAAATTACACTAGTGCATACCCGTGAAAGCAAGAATTCGTGTCTGAAACAGGTAGGCCATTTAGGCTTTACAGGCCCAAATGTAGGCTGTGTTTGAAAGTGGGCCAGAGAGGCTGGGAAGGTCACATCCACGAACATGTGATATTTTACAGCTCCACTTGTCTACTCTAAGGAACAACAGGACTTAACAGAGTGTTGTGTATAGTATGAGAGATAAGAGATAAAATATAATGCCAACTACAGAGGACAAAGATGAATTGCTGGGTTTTAGGAGCTTAGGCAAATATCTAATAAGCTAATCAATTTATCTCCCTGTATCTCTGCTGATAAAGTGGCAGATGGCAGTGTGACCAGGTCGACACTGCAAGTAGCGTAGTTTAATTATTTAAAGACTTATGAAATATTAATAAACTGTAAATTCAAATAATTTCAAGGTTTTGGAAAGACTTTGTAATCCATACAATTTCATGGAATTTGCAGCATAAATTCCATGAATTTATGCTAACATAAACATCAACATAAATGTAAAATATAATGGAGAAATTTACAGATAAAAGGTTCATTTAACAACTTTATTGCAACAGCAATATAAAATATTAATAAAAGTTATGAACATAAACACTTGAAAAGAAGTGCTTGTACAAAGATAATAAAATAGCATGGGCAAATAAAAATTTTTAAAAAGGATTTTTTTTTTCAATTATAATAAAAATAATGAATGCAAAATTAATTCAATTTCTTAATTTACTGAAGATTTGCAGTAATCCAGGCAGGTAAGTATGCTGTATGAAAGCTCAGTCACGTCAACTGGATTCAAATATTTTTTACTTCTGAAACATTTCACCATTCATCCAGATTTTATGGTAATACCAAGCAGCATATATGTGTAATTTTTTTCCACAATGTAATGATTTTTTTATTATTTTTACACTATTATTTTACAAACAAATAGTGCTCATTTTGTTTACTTTCAAAATTATGCTGCTTAGTACTACCGCGGGCAGGGACTCAGTGAGTGCTTGACAGGGGAAATGCAGCATGAATAGGCTTGAGTGATGATGAGCATAAATGAGGCTGCCCAGTGTCTTTTTTTGGCTCTGACATCTAACAGGCTGCCATCATCATGTGACATGGCAGCTCGTCTGTTATGTCTGGGCTGGTTTTTAACCGGTTTTCACACAAAACTTTAATGCATACAACTAAAAAAAACATAACTTTAATTCGGAAAACTCTCAGAAGTGAAACAAATTGCACGTTTTGTATCGACACAGTGATATCGCGATATTGTAAAAACCATCGATACAAAGTATCGATTCCTAGCAAGGAACGGTTCTCCAGCAGTTAGCTCCGTTGGTTAATAACTACCTAGCATGGCTTTGCCTGTGATTAAAACGGCGACGCAGCGGGTAAAAAGTGATCAGGTAAAATGAATTAGGAGAAACAGGACGGTAAAACAAATAACAGTCAAAAGGTATCGATACCAAAGTATCGACTGTATGCATCGAAATATCGATACCTAGCGGCCCCGTGTGGAATAGTGCGTACAGCCCCGTGGAGAATGGTGAGCGCACTACATCAGAATAACAACAATGGTAGAAGTGAGAACTTTTATTAATAATTACATATTTTTTCTAAACACTTCCATACTCAGGGATGCACACCCTCATACTCTCAGGAAAGCACGTTTAAAATCTGAGGCCAGTCTGACAAACGGTTCAAGAGATATGCGTGGAACAGACAGACACACAAACACACAGACAGAGATTTGCTGCATTTATAGCTAGATACTGAAAAAAAATCAATTGTACAAATTCATTTCTCAATTTTATGCACTTTTTCCCTCTTTGCAGTACTGTTCTACAATTGCTTTTAATGTGTATTTGAGATGACTTCAACTTTATTCTTTATCGCTACTGGACAAATTAAAAATGATTAGAAATCAAGTTACATTAAGAGCCAGTTTGTTCCTCCAACACATTTTAATTTATTTATTTAGTGTGTATGTGGCTGTTGTCATGCACTTTTGCAGTTTTAGTAATGTTTTTTCAGACAAAATTAAGAAACTCGGCAGTGATTTAAACCAGAACGATGGTCTGATACACTATAATGTTTCCTGTGAGCAACAAGTGAACACTGTCATTTAGTATTTGTTGTCTTATAATTAGAGCGAGATGGTGTTAATGTGACTTACCTCCAGTTAAAAAGAGGTTAGAGGACTATCCTCTCTGACACAGCACGGTGGAAAAAAGTCCAACATCTCTGGCTGCCGCAGAAGTAGCAGCAAAACATTAGCTTGCAGTTAGCGGCTGTGACGCACCTGGTGCACTGCAGGGGAGAGGCAGGGCGGTGACAAGTAGAAACGGGTATGTCTCTTAAATCCCAATACAAACGATACAGTTTTATACGAAACGGCAGACGTTTTTTATTGCATCACCGATATACAGTGGTGTGAAAAAGTATTTGCCTCCTTCCTGATTTCTCTTTTCTTTTGTGTTTGTCACACTTAAATGTTTCAAATCACCAGACAAATATAAATATTAGACAAAGATAACACAAGTAAGCACAAAATGCAGTTTTTAAATGAAGGTGTATATTACTAAGGGGAAAAAAATCCCAACCTACACGGCAGTGTGAAAAAGTGATTGCCTCCTAAACCTAATAACTGGTTGGGTCAACATTTGCAAAAACAACTGCAATCAAGTGTTTGTGATAACTGGCAATGAGTCTTTTGCAGTGCTGTGGAGGAATTCTGGCCCACTCATCTTAGCAGAATTGTTGTAATTCAGCCGCACTGGAGGGTTTTTGAGCATGAACTGCCTATTTAAGATCATGCCATAGCATCTCAATCGGATTCAGGTCAGGACTTTGACTAGGCCACTCCAAAGTCTTCATTTTGTTTTTCTTAAGCCATTCAGATGTGGACTTGATGGTGTGTTTTGGATCATTGTCCTGCTGCAGAACCCAAGTGCGCCTCAGCTTGAGGTCACAAATAGATGGCCGGACATTCTCCTCCACGATTTTTTGGTAGACAGCAGAATTCATAGTTTCATTTACCACAGCAAGTTTTCCAGATCCTGAAGCAGCAAAACAGCCCTAGACCATCACACTACCACCACCATATTTTACTGCTGGTATGATGTTCCTTTTCTGAAATGCTGTGTTACTTTTACGCAGGATGTAATGGGACACACACCTTCCAAAAAGTTCAACTTTTGTCTTCTCAGTCCACAGAGTATTTTCCCAAAAGTCTTGGGGATTATCAAGAGGTTTTCTGGCAAAAGTGAGATGAGCCTTTATGTTACCTTTTTGCTCAGCAGTGGTTTTCATCTTGGAACTCTGCCATGCAGGCCATTTTTGCCCAGTCTCTTTCTTACGGTGGAGTCATGAACACTGACCTTAACTGAGGCAAATGAGGCCTGCAGTTCTCATGGCTCTCACTGTGGTTTGTCTGGAGTCCCAAAGCTTTAGATATGGCTTTACAACCTTTTCCAGACTTGTAGATCTCTATTACTTTGTTTCTCATTTGCTCCTGAATTTCTTTGGATTGCAGCATGATGTCTACCTTTTGAGAATATTTTGGTCTACTGTGGAAGAAGAAAGCAGACGAGGCAGCGAGCTGGACGACACATGAACTTTATTCTTCTTCCAACATCAAGTACAGGAAATACTCCGTCTGGGTCTCGCTGTGCCTCCTTTTTATAACCTTTATTTCTGCACAATGAGACCCAGGGAGTCAAAACACAATACTTTCAGTGCACAAAGACGTGTGGCACATTAACATAATAACCCCTCTCTTCCTCTCTCGACTCCTGCGTCTCCCGACTCCCCGGGGGCGGATAGTCCTTTCTGATACTTCTGAGACCCCCCGGAGCCACATCCTCCTTCAGGCCTTTTGTTCCATCTTCCCCCAGCTTCCAAATGTGGGTGGAGAACCCCCACACAGTGCCACCACACAGCCCTCCCCAACACCCAGAAAGGGCACTAACCCCCTCGTCCTTTGGGCTTGAGCCTGCACCCATAGCAGCTGTAGCGGGGGGTCGCCAATCCGGCCGAAACACCCTGCTGGCGAGGTGTGCAGGCAGGCACATTAGTCTGTGGAGGAAAAAAGGGTGGGGGAGAAAACATGTCAGCTTTGTGAGTGCAGGTCTCTACCACGGGAACACCAACTTGCGGAGCCATCAACGGCGGGCGTCCGTGCCGGGAAGTTTGGGCCAACACCACCTGCTCGTCTGCCAACACAGAAGTGGGCTTCAGCCTGTCGATGCAGATGGTCTCCCTACGCATCCCCCCCCCCCCAAGTCTAACACAAAATGCTTTGCCCCAGTCTCCAGCACCCTGACTGGTCTGTCGTACAGCAGGTGCAATGGGGTCCAGTGTGCATCGTGCCTGACTAAAACAAAACTGGCGTTCTGTAAGCTTTTCGGGACGAAGCTGTGAATTTGCGAAAGCCTGGACTTGCTCGGGGGTCCAGTCGATGTTTTCCATGGGCTTCTTTTTCTTAAGCACGGCGTGCAATGGCTGCAGCAGCTGGGCTGCCCGGTGGAGGAAACGGTTATAAAAGTTGACCATTCCCTCAAATTCCTGTAGGGCCCTCACTGTCTGCGGACGTGGAAAATCCGACACGATGCACTCTTTATCGGGTAATGGAATCACGCTCTCCACCAAAATGCGGTGGCCCAAAAAAATCAATCACAGGCACACCAAACTGGCACTTTGCCGGGTTAACTATAAGCCCGTGCGCTTCCAACCTCTGGAAAACCATTTTGAGATGGGCGAGATGCTCCTCCATGGAGACGCTACCACTAGAATGTCATCTAAGTAGACAAAAACGAAAGAAATCATGGAGCACCGTATCCATCATTCTTTGAAAGGATTGTGCAGCGCCCTTTAACCCAAACACCATGCGTAAAAACTCGAAAAGGCCAAAAGGAGTTATTACCGCTGTTTTGGGAACATCCTCCGTGCGCACCAGGACCTGGTGATAACCGTGGACCAGATATACTTTTGAAAAATCACGCGCCCCAGCCAGGTGCACAGAAAAGTCCTGGATGTGCGGGATGGGATACCGATCATGTTCCGTGGTGTTGCTCAAGCACTGGAAATCGCTGCATGGTCGCCACGACCCGTCGGCCTCAGGCACCATGTGTAGCGGGGATGCCCACAGGCTGTTGGAGCGCCTAACGATGCCCAACTGCTCCAAGTTGGCAAACTACTCACGCGCGCTGGCCAGTTTAGCCACGTCCAGGCGCTGAGGTTGTGCGAACATCGGCGGGCCTTTAGTGGTTATGAAATGTTCGACCCCGTGTTTGGTTACTGAAGCCAAAAAAGTTGGGACCATGAGTACTGGGAACGGTGCAAGTAAATGCTGGTACTTACCCCCTGGAGCTGTAACGTTAGCCAGTGTTGTTGACCCAGCTCCCCGAGCTGTGCAGGGCAAGGAGGTGAAAGAGACAGTGTCCACTAAGTGTCTGTTGGCAACATCGACTAACAACGCATAAGCACATAAAAAAAATCTGTGCCTCAAATGGGGGCAGAACATTCAGCTACCACAAAGTCCCACTGGAAATTGCGTCCGTGTAGGCATACCGTCAAGTGTCCGTTCACCAAATGTCCTGGTGGTAGACCCGTTGGCGGCCGTAAGCTCGGGACTGCTGCCTCCTTCCAACCTGTCTGCGCTGACCAGCAGAATAAGGCTCTTCTGGGAGCCGGAGTCCACCAAGAAACGTCTCCCTGAACGTGTGTCCGTGACAAAAAGCAGCTTGTTCCTGTCACCAGCAGTCGCAACTGCTACCGACTGCTGGCCATGCCGTGTTCACGGTTTCTTGAATTGGCACGGCAGCAGACAGCGTTGAGCATCTGAGCCGAAACGGCGATGATGGAAACAGATTGTCCCGGTCCTGCGTCTCTTGGCGTCCGTCCCGGCTACCATCAATGGCTCCTTCACCTCGCTGGTGTCCCTTGTGGATGCTGGTGCCACTGCATTCCTGCTGAGAACTCTGGTTGCAAATATGACGTGGTCCGCTTCCTGCGCCAGGGCGTGGTAGTCCTTGGTCACCAGCTGCGGTGAGTTGGCCAGGATAACCCTCGCTGTAGCAGGTAGGTTCCTGAGGAACAGGTGGGCGAACAGGAAAGATCTGTCGTTCTTCCCCCTCAGTGCCAACATGCTCTCCATAAGCTCCACGGCTGATCTGTCACCCAACTCTGAACATGTTAGGAGTCTCTCTGCCCTCTCACTGTCGGACAGGGTATAACGCTAGAGTAGCATCCTCTTGAGCGCGTCATAATTCCCTTGGGCCAGGGGCTCCGGGAGCAGGCTCGTTACCCATTGCGTGGCGCGCACATCCAGCGCAGCGACCACATGGTAATATTTCGTGTCATTCATTGTGATCCCATGGAGTGCATACTGGGCTTCTATATGCAAGAGCCATGCAGTCGGGCTGTGAATCCAGAGTCTGGGAGCTTGACTGTGACAATGCACGCGTTGCTGGTGTTCTCCCTCTGGGTAGTCTCCGGGGCGGTGCTCGGCTCGCTCTCCATGGCACATCTTGGGGTCACCAATGTGGAAGAAGAAAGCAGACGAGGCAGCGAGCTGGACGACACATGAACTTTATTCTTCTTCCAACATCAAGTACAGGAAATACTCTTCTGGGTCTCTCTGCGCCTCCTTTTTATAACCTTTATTTCTGCACAATGAGACCCAGGGAGTCAAAACACAACACTTTCAGTGCACAAAGACGTGTGGCACTAACATAATAACTTCCTCTCTTCCACTCTTAACTCCTGCGTCTCCCAACTCCCCGGGGGGCGGACAGACCTTTCAGATACTTCTGAGACCCCTCCTTCTCAAGTCTGAGACTTCAGAGCCACTTCCTCCTTCAGTCCTTTTGTTCCATCTTCCCCCAGCTTCCGACTCTGCAGGGATGGCAACAGGAAATTCTGATTTCAGCTGAAATCTAATTTGGTCGATTGACTTACGGGGGGGCCGGGGGGGGCGCAGCCCCCCTGAAGCTGGGAGGTTTTCAGTAAAACAGAAGTAATTTAGACTGAAAAAAATGATTTAAAAAAATGAAATACTAGACTTAGATAAATCATTAAATTTAATGAAAAGTTAACTTACTTTTTCTTCAATGTTGTCTCACTGTCTTTAGTCCAACATATTTAACAGTTCTATAAGAGTTTATTACACTATTTACACTGGTCACCAAGTCACTTCTAAAGTGAAACTTTCTTCCTTTTGGCAGCAAGCTCTGTCAGTCTCTGAACTTTGAACTTCATCTCCTTTTCTGGTTTCTTCAGAAATTGTCCGAGTGTTTCTGTTACCTCGTCGAACTTTGAGCCAATTTTCACCTTTACCGTCACTTTTCTCTCAAGCCAATTCCATCGGAACTTATTTTTGACACTTTTGTCTATTGCTAGCACTGATGACTCCTGATCCTTCGATAAAAATCTCATAATTCCGCTGAAAACAATACCGAAAGCTCAGAATTCCAACACGAACCAGCGATGTGATTTGGGGTTGGGGAAATTATCTGAAAATTCAGCAGGAGGTCTGGGGGACACAGTCCCCCAGCGGGGTCCGGGGCAGAGCCCCGGTGGGGGGGGGGGGGCAAGGGGGGCAAAGCCCCCCGAAGCTCCTGGGTTTTTATGATTTTTAAGTACCAGAACTGTGCTTAAATGACATAAAACAAACAGCTGAATGCCACTTATTACTGTATAATATTGACTTATGTTCCAAGAAGATAGCATTCCTAAAATATTTCAACAAGCATTATCCATCACATGCTTTAACACTTGATCAAATCAAAATCAGTTAATTTTATCTATTCCATAATAGAAATAAAATTCCAACATACCATTACTTTTTATAATTTCAGCATTCATTTCAGATCACCAGTTTCAATCTCCATTGAGACTTGAGCAGTTCATTTTGCACAATCACTGATGTAGCCAAGTCTTAGAAATATTCAAAAGTTATGAGTCAATGTCCACTGTGCACTGTCAATTTCAAACTGTTTGGAATCATAAAAGGGGATGGTTAACTTTTATTAGCGTTTCCTCCCCTGCGCAGCCCAGCTCATACAGCCGTTGTATGCCACCAGTAACAGAGAGTTAATGGCTCTCCACCTGGCCATACGCCACTTCCAGTCCTGCCTGAAAGGGCGCAGCTTCACTGCGTTTGTGGACCACAAGCCGCTAATGTACTTAACGTACTTTATCTTCCTGGAAGATAAAATAAAGCGGAATTTGGCGAATTAGCAGAAAATCACATCCCTGAGAACACGCCGCCATGAATCTTTGAAAAAGCATACAACGAGCCATTTGATTGGTCCAATCGTTTGCAACTATCCAATCGCAGGGCTGTCAAGCTACTGCAATACAGCAGTAGCTTGAACACAACAAATCCGGGTTATGGCGGGAGACGACTTCTGGGGAAGCACCGAGCGCTTATGTAATCGTGTTGATTTTCGCTAAAATCGGTAACAATAAGGTACCTTACCCCCCCTAAAATTTTCTCAACGGATTTAGACGATTCACAGAAATGATCAATTTGAAAATAAATCGGCGGAAATCCGCAGATCGGCGGAAAATTGCCATCCCTGACTCTGGGTGGAGAACCCCCACACAGTGCCACCACACTACTTCACTTTGTCAGGCAGGTCCTACTTAAGTGATTTGTTGATTGAGAACAGGTGGGGCAGTAATCAGGCCTGGGTGTGGCTAGAGAAATTGAACTCAGCTTTCCAAAGACGTGATAAACTGCAGTTAATTTATGTTTTAACGGGACGGGGGGAGAATCACTTTTTCACACAGGGCCATGTAGGTTTGGATTTTTTTACCCTTAATAATAAACACCATTTAAAAACTGCATTTTGTATTTACTTGTGTTATCTTTGTCTAATATTTAAATTTGTTGATGATCTGAAACATTCAAGTGTGACATATAAAAACAATGAGAAATCAGGAAGGGGGCAAACACTTTTCCACACCACTGTATATCGTCATATTGCACAGCCCTAGATGGTGCCTGTGCAAACTTTCATAAACTTTCATTAACAGTGGTGCGGAAGTTGCTCCCAGCCAGTGGGGAGATGGAGGGCTCCCTCTCCTGTTGCTTTTGCCAACTGAGGGTCTCCCGTCTCATGTGGGGGTCTGCCGAGGTTCGCAGCTCTCTATCCAAGTCCCTCCCGAGCAGAAGAGAGGGAGGAGATCTGGCACGGCTTCCTGTCCGCCATCAACCCCCGCTATGAAGCGAGCCTACTCTCAGCAGCTCCTGCCAGGAGCTGACATATAGCAGTCGGGGAGCTTGCAGGGGGAGAACCACGACTATAGGTGAGGTGCAGGAGGCCTCGGCCCAGCTGGAAACCCAGGGCATGTGGCCGAGGCAGATGTAGATGCAGCTCCTGTCTCTCTGGGGAGTTACAGTGAAATATGTCTGTCACGGCGGGGGAATTTTCCCTACGGTGACAGTGGATAGCTCAACACCGCAATATGCGGTATTATTGCACATGTTTTAGGACCCTGTGGTCTCGTAATTTAAAGAGGGTTCATAACTTATGTGGCAAACAATGGAAGCTGTGAGAAACTCGCTGCAGCTCCACTCTCAACTTGTGCGTGTGTGACAATTGTGTGGAGCTCCGGTCTTCCTACAGGCATGAACTACTGATTCTGTTAAAAAAAAAAAACAAAAAAACAACTCAATCATTTTCATAAAGCAGTGGTGGTAATGCCAGTACTTCAACTACAGGGTGTGTGGACTGGCTGGAGATTGCAGCGACATTCAGCTTATTTAAACAGGACAGCCTCCATACAGGACCCTGCATGGCTCTTGTCTCCGTGATTTTTGGATTTTTGCTGCTGTCTGAAAAATGACATTCAAACAAGCAATGCACTATGCAGTACTTGTTTCGCTCTCAGAGCTCAATAGTCATGATCATAAACACTCTGCTCAGAAGGAAATAACACACTTTATGTCCTTTCAGTGCTCACTGTCACGGCTGTATTTAGCAATTCGTCCAAACACCACTGCCAGAGACCACTGCCTGCTGGAGTCCGTCTGGAGAGTGCCTCCAACGGTGCTGGCAGCAGCAGCACCCGGCGCTGTGGAAGCTTCCACAGTATCGGATGCAAACATGCTGTTGGCAATAAAAACACACAACATTTAACAATTTATTTAATAATCAATAGGGCCACATAAGTGAACAACGAGATTTAGCCACACACAAAAAAGTGAACACTGCATGTACGGGTCCCCGTAATATATGATGGCAATGGTCTTGACTGCTGGTGAAGTTTACAGTTTTATTTTCTTATTTTAGCACAGTACACGTTAAATAAAACACATAAACTACGACCACCATAAGAGTTTATGCTTCATTACAGGTCCATAAACCGATTAACATTAGTGTTCGTAGCTCAACTGTCTCTGCTAAGCACTGTAGCCTTACGGACAATTCCACAGGCAGGCACAGGAAGTGAAAACAAAACCATCGTATCAAAATAAAAGCCTGCTTTTTTACTTCAGTGCATAGGATGGCATAAGGCCTCTGTGAGTTGTAAAATTAACTACTAATAGGAAAACATTTATGCAAAGCTCAAAAAATACATATTTCAGAATTATTGATCAAGTAATTAACCTAAAATAATAAACCTTTCAGGGGGTTATTTAGAAGAAGAAGCCATCTCTATTGTCATTCAGTCCATACAGCTAATCATGTACAGTAGAATAAAATTACATTTCTCCTATCTATAATGTTAATCACATGTAGAATCAGAGGCGTTGCTGCCATAAACAACTTTTTCTTCCCCCATTCTATTTTGCTGAGCATCAAGCTAGAAGGTGGGAAGTACCATTTTTATATGGTCTTTGGTATGACCCAGTGGGAACTTGAACCCCCAACCTCTTGGTTGTGGGGCAGATGCTCTATCAATTAAGCCACCACTCTGGTATGATTTACACCGCGGTTGTTGCAGTTGCTCATTATCCTCTGCGGTAGGCTTGTCCATAGTGTGGTACTACATAATTGTGGTTATCGTGACAGCCCTACAGTGAATAATAATAGTGATGTACATGAGATTGTGCGTCGCCACACCTCTCTGAAATGAGCCTCTGCCTCCCAGCGCAAAATCTACTGGTAATTAGATGGTGTGATGCAAAGCATAAAAACAGACAATGTGCTGACAGAAACACTGGCATACGGCGGGAAGTCTGGTGGAAAAGTCCGCTGATGACTGTCAAAATAGGGCCCTTTAATTCAAACGGCTCAAATTCCTTCCAACCCACAGAATCCCTAATCCACCTTTTAAGTTCACTAAGATATTGTTCAGTAAACCAACTGTGAGGCCAGTGAGGCTTTTCCACAGCGGCCCATATGCAGGAAAACAACATTTAGCGTCAACTTCATGGACAACAAATCCACTCCGTTTACAGACCTCTAAAATCATGAGTTCACAACTACACTGAAAAAGCCCTCTTACATCCTCATACTGGGTTAAACAAGTGTGAAGTTTCTCATACTCAAAACAAGCAAGAGGAAATATTTTTGTGATGCAAATTGTGGTATGCATGTTGCAAATTTGGTGAAATGGACTGCAAGTCAACATGTCATAGTGCACAGAATGCTCAAGACTGAATACAGTTGAATTTTAAAGTGTTCGCATAAACTTTTATGACACCAATTTCTGTGATCAGTGAACACAGCTTCCACGGCCTTTGGACTAAACCAGTGTTTTTCCCAACCGGTGTCCCTAGCACTTTCAGGTTTCTGTCGGAAATCGTCTAATTTTGCTTATTAAGTGGTCCAAAAAATTGCAAATAATTTGCTGTTGCTGTGCCAGGGTTCTGCAGGCATCCATGTACTCATATACTGTTTATGCAGTATGGACACCAATATCAACTAACACTGAATAAACTTTATCTCCCCCCTCAGCGCCAACATGCTCTCCATAAGCTCCACGGTTGAGCCATCACCCAACTCTGAACGTGTTAGGAGTCTCTCTGCCCTCTCACTGTCGGACAGGGCATAACGCTAGAGTAGCATCCTCTTGAGCGCTTCATAATTCCCTTGGGCCGGTGGCTCCTGGAGCAGGCTCGTTACCTGTTGCGTGGCGCGCACATCCAGCGCAGTGACCACATGGTAATAATTCGTGTCATCCATTGTGATCCCGCGGAGTGTGAACTGGGCTTCTATATGCAAGAACCACGCAGTCAGTTTGTGAAGTCAGAAGTCTGGGACCTTGACTGTGACAGCGCACGTGGCGCTGGTGTTCTCCCTCTGGGTAGTCTCAGGGCCGTGCTTGGCTCGCTCTCCATGGCACGTCTTGGGGACACCAATATGGAAGAAAAAAAGCAGACAAGGCAGCGAGCTGGACGACACATGAACTTTATTCTTCTTCCAACATCAAGTACAGGAAATAGTCTGTTTGGGTCTTGCTGTGCCTCCTTTTTATAACCTTTATTTCTGCACAATGAGACCCAGGGAGTCAAAACATAATACTTTCAGTGCACAAAAACATGTGTGGCACATTAACATAATAACCCCCTCTCTTCCTCTCTCAACTCCTGTGTCTCCCGACTCCCCGGGGGGCGGATCGTCCTTTCTGATACTTCTAAGACTCTCCGGAGCCACTTCCTCCTTCAGTCCTTTTGTTCCATCTTCCCCCAGCTTCCGACTGGGTGGAGAACCCCCACACAGTGCCACCACACTACTTCACTTTGCCAGGCAGGTCCTACTTAAGTGATTTCTTGATTGAGAACAGGTGTGGCAGTAATCAGGCCTGGTTGTGGCTAAAGAAATTGAACTCAACTTTCCAAAGATGTGATAAACCGCAGTTAATTTAGGTTTTAATGGGGGGGGGCAATCACTTTTTCACACAGGGCCATGTAGGTTTGGATTTTTTTTTTACCCTTAATAATAAACACCTTCATTTAAAAACTGCATTTTGTGTTCACTTGTGTTATCTTTGTCTAATATTTAAATTTGTTGATGATCTGAAACATTTAAGTGTGACAAACATAAAAAAAATGAGAAATCAGAAAGGGGGCAAACACTTTTTCATGCCACTGTACTGAAGCAGAGCATGATCCCCTCCCTCCAGAAACTGGGCTGCAGGGCAGTATTCCAACATGATAATGACCCCAAACACATCTCCAAGACGACCACTGCCTTGCTAAAGAAACTGAGGGTAAAGGTGAGGGACTGGCCAAGCATGTCTCCAGACCTAAACCCTACTGAGCATCTGTGGGGCATCCTCAAATGGAAGGTGGAGGAGCGCAAGGTCTCTTAACATCCACCAGCTCCATGATGTCATCATGGAGGAGTGGAAGAGGATTCCAGTGGCAACCTGTGAAAAGCTCTAGTGAACTCCATGCCCAAGATAGTTAAGGCAGTACTGGAAAATAATGGTGGCCACACAAAATACTGACACTTGGGCACAATTTGGGCATTTTCACTACGGGTGTACTTACTTTTGTTGTCACCGGTTTAGACATTAATGGCTGTGTTGAGTTATTTTGAGGGGACAGTAAATTTACACTGTTATACAAGCTGTACACTGACTAATTTACATTGTACCAAAGTGTCATATCTTCAGTGTTGTCCCATGAAAAATCTAATAAAATATTTACAAAAATGTGAGGGGCATACTCACTTTTGTGAGATACTGTATTTAACAGCAGTTGTAGTTTACGTAACACATACAGTTTTTGTATGGAGATATTATATATCAAGTATCAAGATACAGAATAATTACACTGAGCTATGATTTTTGACCCATAATTGCCCAGCCCTAAGCAGAATTATTTATTTTGGAAGCTAAAACAAATGAAAGAGTGATTAATTTTCTAAAAATTAACTTTCAAGCAACAAAACTACCCCAGAGCTATCAGTTTTCTCTTTCCGGTGAAAACATGAGTGAAGAAACAAAATGCTGACTTATAACTTTATGACGCACATTAAAAAAAACTCTACTCTCTACAAAACTGTCTGCACACCATATATGGATTTAAATGCCCCAACTTAAGTTAACGTTTATTCATTTAATCTCATTTACAGTTTAATTTTGAACAGGATCACACATTCAACAATGGTCCAAAACTATGAGCAAGTAAGTATAACATGTAATAAGTGTCTGAGTAGTAGGGGTGGAACAAAAGATTGATTAATGATGGACCGTGACATTTGACACCAACGACAATGCACCGATGAAATGCATGGATCGATCTTTTATTAATTATCATGTAAACGTTGCATACGCTCTTGGGTATTCAACCAATTGCATTTTAGTCCACTAGATGCTGTACTCATGACTTTTCATCCATTATTACATTGCACATAACTCTCACACTGCTTTTTACTTCATTCACATTATATCACTGAATCTGAGTTCACATTGAAATACTGTGTGATTGTATATTTTTTCATATATTTCTGCAAAGTGTGGTTAGTCCGAGTAAATAACTGCATATATTCCTGTATATATTTGCATCCTTTTATAGAAACGTGGACAGACTGTAATTTGCTGTACATACTCTGTTTGTCATTGAATCCTTATTTAAATCCTTCACCTGAACAACGAGAGCAAGTTTTTAGCCAAAGTCAAATTCCTTGTATGTGTTGTGCATACTTGGCCAATAAAGCTGATTCTGATTCTGATTCTGATTAGATGGCACAAAGCAAGCACCCAGTCAAGTGAAGTCATTGCTTGTCTCACAAGATTTGCAGCCAGCTTTAAAAGTTAGGAAGCAGTTAGCTCAAAGTTAGCTTAAATGTCAGGCCTTTTTTGGATTTTATAACTAAGATGGAAGGAAAGACCTTGACATGACAGACAACCAGCGAGAAGCGCTGCACGAAGAAAAAATAAACACTCAGAACACGTGGGCCAGCACACGTCTCGGAATGGCTAAGCTAAAAACACAACAGCATGGAGCTTGTTTTTCTCCAAGCACCAAGTAAGTAGTTTATTTATTAAGTGCTTTTCACAGACATACTGTATAGTCACAAAGCACTGTACAATAAAATTGAATAAAAGGAAGTTGATAGATAAAAATAATTTTAAAAACATAAAAACAAGTTAAAACACAAGACTAAAATAATTTTAAAATATCAGACATCATTAAAAAGCAGTTGAATTGAAACTCAATGGACAGCCTTGTTAAACAACAAAGTTTTCAGCTGCTTTTTAAAAGAGTCCACAGAATCAACTAAACATATCTGGAGTGGAAGTCTATTCCAAAAGCCGTCCACCGCCCTCCCTGTGTGCAGAGACGTGTCTCCATGGAAAATGAAGCCCAGAAAATACTTTGTTATATGAAAGAGATGTCAACAGTTTTACTTTGGGACATGATTTGAGGTTAAGTAAATTGAAAAAAAAATTAAATATATGGGGTTGTGATACTTGATATTGTGATTATTGTTGAATCATGATCGGATCATACCGTGACCCAAGTATCATGATCCGAATCAAAAGGTCCCTCACGATTCCCACCACTAGTTAGCAGCATATGCAACAGGTCAAAATAAAATTTTTAAAGCTATACAGCCAAGATTTACAGTATGACAAACAGTTTTTAGAAAAGATTTGAACAGATATCTCAATTCATTTTCCTTTACATCTTTCTCTTTTTTGCTTTTTTTAATTTAACCTTTATTTTTACCAGGAATAAAACCAATTGAGGAAAGGACCTCTTTTACAATGGCAGGGTTTCCTCTGGTAAAATTTCTGGGTGGCGGCCGGCCGCGCCAGAAAAATTTCCACCACGCTTATGAGGAGATATAAATTTAAGAAAAATACTGTATATGAAGCAATGACTTTCCGCAAGCACGCACACGAACAACGCGCGTGACCATCATCTGCGCGGAGTTTAGAAGCGCCCTGCCCATGCGAGCTTTCCAGTCAGTCACCAGGCAGAGTGTCTCGTTAGCGTCATTATCCGAGAGAAACATGAGTTTATTACAGTACTTTAAATGTGGAAAAAAACAGAAGAGGTATGTAAGCACTGGCGTTTATCATGGTTTTAACCCGCTGGAAATGGGAGCAACAATGGAAGAGTCGCTTAGCTAAGAGATGTGGTTAGAATTCATATGCAACCGGCTTCATATGAAGGGAAAGGCAAGGGGGACTGATGAATTGCTGAGGATATATTTCACCAGTTGAAGCGGGATGAAATAAGGCGGCGTTTGTGAAAGGATTTCACATATTTCACTGTTCTGTTAATTGCTCTAGCCGAGCGCTGTGTCTGTCCAGTCTGTTGTGGGGGTTACACCAACCTGCCACACGCTCTCTCCCAGAGGGCTCGGCAGGTGGCCGAGGTCTCGATCATGCAGCTTGGGCGGCGAGCAGGAGAAGCTCTGTGCAGGCGGGGGGGGGTGGTGGTGGTGGTAAGTGCCGGCCGGGAGCGGTGAAATCGTCCTGGCCGCGCAAAAATTGCTTGTTGTTCCACGATGTCGAGGGGCTGTCCCGTTGAACTTGCGGAGATCACAAGAAGAAAAATTAGTCTCTGACTCCTCTCGTGGCCATGAAGAAAAGCAGGAGCGGCTGTAAGAAAAAAAGGAACAAAAGCAGAGGGACTTGGCGTGTTGACTTTAGATGCAGGCGCAACCCTAAAGCCTCGGGAACCGCAGACAGCTGAATTCCCCTTGTGTGCCGTGGCTAAGACCATAAAATCCAGTGAGCAAGCTGCGTGCCTCAGGTGTATGAGCAAGCCTGAAGGGCCAGTGTGCAGCAGAAGGAAGGCGGTCAGTGGAGCCGTATGTGTCCCGTGCGTGGTGCGCCGTCCTCGTAACTCCCCGGTGCGTGCGCCGGGGTTCCGTGATGGGTGGGCCAGCTGGAGAGGAGAACCAGGGTCAGGAATCTTGGTGGAGATCGGCGCAGACGGTGCCAATAAACATCTATGATGAGCTGTGGCTGCAGATTAGTCATGGTGCGTTGGAGCGTTGAGGGGAGATAGACGATCTTTGTTCCTCAGGCTCGGGTAGATGAGTAGGATCGCTGAGAGGGAGGAGTAGCGGTGAGAGGGAGAAAACGTTCTGTGTCCCTCGGCCGGTCCAGCGTGGACGTCCCGATCTCAGGCGAGGGTCGAGCCATGGTGTTTTCTGCAGTTTTCCCGGTCGTGGGTGATGTCCGGAGAGTAGCTCGCCTGTGTTGGCTCTGCGTCGAGGTCTCCCTGAAGCAGAAGGGAGGGCAGCTCGTTTGCGTCAGGCTGCTGTGTTCGCTGGCAGCGTGTTTTTTTTAGCGTTGGGTCGCCAGCGTGGCCGTCCAGACCAGAAGGTTGCGTTGCACAAAGCGTGTGCATTCTTGGGGTCACCAGTGAAGCGGCATGAAATAAAGCGGCGTTGGTGAAGGTTTTAAGCAGGTTTATTGAATCATACCGCCTTCACAGGATCCCCGCTCCGGTGCAAGTGTGAGCAGACTGGAGCGGGATCCTCAGGCTCTCAGAGGAGGAGACACAAAGTGTGTGTCTGCAGCAGCAGCTGAAGAGTGAGTGAATGAGAGAGAGGATGAGCATGGATTACAGTGCAGTATATATACCCAACTACAACAATACATAAAAGAGCATTCCCCAGCAGTTGGTATGATCAAAGAGATTGCAGAACAGGCATGAGACATTTGCATTTGAGAGACATACATCACAATAGGCAGATTGCTGGCCTCTGCTCCAGCTGCAAAACAAAGAGGTTACAAGGCACATCTACATATTGATCTCAGTCTCTAGGTCACAGTAAGGACAGGACGCATGAACACAATGCATGAAAGGCACATTAACATCACAGTAGTGAGCCAGAAGAAGCGGGGCTACCTGTAGACATTAATACACACATTTCACTGTTCTGTTAATTGCTCTAGCCGAGCGCTGTGTCTGTCCAGTCTGTTGTGGGGGTTACACCAACCCGCCACACCAGCCACTAGGTTCAGGTTCAGGTTCCTTTATTTGTACCCGTAGGTAGATTTGTTTTGCAGTCAGCTGACATCCTTTTAGACACATATTTACAAACCCCAATTACATTCAACATGAACACAAACACAGGCACACATGAAGCTGACTATAAACACAATGAAAGTACTCAAGGCTCCACCAATCAGGACATAAGACAAAGAGATAAGAGAAAAAACAAAGAGATAAGAGAGAAGGGTCATATTAAAAAAGTTAAAAACTAAGTCAAAGAGATTAAAAACTCAATAAAAGTCTAAAACCCAACAAAAGATTTAAAACCCAAATAAAAAACCTACAAAAATAAATAAATATAAAATAAAAATTAATAAATAGATAACTAAATTATGTGCAATATATTGCTATATCTTGTTCAACTCTTTGACAGCAGCAGGAACAAAGCTGTTTTTGTAGCGCTGGGTTTTACATTTTGGGACAACAAACCTCCGTCTGGAGGGAAGAAGCTTAAAGTGTCAGTGCAAAGGGTGGGAGTCATCATTTAAAATGGAGGTAGCAATCCTCTGTACCTGTCTGGTGTACAGGGATGTCAGGCTCAGCTGTGACTCACCAAGCAAACGACTGGACCACCTAACTACCTGGTCTAAGGATTTCCTCCGTTTCAGTTTTATCTGACCAAACCATGACACTAAAGAAAAGGATAAAATAGATTCAATAAAAGCCCGATAAGACATTGTCATTATGGTTCAGTCAATTTGGAAGCGTGCGAGTTTCCTTAAACAATGTAAATGTTGCTGACCCTTTTTACACACCCTTTCACAGTTCTCTTCAAAGTTTAAATTACTATCAATAATCGTCCCAAGATATTTGTAGGATTGAGTACACTACAGTATTAAGTTATGTTCACTACTATATACCTGGCAAGTTAAGAAGTCAATGACTTTAATCTGTCAGCAGCCTTCAGACAAACTAAACATTCCAACATTTGGATTTCAAAATAAGGGAGATTTTTCCTGCTGTCTGGGTGGTGGTGAGATTTCTAAAAAAAAAAACAACTGTAAATATATAGAAATATTATAACAAAAATAACAGCATCCTTGGTCATTTAAGTTAATTTATTTCATTAAATACAATTTTATTAATATGTTTTTTCTTTGTAATCAGAGTTAAATTATTGTTCTGTTCTGACTGCAAAATTATGGTCAAAAATGTAAATTGTTATAAGGAAAAAGTAAAAAAAAATTACCACAGTCTGTTTCAAATTTATTTAAAAAACCAATTTTTATTTTAAAAAAACAGACAAAAATTAGTCACAAAATAATCCACAAATTTATAGTAACATTTCAAATGTAGAAGAAAAGTCAATTTTAAGAGGAAATTACCACTTTGAGGAAAATGGTTTCAAATTTAGATGAATTTACAGAGAAAAGTAGAAAACTATAAGAAAATTGTTATAAATTTTGGAGAGAAACCTCAAACCTTCAAGACTGAAGTCATTACTCAAGTTTTTAACTGGGTGCTCTTTGTACCCTTAACTAGAAATGTTTGGTTGTCTGCTTTTAATTATTAATTTCAAAGCACTGCTTTTACATGAGTAGAATTTCTGGTTACTATACCCACCTGATCATATAATTTAAGTATGCATGAGTACATTACTATTATGAATGTTTCTTTCCCTTCCCTACTCTCTCAATGGAAAAAAAAGGAAACGCTAGAATAAAAATACAAAAATACACATATTTTTGTCATTTATGTAAACCATGACAAAGCATGACACTTGATATTTTCTAACCTGTTTGTATACCACCATAGACAGAGAGAGAACCTGAATTAGACAGAGCTCAGAGAGGGCAAGATGAGACAGAAGAGAGGAGCTAAGGAGAGGAAAGTATTCAGGCAGAGGGTCCAGGAGCGGCGAGAGCAGAGGAAGGAGAGAAGGATGACACCACTACAAAGTCTAAACACAGGATGTCTGGGTGGGACCCCAACTGGCCCAATATTCCAACATTCAAGCCTCGGTTGTACAATACTTCAAATGGTAAGTTCCATGTGCAATGTTACTGTGTAAAATTTAAAAAAGAAATAAATAGTATAAAATTAACATATTCCGGTATGTTTACTGCCCCCCCTCATAAAAATATGTTGCCACCACACCAAGGTCTTTCAGCCAGAGGAAACACTGAATGGTGTCCTGGCCAAGATGGCACCATTGTAAAATGGCCTGTCTTCTGTGTCACACTGCCACTTAAATTTTAGAGATGCAGACTGCAATGCAGAATCTCTTCCTCTGTCTCAACGCCAGGATACTGACACTGCAACGCACAAACACATTTACATCCTGAGGAATTACGTCTGCAACTTATGGTTATCTGTTGAATTCTACAGACCTAGCATTTCAGCTGAGGAGGGCATTATCTTTTTCTATTTTATTATCTGTTACTTAAAAGAAAAATAATAAGTATGTTCAGCTTAATGAAATGGAGCTTAAACGCTTAACCTTAACAGGACTTTGGACTTTCACCCTTACAAAGCACCACACAAAGTTGCTGACTGATATAGATGTAAGCCAACAGTGTCTTACCAGGCTTTAATGGGATGAAAGATCTATTTATCAGGTTTATTGGTTTTGAAGGCCAAAGCAAGACTCTTGTCTCTGTAATACATTCTCTGTTTTAGTCATAGTGACAGGTCTTCACAACAGTCCAATTCCTTATGTAGAGGTAACGCAGCAAAACTTTGACCTTTCCTGCCTGACTGCTCAGAAAACAGCAGTCAATAAAAACACATTAAACATTCAAATTGGTTTACAAACTGCAGTGTAATTGTCCTGCTCACAGAACATTTTATAATGTTATTTGCTGATACAGAATAAAAGGTGAACTTTGAGAACAATTTGACCTAGAGACGGTGTCATTCAGTTAAAAAAGTGCTGCATCTGCAGACAGGGATATTCCAAACAATCCCTCAAGCTACGGCTGAACAGTGTACTTGTGCCCATATGTAATATCGGTGGTTACATAAATGTGATTGCATGATTTATTAGTTATTTGATCCAGTATACTGATAACCTATAAACGTACACAACACATGCATGCTGTATGCAACTCTCAAGCACTAGACTGACCTCAAGCTCTGTCTCACATCTGTTGATATCATCCGAGGACTGGTTGAGTTTCTCCAGCTCTCCCTACAAGAGAAGGAACAATGAAGAGATGAAACAAATGAGAGAACCGGAGGTGATAATGTGAAATAACAGCTAGAAGTATGGAAGGAGGAACAAGAAACAGCTGGAATGCAGGAAAAATGCTTTCATCTCCTTTTTTCTAACTCGGGCAACAAAATATTCAGTTACGGCATGGCATAAATTGACTGAACAATCAGGTTTACTGCTTTTTAAAGGATGCACAGATCTGACTTGTTCCTCCCTCCTGATGTTGATTCTCCTTCAAATCAGGGCATCTGACGATACTGAACTCATTTTGAGAACTTTATGGTACAAGGTTAAAATATACACAGCTAAAAACAATGAAATCAGTGTAATTTGTACTGACACAGGTGGTAAAAGTGATCCCACTGAGAACTTTTTCAGATGGATGGCAAGTTAAGTTAATCCCTTCCACAGCATGTGGGACACAATGTGGTGTATGGGGTGGCGCCTATCTCCGTTTCAACCGATGGCAAGGGGTTTAAAAAACGGACGTCAGTTCCAGACCGTGGATACCCTTCGTGAAGCCATCTTCACCAGACAGAGCAACATTCCCACCAGCCTCCTGGAAACCCTCTCATCAAGCATGCTTGAACACATTTCTGAAGTGATCAACCAGAACAGTGGGGCTAATCACTATGGGGCTACGGTCTTAAACTTTTGATCAGCTGATGAACAGCCTGTATGACTTTAAATTCAGTTTTCAATACATTGCCTACTCTGTATTTTTTGTCTCTTGTTCCTATTTATTTTTACATTTTGAAGCTCTACTTCAACCTGGTTAAGATCCACCAGCGCAAAATGCAAACACTTGTAACTTTACCAACTGGTGTTAAGATTTTTCTCAGGAGTGTATATCGCGATTTCCCATTCCAATCTTTGTCTTGTTCAATTGCTGGCTAGATCTCATGAGTCCTTTACTATGTTGACCTAAGCAGACAGTGAGCATTTAGCACCATCTAGCGGGCTGAACGTCAACTGGGTTTACCTAAACAGGCAAGTTTGTGTTTGCAACATTTATTAATAATTCTTAATAGAGTATGACAATATTAGTGTCTGAATCGATACCACCACAAAGTATTGCAATATTATAACACATCAAATTTTTTCCCACCTCCTAGTAAATATCCTTAGCTTTGGGTTGGGATCCCACAACACTAGTAAAACACACAAATTGGTTAAGAGTATTATGCAAAGTTTTTGCAAGTTTTTGTGGACTCCTGGAAGATAAGTACACAGCAAAAGCAATTATCTTCATTCTTTTGAAGCACTACCAGTCTTCATACAGAACGAGAAAAGGCAAGATAGATAGATAGATAGATAGATGATAGATAGATAGATAGATAGATTTTATTGATCCCATACTAGGAAATTACAGTGTAACAGCAGCACGACACAGACAACCAAACCAACAGAAATACACACAGCATAATAGAAAAAGGAGTTACCCAGGGAAGTAAAGTAAAAATGCTTAGCTAACTTTATATTAGTGGTGTTGGCGTTATTGCATTAATCACCCGTTAACGCGTTGCCCCCGTTAATGGCGACAAATTTTGTGATCGCGGTTAATGGCAGTGTACGGCAGAAAGCGCAAACAGTACTTTTTGGCCTAGCCGCTCTCCGTACCAAGGCCGTTGTGGCCACTGACACTGTATGCGCCATGCAGACAAGCTTGATTACAGCCATGGATAGCACCAAAATGCTGTCATGTTTAAGTTTACAATGTTATCTGTCTGAGCTCTCACCTGGATAATTGTTATAGCCTCCTCCAAAACTTGGCCTGGATGCTGTGTTGTTCTTCTGTGGAAGCTAGCTAGCTCATAGCTAGTAGCTACTAGCTACATGCTAGGTTATAGCTGATCTCCATCTGCTGAAACGGACAGAAATTCCCCTGTTTTCATCCTCACAGGTCCAACTGTTAGTGAGTACCAGTCTAAAAAAAATTCTCAAGTTGTTTTCGGAATGTCCATTCACTCCCTCGCTGTTTTTGTAGCACGTTGGGGTGTCATCACGAGCGCGATAGTAGCTCCATTTGTTAGTGCCACTGCTAAGATGTGAACACTAAACAAATGACCCGTGCTGGTAAAATGAGTCACTCTGAGGCCATTTTCAAAGCTGATGTAACGCTATTTCCATATTCTGTATTGAAAGACCTTCAAAATGATATTGAATTTGTCAGAAGTGCGCCAAAACGGCCCAGAAAAGATAATTTGCTTATATTTTGGCTAGGTTGAAAACTCACGTTTGATCGGTCAGGAGTTACACCTTCTGCAAAAACATATGTATTTTTAGAAAGTATGATTTCTAAGCTTTCCAATGATACCAGGCATTCATGGGGGTTTTCCCGGGACTTGCTGCTAGCAAACAAAGAAATAGTCATGATTTATGCACTTCTCGTGCCTGTAGCTCGTAATGACGCGGTGCACACCAGAAATATTATTTCTGGAGAATATACTGGATAGTTTTTGTCATTTTGGGTATGTTGAGAGCTTTAATAAACCTGCAGGTGAAGAACGCAAGTATATTTGTCCACTCCCATGTTTATAACAGTATGAGAAATTTGAAAAATTACCACCTTAAGGTACATTGTATCTGAATGGAAAAACACGCGATTAACTCAATTCCAAAAGATTAATCGCGATTAAAAATTTTAATTGTCCAACACCACTACTTTATATACAACATAGGCTACTACTGGGTTAAATAGATGATGATGATAAATTACCAGCAGAAGAAAAGAAAAACAGCATTTCTACATGCATTAATAATTTATTCCAACATCTAATAAAAATGTCACTTCTTATGTTTTGTTTTTTGTTTGCAATTTATCTCAATACTGGCTGAGATAACAGCACACATTTTAAGGCTGTTATGAATTTGTAGGCATTTATTTATTTGTAGAACATTTATTTCCAAGTTAGACAGTTGTGGCTACAGGATAAACAAGAAAATGGTTACAATATTAATTTAAATCAAATACAGTGATACTGCAATGATCAGTTATTAATGACAAGTCAACTGACAGATAATTAATAAGCACTAAAATGTTAATTAACTAACTGGCTTTGCACATTTTTTAACAAAATGTGTGTGTGCGGGGATCACAAACTTTACAAAAAAGGTTGCAAACTCATCAGTGGGGAAAAAATGTCCAAATGATTAGTTGATTAATTACAAAAATAATAGGATGATTATTCAGTAACAAAAAATAATCATTAGTTGCAGCCCTAATTTGCAGCTTTAACACCATTTCTAGAAGCAGATCGTGTCTCGGGTTTGTTCTTAAAAATTCTGATATTATGATACATGAAAAAATAATAAAATTTGTCTCCAATTAAACATCTTCTGAATATGTAGCCTACAATAACTTGTTTTTTTAACAAAGGTTCCCATCCTTCACTTATAACCACCTTTCACAACTGTATAAACAACATTTTCACATAGATTAAAATAAACTGATAAAATTCACCAACTTGAAATATTTTAATAATAAGAGACAAACGCTGAATTAGCAGCCATCCAGAGGCTGGATAATAATGCTAGGACCCGAACTCGGTAGTTAGCTACAGCGCCTATCAGTCAGAGACACCGGAAGGTCCGGCTAAAATATGTCATTATCGATTTAAAAAGATAATTTAAAGCACTGATACTAACCTGGATCCTGGGGTCCACCTCCTCGTCTTCATATTCCTCGTCGTCGGACTTGTGCTCCTTCTCTAAATGGTCCATGCCGACGGTGAAGAGGAGAGATGCCACAGGCGAAACAAAGACAGCCGTCCGTTACAACCAGCGGAGACCCCGCTGACTCATCTGTCTGAACCGGTCACAGCGGGCGGCTCTCACCACCTTTTACTCCCGCACTCTGCTTTAAAGGATCGGCTTTATAAAGAGAAACATCCCCGCCTGCCTCCGCCTGGCAGAACCATCTAGCGCAGCTCTTCTCCCTTCCTCAGTTCACCTTCCACAGAAGCCCGGTGATGAAATGAGCCACGATCTGATTCAGACGGGAACACCCCCTTCAGAGGCAGCTGGAGTATGGGAGCTCTTATTACAGGGCCGGTTCTAGGTTTTTGGGAGCCCATGTGTTGGGGGGGGGGGGGGGCTATTAATAATAATAATATTCTAGTTATTTTTACAGAAAGAGTTCAGACATTTTAAAATGGGGGAAAAAAATCTCTTCCCTCTCAACAAAATTATTAAAACAAAGAGAAAAAAAATTAAGCTGTTACTCAAATAAAAAAAAAAAAAAAATAACCAGCATCCACATGAATGTTCCAAATTTACAAGAAAAAAGTCACAAGTTTATGAGATTAAAGTTGTAAGATTAGGGTTAAAAAAGTGGTGAAATTATAGAGAAGGGGTATTGACATCATGCCGCACTGCATCCTGAGCTGTTGTCACCATTATTATGAATGAATGAATGAATGAATGAATGAATTTAATGAATGAATTTATTTCGGATAGTACATTACAGGTTAAAAGAAACTGTATAATATAACAACAAGGTCAAATTAGACAAAGACTCCTTCTACTATACAATTCCACGTGAGTTATCCGAAATGGGTGATGGCTGAAGCCGCAGCTTATATTGCCCACCCATATTCCATCCAAGAATTCAAAGGAGAAAAAAGAGAAAACAAGACAAGAGCGATTACAATTTAAAACAAGGCTAAGACAAAATATGACTGAGAGAAAAAGAAAACTGAGCTAGTCTAAGTTAAGCGGTTACTATTCAAAAACAAATCTAAGACATAGTGTCACAGAGAAAAAAGAAAAACTAAGCTATAACACAACACAGGCTGGAAATGTCAATCCTTATGTGAGTTTACATGTCGTCTTGTAAATATGTTTGGAGTATTTCTTCCTTTAGTTTTTGTTTAAATTGTCCAAGCTTTGTACATGATTTTAATTCAGGTCCAAAATCGTTCCATAATCTGACACCTTGCACTGAAATACAGTGTTGCTTGGTAGTTGTTCTCACTGTAGGCTTTTGAAATATACATGTTCCTCTGAAGTGATATCGTTTCTCCCTTGTTTGGAACAACTTTTGGATATTTGCGGGCAGTGATAGATTCTTCACTTTGAACATTATTATTGCGGTTTTAAAGTCGATCAGATCTTTCAACTTGAGAGTTTTTTGTTTAAGAAAAAGTGGGTTTGTTGGTTCCCTGTAAGCTGCTTTGTTGATTATTCTAATAGCTCTCTTTTGAAGCATAAAGAGTGGATATATGTTTGTTTTATATGTATTTCCCCATACTTCATTACAATATGTCATGTATGGGAGTATTAATGAATGATACAAGGTGTATAGTGTGGGTTGATTCAGCAAATTTTTCACTCTGTGTAATATTGCAATTGATTTGGATACTTTACCTTTTATATAATTAATATGTGGCTTCCAACACAGTTTGTTATCAATTATTACTCCAAGGAATTTAGTTTCGGATACCCTTTCAATCTCTACACCATTTACACTGAGTTTGGGTACTGGGTAGTTGTGATGGTTGTTAAAGACTATAAATTTTGTCTTGCTTAAATTGAGCGTTAATTTGTTTGAATCAAACCACAGTTTCAGCTTTCCTAATTCCTTTCCGAGTGTATCCAGAAGTTGTTCCAAGTTGTTTCCACTGCATAGCAGGTTAGTGTCATCAGCAAACAATATTAAGTCCATTTTTTCTGAAACTTTACATATATCATTTATATACATATTGAATAATAATGGTCCCAAAACTGAACCCTGTGGGACTCCACAGGTGACCTTCAGTAGCTCTGAGTTTTTGTTGTTAACACATACAAACTGATATCTATTCTTTAAGTAACTTCTTAACCAGGACAGTGCTACCCCTCTGATACCACAATTTTGTAGTTTCTTTAATAATAGATTGTGATCTACTGTATCAAATGCTTTTTTAAGATCCAGGAATACTCCAACTGAATACTCTTTATTTTCAATGGCTGTTGATATTTTTTCTGTAAATTCCATTAAGGCATATGCTGTTGTCCTTTTGTGTCTGAACCCATATTGCTGCTCACACAATAAATCATTCTTCAGTATGAAGTTGTCAATTCTCTCATAGAATATTTTTTCAAGTATCTTGGAAAATTGCGGTAATAGTGAAATTGGTCTGTAGTTGGAGAGTTCCCCTCTGTCGCCTGTCTTGTAAATTGGAATTACTTTAGCTATTTTCATTGCATTGGGAAATATACCTGATTGGAGAGACAGGTTACAGATATACGTCAGTGGTTTCACTATGCATTCGATAACAGTTTTGACTAGTAGCATATCAATACCATCGCAGTCAGTAGATGTTTTACTTTTGAACGATTTAACAATTTCAATGACCTCTCTTTCGTCTGTGTTCTTTATGAAGATGGTGTCTTTTACAGCAGTGTTATTGCATATTGAATCACCTGTTGGCACCGTAGTGGGTATTTCTCGGGCCAGTTTAGGTCCAATGTTAACAAAAAAATTATTAAATTCATCTGCAGGTGAAGCTATATTCACATTCGGAGTCGATTTATTATTTTTTGGAGTGTTAGTTGGGTAGCTGGTATTTCTGCTTTTATTTCCAAGGATACTGTTGATTATTGTCCATGTATTTTTAATATTGTCTTTGTTTTTTTCCAGTTCTTTACTGTAATAGTCTCTTTTACTACATCTTATTATATATGTTAACTTATTTTTGTATGTTTTATACCGCTGCTCTGCTTCTTTTGTCCTTTTCTTTATGAAAGCTTTATATAATAAATTTTTCTTTTTACACGCCTTTTGTAGTCCTTTGGTTAGCCATGGTTTGTCAGTAAATTTGTGTTTAAGCTTTTTTTTAACTAATGGGCAGTTTTTTTCATAAAGAGTGGTTACAATGTTTGTAAATGTGTCATAGGCTTCATTTACATCTGATACATAGACTTCTGTCCAGTCTTGCTTCAGCAAGTCCTCTTTAAAAGAACTGATTGCGTTTGGTGATTTGTGTCTGAACGATTTTGAGATTTTTTCTGGGTTGGGCCCCGTGTGGCCATGGATAAGTGCAAAGATTGGCAAGTGGTCGCTTATATCATTTATCAATAATCCACTTTCTATTTTCTTGTCGAGAACATTGACAAACAGGTTGTCAATAAGTGTAGCAGAGTGAGCTGTGATTCTACTGGGATGTGTTATTGTGGGATATAGACTCATGCTGTACATAGAGTTCATGAACTCTGTAACTACATTTTGTTGATGTGGATTAAGTAGGTCAGTATTGAAATCTCCACAAATTGCTACCATTTTCTTACTAGTAATATTATTGTACAGCTCGACTAATTTATCTCTGAATGTCTCAATGCAAGTTCCCGGCGTTCTGTATATGCAGCTTATGATTAGATTTTTTGTTTTGTCTAGGTCAATCTCAACAGTAACACATTCCAGAATCCCTGGTAGTGCTAAGGACATTTCATTTACAAGCTTACATCTATATAGGTCATCAATATACAGTGCAACACCACCACCCTTTTTTTGAGATCTGTTAATGTTAAACATCTGATATCCCTCTATTGCCATCAGGGGAGCCTGGTCTGCATTAAGCCAGGTTTCAGAGACTGCTATAGCTGTGAATTTTCTGTTTAGCTGTTTTAAATAGTCCTGAATCTGTGAGAAGTTTTTGTTAAGACTTCTGCTATTGAAGTGTATTATTGACAGTTTACCATCTAATTGCACTTGACTTTTGAATTGCTTTTCAGTATAATATTCACAGTGGTTATGAATATTATTGAAAAAGTGGTTATCAGGATCAATATCATTCTCCATCTCTTGTGGTTTATGTTCAGCATAGTGGCATATTTTTAGAGTTTGAGTTTCCTCACTCTGTGTTTCATAGTCAGTGTTCATCTGTATTTATCTAAGTCAGTAGCATCTCTGATCATTATACTTTTTGCTTGCTCAGGTGTTCCATTTAGTTTAATCCAAATTCTACAATTTCTTGTCCAGGTTGACTGTATCTTATTATGTTTCTTTAGCATCCGTGCCTTATGGTCTGGCTTCTTTGTTTACCTGTAGTCTAGGCGATTGTTAACAGGAACAGACATATGTGCAATGGAACAGAGCAAAAAGAAAATTAAAATTCCTTATTCAGAGAAGCTGAATAAAAAAGCAAAAGAGCACTACCTCCAAAAAGTTTAAGAAATAAATGGGATCGAGCCCTATGAGCACAAGAAATGGACCACGGATCTCAACCAGCTGCCTGGAGTCACGCTGTCAGATATGTTTGCCTATACCTGGTTTGTGGGGTGAGCACATAGACCCATGAACAATTTAAAAACTGTAAATCATTAGAGGCTCATGTTCAATTCACCAATGGATGGGTCCAGCCACCTCAAATCTTCCGGGAGAATGGCCAGAAAACCGTTGTTTGCACAAAAGTAAGCAGTCATTGTTTCTACACAGTTTTCTGCAGCATGTGTCCCTGCAACTACAGGCATTTCTAAGTCCCAGCAGTGAAATGTTGGATTTATGTTCAAATTTGTCATATGATGCTTGATAAGTATATACACATTATTACCAACAGGACTTGAAATACTAATACAGCAATGTGATAAACCCAACGCTCATGCTGGCACACCGAAAAAAATTACTGGTATAATTAGCCACTATAAAAAACATACTAAATCAGGCCAGTAAGTCACCTGAAAGAGGAGAATCTGCTTAATTTAACGATGCCAAACATTATATGGACTTAAGTCCCTAGCTGATATTAAATCCATGTGTAATGAAGGCAACGTGTGCTTTGGGAACTCCCTTGTGCACACAGAAGGGGAACCCCAACGCTGCATGTAGCAGTTTGTGTCCGGGTTTCTTTTGTTTGTGATAGTTTTATCAGACTGTGGAGAGGTTCCAAGGTTGTCATAGCCAGGAGCGGCACTGGGGTTAAGCTCCCAGTGCTCATAAAATGCTCCTTATGGCGTGCGTCTCGAAAAGCCTCTGACAACTAAGTCCAACTCCTAGCCTGCCCGTGTGGTTTAGTCTCTAAGCCCGGCAGAACTGCTTTTACTAATAGGAGAAGGGGCGAGGGCGGATCTCTGGTGCCTTAAAACCAGATGCTTCGGGTAGATGGTGGCTCGTCAACCTGGGAAGGTAGCCCATCTAGGGGAAGGTAAACCCTGATTTCAAACCTCCGCTGCCTTGCGGCATACCCGGTCACGGGAAAGGCTTCAGGAGTCAACCCTGAGGAAAAATCCGGAGTCGGAGCCCCTAAGGCAGTTCTATGTTGTGCTCAACATCGTTCTGGCAGCTCCTGCAATGGCGCTGGTGCCAAACTGTAGCAGCCCTGCTGTTCCTTTGGATTCATCAGTGACGTGGAGAGGGGGGACATGCTGCATGGGCAACATCTTGTCCTCCATATCTTCCTGCCCAGGCTTGAATCCTACCAATGCCCAATGCTGGAAGGTAGAACACCGGATCACTGGAGAGGACACTCCAGCTTCGCCTTTGGCGTAGACAAAACACGGGGAATGACAGTTACCGGTTATAAGCCACCGCTCAATTGGCGTAGAGCGTGGAGCCAGGGGTTGTTCCCGACAGTGGGAGGGATCATCGGATCTCACTGGACAGCTACCGCCCGCCTCAAGCTGGGCAGCCCCCAGCCAATAAGGTGTTGTCCCGCCACAGCTTGCTTTCCTCATTGGGTGCATGGGGATGAGGAGAAGTCTGAACAGCAGGCTGAGAACCTTCGCACCAGGCAAGACAATAAAACAAAAGAGACCAACTCTAAAACTGGGAACTTGGAACGTCCGCACTATGATGACAGGACTCGCTGCTAACCTCAAGGACATCAACGACACCAGGAAGACTGCCATCATCAATAATGAGCTGAAGAGACTGGGAGTGGATATCGCCACTCTCCAGGAAACACAGTTGGCTGACGCAGGCACACTGAGAGAGAAGGACTACACGTTCTACTGGCAGGGAAAGGGCAGTGACGAACACAGGGAACACGGAGTGGGCTTCGCAGTGAAGAACACCTTGCTGAAGATGGTGGAACCGGGCAGCACTGGCTCTGCACGACTCCTCACCCTCCGCCTGAGCACCACTCAAGGCCCAGTCACCCTCGTCAGTGTGTATGCCCCAACACTGACAGCCACACCAGAGGCAAAAGACGAGTTCTACGAGAATCTCGCAACAACTGTCAGGATCATCCCCAACTCTGAACAACTCATTCTCCTTGGAGACTTCAATGCCAGAGTGGGTGCTGACCACGACTCCTGGCCCTCCTGTTTTGGACCTTTTGGCGTGGGCAGAATGAACGACAACGGACAGCGGCTGCTCGAGTTCTGCACATATCACGATCTGTGCATCACAAACTCGTTCTTTAAGACCAAGCCCCAACACAAGGTTTCCTGGCAATATCCGCGCTCAAAACACTGGCACCAGCTGGACTTGATCCTGACCAGGCGCACCTCACTGAAGAACGTGCTAATCACCCGTTCGTTCCAGAGTGCAGATTGCGACACAGACCATTCATTGGTGTGTTGCAAGGTCAAGCTGCAGCTGAAGAAATTCCATCGTGCTAGACAGCCTGGAAAGGCACGGATTGACACCAGCAAGATGGCTCAACCAGAACTTGTTGAGCAGTTTGCCTCCACCTTTGAGAAGGAACTTGGTGTACCACAAGAAGGAGAATCTGCAAAGCAGAAGTGGGAAGAGCTGCGAAACACCATCCACCGCACAGCCTTGGCTACCTTTGGGAGGAAGACCTCGAAGTCACAGGACTGGTTTGATGCCAAGTTGACCGAGATGACCCCCATCATTGAAGCCAAGCGCTCAGCACTTGCTGAGTACAAGAAGTACCCAAACAAGAAGAATCTCCAGATTCTCAGGGCTGCGAGAAGCAAAGTTCAGCAGACTGCTCGGCGCTGTGCCAACAAGTACTGGACTCAGCTCAGCCAAGACATTCAAACCACTGCCATAACAGGGAACATCCGTGGTATGTACGATGGCATCAAGAAAGCACTCGGTCCGGCTCAGAGCAAGACGGCCCCCCTCAAATCCTCCACTGGGGAGATGATCACAGAAAAGAACAAGCAGATGGAGAGATGGGTGGAACACTACTCCGACCTCTTCTCCAGACAGAACACCGTGACACCGTCAGCCCTTGATGCCATCGACTGCCTGCCATCCATGGACGAACTTGACGCCGAGCCAACCATCGACAAACTCAGCAAGGCCATTGATAGCTTGGCCGCTGGCAAGGCACCCGGCAACAACGGCATACCCCCTGACTTGATCAAGCACTGCAAGACTGCCCTACTGCTGCCATTGCATGATGTCCTCTGCCAGTGCTGGAAGGAAGGTGCCGTACCACAGGACATGAGGGATGCCAAGATCATCACCCTCTACAAAAACAAAGGGGAGAGAAGCGACTGCAACAACTACAGGGGCATCTACCTCCTCAGCGTTGTTGGCAAAGTCTACGCACGAGTTGCTCTCGTTCGTCTACAGAAGCTTGCTGAACGTGTCTACCCCGAGTCTCAGTGTGGCTTCCGCGCTGAGCGATCGACGGTAGACATGATATTCTCCATCCGCCAACTCCAGGAGAAATGCAGAGAACAGAACATGCCTCTGTACGTTGCCTTCATCGACCTCACCAAAGCGTTCAATCTGGTCAGCAGAGTGGGCCTTTTCAAGATCCTGCCAAAGATAGGATGCCCACCAAAGTTGCAAAGCCTCATCGAATCGTTTCACACCAACATGCAGAGGATAGTGCAGCACGATGGCAACGTCTCAGAGCCATTCAACATACGCAGCGGAGTGAAACAGGGCTGTGTACTTGCGCCAACCCTCTTTGGGATTTTCTTTGCTATGCTCCTGAGGCATGTCTTCAGCACAGTAACAGAGGGAATCTACCTGCACACAAGATCTGACGGCAGGCTTTTCAACCTCGCCCGCCTGAAAGCCAGAACCAAAGTACGCGAGGCTCTAATCAGAGACATGCTGTTCACAGACGACGCTGCAGTCGCAACCCACACACAGCAGGAGCTTCAGACCCTGATGGACCGCTTCTCCCAGGCATGCAAGGACTTCGGGCTTACCATCAGCCTGAAGAAGACTAACGTCTTGGTGCAAAGCACGGAAGCACCACCAACCATCACCATCGACGACTACGAGCTGGAGGTCGTGAATCAGTTCACGTACCTGGGGTCCACGATCAGCAACAACCTCTCCCTTGATACAGAGATCAACAAGAGGATTGGAAAATCAGCCTTCACACTCGCTCGCCTCACCACACGAGTGTGGGAGAATCCCAAACTCTCTGTCAAGACGAAGATGGCAGTGTACAACGCCTGCATCATCAGCACACTGCTCTATGGGAGTGAGACGTGGACAACATACGCCTGGCAGGAAAAGAGACTGAACTCCTTCCACTTGCGCTGCATTCGCCACATCCTGGACATATCTTGGCAGGACAAAGTGCCCAACACAGAAGTTCTGTCCCGCGTCGGCCTTCCCTCCATGTTCACTCTACTCAGGCAGCGCAGGCTCCGCTGGCTAGGCCACGTTCACCATATGGAGGATGGCAGAATCCCCAAAGACGTCCTCTACGGAGAACTGGCAACTGGCAAGAGAGACGTTGGCCGCCCACAGCTGCGCTTTAGAGACGTCTGCAAGAGAGACATGAAGGCCATGGAGATCAACACAGAGTGCTGGGAGGACCTTGCAACGGACCGCTCCAAATGGAGAGGCACCCTGACCAGACAGCTCAAGACGGGTGAAGAGAGACTGACTGCTGCAGCAGATGAAAAAAGGACCCGCAGGAAGAACCGCCACAGACCCAGCAGCACGGAGACCACCCACAAGTGCGACCTGTGTGACAGGGACTGTCATTCGCGCATCGGCCTGTTCAGCCACAGGCGGTGCTGTTCCAGCAGAGTAGACGTTTAGGATTCTCTTCCATGGTCATCATAGACCGACGGAGGCCGACGACGACGGAGAGTGCAAATAAAGGAACCAGACTTACACGACAGACAAACTTTATTTCTCACTCTCACTTCAATCATACACAGAAAAAGAATTTCTCAATACACCAGGGTCTCTCCTTTTATACCACGCCATTTCTTCCCCTTGGTGCCTGAAATCTTGCATTACAATACGTTCACACATTCACCCCTTACTGTTCCCGCAGCTACTCCTTCCTGCTGCATTACCATCTTTTCCCATTACAATACGCACTGTCCTTCTCTGTTAAATCCCCCACGCTCTGCCGGCAGAGGGAATATTCCCCTCCCCTCTGCTTCCAGTCTGAGATGAATATCCCAGCGTGGGTTCCCTACAAGACATATTTCTTTACACCTTCAGACATCTTCAGCTTCAGTCATCTCTGACTGCTCAGTGTGCGTTTTTTTTACTTCATGACCGAGATGTATTGATAGCTTTTTAAATGTCTGGTTAGTATTTGGATTAAGCAACAAACGTGTCCGAACGGTACACAAAACGCCAAAATTATTAAATTAGATTTCAAGGAATATATTACAATAGGTCTCGAATATTTGTAAACGTGTGCTGTTAGTTGACTTGATATCATTTGGTTCCATTAGATATAATTTAATGTGCTATTGGGGCATTTTGTGTAACTTTAGTTATTACAAGAGTGGCCACTTGTCATTAAATATTAAAATAAAAATGATTTAATTGAGTTTGGGGGTGTTTGGTGGGCTTTTGGTATCCCATTATTATTTGGATGTTTTCTAGGGAGTTGGGGTCCCATTTGCTGTTTAGTCCAACAGGTCTGAGGAAGGGCAGGTGGCCTGAAACATTACCGATAAATAATAAATACTTAATGGGAGCTTTTCGGTGTGCGGATTGTCTTTGATTTTTCTGATATGTGTTTTTGGAGTCCAGCACCCCACTAGGTGGACTGTGTTATGTGCATCCTTATTATTTTTTTTTAAAAATCACAACTTACCTTCGTGAAAATGCCGTGAGCACATGACCATGTGTGCAGGAATATTGTCGAAGCTGATGTCTTTCCTTCTGACTGTTGCAATCCATTCCATCCCACGCCTCCTTGTTAGCTCGGAGACCCGATTCTCTCCATTTTTCTTCCAAGTCAGGAAGTTAATAAAAGCATACGCTGTTAGCAATCTTTTTCCACGCCAATCGTGAGAGCAGTTGTTACATTTGATAACGCAGCAAAACTTCCCCATTCTAACGTTGCGTGGTATTCAGATGAATAATATGTGATTGAAAGGACCATATTGAAAATAAATGTTTTCACTTTCATGTGTCATGCTGGATTTTGTATGACGTTTTATATAATCAGACGAGGCCAAATTATCCAAGTGAAGGACAAGACACATGTACCCCCGACGATGAAACCAGGTGGAGACAATCCCAACAAGGAAGTATCGCCCCACTGCTACGTAGGGACAGGAGCGACCGGCAGACGAGCACATCCAGCACGGTCTATCATGTATATACACCAACACTGATTCGTTCATCAATAAGCGTTCAGAATTAGAGCACATGATTTCTGTTAAGTCTCCAGATATTATTGCACTCACCGAAGAATTGTCGAAAAATCGTGACTGTGATCCACTAGATTGTGAGTTCAACATCGATGGATACGACCATTTCATCAATTTAGATGACAAGTGCAACTGTGTTGAGATGATCTATGTGGCGCAGAATTTAGCTGCAAGACGGATTAGCATGGACACACAATTCGAAGAATCTGTCTGGTGCCAATTAAATCTGAGAAACCATGACAGACTCTTGGTTGGATGTATATATAAGATAAGATAAGAGATAAGATAAGCCTTTATTAGTCCCACAACGGGGAAATTCCAGGATTGCAACAGCACAGGGATATATAGATCCCTGACATATAGATCCCTGACATATAGATCCCCAAACTGCGATCGAAACAACCATGAACAGTTGAGGAACCTAATTGATGCAGCCACGAGTATGAACACTTCCCATCTCTTGCTCATAGGAGACTTTAACTATAATGAACTGAACTGGAAGTGTGAAATATCACCGCCTAATCCTAACAATGATGCAACACGGTTCATGGAGTGTCTTAGAGACAACTATCTTCATCAGCATATCAGGGATCCCACTCACTACAGGGGAAATCAGACGCCCAACACACTCAACCTCGTCATTACGAATGAAGAAGGTATGGTTAACAACCTCCAACTAATGGCACCCATAGGGAAGAGCCACCATGTGTGTGTGAACTTCACCTTCAATGCCTATGTTGAACTACCACCCATGAATAAACCCCACTTCTTGTATCATAAAGGAAGCTACGATGATATGAGAACTGAGGCAAGTCGTATGAACTGGATGCCCAATGACCCAGAGAACCTTGAAGAGGCATGGAAAGTATTTACAAACAACATGAAAATCCTCATGGACAATCATGTCATGAAGTCTTAACCGAATAGGAAAAGATGTCAACGTCTACCCTATTTGAACAGAGAAGTGATCTGTAAACTCGATGAGAAAAAGAAACGTTTTAAGATTTGGCAGAGAACACAAGACCCGGCTGACTACCTGCTCTATACAAGAGCAAGGAACCAGGCGAAATGGGTCTGTCGGTCCATTGAGAGAAATTTTGAGCAGCAGGTTGCCAGAGAATGTAAAAGAAATCCCAAGGCTTTCTACAGATACGCCAGATCCAAGATGAAGACCAAGTGTCGGATCACAGACATACGTGGGGACGACGGTACCATCACATCCCAGGACAAAGAAAAAGCAGATATCATGAATCGGTTCTTCTCGTCTGTCTTCATACAGGAGGACACACAGAACATGCCTTATTTACCTCCCAGACCGTATGAAAGCAGCATCGAAGGAGCACAAATAACTGAGGACCAGTTTAAAGAGAAACTGACAGCCCTGAATCCCGCCAAATCACCTGGACCGGATGCAATGCACCCAAGAGTATTGAAAGAACTTGCTGATGAAATAGCTGAGCCACTCACTTCCCTGTTCAATTTGTCTTTGTCACAAGGCAAACTACCTGTGGAGTGGAAGATGGGCACAGTATCACCAATCTTCAAGAAGGGGGATAAACTGTCGCCAACAAACTACCGTCCAGTCAGCCTCACATCAGTAGTCAGAAAACTCATGGAACAACTGCTTCGAGACCAACTCATGGAGCATTTAGTAAGGAACCATTTGTTAACCAGATGCCAGCACGGATTTATAAAAGGCCGATCCTGTGTTACACAACTACTGACCACTCTGGACAAATGGACAGAAATTCTCGACCGTGGAGGTGAAATTGACTCGATCTACTTGGACTTCGCTAAGTGTTTCGATTCTGTCCCTCATCGATGGCTCTTGAAGAAACTAGAAGCTTACGGTGTCCATGGCAACCTACTCAGGTGGATAACAGATTTCCTGATAGGCCGTCAACAACAAGTGTCTATAAAGGGTATACTATCACAACTGGCTGAAGTACTAAGTGGAATCCCCCAAGGCAGCGCTCTCGGACTGCTTTTGTTCGTGATCTTCGTAAATGACACGCCAGACTGCATCAGTACCAACATCGCCATGTTCGCTGATGACACCAAGATATATTCTGAGGTGACAGAAACAAGAAAACTACAAAGAGACTTAGACGATCTGCAGAAATGGTGTTGTATCTGGATGCTCAATTTCAACACGGACAAATGCAAGAGACTCCATCTTGGACGGAACAATCCAAAGCATAAGTACCACCTGAAGAACAGAGCTGGGGAACTAGTGGAACTCCATGAGACCACCTCAGAGAAAGATCTCGGCATATGGATAGACCCAGAGCTGACCTTTTCACACCACTGCGAAGTCCAAGCAAACCGGGCGAACAGGACTCTGGGCCTCATCAGACGGTCCTACTCCTACCTGGACAAGTCAAGCCTAACAAGACTCTATACAGCCCTGGTGAGACCTACAATCGAGTACGGCTACCCGGCATGGGCTCCCATGTACTGGGAAGATTGCGAGATGCTTGAGAACATCCAGAGACGAGCGACAAAGATGGTCCCAGAGCTAAAGGAGATGTCATATGTGGAAAGACTCGAAAAGCTGAACCTCCCAAGCCTCTACTACTGGAGAGCTCGTGGCGACCTCATTGAGATCTACAAACATACCCATGGCTACTACCAGATTGATGCTGACTACATTCGCATGAAACCAGACCAAAGGGATGGCCGAGGTCACAAGTTTAGGCTCCAAATCAACCGTACCCAGAAGAAAGCCCGCCAGAACTTCCTGTCCGAGAGAGCAGCAAACACATGGAACCGCATCCTAGAGTTTGTGGCCGATGCACCAAGTCTCAATGCTTTCAAATCCCATTTAGACAAACTATGGACAGGCTTCCAGTACAGCCAGCGGTCGATTCATGAGTCCTACTCTGTTCTCAGTAGATATCAATCACGACCCGACCTGCCAACAGGCTTTTAGCCTAACTTTGCAGAAGAGGATAAATGTAAATGTAAAGGTAAATATGTATATTTACATTTCCTGTGTTTGTATACCATATTCAGTGTAATTTTTATCCAAATAAATAAGTAATAAATAAATAACAGACTGAAGCAACCGTCTCAAAAACTTCAGCTTAACCGCATTTGTTGCTCACTACTAGACACAGACAGGCAGAACACTTTTCCTACAATTCCTTGCAGTTTTTCCATTGGGTGACGTCACGCGCCCATCCTTAATTAGAAAAAGTAACAAACTTTATGGGGGAAAGTCACAACCTTTTGGCAGAAAACCAACAAATTTACAAGAAAAAAAGTTGAAAATTTCTGTGATAAAATTTGCAGGAAAAAGTCACAAATTAATGAGGAAAAGAAATGGCAAGTGTCTGAGAAAAAAGTTGAATGTTTATGAGAAAAAAGCTGCAAATTTACAAGACAAAAATCACAACTTTACAAGGAAAAAGTCACCCATCTACAAGAAAAAATTAAACTTTATGAGAAAAGTAACAAATTTAGGCAAAAAGAGTTGAAAATTTACAAAAAGGCACAAATTTATGAAAAAAATAGTGAATGTTAGGAGGAAAAGTTACAACTTTTGGGGGGCTGCAGGAAAAAAGTCTCATATTTATAAGAATAAAGTAACAAATTTACAATTAAAAGTAGCAAATTCATGAAAAAAATAGCAAATTTTAGGGGTAAAAAGTCACAATTTTTGTTGCAGAAAAGACGTAAATTTACAAGAAAAAAATAGAAAATTTATTTCATAAAAGTTACAAATTTACAGGAAAACAAAAAATTAAAATTTTATGAGAAAAAGTTGAACATTTATGAGAAAAAATTGCAACTTTACAAGAAAAGTTGAAATTTTACAAGATAAATGTTATAAATTTACAAGAAAAAAGTCATATTTATGAGGAAAAATCTGAAAGTTTGAGAAAAAAGTAGTAAATTTACAAAACAATGAATTGCAGATTTACAAAAAAGACATGAATTTATCATAAAAAGGCTGAAAATTTATGAGAAAAATATTACAAAGTGATGAAAAAGTGGCAAATTTAAGGGGAAAAAAATCACAATTTTGTGAGGGGCATGCAAATTTACAAGAGAAAAAGTTTCAAAATGTATTCAATAAGTCTCAAATTTAAAAAAAAAAATCACATATTTGAGGAAAAAATGTACAGTTTATTTTAAAAAGTTGAAAGTTTATGAGGAAAAAGGTTGCAGCTTCATGAGAATAAAGTCACAAATTTTGGAGAAAAATAGAAAATTTACAAAAAAATGTCACAAATTTGCAAGAAAATGCTCTGAGCATAGGCGTAATTTAGGGGGGGGGGGTATTTAGAGGGGTTATAACCCCCCATAATCAAATCCAGCCGATATAACCCCCCCTAATCATATAACTATAATTAATAAAAAAAATATCTACAAGTCAAGCAAGTATGAAGAAGTTGTCACTTTTTCATTTACAAGCAACAAAAAGTAACATTTCTAATAATCAGACAGTGTATCCTCCCCCCTCGCTGCAGACTTGGTACTGCCCAACCGGTCCTTGCGCCTTCTCTGAGTAAGAGTCAGTTGTAAGTGTCATGAGCTGAGCACTGGAAGTTTCCGCCATGCTCAGTCTCATGGCTTTTACTCTATATTTATATATTTGTTGTATTTTGTGGTTTTTGGTTTCTGTAATTCTCATACTGTTTTCTATTTTCCTGTTTATGTCTTAGTTTTGTTATGCTCTTATTTTGTATTAATTTGTATTTATACCTCAGTCTGCATTTGTTGATATTTTCTTCTTTATATCCTGTACTGTTGCGTTCTCCCTCTGGGTTGACAGCCGTCAGTGGTGTTTCCGGGTTTGTGCTCCGTGTGGGCGTTGCCCCTGTCAGCTGTCAGCTCCAGTTGCTCCCCTCTCATTGCTCCCAGCTGGTCCAAATTATTGATCATTGTTACCTTCTGCCCGCTCATGTGACCCACACCTGTCATTACTTGTATGATTTGTTTCTGACCCTATTAAAGGGCGGTTATTTTCATTTCTGGTTGCTGCAGTCTTAAGTTACACTTCCTCCTTGCCACCAGAACCCTTTCCCCATTCTGGTGAGTTTGTTGTAATTCTCCTGTGTGTAAGTTGCTTCGTTATCTGTTTGGATTTTTGTGTTGGTGCACTTTTTGGGACTTTGCGTTTTTTGTTAATAAATCTCACACACTGCAGTCCAGCGCATGGGTCTCTCCTCTCTGACAGAAGACTGCAGCCAGTAAGAGACCCAGCTGCTGTAGTTTGTGATTTTTTTTTATTTTTTTATTTATTTATTTTTGTTGTTGTTGTTGTTGTTGTTATTTTCACTGACCTGTTTGTGGAACTCATCATGTCCCCAGCACACTGACCTCTGGCAATCAAAGGGAGATCGGCAGCGGGATCCCCGAGTGTGGAGGAGGAATGGACTGCCAAATTCATCCAGGGCTTTGTGGATGAAGCCCTCGCCTCCCACAGCCCAAAGAAAATCTGGGAGAAGGTGGATTCGTCAACCGCTATAGTTGAGGCACGCCCTGGCTTATGGAGGTTTCCCCAGTTCATGGAGCTGCTGGCTATGCTCTCCGTCCTGCAGCAGTCTTTCCCCGGGCTGACGTGGGGGCCGCCTCCAGTGAGCCTGAAGCTGACGCGGAAGCGCGCTCTGCGGCACATGCCCTGCTCCACCTCCAATTCGCCCATTCCTGCTCCATCTCCATCTGCTCCATGACACCGCCATCCACCTCTGGACCACTGGAGGAATACTGCCACCTCTCAGGCAGCAACTCCCCCTCCGCCGAGGCAGAAGACTCCCGCAGCAGTGCCCTGTCAGTGGTTTTCCTCTCCGGCTGTACCTGCTTTTCCTCGACATTCTCTCCCGCTGCTGAGAGGTCGGCTGTTTCCTCTCCGGCTCTGCCCATCTCCATGTCCACAGGGGCGGCTCCTCCACAATCCTCTGAGGGGCCCATGTCCACCGTAGCCACAAAGAGGGATGACGCGACTTCAGCTGCAGCAGAGAGCATCATGCCCCGGGAACACAGGCAAGTGCTCTTTCATTCTCTATCATCTTCCCATGAATTACCTTGCCTGATTCCCGATGGTGAGGCTCAGGTTTTGCAGTCCTCTGAGCTCTCACCTCCGACTGCAGTCATAATTACCTCACCTGCTCTCTCCATGTCTCCTCCTAACTCCCCTGGATGTCCATTGGTCATGGGATTGGGCTGCCAGATGAAGGAGGAGCCTGTGGGCCTGGAGGGCCAGGTTCCAGCCCCGCAGCCATGGTCTGGACAGAATGAAAGCGCTGCCTCCAACCTGAAGCCTGCGCCAACGGTAGAGCGTCCCCTGGCTTCAGCTATGCAGGAGTCAGTCCAGTCCGGGCCCACCGGACTGGACTGGCCCAAATATGAATTATTTGTCTGCAAAGTGAGAGTGAATGAAGGGAAGGAATAAATGTGTTTGTTTATAGTGAGTGACGGAGGGAGGAAGGCCTGAAATAGGCAAATGTGAGTTATGTTATATGTGTTAAATGTGAGTCAGGCTGTTATATTTGTGTATTTATAATATTTATGTTAAAGGTGAGTCAGGCTCTTATATTTGTGTATTTATAATATTTATAATTGTGTATTTATAATTTTTCTGCATTGATGTATGTGGTTATTGTGTATATTTTTATCTTGATTCTTTTTTCTAAAGCCCATCCAGGGACAAGAGTTGCAAATTAGCTAATAGCTATACACTCTATGTGCAACACATCAGATTGATTGTCTTTGATTAATTGTCTATGTTTATTGCACTGTCCCTGTCAAATAAACTAATCTACTACTACTACTACCGCAGGTGCAGCTCTGCTCCAGCCCAGAGCCACCGTGGGTGCAGCTCCGGTCCAGCCCGGAGCCACCATGGATGCTGCTATGTTCCAGTCCGGGACCACCGAGGGTGCTGCAGAGCAGTCCAAAACATTGTGGTCCCCTCTCCTCTACCAGACGCTGTCATGGTTCTCCCTTCTCTGCCAGACACCGTCATGGTTCCCCCTTCTCTGCCAGACGCCATCGTGGTTCTTCCTCCTCTGCCAGATGTTGTCGTGGTTTCCCCTCCTCTGCCAGACTCTGCCGTGGTTCCCTCTCCTCTGCCTGAGGTCATCGTGGTTCCCTCTCCTCACCCTGACATCGTCATGGTTTCCCTGACTCCTCTATATTTCCTGCCGCTGGTTCTTACTTTTGGGCAGCTGCCTCCTGGAACACCCTTTCTGTTCAGGTGGTTAAAAAACTCTGGCAGACCACCCGACAGACTGTGCCACAGGGTTGGGTAGCTCACGTTCTCTGGTAGGCCACCTGACTCTTTCCATCATGCCATCTGCTGGGCCTGGGACTTTGGCCGCCCTCCTGAACTGTCCAGCTCTTCGGTCCAGGGGGCTTAGGTGGTTGCGGTTTTGTCTGGTGTGGGTCCTGAGCAGGGCTTTGTTTTGTTCCCTCCTTGCCTGTTCCCCCCACCACCCACTCGGGGTGGGTTATTGTTGTGCTCCTATTGGGGGAAGGGGGGGTCTTTCTTTTTCTTTTGATTTTACCCTGGGGTGTCTGGTGTCCACCCCTCGAGAGTGGGCTCTGTCATGAGCTGAGCACTGGAGGTTTCCGCCATGCTCAGTCTCATGGCTTTTTCTCTATATTTATATATTTGTTGTATTTTGTGCTTTTTGGTTTCTGTAATTCTCGTACTGTTTTCTGTTTTCCTGTTTATGTCTTAGTTTTTTTTTGTTATGCTCTTATTTTGTATTAATTTGTATTTATACCTCAGTCTGCATTTGTTGATATTTTCTTCTTTATATCCTGTACTGTTGTGTTCTTCCTCTGGGTTGACAGCTGTCAGCGGCTTTTCTGGGTTTGTGCTCCGTGTGGGCATTGCCCCTGTCAGCTGTTAGCTCCGGTCGCTCCCCTCTGGTCCAAATTGGTCCAGCTGGTCACTCCCAGCTGGTCCAAATTATTGATCATTGTTACCTTCTGCCCGCTCATGTGACCCACACCTGTCATTACTTGTATGATTTGCTTCTGACCCTATTAAAGGGCAGTTATTTTCATTTCTGGTTGCCGCAGTCTTAAGTTACACTTCCTCCTTGGCACCAGAACTCTTTTCCCTTTCTGGTGAGATTGTTGTAATTCTTCCATGTGTAAGTTGCTTTATTATCTGTTTGGATTTTTGTGTTGGTGCACTTTTTGGGACTTTGTGTTTTTTGTTAATAAATCTCACACACTGCAGTCCAGCGCATGGGTCTCTCCTCTCTGCCCCGAGGGGCAATTCATGACAGTAAGGGCGGCAGGTGAGGATGCTGGTATGGAATGCATTCAGGTCGGTGAGAGAACATGAAATGAGCTCCACAAGGGCAACAAACCATTTTAAATTGGTTGAACTTGTCAAACAAAAGGACCAAACCCTCAGTCCAAAATGAGGTAAATATCATATTTAGCTTGTGAATTGTTGTGTGAAGTTAGCTGGTTGCTAGTTTGCTAATAGGAGTTACACCACAGAATAAATGTGCTGCCTGGTAGGATTTAACTGATCTGAGAAATGATTAGCTTTTCTCATGCAGATTTGGTCTTTACATTGTATTACTCATTCATGAAATGTGATCAGAATGAATATGTTCATCAACTTAGAGTGAAATTTATGTGTTTCAGTATTCATCTAAATGTTAGACGCTTCGAACATTTATCAAGTACAAACAAAATCTACTTCAACCACTGGTAAATGCGTTTAAATATTGCTTGTCATCACCACAAAATTCAAGTTAATCTTAAACTGTTCTGCATTTTTAAAATGTCATGATTTTGATAATTATAAAATTCAATTAAAAAGCAAGTTTTACCACTTTTGATTACAGACAAGTCACTCTGAAGGTTATTCTTAAATATCCACATTAAAATAAACTGATTATTTTCCCTACTGATCATTTTCAGATCTTCTATCATCTGTTAAAATACCACAACTGCACAACAGAGGATCTACACAAATATATAAGAAATAAACACCAAATAGATGAATGAAAGAATAGATGCATTTCATATTCCTAAACTTTTTATAAACATTTTTTTACATGTGTTAAAATGAGTTCAAAAGCACTACAGTACAGCATCACTGATTTATTTATTTAATTTAATTTAATTATTGGGCTTAAAATCACATTTCTAGTTTTCCATTCCCACTTTATTTAATCACGAGACAGCATTACACAAACTAGGCAGTGATCAAACACTGAGATATTGATGGCTTATTATCACTGTATTATCACAAAATAGTTTTTGTGTATTATCACAAAATAGTTTCCTCATCCAAACCTTCAACTTGTCTTTTAGACCCTATTCCTACCAGGTTATTTAAAGAAGTCTTCCCACTTATTGGTAGCCTTATTCTTCATATAATCAATTCTTCATTAACTTTAGGCCATGTACCGCAGGCTTTTAAAACGGCTGTAATTAAACCCTTACTCAAAAAGCCAACACTAGATCCAGGAGCTTTAGCTAACTATAGACCAATCTCTAATCTCCCTTTCATTTCAAAAATCTTAGAAAGAGTTGTTGCTACGCAATTATTTGACCACCTGCAGGGAAATGGTTTATTTGAAGAGTTTCAGTCTGGGTTTAGAATCCATCATAGTACTGAAACAGCCTTAGCGAAGGTCACTAACGACCTCCTCATTGCATCTGATAATGGACTAGTTTCTGTACTTGTCCTTTTAGACCTTAGTGCAGCTTTTGATACTATCAATCATAATATTCTACTTGATAGATTAGAACACTATGTTGGACTTAATGGAACTTCGTTGCAGTGGTTTAGATCTTATTTATCTGATAGGTTCCAGTTTGTTCATGTAAATAATGAGTTTTCTTTCAACTCAAAGCTCAGTCATGGAGTTCCACAGGGATCTGTGCTAGGCCCTACTCTTTTTAGTTTATATATGCTTCCGTTAGGCAACATTATTAGAAAGCACTGTATACATTTTCATTGTTATGCTGATGACACACAATTATACCTGTCAATGAAGCCAGATGATAGTAATCACTTAGCCAAGTTAGAAGCCTGTCTTAAGGAAATCAAAGCTTGGATGACTTGTAATTTCCTGCTATTAAATTCAGATAAGGCTGAAGTCATTCTTGTTGGTCCAAAAAACCTTAGAAATTCCTTTCCAAATCAAACTTTCAGTTTGGATGCGGTTACTCTTTCTCTTAATAGCTCTGTGAGGAACCTTGGAGTTATTTTTGATCAGGATTTGTCCTTCAATTCACATATTAAATTTGTTTCTAAGACTGCCTTCTATCATTTGCGTAATATTGCCAAGATTAGGAGCATCTTGTCTCAGAGTGATGCTGAGAAACTGATCCATGCTTTTGTTAGCTCGAGATTAGATTATTGTAATTCTTTATTATCAGGCTGTCCTAAAACATCTTTAAAAAGTCTTCAGCTGATCCAAAATGCTGCAGCAAGAGTTTTAACAGGTACTAGAAAGAGAGATCATATCTCTCCGGTTCTGGCCTCCCTTCATTGGCTTCCCATAGAGTTTAGAATTAAGTTTAAAATCCTTCTTCTTACTTACAAAGCTCTAAACAATCAGGCTCCTTTTTATTTAAAAGATCTGATACTACCGTATTATCCTAACAGAGCACTACGCTCCCAAAATGCAGGATTACTTGTAATACCTAGAATCTCCAAAAGTACAATGGGAGGCAGAGCCTTCAGTTATCAAGCTCCTCTCCTGTGGAATCAGCTGCCAATCTGGATTCGGGAGTCAGACTCGATCTCTGTTTTTAAGAATAGGGCTAAAACCTACCTTTTTGATATAGCCTACAATTAGGGAGGGATCATGTGTTTCTGAACCCTCCCTTAGTTATGCTGCTAATAGGTTTAGTCAGTCGGGGGACCTCCAGTAATGCACTGGGCCTCACTCCTTTTCTCAGTCTCAATGAAATATTTTTTTTGCTGGTCATTAACATTTGTTTGTTCTCTCCCATAGATTGAGTCCCCATCGTGCTGTTTGCTCTCTACATGTCTGTTCTTTTCTTCTTCTCTATCCCTTCACCCCCCAGCCAGTCGCAGCAGATGACTGCCCCTCCCTGAGCCTGGTTCTGCTGGAGGTTTCTTCCTGTTAAAAGGGAGTTTTTCCTCTCCACTGTCGCCAAGTGCTTGCTCACAGGGGATCGCCTGATTGCTGGGGTCTTTCTGCAACTGTGGGGGTTCCCCCTACAGTTGATAGTGCTATGAGATGACTGTTGTTGTGAAATGGCGCTATATAAATAAAGTTGAATTGAATTGAATTAAATTGAACTGTATAGTGATTTAGCTCCTAGTATGACTCATCACCTTAACACTATATCTTTTGAGTTTGTTGGTGTTTCAGGGTCCATTTACAATAAAGGGAGCACTAAAAAATAAATAAATTGATAACTAAAAAGTTGCAATGCTTCTTTCAGCATTTTTTGCAGCATTTGTCACTTCCTCCAGCCTGCTGCTTTTCCTGTCAAGTAGGGGTCTCTGCAGGATGCTGCGCTGCACCTAGAGAAAGCCTATTATAAACCCATTTAAAGTTAAAGCTGTCCTTACTACCAGTTTTTGGGGCTCCAAATAGTTTCTCCAATTTTTTTTCTCCCTTAGTAAACATCAGTGTTTTATGTAGCACTGTGACATTTCTAATGTCACTTTTTTGTGTGTGCAACTTTTTGTCATAATTTTACAACTTTTCTTGTAAATCAGAGACATTTTTTCTTATAAATTTGCCAACTTTTTGTGTAAAAATGCAGTATTTCCCCATGTTTTTCCCCCCTAAATTCAGTTTCTCACAAAAATGTAGCATTTTTCTTAAACCTGTCATGGAAAATAAGCCTTTTTTCCTTACATATTTGCAAAATAATTTAAATTTCAGATTTTCTAAAATAATTTTTTGACTATGAGCAAGTTGCTACTTTTTTCTTGAAAATTTATACTATTTTCTCCTGAATTTGTACATTTTGTTTCTGGTAAATTTGGTAAAGGTAAATTTGCTATTTACCTTTTATGAGGGGAGGGGGCAAATACCTGAATCCTAAATTTGAAAACTGAATGCCATTGTAAAAAATTAAAATGTCTAGATAATGAATCCAGAGTAAGTTTTTAATACAAGGATGACTTTGTCACAAATTTCACAGATTTATTATCATTTAATGAGTGAAACATAACACACCTAAGGTGTGGTGTGCTATGTTCATAATGCCTCAGCAGGCAGGATAACTGTTACTTTTGTCATAGCCTAGCTGACTAAATCACACATAGTGTCCTTAGTTCATCTACTTGGTAAAAAACAGCTACACAGTGGTAAGCTTCATCCACATTCAACAGCTGCATTAACCTCAGTTCTGTGGCTAAAATGATGATCATGGTATCAAAATAAACTAGATGACCTAATGCACCTGCTGACAACACTGTTAAGATGCTATTAAGAGGGAAGAAGAGGAGAAAAACATTTTACATCTTTCCAAGTTTTTTGTGTGGGAAATTCTTGCATGAATTACATCTTTCAAAACTGTCAGTGAAGTATCTCTCTTAAACAACTTGAACATTAATTGAGTTTATTTTATATCAGGAGCAAGAATGTGAAAGTGACAGCAGCAGGGATAATAAAGAGGGAGAGAGGGAAGATGTCATGAATCTGGGTTTGGTTGTTCCAAACCCAGTTCTGACTTATTGTTTATTTTTGCCCTATTTTCCGTCAGGCGCGTCAGGGAGCTGTCTGGGCCCTTCGCTCCCTGACAGCTCGGGCACGCCCCCTCCTCCTGTCAAGTGCCATCAGCTGGGCTTCATCATAGGTGTTCTCACACACATACACACACACTCCATTCATTCCCATTCACATGCTCATACACGTACTCCTACACACCTGGTTCAATTATGTTCAGCCCACGCTTTCTCACACTGGCAATCTCTTTCCTTGTTTGCATCAGGATAATAAATACGCTGCATTTGTGGAAAGAGATTGTAGGAGCATTCACCCTCATTCGTGGCAGCGTGTCCCTCCATGAATGCTGTATCACTATTCGCGTTTTCAGCCACTCACTTTAAGTTTGGTTAATTCCTTGGTGTTAATGGCTGACTCTGCTTTCCTTCTTCACCCTCCAGACTGCACGGATAGCCTCGGATCGCTTCAGTCCCGTAAGTTATATTTGCCTTTCTCCCTGTGTCAACAGCAGCTCTGTGGCACTAGGCATTCCCATCGCAGGGCTACTGAGCATCCGAGTGGCGCCCTGCATGTCTGGTGGTTTAATTCGTCATAGCACCGTCCTGTATTTGTATGGTCTAAGCTGGATTTGTTATTTTCGTGGTTTAAGTTAACCTCTTGCACTCCGCACACTGTGCGTCCTAGGGCGCACTGAAAAAAAAAAGCTGCATTTCCGTTCTTCCACTACAAACACAGCCGCGAACAGAAAGCCAAAGGAGTGCTTTGATTGGTTTAGATTTGATTGACCTCTCATTCGACTAATAAGAGCCTTGAATTGGGTTTCTGAAACCTTGAAGAACCAATGACTGAAAACCTAGCAAGAAGGACCCACCTACCAACGGCTGCGAATGCAGCGAGCCAATTGAAGCAGAGAAGTTCGACAATTGAAAGCGTATGTCCCGTGCGTAAAATCTGTTTTGTGTAAGCCACTGGGGGACACACACACGTTCGCCAGTCTTTTTTTCTTACTACTGTTCTTATTTGTTTTGAAAAATCGTTCGCCAAAACCGCAATCATGGAAGCGCAAAACCGCAATAATGGAATCATGGTTTGACCGGGTCGCGTGACCAGAACCACGAGTCGTAACAAGCCAGCATCATGTTCGTCTGACAATGAGGAAGAGAAGTTTGCCAGTGACACTGCTGTTGTGGACAGGTAAGTGTTATAAGCTAAATTATTTTTTATCCCTGAAAATTGTAATCAAAATGACTTTTGCCCGATCGGTAAATTACAACTGTGCGTCATCACCACATGACGGACCGTTGACGGACTGGTCTGTGCGCCGCGTCCTGACCATGAACGCCCCCCCCCCAGCTACTCTTCTGTAGCGGATTGCAGATATATTGCAGATATATTGCAGATATTTTAGTACAACTGTGCGCAGTAGACCGCAGCGCACCGTCACCGCGGTCCGTCATGTAGCGATGGGCGATGTCTGTCCTCTGTAGCGGGGGGTGGGGGGTGGGAGTTGTTATCTTCTACATTACAGATATTTTAGTATAATTTTTAATGCACTGTAGGTTATTTTTTCTTGTAAAAAAAAAGCCACACATTTTTTACGTGGCATGCTTCTTTGTGTGTGGGGGCTTGTTTGTTCATTCATTCATTCATGAATGAATAAACAACCCTCCCCACACACACACACACAGCCCTGAGTGTCACCTTTCATTAGAGCCCAAGATGAAGCTTCTATATTGAATCATTCAAAATTTATAGACATTTTTCCAAACTGTGCCATTTGGCACAATTTGGCACAGTGTGGAGCGTGTAAATAAAGAGGCGGATTTGGCTCAGACAATTTATTACACATCTCACACAAGAAGCATAGACAGAATGACATTTCAGCAGAGACTCTTCTCTTAAATAACATGGCATTCCTCTAGAAGCTTCTAACACACAAAAGGTCACATTGCATTTCTAACACACAAAAGGTCACATTCCATTCACTTCATTCATCCTTCACACCTCCCTGTTATCTCACCAGGGAACCTCTGCTCTTTGTTCTTGTCTAAGATGTTACACAATTATGCTCTCCCCATGTGCTGCCATACCACCCCCCCCCCCCCGAGCATCTTGGATAGAACAATAGAATAACAGTCCGTATGCTGTGATAGAACCATTAAACATCAATCTACATGCTGCTTGGGCTTCAGTCTTCTCCCGTATCTGCTGTAACCAGGATTCACCACCTCTGCGGCGCTGTCATGCTGGGGGGTTGATGTTTGAGGGGGAAAACTTTTTGTCTGTCCGTGTGGGTGCTCTGGGGAATCTTTTCTCTGGAGAGCTCCCCGTGGGGGTCTTCCACGCCGAGGGGCCCTCGCCAACAGCACTTGCTCGTCTGCCACCACGAAAGCGGGTTTGAGTCTGTCTATGCCAATCTTTTCCCTCCTACCCCCCAAATCTAGCAAAAAATGCTTATCCCCTGTTTCCAGCACTCTGAACGGTCCATCATAGGGTGGGCGCAATGGAGGACGGTGGGCGTCGTGTCTGACAAACACGAACTCTGCGTTTTTCAAAGTTTTAGGCACAAAAACGCGCGGAAAACTGTGGTGGGCAGGGTCTGGCAGCGTGCTTGTGTCTATGCTAAACTGCAACAGCTGAGATGGGGAGCTGCCCGGCCCAGGATTATCTGGCAGAAACCCCCCGGGCAGCCGGAGTGGTTGCGCAAAATCGAGTTCTGCCGGGGAAGCTTCCAGATCCTCTTTAGGCGTGGAACGTAACCCCAATAAAACCCACGGTAGCTTGTCTACCCAATTTGCATCCATCAGTGAAGCCCTGAGAACCGCTTTCAATGATCTATGAAAACGTTCGCATGACCCATTAGCCTGTGGATTGTACGCGGTTGTGTGGTGAATTGTGACACCCAGGCTGCGGGCCATTGTTGACCAGAGTTCGGAAACAAATTGAGGGCGTCTGTCAGACGTAATGTCCGACAGGACTCCAAAACGCGCCACCCATGCTGTTAAAAACGCGCGCGCCACCTCCTCGGCCGTGGTTGCTGCCAGCGGAACTGCTTCTTCATCCTGCAGCACCCTGCTCTCCAGCCTTAACCCTGTTGGTCCAGACTGGAGCGCGCGCACGTCCGCATCACTAACCTGCTCCGCGGCCATAGCTGCGTAATCTATCCCCACGCAGACCGGGGCCACCACGACGCACGAGAGGCAGTCTGCCACTACATTCAGTTTGCCCGACACATGCTGAATATCGGTAGTAAACTCTGAGATCGCAGCCAGCTGTCTCTGCTGCCGGCCCGACCACGGCTCTGAAACCTTGGCCATCGCGAACGTTAGCGGCTTGTGGTCAACGAACGCGGTGAAACTGTGCCCTTCCAGCCAGAACTGGAAGTGTCGAATGGCCAGGTGGAGAGCCAGCAACTCTCTGTCAAACGCGCTGTATTTACGTTCACTGTCGCGCAAAGTCCTGCTGAAAAAGGCGAGCGGCTGCCAATCCCCGGCAACGCGCTGCTCCACGACAGCCCCTATGGCCACATCTGAAGCGTCAGTGGTGAGCGCTATATGTGCCGTTGGGTCTGGATGTGCCAGCAATGCGGCGTTTGCCAGGGCTGCTTTGACTTCCGAGAACGCCCGCTCTCGCTCCGGGGTCCATTCGACCCTATCCGCGGGTTTCTGTTTTTTGAGCACAGCGTACAGTGGTTGCATGAGTTGCGCTGCGCGGGGAAGGAAATGGTTATAAAAGTTCACCATCCCCAAAAATTCTTGTAGCGCCCTGACCGTTTGCGGCCGGGGAAAATCTGCCACTGCGCGCACTTTGTCAGGCAGCGGGACCGCTCCTTCTGGAGAGACGCGGTGCCCCAAAAAATCAATCCCCGTCACCCCGAACTGACATTTCGCTGGGTTGATTATTAACCTGTGCTCTTCCAACCTCCGGAAAACCGTCGTGAGGTGGGTTTCGTGTTCGTCTTCAGACGCGCTGGCTACTAAGATACCGTCCAGGTAGACGAACACGAAAGGGAGATCGCGCAGCACTGCATCCATCATGCGTTGGAACATCTGAGCAGCCCCTTTAAGTCCGAATGGCATGCGTAAAAACTCGAATAGGCCAAACGGAGTTATTACCGCTGTTTTGGGTATGTCCTCAGCGCGCACTGGGACTTGGTGCTAATCGCGGACCAGGTCTATTTTAGAAAAAACGCGCGCTCCTGCAAGGTGAACGGAAAAATCCTGAATGTGAGGAATTAGGTAGCGGTCGTGCGCTGTGGCGTTGTTCAACCTGCGGAAATCCCCGCAAGGTCGCCATGAACCCTCAGCTTTAGGGACCATGTGTAGCGGGGAAGCCCATGGGCTGTTTGAGCGCCTGATGATGCCCAACCTCTCCAGGTTGGCAAACTCCTCGCGCGCTATGGCCAGTTTAGCTGCGTCCAAGCGCCGAGGTTTTGCAAAAACGGGCGGCCCGGTGGTGGTGATAAAATGCTCCACCCCGTGTTTAGCGATGGCTGCCGAAAACGTCGGGACAGTGAGTGCTGGGAACTGAGTGAGCAGTGTGTGGAACTTACCGCATGTAGCTGTGATGTTGGCTTGTGCTGTTGGCCGGGTCACTCAAGCTGTACAGGGGAGAGGGTCAAAGGACAGTGCATTAACTAGGTGTCTGTTAGCGACATCTACCAACAAACCATGTGCACACAGAAAATCAGCCCCCAGTATATGGAAATTCAATGCTGCTATGACAAAAGTCCACTCAAATGTACGGCCGTGTAGAGACAGGAGTAGAGTCCTCTCACCAAAGGTCTTAATCTCCGAGCCGTTTGCTGCTGCCATCTTGGGGCTGCTAGATCCTGCCAGCCAGTCAGCGTAGGTCGGCCGGATGAAACTCTTCTGGGCGCCGGTGTCCACGAGGAAATGCCTCCCCGAGCGTGCGTCCGTCAAGTAGAGCAGCTTGTTCTCCTCCCCGAGGGTCGCGGCTGCTACCGACCCCCGGTCTTGGCGTTTCCTGAGTCGCTTGAATTGGCACGGTGGTATACATTTGCGTGCCCTCTCTGCGAAGCGGCGGGGGTAGAAACAAAGCGTGTCTCCCCCGCGTTCCTTGGCCCCCACTGCTGCTGCCGTCGGTGGCTCTTCGCCTCCTCTGGTCGTCGCGCCGAGCTCCGTCGCTGCCGCAATGGTCGTGAACTCCCTTGTGGCGACGATGATCCGGTTTGCTTCCCGGGCTAGCGCACGATAGTCCCGCTTGGCCAGCAATGGCGAATTGGCCAGGGTCGCTCTCGCCGCTGACGGAAGGTTCCGGAGGAAGAGGTGGGTAAAAATAAAATGGTCGTTGTCTGTGCCCTTTAACCTCAGCATCTTCTCCATCAGGTCTATGGCCGACCCGTCTCCCAACCCGGTCCGCGTCAGGAGTCTCTCTGCTCTCTCACCATCCGAGAGTGTGTAGTGCTGGATGAGCGCAGCCTTCAGCATGCCGTACTTGCCGTCGGTTGGTCGCTGATCGAGCAGGCTCTCTACGTAATGAGCCGTGGGGGCGTTGAGCATTGCGACCACATAGTGGAACTTTGTGTCATCCGCCGATATCCCCCGGAGGGCGAACTGCGCCTCGACTAGGTGGAACCAGGAGCGCGGGTTGTGCTGCCAAAAATCCGGTAGCTTGATCGCAACAGCACATGCGTGGCTGGGGGTTCCCATCGAGGTTGGCTCTGGGGATCTTTCATTGTGTTCCATGATTCGTCTTGGGTCACCAGTGTGGAGCGTGTAAATAAAGAGGCAGATTTGGCTCAGACGATTTATTACACATCTCACACAAGAAGCATAGACAGAATGACATCTCAGCAGAGACTCTTCTCTTAAATAAGATGGCATTCCTCTAGAAGCTTCTAACACACAAAAGGTCACATTGCATTTCTAACACACAAAAGGTCACATTGCATTCACTTCATTCATCCTTCACACCTCCCTGTTATCTCACTAGGGAACCTCTGCTCTTTGTTCTTGTCTAAGATGTTACACAATTATGCTCTCCCCATGTGCCGCCATAACAGTTCAAAAACGCCTGGGAACAACCTGAGAAGAAAGCTGTGTAATATATTCATTTTTTGTGGTATTATTACAAAATTTTGACCTCAGCTGGGTAACACTTGGTTCTACATTTCTGTTGCATTTTCCAGCCCGGATCTGACAGCTGTGTGTTATTTGCAAGCATTTGTATCCAAAAAAAACACCCAGGCGAAATTTATTTTCTTCAAGTTCAGAATCAGAATCAGAATCAAGAATCAGAATGAGCTTTATTGCCAAGCATGTTAAAAACATACGAGGAATTTGACTTGACATTAGGCGCGCTCGATAAGCGCTTCCTAATGACACGGCAGCCATGCAAGGCGCCTCATCAAAACAGTGGGGGGTAAAGAGGGGGAGAGGGGGAGGGGGATGACACATTGGGCAGAGAGAAAAAACATAGTTTATCAAAATAAAGCTCATATGAGCAAGATTGTGATCACATAGAAAAAAAACCCCTCTAATGCACAATTAGCAGACAATCCAGATCACACATTAACAAAGCACAAGCAAGTTGAGAGAGACAGTGTATGTGTGTGAGTGTCAGTATATGTGTATCAGTCATGTAAAGTTGTATGCAGTGTGTGTATCAGTTACTGGTGAACAGCAAAAATCCTCCCTCAGCAACGTTTAGATGTTATGTCTTTAGTGTCCTAAACATAGATAGCATGTCCACAAGAGTAACTCTCAGTGCATGTCCGATGGTAAATTCCATGCCAGTCACATGACGCTGTCCTTGAGAGTTCAGATTACTGCACACCAGTTGTTTATGTTAGGGAGAAGCCAAGCCAAAACTCCCTTCTGCCTTATCTTCCTCCAGGAGGAATGAAATCTTCAGGGCTCCGAATCAAGGTCTAATAGGCACAGTTCACTTAGAGCATAGAATTTTCATCTCTCATGCGATTCTGTGCTTCATAATTTCCATACACAGGCTTTAAAATCATTCCCTGGAGAGCACTCATCGACTCCAAGATGTTTTCCACCTACCGAAACATAGATAAACATGTCCACAGAGTCCATCTCTCTTCAGTGCATGCCAGATGGTAAATTCCATGTTAGTCACATTTGCTGCTATCAGTGCTCTCCCCAGCTGGTCGAATTTGTTGAGAGAGCTACGCCGGGTCCACATTTTGATTAGCTCATCCAACTTCTATAATTTTCGATACACCAGGAAAACTCCAGAGCCAAACAGCAGAAAATCCTGTGATCATGCCAAAACAGGTCGATGTCTTCCACATCTTCAGTCGAATCATGCAGACACATGAGTTCCAATTGTTCCATGAGTGTCTCCACTTGGGCTCCCCCTGGCCCGATTTTCTGTTAAAAAGTGGTGTCAATAGCATTAAAGCCCACAATTCCATAATTTCCATAATTTCCGTTTGGATCGAGATGCAGCAGAAGAAGAGCAAGACACAGACAGGACACAGCAAGCTGGGATCAGTATCAAGGGAGGAGGAGAGGAGAGGAGAGAAATGTGTCTGCTCTCTCTGAAAGCCGGAAGAAGAAGAGTATGTTTAGATGTTCGGTATGTTTAGATGACTGTTACTCAGTGGCAGGAGCATTTAGAGAGATTATGACTATTTTGCCAAAAAATTCAAAGTGTTTTCTTTTAAATGAGACCAACCCCATGAAGATGCTGCAAAGGGTTGAAGAACAGCTTTTGATTTACTTTGGGTACGTTATTTTTAGGCATTTTTAGGGAAATTGACCAGAGTGCAAGGGGTTAATAAATGGCACTTTCCACTCTCGCAATTGGGTTTTTCATTCCTTCCTTCGTGCGCTGCATAATGGCGCATGAGGAATCATGACAGAATGCTCCGACCATACAGAAAAAACTCAGCGGAGTAGAAGTGTGTTTTTTCTTGTTCCTTTCACACTTTTTTCTCTTCCTCCCCGAGTGTCAACATGGTGGTTTGGACGGAGAGGGAGTCGGAGCGGGAGCTGCACTCGCTGTGCTTCTTGGAGGAAATCTTCTCATGGGACAGAAGCCCTGTTCCTTCCCAAATGTTCGGCAGGCTCGAGATACCGCGAGGAGGGTTATGGAGCGAGATAGCCTCTGGGACCATCCTGAGGCAATGGAGATCCTCCGGGACATCTTCGCCGTGCCCTGCAAGGAATCGGAGGATGATTTCCCAGTGCTCGAGCTCCTCGCGGCCAATTCGCTCCTATCTCCAGAGACTAGGCCCCTCAGCATGGGTGATCCGCTGTCCTGTGCGGTGCTCCGCATCCCGGACTATCTGGTTCCCAAGCCGCCCGTGAGGAAGAGAAGAAGGAATCCCCGCCGAAGGAAGCGTCCAGCCCCTTCGACGACAGCCCTGCCTCCTCGCTTGGAGCCATGCTCTGCTCTGTCTCTGGAGGAACTGGAGAAACGTAGGCGGGCTCTTTTGGCAGAGATGGACTTCATCCTGGAGGTGAAGCCGTGGCACCTCATGGAGATGGCCGGGAGATTAAAGGAACTCTCCATGAGGGAGGGGGAGCCGCAGCTTGATGAGGAACGCCAGGAGAGGAGAGAGCACACTTTGGAAGCCACTGGGGATGTTCAGTGCCAGGAGAACAGGGAAGTTTTTTCTCATTTTACTTTCACGGTTAATGAACAATTTTGCCTGCCTCCTGGCAAAGAGACTCAGGGTGTGCAGTCCCCTGAGTGCTCCGCCCCAGTGGCATATAATGCTCCTGTACCTGACCTCACCAACTCCGTTCTGTGTGCCCCTATGAGCCCACTGATTCTGGATCCAGGTCGATCAAGGGGAGAGGAGCCAGAGGCCCAGGTGGGTCCAGCCCAGGGGCCAGTGGAGAGGTCATCCTCGGCCGCCATTCCAGAGGCGTGGAGGATGGCGCATCGGATTACCGCGACTGCAACCAGCATCATGCCTGTTGCGGGGGCTGCTGTAGTGGAGTCATTTTCCGAACCAGACCTTCAGCCGATGGGACTAGGAACGTCATCGTTGGCGTAGTCGGAGTCCTGGACGGCGGTAGAGCCTGAGCACAGGCAAGTAATCTCTCCTGTAGTTCATTCATTAATGATTGAGAGATCTTGTCTGGCTCTTGGGGAGGAGAGTTGGGTGCAGCTCCCAGCCGCATCTGGACTCCCCTCGCCGGGCTCTACCACTGCCGGCGACCCTAACCGTTCCTCCTCTCCTATCCCTTTTGAGCTCCTTCCTAGGGTCACCGGAGAGGAACTGCCACTACCTGGGTTGCCCACGGATGACGACGCGGGGCTAGCGGTCCCGGAGATCAACGGGGGAACAGCACCGAGTGAATTGACGATACCTACGCACCCTAAATTGCCGGAGTCCAGGACAGCGGTGGAGCCCGAGTTCAGGCAAGTGTGGTCCATTATGTCAATCATGTTTATGTTGATGTCACACTGCCCGACTCATGGTGAGGAGGACCTGGGGCAGCTCACAGCAGCCCTCGGGGCTGCCTCACTGGGCTCTGCCGCTGTCGGCGACCCTGACCGGGTTTCTCTTTCTCTCTCTCTGGGTTCGGAGCCCCCTGACAAGGTCGCTGGAGAGCAGTGGATCCCACCAGAAACCTCTGAGGATTGGGGTCCTTCGCCAACGGTCATGAGAAGCCTCACTTCCCTCGCTGGGGAGGCCACTGCGGGAGCAATGAGGTCCCCGATGGGGACCACCACGGGTGCGACGGTGCTCCAACTGGAGCCCACCGCGAGTGCAGCGGAGCTCCAGCTGGGGTTCACCACGGGTGTAGCGGAACTCCAGCCGGAGGCCACCACGGGAGTAATGAGGTCCCCCGATGGGGACCACCGAAGGTGCAACGGTGCCCCAGCCGGGGTCCACCATCGGTGCAGCAGAGCCCCAGCCGGGGTCCACCATCGCGGGTGCAGCCACGTCCCAGCCAGGGTCCACCGTCGCGGGTGCAGCCACGTCCCAGCTGGGGTCCACCATCGGCACAGCAGAGCCCCAGCCGGGGCCCACCATCGCAGGTGCAGCCACATCCCAGCCGGGGCCCACCGTCGCAGGTGCAGCCATGTCCCAGCCCGGGCCCACCGTCGCAGGTGCAGGCATGTCCTAGACCGGGCCCACCGTCGCGGGTGCAGCCACGTCCTAGACCGGGCCCACCGTCATGGGTGCAGCCACGTCCTAGATCGGGACCGTCACGGATGCTACGGTACCCCTGCTCCAAATTTCAGATGGCAGGGGGACTCCTGCCCCTCGGTTTGGCCACCGAGGTTCCCGAATGTGTAGGCTGCCTCTCGGCCTTCCCCTCCAGTTCTGGTGGCTTCACCATGCTGGTCGGCCACCCGAAAGACTTGACCTTTGGGTCAGGTGACCCATTGGTCCGGGCAGGCCGCCAGACGCTATGCGGCGGGCCGGCCGCTGGACATGGGACTTGGGCCACCTGATCAGTCACGCCTCGCCATGCTGGGGGCCTGGGACTCTGGCCGACCCCCTGAACTTTGGACTTCTGGGGAGGAGGGTTAATGTCCTAGGTGGGGGTGGGGTTGTTAGGAGGGGCACTGCTCAGACGCTCAGACACTTGCTTACTATTTGTTGTGTTTTTCACCGGTTGCTTCCCTCCTAACTGGTTTTCTCCCACCTCCCAACCTGGGTTTGTTTATTGCTGGGGGGGGGAGTGGTTCCTTGAGGTGTGTTTTTTCTTTTTTGTTTGCAGCTGATGGTACTGGGGTCTCTGGAATCCACCCCTGGGGGGGGGGGTGCTGGAGGGCTGTCATGAATCTGTGTTTGGTTGTTCCAAACCCAGTTCTGACTAATTGTTTATTTTTTGCCCTATTTTCTGTCAGGCGTGTCAGGGAGCTGTTTGGGTCCTTCGCTCCCTGACAGCTCGGGCACGCCCCCTCCTCCTGTCAAGTACCATCAGCTGTGCTTCATCATGGGTGTTCTCACACACACACACACACACACACACACACACACACACACACACACACACACACACACTCCATTCATTCCCATTCACATGCTCATACACGCACTCCTACACACCTGGTTCAATTATGTTCAGCCCACACTTCCTCACACCAGCAATCTCTTTCCTCATTTGCATCAGGATAATAAATACGCTGCGTTTGTGGAAAGAGATTGTTGGGGCATTCACCCTCATTCATGGCAGCGTGTCCCTCCATGAATGCTGTACCACTACCTTCGCGTTTTCAGCCAGCCACTTTAAGTTTGGTTAATCCCTTGGTGTTAACGGCTGACTCTGCTTTCCTTCCTCACCCTCCAGACTGCACAGATAGCCTCGGATCGCTTCAGTCCCGTAAGTTATATTTGCCTTTCTCACTGTGTCAACAGCAGCTCTGTGGCACTAGGCATTCCCGTTGCAGGGCTACTGAGCATCCGAGTGGTGCCCTGCATGTCTGGTGGTTTAATTTGTCATAGCAACTTCCTGTATTTGTGTGTTCTAAGCTGGACTTGTTATTTTTGTAGTTTAAGTTCAATTCAATTCAATTCAACTTTATTTATATAGCGCCATTTCACAACAACAGTCATCTCATAGCACTTTCAACTGTAGGGGGAGCCCCACAGTTGCAGAAAGACCCCAGCAATCAGGCGATCCCCTGTGAGCAAGCACTTGGTGACGGTGGAGAGGAAATACTCCCTTTTAACAGGAAGAAGCTTCCAGCAGAACCAGGCTCAGGGAGGGGCAGTCATTTGCTGCGACTGGCTGGGGGGTGAGGGGATAAAGAAGATGAAAAGAACAGACATGTAGAGAGCAAACAGCACGATGGGGACTCAATCTATGGGAGAGAACAAACAGATGTTAATGACCAGCAAAAAAAAAAATATTTCATTGAGAGTGAAGAAAGGAGTGAGGCCCAGTGCATTATTGGAGGTCCCCTGGCTGACTTAACCTATTAGCAGCATAACTAAGGGAGGGTTCAGAAACACATGATCCCTCCCTAATTGTAGGCTATATCAAAAAGGAAGGTTTTAACCCTATTCTTAAAAACAGAGATCGAGTCTGACTCCCAAATCCAGATTGGGAGTCAGACTCGATCTCTGTTTTTAAGTTAATAAATGGCACTTTCTATTCTCGCAGTTGGGTTTTTCATTCCTTCCCTCATGCGCCGCGTAATGGTGCATGAGGAATCATGACAGAAGAGACTAGCGGGAGAGAGGAGAGATGACCCAGGTGACCAGAAGGAGAGTGAGGCAGCACAGGAGGCACAAGTGACCAGGTAACAACAAAAAATTAACTTTGCGCCTTGGAGAACAGACTACTGACTAGATTGTCAAAATAATGTTCTGTTGGACAAACTAATGAATTTTAGACTTGTCCTGGTAAGTGATTGACATTTTCTTTTTGTTCATGTGATTTCCTCACAGAGAGACACAAGATGAGGGCAGTAGTCAGGCAAATCCATTCTGTTATTATCACTCTATAGTGATTTAGCTAAGAGTCAGGCTAAGATTAATCCTAGTGACTTGTCTGTCAGTGCAGGGGTCAGTGCTATGAGAAATCAGTGCTTTTCACATCACTAAAATGTAACCGTGTTTAGTGATGTGGGATGATGGGAGTTGTTGTCCGCTAGTCGTTTAAACAAAAACTAAATATTACTCTGTTATTATATGACAGCCGACAACTTTATTTATATGAAAGTTATCTTTTACATTGACAAACATCATATGTGTAATGTTTCAAAATTTGACCAGGATCAAAAGATAATGTTGCTCTTGCCATTCATTTCAATAGAGATTTTTTTTTTTTTTCATTTAAGGTCCAATATGCAGAAGTAGAGGGGGTGTGACTTAGGCTTTCTATACAGGCAGAGATCTCAACCCCCCCCCCCCCCCCCCCCCACCACCACCACCACCACCAGTGTTTGAAACAAAGTTACGCCCTTGGCTCTGAGATTGTGAAAATTAATTTGTCCAAGTTTTTAAAAAAATCATAACACCCAAGTGTATTACCACAAGTCTGTATAGACCAATTTAAAACATAGTTTTGGTCCATAATGATGTGTAATGAATCACTTCAATCTTTATCAAAATGGGACCCACTGAGTTAGATCACTCACAGTCAGAGCAACACTTTGAAATATCTAGTGGCTGGAACAGTAAATGTTATGGCTGTGAGAAGTGCTGACTTTCCTTCACTATACTGTATATTTGTAAAGTGGGTCAGGCCTTCAGTAAAAAGGGGAAAAAAAAAAGGTCATGAAATGATTGAAGGGGAAAAAAATCCTCATGTTCTTGTGAAATGGTGGCCTACTCAAAACATTCTGTTTTGTCCTATTTGGTAGATAAGAGTGAGACGGACTCACTCACTGTTTAGGTAGTAAAAGTTACACAAAGTAACAACCACATGAATGTCAGAAGCCAACATTCAATTGTAATGAGATGGAAAAGTTTTTAATTTCATCTGTTTTTTATATTGTTGCATATTATATAACGTTAATGAAATAATACAGTTGGAAAAAAAAATCTTATATTATACAGTATTTCTGCTTTAAGAAATGCATCAACATGTTCTAAGAAATTCAATAATTTTATCAGACAAAATGCTATCACCTTTTATTGGCATAAACAGCAAAGCTATTACTTTTTAATGAAGTCCATTTCATCATTTAAGAAATATTATAGAGAAAATATAATACAGTCATGGCTAAGGATTTAGTTAAAGGCTTTTCATGGGTGTAGGGAAAGCAAAGCATCAAAGACTTTTCTAAATCTCATGACCATTGTGTCAGATGGAAAAATAATTATGACTGGCTGACTGTTGTGTAAAACACCAGTTATTGTGCCCTAAGTTAAATTAAAAGATTTTGTTTTTCTTTTGAATTCTTGGATGGAATATGGGTGGGTAATATAAGCTGCGGCTTCAGCCATCACCCATTTCGGATAACTTATGTTGAACTGTATAATCAGACGAGTTATTGTTTGATTTGACCTTGCTGGATTCCCCCCCCCCTTTGTTATATTGTTCTGTTTCTTTTTTTTAATCTTTACTTTTATTCTATCCGAAAAATAAAGATTCATTCATTCATTCATTCATTCATTCATCCATTCAAAAGGATTGAATAAACCTAGTTGCCTCTACCAGGCAGAAAACTGTTTTGGTAACTCAACATGTAAACAGCTATTCCTGACATTTCATAGTTTGAGTCTTGTCCTTGTTGTTTCTACCTCCTGTTTTATCACTTCCAAGTGTCATGGTGCGGAGCACTGTGGGAGAACCGTGCTCATGCTTTCAGTTTATTTCTAGTTATTTTCTGTACTTTTCCCACTTCAGTTTTATTGTTGTATTTGTGCATGGTTTTGTTTGTATGATGTTCTGAGTTTGGCCCTTGTTTCTCTTTGTTTTGAGTTATTCTGTTATCATAATCTTAGTTTGGTTATTATAGTCTTGTTTATTTAGTCTTTATATTTATGAATCATCTTGTATTTCAAATTATATCTCCTGTTGAGGAGCTTGAAATAACGAGGCGATGTGATTCATAAACCAAAGTTTATTATCAGCTCCTCTAACAAGTCTCATCTAGGTGCAGCAGCAGAAGAAGTAAGAGAGCGAACACCTTCGGCTCTATGAACTTATACTCGCACATAACAAAAGACATGCATATCAAAAGCTGACATCCCTCACTATCTTAATCCCCTCTTTTGTACTCCTCCACCTGGCCCTGGGGGGTCAGGGCAAACCATCCGGTCTCCACCGCAGTGCCTCGGATGCTCTTGGATCTTCACTGGCGGTTGAGACCCTTTGTCCTGTTCTGAGGTGTGAAGTCGCTTTACATATGTAATCACTAAACACTCTCACATGCTTAAACATATGTAGGTTATGGGATATATGATTAATATAGACCACAGCCCCCCCCCCCAAACGACTAAGAAAAGGACAATAGAAAAATTCACAGTTTAAGATAATTATTATGACATACTAACTGCTACACCTCTTGACACAAAAGAAACTTTCCAGCAGCCATGCTCCTAAGAGAGTTCAGTAGTAATCATAACAGCATAGTAATATCACAAGTCAGTCCTAAACTGTTACAGCACAATTAGTGAACAACTGTTGAGTAGTTTGCATCAGTCTCTGTGCCGTCTGGGTTTTAATCTTCTCCCGAATCTGCTGTGGGTCCGCTTGGGCATCCTGGTGGGACCTTCCTGTAAGGAATCTGCAGCTTGGGGAGGAGAGTGATTAATTGTTCCCTGCAGGGGGGCTGAGTCTTTTCTCTTGGGGGGTCTACCCCGTCAAGGTGCTCTCGCTAACCGTGCAGGCTCGTCTCTCAACAAGAAGGCAGGTTTAAGTCTGTCAATGCTGACTGTTTCTTTTCTATCCCCAAAATCAAGCACAAAATGTTTATCACCAGATTCCAGCACTCTGAATGACCCATCGTATGGTGGGCGGAAAGTTGGTTTTAAAGCTTCATGCCTAACAAAAACGAATTCAGCGTTTTTTTAAAGCTTGGGGGACAAAAACCCGTGGAAAAGAGTGATGTGCCGGTCCGGGGAGAGAGTCCAGTCCGTTGCTGCCTAAAAACCTCGGGGCTGGAAGATGCCCTGGCTCTGGGTTCTCTGGTAAAAATTCACCTGGGAGCCTGAGAGGTTGTGCAAAAACTAATTCTGCTGGAGAGGCGTCTAGATCCTCTTTGGGCGCAGCACGCAACCCCAATAAAACCCAGGGAACTTTATTTACCCAATTTGTATCCGTTAGTGAGGCTCTGAGGGCGGCCTTTAAAGATCTGTGAAAATGCTCGCATAACCCATTAGCCTGAGGGTGATAAGCGGTGGTGCGGTGGATTGTCGCCCCTAAGCTGCTGGCCATGGCTGACCAAAGCTCCGAGACAAATTGAGGCCCCCTATCGGACGTGATGTCCGATGGGACGCCAAAACATGCCACCCAGTTTGTCAAAAAAACGCGAGCGACTTCCTCCGCTGTGGTTGACGCCAGAGGGACTGCCTCTGGCCAGCGCGTGGTGCGGTCTATCATTGTTAACAGGTGTGTGAAACCTTGGGAGGAAGGTAGTGGCCCCACGAGGTCGACATGAACGTGGTCGAACCTTCGAGCAGGGATTCGAAAAGGCTCCAGAGGGGCTTTTGTGTGTTTGTGTACTTTGGCGCGCTGACAAGAAATGCAAGTCTTTGCCCATTCTTTTATGTTTTTGCGCAGGCCAGGCCACACAAACTTTTCGGCGACCATTTTAACTGAAGTGCGCACACCTGGGTGCGCGAGGGAGTGAATCGAGTCAAAAATACGGCGGCGCCATGCAGCTGGGACTACCGGGCAAGGTCGGCCGGTTGAGATGTCACATATTAGGGGGGGCACACCGTCGCGTAAACCCCTTTCCTCCAGCCTTAACCCTGTTGGTCCAGACAGGAGTGCGCGCACGTCAGCGTCACTACTTTGCTCCTCTGCCATGGCTGCATAATCTATCCCTGCGTGGATGGGTGCTGCGTATGTGTCCGTGTTGGCGAAGAGTTCAGCGGCTGAGGTAGTATAATCTGTCTCCTCGCGCTCTGGCGATGTCACAGCGCGAGAGAGGCAGTCTGCTACCACGTTAAGTTTGCCACATGTCGAATGTCTGTGGTGAACTCTGAAATCGCAGCCAGCTGTCTTTGTTGCCTGCCTGACCACGGTTCGGAAATTTTAGCCATCGCAAAGGTGAGCGGTTTGTGGTCTACAAAAGCCGTGAAACGCCGCCCTTCCAACCACAACTGGAAGTGGCGGATGGATAAATGAAGCACTAGCAGCTCTCTGTCAAAAGTGCTGTATTTACGCTCAGTTTGGTTTAGCGATTTGCTGAAGAATGCCAAAGGTTGCCAGATTCCGCTGACGTGTTGTTCTACAACTGCCCCTATGGCCAGGTCTGAAGCGTCTGTGGTTAGCGCAATGCGGGCCGAGGGATTGGGGTGAACCAACAATGTGGCATTAGCTAGGGCACTTTTTACTTCCGCGAAGGCGCGTTCGCGGTCTGGGGTCCATTCGAACGCGTTGGAAGGTTTTTGTTTTCTGAGCGCGTCATATAGGGGCTGCATGAGCTGAGCTGCGTGGGGGAGGAAACGGTTGTAAAAATTAACCATTCCCAAAAATTCTTGCAGCGATTTGACCGTTTGTGGCCGTGAGAAACTTTTTACTGCGTGAACTTTGTCTGGAAGTGGGACTGCCCCCTTTGGAGAAACTCTGTGTCCTAAAAAATCAATTTGTGACATGCCGAATTTGCATTTGGCTGGACTGATTATTAACCCGTGCTCTTCTAGTCTCTGAAAAACCATAGTGAGATGCTGCTCGTGTTCTTCCTCAGACGAGCTGGCTACCAGCATATCGTCGAGGTAGACGAACACGAAAGGGAGGTCGCGTAATACTGCGTCCATCATCCGCTGAAAGGTTTGAGCAGCACCTTTGAGGCCGAAAGGCATCCGCAAAAATTCAAAAAGACCGAAGGGGGTTATTACAGCTGTTTTAGGAATGTCCTCTGCTCTAACTGGGACTTGATGATAACCGCGGACTAGGTCTATTTTTGAAAAAATGCGCGCACCCGCCAGATGTAGTGAAAAGTCTTGAATGTGAGGAATTGGGTAGCGGTCATGCGCTGTCGCATTGTTTAATCTGCGGTAATCGCTGCACAGCCTCCAAGAACTGTCGGATTTCGGGACCATGTGAAGTGGTGACGCCCAGGGGCTTTTCGAGCGTCTGATAATGCTTAATTTTTCAAGGGTGGTAAACTCGTCCCGAGCTATGGCGAGCTTGGTCGCGTCTAAGCGCCGAGCTTTGGTGAATACGGGTGGGCCCGTTGTGGGAATAAAGTGTTCGACCCCGTGTTTAGCCACTGTGGCTGAGAATTTGGGAATTGTGAGTGCTGGAAATTGGGTGAGGAGTTGATCAAACTTACCTCCTGCTGTGGTGATGCTAGCCTGCACGGGTGGTGGAGAAAGTCGAGCTGAGCAGGGAATAGAAGCAAAGGACAGTGCATTAACCAAGCGTCTGTTCGCTAGATCAACTAATAACCCATGTGCACACAAAAAATCTGCGCCCAACAAGTTAAAACTCACCGCCGCTACAACAAATGTCCATCTGTAGTTGCGGCCGTGGATGCAGAGGGGCAGGCTCTTTTCGCCAAAAGTGTCGATGATGGAGCCGTTGGCTGCCACCGCTCCATTGCCCCGGGGGCCCATGGCCCGGTCTGCTTGGGAGGGCATGACAAAACTTAGTTGAGCTCCCGTGTCGATAAGGAACTGCTTGCCGGTGTGTCCGTCCGTCACATATAAAAGCTTGCTTTTTTCGCAGAGAACCGCCGCTGTTAATGGCTCTCGGCTTCGGCGTTTTCCCGAAATCGTAAATTTGCAGGGGGGAACGCATTTGTAAGCCTTCTCGGCGAAGCGGTGGTGGTAATAACAAACGTCGCTCCGTCTGTTGCGTCCTGGCCGTGTCGCTGTCACCGCGGGCTGATTCTGTTCGGTGATTTGTGGCTCCTCGTGGCTCCGGACATCAGTGTTGAAGTCTGCAGATGCTGCTGTGGGTGTCTGCTCCTTGCAGGCGTTGACGAGCCGTTGAGCTTCGTGAGCCAGCGTGCGGAAGTCTTGCTGGGTGCTGCATCGCATGTTGGCAAGCGTCCCTCTCATGTGTGGCGGCAGCGTACTGAGGAATATGAAATGGAAGAGGAAGTTGTCATTGTCCTCTTCTTTAAGTTGCAGCAAGTCCTCCATGAGGGCCTTGGGTCTGCCTCCTCTGTGGCCGTAGACCGCCAGGATCCTCTCAGCTCTCTCCTCGGCTGAGGGGACGTAATTTGCCACGATGGTCGCTTTCAGTTCTTTATATTTGTCCTGGGCCGGCGGCCGCTGGATTATGCTCCGCGCACATCTCGAAGTGGCGGCGTCGAGTTTGGCGACGATGTGATAGAATTTTGTATCGTCAGCCGTGATGCCCGCAAGTGCAAACTGGGCTTCAGCTTGCTGAAACCACGAGGCGGGGTCTTCCTGCCAGAAGTCCGGCAGCTTGACGGTGATGGCGTTTGTGTGGACCGTCACTGATGTGTCCGCAGGGTGAGAGTGCCTTGCTTCGGCTCTCTCCGCGGCACTGGTGCTCGGTTGAGCCCTCTCTATCACTTCTGCCGTGGGAGAACGTCGTCCATCTGTTCCCCTGTCTGCATGGGCGCCGGTGTCTGCCTGGGTCGCCACAGATGAGTCGATCGCGGGGGAACGCCTCTGGTCCATTCTCGTGTCAGGGTCACCAGTGTAGAGGAGCTTGAAATAACGAGGCGATGTGATTCATAAACCAAAGTTTATTATCAGCTCCTCTAACAAGTCTCATCTAGGTGCAGCAGCAGAAGAAGTAAGAGAGCGAATACCTTCGGCTCTACGAACTTATACTCGCACATAACAAAAGACATGCATATCAAAAGCTGACATCCCTCACTATCTTAATCCCCTCTTTTGTCTTCGTACTCCTCCACCTGGCCCTGGGGGGTCAGGGCAACCCATCCGGTCTCCACCGCAGTGCCTCGGATGCTCTTTGATTTTCACTGGCGGTTGAGACCCTTTGTCCTGTTCTGAGGTGTGAAGTCGCTTTACATATGTAATCACTAAACACTCTCACATGCTTAAACATATGTAGGTTAGATAGATAGATAGATTAGTTTATTTGACAGGGACAGTGCAATAAACATAGACAATTAATCAATGACAATCAATCTGATGTGTTGCACATAGAGTGTATAGCTATTAGCTAATTTGCAACTCTTGTCCCTGGATGGGCTTTAGAAAAGAGAATCAAGTAAAGAAAAAAAAAATACACAATAACCACATACATCAATGCAAAAAAGATTATAAATACACAATTATAAATATTATAAATATTATAAATACACAAATATAACAACCTGACTCACATTTGCCTATTTCAGGCTTCCCTCCCTTCGTCACTCACTATAAACAAACACATTCATTCCTTCCCTTCATTCACTCTCACCTTGCAGACAATCAATTCATACATGAGTACATTCTTGTTTTTTTTCAGCCAGTTTTTAACCTTTTTAGTGAATGTTTTCAAGTCCGTTATTATTTTAATTACATTTGGCATTGTGTTCCAGATGTGACTGCCCTTTATAGAGAAAGCTGTTTGTCCAAATGTGGTTCTGCATATAGACCACACTCCCTGTGTTTTGACATGAGTCTACTCTCGCCTTTTGCTTTCAGTTCTCCTTGGTAACTTTGGTATTTATTAGTATTGTATTATTAGCATCTCTTAGTTTTTGTCTTTCTTCTTGCCCTCGCCTTGGTGGTTTATTATTTCCTCCTTGTGTATTATTTGTTTTGAATCTCATTACCTCCGCCAAAGTGGGAGGTTATGTGATCATCGGCGTTGGTTTGTTTGTTTGTTTTGTGGGAATGTGGGAATGACGAGACAGAGTTCTCTCTCAAGTCAGCTTTATTCACATCACCAATATCTCAAAAGAAGAAAGAGACCAACACAGGAAACTCTCGTCCTTAAATCTCAGGACTCTTACAGTTCACAAGTCACATGTCTCACAGACCACGTTGCATTAAAATTCACAGTAACAATGCATCTCCCCTTTAATCCTTTAATTACTCCCCCACAGTCTCAAGCCTTGCAGCTTCCTGTAATTTCCCAGGAAGCTCTGCCTTTGTTCTGATCTAAAATGTGAGTCACAAAGCAGGTCACATATGTGTTCCACCACACAAGCCCCCCCAACATTTTAGAACAAACAAGAGAATAACAACATGCATGCCGTGATAGTATCAATACACATCAGTCCACATGCTGTCTAGGCTTCAGTCTCCTGCCGTATCTGCTGTAGCTGGGATTCAACGTCTCTGCGGCGCTGTCACGCTGGGGGTTTGCTGTCTGGGGGTGGAAACCTTTTATCAGTCCCTGCGGGTGTTCTGGGGAAACATTACTCTGTGAAGCCCCCCGCGGGGGTCTACCTCGCCGCGGGGCCCTTGCCAACAGCACTTGCTCGTCTGCCACCACAAAAGCAGGTTTGAGTTTGTTTATGCCAACTTTCTCTTTCCTACCCCCCAAATCTAGCAAAAACTGCTTGTCCCCTGTTTCTAGCCCTCTGAACGGTCCGTCATAAGGCAGTCGCAGCGGGGTTCGATGCGCATCGTGTCTGACAAAAACAAACTCTGCGTTCTTCAAAGTTTTAGGCACAAAAGCGCGCGGAAAACTGTGGTGAGCGGGGCCGGGCAGCGTGCTTGATTCTATGTTACTCCGCAACAGCTGAGACGGGGAGGCGTCTGGCGCAGGATTATCTGGGAGAAACTCCCCGGGCAGCTGGAGTGGCTGCACAAACACGAGCTCCACTGGGGAGGCTTCTAAGTCCTCTTTAGGCGCAGAACGCAACCCCAATAACACCCACGGTAACTTGTCTACCCAATTTGCATCCGTCAGTGACGCTCTGAGAGCTGCTTTCAATGACCTATGAAAACGTTCGCATAACCCATTAGCCTGCGGATTGTACGCGGTTGTGCAGTGAATTGTGACACCCAGGCTGCGGGCCATTGTCGACCAAAGCTCGGACACAAATTGAGGGCCTCTGTCGGACGTAATGTCCGACGGGACGCCGAAGCGCGCCACCCAAGCTGTTAAAAACGCCCGCGCCACCTCCTCGGCCGTGGTTGATGCCAGCGGGACCACTTCAGGCCAGCGCGTGCGGTCCACCATTGTTAGAAGGTGTGTGTACCCTTGTGACGGCGGGAGGGGGCCCACGAGGTCCACATGAACGTGATCGAACCTCTTGGCCGGAATGTGAAACGGCTCCAAAGGAGCTCTTGTGTGCCTGTGTACTTTGGCTCTTTGACACGCCGTGCAGGCTGCTGCCCACTCTTTAACTTGTTTGCAAAGGCTCGGCCACACAAATTTCTCTCCTACCATTTTGACCGACGTGCGCACCCCGGGGTGCGCCAAAGAATGAATCGAGTCAAAAACGCGGCGGCGCCACGCGGCCGGTACTACTGGATGCGGCTGTCCAGTGGAGACATCGCAGATTAAGAGGGGGCATACCGTCTTGCAGCACCCTGCTCTCCAGCCTTAACCCTGTTGGTCCTGACTGAAGCGCGCGCACATCCGCGTCACTAACCTGCTCCGCGGCCATGGCTGTGTAATCTACTCCTACGCTGACTGGGGCTGCCACGGCGCGCGAGAGGCAATCTGCCACTACATTCAGTTTGCCCGCCACATGCTGAATATCAGTGGTAAACTCTGATATCGCGGACAGCTGTCTCTGTTGCCGGCCTGACCACGGTTCGGAAACCTTGGCCATCGCGAACGTTAGCGGCTTGTGGTCAACGAACGCGGTGAAAGATCGTCCTTCTAGCCAGAACTGAAAGTGGCAGATGGCCAAATGGAGAGCCAGCAGCTCCCTGTCGAACGCGCTGTATTTACGTTCGCTATCGTGCAAGGTCCTGCTGAAAAAGGCGAGGGGCTGCCAAACCCCGGCTACATGTTGCTCCACGACCACCCCTATGGCCACATCTGATGCGTCAGTGGTGAGCGCTATGCGGGCCGTTGGGTCTGGGTGTGCCAACAATGCAGCCTTTGCCAAGGCTGCTTTCACCTCCGAGAACGCTTGGTCCCGATCCAGGGACCACTCGACCTTATCCGCGGGTTTCTTTTTTTTGCGCGCGGCATACAGTGGCTGCATGAGTTGCGCCGCGTGGGGGAGAAAACGGTTATAAAAATTCACCATTCCCAAAAACTCCTGCAACGCCCTGACCGTCTGCGGCCAGGGAAAATCTGCCACCGCGCGCACTTTGTCAGGAAGCGGAACTGCTCTTTCGGGGGAGACGCGATATCCTAAAAAATCGATCTGCGCCACCCCGAACTGACACTTCGCTGGGTTGATTATTAACCCGTGATCTCCCAACCTTCGGAAAACTGTGGCCAGGTGTTTTTCGTGTTTGTCTTTGGACGCGCTGGCTACTAAAATATCGTCCAAGTAGACAAACACGAAAGGGAGATCGTGAAGCACCGCGTCCATCATGCGTTGGAACATCTGAGCAGCCCCTTTAAGTTTGAATGGCATGCGTAAAAACTCGAATAGGCCAAACGGAGTTATTACCGCTGTTTTGGGTATGTCCTCAGGGTGCACTGGGACTTGGTGGTAACCGCGGACCAAGTCTATTTTAGAAAAAATGCGTGCCCCTGCCAAATGAACGGAAAAATCTTGGATATGCGGGATTGGGTAGCAGTCGTGCGCTGTAGAGTTGTTTAACCTGCGGAAATCCCCGCAAGGTCGCCATGATCCGTCAGCTTTTGGGACCATGTGTAGCGGGGAAGCCCACGGACTTTTTGAACGCCTGATAATGCCCAACCTCTCCAGGTTGGCGAACTCCTCGCGCGCTATGGCCAGTTTAACTGCGTCCAAGCGCCGAGCTTTTGCGAAAACGGGCGGTCCGGTAGTGGTAATAAAATGCTCCACCCCGTGTTTAGCAACTGTTGCCGAAAATGTGGGGACCGTGAGTGCTGGGAACTGAGTGAGCAGTGTGTGGAACTTACCGCTTGCAGCTGTGACATTGGCTTGTGCTGTTGGCGGGGCCACTCATGCTGTACAGGGAATAGAATCAAAAGAAAGTGCATTAACCAGGCGCCTGTTAGCGAGATCAACCAACAAACCATGTGAGCACAAAAAATCAGCCCCCAACATATTGAAATTCACTGCTGCTACAACAAAAGTCCACTCAAATGTACGGCCGCGTAGAGACAGAAGCAGAGTCTTCTCACCAAAGGTCTTAATCTCCAAGCCATTCGCTGCTGTCACCCCGGGACCACTGGAACCTGCTAGTCTGTCCGCATAGGAAGGTGTGATGAAACTCAACTGGGAGCCTGTGCCCATGAGGAACTGCCTCCCCGAGCATGCGTCCAACAAGTAGAGCAGCTTGTTCTCCTCCCCGAGGGCCGCGGCTGCTACCGACCCCCGGTCTTGGCGTTTCCTGAACGCCCGAACTGGCACGGTGGTACACATTTGCGTGCCCTCTCTGCGAAGCGGCAATGGTAGAAACAAAGGACGTCTGATCCGCGTTCCCTGGCCCCTGCCGCCGCCGTTGCCGGTGAGTCTGGTACCGCTGCCTCTGGCCCCCTGTCATCTCCGGTCGTCGCGCCGAGTTCCGCTGCAGCGGCCGTGGCCACGCGCCGCTTGGTGGCGTTGACAATCCGCTGCGCCTCTCGGCCCAGTGCGCAGTAGTCCCGTTGAGCCAACAGTGGCGAACTGGCCAGGGTCGCTCTCGCTGCTGACGGTAGAGTCCTGAGGAAGAGGTGGGTGAAAATGAAGTGATCGTCGTCAGAGTCTTTCTTTCTTTCAAAGGTCTTTTTATTATTATTAATTGAAGTATCAATACAATACAAAGTATTAGAAATTTTCATTTTTGTTTCAACCAAACAGTAAAAAACTAGAACTTAAAGCCAACAAATGTAAATGCTTCAAAGCACAAAAACCTTTAAATAAACAATAAAAAAAAAAAAAAAAAAAAAAAATACAAAGAAAAATTATGTGTGTGAAGTGGGGTTGGGGTAAAGGGGATATGAGCTACTCAGAAACTATAATCGTGGGTCTTTCAAAGAAATCAAGAAACGGGCGCCATAATTTATAGAATTTGTTTTCAGAGCCACAGACTGTATATCTGATTTTTTCTAAATCCAAACAGGACATTATATCTTTTATCCACTGTAAATGTGAAGGGGGCGAAGAATCTTTCCACTTCAGTAATACAGCACGTCTGGCCAATAATAATGAAAATTTGAATACTTTTAATTTGGAACTTGGCAAGACAAGTTCTGGAGCCACACCAAAAATGGCGCATAATGGATCAGGTTTAATTTGATATTGCAGGACTTCAGACATAGTGATAAAAACAGAATGCCAAAAATTCATCAATGCAGGGCAGGACCAATACATGTGAAGCAAAGTGCCAGGAGCGCTACCACACTTTTCACAAGTTGGGTCTATATCCGAGTAAATGCGTGCTAACTTAACCTTGGACAGGTGCATCCGGTGTACAATCTTAAATTGAATAAGAGCGTGACGAGCACACATTGATACAGTGTGAACCTGGCCAAGAATAGAGTCCCACAGTTCATCAGTAAAAGTAAAATTAAGATCTTGTTCCCAGTTCAATTTGATAGCGGCCAGAGAAGAAGATTGTAAATTTGAAATTAAATTATATAAAACTGACATTACCCCCTTAGAAGTTGGTTTAACTAATAAAAAATCATCTAGAGGATTATCAGAAGGTTTTTGAGGGAATTGTTTTGTCATGGTTTGCACATAATGTCTGACCTGGAGGAAGCGGAAAAAGTGTGTAGAAGTGATGTCGAATTTGGTGGAAAGTTGAGAAAAACTTGCAAATTGACCATCAAAATATAAATCCGCAAAAGATTTTAAACCTTTTCTGTGCCATATATGAAATGCACTATCAATAGTTGATGGGGTAAATAAATGATTTGCGGCAATTGGACTTCTAATGGAAAAAAACTGAAGACCGAAATTTTTCCTGAATTGAGACCAAATTCTAAGAGACTGACGAACTACTTTATTATTACCCAGTGTAGACAAAGCAAGGGGAAGTGGTGAACCTAAAATTGCCGGTAGGGAAGTTTGATTGTCCACATGTGACTCCATAAGGATCCAAATAGGTGATTTGGGTTCCAGATAAAAATGTTTCCAATATAACATGCACCTGATATTTGCTGCCCAGTAGTAATATTGAAAGTTAGGCAGAGCCATGCCACCTACTGATTTGGGTCTTTGAAGAAAAACTTTCCTCAATCTCGGATGTTTACCATTCCAAATAAATGAAGTAATCAGAGAGTCCAAAGACTTAAAAAAGGATTTAGGAATAAAAATGGGGAGACATTGAAACAAATATAAAAACTTTGGAAGTAACATCATTTTTACAGAATTGATTCTGCCAATTAAAGACAAGGATAATGGGGACCATTTGGAAAGTATTAACTTGCACTGGTCAAGTAAGGGGAGAAAATTATTTTTAAACAAGTAATTAAATTGTTTAGTGACACATATCCCAAGATAATTAAAATGATCAATAACAACCTTGAAAGGAAAATGTTCAAAATCCTGAACTTGAATCTTTTCATTAATCAGAAACAATTCACTCTTATTAAGATTAATTTTATAACCAGAAAACCTACTAAAACTATCCAAAATATTAAGTATAGCGGGTAATGAAGTAAGTGGGTTGGAGAGAAATAATAAAAGATCATCAGCATAGAGTGAAACCCTATGCTCAATGCCACCCCTACGAATGCCTAGAAAGTCCCGGCTCCCACGGATTGCAATAGCTAACGGCTCAACTGCCAAGGCAAAGAGCAACGGGCTCAAAGGACAGCCTTGCCTCGTACCACGGTAAAGTCTAAAATAGTCAGAATAGCGACAATTAGTTAACACTGAAGCTAAAGGACTAGCATAGAGAAGTTTAATCCAGGAACAGAAGAAAGGACCAAAACCGAACCTCTCCAAAGTAAAAAACAAATACTCCCACTCAACACTATCGAATGCCTTTTCAGCGTCCAAACTAATAAGACATTCAGGTATGTTGTGGTGAGGAGTATAAATAATATTAAACAACCGCCGCAAGTTAAAAAAAGAATGGCGATTTTTAATGAAACCGGTTTGGTCCTGTGAAATTATAAAAGGAAGAATCTTTTCCAACCTTGAAGCTAACAACTTTGACAAAATTTTAACATCGGTATTTAACAAGGAAATAGGCCTGTAAGAAGCACAATCAACAGGATCCTTATCCTTTTTAAGCAACACAGTGATACAGGCCTGATAGCATGAAGGAGGAAGTGTACCAGAGTCAAGCGACTCTGTAAAAACTTGACAAAGGAAAGGGGCGAGGTCATCAGAGAATTTTTTGAAAAAATCAGCGGAAAACCCATCAGGTCCTGGAGATTTTCCTGATTGCATGGATGATATTGCCAGCTGAATTTCTTCTTTTGTGATGGGAGCTTCTAGAATTTGCCGAGAGTCTTTCAACCTCAACAACTTCTCCATCAGGTTCGCGGGCATGTCATTTTCCAACTCCGTCAGCGCCAGGAGCCTCTCTGCTCGCTCCTCCGCCGAGGGGGTGAATTGCTGGATGAGTGCAGCCTTCAAAGCGCCGTATTTGTCGCTGTCCAGCGGCTGGTCGATCAGGCTCTCCACATGCTGGGCCGTGTTGTTGTCCAGCTTTGCGACTACGTGGTAGAATTTTGTGGCATCTACCGATATCCCCCGGAGGTTGAACTGCGCCTCAATCGCTTTGAACCAGGAGCGCGGATTGTTCTGCCAGAAGTCCGGTAGCTGGACTGTAGCGGCATTCGCTTGGCTGGGGGCTCCTGATGAGGCTGGCCCAGGGGGATTCTCCTCTTGCATGATTCGTCTTGGGTCACCAGTGTGGGAATGTGGGAATGACGAGACAGAGTTCTCTCTCAAGTCAGCTTTATTCACATGACCAACATCTCAAAAGAAGAAAGAGACCAACACAGGAAACTCTCGTCCTTAAATCTCAGGACTCTTACAGTTCACAAGTCACATGTCTCACAGACCACGTTGCATTAAAATTCACAGTAACAATGTATCTCCCCTTTAATCCTTTAATTACTCCCCCACAGTCTCAAGCCTTGCAACTTCCTGTAATTTCCCAGGAAGCTCTGCCTTTGTTCTGATCTAAAATGTGAGTCACAAAGCAGGTCACATATATGTGTCCACCACAGTTTGTTTGTTTATTTGTTTGTTTGTTAGCAAGATAACTCAAAAAGTTATGGACGGATTTTCATGAAATTTTCACAGATTGTCAGAAATGGGATATCCTACAGATGATTAGATTTTGGTGGTGATCCGGATCACCGTACACAAGAAAACCGCCATTATGCAAAATGCCATTTTCGTCAATAACTACTGAACCACTAATCCTATCATTGTGAATCCAATTGCTAGTCATATGTTTTCATGATCAAGGAATCTGAAAACGTACACACAAACACTGTATGGGGGGAACTGTGGCGCTAAACCGCCATTACAGAAAATGCCATTTTCGTCAATAACTACTGAACCACTAATCCTATCATTGTGAATCCAATTGCTAGTCATATGTTTTCATGGTCAACGAATCGGAAAACGTACACACAAACACTGTATGGGGGGAACTGTGGCGCTTGGCGGAGGTCTGCGCTCTCCAAGTGCTTTTCTAGTTTTGTAATCATTTCATATTTATAGTTAGTTACTTTTGACATTATTCCTCTTGTGCTTTTATTTTGATAAAATTTTTTGATGAGGCGCCTTGCATGGCTGCCGTGTCATTAGGAAGCGCTTATCGAGCGCACCTAATGTCAAGTCAAATTCCTCGTGTGTTTTTAACATGCTTGGCAATAAAGCTCATTCTGATTCTGATTCTGATTCTGATAAGGTTCTTTGTTTACTTCCTTTTCAAGTTCAGTTTGCTGTCTGTCACAGCTGTTATTATTTGAGTTCATTATCCTCGCTCCTGTTACCCACACCTGTTTATCATTTGTTTAATCTTTGTCTTATTTAAGGGATGCCACCCCACAGCTCGGCGTCCTTTACTTAGTTTCCAGACATGAGTCCCACGTCTAGTTATCATTATGTTCCTCGTGTGTGTCCCACATTTTAGATATTTGGCTATTATACCTTCTGATCATCCTAGCCTTGTAAGTTTTTGTACCTCTGTTATATTTTTGTGTTTTTATTAAACCTTCTGCAACTCACTGCCAGCGTTTGGGTCTTCATACCGCCCTGCCTGGGTGATTTATGACACCAAGAAGCTATAACTTTATTCTCAGAATACTCACCTCTGCCAAGGAAGTAATGTGATCGGGGTAGTTTGTTTATTTTTGTGTTTGTTAGCAGGATTATGCAAAACCTACTCTACAGATTTGGATGAAATTTTCACCAGTGAACCCATAAGATTTTGGAGGCGATCTGAGAGTATATACCTCTGTCAAGGCCCTGTCTACTTGCAATGTGTTAGCAGGATTACACAAAAATGACGACTGATTTTTTTCATGAAATTTTTAAGAGAAGTGCCCCCTGGGCTATGGATGAGCAAATTACATTTTTGGAGTGATCCATAAACAGAGGTGCTGTGTGCCGGCAGGCAGGGCAGGCAAATGCTTGCTGAGGGCTTACCAATACAGCAGTGACAGCGTGGAGAGTTTGCAATAATAGTGGTAGGCTGGCATAGAACTCCCTAATGGGGCCCTACCCCCACCTCTCACTCTCGCAAGTACCGGTGGCATCGTGTGTAAACCAATAAGTGAGAGCAGTTGTATCAAAATGAAGCAAAATTATCCATCTGGCAGTGAAAAAAGAAAGAAGCAAAAATAGGGAGAGGAGAAAAGAAAGCAAGACAGTGGTAATACAATATTTATATAGTATTTTCCCTGTATATTTATATTATGTAAACTTTCTACATTGAATTTGTTTTTTTGAAGTTCTGTTATCTGAAGTTATTTAATTATTTATGCTTTATTGTTCTGGTTTTGATTGCTATTCAGAATTCTATTTTTGAATTTAATGTTTGTATTCTTATTTTGAAAAGATACTAATGTGCACGTTTGAAATTTAAAAAATGTTTACATTTCAAATTTTTTTGTTAAGCGTCAGATTATCTATTATATATGGGTGATGAATGCTGGTTGGAGGGGTCCCTTGTGAATTTTTGCCTAGGGCCCCAAAGAGTCTAGAACCATTTCTGACCATGAGGGCATACCTCCACCAAGGCCCTGTCTTGCAATGTCATGATTGTCCGTCCATCCGTCAGCAGGATTATGCAAAAACTACTGGACAAATTTGGAGGGATGGACAGAGGTATGGACCAAAGTACGGATGAAGGTAAGGACGGATGGAGGTATCGCCTACATTTTCTGTTCATGCATGCTCCACCATACATATTTTTCAGTGAGAACATGGCCATTAAAATTTCAGAATGAATATAAATAAAAGGTCATTTCATATAAGCTTGCAGATACACATGTATAGAATGAGAGCATTGTTTTGCAGACAGACTTTAGCTTGATGTGCTGCATCTCCCCACACACACCTTTTGTTTTCATTTCTCCTAATCACCAGAGGAGAAAGCACTGACAGTAAAGACTGAAAAGATAGAAGCCTTGGGTGGCATTATACAGGTTACATAACTGTGGCTTACCTCAAGGGCAGTGACTGATGGAGGCACTCAGATGCTTAAGCACTGAGAAAAACAATGAGTCAAGAAGAAAAAAGAAAAAGAACTTCAAGTGACTTTTCCAGCAGCCTTATAGTCAAGACTTTCACATCTTTTCTTTTGTTGATGACATGATTGAGCCACTTATATTTGAATTCAGGAAGAAAAATCACATGCAAGGCCTTACAAAGTTGGATTGTAACCTTTGTTAAATCATTATACATTTTGCATCTTTACCCTCAGTTATCATAATCAACATGTGCTTGTGATACAAAAACTATTGTAGAGAAAGGATACTGCAGTTAGTCAGCCTGTTCTGATTTTAAAAAGATCCAACACTGTGTAATATTTTTAATTCACTTTCTCTTCTCTTGTGTATAATTCAATATAAGGAGGTAATATGTGTGTGTTTATTTGAACTTTTCACAATTTTGTCTGGAGACTTGGGTTATACCAAAAACATAAGAAACTGCAACCCAAAGGATCATAAAAATTTTGAAGAAATTCAGAATGCCAAATGCTACAACCCCAAATCCAGTGAAGTAAATAAAAACAAACTAGAAAAGCACTCGGAGAGCGCAGACCTCCGCCAAGCGCCACAGTTCCCCACATACAGTGTTTGTGTGTACGTTTTCCGATTCGTTGACCATGAAAACATATGACTAGCAATTGGATTCACAATGATAGGATTAGTGGTTCAGTAGTTATTGACGAAAATGGCATTTTCCGTAATGGCGGTTTAGCGCCACAGTTCCCCCCCATACAGTGTTTGTGTGTACGTTTTCAGATTCCTTGACCATGAAAACATATGACAAGCAATTGGATTGACAATGATAGGATTAGTGGTTTAGTAGTTGTTCACGAAAGTGGCATTTTGCGTAATGGCAGTTTTCTTGTGGACGGTGATCCGGATTACCACCAAAATCTAATCATCTGTAGGATACCCCATTTCTGACAATCTGTGAAAATTTCATGAAAATCCGTCCATAACTTTATCTTGCTAACAAACAAACAAACAGACAAACAAACAAACAAACCAACGCCGATGATGAATGAATGAATGAATGAATGAATTTATTTCGGATAGTACATTACAGGTTAAAAGAAACTGTATAATATAACAACAAGGTCAAATTAGACAAAGACTCCTTCTACTATACAATTCCACGTGAGTTATCCGAAATGGGTGATGGCTGAAGCCGCAGCTTATATTGCCCACCCATATTCCATCCAAGAATTCACATAACCTCCCCCTTTGGCGGAGGTAATTACAATCATTTAAAAATCCTCTTCAACCTATATTCAGTTGAATATGCTACAAACTGATAGACTTTGTTTTTTTTTATTCACTCATTTCAAATTTGATTCCAGCAACATATTCCGAAAAAAGCTGGGAAAGGGGCAGGTTTACCACTGTGTTACATCACCTTTCCTTTTAACAATACTCAATAAGCATTTAGGAAGTGAGGACATTAATCGTTGAAGCTTTGTGGGTGAAATTCTTCCCCATTCTTGCTTGATGTACGACTTCAGTTGAGCAACAGTCCAGGGTCACCGTTGATATAGTTTACGCTTCATAATGCACCCCACATTTTCAATGGGAGACAGGTCTGGACTGCAGTCAGGCCAGTTGACTACACAGACTCTTTTGCTTCTTTTCCTATTTAGCTCAGAGGACCTGACATCCCTGATTTCCAAAACAATTTAAAATGTGGACTTGTCAGACCACAGCACACTTTTCCACTTTCCGTCAGTCCATCTCAGATAAGCTCTGGCCCAGAGCAACCAGCAGCGTTTTGGGTGTTTTTGATACAGGTATATGGCTTTCGTGTTGCATGGTAGGGTTTTAACTTGCACTTGTATATGTAGTGACAAAGTGTCTTAACTGATAATGGTTTTCTAAAGTGTTCCTAAGCCCACATGGTAATATCCTTTACAGAATGATGTCGGCTTTTAATGCAATGCCACCTGAAGGGGTTGAAGGTCATGGGCATTCAATGTAGTTTTTTGGCCTTGCTGCTTACATGCAGAAATTTCTCCAGATTCTCTGAATCCTTTGTTATATTATGGACTCCAGATGATGAAATCCCTAAATTCCTTCCAATTGTATGCTGAGAAACATTGTTCTTAAACTGCTGGACTATTTGCCCATGCATTTGTTCACAACTTGGCGAACCTTGCCCCATCCTTGCTTGTGAACAACATATATCTGAATTCAAATTTAGAGACATGCTGTCACCACACCCTGCATTACTATTGCCCAAAAGTTCTGCCGAAAGAAGCCACCGTGTCATGTGGATACTGTAGGATATCTAGAGTCATATCAGTGTTTTCTGTGGAGTCGGTGATTTGTCTGACTTACAGGATATGCCAATATCCTGTTAGTCAGACATGGATTGAGACTACACCCTATTAAAGAGGAAGAAGCACATTACGTTGTCCTCTCACTGCTCTTAAATGCGGTCACAACCCTGGCTTTCTGACCTTTATATGAATGTGTGTGCATTTATGACTGTTAGTTTACTGTCACCATGATCCTGTCATGGTCTGCTCTGCTCATCATTCCCAGCTGCGCGCACACCTGGTCTTCATCACGCCATGGCCTACAGTATTTCTACTGCACTGCCCGAGCCTGCAGCGCAGAGATGTCTCACTGCGCTCAAGACGAGCTTCATCGTCAAACTCCACAGTCTGTCGTAGTCTCAGCCCACGTCTGCTGCCACCGTCGCCAAAGAATTCCTTCAGCTGCTCACGTAAGCTACAACTTTCTACTCACCTTGTCTTCCAGTCCCCTGTGCACAGGCGGAGTCCCATGGCGGCAGAATCTTCCTCCTTCCTCCTTGGCGGTGGATTCCTTCCTCTCCTCCACCACGCCAACACTCCCTAGATACTCACCCGCAGGAGCCGTACTCTCTACAAAAGGCACTGTCTTCCTGGCCGTAGCCATCGTACTGAACCTGGGCATCTCATCATCTGCTCTCACAGTAAGCCACAGTGGCTGTCATTAACCAATCCTCTTTGTGCGTTCCTAGGGTTGCCAGGCCGTATGGTGTCCCGCTCTGTCCCCTGCATTTCCTGCCTGCATTTACCCACACCAACACACAATTCTGTTAATAAACCTAATTGTATCTATTTGGAGTCTATGTTTTGTCACTGGGTCACTAAACCATGTCAGATCCATTGCTTGTTTCAGACAGGAAGGTTTGTCTTACAGCAAACTGGCTTTGGGGTGTAGATTATATGTTGAGCTAAGTGTTCTGGAAAAACATATATGGAAAAATAAAGGCATGTAACAACCAAAATAGAAAGAGATGTCACTGCTTTCACACATTTAATATTGAAGTCCAAGTCCAAGACAACAGTATGTTTGCATCCAAATAAGATATTTATAAACACGTTTCTGTTTTGCTATTTTTTTCAGATATCTGAAACATCCCAACCCTTGCAAACTTGCCAAGACAGGCTGCTATGAGCAGATTCCTAATGCCATCTTAACACATGGAGGTTTTATCTTTATAATGGAGATAAATGTTTTCCTATGACTTCTTCTGCTTATTTTATTGCCACATGCTGATTATGTTGTAATACTGATGTTAAAGTACTCTCATAGTCATTTCAAAAAACTCTAAAAAAAAAAAAAAAAACCTCTACCCTATGTATGCATAGCAATGTCACAGGATGTGTGGCTTTCTGTTGGACTGTGGAGTGTGTAAATAACGAGGCGGATTTGACTCAGACAGTTTATTACACATCTCACACAGAAGCATAGTCAGAAAGAGGACATCTCAGACAAGACTCTTCTCTTAAATACTATGGCATTCCCTCAGAAGCTTCTACACACAAAAGGTCACATTGCATTCACTTCCTTAATCCTTTACCGTCCTTCTAGAAGTTTCTGATACACAAAAGATCACACTGCATTCACTTCCTTCACACCTCCCTGCTATCTCCAAGGGAAACTCTGCACTTTGTTCTAGTCTAAGATGCTATACCATTATGCACTCCCCATGTGTCACCAAAGGACAGTGTATGCATTCATGGCAGAGAAGCAGATTGTATCAGTTTAACTTGATTTAAAGTTTTCTTTCCTAAATGACCCACTTACTTAGTTCTGATGAAAGTGCTAAAATTAGGGATGTCACAAACTCATTTTCCATCACTGGAAACATAAGACCAATTTAATTCAAATTTCAATGCTCAAGTAAAGTAACTTTAAAAATTTTATATTATGGAAGTTAGGTTATTTCGCACCTCATACAGAGACAATGAATACACATGGGAGAACAATGCCCAAGAGGGTGAGAGGGGGTTGAATGAAGTGTAGTGTAAATATCATGCCGTGTATGAGGAAGTGCCTTGAAGCTTGTGAAGGTGACTTGATATATAGAGAGGAGTGCTTGCTGTAACCAGTCAGTCCATTCTGAGCTTGTGAGATGTGAGTGTGTAATAAATCGTCTGCAATGAATCTGCCTCTTCATTTACACACTCCACACTGGTGACCCAAGACGTATTATGGAACACGAGGCGAGAACCCCGGAGCCAGCCCGGTCGGGAAGCCCCAGAGACGCAGCAGTCATTCCACAGACAGCCAGGACTGGAACCCCCAGCAACGCGTGTGCAGTTTCAGTCAAGCTACAGGATTTCTGGCAGCACAACCCAGGCTCTTGGTTCCACCACACCGAGGCCCAGTTTGCCCTCCGGGGAGTAACGGCAGACGACACCAAGTTCTACCATGTGGTAGCAGCGCTGGACTCCCGCACAGCCCAGCAGGTAGCGAGCCTGCTCGATCAGCCACCAGCCAGCAACAAATATGAGGCGCTCAAGGCTGCGCTCACCCGGCGCTACACGCTCTCGGAAGGTGAAAGAGCGGAGAGGCTCCTGGTGTGGACCGAGTTAGGAGATGGGTTGGCCGTAGACCTGATGGAGAAGATGCTGGCGTTAATGGGCATGGACGACGGGCACTTTCTGTTTGCCCACCTTTTCCTCCAGAATCTTCCAACAGTGGCAAGAGCGGCTCTGGCCAATTCGCTGTTGCTGGCCGCGCGTGACTACTGTGTGCTAGCCCAGGAGGCGGACCGGATCATCCTCACCATCAGGGCGATCACAGTCAACGCGGCAGCGGCAGAGCCCAGCGAGATGACCAGAGGAGGCGAGAAGCCACCGACGGTAGCAGCAGCAGGGGCCAAGGAGCGCCAGAGAGACACGCTTTGTTTCTACCACCACCGCTTCGGAGAGAACGCACGCAGATGTGTGCCACCGTGCCAGGTCAAGCGCTCATGAAAACGCAGAGGCCGGCGGTCGGTAGCAGCTGCGACCCTCGGTGAAGAGAACAAGATGCTCTACTTGACGGACGCGCGCTCGGGGAGGCGTTTCCTCGTGGACACCGAGCCCAGATGAGCTTCATCCTGCCGACCTACGCCGACCGGCTGGCAGGACCTAGTGGCCCCGTGATGTTGGCAGCAAACGGCTCAGAAATTAAGACCTTTGGTGAGAGGACACTGATCTTATCTCTACATGGCCGTACATACGAGTGGACTTTTGTCGTAGCAGCACTGAATTACCATATCCTGGGGGGTGATTTTCTGTGTCCACATGGTTTACTGATCGATGTTGCTAACAGGCGCCTGGTTAATGCAATGTCCTTTGACTCTCTCCCCTGTATAGCTCGAGGGACCCGGCCAACAGCACAAGCCAACGTCACAGCTCCAGGCGGTAAGTTCCATGCACTGCTCACTCAGTTCCCAGCACTCACGGTCCCGACGTTTTCGGCGGCCATTGCTAAACACGGGGTGGAGCACTTTATCACTACCACCGGGCCGCCCGTTTTTGCAAGACCTCGGCGCTTGGACGCAGCTAAACTGGCTATAGCGCGTGAGGAGTTCACCAACCTGAAAAGGTTGGGCATCATCAGGCGTTCGGACAGCCCATGGGCATCCCCGCTACACATGGTCCCTAAGGCTGAGGGATCGTGGCGACCGTGCAGTGATTTCCGCAGGTTGAACAACGCCACAGCACACAACCGCTACCCGATTCCCCACATACAGGATTTTTCCGTCCACCTCGCCGGAGCACGCATTTTTTCCAAAATAGACCTGGTCCGTGGTTACCATCAAGTCCCATTGCGCTCTGAGGACATACCCAAAACAGCGGTAAAAACTCCGTTCGGTTTATTCGAGTTCCTGCGCATGCCATTCGGGTTAAAAGGCGTGGCACAGACATTCCAGCGCATGATGGATGCAGTGCTGTGCGATCTCCCGTTCGTGTTCGTCTACCTGGACGATATCCTGGTAGCCAGTGCGTCCGAAGACGAACACGAAACCCACCTCAGGATGGTTTTCCAGAGGTTGGAGGAGCACAGGTTAATAATCAACCCGGCGAAATGCCAGTTCGGCGTGATGCAGATTGATTTTTGGGGGCACCGCGTCTCTCTGGAAGGAGCGATCCCACTGCCTGACAAAGTGCACGCCGTGGCGGATTTTCTTCGGCCTCAGATGGTCAGAGCGCTGCAGGAATTTTTGAGGATGGTGAATTTTTATAACCGTTTCCTTCCCCGCGCGGCGCAGCTCATGCAACCATTGTATGCCGCGCTCAAGAGACAGAAATCCACGGATAGGGTCGAATGGACCCCGGAGCGAGAGTGGGCGTTCTCGGAGGTTAAAGCAGCCCTGGCAAATGCTGCACTGCTGGCGCATCCGGACCCGGCGGCCCGGATAGCACTCACCACCGACGCTTCAGACGTGGTCAGAGGGGCTGTCGTAGAGCAGCGAGTCGCCGGGGCTTGGCAGCCGCTCGCTTTTTTCAGCAGAACTTTGCACGACAGCGAACGTAAATACAGCGCATTCGACAGGGAGTTGCTGGCTCTCCACCTGGCCATACACCACTTCCAGTTCTGGCTGGAAGGGCGCAGCTTCACCGCGTTCGTGGATCACAAGCCACTAACGTTCGCGATGGCCAAGGTTTCAGAACCGTGGTCGGGCCGGCAGCAGAGACAGCTGGCCGCGATCTCAGAGTTTACTACCGATATTCAGCATGTGTCGGGTAAACTGAATGTGGTGGCGGACTGCCTCTCGCGTGCCGTGGTGGCCCCGGTCTACGTTGGGATAGATGGTAAATGGTAAATGGTAAATGGCATTCACTTATATAGCGCTTTTATTCTCATCTCTTGATGACCAAAGCGCTTTACAGATCCTGCAATCCACCCATTCACACACACATTCACACACTGAATGTGTGTGTGAATGTGAATGTGCTCAGCGGCCATGCAGCCATGGCCGCTGAGCAGATTAGCGATGCAGACGTGGGCGTGCTCCAGTCTAGATCAACAGGGTTAAGGCTGGAGAGCAGGGTGCTGCAAGATGGCATGCCCCCCCTAATCTGCGATGTCTCCACGGGGCGCCCGCATCCGGTGGTCCCGGTAGCGTGGCGCTGCCGCGTGTTTGAGTCGGTTCACACTCTAGCGCACCCAGGAGTGCACGCGTCGGTCAAAATGGTGGGAGAGAAGTTTGTGTGGCCGAGCCTACGCAAACAAGTAAAAGAGTGGGCTGCAGCCTGCGTGGCGTGCCAACGAGCCAAGGTACACAGACACACGAAGGCTCCCTTGGAGCCGTTTTGGGTACCGGCTAAGAGGTTCGACCACGTTCACGTGGACCTCATGGGCCCCCTCCCGCCATCACAGGGGTGCACGCACCTCCTGACAGTGGTGGACCGCACCACGCGCTGGCCAGAAGCAGTCCCGCTGGCGGCAACCACGTCTGCGGACGTAGCACGCGCTTTTTTAACAGCATGGGTGGCGCGCTTTGGAGTCCCGTCGGACATTACGTCCGATAGGGGCCCTCAATTTGTTTCCGAACTCTGGTCCGCGATGGCCCGCAGCCTGGGTGTTACAATTCATCGCACAACTGCGTACAACCCACAGGCCAACGGGTTATGTGAGCGTTTTCATAGATCACTGAAAGCAGCACTCAGGGCTTCACTGATGGATGCAAATTGGGTGGACAGGTTGCCGTGGGTTTTATTGGGGTTGCGCTCCACGCCAAAAGAGGATCTGGAAGCTTCCCCGGCAGAGCTGGTTTTTGCGCAGCCCCTACGGCTGCCAGGGGAATTTCTGCCAGATAATCCCACGCCGGACAGCTGCCCGTCTCAGCTTTTGCAGCGTAGCGCGAACACAGGCACGCTGCCGGGCCCTGCCCATCACAGTTTTCCACGTGTTTTCGTGCCTAAAACTTTGAAGAACGCGGAGTTCGTGTTCATCAGACACGACGCCCACCACCCTCCATTGCGCCCACCCTATGATGGACCATTCAGAGTGATGGAAACAGGGGATAAGCATTTTGTGCTAGACTTGGGGGGTAGACCTGAGAAAATTGGCATAGACAGACTTAAACCCGCCTTTGTAGCAGCGGACGAGCAGGTGCTGTTGGCTAAGGCCCCTCGGCGTGGAAGACCCCCACGGAGAGCTCCCCAGGGAAGCTATGCAACAGAGCAGCCACACGGACAGGGCGAAGTTCCCCCACCACCACCACCACGGCCCACCCGCAGTCAGACACACTCCCAGCAGCCCCCCACCGGCACAGCAGCGCCACGGAGGCGGTAAACCCCAGTTACAGCAGATATGGGAGGAGACTGAAGCCGAAACACCATGTGGACTGATATTCTATTGTTCTATCTAAGATGCTGGGGGGTGGGGGGCGTATAGAAGTTAGGTTATTTCGCACCTCAGACAGAGACAATGAATACACATGGGAGAACAATGCCCAAGAGGGTGAGAGGGGGTTGAATGAAGTGTGGTGTAAATATCATGCTGTGTATGAGGAAGTGCCTTGAAGCTTGTGAAGGTGACCTGATATATAGAGAGGAGTGCTTGCTGTAACCAGTCAGTCCATTCTGAGCTTGTGAGATGTGAGTGTGTAATAAATCGTTTGCAATGAATCTGCCTCTTCATTTACACACTCCACAATATATACAATTAAAAAAACAGCCACAGGGGGTGCACAAGCTAGTGTACTCTTAGTGCCGGTCCCAAGTCCAGGTAAATTGGGAGTGTTGTTTCAGGAAGGGCATCGGACATAAAACCTTTGTCAAATCAAACATGCAGATCATGACGAATGAAACTTTCATATCGGATCGGTTGAGGCCCAAGCTAATAACTACCACCACCGATACTGTTAACCGACAGGGTGCCGTGGAAATTGGACTGCTGTTGGTTGAAGATCAAGGAGGAGGAGAGGGGGAAGGTGTGTTAGGCGGGAGAGAGAGAAAAGGAAAGGTAGAAGTGTGGAGGTGAGAGTAGGGACATTAAATGTAGGGACTATGACTGGTAAAGGCAGAGAGTTGGCTGACATGGTAGAGAGAAGAAAGGCACTTATATACTGTGTGACTTTTTCCTTGTAAAGTTGTCATTTTTATCTTGTAAATTTGCAACTTTTTTCTCATAAAATTATGTGTTTGTATATATACAGACGTGGACAAAATTGTTGGTACCCCTCTGTTAATGAAAGAAAAATCCACAATAGAAACATGCTGACGAAGGAGATCAGGCTTGCTAAGAGGAGCTACAGTGTGAAGTTACAAAAAAACTTCTCAGCCAACAACTCTGCTTCTGTCTGGAGAGGCCTGCAGAATATCACCAACTACAGGAGACCATCCCCCCACCCTGTGGAAAACCTCCAGCTGGCTAACGACCTAAACAGCTTTTACTGCAGGTTTGAAAAGAACCTACAGTTCTCACCTCCCACCCACACAAAAGGATTATCTGCAGCCCCAGGAACTCCATCCCTCCTCCACTCTGACCTCCCACCCGCACTAACGATCTGTGAAGAGGAGGTGCGCTGGGTCTTTCAGAGACAAAAGATCAAGAAGGCTGCAGGACCTGATGGTGTGTCTCCGTCCTGCCTGAGAGTCTGCTCCAACGAGTTGGCCCCCATCTTCACCCGGATCTTTAACAGATCACTGGAGCTGCGTGAAGTGCCTTCCTGCTTCAAACGCTCCATCATCATTCCAGTTCCCAAGAAACCCTCTGTTACAGGATTAAACGACTACAGACCTGTTGCCCTGACCTCTGTGGTCATGAAATCCTTGGAGAGATTGGTGCTGAACCACCTGAAGGTCATCACAGGCCCCCTGATGGACCCACTGCAGTTTGCCTACCGGTCAAACAGGTCAGTGGATGATGCAGTGAATATGGGACTACACTACATCCTGCAACACCTCGACTCCCCAGGGACGTACGCCAGGATCCTGTTTGTCGACTTCAGCTCAGCGTTCAACACCATCATCCCAGGCATTCTTCATCAGAAACTCCTCCAGCTCAAGGTGCCCCCCTCCACCTGCCAGTGGATCTCCAGCTTTCTGACTGACAGGTGGCAACAGGTGAAGCTAGGGAGATTTACATCCAGCTCCCGAAAAATTAGTACTGGCACCCCCCAAGGATGTGTCCTTTCCCCACTGCTCTTCTCCCTCTACTCCAATGACTGCACCTCAGAGGACCCTTCGGTGAAGCTCCTGAAGTTTGCGGACGACACCACAGTCATCGGTTTGATCCGGGATGATGATGAGTCTGCATACAGGCGGGAGGTGGAGCAGCTGATCCTCTGGTGCAGCCAGAACCATCTTGAACTTAACCCAGCCAAAATGGTGGAGATGACTGTGGATTTCAGGCGACACCCCCCTTCATTCCCCCCACTCACCATCCTCAACAGCACAGTGTCCACTGTGGACTCCTTCAAGTTTCTGGGTACCACAATCTCCTGGAACCTGAAGTGGTCCTCCCATATAGACACTGTCCGGAAAAAGGCCCAGCAGAGGTTGTTTTTTCTGCGTCAGCTCAAGAAGTTTGATTTGCCTCAGGAGCTGCTGGTTGTCTTCTACACCGCCATCATCCAATCTGTCCTCTGCTTTTCCATCACTGTCTGGTTTGGATCTGCCACTAAACAGGACAAGACCAGACTGCAGCGGATCATTAAGTCTGCGAAGAGGATCATTGGTACTGACCTACCCTCCATTGAGAACTTATATCGGTCCATAACCAGGAAACGGGCGGGAAACATCTGTGCTGACCCATCACACCCCGGCCACAAACTGTTTGAACTTCTATCTTCTGGTCGTCGTTACAGATCACTGAAGGTCAAAACCACCCGTCACAGGAACAGTTTCTTTCCTCAAGCCATCACTCTGATGAACTCCTAACATTCACCTAGTCCTACCTGTTGCTGTACTCATGACTTTTCATCCATTATTACATTGCACATAACTCTCACACTGCTTTTTACTTCATTCACATTATATCACTGAATCTGAGTTCACATTGAAATACTGTGTGACTGTATATTTTTTCATATATTTCTGCAAAGTGTGGTTAGTCTGAGTAAATAACTACATATATTCCTGTATATATTTGCATCCTTTTATAGAAACGTGGACAGACTGTAATTTACTGTACATACTCTGTTGTCATTGAATCCTTATTTAAATCCTCCACCTGAACAATGAGAGCAAGTTTTTAGCCAAAGTCAAATTCCTTGTATGTGTTGTGCATACTTGGCCAATAAAGATGATTCTGATTCTGATTCTGATTCTGAGAAATAACTTGAATCTGACAAAAGTGGTAATAAATAAAAATTCTATGAAAATTAACCAATTAAAATCAGACAATACTTTTGAATTGTGGTTCAACAGAATTATTTTAAAAAACAAATTCATGAAACAGGCCCGGACAAAAATGATGGTACCCCAAGAAAAGATTGAAAATAATGTGACCATAGGGACATGTTCAACCAAGATGTGTCCTCTAATTAACATCACAGGTGTCTACAAACTTGTAATCAGTCAGTCGGCCTATTTAAAGGGTGACACGTAGTCACTGTGCTGTTTGTTGACATGGTGTGTACCACACTAAACATGGACCAGAGGAAGCAAAGGAGAGAGTTGTCTCAGGAGATTAGAAAGAAAATTATAGACAAGCATGTTAAAGGTAAAGGCTATAAGACCATCTCCAAGCAGCTTGATGTTCCTGTGACTACAGTTGCACATATTATTCAGAAATTTAAGATCCATGGGATTGTAGCCAACCTCCCTGGACGTGGCCGCAGGAGGAGACGGATAATACGAATGGTAACAAAAGAGCCCAGAACAACCTCTAAACACATTCATGGTGAACTCCAAGGTCAAGGAACATCAGTGTCAGACAGCACCATCCATCGTTGTTTGAACCAAAGTGGACTTCATGGGAGACAACCAAGGAGGACACCACTGTTGAAAACAAATCATAAAAAAGCCAGACTGGAATTTGCCAAACTGCATGTTGACAAGCCACAAAGCTTCTGGGAGAATGTCCTATGGACAGACGAGACAAAACTGGAACTTTTTGGCAAGGCACATCAGCTCTATGTTCACAGATGCAAAAATGAAGCATACCAAGAAAAGAACACTGTCCCTACTGTGAAACATGGAGGAGGTTCTGTTATGTTGTGGGGCTGCTTTGCTGCATCTGGCACAGGGTGTCTTGAATCTGTGCAGGGTACAATGAAATCTCAAGACTATCAAGGTATTCTAGAGAGAAATGCGCTGCCCATTGTCAGACAGCTTGGTCTCAGTCGCAGGTCACGGGTCTTCAGAATCAGAATCAGAATCAGATTTATTGCCATTGTTCATGTAGTACACAAACTAGGAATTTGTCTCGGTGCAATGCTGCAACATTAAACATGGAGTAGTACTAAAGATAAAAATAAAACACTATGCATGCAATAAAATGTAGAATATGAATGAGTAATACTAATCTATGCAATTTAAAATATATTAACAAGCAGCAGATATTGTGGAGTTCCACATAGTGCAGACGGTAGTGCAAATAAAAACAGTGATAATTATCATGAGTCCGGTTGAGCTGCTGTACGTAGTGCACGCGAGTCTAATAAGTCACTTAGTGTTCAGCAGTCTGATGGCAGAGGGGAAGAAGCTGTTCATGTAGCGGGAGGTTTTAGTCTGAATGGACCGAAGTCTTCTACGTGAGGGGAGGGGGGAAAACAGTGCGTGTCCAGGGTGTGAAGGGTCAGCTATGATCCGACCTGCACACCTCCGGGTCCTGGAGATGTACAGGTCCTGGAGGGATGGAAGCTTGCAGCCGATCACCTTCTCAGCAGCGCACACAACGCGCTGCAGTCTTAGTCTGTCCCTGGCGGTGGCTCCTGCGTACCACACGGTGATGGAGGTGGTGAGGATGGACTCGATGATGGTCGTGTAGAACTGCACCAACATCTTGGTGGGTAGTTTGAGCTTCCTCAGCTGCCGCAGGAAGAACATCCTCTGCTGGGCCTTTTTGATGAGGGAGCTGATGGTCGGCTCCCACTTGAGGTCCCGGGTGACGGTGGTGCCCAGGAAGCGGAAGGAATCCGCAGTGGTGATGGGAGAGTCTGTGAGGGTAAGGGGGGGCAGAGGGGCTGCGACTTTTCTGAAGTCCACGATCATCTCCACTGTCTTCAGAGCGTTCAGCTGCAGGTTGTTGTGGCTGCACCAGGACGCCAGCTGGGCTGTAGACGGACTCGTCGCCGTTGGAGATGAGCCCGATGAGGGTGGTATCGTCCGCAAACTTGATCAGCTTGACAGACTGGTGGCCGGAGGTGCAGGAGTTGGTGTACAGGGAGAAGAGCAGGGGGGAAAGTACACAGCCCTGGGGTGATCCGGTGCTGATGCTAACAGAGTCTGAGACAGTCTTTCCCAGCCGCACATGCTGCCTCCGGTCCGTCAGGAAGTCGGTGATCCACCTGCAGAGGGAGTCAGGCACGTTGAGCAGGGACAGCTTGTCCTGGAGCAGAGCGGGGCGGATGGTATTGAATGCAGAGCTGAAGTCCACAAACAGGATCCTGGCGTAGGTTCCCGGGAAGTCCAGTTGCTGCAGGATGGAGTGGAGGGCCAGGTTGACTGCGTCGTCCACAGACCTGTTGGCTCTGTAGGCAAACTGCAGCGGGTCCAGGAGGGGAGTGGTGATGGTTTTGAGGTGGGGCAGGACCAGGCGCTCAAAGGACTTCATGACTACAGAGGTAAGCGCTACAGGTCTGTAGTCGTTAAGTCCAGTGATCCGTGGCTTCTTGGGGACAGGGACGATGGTAGAGGTTTTGAGGCAGGTCGGCACGTGGCATGACTTCAGGGAGGTGTTAAAAATGTCTGTGAAGACAGGAGTCAGCTCCTCAGCACAGTGTCTCAGGGTGAAGGGAGACACGCCGTCCGGACCGGGGGCCTTGCGCGGGTTCAGTCTGGAGAACTGTCTGTGCACGTCCTGCTCACTGATGGCAAGGGCAGGGGGAAGGGGGGGGGCACCTTTGATGAAGTGGGGACCATGGAGGCAGTGGCGCTGGGGGGAGGGGGGAGTTGGACACAGCTGACGAGGTGTCAAAACGGGCATAGTGTTGGGACAGTCTTTGACAAAGGGCTTTGTCATCCTGACCCTTAGAAGCCTGAGGCCAATAGTTGGTGATTTGCCTCAGTCCTCTCCACACAGAAGCGGAGTCGTTAACAGTGAGCTGTTGCTGGAGTCTTTCAGAATACACAGATTTAGCTCTCCTCAGCTCTCTGCTAAACCGGTATTTGACCTCCCTGTAGCAGTCCCTGTCTCCACTTTTCAACGCTGCTTCCTTCTCCTTCCTGATCTGTCTGAGCTTAGCTGTGAACCAGGGCTTGTCGTTGGAGTAACTCACCCTGGTGCGCGATGGAAGAATGCTCTCCTCACAAAAGTGGATATATGAGGTCACAGTGTCCGTGTATTCATCCAGATCATGCGTGGCTCCTTTAAACATGCCCCAGTCAGTTATTTCCAAGCACGTGCTCAGCTCCTCCCCAGCTTCACTGGTCCATTTCTTCGTAGTGCTCACAACAGGTTTTGTGAGCTTCAGTCTCTGTCTGTATGTGGGAATCAGGTGGACCATCACGTGATCAGATAGTCCGAGCGCAGCGCAGGGAACAGCGCGATACGCGTCCTTAACTGTAGTGTAACAGTGATCCAGCGTGTTCTCTCCTCTGGTGGGGCATTTAATAAACTGTTTGTATCGGGGGAGTTCGTGGCTCAGGTTGCTCTGGTTAAAGTCGCCAGCCACAATAACCAGAGAGTCCGGAAAAGTCCGCTCCACATGTTGAATGTGATCCACGAGCGCGCGCTGAGCCTCGCGCACGTCCGCGTCGGGCGGGACGTAAACAGCGGCCAGGATGAATGAAGCGAACTCACGCGGGGAATAAAATGGCTTGCAGTTGATGAATAAATATTCCAGAGCGGGAGAACAGTGTTGGGAGATCACAACACTGATCATTATCTTGCAACAAGATAATGACCCAAAACACACAGCTAAAAACACCCAAGAATGGCTAAGAGTGAAACATTGGACTATTCTAAAGTGGCCTTCTATGAGCCCTGATCTAAATCCTATTGAACATCTGTGGAAGGAACTGAAACATGCCGTCTGGAGAAGGCACCCTTCAAACCTGAGACAATTGGAGCAGGTTGCTCATGAGGAGTGGGCCAAAATACCTGCTGAGAGGTGCAGAAGTCTCATTGACAGTTATAGAAATCGTTTGATTGCAGTGATTGCCTCAAAAGGTTGTACAACAAAATCTTAAGTTAAGGGTACCATCATTTTTATCCAGGCCTGTTTTATGAGTTTTTTTTTTTTTCCACAATATCTTTATTGAACCTTTTTTTTTTTTTTTAACAAACATGATACAAGCAATCAAACACTAACACTAAAGTACTACAAAAAAAAAAAAATGCACTAAAAACACCAACAACCACCAACAAAATCAAGTCTTCAACAATGCTCCTCTGTTTAGTCTAGACAATCCAATACATAAGTATACATATTATGTTCACCAGTTTGGAATTTACAAGGTCCACACACATCATTCACCTTCTTCTTCAAGAGTTATGTTTAAATTTTTTACATAATCAATAAAAGGTCTCCATATATTCTCAAACACAATTTCCTTTGATTTCAGTATATATGTTATTCTTTCTAATGGAAGGTTTGTTAACATCTGTCTTAACCACTGAGTCACATCTGGTCTATGAGTCTTTTTCCATAATAGTGCAATACATTTTTTGGCATTAAGCAAACTGAGGTCTATGAATGTTCTTTCACTTTTATTAAAATTATGCTTTTCTGGGTACAGACCCAACAAAAACAGTTTAGGATTCAGTAATGATTTGTTTTGAGATTATTTTTTCAATTGTTACCCTCACCTCTTCCCAAAACATTCTTATTAATCTACATTCCCATAAACAATGAAATAGGGTTCCTTTACTTTCCATGCATTTTGTGCATGTATCTGGTATATTTTTGTTATATCTATTTAACTCCTCCGGTGTAACATACATCCGCATTAACCATTTGAAATGTATCAATTTAAGGCGTGCATTTATTGATTTGGTTTGAGCTTCTGTACAAGCCAATTCCCATTGTTCCTCTGAAATTTCAATTTGCAGATCTTCTTTCCAGTAGTTTAATCTTTTCAGTGAATTTTCACTTGAAGATAGTGTCAATGAGTTATAAAACTCTGAAATAATACCCTTTCTTTTACTATCTTTCATCATCATTTTTTCCAAGGATGAATAAATAGGTCGAGTGAGAGCTTTATTTTGATTTGATCGAATAAAGTTTCTAAGTTGAAGATATTTAAAAAAATGTGTTCTATTGAGATTAAATTTGATCCTCAGCTCTTCAAAAGACATTATGTTGTCTGCACATGGCAAATATAAATCCTGAATCTTTTGTATCCCTTTTAAATTCCATACTTTAAATACAGCGTCCGCTCTCCCTGGTTTAAAATATTGATTACCCCATATTGGACTAAATTGTGACAATAACTGTGGTTCTTTTAAATAGTTTTTAGCTTCACACCATATTTTGATCATATGCTTTACAAATGGATTTTTAACTTGTTTTTGTAATTTTTTTGCCGAATCTGAGTATATGAATATGGGAAGAGGTAAAGGTAAATTGTATGATTCCATTTCAGTCCAGTGAGGGAGATCATTTGATGAAAAATAATATGTCATAGACCTCAGTTGTGCCGACCAATAATACAACATAAAATTTGGACATTTCAGACCTCCACGATCAAATGGTAAATATAATAAAGACAAACGTAATCTAGCCCTCCTGTTGTTCCATATAAATTCCACTAACTTTTTTTTTATTCTTGAGAATAGATCTAAAGGTGGTGATAAGGGAATGTATTGAAATAAATAAAGTATTTTAGGTAAAATATTACTTTTAAGTATATTGATTCTCCCGATCATCGACATTGGTAGTGACATCCATCTCTGAGTTAACTCATTGATATCTGACATTAAGGCTTCATAGTTGACGCTGGCGACTAATTCTAGCTTAGGCATAATTTGGATTCCTAAACATTTAAACTGATTTACAACATTGAATTGATTTACCTCAGGGGCTGGGTAATTTCTCTGGGTCTCATTTAGCATTAATATTGAAGATTTAGTTTTATTTATTTTATATCCTGATATTTCCCCAAAATTCTTTATTAAATTCAACAAGGTTGGAATTGATTTTTTTAGATTCGACATAAACAAAATTATATCATCGGCGTACAGGGAGATTTTATGTTCTGTTGGTCCAACTTTAATTCCATATATTTGTGAATGTAAACGTATCGCTATCGCTAAAGGTTCAATTGCCATAGTAAACAGTAAAGGTGAAAGTGGACAGCCTTGTCGACATCCTCTATTGATTTTTATTGGTTTTGAAATATTGTTATTTGTTAGGATTTCTGCTGTAGCATTATTGTATATTATTTGAACCCATTTTATGAAATTATTTCCAAGTCCAAACCTTTGTAGGACTTCAAAAAGAAAGGGCCATTCAACTCTATCAAAGGCCTTTTCGGCGTCCAATGATAGGAGAGCTGTATCCGGCGCTTCTTTATTAAAATAAATAATATTAAATAGTCTTCTTACATTATGGAAGCCTTGTCTACCCTTTATAAAGCCATTCTGATCTCGATTAATAATATTTGGATGAGTTTGTTTTTTAAAATAATTCTGTTGAACCACAATTCAAAAGCATTGTCTGATTTTCATTGGTTAATTTTCATCGACTTTTTATTTATTACCACTTTTGTCAGATTCAAGTTATTTCTGTGACCATTGTAGGTTTTTCTTTCATTAACAGAGGGGTACCAACAATTTTGTCCACGGCTGTATATACACATACACATATACACACACTGTATATACAGTGAACATAAAAACTCAACACATCCCTGTTCAAATGCCAGGTTTTGTAATGTAAAAAAATGAGACCAAGATAAATCATTTCAAAACTTTTTCCATCATTAAGATAAGATAAGATAAGCCTTTATTAGTCCCACAATGGGGAAATTCCAAGATTGCAACAGCACAGGGATAGCAACACTCAGAGCAACAATCAGACAAGAAAAAACAAGAGCAGCAAGTATATATATTTATATTTATATATATATATATATATACTGTATATATATATATATATATATATATATATATATATATATATATATATATATATATATATATATATATATATACACTGTATATATATACTGTATATATATATGTATACATACAGTGGGACAAAAAAGTATTTAGTCAGCCACCAATTGTGCAAGTTCTCCCACCTAAAAGATGAGAGAGGTCTCCAATTTTCATCATAGGTATACATCAACTATGAGAGACAAAATGAGAAAAAGAAATCCAGAAAATCACATTGAAGGATTTTTAATGAATTAATTGGTAAATTCCTCGGTAAAATAAGTATTTGATCACCTACAAACAAGCAAGATTTCTGGCTCTCACAGACCTGTAACTTCTTCTTTAAGAGGCTCCTCTGTCCTCCACTCGTTACCTGTATTAATGGCACCTGTTTGAACTCATTATCAGTATAAAAGACACCTGTCCACAACCTCAAACAGTCAGACTCCAAACTCCACTATGGCCAAGACCAAAGAGCTGTCAAAGGACACCAGAAACAAAATTGTAGACCTGCACCAGGCTGGGAAGACTGAATCTGCAATAAGTAAGCAGCTTGGTGTGAAGAAATCAACTGTGGGAGCAATTATTAGAAAATGGAAGACATACAAGACCACTGATAATCTCCCTCGATCTGGGGCTCCACGCAAGATCTCACCGTTTAGGGTCAAAATGATCACGAGAACGGTGAGCAAAAATCCCAGAACCACACGGGGGGACCAAGTGAATGACCTGCAGAGAGCTGGGACCAAAGTAACAAAGGCTACCATCTGTAGAAGAGCTTGGAATAACGAGGCGATGTGATTTATAAACTAAAGTTTAATATCAGCTTCGCTCCTCTAACAAGTCTCATCTCAGTGCAGAAGCAGAATAAGAGGTCGAACACATTCAGACCTTCATACTTATACCTACACACAACAAAAGACATTGCATATCAAAGCTGGCATCCCGCATTAACTTATCCCCCCCTCCTTTGTCTTCCATCTCCTCCACCTGACCTTGGGTGGTCAGGGAGATCGATCTCCTCCATTGTCCTCTGTCTCCTCCACCCGACCTTGGGTAGTCAGGGAGATCGATCTGGTCTCCACCGCTGCGACTCCGTATGCTCTTTGATCTTCGCTGGCGGTCGAGACCTCTTGTCCTGTTCTGAGGTGTGAGGTCATTGCACATATGTAATCACTAAACATTCTAATATGTCTATACATATGTAGGTATGGAATATATGATTAATATAAACCACAGCCCCCCCAAACGACTAAGAAAAGGACAATCAAAGTAATTCCACAGTTTAAGATAATTTCTATGACATACTATGCTGTTAAACCTCTTGACAGGGAAAACAAGGAAGGATCTTTCCAGCAGTCATGCTCCTGTAGAGAATTCAGTGGTAACCATAACAGTATAGTAATATCATAAATCAGTCTTAAAACTGTCACGGCACAATCTGATAACCTAGTTAACAACTCTTGGTTAATTTGCATCAGTCCCTGTGCCGTCTGGGTTTTAATCTTCTCCCGAATCTGCTGTGGGTCCGCTTTGGCGTCATGGTGGGACCCTCCTGTAAGGAATCTGCAGCTTGGGGAGGAGAGTGGTTATTTGTTCCCTGCAGGGTGGTTGAGTCTTTTTTCTTGGGGGGTCTACCCCGCCGAGGTGCCCTCGCCACCCGTGCAGGTTCGTCTCTCAACAAGAAAGCAGGTTTAAGTCTGTCAATGCTGACTGTTTCTTTTCTGTCCCCTAAATCAAGCACAAAATGCTTATCACCAGGTTCCAGCACTCTGAATGGTCCGTCGTATGGTGGACGGAGGGTTGATTTTAAAGCTTCATGCCTAACAAAAACAAACTCGGCGTTTTTTAAAGCTTGGGGGACAAAAACCCGTGGAAAAGAGTGATGTGACGGTCCGGGGAGAGTGTCTGGTCCGTTACTGCCTAAAGGCCTCAGGGTTGGAAGATGCCCAGGCTCTGGGTTCTCCAGTAAAAACTCACCTGGGAGTCTGAGAGGTTGTGCAAAAACTAATTCTGCTGGGGAGGCGTCTAGATCCTCTTTAGGCGCAGCACGCAACCCCAATAAAACCCAGGGAAGTTTATTTACCCAATTTGTATCCGTTAACGAGGCCCTGAGGGCGGCCTTTAAAGATCTGTGAAAACGCTCGCATAACCCATTAGCCTGAGGGTGATAAGCGGTGGTGCGGTGAATTGTCACCCCTAAGCTGCTGGCCATGGCTGACCAGAGCTCTGAGACAAATTGAGGCCCCCTATCGGACGTGATGTCCGATGGGACGCTGAAACGTGCCACCCAGTTTGTCAAAAAAACGCGAGCGACTTCCGCCGCTGTGGTTGACGCCAGAGGGACCGCCTCAGGCCAGCGCGTAGTACGGTCTATCATTGTTAACAGGTGTATGAAGCCTTGAGACAAAGGTAGTGGTCCCACAAGGTCGACATGAACGTGGTCAAACCTTCTAGCTGGGATTCGAAAAGGCTCTAGAGGGGCTTTTGTGTGTTTGAGTACTTTGGCGCGCTGACAAGACATGCAAGTTTTTGCCCATTCCTTTACATTTTTGCGCAGGCCCAGCCACACAAACTTTTCGGCGACCATTTTAACTGAGGCGCGCACACCTGGGTGCGCGAGGGAGTGAATTGAGTCGAAAATACGGCGGTGCCATGCAGCTGGGACTACCGGGCGAGGTCGGCCGGTTGAGATGTCGCAGATTAGGGGGGGTACACCGTCACGTAAACCCCTTTCCTCCAGTCTTAACCCTGTTGGTCCAGACAGGAGCGCGTGCACGTCCGCGTCACCGCTTTGCTCCTCTGCCATGGCTGCGTAATCTATCCCTACGTGAATTGGGGCCGCGTATGCGTCCGCGTTGGCGAAGAGTTCTGTGGCTGAGGTAGTATAATCTGTCTTCTCGTGCTCTGGCGATGTCACAGCGCGAGAGAGGCAGTCTGCTACCACATTAAGTTTGCCTGCCACATGTCGAATGTCTGTGGTGAACTCTGAAATTGCAGCTAGCTGTTTTTGTTGCCTGCCTGACCATGGTTCTGAAATTTTAGCCATCGCAAAAGTGAGCGGTTTGTGGTCTACAAAAGCCGTGAAACGCCGCCCTTCTAACCAGAACTGGAAGTGGCGGATGGATAAATGAAGCGCTAGCAGCTCCCTGTCAAAAGTGCTGTATTTACGCTCCGTTTGGTTTAACGCTTTGCTAAAAAATGCTAAAGGTTGCCAGGTTCCGCCAACGTGTTGTTCCACAACTGCCCCTATGGCCAGGTCTGAAGCGTCTGTGGTTAGCGCTATGCGGGCCGAGGGATCGGGGTGAACCAACAATATGGCGTTCACTAGAGCACTTTTTACTTCCGCGAAGGCGCGTTCGCGCTCCGGGGTCCATTCGACCGCGTTGGAAGGCTTTTGTTTTCTGAGCGTGCCATATAGGGGCTGCATGAGTTGAGCTGCGCGGGGGAGGAAACGGTTGTAAAAATTAACCATTCCCAAAAATTCTTGCAGCGATTTGACCGTTTGTGGTCGTGGAAAATTTTTTACCGCACGGACTTTGTCCGGCAATGGGACTGCGCCTTTCGGTGAAACTCTGTGTCCCAAAAAATCAATTTGTGACACGCCGAATTTGCATTTGGCTGGACTGATTATTAACCAGTGCTCTTCTAGTCTCTGAAAAACCGTAGTGAGGTGTTGTTCGTGTTCTTCCTCCGACGAGCTGGCTACCAGCATATCGTCGAGGTAGACGAACACGAAGGGGAGATCGCGTAATACCGCGTCCATCATCCGCTGAAAGGTTTGAGCAGCGCCTTTGAGGCCAAACGGCATCTGCAAAAATTCAAAAAGACCGAAAGGGGTTATTACAGCCGTTTTAGGAATGTCTTCCGCTCGAACGGGGACTTGGTGATAGCCGCGGACCAGGTCTATTTTAGAAAAAATGCGCGCACCCGCCAGATGTAGTGAAAAATCTTGGATGTGAGGAATTGGGTAGCGGTCATGCGCTGTCGCATTGTTTAATCTGCGGTAATCGCCGCAGGGTCTCCAAGAACCGTCGGTTTTCGGGACCATGTGGAGTGGCGATGCCCAGGGGCTTTTCGAGCGTCTAATAATGCCTAATTTTTCCAGGGTGGCAAACTCGTCCCGTGCTATGGCGAGCTTGGTCGCGTCTAAGTGCCGAGCTTTGGCGAACACGGGTGGGCCCGTTGTGGGAATGAAGTGTTCAACCCCGTGTTTCGCTACTGTTGCTGAAAATTTGGGAACTGTGAGTGCTGGAAATTGGGTGAGGAGTTGGTCAAACTGACCTCCTGCTGTTGTGACGCTGGCCTGCACGGATGGTGGAGAAACTCGAGCTGAGCAGGGAATAGAAGAAAATGACAGTGCATTAACCAAGCGTCTATTTGCTAGATCGACTAACAACCCATGTGCACACAAAAAATCAGCGCCCAACAAGTTAAAACTCACCGCCGCTACAATAAATGTCCATCTATAGTTGCGGCCGTGAATGCAAAGAGGCAGGCTCCTTTCACCGTAAGTGTCGATGATGGAGCCGTTGGCTGCCATCGTCCCATTACCCCGGGGACCCATGGCCCGGTCTGCGTGGGAAGGGGTGATAAAACTCAGTTGAGCTCCGGTGTCAATCAGGAACTGTCTCCCGGTGTGTCCATCAGTCACATAAAGAAGCTTATTTTTTTCACCGAGAACCGCAGCCATTAACTGTTCTCGGCTTTGGCGTTTCCCGAACTTTTTGAACTTGCAGGGGGGAACGCATTTGTACGCCCTCTCGGCGAAACGGTGGTGGTAATAACAGATGTCGTTCCGCCTGCTGTGTCTTGGTTGTGTTGCCGCCATGGTGGGCGGGCTCTGCTCGGTTGTCTGTGGTTCTCCGCTGCTCTGGGTATCTGCGCTGAGATCTGCGGATGCTGCTGTGGCCATCTGTTCGCCGCAGGCGTTGATGAGTCGCTGCGCTTCGCGGGCCAGTGCGCGGAAGTCTTGCTGGGTGCTGCACCGCATGTTGACCAGCGTCCCTCTCATGTGTGGCGGCAGAGTGCTGAGGAAGATGTGTTGGAAGAGGAAGTTGTCGTTGTCCTCTTCCTTGAGCTGCAGCATGTCCTCCATGAGGGCCTTGGGTCTGCATCCTCTGTGGCCGTAGATCGCCAGGATCTTCTCTGCTCTCTCTTCGGCTGAGGGGACGAAATTCTCGACAATGGTCGCCTTAAGTTCTCTATATTTGTCATGGGCGGGCGGCCGTTGGATTATGCTCCGTGCACATCTCGACGTGGCAGCGTCGAGTTTGGCGACGATGTGATAAAATTTTGTGTCGTCTGCCGTTATGCCCGCCAGTGTAAACTGAGCCTCAGCTTGCTGGAACCACGAGCCAGGGTCTTCTTGCCAGAAGTCTGGCAGCTTGACGGTGACGGCGCTTGTGTGGGCCGTCCCTGATGTGTCCGCCGGGTGAGAGCGCCTTTCTTCAGCTCTCACGGCGGGGCTGGTGCTCGGTTGAGCCCTCTCTGTGGCTTCTGCCGTGGGGGAACGTCGTCCATCTGTTCCCCTGTCTGCATGGGCGCCGGCGCTTGCCTAGGTTGCCTCTGATGAGTCAATCGCGGGCGAATGTCTCTGTTCCATCCTCGCGTCAGGGTCACCAGTGTAGAAGAGCTTGGAATGACGAGGCGATGTGATTTATAAACTAAAGTTTAATATCAGCTTCACTCCTCTAACAAGTCTCATCTCAGTGCAGAAGCAGAATAAGAGGTCGAACACATTCAGACCTTCATACTTATACCTACACACAACAAAAGACATTGCATATCAAAGCTGACATCCCGCATTAACTTAATCCCCCCTCCTTTGTCTTCTGTCTCCTCCACCTGACCTTGGGTAGTCAGGGAGATCGATCTGGTCTCCACCGCTGCGACTCCGTATGCTCTTTGATCTTCGCTGGCGGTCGAGACCTCTTGTCCTGTTCTGAGGCATGAGGTCATTGCACATATGTAATCACTAAACATTCTAATATGTCTATACATATGTAGGTATGGAATATATGATTAATATAAACCACACCATCAGTAACACACTACGCCGCCAGGGACTCAAATCCTACAGTGCCAGACGTGTCCCCCTGCTTAAGCCAGTACATGTCCAGGCCCGTCTGAAGTTTGCTAGAGAGCATTTGGATGATCCAGAAGAGGATTAGGAGAATGTCATATGGTCAGATGAAGCCAAAATAGAACTTTTTGGTAAAAACTCAACTTGTCGTGTTTGGAGGAGAAAGAACACCATACCTACTGTGAAACATGGGGGTGGAAACCTCATGCTTTGGGGCTGTTTTTCTGCAAAGGGACCAGGACGACTGATCTGTGTAAAGGAAAGAATGAATGGGGCCATGTATCGTGAGATTTTGAGTGAAAACCTCCTTCCATCAGCAAGGGCATTGAAGATGAAACGTGGCTGGGTCTTTCAGCATGACAATGATCCCAAACACACCGCCCAGGCAATGAAGGAGTGGCTTCGTAAGAAGCATTTCAAGGTCCTGGAGTGGCCTAGCCAGTCTCCAGATCTCAACCTCATAGAAAATCTTTGGAGGGAGTTGAAAGTCCGTGTTGCCCAGCGACAGCCCCAAAACATTACTGCTCTAAAGGAAATCTGCATGGAGGAATGGGCCAAAATACCAGCAACAGTGTGTGAAAACTTTGTGAAGACTTACAGAAAACGTTTGACCTCTGTCATTGCCAACAAAGGGTATATAACAAAGTACTGAGATGAACTTTTGTTATTGACCAAATACTTATTTTACCGAGGAATTTACCAATTAATTCATTAAAAATCCTTCATTGTGATTTTCTGGATTTTTTTTTCTCATTTTGTCTCTCATAGTTGAGGTATACCTATGATGAAAATTGGAGACCTCTCTCATCTTTTAAGTGGGAGAACTTGCACAATTGGTGGCTGACTAAATACTTTTTTGCCCCACTGTATATAGACACACAGTGCGGAGCATTGTAGCTAGATGGGATAGATATATAAATATATATTAATGTGACCTATAACCTGCACAACTCAATTAAAAAACAAATTGAAATCTTTTAAGGGGAAAAATAAAAAACTTACAATAGCCCGGTTGCAGAAATATGCACACCCTTAAACTAATACTTTGTTGCAGCACCTTTGGCCTTTATTACAGGACTCAGTCTTTTTGGGTAGGAGTCTATCAGTGTGGCACATCTTGATGTGGCAATATTTGCCCACTCCTCTTTGCAAAAATGCTCCAAATCTGTCAGACTGTGAGGGCATCTCCTGTGCACAGCTCTCTTCAGATCACCCACTTGGTTTCTACATGTGGAAGCCCAGTTCGCACTCTGCGGGATCCCCACGGATGACACCAAACATTTTCATGTGGTCACTGTGCTGGATGTGTGCGCCACACAGCAAGTAAAGAGCCTGCTCCAGGAGCTGCCAGCCCAGGGGAAATACGACGCACTCAAGCAGATGCTGTTTCAACGATATACCCCGTCGGACAGTGAGAGGGCAGAGAAATTCCTCATGCGCTCACAGTTTTTTTTTTTTTTTTTTTTTTGAAAAAAAAAAATCTGCTCTGTTGGGTGACAGATCAGCTGTGGAGCTGATGGAGAGCATGTTAGCGCTGAGGGGGAAGGATGACAAACCCTTCCTGTTCGCCCACCTCTTCCTCAGGAACCTACCAGCTACAGCAAGGGCAATCCTGGCCAACTCACCGCTGCTGGTGTAGTAGAACTACTGCGCCCTGGAGCAAGAAGCGGACCGCATCATCCTAGCGAACAGAGCTCTCAGGATGCACACAATGACACCAGCAACCATGAAGGACTCCAGCGAGGTCAAGGAGCCATTGGGGGTGGCTGGGACAGATGCCGAGAGACGCAGGAATGGAACGCTCTGTTTCTATCACCCCCAGTTTGGCTTGAATGCCCAACGCTGTCTGCTGCTGTGCCAATTCAAGAAGTCAGGGAAACGGCACGGCCAGCAGTCAGTAGCAGCTGCGACCGCTGGCGAAAGGAACAAGCTGCTTTTCATCATGGACACACATTCGGGGAGACGTTTCTTAGTAGACTCCGGCTCCCAGAAGAGCCTCATTCTGCCAATCAGTGCGGACAGGTCGGCAGAAGGCTGCACCCCGAGCTTATGGCCGCCAACGGATCCAACATCAGGACGTTTGGCGAATGAACGTTGACAGTACGCTTACATGGATGCAATTACCAGTGGGACTTTGTGGTAGTTGCGCGTTTGGTCCCCATTTTAGGCGCTAATTTTTGATGTGCTTACGGATTAATAGTCAATGTTGCCAACAGATGTTTAGTGGATGCTGTTCCTTTTCCTCCTTGTCCTGCACAGCTCGGGGAGTTGGGCCAACAACACATGCAAACGTTATAGCTCCAGGGGGTAAGTGCCAGCATTTGCTTTCACAGTTCCCAGCACTCACGGTTCTGACTTTTTCTGCTACAGTAACCAAACACGGGGTCGAGCATTTCATAACAAAAGGTCTACCAGTATTCATGTGCCCTCGGTGCTTGGACGCGGTTAAGGTGGCCAGCGCGAGTGAGGAGTTCGCCAACTTAGAGCAACTGGGCATTGTTAGGGGCTCCAACAGCCCGTGGGCATCTCTGCTACACATGGTGCCCAAGGCCGATGGGTTGTGGCGCCCGTGCAGTGATTTCTGGCACTTGAACAATGCCACGGAACATGGGTATCCCATCCCGCACATCCAGGATTTTTCCGTGCATCTGGCCGGGACGCGTGTTTTTTCAAAAGTGGACCTGGTCCGCAGTTACCACCAGGTCCTGGTGTGAGCGGAGGACATTCCCAAAACAGCGGTAATAACTCCTTTTGGCATTTTCGAGTTTTTACACATGCCGTTTGGGTTAAAGGGTGCGGCGCAAACCTTCCAAAGAATGATGGATGCGATACTCCTTGACCTGGCTTTTGTTTTTGTCTACTTAGATGACATTTTGGTGGCTAGCGCATCCAAGGAGGAGCACCTCGTCCATCTCAGACTAGTTTTCCAGAGGTTGGAAGTGCACGGGCTTATTGTTAACCTGGCGAAGTGCCAGTTCGGTGTGCCAGTGATTGATTTTTTGGGTCTCCGCATTTCGCCGGAGGGCGCAATTCTGCTGCCTGATAAGGTGCGCGCCGTGTTAGATTTTCCACGTCCGCAGACCGTGAGGGCCCTGCAGGAATTTTTGGGCATGGTCAACTTTTACAACTATTTCCTCCCCCGAGCAGCCCAGCTGCTGCAACCGTTGCACGCTGCGCTCAAAAAAAGAAGCCCGCGGAAAACATCAACTGGACCCCCGAGCGAGTCCGGGCTTTCTCAGATGCCAAAACAGCGCTCGCTAACGCCGCCTTGCTAGCCCACCATGCCCCATCAGCATGGACAGCACTCACCACAGACGCATCTGAAGTTGCCATAGGGGCAGTGGTGGAGCAGTACGTCTCCGGTTCGTGGCAGCCGCTCGCATTTTTCAGCCGTACTTTACGTGACAATGAACGCAAATACAGTACATTTGACAGAGAGTTGTTGGCCCTCCACCTGACGATGAGCCACTTCCAGTTTCATACTTTGAGTTCACCACGTTTGTTGATCATAAGCCACTAATATACGCAATGTCCAAAGTCTCGGAACCATGGTCGGCCCGGCAGCAACGACATTTGGCTGCGATCTCAGAGTTCAGGACCAACATTCAACACATAGCCAATAAGCTTAATGTCGTGGCCAATTGCCTGTCGCGCGCGTTAGTCTCCCAGGTCTACATAGGAATAGATTTCCCTGCCATGGCCGCGGAGCAAACTGGGGATGCTTACATTTAAGAGGGCCAGTCTGCATCTACTGGGTTAAAACTGGAGAGCAGGGTGGTGCAAGAAGGGTGCCCTCCCAGGCTCTGCGACGTCTCCACCGGTCACCCACATCCGGTGGGTAATAAAACAAAGTTTCATGCCACAGGCTGAGTCTGGGGCTTTTGAGGGTGGGGAGGTAGGGTGGAGGGTGCTGAATTCAGTATATCTTACAAGTGGATTACATTGTGGAGAGTGCAAATAAAGGAACCAGATCTGCACGACAGACGACTTTATTTCTCTCTCTCACTGCATTCATACACAGAAAAAGACTTTGCTCAATACACCAGGGTCTCTCCTTTTATATCACTCCATTCCTTCCCCCTGTTGCCTGAAATCTTGCATCACAATACATTTACACATTACAATATGTACTGTCCTCCATTTAATCCCCCACAGTCTACTGGCAGAGGGAATATTCCCCTCCCCTCTGCTTCTGAGATGATTATCCCAGCGTGGGTTCCCTACACTGACCCCCCAGAGTCTCAGACTGAGCTTCAACCCTCACATCCTTTTGGCTTCAGTCTCCTCCCATATCTGCTGTAATGAGGGTGTTATGACCCGAGCGTCGGTTCTGATCGCGCTCGGGCTAAGTTATGTCTCGCTGCCGGCCCTGACAGCTGCGGGCTGTATTCTGGCCTCACCGGGCTCTTATTGTGAAAGTGCTCGGTGGGGCTTCCGCCTGTCAACGGCCGGTCAGCTGAGTGTCATTATAGTCGTTAGTGCTTCGCCTTCTTAAGCCCGGCACTGGCGGCGATAAGACGCAGCAGTGTCAGTCGTTCTACGTCTGAGCTACGGATGCTTTGGACAATTTCCTACCTCGTCTGTCTGTGGTTGACCGTCGCTTCCCGTGGACCGGTAAGTGAGCTGTTAGCCTTACCCCTCCCGGTGAGAGTAGACCTTTGTGTGTCTCTGCCTCAGCAGCCTGTGTAGCCATTACTCCAACAACCATTGCCTGTGTATGACCGTCTCCTCCTAAGGACTCGTATGAGAACTGTTTAGCCTTACGCCTCCGGATGTGTGTAGACTTGTGTGTCATTGCCCCTGCATCTTGTGTTGTTACCTTCTCACCGTAATAAAACTCAATGAAAACTCACTGGTGACTCTGTGCGTCTTATGGTGGCTCGCGAGAGCCACCACATGACAGAGGGACCTTCATCTCTGTGGCGCTGCTGTGCCGGTTGAGGGCTCTTGGGGGTGTGTCTGTCTGTGGGTGGGCAATGGCAAGGGGGGGGGGGACATTCTACTTACCCGTGTGGCTGCTCTGCTGAATCTTCTGCCTGGGGAGTTCTGAGTGGGGGTCTTCCACGCCGAGGGGCCCGAGCCAACATCACTTGCTCGTCTGCCACCACAAAGGCGGGCTTAAGTCTGTCTATACATATTTTCTCCCAACGACCCCCCAAATCTAACAAAAAATGATTTGTCCCCTGGTTCCAACACTCTGAACGGGCCATCGTAGGGTGGGTGCAATGGGGGGCGGTGGGCATCGTGACTGACAAACACGAACACCGCATTCTTCAAAGTTTTTGGCACAAAAGCGCGTAGAAAACAGTGGTGGGCCGGGCCCGGTAGCGTGCCTGTATCTGCGCTATGCTGCGAACGCTGAGACAGATAGTTGTCCGGCGCGGGATTATCTGGTAAAAATTCCCCAGGGAGCTGCAGTGGCTGAGAAAAAACAAGCTCCACCGGGGAAGCCTCCAAATCCTCTTTTGGTGTGGAACGCAACCCTAACAGAACCAACTGCAACCGGTCTACCCAATTTGCATCCGTAAGCAAAGCCCTGAATGCTGCTTTCAGCGACCTATGGAAACGCTCGCATAACCCATTGGCCTGTGGGTTGTATGCGGTTGTGCGATGAATTGCTACACCCAGGCTACGGGCCATCGCAGACCAGAGGTCGGAAACAAACTGTGGGCCCCTATCGGACGTGATGTTTGACGGGATGCCAAAACGTGCCACCCATGTTGTCAAAAAGGCGCGCGCCACGTCTGCGAATGTGGTTGCCGCTAGCGGGACTGCTTCTGGCCAGCGTGTGGTGTGGTCCACCGCTATCAGAAGGTGCGTGAACCCCTGCGATGGCGGGAGGGGGCCCACGAGGTCCACGTGAATATGGTCAAACCTCTTAGCCAGTATACAAAACGGCTCCAAAGGGGCCTTCGTGTGTCTGTGCACTTTGGCTCGTTGGCACGCTACGCAGGCTGCAGCCCACTCTTTTACTTGTTTGTGCAGGCCTGGCCATGCAAACTTCGCTCCCACCATTTTGACTGACGCGCGCACTCCTGGGTGCGCCAGAGCGTGAACTGACTCAAACACTCGGCAGCATCAAGCAACTGGGACACCGGGCGCAGGTGTCCCGTGGAGACGTCACAGATCGGGGGGGGGGGGTGCCGTCTTGCAGTACTCTGCTCTCCAGCCTTAACCCTGGCCATGAATATCGGTCGTAAACGCCGAGATCGTGGCCAGCTGTCTCTGCTGCCGCCCCGACCATGGTTCCGAAACCTTGGCCATCGTATATGTTAGTGGCTTGTGGTCCATGAACGCAGTGAAGCTGCGCCCTTCCAGCCAGAACTGGAAGTGGCGTATGGCCAGGTGGAGAGTCAGCAACTCTCTGTCGAATGCGCTGTATTTACGCTCACTATCGCGCAAATACCTGCTGAAAAAAGTGAGCAGCTGCCAAGAACCAGCGACGCATTGCTCCACGATGGCCCCTATGGGCATGTCCGAGGTGTCGGTAGTGAGTACTATCCGGGCTGCCAGGTCCGGGTGCGCCAACAGTGCGACGTTTGCCAGGGCTGCTTTAACCTCAGAGAACGCCTGCTCCCACTCTGGAGTCCATTCGACTCTGTCCGCCGGCTTCCGTTTCTTGAGCGCGGCATACAATGACTGCATGAGCTGAGCTGCGCGGGGGAGGAACCGGTTGTAAAAGTTAACCATCCCCAAAAACTCTTGCAGCGCCCTGACAGTCTGAGGCTGGGGAAAATTCACCATGGTGCGCACCTTGTCCGGCAAGGGTATCGCTCCCTCCGGTGAGATGCGGTGCCCCAAAAAGTCAATCCCCGTCACGCCGAACTGGCATTTCGCCGGGTTGATTATTAACCTGTGCTCTTCCAACCTCCAGAAAACCATCCTGAGATGGGTTACGCGTTCGTCCTCGGACACGCTGGCCACCAGGATATCATCCAGGTAGACAAACACAAACGGCAGATCGCGCAACACCGCATCCATCATGCGTTGGAATGTCTGTGCCGCGCCTTTTAATCCGAAGGGCATGCGTAAAAACTCAAACAAGCCAAACGGTGTTATTACTGCTGTTTTGGGTATGCCCTCCGCACGCACTGGGACCTGGTGGTAACCGCAGACCAGGTCTATTTTAGAAAAAATGCGTGCCCCGGCGAGGTGAACGGAAAATTCCTGAATATGGGGAATTGGGTAGCAGTCATGCGCTGTGGCATTATTCAATTTGCGGAAATTTCCGCACGGTCGCCGCGATCCCTCGGCCTTAGGGACCATGTGTAGTGGGGATGCCCACGGGCTGTTTGAGCGCCTGATGATGCCCAACCTTTCCAAGTTGGCAAACTCCTTGCGCGCTATGGCCAGTTTAGCTGCATCCAAGCGCCAAGGTCGTGCAAAAACAGGCAGCCCAGTGGTGGTGATAAAGTGTTCGACCCCATGTTTAGTGATGGCCGCCGAAAACGTCAGGACGGTGAGTGCTGGGAACTGAGTGAGCAGTGTGTGGAACTTACCGCCTGGAGCTGTGATGTAGGCTAATGTTGTTGGCCCGGCCCCTCGAGCTGTACAGGGGGAGAGAATCAAAAGACATTGTATTAACCCGGTGTCTGTTAGCAACATCGACTAGCAACCCATGTGCACACAGAAAATCAGCTTCCAAGATCGGGGAACTGCATGCCGCTATGATGAATGTCCACTCGTACATACGGCCGTGTAGGGATACAGCCAGTGTCCTCTCACCAAAAGTCCTAATGTCCGAGCTGTTTGCGGCTATCAGCTCAGGGCCGCTAGCTCCCGCTAGCAGGTCGGTGTAGGACGGCAGGATGAGGCTCTTTTGGGAGCCGGCGTCTACGAGGAACCATCTACCCGAGCGCGAGTCCGTTACATAGAGCAGCTTGTTTTCTTCGCCGGCGGTCGCAGCTGCTACTGACTGCCGGCCTTGGCGTTTCCCGAACGCTTGAATTGGCATGGTGGCACACATCTGCGTGCATTCTCTCCAAAGCGGCAATGGTAGAAGCAGAGCATGTCTCTCTGACGCCTTCTGGCCCCGGCTGCCGCTGCCGTTGCCAGCTCCTCGCCTTCGCTGGCCATCTCGCTGGGTTCCAACACCACCGCGTTCACTGTGAGGGCTCTGGTGGTGAGGATGATCCAATCTGCCTCCTGGGCTAGCGCACAGTGGTCGCGTGCGGCCAGCAACGGCAAGTTGGCCAGGACCACTCTTGCCTCTGTTGGGAGGTTCCGGAGGAAAAGGTGGGCAAACAGAAAATGCTTGTCGTCTGTGCCCATCAACGCCAACATCTTCTCCATCAGTTCGACCGCCGACCCATCTCCTAACTCGGAGCGCCTCAGGAGCCTCTCTGCTCTCTCACAGTCCGAGAGTGTGTAGCGCCGGGTCAGCGCGGCGTTGAGAGCCTCGTATTTATCATGGGCTGGAGGCTGTTGGAGCAGGTTCGCTACTTGCTGAGACGTGTGAGCGTCCAGCGCTGCGACCACATAGTAATATCTGGTGTCATCTGCCGTTATTCCCCAAAGGGCGAACTGAGCCTCGGTGTGGTGGAACCAAGACCGTGGGTCTTGCAGCCAAAAGTCCGGTAGTTTGACCGAAACAGCGCATGCGTTGCTGGGGCTTCCCGTCCGGGCCGTCTCTGGACTGCTTGCCGTGTTGCTGGGACTTCCCGTCCGGGCCAGCTCCGGGGTTCTTGCCTCATGTTCCATAATTCTTCAAGGGTCACCAGTGTGGAGAGTGCAAATAAAGGAACCAGATCTGCACGACAAACAACTTTATTTCTCTCTCTCACTGCATTCATACACAGAAAAAGACTTTGCTCAATACACCAGGGTCTCTCCTTTTAAATCACTCCATTTCTTCCCCCTGTTGCCTGAAATCTTGCATCACAATACATTTACACATTACAATACGTACTGTCCTCCATTTAATCCCCCATGCTCTACTGGCAGAGGGAATATTCCCCTCCCCTCTGCTTCCAGTCTGAGATGATTATCCCAGCGTGGGTTCCCTACAACATATCCATAGGCCTTCACAAAACTGGAATTCATAATTGTGCAAAATCAACCTGTGTTGATTAACGCTGGCGTCTGTTAACGTCTCGTCGCATCATCTTGTCCGCTTTTGTTTGTTTTTATTGATTTCGTTTTTAATTTTTTATCTCTTTTTGTTGATATTAGTTTTTGCTTGGTGTTAGCTTAGTTTTGGCCTAGTTGAAAAGCCCGATCGGACATGCGGGTGGGTAGGACCCCTGGCTGGGCTGTTTTTACCGGGCTAGGCTAACCTGCTAACCTGTTTTTAAGCCTTTTTAGCTGTTTTAAGCTAACCTGTTTTTTGCTGCTTCTGGCTGGCTGGCTATCCACCTATCACCTGGAACGTCATGGCTTCATCCCCGACGTGTGTCAGCTGTGTGTCCCTCCTTAGGAAGGTTTCTGAGTTGGAAGTTAGACTCTCCAACCTCTATAAGATTCGGGAGGCCGAAGACCACCTTGACACCATAATTCTTGGGCAAACAACAGCCCCGGCAACCGACTCGCAGCTGGCAGAGACGGCTACTTACCTGGGTGAGTTCAGCGCATCTCCGCCTACTTCCACCCCTGCTCTGGTTTCTTCTGATGTCCAGGACCACAGCAATAGACACTGGCTTTGACTCGGGGCTAAACCCAAAGCCCCGGTTGGTTCTTCTCATCCTCAATGCGCGCTCTGGACCTTGGTTAGACCAGCAGGCAATCATCGTCGATCGACCAGACAGGGCCGTGCTGCTTCTTTTCCCCTGCTACTGGAAGATAGATTTGACATCCTTTCTCTGGAGGTTTTTCCCCACCTGGACGCTGGCTCCAGGGGAGGGGCTGGCTCTCCATGGCCGCCCCGCCTCCTCCCTCTCCTTCTCCTTTAGCGGCGGCTCAATCCCGCAAAACCAGGATTAAGACTACTTTAGGTGTGCCAAATTACACACCAGCTCCAAAAAGAGGAGAGCGCATCGCCCCGCCATCACAACAACACCTTCGACAAGATTGTTCACTACCTCAGAAACCACCGACAAAGCCCCCCCAGACGACGCTGGTAATTGGTGACTCGATTACGTGGAACGTCAAAAGCAGGTACTGTGTGACTAAATTTTTTCCTGGGGCTAGAGTGTCTGACATTGAGGCTGTTACCCCTGACCTATTAAATGAATTCCCCCACGTTAAACTGTCATTGTACATGTTGGATGCAACAACATCCCAGATGAAGCGTCAGAGATCTTAAAGAGTGACTTCAGGAGCCTTCTGTCCACTCTTATGAACTGTGGCAGACGTACGTTTATCTCTGGGCCTTTGGCACCTTTCAGACGAGATTGCAATTATTTTAGCAGAACTCTCAGTCTTAATACTTGGTTGTATTTTACATGTCCTACTTTTAACATCGGTTTTATTGACAATTTTAACCTGTTTTGGAACCGCCCATCACTTATGAGGCCTGATGGCATCCATCCGAATAGACTTGGTGCAGGTGTTTTAAGGGACAATCTGTTCTATTCCATTCAGCATTTTTTAATGCAGTGACTGGGATTTGGGGCAGCGTGGTGGCGGAGTGGTTAGCACTGCGGCAGCACAGCAACTCATCCTTGGCCAGGGGATCCTGGGTTCAATCCCAGCCCCCGACCAACAGTGATCTGTGTGGAGTTTGCATGTTCTCCCCGTGTTTGCATGGGTTTACTCTGGGATTTCTCCGGTTTCCTCCCACATGCCAAAAAACATGCAAGTTAGGTTAATTGGCATCAAACTGGGGATTCTAAATTGTCCTTAAGTATGACAGTGAGAGTGAATGGTTGTCTGTCCCTCTGTGTTGGCCCTGCGATGGACTGGCGATCTGTCCAGGGTGCACCCTGCCTCTCGCCCAAAGATGCTGGGATAGGCTCCAGCCCCCCCGCAACCCGAAAACGATTAAGTGGAAGAAGATGGATGGATGGATGAATGACTGGGATTTGGTGCGTTAACTCACTCCGAAGTTCCTGGGTCTGCCAACCAGTCCTTTTTTGTTTCCACTTCTCATATTAATCCCATTAATCTAAATAATCCACACTGTTTGGTTCAGTCTTCGATTTATAACCCTACGAAGATTGTGTCTGTTTCCCTTTACCCAAAATATTATAACTCAAGACAAATACAACTTAACTTGATAAATACACATCTTTCTGCAGCTCCTCCTCTTCCGCCACCCCTCAACTCTGCCCCTGTCTTCTCCCTTAGAGAATCTTTGTCTACTCCCCCCAAAGTTAATAAAAATACAATGCATAAACATCCCAAAGTGTTGAAACAAAATGTTGGTAAAACTCAAATCAAACCTCAAGTCTCTAAATTTATTAATTTAGCCTCTGTTCCACCTCATAATTTAAAAATTAAATGTGGTTTATTAAATATTAGGTCTCTAACTCCCAAGTCTCTACTAGTTCACAATCTATTAATTGATCATCAGATCAATTTAATATCCCTTACAGAGACTTGGCTAGGGCAAGATGATTATGTTGGTTTGAATGAATCAACTCCCTCTGGTTATCTAAACTATCATAATCCCAGAGGTTCTGGTCGTGGAGGTGGAGTAGTGGCAATTTTCCATTCTAATTTACTCATTAATGTAAAGCAAAAATCATGTTTTAATTCCTTCGAGGGCCTGGTTCTCAGTGTGGGGCATGCTGGCTATCTTGGCTTGAACCCAGTTTTCTTCGCCATACTTTACCGTCCTCCCTCGGCCTACTCAGAGTTTTTAATCCGAATTTGCTGAATTTTTAGCTGATTTAGTGCTGAAATCAGATAGAATAATTATTGTAGGGGATTTTAATATACATGTTGATGTAGATAGTGACTGTCGTAATAAGGCATTCAATTCAATTTTAGACTCAATGGGGTTTTCCCAGAAAGTAGAAAATTCTACCCATTATCTCCACCACACATTGGACCTTGTTTTGACATGATATAGATATAGAAAATCTGGTAGTGTCTCCTCATAACCCTGTACTGCCAGACCATTTTCTGTTAACCTTTGATTTCACTATTTCTGATTATTTGACTCCTAAAGAAAAATATTACTACAGCAGAAGTCTTTCAGATGACGTTGTTACCAAATTTTTGCAGACTGTCTCCTCTATACCTTGGGTCAACACAACGGAAATAAAAAATGGAGAGCCTGCTCCTTCCGTAATTGATAGCATGGTAGATAGTGTTACAACCTCTCTACATCAGACTCTAGATTTGGTGGCCCCTTTAAAAAGAAAAAGTCTAACCAGAGATTTCTAACCCCTTGATTTAACACAGAAACTGGTAGCTTAAAACAGAAGACTCGTCAATTAGAAAGAAAATGGCGTTCTACTAATTTAGATAAATTCTATTTAACATGGAGAAATCATCTCTTAATTTATAAAAAATCTCTTAGAAAAGCTAGAACAAGTTATTACTCTGCATTAACAGAAGAGAATAAGAATAACCCTAGGTTTCTTTTCAACACTATAGCTAGGCTGACAAAGAGTCAGGACTCGGTCAATCCTCGCATCCCCCTTGAGCTTTCCAGTCAGGACTTTTTGAACTTTTTTAATCATAATATTTTATCTATTAGAGATAAAACCAGTTAGATTCTTCCCACCGTAAACTTAAGCACATTAACTACTAACTACAAATTAACTACGAACTCCAGTTCACCTACCAGCATGGCAGTGGGGTGGAAGATGCAGTGATCTTCCTCCTTCACCGTTCCCTGTCCCACCTGAAGAAGCCCGGGAATGTGGTGAGGATCATGTTCTTTGACTTCTCCAGTGCTTTCAACACCATCCAACCGATGATCCTGAAGGACAAGCTGCTGTGCGCAGGGGTGGACCAGCACCTGTCATCATGGATCCTGGACTATCTCACAAACCGGCCACAGTTTGTGAGAACCCGGGCTTGTGTGTCCGACACGATCATCGGTAGCACGGGGGCCCCCCAGGGAACGGTTTTGGCTCCCTTCCTGTTTACCCTTTATACTGTGGACTTCTCACACAACACACTGCCATCTACAGAAGTTCTCTGACGACTCTGCGATCGTTGGCCTCATCTTCATCGGAGATGAAGCTGAGTACAGAGGACTTATCCAGGACTTCGTGGACTGGTGCCATCGGAACTGCCTCCAGATCAATGCGAGGAAAACTAAGGAGCTGGTGGTGGACTGCCGCAGGCAAGGACAACCCCTCACAGCACCAGTAAACATCCAGGGAACAGACATTGAGATGGTGACATCCTACAAGTACCTGGTTGTTCATCTGAACAATAAACTAGACTGGTCACACAATACTGACACACTCTACAAGAAGGGACAGTGCAGGCTGTTCCTACTGAGGAGGCTCAGGTCTTTTGGTGTACAAGGGGTGCTCTTGAAGACATTCTACGACACGGTGGTGGCATCAGCCAACACTTTTGGAGTGGTCTGCTGGGGAAACGGCATTACAGCAGCCGATAGGAAGAGACTGAACAAACTAATCAAGAAAGCTAGCTCTGTCCTGGGGCAACGCCTTGACCCATTGGAGGAGATAGGAGAGAGAAGGATGGTGGCTAAACTGTCATCTCTGCTGGAGTCTGAGTCCCACCCTATGCAGGACATACTGAACGCACTGAGGAGCTCATTTAGCAGTAGACTACATCATCCTAGGCGCGTGACCGAGAGGTTTCGCAGGTCCTTCCTACCTACGGCTGTCAGACTGTATAACCTAAGCAGGGCTGCTTGCAGAGATAGCAAAAAAAAAAACTGACGACCTAATAGCATTGAATGCAAAAGACGCAACAGACTTACACAAATGGTCCCCTCCAGTATACAACTAGGACAATATCAGTCGCTATGGAGGGTGACAATATGTATGGGTACATATTCATACCATGTAGGGTAACTAAATAGACGGTGATGCTGTTTAGTCCATCTAGCTACAATGCTCCGCACTGTGTATATATATTTATATATTTATGTGTACATATGTATATTCACTGCTCTTATTTTCTTATCTTCTAAATTATTGCTCTGAGTGTTGCTATCCCTGTGCTGTTGCAATCCTGGAATTTCCCCACTGTGGGACTAATAAAGGCTTATCTTATTTTATCTTATCTTATCTTACTACGACTCCTTCAATTGATATCTGTTTAGATAAGTTTACTCCAATTGACCTTTTAGAGTTAGATAAAATAATTTCCTCATCTAAGCTTTCATCTTGTCTTTTAAATCCTATTCCTACCAGATTATTTAAAATAGTCTTCCCAATTATTGGTAGCCATATTCTTCATATAATTAATTCTTCTTTAACTTTGGGTTATGTACCGCAGGCTTTTAAAATTGCTGTAATTAAACCCTTACTCAAAAAGCCAACGCTCAGTCCAGGAGTTTTGGCTAACTATCGACCAATCTCTAATCTGCCTTTCATTTCAAAAATCTTAGAAAGAGTTGTTGCTGCGCAATTGTTTGACCACTTGCAGGGAAATGGTTTATTTGAAGAGTTTCAATCTGGGTTCAGAGTTTATCACAGCACTGAAACAGCGTTAGTGAAGGTCACTGATGACCTCCTTATTGCATCTGATAATGGACTTGTTTCTGTACTTGTCCTTTTAGATCTTAGTGCAGCCTTTGATACTATCGATCATGACATTCTACTTGATAGATTAGAACACTATTTTGGACTAAATGGAACTACGCTGCAGTGGTTTAGATCTTATTTGTCCGATAGACTTCAATTTGTTCACATCAGTGATGAGTTTTCTTCCAACCCTAAGCTCAGTCACGAAGTTCCACAGGGATCTGTGTTAGGCCCTACTCTTTTTAGTTTATATATGCTTCCATTAGGCAAAATCACTGGAAAGCACTGTATACATTTTCATTGTTATGCAGACGACACACAATTATAACTGTCAGTGAAGCCCGATGATTGTAATCAATTAGCCAAGTTAGATGCCTGTCTTAAGGAAATCAAAGCCTGGATGACTTGTAATTTTCTGCTATTAAACCCAGATAAGACTGAAGTCATTCTTGTTGGTCCAAAAAACCTTAGAAATTACTTTCCAAATCAAACTCTTAATTTGGATGTTGCTACTCTCACTCTGAATAGTTCTGTGAGGAACCTTGGAGTTATTTTTGATCAAGATCTGTTCTTTAATTCACGTATTAAATTTGTTTCTAAGACTGCCTTTTATCATCTGCGCAATATTGCCAAGATTAGGAGCATCTTGTCTCTGAATGATGCTGAGAGACTGATCCACACCTTTGTCAGCTCTAGGTTAGATTATTGTAACTCGTTATTGTCAGGTTGTCCTAAAATATCTTTAAAAAGTCTTCAGTTGATCTAAAATGCTGCTGCAAGAGTTTTTAACTGGGTCTAGAAAGAGGGCTCATATCTCTCCGGTTCTGGCCTCCCTTCATTGGCTTCTCATAGAGTTTAGAATTAAGTTTAAAATCCTTCTTCTCACTTACAAAGCTCTTAATAATCAGGCCCCCTTATACACTGTATAAAAGATCTGATATTACCTTATCATCCTAACAGAGCACTACGCTCCCAAAATGCTCGATTACTTGTAATACCCAGAATCTCCAAGAGTACAATGGGAGGCAGAGCCTTCTGCTATCAAGCTCCTTTTCTGTGGAACCAGTTACCACTCTGGGTCCGGGAGTCAGACTCTATCTCTGTTTTTAAGAACAGGGTAAAATCCTTCCTTTTCAATATAGCCTACGATTAGGGAGGGATCTTGTGTCTCTTAACCCCCCTTTTGTTTTGCTGTTAATAGATTCAGACTGCCGGGTGACCGCCAATTATGTACTTGACTTCTCATTGTTCCTGTTCTTTATGTCTGTTCTCTTCATCCTCTCTATCCCCTCACCCCTAGCCAGTCGCAGCAGATGACTGCCCCTCCCTGAGCCTGGTTCTGCTAGAGGTTTCTTCCTGTTAACTGGGAGTTTTTCCTCTCCGCCATCGCTAAGTGTTTGCTCACAGGGGATCATCTGATTGCTGGGGCTTTCTGCAATCGTGGGGTTTTCCCTGCATTTGGTAGTGCTATGAGATGACTTTTGTTGTGATATGGCGTTATATAAATAAAGCTGAATTGAATTGAATTGAATAATTAGATCTCTACATTTAATTATACTGAATGTTGAAAATTTAAATGGCCAGTCAAAAGGGCACTTTGGACAGTGAAGTGAAAGGGGCAGGTGCTCAAGCCCCCATAGCTCCCCCCTCTGCACGTGTATGAGGTGCACCTAACTGGATGACACTGGTAGTCCTTGGTAGTTGGCTTCAGGATTTCAGAATCCAGCAACTCATCAGTAAGCTTTCTCTAATATCTTGTAAACAAAACTGTGAAAGTTTGGGGGGTTTTTTTGAAAAAATTTGAGGTGAGAAATTATGCTTAGCTACCTAATTTGTTTTTATTTGGCAATGACAGCTTTTAAATGTTTAACACAAGTTTGCTGTAGCTGATGCCTCACATTAAATATATCTCATGCAATAAGTAGTCTAGACATCAACCTTATCCTAATGAGATGCTGGAAACTTAACATCCTGCCTCTCATATTGTGAGGCACTGCAACCTGAAAGCAACCTATCATAATTCCTCAATGTTGGATAACAAAAACGTATTTCTGCACCACTTCAAACACTAGGGGATGTTAGACCAGATGAAGTTATGAGTAGAGCATTTGATGATTGTAACTAGAAGGTAGTGAGAGAGCACATACAGTGGGGAAAAAAGTATTTAGTCAGCCACCAATTGTGCAAGTTCTCCCACTTAAAAGATGAGAGAGGTCTCCAATTTTCATCATAGGTATACCTCAACTATGAGAGACAAAATGAGAAAAAAAAAATCCAGAAAATCACATTGAAGGATTTTTAATGAATTAATTGGTAAATTCCTCGGTAAAATAAGTATTTGGTCAATAACAAAAGTTCATCTCAATACTTTGTTATATACCCTTTGTTGGCAATGACAGAGGTCAAACGTTTTCTGTAAGTCTTCACAAGGTTTTCACACACTGTTGCTGGTATTTTGGCCCATTCCTCCATGCAGATCTCCTCTAGAGCAGTGATGTTTTGGGGCTGTCGCTGGGCAACACGGACTTTCAACTCCTTCCAAAGATTTTCTATGGGGTTGAGATCAGGAGACTGGCTAGGCCACTCCAGGACCTTGAAATGCTTCTTATGAAGCCACTCCTTCCTTGCCCGGGCAGTGTGTTTGGGATCATTGTCATGCTGAAAGACCCAGCCACGTTTCATCTTCAATGCCCTTGCTGATGGAAGGAGGTTGACCTTGTTGTTATATTATAGAGTTTCTTTTAACCTGTACTGTATTATCCGAAATAAATTCATTCATTCATTCAAGGAGGTTTTCACTCAAAATCTCACGATACATGGCCCCATTCATTCTTTCCTTTACACAGATCAGTCGTCCTGGTCCCTTTGCAGAAAAACAGCCCCAAAGTATAATGTCTTCACCCCCATACTTCACAGTTGGTATGGTGTTCTTTCTCCTCCAAACACGACAAGTTGAGTTTTTACCAAAAAGTTCTATTTTGGTTTCATCTGACCATATGACATTCTCCCAGTCCTCTTCTGGATCATCCAAATGCTCTCTAGCAAACTTCAGACGGGCCTGGACATGTACTGGCTTAAGCAAGGGGACACGTCTGGCACTGCAGGATTTGAGTCCCTGGCGGCGTAGTGTGTTACTGATGTAGCCTTTGTTACTTTGGTCCCAGCTCTCTTCAGGTCATTCACTAGGTCCCCCCGTGTGGTTCTGGGATTTTTGCTCACCGTTCTCATGATCATTTTGACCCCACGGGGTGAGATCTTGCGTGGAGCCCCAGATCGAGGGAGATTATCATTGGTCTTGTATGTCTTCCATTTTCTAATAATTGCTCCCACAGTTGATTTCTTCACACCAAGCTGCTTACCTATTGCAGATTCAGTCTTCCCAGCCTGGTGCAGGTCTGCAATTTTGTTTCTGGTGTCCTTTGACAGCTCTTTGGTCTTGGCCATAGTGGAGTTTGGAGTCTGACTGTTTGAGGTTGTGGACAGGTGTCTTTTATACTGATAACGAGTTCAAACAGGTGCCATTAATACAGGTAATGAGTGGAGGACTGAGGAGCATCTTAAAGAAGAAGTTACAGGTCTGTGAGAGCCAGAAATCTTGCTTGTTTGTAGGTGACCAAATACTTATTTTACCAAGGAATTTACCAATTAATTCATTAAAAATGCTTCAATGTGATTTTCTGGATTTTTTTTTCTCATTTTGTCTCTCATAGTTGAGGTATGCCTATGATGAAAATTGGAGACCTCTCTCATCTTTTAAGTGGGAGAACTTGCACAAATGGTGGCTGACTAAATACTTTTTTGCCCCACTGTACCTCCACCAAGGCCCTATCTCACAATGTTAAAGAAAGCAAAAAAGTGATCCAGAATCTGCATCCAGATCTGGATTGCCTACAAAATCTAAAGGGTTCATCAGTAGCACACAGGGCACTTCTGGTAAAAATTTAATCAAAATCCATCCAGTATTTTTTTTTTTTTTTTGCATAATCCTGCTCGCAGACAGACAAACAGAATTGTTGCAATGGTCAGCTCTTTGATCAATGAGTCAGTGAGACATGCATACCCCAAATGGTGACATACTTTTTAAATACTATTAAACAGTATTTCATATGGCTTCCACACTGCCATTCTGGTTCAAATACAACGGGTCCTAAAAAAGGATATATTAATCCTGTGTTTTTCAGTTAGGGCTCTCTAATAGAACATTTAGGTTTCCATGGTTAATTTTCTAATTTCACTTTTTAATTGGTCCAAAAAATTGCAAATAATTTCCCATTGTTGTGCATGGGTGTCTATAGAACCATGAATGTTCCAGGGAACCCTGGTTGAAAAACACTACATTAATTCACAATTGGAAGTCCCTGATATTAACCACGTCTTCCTGTTTGAGAAGGTGTTTTCAAAATCGAGACACCATGCAAAATAACAGTGTACATAGTCCAAGGATCTTACACAATGTTATGATTAACCAACAGATCGTTGAATTTGGCCTCCCCATTTTACGGCAATAAGAAATTACTGCAGCCTTATCCTCTAATTCAAGACGGGGGAAAAGTGTAGATTCTTTTAAAGATACAAACTGATGAACTATTCATTACATTTGTATATAGCCAGGATGTGTAGTAATCCAATCTCTTTGACTTCCTGTCAGTATTTTCATGGCAGGATTAGGGAGGGAACACACTGCAATGTTCAAAGACACCTTTAAAAAAATCCAATAAGGATCCAATAATAAGTCATCAAATTTCATTTGTAGACATTAAGGTCAAGCTGAGTAGTAGTTATCAACAATAAATTTGAGAGATTTCATTCTTTCTTTGAAAGTGTGAACAATTTAACATACAGAACACTTATTTTTAAATCTGATTATAATTTACACAGAAGAAAAATATGATGCAACTGACATGCATTCTGTTATTATTATTATTATTACTAGAGCATACCTGTGCACGCCCGTGCATACCCATCATGTAGACATCATAGGCAATCCTATGATCTTTTAGCGAGTCCTATGGTCCTGACAGACACCGTGACATCATCACATAGATAGATAGATACATACTTTATTTCGAACAAAAAAGTGAAAAAACAAAACAAAACAAATGACAAGTGCGATAAAGTGACAGTATACAGTGCTCGAAAAGGAGAAGGAAGAAGTAAACACATATTAACTCCAACTCCTCTTTTCCATAAATACAACCCATGTGAAATATATACAAATTACCACATTTAAGACCCCAAGTAAACAATTAACTATACTTTGTACATATCAACATTAACACCCATCCATCCCAACATACATACAGTCCATACATCAAAACCAGCCCCAGACAACACAGATATACACAGCACTGTCCCACCCACCATTCCATAGTGTCCCAGAGTGAGCATAGTGAATCGTACATATAAATACTACCCTTCTAACATATATTCTTTCAGCAAATAATGTTTATACCCATTTTTTAATTGATTTCTGTTTGTACATAGTTTCAGTTCCAGCTCCAGACTCTTCCACAAATCCACCCCACAGACAGATATGCACATACTTTTCTTAGTTGTTCGTATCTTAGGTTTTGTAAAGTTTAAGTCTCCTCTCAAATTATAATCATTGTCTCTTTTTTTGAATATTTTTTGTATATTAGTTGGGAGTTGATTATTAATTGCCCTGTACATTACTTGTGCTGTCTTAAATTTAACTAAATCCATGAACTTTATGACATGTGACTTTAAAAACAACGAACTGGTATGGTCTCTATATCCTACTTTATTTATTATCCTTATAGCTTTTTTTTGTAATGTGCATATTGGCTGTAGGTTGGTCTTGTAGGTGTTTCCCCAGACTTCTACACAGTAGTTAAGATAAGGTAGAAACAGTGAATTGTACAGTAAGAACAATGATTTATAGTCCAAGATGTGTCTTGTCTCCCCCAAAATCCCTATACATTTTGCCAGCTTGGCCCAGATGTGACTGATGTGAGATTTCCAGCAGATTTTATTGTCTAGCGTCACCCCCAGAAACTTATTTTCCTGTACTGTTTCTATTCTGGTATCATCTATCGTTACCATTATTTCATGATTTATTTTATAATTTCCAAACAACATAGTCTTTGTTTTTTTCAGATTTAGAGATAATTTATTTTTGTTGAACCACTGCGTTAACCTTTTCATTTCAGTTGTGACCACATCTAAAACCTGCTGCAAATTCTCACTAGTGCAAAGAATATTTGTGTCATCCGCAAACAAAATAAATTTCAGAATTTTTGATACTTGGCATATGTCATTTATATACAAGATAAAGAGTTTGGGTCCCAAAACTGACCCCTGCGGCACACCACAAGTGATGTCCATGAAGGGTGATTTGTGCTCACCAATTTGTACAAATTGTTGTGTGTTACTTAAATAATTTTCCACCCAACTTAGTCCGACCCCTCTTATCCCATACTTTTCCAATTTCCTCAGTAGAATTCTGTGGTCAATGGTGTCAAAAGCTTTCTTTAAATCTATAAATACTCCTACAGCAAACTTTTTTTTATCTATACAACTAGTAATTTCTTCTATAAGTTCGATCAGTGCCAAAGATGTAGATTTATCTGCTCTAAAACCATACTGGCTGTCTGTAAGGAGGTTGTGTTTTTCAATGAAATCATCCAATCTCTTAGTGAAGATTTTTTCAAGTATTTTGGAGAATTGTGACAGTAAAGAGACTGGCCTGTAATTTGTGAAATAATGACTGTCTCCTGTTTTGTATAGAGGTTTCTTCCTGTTAACTGGGAGTTTTTCCTCTCCACCATCGCTAAGTGTTTGCTCACAGGGGTTCATCTGATTGCTGGGACTTTCTGCAATCGTGGGGTTTTCCCTGCATTTGGTAGTGCTATGAGATGACTTTTGTTGTGATATGGCGTTATATAAATAAAGCTGAATTGAACTGAATTGAATAATTAGATCTCTACATTTAATTATACTGAATGTTGAAAATTTAAATGGCCAGTCAAAAGGGCACTTTGGACAGTGAAGTGAAAGGGGCAGGTGCTCAAGCCCCCATAGCTCCCCCCTCTGCACGTGTATGAGGTGCACCTAACTGGATGACACTGGTAGTCCTTGGTAGTTGGCTTCAGGATTTCAGAATCCAGCAACTCATCAGTAAGCTTTCTCTAATATCTTGTAAACAAAACTGTGAAAGTTTTTTTTTTTTTTTTGAAAACATTTGAGGTGAGAAATTATGCTTAGCTGTAGAAGAGCTTGGAAGAACGAGACGGTGTGATATATAAACCAAAGTTTATTATCAGCTCCTCTAACAAGTCTCATCTAAGTGCAGAAGCAGAAGCAAGAAAAGAGACCGAATACCTCCGGCTCTGTGAACTTATACTTGCACATAACAAAAGACATGCATATCAAAGGCTGACATCCCTCATTATCTTAATCCCCCCATTGTCTCCGTACTCCTCCTCATGGCCCTGGGGGGTGAGGGCAGCTCCTCCGGTCTCCATCGCAGTGTCTGGGAACGTCTTTGTTCTTCACTGGCGGTTGAGAGTCTTTGTCCTTTCTGAGGTGTGAAGTCGCCTTACATATGTAATCACCAAACATTCCCACATGCTTCAACATATGTAGGTTATGGAATATATGATTAATATAGCCCACAGCCCCCCCCAAACGACTAAGAAAAGGACAATAGAGAAATTCACAGTTTAAGATAATTACTATGACATACTAACTGCTATACCTCTTGCCACAGAAGAAACTTTCCAGCAGCCATGCTCCTAAGAGAGTTCAGTGGTAATCATAACAGCATAGTAAAATCACAAGTCAGTCCTAAACTGTTACAGCACAATTAGTGAACAACTGTTGAGTAGTTTGCATCAGTCCCTGTGCTGTCTGGGTTTTAATCTTCTCCCGAATCTGCTGTGGGTCCGCTTGGGCGTCCTGGTGGGACCTTCCTGTAAGGAATCTGCAGCTTGGGGAGGAGAGTGATTATTTGTTCCTTGCAGGGGGGCTGAGTCTTTTCTCTTGGGGGGTCTACCCCGCCGAGGTGCTCTCGCCAACTGTGCAGGCTCGTCTCTCAACAAGAAGGCAGGTTTAAGTCTGTCAATGCTGACTGTTTCTTTTCTATCCCCAAAATCAAGCACAAAGTGTTGATCACCAGGTTCCAGCACTCTGAATGGCCCATCGTATGCTGGGCGGAAAGTTGGTTTTAAAGCTTCATGCCTAACAAAAACGAATTCAGCGTTTTTTAGAGCTTGGGGGACAAAAACCCGTGGAAAAGAGTGATGTACCGGTCCGGGGAGAGAGTCCGGTCCGTTGCTGCCTAAAAACCTCGAGGCTGGAAGATGCCCTGGCTCTGGGTTCTCTGGTAAAAATTCACCCGGGAGCCTGAGAGGTTGTGCAAAAACTAATTCTGCTGGAGAGGCGTCTAGATCGTCTTTAGGCGCAGCACGCAACCCCAATAAAACCCAGGGAACTTTATTTACCCAATTTGTATCCGTTAGTGAGGCTCTGAGGGCGGCCTTTAAAGACCTGTGAAAACGCTCGCATAACCCATTAGCCTGAGGGTGATAAGTGGTGGTGCGGTGAATTGTCACCCCTAAGCTGCTGGCCATGGCTGACCAAAGCTCTGAGACAAATTGAGGCCCCCTATCGGCCGTGATGTCTGATGGGACGCCGAAACGTGCCACCCAGTTTGTCAAAAAAACGCGAGCGACTTCCTCCGCTGTAGTTGACGCCAGAGGGACTGCTTCTGGCCAGCGCGTGGTGCGGTCTATCATTGTTAACAGGTGTGTGAAACCTTGGGAGGAAGGTAGTGGCCCCACGAGGTCGACATGAATGTGGTCGAACCTTCTAGCAGGGATTGGAAAAGGCTCCAGAGGGGCTTTTGTGTTTTTGTGTATTTTGGCGCGCTGACAAGAAATGCAAGTTTTTGCCCATTCTTTTACGTTTTTGCGCAGGCCAGGCCACACAAACTTTTCGGCGACCATTTTAACCGAGGTGCGCACACCTGGATACGCGAGGGAGTGAATTGAGTCGAAAATACGGTGGTGCCATGTGGCTGGGACTAACGGGCGAGGTCGGCCGGTTGAAATATCGCATATTAGGGGGGGCACGCCGTTGCGTAAACCCCTTTCCTCCAGCCTTAACCCTGTTGGTCCAGACAGGAGTGCGCGCACGTCCGCGTCACTGCTTTGTTCCTCTGCCATGGCTGCATAATCTATCCCTGCATGGATTGGTGCTGCGTATGTGTCCGCGTTAGTGAAGAGTTCTGTGGCTGAGGTAGTATAATCTGTCTCCTCGCGCTCTGGCGATGTCACAGCGCGGAGGAGAGGCAGTCTGCTACCACGTTAAGTTTGCCTGCCACATCGAATGTCTGTGGTGAACTCTGAAATCGCAGCCAGCTGTCTTTGTTGCCTGCCTGACCATGGTTCTGAGATTTTAGCCATGGCAAAGGTGAGCGGTTTGTGGTCTACAAAAGCCGTGAAACTCCGCCCTTCTAACCAGAACTGGAAGTGGCGGATGGATAAATGAAGCGCTAGCAGCTCCCTGTCAAAAGTGCTGTATTTACGCTCAGTTTGGTTTAGCGATTTGCTGAAGAATGCTAAAGGTTGCCAGATCCCGCTGACATGTTGTTCTACAACTGCCCCTATAGCTAGGTCCGAAGCGTCTGTGGTTAGTGCAATGCGGGCCGAGGGGTCGGGGTGAACCAGCAATGTGGCATTAGCTAGAGCGCTCTTTACTTCCGCGAAGGCGCGTTCGCGGTCCGGGGTCCATTCAACCGCGTTGGAAGCTTTTTGTTTTCTGAGCGCGTCATATAGGGGCTGCATGAGCTGAGCTGCGTGGGGGAGGAAACGGTTGTAAAAATTAACCATTCCTAAAAATTCTTGCAGCGATTTGACCGTTTGTGGCCGTGGGAAACTTTTTATCGCGTGGACTTTGTCTGGAAGTGGGACTGCCCCCTTCGGAGAAACTCTGTGTCCTAAAAAATCAATTTGTGACACACCGAATTTGCATTTGGCTGGATTGATTATCAACCCGTGCTCTTCTAGCCTCTGAAAAACCATAGTGAGGTGCTGCTCGTGTTCTTCCTCAGACGAGCTGGCTACCAGCATATCGTTGAGGTAGACGAAAACAAAAGGAAGGTCGCGTAATACTGCGTCCATCATCCGCTGAAAGGTTTGAGCCGCGCCTTTGAGGCCGAAAGGCATCCGCAAAAATTCAAAAAGGCCGAAAGGGGTTATTACAGCTGTTTTAGGGATGTCCTCCGCTCGAACTGGGACTTGATGATAACCGCGGACCAGGTCTATTTTTGAAAAAATGCGCGCACCCGCCAGATGCAGTGAAAAATCCTGAATGTGAGGAATTGGGTAGCGGTCATGTGCTGTCGCATTGTTTAATCTGCGGTAATCGCCGCACGGTCTCCAAGAACCGTCGGATTTCGGAACCGTGTGAAGTGGCGAGGCCCAGGGGCTTTTCGAACGTTTAATAATGCCTAATTTTTCAAGGGTAGTAAACTCGTCCCGAGCTATGGCGAGCTTGGCCGCGTCTAAGCGCCGAGCTTTGGCAAATACGGGTGGGCCCGTTGTCGGAATAAAATGTTCAACCCCGTGCTTAGCCACTGTGGCTGAGAATTTGGGAACTGTGACTGCTGGAAATTGGGTGAGGAGTTGATCAAACTTACCTCCTGCTGTGGTGACGCTAGCCTGCACGGGTGGTGGAGAAACTCGGGCTGAGCAGGGAATAGAAGCAAAGGACAGTGCATTAACCAAGCGTCTGTTCGCTAGATCGACTAATAACCCATGTGCACACAAAAAGTCTGCGCCTAACAAGTTAAAACTCACCGCCGCTACAACAAATGTCCATCTGTAGTTGCGGCCGTGGATGTGGAGGTGCAGGCTTTTTTCGCCAAAAGTGTCAATGTTGGAGCCGTTGGCTGCCACCGCTCCGTTGCCCCGGGTGCCCATGGCTCGATCCGCTTGGGAGGGCATGACAAAACTTAGTTGAGCTCCTGTGTCAATAAGGAACTGCTTACCGGTGTGTCCGTCCGTCACGTATAACAGCTTACTTTTCTCGCCGAGAACCGCTGCCGTTAACGGCTCTCAGCTTTGGCATTTTAATTTGCAGGGGGGAACACATTTGTGAGCCTTCTCGGCGAAGCGGTGGTGGTAATAACAAACATCGCTCCGTCTGTTACGTTTTGGCCGCGTCGCTGTCACCGCGGGCTGGATCTGCTCCGTGGGTTGAGGCTCGCCGTGGCTCTGGGCATCAGCGTTGAGGTCTGCGGATGCTGCTGTGGGTGTCTGTTCCCTGCAGGCGTTGACGAGTCGTTGAGCTTCGTTGGCCAGCACGCGGAAGTCCTGCTGGGTGTTGCATCGCATGTTGGCGAGCGTCCCTCTCATGTGTGGCGGCAGCGTGCTGAGGAATACGAATTGGAAGAGGAAGTTGTCATTGTCCTCCTCTTTAAGCTGCAGCAAGTCCTCCATGAGGGCTTTAGGTCTGCATCCTCTGTGGCCGTAGACTGCCAGGATCCTCTCGGCTCTCTCTTCGGCTGAGGGGACGTAATTTGCCACGATGGTTGCTTTCAGTATTTCATATTTGTCTTGGGCCGGCGGCCGCCGGATTATGCTCCGCACACACCTCGAAGTGGCGGCGTCGAGTTTGGCGACGATGTGATAGAACTTCGTATCGTCGGCCGTGATGCCCGCCAGTGTAAACTGGGCTTCAGCTTGTTGAAACCACGAGGCGGGGTCTTCCTGCCAGAAGTCCGGCAGCTTGACAGCGACGGCATTTGTGTAGACCATCACTGCTGTGTCCGCAGGGTGAGAATGCCTTGCCTCGGCTCTCTCAGCGGCGCTGGTGCTCGGTTGAGCCCTCTCTATCACTTCTGCCGGGGGGGAACGTCGTCCATCTGTTCCCCTGACTGCGTGGGCGCCGGCGTCTGCCTGGGTCGCCAAGATGAGTCGATCGCGGGGGAACGCCTCAGGTCCATACTCGCGTCAGGGGTCACCAGTGTAGAAGAGCTTGGAAGAACGAGGCGGTGTGATATATAAACCAAAGTTTATTATCAGCTCCTCTAACAAGTCTCATCTAAGTGCAGAAGCAGAAGCAAGAAAAGAGACCGAATACCTCCGGCTCTGTGAACTTATACTTGCACATAACAAAAGACATGCATATCAAAGGCTGACATCCCTCATTATCTTAATCCCCCCATTGTCTCCGTACTCCTCCTCATGGCCCTGGGGGGTGAGGGCAGCTCCTCCGGTCTCCACCGCAGTGTCTGGGAACGTCTTTGTTCTTCACTGGCGGTTGAGAGTCTTTGTCCTTTCTGAGGTGTGAAGTCGCCTTACATATGTAATCACCAAACATTCCCACATGCTTCAACATATGTAGGTTATGGAATATAGTATTGTGCGCATGACAAAACCTTCGCGCTTGTGGAGCATAAGCTTAGCTAGCGGGCAGTTAAGATGGTGGGCGCAGTGCGGTTTCCAAGCCCAAAAACATGGCAAAAAAAAGACAGAAAATTTATCATTTTCAAAGTGAGCGGGAGGAAGAGTTCTTTTTTACTACCGTGAAAGGAAGCTGCATGTTTTTCATTTGCGGGGCGATGGCGAAGCGCCACTTCACTACCCACTCTTTTTTTTTTTTGGACTTATCTTGTACCCGTAGGTAGATTTGTTCTGCAGTCCGGTAACAAGCCACCAGCCGCTGCGTGCGCAAGTGCCCCTTAACTCCCTAACCTGCATGTTTTTGCATGAAAAATGAGAACATGCAAACTCCACACAGATCACTGTTGGCTGGGATCGAACCCACGATCCCCCGGCCGAGGGTAAACTGCTGCCGCGGTGCTAACCACTGCGCCACCGTGCATAAACAAGCACTAAACAAGCACTCTCAGTGCTTGTTTAGTTTCTCATGAAAGGACAGTGCTGGTTGCTCAAGCATGATTCTTGGCAAGAACTGTATGGATATAATTCCAGTGAAGAAGAACACACAAAAGTGTGTTTATCAAATGTAACAGATTTTGAGCAGAATTGCAGCAGATTTGTTCAGTTAAAAATGTGATAAGATTTATTTAATATGAAAGTTGATTTTTCTTAAATGTTGCATAACTTTTTCAAACATGGTTCAACATAGTTCATGAATTAAAAGGGTTTAGTTTTTTATGGTTAAAAGGGACTGGTGAAAACTGGACATTTTTTATGAAATGTAGAAGGGATCATCTGAACAATTGCTGAGATTAATAAAAATAAAGTGTTGAATATTGATCTTGTCTGTTACCCACTCTAAGTTATTGATAATTATTTATTTATGTGTGTGTATATATATATATATATATACACAAACACACACACACAATTTGTTATTTTAGAGGAGTGTGTCAAGCTGGTGCCCTTCACATGACTCGATACCCATGAAGTAGCTCTTGGTTTCAAAAAGGTTGGTGACCCCTGGTATAGAGGTATTACTTTTGCTATTTTCATTTTGTTTGGAAATTTACCAGTTTGAAATGACAGGTTACAGATGTGGGTGAGTGGTCGTCACAGAGATTTATTGAATTATATGTAGAGAGATTATTATTATAGAGTGATGCTAATCAAGTCAGTGGCGGTAATGCACCTGTAAGCTGGTTGCCAACCACCAATGGAATATTTTCATACAATACATATATATTATAATACATACATATAATACATACATATTTTCATACAATCAGTTTATTGGTTCAATAAAAAAATGTCACCGTCCGAGGCCTTTAAAGAAGATTATTATTTTCCCTAGGATTGGGGGAGTGTTTAAAAAATACAATTTTTTTTTAAAGGCGATCTACTGTGTTATATACTGTATATTTTCAGCCCAATATAATCCAAAACTTAACAGTATCCTCTAGTGGACACAAATGAACATTACAACTGATTTTTTGAACAAAGCCATTTATTATACAAACGTTTGAAAGAAAAAAAATTAAACTGCAGCATACAGAGTATACTGTATTTACCATACACAGTATTAGCATAATCTTGACATATTTTACCAAAAGGTAAACTTGACATTTCTGTAGATTAAAATATTAGGACATATACAGCAACAGCTTTTAAGTTTCACAGACAAATGACATACATTGTGGTGACCCAGCAGACTGATACTATTCACACTCAGCAGGGCTGGAGGAAACAGAGGACAATTTAGATATGGACAGAGAGCCCCAGGGGGCAATCAGAACAATGGACTGTTGTGTATACATCCCAGGATTAGGGAGAGGACATCCAGGCGCCAGTTGGTCACGCTAATAATATGCATTGACTGATATGTACACACATGGACAAAGTTGTTGGTACCCCTCTGTTAATGAAAGAAAAACCCACAATGGTCACAGAAATAACTTGAATCTGACAAAAGTGGTAATAAATAAAAATTCTATGAAAATTAACCAATTAAAATCAGACAGTGCTTTTGAATTGTGGTTCAACAGAATTACTTTAAAAAACAAACTCATGAAACAGGCCTGGACAAAAATGATGGTACCCCGAGAAAAGATTGAAAATAATGTGACCATAGGGACATGTTCAACCAAGATGTGTCCTCTAATTAACATCACAGGTGTCTACAAACTTGTAATCAGTCAGTCAGTCTATTTAAAGGGTGACAAGTAGTCACTGTGCTGTTTGTTGACATGGTGTGTACCACACTAAACATGGACCAGAGGAAGCAAAGGAGAGAGTTGTCTCAGGAGATTAGAAAGAAAATTATAGACAAGCATGTTAAAGGTAAAGGCTATAAGACCATCTCCAAGCAGCTTGATGTTCCTGTGACTGCAGTTGCACATATTATTCAGAAATTTAAGACCTACGGGACTGTAGCCAACCTCCCTGGACGTGGCCGCAGGAGGAGATGGATAATACAAATGGTAACAAAAGAGCCCAGAACAACCTCTAAACACATTCATGGTGAACTCCAAGGTCAAGGTACATCAGTGTCAGATCGCACCATCAGTCATTGTTTGAGCCAAAGTGGACTTAATGGGAGACGACCAAGGAGGACACCACTGTTGAAAACAAATTATAAAAAAGCCAGACTGGAATTTGCCAAACTGCATGTTGACAAGCCACAAAGCTTCTGGGAGAATGTCCTATGGACAGACGAGACAAAACTGGAACTTTTTGGCAAGGCACATCAGCTCTATGTTGACAGACGCAAAAATGAAGCATACCAAGAAAAGAACACTGTCCCTACTGTGAAACATGGAGGAGGTTCTGTTATGTTGTGGGGCTGCTTTGCTGCATCTGGCACAGGGTGTCTTGAATCTGTGCAGGGTACAATGAAATGTCGAGACTATCAAGGTATTCTAGAGAGAAATGTGCTGCCCAGTGTCAGACAGCTTGGTCTCAGTCACAGGTCATGGGTCTTGCAACAGGATAATGACCCAAAACACACAGCTAAAAACACCCAAGAATGGCTAAGCGCGAACCATTGGACTATTCTAAAGTGGCCTTCTATGAGCCCTGATCTAAATCCTATTGAACATCTGTGGAAGGAGCTGAAACATGCCGTCTGGAGAAGGCACCCTTCAAACCTGAGACAACTGGAGCAGTTTGCTCATGAGGAGTTGGCCAAAATACCTGCTGAGAGGTGCAGAAGTCTCATTGACAGTTACAGAAATCGTTTGTTTGCAGTGATTGCCTCAAAAGGTTGGGCAACAAAATCTTAAGTTAAGGGTACCATCATTTTTGTCCAGGCCTGTTTCATGAGTTTGTTTTTTTAAAATAATTCTGTTGAACCACAATTCAAAAGTATTGTCTGATTTTCCTTGGTTAATTTTCATAGACTTTTTATTTATTACCACTTTTGTCAGATTCAAGTTATTTCTGTAACCATTGTGGGTTTTTCTTTCATTAACAGAGGAGTACCAACAATTTTGTCCACGTGTGTATATCACTATGCTAATGGGCCATGCATTCTCTCTGTCTGTATAACATGTATAAAAGAGCTTGCGATACATGCCTCAGCAGCACAGTAGCTCACTGAGCTACAATGTGTGTCTCATGATGTTGGAGGAAATAAAACCCTGCAACCTTCCAGCTCGTCGCATCTCGCCTGATCAACTACCTCCACAGTGGTGACCCTAGACGTGTCATGGTGAGGCCGGCATCCTCTTCATTCACACTGGAGCGCGCTCTCCGGAGCGGGCAGTGCTGGGACGACATGCACCATGAACGGCGATACGAACGAACCGAAGGAAGCAGCCTGAACGGGGAAACTCATCGACGCCGTCTGCGTTGATTTCCACCAAGCTCCCTGACCCTGACTCACTCCAGACAGCTGACCTCCCGCGCACAGAAGCCCCGCACGCACACCGCAGGATTACGAGGACAGCACAACTTCCAACTGTGTGGTCACTGTGCCAAGTGCGCGCCACACACAGGGACAAACCGGCTCCACAGACTGATACATCGTCCTCCGCCGCTGCGCATGCCCGAGAAACACGGCTGACCACCATCCTCGGAACCTTCAGGGCTGCCCACGCACCTGAAGCAGACACGCAGCCCGCACACAGGACTTTGTATGGGTTTCTCAGCCACGGCACACAAGGGGAATTTAGCCGATTGCTGTCAAAGGTGGCTTTAGGGCTGCTTCTGCACCTTAAAGCCAAACCGCCAAGTCTCTCACACAGGTGCAGTTGTTTCACAGCCGCTACGCATCCTCGGGGAACTTGGCCGTTCGCCTTCCCCACATCCTCGCTGGACGGAGCCGCGAGAGGAGTCAGAGACTTAATTTTTTCACAGCCGCTGCGGATCACTGCCAGGTTGACTGGGAAAGTCCTTCAACATCGCGGCTCTACACACAATTTTTGCGCGGCCCAGACACCTTTGACGTCCCGTGCCAGCACTCACTTACTCCCACCCCCCTCCCCCTCCTCCTCCACAGCGCTCTTCCTGCACCTCACTCCCTAAAACCGGCCGATCGCTGGTTGGTTCAATTACGCACGACACGCACCGGCTCCGTGCGCCCACGATCCACGGCCGTTCAACGTGCGGAGCACACTGTCTTTTCCACCCCTCCTCCTTCCCCCCATGAACTGACATGCCCTCCGACACTCCTCTACAGCAGGACAGTTTTGCTGGAGCCCAAATGACCTGGGGGGGGGGGAATCACAGCCCCTTCTGAGCATTCTGGGGGGAGCCGTGTGGTAACCCAGCACACTGCAGACTGATACTATTCACATTCAGCAGGGCTGGAGGAAACGGAGGACAATTTACATATGGACAGAGAGCCCCAGGGGGCAATCAGAACAATGGACTGTTGTGTATACATCCCGGGATTAGGGAGAGGACATCCGGGCGTCAGTTGGTCACGCTAATAATATGTATTGACTAATATGTATATCACTATGCTAATGGGCCATGCATTCTCTCTGTCTGATGCATTCTCTCTGTCTGTATAACATGTATAAAAGGGCTTGCGATACATGCCTCAGCAGCACAGTAGCTCACTGAGCTACGATGTGTGTCTCATGATGTTGGAGGAAATAAAACCCTGCAACCTTCCAGCTCGTTGCATCTCGCCTGATCATCTACCTCCACAACATCACACTTATGAACGATGCCTGATTATTAACCCTCAGGCACCATATATGGACATTTTTGTCCATTTTGGCAATGTTTTCCTCTTCATCTGCTCATCATTTTGGCTGTGTTAGTGCATATGGCACAATTTTTTGTAACAAAAGCCTCTATCTAGACAAATTTTGGAATTCAACTTATTTTTTCTAATACACCGATGGAATACTGTGAAACAAATTTACTACCCTTTAGACTCATTAAATACAAAAACTGCTATAAAATTTTTAGATTAATATTTTTTCTGCTTTATTCTGCATAAATCTCTTAAACAACTTCAGCCCTGCTCAAAACTAACAAATATTCAGTCATTTTGAAAAATTTAAAATCCTGATAGTTATTCAGTATTTGATAGTTTTGATCAAAACTGAAGTTGATCAAAAGATTTAACCAAAAAAAAAAAAAGGCAGAAAAAAATATGAATCTATACTATTTTTATAGCAGTTTTTGTTAGTGGACATTTTTGTACTTAATGACTGAAGAGGGTAGTGTTGTATTTTGTAATGGGGTAGACAATAAAATATAACATGAATGCGCTGACTGAACTGTATTTATTTAGGCGATGAGTTAAGAGCAGAGTTGGAACGTTCAGGTACCATCATGGAGTAATTTCACTCTGCGCTGTGCGCACCGCTGGCTATACATGTCATAAGCAGATATCACAACATCCTCCCTCTTTAGCAATAGTATTGTATAAAACTCACTGCAGTAACCTCATCAATTATGTCTATTTGACATCTTCCTTAACATTATATGAACATTCAGACTTAACATATCCTTTATATAATTTTAAAAAAGCACTCACAGAGCACATACCTCCACCAAGGCTCCTTCTGTCCCTCATGGATCACCTCCAAAATGTAATGGGTTTGTGTGTAGGCCCAAAGTCACTTTTGGTGAAAATTGCATAAAAGTCTGCCCATTAGTTTTGGAGTATTGTAGCTAACAACTGTGAGAAGATAAGAGCCTTGGCTGGGGTATGCATTCTCAGATCATCACCAAAATGTAATGAGTTTATCTGTAGCCCAAGAACCACCTCTGTTGAAAATTTCATCCAAATCCATTCAGTAATTTTGGAGTATTGTTGCTAACACTCTGTGAGAAGATAAGAGCCTTGGCGGAGGTATGCATTCTCGGATCCTCACCACAATGTATTGGGTTCCTCTCTAGTCCATGAAGCAACTCTGGTGAAAATTTCATCCAAACCCATCCAGTAGTTTTTGTGTAATCCTGCTGCACAAATACAAACAATGCCCTTGGTGGAGGTATGCACTCTCAGATCATCACCAAAATCTAATCACCTGTTCCCTAGGCCATTACATTTGACCATTTGAAAATTTCATCAAAATTTGTTCATAACTTTTTGAGTAATGGTGGTAACAGACAAGCCAACTGTCATGGGCAGCGAAAGCGCGCCCCTCCCCTCCGGTCTCACCTTCACAAACTCATCACGGCACCTGAGGCAGAAGACACGCCTGCGCCCGCTCATTAGCCAGGGTACATCAGGAGGCTTCCTCCACTCAGTCAACGCTGGCTCGTTTGGGTATACTGCCCGTTCTCAGGCAAGCAAACAAGCTGTAATACGTTAACCATTACTCTTTTCTCCTTCTTTTCAGGTTGCTGCCACCGTGTAGGTATGTCTGCCTCACCACACCATTCCCTCAGCAATCAACTTCACCCTGTCAGGCACCATCTGACATAACGTTCGGCTCAGGAGACGCACACACACAGGCTCAGAGTAGTTCAAACTGTTTATTAACAACAGGGATGTATGGGTGTGTGTCTGCGGAATGTTAATGTGTTGGTGGTGGCGTCTGCTTCGGGCACAGAGGCAGGAGACCGTTCAGCCGGCAACCCTATGGGAGAGAACAGACACAGGGTGATGGGCACACACCAACACAGGAGGAGAATAGGCGAGGGAGAGAAGCTTACTTGTATGGGACAGATGACTGGCACTTCAAGGACGGGACCCCGGGAGACAACCACCTGCAGGACTCGGTGCAGCAGCGAGGAGGGACGAGGGACGGAGTTGTCCGCCGCCGAGGAATCCACCTGTGCACAGGGGAGCAGACTGGAAGAGAAGAGGTAAGTGATCTTCTTACCGCTCAGTGTCGTGCTGAAGAGAAAGTAGTTTGCTTCTTGAAGAAGGGGGGAAGAAGTCTGACGGCTTCAGGCCGAAGCTCAGGGCGAGGCGGCTTATATTCCTCGCCGCTGATGACTGACAGGTGTGCGAGCAGGTGGCGCCGCTGATGAACGGCGCGGCGTGACAGTACTCCCCCCTCTAGCAGTGCCTCCTGGCGATGGCTTGTCTGGGTGTGCTCGGTGGAAGTCAGCGATGAGCGATGGGTCCAACACGAACGACGGGGGCACCCACTGTCGATGCTCGGGCCCATAGCCCTCCCAGTCCACCAAGTATTGCAACCCACGACCCCAGCGCCGGGAGTCCAGGATGGAGGAGACGGACCAGGCCGGATGGCCACCAATCATCCGGGGCGCGGGTTGCGCTGCAGGAGGAGGGCAAAGGGGGTCGGAGACTGCCAACTTCACCTGTGACACGTGGAAGGTGGGATGGATGCGGAGGGAGGGGGGAATAGCCACGCGCACAGCCACCGGGTTGATGATCTGGGTGATGGGATAGGGACCCATGAATCGCTGTGCCAGCTTTCTCCTCTCACCTTTTAGAGTGACGTCCTGGGTGGAAACGTAGACATGTTGCCCAACTCTGTACACCGGGGCAGGTCTTCTATGCCGGTCCGCCACAGTCCTGTTGCGCTCCGCTGTGCGTAAAAGCGCATTGCGCGCGGCAGTCCAGGTGGAGCGGAACTGCCTGAGATGTGCCCTAACTGAGGGGACAGTTACCTCACTCTCCTGCTCCGGGAACAGCGGGGGGTCGTAACCCAGGGACGCTTTGAAGGGAGACATCCCTGTAGCAGAAGAGCGAGCGGTATTGTGGGCATATTCAACCCAGGCAAGATGGTTGCTCCAGGACGTAGGTTTGGATCTGGTCACACAGCGGAGCGCAGCCTCCAGCTCCTGGTTAGTCCACTCACACTGCCCGTTGGATTGGGGGTGATGGCCGGAGGAGAGGCTCACCTTGGCTCCGATGGCGTTGCAGAATGACCTCCAAACCTCAGACGAAAATTGGGGGCCCCGGTCCGAGACCACGTCCACCGGAATCCCGTGCAGCCTGACCACGTGTTGGATGAGGAGATCCGCCATCTCCAGGGCAGTAGGGAGGCCTCGCAGGGGAACGAAGTGCACGGCCTTGGAGAAGCGGTCCACGATGGTCAGGATGGTGTCATAGGAGTTGGAGACGGGGAGTCCGGTGACGAAATCCAACGCGATGTGCGACCAGGGCCTGCCAGGGACTGGCAGGGGCTGGAGCAGACCCGCTGGAGGGGCATTTCCCGACTTGCTGGTGGCACAGATTGGGCAAGCCCGGGCGTAGCGGGCTGCATCCCTCCGCAGGCCTGGCCACCAAAAGGACCGTTGGAGGAGGTCTATCATCCGGGAGGTGCCAGGGTGACAGGTGAGCTTGGAGGTGTGTAGCCAGTGGATGACCTCTCCTCGGACCGCGGATGGCACGAACAGCCTCCCCTCAGGTCCGCCGCCAGGGTCAGGTTCCACCTCCTGTGCCTTCCGGATCTTGCTCTTGATGTCCCACGAGATGGCTCCCACGACGCACGACCTGGGCAGGATGGAGTGGGGCGTCTCCTCCGACTCCACGGGAGTGAACTGCCTAGAGAGGGCATCAGGCAGGCCGTTCTTAGAGCCAGGCCTGAAGGTGATTGAAAATTGGAACCTGGCGAAGAACAAAGACCAGCGCGCCTGGCGGGCGTTCAGGCGCTTGGCAGATCGTAGATATTCTAAGTTCTTGTGGTCCGTGAGGACCACGAACGGCAGGTTCGCCCCCTCTAGCCAGTGGCGCCACTCCTGCAGGGCGAGCTTGATGGCCAAGAGCTCTCTGTCCCCCACATCGTAGTTCCTCTCCGCCGGGGACAAGCGCCGGGAGAAGAAGGCGCAGGGCCGTTTGGCGCCATCGTCCGGCGACCGCTGGGACAGCACTGCCCCCACTCCCGTGTCCGAGGCGTCAACCTCTACGATGCACTGCAGCGCGGGGTCGACCTGGCGAAGGACCCGGGAGGAGGAGAACTCCGCCTTCAGCGCCTTAAAGGTGGCAGCGACCTCTTCGGTCCACTGGAACGGGACCTTCGGGGACGTGAGGCGGGTCAGTGGTCCAACGATGGAGCTGAAGTTGGGGACAAAGCGGCGGTAGAAATTGGCGAAGCCAACGAACTGTTGCACCTGCTTCCGGGATGCAGGTGTAGGCCATTCCACCACCGCCTTCACCTTCTCTGGGTCTGGGAGCACCTTGTCGTGGGCGATGATGAACCCCAGGAAGGACGTAGTCCTGGCGTAAAATTCACATTTTTCTGCCTTCACGTACAGACGATTCTCCAGCAGTCTTTGGAGGACCCGCCTCACGTGGACCTGGTGCTCGTCCCTGGACTTGGAGAAGATGAGAATATCGTCCAGGTAGACGAACACAAAAAGGCCGATGAAGTCCCGGAGGACGTCATTTATGAGGCGCTGAAAGACGGCAGGAGCGTTGGTCAACCCGAACGGCATTACCAGGTATTCAAAGTGGCCGTTCGGGGTACGGAAGGCTGTCTTCCACTCATCTCCCTCCCGGATCCGGACGAGGTGGTAAGCGCTGCGTAGATCCAGCTTGGTGAACCAGGTCGCCCCCTGGAGGGAGTGGAAAGCAGTGTCCATGAGGGGCAGGGTGTTACGGTCCTTCTCCGTGATATCGTTGAGGGCCCGGTAGTCGATACAAGGGCGGAGGGACCCATCCTTTTTTCCCACGAAGAAGAACCCTGCCCCCACGGGTGACGATGATGGGCGGATTATCCCAGCACTTAATGACTCCTTCAGGTAGGCGTTCATCGTCTCCTTCTCCGGCGCTGACAGGCTGTAGAGCCGACCAGAAGGTAAGGGAGCCCCCTGGCGGAGGTTGATGGCACAGTCATAGGGCCGATGAGGGGGGAGAGACATAGCTTTCGTCTTGCTGAACACCATACCCAGGTCGTGAAATTCCGAAGACACCAGAGACAGGTCCGGGGGTGCAGCGTCCGTCGCAGGGGGAGGAGTGGACGGAGAGCAGGCAGCGGACTGAAGGCAGGTGCCCATGCAGAATGTACTCCATGCCGATACCCCAGCTGATCTCCAATCCAGGACCGGGTTGTGAAGACGAAGCCAGGGATACCCCAGGATGACGGGCGACACAGAGTTGGGAAGGACATAGAAGGTCATCTCCTCCCGGTGGTTTCCCGAGATGATGACCGGAACGGGGATGGTTTGGTGTGACACTCTCCCAAGGGAGGCACGGGAGAGGTTGACTAGGGAGATGGGATTCCTCAGTGCCTGACAGCGGATGCCCAAACGGGTTGCCAGGCTCTGTGAAATGAAGCTGTCTTCTGCGCCCGAATCCACCAGTGCGTGGGTGAGGTGCCCAGTGGGGTTGTGGCAGAAACGGATGGGCAGCTTCAATTGAGTGAGAGGATCTAACCGATTGACGTCCGCGAGGCCTCCTACAGTGACTCGCGGACCCCGCCGTTTGGCTTTTTGTGGACAAAGCTCCACCGTGTGTTGACTGTCTCCGCAATACATGCAGAGATTCAACTCACGGCGGCGTTGTCTCTCTGCCAGGGAGAGCTTTGTCCAGCCCGTCACCATCGGCTCCGACTCCTCGGGGCACGATGGTGGCGGCGCTGCCAGGGGGCGAGCTTGGGGCAAGCGCAGCGAGACTCCCCGAGGGCGCGAAGTAGACGACTTCCGTCCTGAGGAGCGCTCGCGCAGCCTGTTGTCCAAGCTGATGGCTAGGGAAGTTAGCTCCGCTAGCGTTTCAGGGATATCCCGTCCAGCCAGTTCATCCCTCAGATCATCATTGAGGCTGCGGAGGAACAGGCTGCAGAGGGAGCGTTCCTCCCAGCCCAATTCCTCCGCCGCTACCCGGAAGTCGACCGCGTAGTCCGCTGCCGACCGGCTTCCCTGCTGGAGAGCGAGAAGCCGATCGACCTGGACCGTCTCAGTTTGAGAATGGTCAAAGACCTCCAGAAAGCGCCTCACGAATTGGTCATAGGTGAGGGTGGCATAACTGGGCCTCGCCATTACGGCGTAGGTCCAAGTTAACGCACGCCCCTCCAGAAGATTCCCTATGTAACCAATTCGGCTGTGATCCGAGGGAAAATCTCCGGGCACATGGTGGAACACGGACTCACACTGCATAATGAACCCCCGCGCTCCGCCGAGCTTACCGCTAAAGCGGGCGGGGGTCGGAATTGGTGTGAGCCGAACCGGTGCCACCGGAGCCGGCTGGATGGCCGCTGGAACAGCAGGAGCCGCGCCACCCTGGCGAGCCGGGGGGAACGGCTGTTGGGGGTCCAGGCGGTTCAATCGGTTAAATTTACTAATTGATTTAGGATCACCTGTTGCTGATAAGCAACTTGATCCACTCGAGCCTCGAGAGTGGAAAACCGGTGTGCGAGCCCGCCGTCTGCCGAGCCGCTCTGCTGAAGCCGTACTGACATAACGTTCGGCTCAGGAGACGCACACACACAGGCTCAGAGTAGTTCAAACTGTTTATTAACAACAGGGATGTATGGGTGTGTGTCTGCGGAATGTTAATGTGTTGGTGGTGGCGTCTGCTTCGGGCACAGAGGCAGGAGACCGTTCAGCCGGCAACCCTATGGGAGAGAACAGACACAGGGTGATGGGCACACACCAACACAGGAGGAGAATAGGCGAGGGAGAGAAGCTTACTTGTATGGGACAGATGACTGGCACTTCAAGGACGGGACCCCGGGAGACAGCCACCTGCAGGACTCGGTGCAGCAGCGAGGAGGGACGAGGGACGGAGTTGTCCGCCGCTGAGGAATCCACCTGTGCACAGGGGAGCAGACTGGAAGAGAAGAGGTAAGTGATCTTCTTACCGCTCAGTGTCGTGCTGAAGAGAAAGTAGTTTGCTTCTTGAAGAAGGGGGGAAGAAGTCTGACGGCTTCAGGCCGAAGCTCAGGGCGAGGCGGCTTATATTCCTCGCCGCTGATGACTGACAGGTGTGCGAGCAGGTGGCGCCGCTGATGAACGGCGCGGCGTGACACCATCAGCTCACCTGTCCCCCTTACCCTACTGGTTCGTCTATTCCCCGCTGGGTCCTACTGGTCCTCTCTGGATTTCTCAAGTAAGTGGCAATTTGGTTCGCCCATTTCCCCTTACTCTGCTCTTCAGCTCACTGCTCTCGTCTGCTCTCCACAGGTCCTTTCACTCTGGCGAGTGACTGTTTCTGTAGCTGTGCGCTTTGGATTTTGATATTAATAAAATTGTCAGACGTACCCCTCTGTGTGGTTCCTTCCTGTGTTTGGCATCGTGCACGTGACCTGTCAAAAACTTAATACGTCATGACACCAACCAACCAACGTTACCGAAAGCATTACCTTCTCCCTTGGTGGAGGTAATTATAGTCTGATTATTGATTTTTTTTTCACTACTGCAATAATGTACGGTGTTTCAATGTCACCAATCTATTAGAGAATAAAGATCAAAAGGAATAACACTGTTCGGATCATATACTTCAGCAATGTAACACATGTAACAGTAACAACATTACACAGTCTCTGTACTATACAGGCTTTCTGCAAATCCTCCCATATCTAGTTTGGACCTGGCCTGCACTTTCAATTTCATCTTCTTTAGGTTCTTCAGTCTGTGGTTCCACAGTGCCAGTTTTGTGTTTGAGCTGGGTCCGGAGTCTGAATTAACAAAAGAAATGGATTGGATTTCATAGAGCTTCCGTCTTTTCAGGCCTTATCTTAATTAATTCAGCGTATGATAGCGCTTTTCTGAACTTATAGCATGCTTGAAAAAAAAAAAAACACAATCTGTGCAGTGCAGCAGTCTGAGTGGGGGGTCTACGACCCCTGCTCCTTACTGCTTCTTCGCACAGACCTCAGCTAAGCGGGGCAAATCCCCTCCTCTCCTCTCTGTGCTCCCACACACAGACACTGCTCGGCTCAGGCAGATAAGGGGGTTAAACACTAGCTGAGCGGCCAGTTAGATACAGAGAAAAAACCCCAAAGTTTTACCGTGCAAAAGATCAGATTTGACTACACCCACACAGCTTGTGAAATCATAATTTCATGTCCGTTTCTAGATTTCTAGCAGAGCCTCACACGGTGGCGCCATTATAAAAAAAATGTAGTGGATTTAGGGGTTTTATAGGTATTTTATTGTTGGTACTTTGGGACCTTGGGGAAGTCGGGTTATTTAGCACCTCAGACAGAGACAGGGAATAAGCATGGGAGAACAATGCCCAGGAAGGACAGAGGGGGTTGAATGCAGTGTAGTGTAAATATCATGCTGTGTGATGTGAAGTGCCATGAAACTTGTGAAGTGTGACTTGTGATTTAGAGAGGAGAGCTTGCTGTAACCAGCAGTCCATTCTGTGCTAGTGAGATGTGAGTGTGTAATAAATCGTCTGTCATGAATCTGCCTCTTCATTTACACACTCCACACTGGTGACCCAAGACATATTATGGAACACGAGGCAAGAACCCCGGAGCCGGCCCGGTCGGGAAGCCCTAGCGATGCAGCAGCCATTCCACAGACAGCCCGGACTGGAACCCCCAGCAACGCGTGTGCGGTTTCAGTCAAGCTACTGGATTTCTGGCAGCACAACCCGCACTCTTGGTTCCACCACACCGAGGCCCAGTTAGCCCTCCGGGGAGTAACGGCAGACGACACAAAGTTCTACCATGTGGTAGCAGTGCTGGACTCCCGCACAGCCCAGCAGGTAGCGAGCCTGCTCGATCAGCCACCAGCCCGCAACAAATACAAGGCGCTCAAGGCTGCACTCACCCGGCGTTACACGCTCTCGGAATGTGAGAGAGCGGAGAGGCTCCTGGCGCGGACTGAGTTAGGAGATGGGTCGGCCGTCGACCTGATGGAGAAGATGCTGGCATTGATGGGCACGGACAATGGGCACTTTCTGTTTGCCCACCTTTTCCTCCGGAACCTTCCAACAGAGGCAACAGCGGTTCTGGCCAATTTGCCGTTGCTGGCCACGCGTGACTACCGTGCGCTAGCCCAGAAGGCAGACAGGATCATCCTCACCACCAGGGCAATCACAGTCAACGCGGCGGCGGCGGAGCCCAGCGAGATGACCAGGGGAGGCGAGGAGCCACCGACGGTAGCGGCAGCGGGGGCCAAGGAGCACCAGAGAGACATGCTCTGCTTCTACCACCGCCGCTTCGGAGAGAACGCGCGCAGATGTGCGCCACCGTGCCAGTTCAACCGCTCGGGAAACGCCAAGGCCAGCAGTCGGTAGCAGCTGTGTTCTCTACGTGATGGACTCGCGCTCGGGGAGACGCTTCCTCGTCGACACCGAAGCCCAGAAAAGCGTCATCCTGCCGTCCTACGCTGACCGGCTGGCAGGACCTAGCGGCCCCGGAATGGTGGCAGTAAACGGCTCGGAGATTAAGACGTTCGGTGACAGAACACTGATCTTATCCCTACATGGCCGCTCGTATGAGTGGACTTTTATTATAGCAGTACTGTGTTGCCCGCTCATGGGCGCTGATTTTCTGTGTGCACATGGTTTACTTGTGGATGTTGCTAACAGGCGCCTGGTTAATGCACTGCCCTTTGAATCTCTCCCCTGTATAGCTTGAGGGACCCGGCCAACAGCACAAGCCAGCGTCACAGCTCCAGGCGGTAAGTTCCACGCACTACTCACTCAGTTCCCAGCACTCACGGTCCCGACGTTTTCGGCGGCCATCGCTAAACACGGGGTGGAGCACTTTATCACCACCACCGGGTTGCCCATTTTTGCAAGACCTCGGCGCTTGGACGCAGCTATACTGGCCATAGCGCGCGAGGAGTTCACCAACCTGGAAAGGTTGGGCATCATCAGGCGTTCGAACAGCCCATGGGCATCCCCGCTACACATGGTCCCTAAGGCTGATGGATCGTGGCGACCATGCGGTGATTTCCGCAGGTTGAACAATGCCACAGCACACGACCTCTACCCAATTCCCCACATACAGGATTTTTCCGTTCGCCTCGCTGGAGCACGCGTTTTTTCCAAAATAGACCTGGTCCGCGGTTACCACCAGGTCCCAGTGCGTGTGGAGGACATACCCAAAACAGCGGAAATAACTCCGTTCGGTTTATTCGAGTTCCTGCGCATGCCATTCGGGTTAAAAGGCGCGGCACAGACATTCCAGCGCATGATGGATGCAGTGCTGCGTGATCTCCCGTTCGTGTTCGTCTACTTGGTGATATCCTGGTAGCCAGTACGTCCGAAGACGAACACGAAACCCACCTCAGGACGGTTTTCCGGAGGTTGGAGGAGCACGGGTTGATAATCAACCCGGCGAAATGCCAGTTCGGCGTGACGGAGATTGATTTTTTGGGGCACCGCATCTCTCCGGAAGGAGTGATCTCGTTGCCCGATAAAGTGCGCGCCGTGGCAGATTTTCCCCGGCCTCAGACGGTCAGGGCGCTGCAGGAATTTTTGGGGATGGTGAATTTTTATAACCGTTTCCTTCCCCGCGCGGCGCGGCTCATACAACCATTGTACGCTGCGCTCAATGCAACCATTGTACGCTGCGCTCAAGAGACAGAAAGAAAGATCAAGAGAAAGAAAGAAGATGGAGTCGAATGGACCCCGGAGCGAGAGCGGGCGTTCTCTGAGGTTAAAGCAGCCCTGGCAAATGCTGCACTGCTGGCGCATCCGGACCCGATGACCCGGATAGCGCTCACCACCAACGCTTCAGACGTGGCCATAGGGGCTGTCGTGGAGCAGCGCGTCGCCGAGGCTTGGCAGCCGCTTGCCTTTTTCAGTAGAACTTTGCACGACAGCGAACGTAAATACAGCGCGTTTGACAGAGAGTTGCTGGCTCTCTACTTGGCCATACGCCACTTCCAGTTCTGGCTGGAAGGGCGCAGCTTCACCGCATTTGTGGACCACAAGCCACTAACGTTCGCGATGGCCAAGGTTTCAGACACATGGTCGGGCCGGCAGCAGAGACAGCTGGCCGCGATCTCAGAGTTTACTACCGATATTCAGCATGTGTCAGGTAAACTGAATGTGGTGGCGGACTGCTTCTCGCGCGCCGTGGTGGCCCCGGTCTACGTGGGGATAGATTACGCAGCCATGGCCGCGGAGCAGATTAGTGATGCAGACGTGCGCGCGCTCCAGTCTGGACCAATAGGGTTAAGGCTGGAGAGCAGGGTGCTGCAAAATGATGCCCCCCCCCAATCTGCGATGTCTCCACGGGACGCCCGCGTCCGGTGGTCCCGGTAGTGTGGCGCCGCCGCGTGTTTGAGTCGGTTCACACTCTGGCGCACCCAGGAGTGCGCGTGTCAGTCAAAATGGTGGGAGAGAAGTTCGTGTGGCCGAGCCTACGCAAACAAGTAAAAGAGTGGGCTGCAGCCTGCGTGGCGTGCCAACGAGCCAAGGTACACAGGCACACGAAGGCTCCTTTGGAGCCGTTTCCAGTACCGGCTAAAAGGTTCGACCATGTGCACGTGGACCTCGTGGGCCCCCTCCCGCCATCACAGGGGTGCACGCACCTCCTGACAGTGGTGGACCGCACCACGCGCTGGCCAGAAGCAGTCCCGCTGGCGGCAACCACGTCCGCGGACGTAGCACATGCTTTTTTAACAGCATGGGTGGCGCGTTTTGGAGTCCCGTCGGACATTACGTCCGACAGGGGCTCTCAATTTGTTTCCGACCTCTGGTCCGTGATGGCCCACAGCCTGGGTGTTGCAATTCATCGCACAACCACGTACAACCCACAGGCCAATGGGTTATGCAAGCGTTTTCATAGATCACTGAAAGCAGCACTCAGGGCTTCACTGACGGATGCAAATTGGGTAGACAGGTTGCCGTGGGTTTTATTGGGGTTGCGCTCCGTGCCAAAAGAGGATTTGGAAGCTTCCCCGGCAGAGCTGGTTTTTGCGCAGCCCCTACGGCTGCCCAGGGAATTTCTACCAGATAATCCCATGCCGGGCAGCTGCCCGTCTCAGCTTTTGCAGCGTAGCGCAAACACAGGCACGCTGCCGGGCCCTGCCCACCACAGTTTTCCGGGTGCCTTTGTGCCTAAAACTTTGAAGAACGCGCAGTTTGTGTTTGTCAGACACGACGCCCACCGTCCTCCATTGCGCCCACCCTATGATGGACCGTTCAGAGTGTTAGAAACAGGGAATAAGCATTTTGTGCTAGACTTGGGGGGTAGACGGGAGAAAATTGGCATAGACAGACTCAAACCCGCCTTTGTAGTGGCGGATGAGCAAGTGCTGTTGGCTAAGGCCCCTCGGCATGGAAGACCCCCACGGAGAACTCCCCAGGGAAACGATTCACCAGAGCAGCCACACGGACAGAGCGAAGTCCCCCCCCCACCATGGCTCACCCGCAGTCAGACACACTCCCAGCAGCCCCCCACCGGCACAGCAGCGCCACGGAGGCGGTAAACCCCAGTTACAGCAGATATGGGAGGAGACTGAAGCCAAAAGCGAGTGTGGACTGATGTTCTGTCTTAGATGCTGGGGGGGGGGGGGGGGGACCCTGGGGAAGTTAGGTTATTTAGCACCTCAGACAGAGACAGGGAATAAGCATGAGAGAACAATGCCCAGGAAGGACAGAGGGGGTTGAATGCAGTGTAGTGTAAATATCATGCTGTGTGATGTGAAGTGCCATGAAACTTGTGAAGTGTGACTTGTGATTTAGAGAGGAGAGCTTGCTGTAACCAGCAGTCCATTCTGTGCTAGTGAGATGTGAGTGTGTAATAAATTGTCTGTCATGAATCTGCCTCTTCATTTACACACTCCACAGTACAAGTATTAATGTAAATATGAGTAGGAATGAAGATTTCCTTTCCTTACACAAACATATCCTTGTAGGGCACCAGTCCAGATAATGGACAATTTTATTAACAATTCTTTATTTGTACAAATTATGAATCAGTCTAAAAAAAACCAAAAACCCTTGTGAGTTCTTGTCTGCTGAAAATCAAGAAGATGAACATGAACTCAAACAATAACTCCCATTGTGGCGCATATATTGAGTTCATATTTCCCACATATGTATGACTGTATGTGTATTGGGGGCTTCACGTCTCGTGGGACAAAAGAGGTCTGGGCCTGCAGAGATCTACAGGAGATGACGAGGAGGTGTGAGTTTGGGCCTTTGTCTCGGAGAGAAAGCCCCAGGAGGATTCCCGGAACATCGAGGGATAAGAGACAATAGAGGAACATCAAAGAGTGCATTGTGACTGGGATTATATACCATGTGATTGTATGTTTGCTAAAGCACCATGTGACTTAGGTTCATGGCTTCAGCAGGGTATAAGAGTGTGGTATTTGATTGCTCAGCCTCTTTTGTTGCTTAGAGATTGATAGAGCATGTGTTCACTTAATAAAGCTGAACCTGAGAAATAAACTCAGCCTCATCCTTGAATGCATTCTCTACACTGGTGACCCTACGACAAGTTATGGCCGGTGACGACCTTCAAGCACCGGACTCATCAGGAGCCAGCCAGGCTAACGCAGCTACCGCAGTCCAGCTGCCCGATTTCTGGCAGCACAGCCCGCGCTCCTGGTTCAACACTGTCGAGGCGCAGTTCCATCTTCGGGGAATTTCAGCAGATGCAATGAAATTCTACCATGTAGTCGCAAAGCTGGACAGCCTCACAGCACAGCGGGTGGAGAGCCTGACTAACCACCCACCAGACGACGACAAGTACGGCGCATTGAAAGCCACTCTCATCTGTGCTTTCACCCCCTCGCTGGGAGAGCGAGCAGAGAAGCTCCTGGTGTTGACTGAAGGCGAAGCAGACAGGCCCGCGGACCTGATGGCGAGGATGCTGAGTCTGAGGGGCGATGATGATGACGGCTTTATCTTCGCCCATCTTTTCCTCAGGACACTACCGTCAGCGGTGAGAGTCACCCTGGCCAGCTCACAGCTGCTGACCAACCGAGATTACCACGAGCTGGGCCAGGAGGCACAGCGACTCGTCAACGCCCATAGACAGCACACAGCCACGACGGCGGCAGCGGAGCTGAGCGCAATGCCCGGAGACGGCAGGGGGCCAGAGGCTGCAGCACCAGATTCGCTGACGTCGGCAGCGGCAGAGACCAGGAGACGCGGAGCACGCGACGTCCTCTGCTTTTATCATCGACGTTTCGCCGAGAAGGCACACAAGTGCATTCCACCGTTCCAGTTCAAGCGCTCGGGAAACGCCAGGACTGAGAGTCGGTAGCAGCTGCTGCTCTCGGCGTGAAGAATAAACTGCTCTACCTTACGGACGGAAAATCGGGGAGGCAGTTCCTGGTGGACACAGGCTCCCAGCTGAGTTTCATCACACCTTCCTACGCTGATCGGCTGGCGCCTTCCAGCGGACCCCTGGTGTTGGCGGCGAACGGCTCGACGATCAAGACCTTCGGGGAGAAGACCCTCCCCCTGTCTTTTCATGGTCGGACATTTGAGTGGACCTTCGTCGTGGCAGCAGTCAGTCATAACATGTTAGGTGCTGATTTTTTGTGCTCAAATGGTTTATTGGTTGATCTTGCTAATAGACGTCTGGTTAATGCATGTCTTTCCACTCCATTTCCTGTACAGCCCGGGTGGTCTCGCCTACTGCACAGCCCAACGTCACAGCTGAGGGTGGTAAGTTCCAAGCACTACTCACTCAGTTTCCAGCACTCACAGTCCCAACGTTTTCGGCGTCAGTGGCTAAACATGGGGTGGAGCACTTTATAACTACCACCGGGCCCCCCCATTTTTGCAAAAGCTCGGCGCTTGGACCCAGCTAAACTGGCCATAGCGCGCGAGGAATTCGCCAACCTGGAAAAACTGGGCATCATTAGACGCTCTAACAGCCCCTGGGCTTCACCACTGCATATGGTCCCCAAGGCTGATGGCTCGTGGTGGCCTTGCTGTGATTTTCGCAGGTTGAATAACGCTTCAGCACACGACCGCTACCCGATTCCGCACATCCAGGATTTTTCGGTGCATTTAGCGGGGGCGTGCATTTTTTCTAAAATAGATTTGGTGTGCGGGTACCACCAAGTCCCAGTCCGCGCTCAGGACATACCCAAAACAGCGGTAATAACTCCTTTTGGGCTTTTTGAGTTTTTGCGTATGCCGTTTGGACTCAAGGGGGCTGCGCAGACGTTCCAGCGCATGATGGATGCGGTTTTATGCGACCTCCCTTTCGTGTTCGTCTACTTGGATGATATTTTGGTAGCCAGCACGTCCGAAGACGAACACGAAAGCCATCTCACAGCGGTTTTTCAGAGGCTGGCAGAGCACGGGTTAATAATTAACCCAGAGAAGTGCCAGTTTGGGGTGGCGCAAATCGATTTTTTGGGGCACCGCGTTTCACCAGAAGGAGCGGCCCCTCTGCCCGATAAAGTACGCGCAATAACGGATTTTCCCCAACCTCAGACGGTCAAAGCATTGCAAGAATTTTTGGGAATGGTTCATTTTTATAACCGCTTCCTCCCAAGCGCAGCGCAGCTCATGCAACCATTGTACGCGGCACTTAAAAAACAAAAACCTGCAATTAAGATCGAATGGTCCACGGAGCAGGAGCGCGCATTCTCCCAGGTCAAATCAGCCCTGGCGAACACCGTTTTGTTGGCACACCCGGTGCCAACGGCACGTATGGCGCTCACCACGGACGCTTCTGATTTAGCGGTGGGGGCGGTCGTTGAACAGTTTGTGGCAGGGAGCTGGCAACCTCTCGCGTTTTTCGGCAAAACCTTGCGCGATAACGAGCGGAAATACAGCGCGTTCGACAGGGAGCTGTTGGCCCTGCATTTGGCCATCCGCCATTTCCAGTTGTGGCTGGAGGGGCACCGTTTCACCGCGTTTGTGGACCATAAGCCGCTAACCTTTGCAATGGCCAAGATTTCAGAGCCTTGGTCAGGCCGGCAGCAAAGACAGCTGGCTGCGATATCGGAGTTCACCACCGATATTCAGCATGTCGCGGGCAAACATAATGTAGTGGCAGACTGTCTTTCGCGTGCAGTAGCAGCGCCAAGCCCTGTCGGGGCAGGCTCGGCAGCCGTGGCCGCGGGCCAGGGTTGTGGCGCGGAAGCGCTCGCAGCCCCGGTCCGCGTAGGTTTAGATTACGCAGCCATGGCCGCGGAGCAGTTTAGCGACGCGGATGTGCGCGCGCTCCAGTCTGGACCAACAGGGTTAAGGCTGGAGCACAGGGTGCAGCAGATAGGTATGCCCCCTCTAATCTGCGATTTCTCCAGCTGCATGGCACCGCCGCGTTTTTGACTCAATTCATTCTCTGGCGCACCCGGGGGTGCGCGCATCGATTAAAATGGTGGGGGAGAAATTTGTTTGGCCGGGGTTGCGTAAACAGGTCAAAGAATGGGCAGCAGCCTGTGTAGCGTGTCAGCGAGCCAAAATACACAAGCACACTAGAGCCCCTTTGGAGCCTTTTCACATCCTGGCTAAACGTTTTGATCATGTGCATGTCGACTTGGTGGGCCCCCTTCCGTTGTCGCAGGGGTGCACACACCTTTTGACGATGGTAGATCGCACCAGGCGCTGGCCAGAAGTGGTTCCTTTGGCGTCAACTACGACAGCAGACGTTGCACGCGCGTTTTTAACGGCTTGGGTCGCGCGTTTTGGAGTTCTGTCGGACATAACGTCCGACAGAGGTCCCCAATTCGTTTCCGAACTCTGGTCATCCATGGCCCACAGCCTGGGGGTTAAGATTCACCGTACTACCGCGTATAACCCCCAAGCTAACAGTTTGTGCGAACGCTTTCATAGGTCATTGAAAGCAGCCCTCAGAGCATCTCTTACGGATACAAACTGGGTGGATAAACTTCCATGGGTTTTATTAGGGTTGCGTTCCGCACCTAAGGAGGATTTGCAAGCCTCTCTGGCTGAATTAGTTTTTGCTCAACCCCTCCGTTTGCCGGAGGAATTCCTTCCGGACAACCCTGCACCAAACTGCCCCCCTGCTCAGCTGTTGCAGAGCGGCACAGGATCAAACACCCTTCCTGGCCCAGTTCATCACAGTTTTCCACGCGTTTTTGTGCCAAGGGCTTTAAAAAATGCAGAGTTTGTTTTTGTTAGACATGATGCTCAACGACCAGGTTTGCGACCGCCTTACGACGGGCCTTTCAGAGTGTTGGAGACAGGGGAGAAGCATTTTTTGCTTGATTTGGGAGACAGAAAAGAGTTGATTTGCATTAACAGACTCAAACCCGCCTTTGTTCTGGCTGATGAACACGTGCAGTTGGCCAGGGCCCCCCGCCGTGGCAGGCCGCCGGGAAGACATTGTTCCGAGCCACCACAGAGATGTGCTAATAATTCTGATTCACAGATGCAGGGAGCCGCTGCAGAAGGAACAAAGCCGGCTTACAGCAGATATGGCAGGAGGTTAAAACCCAAGCAATTGGGGGATTGATTTGTGATATGTTGTGATGTTTTCTGCCATGCATCTCTGATTATGTTTTGTCCCTGAATAGACGTTTGGGGGGGGTTATGTGGCGCATATATTGAGTTCATATTTCCCACATATGTATGACTGTATGTGTATTGGGGGCTTCACGTCTCGTGGGACAAAAGAGGTCTGGGCCTGCAGAGATCTACAGGAGATGACGAGGAGGTGTGAGTTTGGGCCTTTGTCTCAGAGAGGATGCCCCAGGAGGATTCCCGGAACATCGAGGGATAAGAGACAATAGAGGAACATCAAAGAGTGCATTGTGACTGGGATTATATACCATGTGATTGTATGTTTGCTAAAGCACCATGTGACTTAGGTTCATGGCTTCAGCAGGGTATAAGAGTGTGGTATTTGATTGCTCAGCCTCTTTTGTTGCTTAGAGATTGATAGAGCATGTGTTCACTTAATAAAGCTGAACCTGAGAAATAAACTCAACCTCATCCTTGAATGCATTCTCTACACCATATGTCTTTCAATGGTTTAATAAGAAATGTCAGAATAGGTTAACATATATGGATAACTTTAAAACAGAGAATTCAACATGTATTATGAGCATCATAGACTGTTATTGAGTTAGTGAGTGTAACCTGTAAATCAAACATTTTTGGAACCAAATAAAGCCTAGTTTAACTTGGGGATATACTGGAAATTGGAAAACAATAAAATAACATTGGTTAATTAAAGTGGATGCAATTTTATGAAGAAAATTATGAGCAAACTATTTATAAAAATAGAAATTTGGTGTTTCTCTGAAAAGAGCATAAATTAATGAAAGGACAAAATGCATTTTGAAATTTTGATGGGGGTTTGCATGAAATTAAGTTTAAAGAACTTAGACCAGGAATATTCTGAAGAATTAAGTTTAAATTAAACAACAGACCATCAGTCAAGCAGAATCATTGCGTCCCTGGTGGCAGCAGGGCCCCCACATGCCAACCTTGATTCAGCTGGATGTCCATGGATTCTGTTGATGGAGAGGCTCATAGACAGATTCACCCACAAGGCCGTGCTCCTGAGATCACAATCAGGCTGTTCTTCAGCAGGCTGGGTGAGGTCTCCTCTTATGCACTGAAAAGGAATTTGTTTATTATACAAAGTCCCATCAGAAATTCAAACTGGGACAAGAACACGCCACAGATCCATTTCTTCCGATGTATTGTGACTGGAATGAGTTGCTTTAAGCTTAAAAAAAATCAAACAAAATCTTCTTACACGTTAAAGAAAAAGATTAAAATAATTTTAAAGAAAAGAAACAGGATTTTCAGAGCATGGGAGGCTCTGGGCCTACTTGAAGATAGGAAAAATAAAATAAAATGGGAGAGCAGAAACGTCTGCTCCTTACAGCTTGACCACCGCCCCAGAAACTGAAACAAAGTTTTTTTTTTTTGTTTTTTTTTTAGGTGTGGCAGAATCTCACTGAATTTCATGGAACTTGAGCTGAACCAATTACATGGAGTTTTGTTCAATAGAAGTCATAAACTCGACCTAAAAAGGAGATGCAGTGAAGCCTGGCGCTCTATTGGTCAGTTAAAGTCCAGCTACGGTCTCTCAAAAAACAGAGAGAGGAAGGGGAAGAGACATTTGATATGAGAAGTGAGACACCCCCCCCCCCCAAGACACATACGTTGCTGAATAAGCATAAATTCCTTAAGCTTTAGTGACAAAGATATTCTACTCAATAATAAGGAAACATATGATGTCTCTGCATTGCAACTGTAGTTAATTTGTGATAGCAAGCATGCAAAAATTTCTTCCTGAAAATAAAGCAACACATGAATGAATGAATGAATGAATGAATGAATTTATTTATTTCGGATAGTACATTACAGGTTAAAAGAAACTATAATATAACAACAAGGTCAAATTAGACAAAGACTCCTTCTACTATACAATTCCACGTGAGTTATCCGAAATGGGTGATGGCTGAAGCCGCAGCTTATATTGCCCACCCATATTCCATCCAAGAATTCAAAGGAGAAAAAAGAGAAAACAAGACAAGAGCGATTACAATTTAAAACAAGGCTAAGACAAAATATGACTGAGAGAAAAAGAAAACTGAGCTAGTCTAAGTTAAGCGGTTACTATTCAAAAACAAATCTAAGACATAGTGTCACAGAGAAAAAAGAAAAACTAAGCTATAACACAACACAGGCTGGAAATGTCAATCCTTATGTGAGTTTACATGTCGTCTTGTAAATATGTTTGGAGTATTTCTTCCTTTAGTTTTTGTTTAAATTGTCCAAGCTTTGTACATGATTTTAATTCAGGTCCAAAATCGTTCCATAATCTGACACCTTGCACTGAAATACAGTGTTGCTTGGTAGTTGTTCTCACTGTAGGCTTTTGAAATATACATGTTCCTCTGAAGTGATATCGTTTCTCCCTTGTTTGGAACAACTTTTGGATATTTGCGGGCAGTGATAGATTCTTCACTTTGAACATTATTATTGCGGTTTTAAAGTCGATCAGATCTTTCAACTTGAGAGTTTTTTGTTTAAGAAAAAGTGGGTTTGTTGGTTCCCTGTAAGCTGCTTTGTTGATTATTCTAATAGCTCTCTTTTGAAGCATAAAGAGTGGATATATGTTTGTTTTATATGTATTTCCCCATACTTCATTACAATATGTCATGTATGGGAGTATTAATGAATGATACAAGGTGTATAGTGTGGGTTGATTCAGCAAATTTTTCACTCTGTGTAATATTGCAATTGATTTGGATACTTTACCTTTTATATAATTAATATGTGGCTTCCAACACAGTTTGTTATCAATTATTACTCCAAGGAATTTAGTTTCGGATACCCTTTCAATCTCTACACCATTTACACTGAGTTTGGGTACTGGGTAGTTGTGATGGTTGTTAAAGACTATAAATTTTGTCTTGCTTAAATTGAGCGTTAATTTGTTTGAATCAAACCACAGTTTCAGCTTTCCTAATTCCTTTCCGAGTGTATCCAGAAGTTGTTCCAAGTTGTTTCCACTGCATAGCAGGTTAGTGTCATCAGCAAACAATATTAAGTCCATTTTTTCTGAAACTTTACATATATCATTTATATACATATTGAATAATAATGGTCCCAAAACTGAACCCTGTGGGACTCCACAGGTGACCTTCAGTAGCTCTGAGTTTTTGTTGTTAACACATACAAACTGATATCTATTCTTTAAGTAACTTCTTAACCAGGACAGTGCTACCCCTCTGATACCACAATTTTGTAGTTTCTTTAATAATAGATTGTGATCTACTGTATCAAATGCTTTTTTAAGATCCAGGAATACTCCAACTGAATACTCTTTATTTTCAATGGCTGTTGATATTTTTTCTGTAAATTCCATTAAGGCATAAATGCTGTTGTCCTTTTGTGTCTGAACCCATATTGCTGCTCACACAATAAATCATTCTTCAGTATGAAGTTGTCAATTCTCTCATAGAATATTTTTTCAAGTATCTTGGAAAATTGTGGTAATAGTGAAATTGGTCTGTAGTTGGAGAGTTCCCCTCTGTCGCCTGTCTTGTAAATCGGAATTACTTTAGCTATTTTCATTGCATTGGGAAATATACCTGATTGGAGAGACAGGTTACAGATATACGTCAGTGGTTTCACTATGCATTCGATAACAGTTTTGACTAGTAGCATATCAATACCATCACAGTCAGTAGATGTTTTACTTTTGAACGATTTAACAATTTCAATGACCTCTCTTTCGTCTGTGTTCTTTATGAAGATGGTGTCTTTTACAGCAGTGTTATTGCATATTGAATCACCCGTTGGCACCGTAGTGGGTATTTCTCGGGCCAGTTTAGGTCCAATGTTAACAAAAAAATTATTAAATTCATCTGCAGGTGAAGCTATATTCACATTCGGAGTCGATTTATTATTTTTTGGAGTGTTAGTTGGGTAGCTGGTATTTCTGCTTTTATTTCCAAGGATACTGTTGATTATTGTCCATGTATTTTTAATATTGTCTTTGTTTTTTTCCAGTTCTTTACTGTAATAGTCTCTTTTACTACATCTTTTTATATATGTTAACTTATTTTTGTATGTTTTATACCGCTGCTCTGCTTCTTTTGTCCTTTTCTTTATGAAAGCTTTATATAATAAATTTTTCTTTTTACACGCCTTTTGTAGTCCTTTGGTTAGCCATGGTTTGTCAGTAAATTTGTGTTTAAGCTTTTTTTTAACTAATGGGCAGTTTTTTTCATAAAGAGTGGTTACAATGTTTGTAAATGTGTCATAGGCTTCATTTACATCTGATACATAGACTTCTGTCCAGTCTTGCTTCAGCAAGTCCTCTTTAAAAGAACTGATTGCGTTTGGTGATTTGTGTCTGAACGATTTTGAGATTTTTTCTGGGTTGGGCCCCGTGTGGCCATGGATAAGTGCAAAGATTGGCAAGTGGTCGCTTATATCATTTATCAATAATCCACTTTCTATTTTCTTGTCGAGAACATTGACAAACAGGTTGTCAATAAGTGTAGCAGAGTGAGCTGTGATTCTACTGGGATGTGTTATTGTGGGATATAGACTCATGCTGTACATAGAGTTCATGACAACGTCAGACGACTGACTTTCGACGACTGACAACGTCAGTCGGCGAAAGCCCTATTGTATCCGCTCACGTTTCTTTATTATTTTTTTTTTAGGGCCTGAGCCACTGACAACGTCAGTCGGCGAAAGCCCTATTGTATCCGCTCACGTTTCTTTATTAGGGCCTGAGCCACTGACAACGTCAGTCGGCGAAAGCCCTATTGTATCCGCTCGCGTTTATTTATTATTAGGGCCTGAGCCACTGACAACGTCAGTCGGCGAAAGCCCTATTGTATCCGCTCACGTTTCTTTATTATTATTATTCTGCCCAAATGATCGCATTTTTCACCCTCTGAACGTTAACCAAAACGCGATTTTTTTTGGCAAACCCCTCTGACAAGGCAAAAAATTCGATAAACTGGAAAACATATGTGCCCCCCCACCCCTCATTTTTGTGGGTGGGGCCAAACATACAAGGTCAATGGAGACTGGAGACCATAAACTTTGCCGTAGAAACATCAAATTTGGGTGAGGTGTGAATCACCTCAAGACATGCAAAAAACATCATTGTGGCCTATACCCACCGCCAACAGGAAGGCCGCCATCTTGCCTCAAAATCGCCCCACCTCCAATTCGGAAAAAAGTCACACCTTGCATTTTAACGCACTTGTCCTAGGGACCAGATCCAATTGAGCTCATTTTTACATGGGGGCATCTACAGGCATTGGCCATTAAAAGTTATATAAATTAAGTCAAAATCTCAAAAGGCGTGGCCAGGGCGCCATGGCGAAGTTTGACTCCTCCCCTTACAACTTCAACCACCTGTAACTCGCCCAAAACTTGTCCGATGTCCACAAAACTTTACATGAAGGAAAATAGTGCCACCCCGGACGCAATGACCTCAAAATACCTGACAACCAATATAGCGCCACATAGTGGTTAATGAAAGAATTGCTGAAAACTGTTTTATTTATTACTCACAAGCGGCTGGGCAGAATGACGTGAAATTTTCAGAGATTCATCAGAACACAGACATGATCATAACTGAACATCAACGTTAGTATGATATCATACATGTTACCATGGAAACGCCCTTCTCGCCATTCAATCCATGAGCTTATGGGGAGGGGTGGGAAGGTCTTGGAGGTCTAAATTTTTCACCATATGTTGAGGTCACTGTCATATCTAGTCCAATATGGGTGGACAACACATAACTTACAGGGAAGTGTTGCCATGGCAACATGGCGACGGTTGATTACACGCCATGAAATTTCAGAAAGTTGTATCTTGGACAAACTTTTTCTGATTTCCACCAAATTTTCAAAAATGGATAATAATCCCACCCTGAACATCCCTATATAAAATAACAAAAGTTTTAGCGCCACCTAGTGGTAACAACATTAGACCCTTGTAAATTGGACATACTTTGCACGATTTGCAACAAATTTTATACGATCAATATTCTCCCTTCCCCGAACCCATCTATATACAAATAATAAACAACACTCATAGCGCCCCCTAATGATTAAAGGAAGAATTACTGAGGAGCAAAACTTCTCCGATGTCCACAAAACTTTACAGGAAGGAAAATAGTGCCACCCCGGACGCAATGACATCAAAATACCTGACAAAAGATATAGCGCCACATAGTGGTAAACCAAAGAATTGCTTAAAACTGTTTTATTTATTACTCGTGCGCGGCTTGCCAGAATGACGTGAAATTTTCTGAGATTCATCAAAACAGAGCGATGATCATAACTCAACATCAACGTTAGTATGACATCATACGTGTTACCATGGACACGCCCTTCTCGCAATTCAATCCATGAGCTTATGGGGACGGGTGGGAAGGTCTTGGAGGTCAAAATTTTTCAACATATGTTGAGGTCACTGTCATATGCAGTCCAATATGGGTGGACAACACAAGTTACAGGGAAGTGTTGCCATGGCAACATGGCGACGGTTGACTACACACCATGAAATTTCGGACAGTTGTATCTTGGACAACCTTTTTCTGATGTCCACAAAACTTCCCATCAAGGAAAACAGTGCCACCCCGGATACAATGACATCAAAATACCGGACAATAGATATAGCGCCACATAGTGGCTAACGAAAGAATTGCTGAAAACTGTTTTATTTATTACTCACGTACGGCTGGCCAGAATGACGTGAAATTTTCAGAGATTCATCAGAACACAGACATGATCATAAATGAACATCAACGTTATTATGACATCATACATGTTACCATGGACACGCCCTTCTCGCCATTCAACCCATGAGCTTATGGGGCGGGGTGGGAAGGTCTTGGAGGTCTAAATTTTTCAACATATGTTGAGGTCACTGTCATATGTAGTCCAATATGGGTGGACAACACATAACTTACAGGGAAGTGTTGCCATGGCAACATGGCGACGGTTGACAACACGCCATGAAATTTCGGAAAGTTGTATCTTGGACAAACTTTTTCTGATTTCCACCAAATTTTCAAAAATGGATAATAATCCCACCCCGAACATTCCTATATAAAATAACAAAAGCTTTAGCGGCACCTAGTGGTAACAACATTAGACCCTTGTAAATTGGACATACTTTGCACGATTTGCAACAAATTTTATACGATCAATATTCTTCCGTCCACCAACACATCTATATACAAATAATAAACAACACTGAGAGCGCCCCCTAATGATTAAAGGAAGAATTACTGACGGGCAAAACTTGTCCGATGTCCACAAAACTTTCCATGAAGGAAAATAGTGCCACCCCGGACGCAATGACATCAAAATACATGACTAAAGATATAGCGCCACATAGTGGTAAAGGAAAGAATTGCTGAAAACTGTTTTATTTATTACTCGTGCGAGGCTTGCCAGAATGACGTGAAATTTTCTGAAATTCATCAAAACACAGAGATGATCATAACTCAACATCAACATTACTATGACATCATACGTGTTACCATGGACACGCCCTCCTCGCCATTCAATCCGTGACCTTATGGGGAGGGGTGGGAAGGTCTTGGAGGTCTCAATTTTTCAACATATGTTGAGGTCACTGTCATATGTAGACCAATATTGGTGGACAACACATATGAGGACAACACATAAATTACAGGGAAGTGTTGCCCTGGCAACATGGTGACGGGTGACTACACGCCATGAAATTTTGGAAAGTTATATTTTGGACAACGCATCTCCTGAACTTCTCTGCAAAATCTCTTTCATACTGAGCTGGTTTTGTCCTGCGATAAGCTCAGTTGCCATGGAAACCCACTCATTGCATTTCAATAACGGACATTTATACATGGGGCAAACTTGAAACAATTTGCACTAAATTTTCTACGATTGATATTAGTCCTGCACCAAACAAGTCTACATAAAAATAACAAACAAAAGCTTTAGCGCCCCTATTTTTAAAAGGAAGAATTGCTGAAAAATTTTTTCTCTCTTTTTCTCTCACTAACAGAAAAAAAAAATGCATGAAGGAATCACTAGGGCTGATTGACAGTACATGTAGATAGTACAGAACTGTTTCCATGGCGACCAGCGTGCTTCAACACACACAGTGCAGAGCATTGTAGCTAGATGGAATAATATGTAGATATATAAACACCCAGTGCGGAGCATTGTAGCTAGATGGAATACATATGTAAATATATATACACACACAGCGCAGAGCATTGTTGCTAGATGGGATGAAACAGCACAACTGTCTACTTAGTTATCCTATATGGTATGATTATGTACCCATACATATTCTCACCCTCCATAGCGACCGGTATTTTCCTAATTGTATGCTGGAGGGGACCATTGTATGTCTTTTGCATTCAAAACTATTAGGTTGTCACGTTTTTAGGCTATCTCTAAGAGAAGCCCTACTTAGGTTGTACAGTCTGACAACCGTTGGGAGGAAGGACCTGCGAAACCTCTCAGTTGTGCCCCTAGGATGATGTAGTCTGCTGCTAAATGAACTCCACCGTGCGTTCAGTATGTCCGGCATAGGGTGGAACTCGGACTCCAGCAGAGATGACAGTTTAGCCACCGTCCTTCTCTCTCCTATCTCCTCCACTGGGACAACGCGCTACCCCAGCACAGAGCTAGCTTTCTTGATCTGTTTGTTCAGTCTCTTCCTATCGGCTGCCATAATGCCACTGCCCCAGCAGACCACCGTGTCATACAATGTCTTCAGCAGCGCCCCTTGTACACCAAAAGACCTGAGTCTCCTCAGTAGGAACAGCCTGCGCTGTCCCTTCTTGTAGAGTGTGTCAGTATAGTGTGACCAGTCTAGTTCATTGTTCAGATGAACACCCAGGTACTTATAGGATGTCACCATCTCAATGTCTGTTCCCTGTATATTTACTGGTGATGTGAGGTGTTGTCCTGAAATGAGAGTGGAGCAACTTCAGCAGAGGGACATGACTGAAAGTTTGGAGACATTGTTTTTGGGCACAATGACTACGGCACCTCCACCTAATGATGCGTGGAAGAAGTCGATTGGAGTAAATGGCCAGCAGGTACTGTTCAAAGCGAGGGAGGACGGGCGGCGGGTTCCGCGGTCGCGCGGGGGGGCGAAGGTCCGTTTACACCTGCCTGCAGGTTTAATTATTATTATTATTATTCTGCCTAAATGATCGCATTTTTCACCCTCTGAACGTTAACCAAAACGCGATTTTTTTTGGCAAACCCCTCTGACCGGGCAAAAAATTCGATAAACTGGAAAAGATATGTTCCCCCCCACCCCTCATTTTTGTGGGTGGGGCCAAACGTACACAAATTTTCAAGGTCTATGGAGACTGGAGACCATAAACTTTGCCGTAGACATCAAATTTGGGTGAGGTGTCAATCACCTCAAGACATGCAAAAAACATCATTGTGGCCCATACCCACCGCCAACAGGAAGGCCGCCATCTTGCCTCAAAGTCGCCCCACCTCCAATTCGGAAAAAAATCACACCTCGCATTTTAACGCACTTGTCCTAGGGACCAGATCCAATTGAGCTCATTTTTACATGGGGGCATCTACAGGCATTGCCCATTAAAAGTTATATAAATTAAGTCAAAATCTCAAAAGGCGTGGCCAGGGAGCCATGGCGAAGTTTGACTCCTCCCCTTACAAATTCAACCACCTCTAACTCCGCCAAAACTTGTCTGATGTCCACAAAACTTTACATGAAGGAAAACAGTGCCACCCCGGACGCAATGACATCAAAATTCCTGACAACCGATATAGCGCCACATAGTGGTTAACAAAAGAATTGCTGAAAACTTTTTTATTTATTACTCAAACGCAGCTGGGCAGAATGATGTGAAATTTTCTGAGATTCATCAGAACACAGCCATGATCATAACTGAACATCAACATTAGTATGGCATCTAACGTGTTAGCATGCACACGCCCACCTTGCCATTAAATCCGTGAGCTTATGGGGAGGGGTGGGAACGTCCAGGAGTCATGAAGTTTGGAACATAGGTTTAGGTTATTGTCACATATAATTCAATATGGGTGGACAACACATAACTGACAAGGAAGTGTTGCCATGTTGCCATGGCGAAGTTTGATTCCTCCCCTTACAACTTCAACCACCTGTAACTCAGGTAAAAACGAAAAAAAATGCGATGCGGTTCTTTTTCTTTTTCTTCTCTTGCGGTTCTTGTCAGAAGTAATTCATCATGCCTGAACCGGGGCAGCAAAAAGCAGGTAAGAAGGGCGCCAAGAAAGTCATCAGAAAGGCGACTGGTAAAGACGGCAAGAAGAAAAGGAGAAGAGGGAGGAAGGAGAGCTATGGTATCTACATCTACAAAGTGCTGAAGCAGGTTCACCCCGACACCGGCATCTCCTCCAAGGCCATGAGCATCATGAACTCCTTTGTGAACGACATCTTCGAGCGGATCGCCGGTGAGGCCTCCCGTCTTGCCCACTACAACAAACGCTCCACTATCTCCTCCAGAGAGATCCAGACTGCCGTCCGCCTCCTGCTGCCCGGTGAGCTGGCCAAGCACGCTGTGTCTGAGGGCACCAAGGCTGTCACCAAGTACACCAGCTCCAAGTGAAAAGCTGTACTGCTGACTCCAACCTGACAACTGACGTCAGTCGGCGAAAGCCCTATTGTATCCGCTCGCGTTTATTTATTATTATTATTATTATTATTCTGCCTAAATGATTGCATTTTTCACCCTCTGAACGTTAACCAAAACGCGATTTTTTTTGGCAAACCCCTCTGACCGGGCAAAAAATTCGATAAACTGGAAAAGATATGTTCCCCCCCACCCCTCATTTTTGTGGGTGGGGCCAAACGTACACAAATTTTCAAGGTCTATGGAGACTGGAGACCATAAACTTTGCCGTAGACACATCAAATTTGGGTGAGGTGTCAATCACCTCAAGACATGCAAAAAACATCATTGTGGCCCATACCCACCGCCAACAGGAAGGCCGCCATCTTGCCTCAAAGTCGCCCCACCTCCAATTCGGAAAAAAATCACACCTTGCATTTTAACGCACTTGTCCTAGGGACCAGATCCAATTGAGCTCATTTTTACATGGGGGCATCTACAGGCATTGCCCATTAAAAGTTATATAAATTAAGTCAAAATCTCAAAAGGCGTGGCCAGGGAGCCATGGCGAAGTTTGACTCCTCCCCTTACAAATTCAACCACCTCTAACTCCGCCAAAACTTGTCTGATGTCCACAAAACTTTACATGAAGGAAAATAGTGCCACCCCGGACGCAATGACATCAAAATTCCTGACAACCGATATAGCGCCACATAGTGGTTAACAAAAGAATTGCTGAAAACTTTTTTATTTATTACTCAAACGCAGCTGGGCAGAATGATGTGAAATTTTCTGAGATTCATCAGAACACAGCCATGATCATAACTGAACATCAACATTAGTATGGCATCTAACGTGTTAGCATGCACACGCCCACCTCGCCATTAAATCCGTGAGCTTATGGGGAGGGGTGGGAACGTCCAGGAGTCATGAAGTTTGGAACATAGGTTTAGGTTACTGTCACATATAATTCAATATGGGTGGACAACACATAACTGACAAGGAAGTGTTGCCATGTTGCCATGGCGAAGTTTGATTCCTCCCCTTACAACTTCAACCACCTGTAACTCAGGTAAAAATGGTCCCATGTCCACAAAACTTTCCATGAAGGAAAATAGTCCCACCCCGAACGCAATGACCTCAAAATACCTGACAACCGATATAGCGCCACATAGTGGTGAATGACAGAATTGCTGAAAACTGTTTAATTTATTACTCACAAGCGGCTGGGCAGAATGATGTGAAATTTTCTGAGATTCATCAGAACAGAGCCATGATAATAACTGAACATCAACATTAGTATAACATCAAACGTGTTACCATGGCGCCATGGCGAAGTTTGACTCTTCCCCTTACAACTTCAAACACCTGTAACTCATGCAAAACTTGTCCCATATCCACAAAACTTTTCATGAAGGAAAATAGTGCCACCCCGGACGCAATGACCTCAAAATACCTGACAACCGATATAGCGCCACATCGTGGTAAACGAAAGAATTGCTGAAAAATGTTTCATTTATTACTCACAAGCGGCTGGGCAGAATGATGTGAAATTTTCTGAGATTCATCAGAACACAGCCATGATAATAACTGAACATCAACAATAGTATAACATCAAACGTGTTAACATAGACACGCCCTCCTCGCCATTCAAACCGTGAGCTTATGGGGAGGGGTGGGAAGGTCTTGGAGGTCTCAATTTTTCAACATATGTTGAGGTCACTGTCATATGTAGTCCAATATTGGTGGACAACACATAACTTACAGGGAAGTGTTGCCCTGGCAACATGGTGACGGTTGACTACACGCCATGAAATTTCGGAAAGCTGTATCTTGGCAAAGTTTACAGTCTCCATAGACCTTGAAAATTTGTGTACGTTTGGGGGAGAACATATCTTTTCCTGTTTATCGAATTTTTTGCCGGGTCTGAGCGGTCTTGGGATTTATAAATTTTTGAACATATGTACCTAACAGCCACACATTTGAGGAAAAAATTGCACACCCACTAGTGCCTAAGCAGCTCTCTGTATTTCAACAATTGCAAATAAAAAAATGGACCTAAAACCTCAAAGCCCCCCCAACAAGAAAAATTGTATGATGTTCTCTCATGTAGAAGTTAATAATTTTAAAATTAACTTTTAAACTCTGAATTGTTTACTAAATGGCTCTCTGTACTTGCACAATTGCAGATAAAAAATGGACCTAATGTACCTAACAGCAACACATTTGAGGCAAAAATTGCACACCCACTAGTGCCGAAGCAGCTCTCTGTAGTTGAACAATTGCAGATAAAAAAATGGACCTAAAACCTCGAAGCCCCCCCCAACAACAAAAATTGTATGATGTTCTCTCATGTAGAAGTTAATAATTTTCAAATGAACTTTTAAACTCTGAATATTTTAAGCTCTAGAAATTGAGAATATTTATTTCCGATGAATTCCTGATATATATTTCCGATGTCCCATGGCGAGGAGTCAACCTTCTCCATGGTAACACTTACCTAATCAGTGATGTGCAGATCCAAAGAGACCAACAGCTGCTCTGAGTCTGAGAGTGTATTAAAGATCTTTGTCTCTTTAAAATGGAGTCCTCTAACAACTCCTTCAAAATGGGAGAAAACAGGCCACTGTCTCATTTACAAACAGCAGAATCGTTACCTACGATGCAGCAAAGTTCAGACTCCTCAGCCTCACAGCAACCCCATTTTAATGACCAAGCACCTCCCACTGGACATATCATTCATTTAAAAACAGTTCAATAAATATTTCTACAAAAACAGTTCACAGTTCACCATCTTCCAATATACAATATCTCACAAAAGTGAGTACACCCCTCACATTTTTATAAATATTTTATTATATCTTTTCATGGGACAACACTGAAGATATGACACTTTGATGTAATGTAGTCAATGTACAGCTTGTACAACAGTGGAAATCTGTTGTCCTCTTAAAATTACTCATGACTTCAATCTTGAAGGTTGTTCTCCAAAATTTACAACAATTTTCTAATCATTTTATACTTTTCTTTGTCAATCTATCTACATTTGAAACCATTTCCCTCAAATTTGTAATTTCCTCTTGTAAAATTGACTTTTCCTGTACATTTGAGACTGGTCCGACTGAAAGACAGTGACAGCATTCAACAGGGCGTGGGACTCGAGAAGGTGTGTTCACATTTTGGTGGTTAACAAATGGCAGAAATTGATAGAAGAGGGGAAAAATGAGCCAAACGGCACAGGTGAGGGGAGAGGAGGCAGCAGAGGAGTGTGTTCTGAATACAGCAGAGAGGCCGTGAGATTTTCAGCACCTCAGGTTAGTGACGTGACTCTCAGAATAAATTCTATAATATTTAGCTGCCATCAAGTAGTTCACAATTCTCTGTCTCCAAAGTATTTTTTCTCATAAACTGAAAAAATAATTAATTCCTCAATAACGAAGATTTTTCAATAAAGTTCTGAATTTCCAAGAAAAAATTAGCTACATGAATAGAATAGAAAACACCTGATTGTCCCCTTGGGGAAATTTGTTGTGGACTCACAGTTCTGACACAAACCTGCTTCCCTTTGAATCACAAGACATCACATCACAACATGACATCTGCTCACATAGAGTATATTGCACGCTATACCCCCATTACACATATTAAAAAAAACAAACAAAAAAAAACAGTCTAAAACATAAACAAAGAGAACATGTAATCCAAGTTAGGATCACCATGCTGTTGTACAATCCTAGGAGCAATTTAGGAGCCTAATAGAAGTAGGTACAAATAAACTTTTTTTTAAACAGTTTAACCTGCATTTTGGTATTCTGTATCTTCTACCAGAAGGCAGTTTGGTGAAAAAGCCTCTTTCCACAGTAGATGTTGCTGAATGAAGAAAAACAAGAAAACCCTTGCTTGTTCTCAGGTGATTCATTATTTTTTAACAAGGAGGATGGTAGTGGTGGTGGACTCACAAATTTATTATAAGGTAAAGCCTATAAATGTAAATTGAGTACAAATTAGCAGGTTCCAAGGTTGTCATAGCCAGGAGCGGCACTGGGGTTAAGCTCCCAGTGCTCATAAAATGCTCCTTACGGCGTGCGTCTCGAAAAGCCTCTGCCAACTAAGTCCAACTCCTAGCCTGCCCGTGTGGTTTAGTCTCTAAGCCCGGTGGAACTGCTTTTACTAATAGGAGAAGGGGCGAGGGCGGATCTCTGGCGCCTTAAAACCAGATGCTTCGGGTAGATGGTGGCTCGTCAACCTGGGAAGGTAGCCCATCTAGGGGAAGGTAAACCCTGATTTCAAACATCCGCTGCCTTGCGGCACACCCGGTCACAGGAAAGGCTTCGGGAGTCAACCCTGAGGAAAAATCCGGAGTCGGAGCCCCTAAGGCAGTTCTCTGTTGTGCTCAACATCGTTCTGGCAGCTCCTGCGACGGCACTGGTGCCAAACTATAGCAGCCCTGCTGTTCCTTTGGATCCATCAGTGACGTGGAGAGGGGGGACATGCTGCATGGGTAACATCTTGTCCTCCATATCTTCCTGCCCAGGCTTGAATCCTACCAACGCCCAACGCTGGAAGGTAGAACACCGGTGCGCATCGGCCTGATCAGCCACAGGCGGTGCTGTTCCAGCAGAGTAGACGTTTAGGATTCTCTTCCATGGTCATCATAGACCGACGGAGGCCAACAACAACAATTATAAATTTGTGGATCATTTTATGAATGATTTTTCTTTATATTTTAATAAAATTACTGTTTCAATATAAATTTGAAACTCATTGTTTAAGGGGAAAAAGCCAAAATATTATCACAATTTACACTTTTGACCATAATTTTGCAGAGCAAAAACCAAACAATGACTATGACTGCAATGTTCATGTGCCCGTAGCAAGCAGCGCCTCTTTGTGTTGGTCATATCATGTGACTTCTCCCATGGAAAAAGCACATACATCGCATCAGGAATCACAGCATTTAAGCGGAGAGGACATGGAGGGAGAGGAAGTGCCTGTATTAAAAAAAAAAAAAAAAAACAACAACAAAAAAAGTACATATTTAATAAAAACATTAAAATAATATTTCAATTATTCATTGGATTCGTCTGCAAGCCAAGGACCATCTCTGGTTAAAATTTCAGCAAAATCCATCCACTAGTTTCTACATAATCCTAGTAAATCACTGCAAGAAGTTTGAGCCTTGGTAGAGGTACGCAGTCATGGATCACCCCCAAAATGTAATGGTTTGTGTGTAGGCCAAGAACCACTTCTGGTGAAAATTTCATCCAAATTCATCCAGTAGTTTGGGAGTATTGTTGAAAAAGTGTGTGAGGATATAAGAGCCTTGGTGGAGGTATGCATTCCACAGGAAGTTTTCAGTTTCAAATTTAGCAATGTTTTCTCACACAACTTATAACAAAATAAACGTAGCACTTATATCTAACGGTTACCATGCAAAATGTTAAGTTTAAACCAACTTACAGCTGTGCTTGGCTCAAATCAAACATGCTAATGCTAACGGGCTAGCCGCGAACGTTAGCTAAAATGCTAATCTCAAGGGAAACAAATTTAGCAATGTTTTCTCACACAACTTATAACAAAATAAACGGAGCACTTATATCTAACGGTTAACATGCAAAATGTTACGTTTAAACCAACTTACAGGCTGGTTGGGTGAGGACTGACGTACATCGTCTTCTTCTGAAGTTTTATGGCGGTTGGCAAACGCCTTGTAGGAGCATTACCGCCACCTTCTGGAACGGACTGTGATTCGAAATGGCATTACTGTCCTATATCCTTGAAATTAGTCCTGTTGCCCTAATAAACCTAAAAACTGCATGATAGACCGCATCTCCTGAACTTCTCTGCAAAATCTCTTTCACATTGAGCTGGTTTTGTCCTGTGATAAGCACAGTTGCCATGAAAACCCACTCATTGCATTTCCAAAAACGGACATTTATACATGGGGCAAACTTGCAACAATTTGCACTAAATTTTCGACGATTGATATTAGTCCTGCACCAACCAAGTCTACATAAAAATAACAAACAAAAGTTTTAGCGCCCCTATTTTTAAAAGGAAGAATTGCTGAAAATTTTTTTCTCTCTTTTTCTCTCACTAGCAGAAAAAAAAATGCATGAAGGAATCACTAGGGCTGATTGACAGTACATGTAGATAGTACAGAACTGTTTCCATGGCGACCAGCGTGCTTCAACACACACAGTGCAAAGCATTGTAGCTAGATGGAATAATATGTAGATATATAAACACCCAGTGTGGAGCATTGTAGCTAGATGGAATAAATATGTAAATATATAAACACACACAGTGCAGGGCATTGTTGCTAGATGGGATGAAACAGCACAACCGTCTACTTAGTTATCCTATATGGTATGATTATGTACCCATACATATTCTCACCCTCCATAGCGACCGGTATTTTCCTAATTGTATGCTGGAGGGGACCATTGTATGCCTTTTGCATTCAAAACTATTAGGTTGTCACGTCTTTAGGCTATCTCTAAGAGCAGCCCTACTTAGGTTGTACAGTCTGACAGCCGTTGGGAGGAAGGACCTGCGAAACCTCTCGGTTGTGCACCTAGGATGATGTAGTCTGCTGCTAAAAGAACTCCACCGTGCGTTCAGTATGTCCTGCATAGGGTGGAACTCTGACTCCAGCAGAGATGACAGTTTAGCCACCGTCCTTCTCTCTCCTATCTCCTCCACTGGGACAACGCGCTACCCCAGGACAGAGCTAGCTTTCTTGATCTGTTTGTTCACTCTCTTCCTATCGGCTGCCATAATGCCACTGCATCAGCAGACCACCGTGTCATAGAATGTCTTCAGCAGCACCCCTTGTACACCAAAAGACCTGAGTCTCCTCAGTAGGAACAGCCTGCGCTGTCCCTTCTTGTAGAGTGCGTCAGTATAGTGTGACCAGTCTAGTTTATTGTTCAGATGAACACCCAGGTACTTATAGGATGTCACCATCTCGATGTCTGTTCCCTGTATATTTACTGGTGATGTGAGGTGTTGTCCTGAAATGAGAGTGGAGCAACTTCAGCAGAGGGACATGACTGAAAGTTTGGAGACATTGTTTTTGGGCACAATGACTACGGCACCTCCACCTAATGTGCGTGGAAGAAGTCGATTGGAGTAAATGGCCAGCAGGTAGGGTTCAAAGCGAGGGAGGACGGGCGGCGGGTTCCGCGGTCGCGCAGGGGGCGAAGGCCCATTTACACCTGCCCGCAGGTTTATTAGGGCCTGAGCCACTGACAACGTCAGTCGGCGAAAGCCCTATTGTATCCGCTCACGTTTCTTTATTATTATTATTCTGCCCAAATGATCGCATTTTTCACCCTCTGAACGTTAACCAGAACGCGATTTTTTTTGGCAAACCCCTCAGACCCGGCAAAAAATTCGATAAACTGTAAAACATATGTGCCACCCCACCCCTCATTTTTGTGGGTGGGGCCAAACGTACAAGGTCTATGGAGACTGGAGACCATAAACTTTGCCGAAGACACATCAAATTTGGGTGAGGTGTGAATCACCTCAAGACATGCAAAAAACATCATTGTGGCCCATACCCACCGACAACAGGAAGGCCGCCATCTTGCCTCAAAGTCGCACCACCTCCAATTCGGAAAAAACTCACACCTCGCATTTTAACGCACTTGTCCTAGGGACCAGATCCAATTGAGCTCATTTTTACATGGGGGCATCTACAGGCATTGGCCATTAAAAGTTATATAAATTAAGTCAAAATCTCAAAAGGTGTGGCCAGGGCGCCATGGCGAAGTTTGACTCCTCCCCTTACAACTTCAACCACCTGTAACTCGCCCAAAACTTGTCCGATGTCCACAAAACTTTACATGAAGGAAAATAGTGTCACCCCGGACGCAATGACCTCAAAATACCTGACAACCGATATAACGCCACATAGTGGTTAATGAAAGAATTGCTAAAAACTGTTTTATTTATTACTCACAAGCGGCTGGGCAGAATGATGTGAAATTTTCAGAGATTCATCAGAACACAGACATGATCATTACTGAACATCAATGTTAGTATGACATCATACGTGTTACCATAGAAACGCCCTTCTCGCCATTCAATCCATGAGCTTATGGGGAGGGGTGGGAAGGTCTTGGAGGTCTAAATTTTTCAACATATGTTGAGGTCACTGTCATATGTAGTCCAATATGGGTGGACAACACATAACTTACAGGGAAGTGTTGCCATGGCAACATGGCGACGGTTGACTACACGCCATGAAATTTCGGAAAGTTGTATCTTGGACAAACTTTTTCTGATTTCCACCAAATTTTCAAAAATGGATAATAATCCCACCCTGAACATTCCTATATAAAATAACAAAAGTTTTAGCGCCGCCTAGTGGTAACAACATTAGACCCTTGTAAATTGGACATACTTTGCACGATTTGCAACAAATTTTATACGATCAATATTCTCCCTTCCCCGAACTCGTCTATATACAAATAATAAACAACACTCCTAGCGCCCCCTAATGATTAAAGGAAGAATTACTGACGGGCAAAACTTGTCCGATGTCCACAAAACTTTACATGAAGGAAAATAGTGCCACCCCGGACGCAATGACATCAAAATACCTGACAAAAGATCTGGTGCCACATAGTGGTAAACGAAAGAATTGCTGAAAACTGTTTTATTTATTACTCGTGCGCGGCTTGCCAGAATGACGTGAAATTTTCTGAGATTCATCAAAACACAGAGATGATCATAACTCAACATCAACGTTAGTATGACATCATACGTGTTACCATGGACACGCCCTTCTCGCCATTCAATCCATGAGCTTATGGGGAGGGGTGGGAACGTCCTGGAGTCATGAAAATTGGAACATAGGTTTAGGTGACTGTCCCATATAGTCCAATATGGGTGGACAACACATAACTGACAAGGAAGTGTTGCCACGGCGCCATGGCGAATTTTCACTCCTCCCCTTACAACTTCAAAGTCCTGTAACTCGGGCAAACCCTTTCTGATGTGCACCATTCCTTCCATAATGGAAAATAGTTCCACCCCGAACGCAATGTCATCAAAATACCTGACAACAAATATAGCGCCACATAGTGGTTAACAAAAGAATTGCTGAAAACTGTTTTATCGATTACTCACGTGCGGCTGGGCAGAATGATGTGAAATTTTCTGACATTCATCAGACCACAGCCATGATCATAACCTGAAAACCTATATAGCGCCACATAGTGGTTACTGAAAGAATTGCTAACCCACTATTTACTAAATGGCTCTCTGTAGTTGCACAATTGCAGATAAAAAATGGACCTAATTAAAAACTCGAAGCACCCCACAAAGAGATATTTTTTGCACATCTTTTGCACCCAAATTTTATGTCTCGACGGCAAAGTTTACAGTCTCCATAGACCTTGAAAATTTGTGTACGTTTGGGGGGGAACATATCTTTTCCTGTTTATCGAATTTTTTGCCGGGTCTGAGCGGTCTTGGGATTTATAAATTTTTGAACATATGTACCTAACAGCCACACATTTGAGGCAAAAATTGCACACCCACTAGTGCCTAAGCAGCTCTCTGTATTTCAACAATTGCAGATAAAAAAATGGACCTAAAACCTCAAAGCCCCCCAACAAGAAAAATTGTATGATGTTCTCTCATGTAGAAGTTAATAATTTTAAAATTAACTTTTAAACTCTGAATTGTTTACTAAATGGCTCTCTGTACTTGCACAATTGCAGATAAAAAAATGGACCTAATGTACCTAACAGCAACACATTTGAGGCAAAAATTGCACACCCACTAGTGCCTAAGCAGCTCTCTGTAGTTGAACAATTGCAGATAAAAAAAATGGACCTAAAACCTCGAAGCCCCCCCAACAACAAAAATTGTATGATGTTCTCTCATGTAGAAGTTAATAATTTTAAAATTAACTTTTAAACTCTGAATATTTTAAGCTCTAGAAATTGAGAATATTTATTTCCGATGAATTCCCGATATATATTTCCGATGTCCCATGGCGAGGAGTCAACCTTCTCCATGGTAACACTTAACTAATCAGTGATGTGCAGATCCAAAGAGACCAACAGCTGCTCTGAGTCTGAGAGTGTATTAAAGATCTTTGTCTCTTTAAAATGGAGTCCTCTAACAACTCCTTCAAAATGGGAGAAAACAGGCCACTGTCTCATTTATAAACAGCAGAATCGTTACCTACGATGCGGCAAAGTTCAGACTCCTCAGCCTCACAGCAACCCCATTTTAATGACCAAGCACCTCCCACTGGACAAATCATTCATTCAAAAACAGTTCAATAAATATTTCGTTACCTACGATGCAGCAAAGTTCAGACTCCTCAGCCTCACAGCAACCCCATTTTAATGACCAAGCACCTCCCACTGGACATATCATTCATTCAAAAACAGTTCAATAAATATTTCTACAAAAACAGTTTACAGTTCACCATCTTCCAATATACAATATCTCACAAAAGTGAGTACAGCCCTCACATTTTTATAAATATTTTATTGTATCTTTTCATGGGACAACACTGAAGATATGACAGATTCGTCTGCAAGCCAAGGACCATCTCTGGTTAAAATTTCAGCAAAATCCATCCAGTAGTTTCTACATAATCCTACTAAATCACTGCAAGAAGTTTGAGCCTTGGTAGAGGTATGCAGTCATGGATCACCCCCAAAATGTAATGGTTTGTGTGTAGGCCAAGAACCACTTCTGGTGAAAATTTCATCCAAATTCATCCAGTAGTTTTGGAGTATTAACCTCGCCAGCCCACGTGACAAACGCGCAATGCATTCTGGGTGGGGTAGGAATAGCGATCGTAAACGGACTGCAATCACACAGTGCCTCGGCATTTCTTGTGAATGAACGGGAAAAAAAATCACAAAATGGACCATGAAGGAAAATTTAAAGGGACCATACTCTGCCAAATTGAATGGTACTGCAAAGGTACGCTATTTGGCGAAGCTTGAAGGGGTTAATGGACTAGATCCGTATCAGCATATCACATGGAGTTCGGATGTAAACATTCTGCCAAACTTCAACCATGCCTTCATTTATAATTATATGACTGTAAGCATAACTCCACACACACATGAAGTTTTTAGTAACTTTAGGTCTTTGAAGCAAGCAGAAGTGCAGTTCACAGACGGATGGGTGCATGACTGGTAGATGTACAAGGTAGACTTGAAGACAGTTGTGCTCACAAAGGTGTTTTTTTTTAATTTCTTGGCTTGATTACAAGTATTTATTTACTAAATAAAATAAGTGCATGCCATAAATTGTCCTGCACCTGTTGTGAAAAAGGCTGTGTGGAAATAAAATCCCCATATAAGCACTGCAACAACAACATCCTGCAGGCCTGTGCAGACAATGATTTTTACCTGAAACTCTCTGATGGGAGACTAGAACTCAAGCACAGTCACAAGTACTACAAGCAGGTACAAATGCAAATTTTTGTGACAGGCTCACATTTCTGTGACTTTGTTGTGTGGACCACAAAAAGTTGTGTTGTTGTACGCGTCACACCAGATTCTGACCTGTGGGAGGAAACACTTACCAGTGGCCCAGAACTTTTTTTTATAAAGTTTTCCTACCTGAGCTTGTTGCCCGTCACTTTACTGACTCTGACCCCACAACACAAAAGAGGAAAGCTGCAGCTGATAAACCCACCCAGAAGCCCAAAAGACAACGTCTAACTGCATTACAGCCAGGTCCCACACACAATCCCAGAAGACAAGCACATAACACAGCAGAAGTGTGGTGGACTTGCAGGCAGCCAGAAGAGCTGGATGACATGGTTGCCTGTGATAACCAAAACTGTGAAATTCAGTGGTTCCATTTAGGGTGTGCGGGACCCTGAAGCACCAACCCCACAGAAGCCGTGGTTTTGCAATGTGCACATTAGAGTAGTGCTGTAACATGAGACAGTTATGCGATATAACATGGTAGAACAATGATACATGTCGATCATGCATGTCAATTTATATTCTTGTATTGTGTTATGGTTACAGTTTTGCATCTTTGAAATAAAGAGCTGGAGTTTGTAAGCCATTGTGTACTTTATTCCAAAAATTGTTACAAAGCAAGCAAGTGTATTTATATAGCACATTTCTTACACAAAGGGCAACTCAGTGTGATTTACATATATAAAAAGAGGAAAGAAAGCAAAATGTTTGAGCAATAAGAAAAATTGAAGAGGTGCTGCTTTAACTGCTTCAATATTATTGACACAGTTAAAGACATGATGACAAAATGGGTAAACCACACCAACAACATGTCATGTCCTACATTCTAAAACTAAAAAGTTCAAAGCAGTCAATAAAAACTATGACCTTATTGCCAAACATTTCAATGTACTGATGTGGCATGCTAGCCTGCAAACAAGGTCTCTTTGGCCAGTACACCAAAGGGCTGAGGTGTGCATGGAGCACATTTATGGTGTCGCAGAACAGGATGGATGCGGTTTGTCTGCTTATGTCAAAAAGGTGTGCAATATGTTCAAGAGGCAAATTAATCCGCAAACGCATCATAGTTAAAAGGAGAATTTGAAATTGGGACATTTTTCTGTCTTTGGTAGGCTGGGAAAAAATTGCATCAGCAGAGCCATTAAACTGAAAGATGGAAGCCCAGTGTAGTATTTCACCTTTGAGTCATTATCTTTGAGGAAATTCTCATCCAGGGTCTTTCTGGAGAACTCTCCCTTTAACTTTGTTCTCCTCTTGCAAGAGTAAAATTTCTTTAAGCCTAAGGTGACACATGCTGCAGTTCTGTAGCTCTTGTGCATTTTCCACTGGAGCATCATCAGCCTGACAGATCAGTGCTGCTTCATCAGATGTCGTCTCCTCCATCTCAGCCAGAGGTGTGGTGTCATCTGCTGCTGATCAGGACAATAAACAACTGTAGTTAATATATTTTGTAATCAAAAGGAATCCCAAGACACATTTTAGAAAGAAAAACATAGGTAAAAAAAAAAAAAAAGACTACCTGAAGGAGCTACATTATCCATCTCAGTCACACGGCCAGTGATGTTGGGGGTCTGTGCTGGGGGGTCACTTGCATGCTCTGCTGATTCTTTTTTGTCATAATCTCACCCGTCTGTCAGGAGTGGCAGCTGGAAGCTCTGCATGCCCAAGGTTTAGAGAAGATGCCCAGTCAGGATCAGTCTAGCATTTCATAAGCTGGTCTGCTGTTAAAGCAATGCAAACGGTAGGAAAATACTTTGGTGTAGAACAAATTAAACCCGCTCACACAGGTGTGTGAGTGGTAAATTTTTCTAGCTAGTAGGATATCGGAGTCTTTCTTTAGCTTAGCTCTGCTTAGCTTAGCACTGCTGACGTAGGGTAAAAGCTATGACCAGGCAAGTTTTAACCACGACACAAGCAAGTTTTAACAACAGACATACACAATAAATCATAACGTACCTTTATGAAAATGCTTTGAGCACACCAACATCCATACAGGTGCGTGTTTGAAACTTATGTCGGGTCTTCTGACTGCTGCAATCCAGCCCAGGCGTCGCCTCTTAGTTACATCCGAAACGTGAGCTGTGCTGTTCTTCTTCCATGCTGGAAAATGAAAAAAGCCTATTCCGTGATTTATCTTTTCTCCACGGCGGTTGTGAGAACGACTATTACAGTTTAAAACACAGCAAGACTTCGCCATGTCTGCTTTGTGACGATGCCTCCAGCTTTTACGTGATGTCAGCGAACGGTTCCTACCCTACCCAGCATGCACTTGGTGAATTCTATGGACACTACGTAACACTGGCAGAATCAATTGTTGGAAAAGTGTGTGAGGATATAAGAGCCTCGGTGGAGGTATGCATTCCACAGGAAGTTTTCAGTTTCAAATTTAGCAATGTTTTCTCACACAACTTATAACAAAATAAACGTAGCACTTATATCTAACGGTTAACATGCAAAATGTTAAGTGTAAACCAACTTACAGGTGTGCTTGGCTCAGATCAAACATGCTAATGCTAACGGGCTAGCCGCGAACGTTAGCTAAAACGCTAATCTCAAGGGAAACAAATTTAGCAATGTTTTCTCACACAACTTATAACAAAATAAACGGAGCACTTATATCTAACGGTTAACATGCAAAATGTTACGTTTAAACCAAGTTACAGGCTGGTTGCGTGAGGACTGACGTACGTCGTCTTCTTCTGAGGTTTTATGGCGGTTGGCAAACGCCTTGTAGGAGCATTACCGCCACCTTCTGGAACGGACTGTGATTCGAAATGGCATTACTGTCCTATATCCTTGAAATTAGTCCTGTTGCCCTAATAAACCTAAAAACTGCATGATAGACCGCATCTCCTGAACTTCTCTGCAAAATCTCTTTCACACTGAGCTGGTTTTGTCCTGCGATAAGCACAGTTGCCATGGAAACCCACTCATTGCATTTCAATAACGGACATTTATACATGGGGCAAACTTGCAATAATTTGCACTAAATTTTCGACGATTGATATTAGTCCTGCACCAAACAAGTCTACATAAAAATAACAAACAAAAGTTTTAGCGCCCCTATTTTTAAAAGGAAGAATTGCTGAAAATTTTTTTCTCTCTTTTTCTCTCACTAGCAGAAAAAAAAAATGCATGAAGGAATCACTAGGGCTGATTGACAGTACATGTAGATAGTACAGAACTGTTTCCATGGCGACCAGCGTGCTTCAACACACACAGTGCAGAGCATTGTAGCTAGATGGAATAATATGTAGATATATAAACACCCAGTGCGGAGCATTGTAGCTAGATGAAATAAATATGTAAATATATATACACACACAGTGCAGAGCATTGTTGCTAGATGGGATGAAACAGCACAACCGTCTACTTAGTTATCCTATATGGTATGATTATGTACCCATACATATTCTCACCCTCCATAGCGACAGGTATTTTCCTAATTGTATGCTGGAGGGGACCATTGTATGTCTTTTGCATTCAAAACTATTAGGTTGTCACGTCTTTAGGCTATCTCTAAGAGCAGCCCTACTTAGGTTGTACAGTCTGACAGCCGTTGGGAGGAAGGACCTGCGAAACCTCTCGGTTGTGCACCTAGGATGATGTAGTCTGCTGCTAAATGAACTCCACCGTGCGTTCAGTATGTCCTGCATAGGGTGGAACTCGGACTCCAGCAGAGATGACAGTTTAGCCACCGTCCTTCTCTCTCCTATCTCCTCCACTGGGACAACGCGCTACCCCAGGACAGAGCTAGCTTTCTTGATCTGTTTGTTCAGTCTCTTCCTATCGGCTGCCATAATGCCACTGCCGCAGCAGACCACCGTGTCATACAATGTCTTCAGCAGCGCCCCTTGTACACCAAAAGACCTGAGTCTCCTCAGTAGGAACAGCCTGCGCTGTCCCTTCTTGTAGAGTGTGTCAGTATAGTGTGACCAGTCTAGTTTATTGTTCAGATGAACACCCAGGTACTTATAGGATGTCACCATCTCAATGTCTGTTCCCTGTATATTTACTGGTGATGTGAGGTGTTGTCCTGAAATGAGAGTGGAGCAACTTCAGCAGAGGGACATGACTGAAAGTTTGGAGACATTGTTTTTGGGCACAATGACTACGGCACCTCCACCTAATGTGCGTGGAAGAAGTCGATTGGAGTAAATGGCCAGCAGGTAGGGTTCAAAGCGAGGGAGGACGGGCGGCGGGTTCCGCGGTCGCGCGGGGGGCGAAGGCCCGTTTACACCTGCCTGCAGCTTTAATTAGGGCCTGAGCCACTGACAACGTCAGTCGGCGAAAGCCCTATTGTATCCGCTCACGTTTCTTTATTATTATTATTCTGCCCAAATGATCGCATTTTTCACCCTCCGAACGTTAACCAAAACGCGATTTTTTTTGGCAAACCCCTCAGACCCGGCAAAAAATTCGATAAACTGGAAAACATATGTGCCCCCCCACCCCTCATTTTTGTGGGTGGGGTCAAACGTACAAGGTCTATGGAGACTGGAGACCATAAACTTTTCCGTAGACACATCAAATTTGGGTGAGGTGTGAATCACCTCAAGACATGCAAAAAACATCATTGTGGCCCATACCCACCGCCAACAGGAAGGCCGCCATCTTGCCTCAAAGTCGCCCCACCTCCAATTTGGAAAAAAGTCACACCTCGCATTTTAACGCACTTGTCCAAGGGACCAGATCCAATTGAGCTCATTTTTACATGGGGGCATCTACAGGCATTGCCCATTAAAAGTTATATAAATTAAGTCAAAATCTCAAAAGGCGTGGCCAGGGAGCCATGGCGAAGTTTGACTCCTCCCCTTACAAATTCAACCACCTCTAACTCCGCCAAAACTTGTCTGATGTCCACAAAACTTTACATGAAGGAAAATAGTGCCACCCCGGACGCAATGACATCAAAATTCCTGACAACCGATATAGCGCCACATAGTGGTTAACAAAAGAATTGCTGAAAACTTTTTTATTTATTACTCAAACGCAGCTGGGCAGAATGATGTGAAATTTTCTGAGATTCATCAGAACACAGCCATGATCATAACTGAACATCAACATTAGTATGGCATCTAACGTGTTAGCATGCACACGCCCACCTCGCCATTAAATCCGTGAGCTTATGGGGAGGGGTGGGAACGTCCAGGAGTCATGAAGTTTGGAACATAGGTTTAGGTTACTGTCACATATAGTTCAATATGGGTGGACAACACATAACTGACAAGGAAGTGTTGCCATGTTGCCATGGCGAAGTTTGATTCCTCCCCTTACAACTTCAACCACCTGTAACTCAGGTAAAAATGGTCCCATGTCCACAAAACTTTCCATGAAGGAAAATAGTCCCACCCCGAACGCAATGACCTCAAAATACCTGACAACCGATATAGCGCCACATAGTGGTGAATGACAGAATTGCTGAAAACTGTTTAATTTATTACTCACAAGCGGCTGGGCAGAATGATGTGAAATTTTCTGAGATTCATCAGAACAGAGCCATGATAATAACTGAACATCAACATTAGTATAACATCAAACGTGTTACCATGGCGCCATGGCGAAGTTTGACTCTTCCCCTTACAACTTCAAACACCTGTAACTCATGCAAAACTTGTCCCATATCCACAAAACTTTTCATGAAGGAAAATAGTGCCACCCCGGACGCAATGACCTCAAAATACCTGACAACCGATATAGCGCCACATCGTGGTAAACAAAAGAATTACTGAAAAATGTTTCATTTATTACTCACAAGCGGCTGGGCAGAATGATGTGAAATTTTCTGAGATTCATCAGAACACAGCCATGATAATAACTGAACATCAACAATAGTATAACATCAAACGTGTTAACATAGACACGCCCTCCTCGCCATTCAAACCGTGAGCTTATGGGGAGGGGTGGGAAGGTCTTGGAGGTCTCAATTTTTCAACATATGTTGAGGTCACTGTCATATGTAGTCCAATATTGGTGGACAACACATAACTTACAGGGAAGTGTTGCCCTGGCATCATGGTGACGGTTGACTACACGCCATGAAATTTCGGAAAGTTGTATCTTGGCAAAGTTTACAGTCTCCATAGACCTTGAAAATTTGTGTACGTTTGGGGGGGAACATATCTTTTCCTGTTTATCGAATTTTTTGCCGGGTCTGAGCGGTCTTGGGATTCATAAATTTTTGAACATATGTACCTAACAGCCACACATTTGAGGCAAAAATTGCACACCCACTAGTGCCTAAGCAGCTCTCTGTATTTCAACAATTGCAGATAAAAAAAATGGACCTAAAACCTCAAAGCCCCCCCAACAAGAAAAATTGTATGATGTTCTCTCATGTAGAAGTTAATAATTTTAAAATTAACTTTTAAACTCTGAATTGTTTACTAAATGGCTCTCTGTACTTGCACAATTGCAGATAAAAAATGGACCTAATGTACCTAACAGCAACACATTTGAGGCAAAAATTGCACACCCACTGGTGCCGAAGCAGCTCTGTAGTTGAACAATTGCAGATAAAAAAATGGACCTAAAACCTCGAAGCCCCCCCAACAACAAAAATTGTATGATGTTCTCTCATGTAGAAGTTAATAATTTTAAAATTAACTTTTAAACTCTGAATATTTTAAGCTCTAGAAATTGAGAATATTTATTTCCGATGAATTCCCGATATATATTTCCGATGTCCCATGGCGAGGAGTCAACCTTCTCCATGGTAACACTTACCTAATCAGTGATGTGCAGATCCAAAGAGACCAACAGCTGCTCTGAGTCTGAGAGTGTATTAAAGATCTTTGTCTCTTTAAAATGGAGTCCTCTAACAACTCCTTCAAAATGGGAGAAAACAGGCCACTGTCTCATTTACAAACAGCAGAATCGTTACCTACGATGCAGCAAAGTTCAGACTCCTCAGCCTCACAGCAACCCCATTTTAATGACCAAGCACCTCCCACTGGACATATCATTCATTCAAAAACAGTTCAATAAATATTTCTACAAAAACAGTTCACAGTTCACCATCTTCCAATATACAATATCTCACAAAAGTGAGTACACCCCTCACATTTTTATAAATATTTTATTATATCTTTTCATGGGACAACACTGAAGATATGACACTTTGATGTAATGTAGTCAATGTACAGCTTGTACAACAGTGGAAATCTGTTGTCCTCTTAAAATTACTCATGACTTCAATCTTGAAGGTTGTTCTCCAAAATTTACAACAATTTTCTAATCATTTTATACTTTTCTTTGTCAATCTATCTACATTTGAAACCATTTCCCTCAAATTTGTAATTTCCTCTTGTAAAATTGACTTTTCCTGTACATTTGAGACTGGTCCGACTGAAAGACTAGACTGACAGCATTCAACAGGGCGTGGGACTCGAGAAGGTGTGTTCACATTTTGGTGGTTAACAAATGGCAGAAATTGATAGAAGAGGGGAAAAATGAGCCAAACGGCACAGGTGAGGGGAGAGGAGGCAGCAGAGGAGTGTGTTCTGAATACAGCAGAGAGGCCGTGAGATTTTCAGCACCTCAGGTTAGTGACGTGACTCTCAGAATAAATTCTATAATATTTAGCTGCCATCAAGTAGTTCACAATTCTCTGTCTCCAAAGTATTTTTTCTCATAAACTGAAAAAATAATTAATTCCTCAATAACGAAGATTTTTCAATAAAGTTCTGAATTTCCAAGAAAAAATTAGCTACATGAATAGAATAGAAAACACCTGATTGTCCCCTTGGGGAAATTTGTTGTGGACTCACAGTTCTGACACAAACCTGCTTCCCTTTGAATCACAAGACATCACATCACAACATGACATCTGCTCACATAGAGTATATTGCACGCTATACCCCCATTACACATATTAAAAAAAACAAACAAAAAAAACAGTCTAAAACATAAACAAAGAGAACATGTAATCCAAGTTAGGATCACCATGCTGTTGTACAATCCTAGGAGCAATTTAGGAGCCTAATAGAAGCAGGTACAAATAAACTTTTTTTTAAACAGTTTAACCTGCATTTTGGTATTCTGTATCTTCTACCAGAAGGCAGTTTGGTGAAAAAGCCTCTTTCCACAGTAGATGTTGCTGAATGAAGAAAAAAAAGAAAACTCTTGCTTGTTCTCAGGTGATTCATTATTTTTTAACAAGGAGGATGGTAGTGGTGGTGGACTCACAAATTTATTATAAGGTAAAGCCTATAAATGTAAATTGAGTACAAATTAGCAGGTTCCAAGGTTGTCATAGCCAGGAGCGGCACTGGGGTTAAGCTCCCAGTGCTCATAAAATGCTCCTTACGGCGTGCGTCTCGAAAAGCCTCTGCCAACTAAGTCCAACTCCTAGCCTGCCCGTGTGGTTTAGTCTCTAAGCCCGGTGGAACTGCTTTTACTAATAGGAGAAGGGGCGAGGGCGGATCTCTGGCGCCTTAAAACCAGATGCTTCGGGTAGATGGTGGCTCGTCAACCTGGGAAGGTAGCCCATCTAGGGGAAGGTAAACCCTGATTTCAAACCTCCGCTGCCTTGCGGCACACCCGGTCACGGGAAAGGCTTCGGGAGTCAACCCTGAGGAAAAATCCGGAGTCGGAGCCCCTAAGGCAGTTCTCTGTTGTGCTCAACATCGTTCTGGCAGCTCCTGCGACGGCACTGGTGCCAAACTATAGCAGCCCTGCTGTTCCTTTGGATCCATCAGTGACGTGGAGAGGGGGGACATGCTGCATGGGTAACATCTTGTCCTCCATATCTTCCTGCCCAGGCTTGAATCCTACCAACGCCCAACGCTGGAAGGTAGAACACCGGTGCGCATCGGCCTGATCAGCCACAGGCGGTGCTGTTCCAGCAGAGTAGACGTTTAGGATTCTCTTCCATGGTCATCATAGACCGACGGAGGCCAACGACAACGATTATAAATTTGTGGATCATTTTATGAATGATTTTTCTTTATATTTTAATAAAATTACTGTTTCAATATAAATTTGAAACACATTGTTTAAGGGGAAAAAGCCAAAATATTATCACAATTTACACTTTTGACCATAATTTTGCAGAGCAACAGCCAAACAAAAACTAATGACTGCAATGGTCATGTGCCCGTAGCAAGCAGTGCCTCTTTGTGTTGGTCATATCATGTGACTTCTCCCATGGAAAAAGCACATACTGTACATCGCATCAGGAATCACAGCATTGAAGCGGAGAGGACATGGAGGGAGAGGAAGTGCCTGAATTAAAAAAAAAAAAAAACAACAACAAAAAAAGTACATATTCAATAAAAACATTAAAAAAATATTTCAATTATTCATTGGATTCGTCTGCAAGCCAAGGACCATCTCTGGTTAAAATTTCAGCAAAATCCATCCAGTAGTTTCTACATAATCCTACTAAATCACTGCAAGAAGTTTGAGCCTTGGTAGAGGTATGCAGTCATGGATCACCCTCAAAATGTAATGGTTTGTGTGTAGGCCAAGAACCACTTCTGGTGAACATTTCATCCAAATTCATCCAGTAGTTTGGGAGTATTGTTGGAAAAGTGTGTGAGGATATAAGAGCCTTGGTGGAGGTATGCATTCCACAGGAAGTTTACAGTTTCAAATTTAGCAATGTTTTCTCACACACCTTATGACAAAATAAACGTAGCACTTATATCTAACGGTTAACAAGCAAAATGTTAAGTTTAAACCAACTTACAGGTGTCCTTGCCTCAGATCAAACATGCTAATGCTAACGGGCTAGCCGCGAACGTTAGCTAAAACGCTAATCTCAAGGGAAACAAATTTAGAAATGTTTTTGCACACAACTTATAACAAAATAAACGGAGCACTTATATCTAACGGTTAACATGCAAAATGTTACGTTTAAACCAACTTACAGGCTGGTTGGGTGAGGAATGACGTACGTCGTCTTCTTCTGAGGTTTTATGGTGGTTGGCAAACGCCTTGTAGGAGCATTACCGCCACCTTCTGGAACGGACTGTGATTTGAAATGGCATTACTGTACTATATCCTTGAAATTAGTCCTGTTGCCCTAATAAACCTAAAAACTGCATGATAGACCGCATCTCCTGAACTTCTCTGCAAAATCTCTTTCATACTGAGCTGATTTTGTCCTGCGATAAGCACAGTTGCCATGGAAACCCACTCATCGCATTTCAATAACGGACATTTATACATGGGGCAAACTTGCAACAATTTGCACTAAATTTTCGACGATTGATATTAGTCCTGCACCAAACAAGTCTACATAAAAATAACAAACAAAAGTTTTAGCGCCCCTATTTTTAAAAGGAAGAATTGCTGAAAAATTTTTTCTCTCTTTTTCTCTCACTAGCAGAAAAAAAAATGCATGAAGGAATCACTAGGGCTGATTGACGGTACAAGTAGATAGTACAGAACTGTTTCCATGGCGACCAGCGTGCTTCAACACACACAGTGCAGAGCATTGTAGCTAGATGGAATAATATGTAGATATACAGTATAAACACCCAGTGCGGAGCATTGTAGCTAGATGGAATAAATATGTAAATATATATACACACACAGTGCAGAGCATTGTTGCTAGATGGAATAATATGTAGATATATATAAGCACCCAGTGCGGAGCATTGTAGCTAGATGGAATAAATATGTAAATATATATACACACACAGTGCAGAGCATTGTTGCTAGATGGGATGAAACAGCACAACCGTCTACTTAGTTATCCTATATGGTATGATTATGTACCCATACATATTCTCACCCTCCATAGCGACAGGTATTTTCCTAATTGTATGCTGGAGGGGACCATTGTATGTCTTTTGCATTCAAAACTATTAGGTTGTCACGTCTTTAGGCTATCTCTAAGAGCAGCCCTACTTAGGTTGTACAGTCTGACAGCCGTTGGGAGGAAGGACCTGCGAAACCTCTCGGTTGTGCACCTACGATGATGTAGTCTGCTGCTAAATGAACTCCACCGTGCGTTCAGTATGTCCTGCATAGGGTGGAACTCGGACTCCAGCAGAGATGATAGTTTAGCCACCGTCCTTCTCTCTCCTATCTCCTCCACTGGGACAACACACTACCCCAGGACAGAGCTAGCTTTCTTGACCTCTTTGTTCAGTCTCTTCCTATCGGCTCCCATAATGCCACTGCCCCAGCAGACCACCGTGTCATACAATGTCTTCAGCAGCGCCCCTTGTGCACCAAAAGACCTGAGCCTCCTCAGTAGGAACAGCCTGCGCTGTCCCTTCTTGTAGAGTGCGTCAGTATAGTGTGACCAGTCTAGGTCATTGTTCAGATGAACACCCAGGTACTTATAGGATGTCACCATCTCAATGTCTGTTCCCTGTATATTTACTGGTGATGTGAGGTGTTGTCCTGAAATGAGAGTGGAGCAACTTCAGCAGAGGGACATGACTGAAAGTTTGGAGACATTGTTTTTGGGCACAATGACTACGGCACCTCCACCTAATGCTGCGTGGAAGAAGTCGATTGGAGTAAATGGCCAGCCGGTACTGTTCAAAGCGAGGGAGGACGGGCGGCGGGTTCCGCGGTCGCGCGGGGGGGCGAAGGTCCGTTTACACCTGCCTGCAGGTTTAATTATTATTATTATTATTATTATTCTGCCTAAATGATCGCATTTTTCACCCTCTGAACGTTAACCAAAACGCGATTTTTTTTGGCAAACCCCTCTGACCGGGCAAAAAATTCGATAAACTGGAAAAGATATGTTCCCCCCCACCCCTCATTTTTGTGGGTGGGGCCAAACGTACACAAATTTTCAAGGTCTATGGAGACTGGAGACCATAAACTTTGCCGTAGACACATCGAATTTGGGTGAGGTGTGAATCACCTCAAGACATGCAAAAAACATCACGTGGCTCGTCAACCTGGGAAGGTAGCCCATCTAGGGGAAGGTAAACCCTGATTTCAAACCTCCGCTGCCTTGCGGCACACCCGGTCACGGGAAAGGCTTCGGGAGTCAACCCTGAGGAAAAATCCGGAGTCGGAGCCCCTAAGGCAGTTCTCTGTTGTGCTCAACATCGTTCTGGCAGCTCCTGCGACGGCACTGGTGCCAAACTATAGCAGCCCTGCTGTTCCTTTGGATCCATCAGTGACGTGGAGAGGGGGGACATGCTGCATGGGTAACATCTTGTCCTCCATATCTTCCTGCCCAGGCTTGAATCCTACCAACGCCCAACGCTGGAAGGTAGAACACCGGTGCGCATCGGCCTGATCAGCCACAGGCGGTGCTGTTCCAGCAGAGTAGACGTTTAGGATTCTCTTCCATGGTCATCATAGACCGACGGAGGCCAACGACAACGATTATAAATTTGTGGATCATTTTATGAATGATTTTTCTTTATATTTTAATAAAATTACTGTTTCAATATAAATTTGAAACACATTGTTTAAGGGGAAAAAGCCAAAATATTATCACAATTTACACTTTTGACCATAATTTTGCAGAGCAACAGCCAAACAAAAACTAATGACTGCAATGTTCATGTGCCCGTAGCAAGCAGTGCCTCTTTGTGTTGGTCATATCATGTGACTTCTCCCATGGAAAAAGCACATACTGTACATCGCATCAGGAATCACAGCATTGAAGCGGAGAGGACATGGAGGGAGAGGAAGTGCCTGTATTAAAAAAAAAAAAAAAACAACAACAAAAAAAGTACATATTTAATAAAAACATTAAAATAATATTTCAATTATTCATTGGATTCGTCTGCAAGCCAAGGACCATCTCTGGTTAAAATTTCAGCAAAATCCATCCAGTAGTTTCTACATAATCCTACTAAATCACTGCAAGAAGTTTGAGCCTTGGTAGAGGTATGCAGTCATGGATCACCCTCAAAATGTAATGGTTTGTGTGTAGGCCAAGAACCACTTCTGGTGAACATTTCATCCAAATTCATCCAGTAGTTTGGGAGTATTGTTGGAAAAGTGTGTGAGGATATAAGAGCCTTGGTGGAGGTATGCATTCCACAGGAAGTTTACAGTTTCAAATTTAGCAATGTTTTCTCACACACCTTATGACAAAATAAACGTAGCACTTATATCTAACGGTTAACAAGCAAAATGTTAAGTGTAAACCAACTTACAGGTGTGCTTGGCTCAGATCAAACATGCTAATGCTAACGGGCTAGCCGCGAACGTTAGCTAAAACGCTAATCTCAAGGGAAACAAATTTAGCAATGTTTTCTCACACAACTTATAACAAAATAAACGGAGCACTTATATCTAACGGTTAACATGCAAAATGTTACGTTTAAACCAACTTACAGGCTGGTTGGGTGAGGAATGACGTACGTCGTCTTCTTCTGAGGTTTTATGGTGGTTGGCAAACGCCTTGTAGGAGCATTACCGCCACCTTCTGGAACGGACTGTGATTTGAAATGGCATTACTGTACTATATCCTTGAAATTAGTCCTGTTGCCCTAATAAACCTAAAAACTGCATGATAGACCGCATCTCCTGAACTTCTCTGCAAAATCTCTTTCATACTGAGCTGATTTTGTCCTGCGATAAGCACAGTTGCCATGGAAACCCACTCATTGCATTTCAATAACAGACATTTATACATGGGGCAAACTTGCAACAATTTGCACTAAATTTTCGACGATTGATATTAGTCCTGCACCAAACAAGTCTACATAAAAATAACAAACAAAAGTTTTAGCGCCCCTATTTTTAAAAGGAAGAATTGCTGAAAAATTTTTTCTCTCTTTTTCTCTCACTAGCAGAAAAAAAAATGCATGAAGGAATCACTAGGGCTGATTGACGGTACAAGTAGATAGTACAGAACTGTTTCCATGGCGACCAGCGTGCTTCAACACACACAGTGCAGAGCATTGTAGCTAGATGGAATAATATGTAGATATACAGTATAAACACCCAGTGCGGAGCATTGTAGCTAGATGGAATAAATATGTAAATATATATACACACACAGTGCAGAGCATTGTTGCTAGATGGAATAATATGTAGATATATATAAGCACCCAGTGCGGAGCATTGTAGCTAGATGGAATAAATATGTAAATATATATACACACACAGTGCAGAGCATTGTTTCTAGATGGGATGAAACAGCACAACCGTCGACTTAGTGATCCTATATGGTATGATTATGTACCCATACATATTCTCACCCTCCATAGCGACCGGTATTTTCCTAATTGTATGCTGGAGGGGACCATTGTATGTCTTTTGCATTCAAAACTATTAGGTTGTCACGTCTTTAGGCTATCTCTAAGAGCAGCCCTACTTAGGTTGTACAGTCTGACAGCCGTTGGGAGGAAGGACCTGCGAAACCTCTCGGTTGTGCACCTACGATGATGTAGTCTGCTGCTAAATGAACTCCACCGTGCGTTCAGTATGTCCTGCATAGGGTGGAACTCGGACTCCAGCAGAGATGATAGTTTAGCCACCGTCCTTCTCTCTCCTATCTCCTCCACTGGGACAACACACTACCCCAGGACAGAGCTAGCTTTCTTGACCTCTTTGTTCAGTCTCTTCCTATCGGCTCCCATAATGCCACTGCCCCAGCAGACCACCGTGTCATACAATGTCTTCAGCAGCGCCCCTTGTGCACCAAAAGACCTGAGTCTCCTCAGTAGGAACAGCCTGCGCTGTCCCTTCTTGTAGAGTGCGTCAGTATAGTGTGACCAGTCTAGGTCATTGTTCAGATGAACACCCAGGTACTTATAGGATGTCACCATCTCAATGTCTGTTCCCTGTATATTTACTGGTGATGTGAGGTGTTGTCCTGAAATGAGAGTGGAGCAACTTCAGCAGAGGGACATGACTGAAAGTTTGGAGACATTGTTTTTGGGCACAATGACTACGGCACCTCCACCTAATGCTGCGTTGAAGAAGTCGATTGGAGTAAATGGCCAGCCGGTACTGTTCAAAGCGAGGGAGGACGGGCGGCGGGTTCCGCGGTCGCGCGGGGGGGCGAAGGTCCGTTTACACCTGCCTGCAGGTTTAATTATTATTGTTATTATTATTATTATGCCTAAATGATCGCATTTTTCACCCTCTGAACGTTAACCAAAACGCGATTTTTTTTGGCAAACCCCTCTGACCGGGCAAAAAATTCGATAAACTGGAAAAGATATGTTCCCCCCCACCCCTCATTTTTGTGGGTGGGGCCAAACGTACACAAATTTTCAAGGTCTATGGAGACTGGAGACCATAAACTTTGCCGTAGACACATCGAATTTGGGTGAGGTGTGAATCACCTCAAGACATGCAAAAAACATCACTGTGGCCCATACCCACCGCCAACAGGAAGGCCGCCATCTTGCCTCAAAGTCGCCCCACCTCCAATTTGGAAAAAAGTCACACCTTGCATTTTAACGCACTTGTCCTAGGGACCAGATCCAATTGAGCTCATTTTTGCATGGGAGCATCTACAGGCATTGGCCATTAAAAGTTATATAAATTAGGTCAAAATCTCAAAAGGCGTGGCCAGGGCGCCATGGCCAAGTTTGACTCCTCCCCTTACAACTTCAACCACCTGTAACTCGGCTAAAAATGGTCCCATGTCCACAAAACTTTCCATGAAGGAAAATAGTCCCACCCCAAACGCAATGACATCAAAACACCTGACAACCGATATAGCGCCACATAGTGGATAATGAAAGAATTGCTGAAAAATGTTTCATTTATTACTCACAAGCGGCTGGGCACAATGATGTGAAATTTTCTTAGATTCATCAGAACACAGCCATGATCATAACTGAACATCAACAATAGCATAACATCAAACGTGTTAACATGGACACGCCCTCCTCGCCATTGAATCCGTGACCTTATGGGGAGGGGTGAGAACGTCCTGGAGTCATGAAATTTGGAACATAGGTTTAGGTTACTGACACATATAGTACAATATGGGTGGACAACACATAACTGACAAGGAAGTGTTGCCATGGCGCCATGGCAAAGTTTGACTCCTCCCCTTACAACTTCAACCACCTGTAACTCGGCCAAAAATGGTCCCATGTCCACAAAACTTTCCATGAAGGAAAACAGTCCCACCCCGAACGCAATGACATCAAAACACCTGACAACCGATATAGCGCCACATAGTGGTTAATGAAAGAAATGCTGAAAACTGTTTCATTTATTACTCACAAGCGGCTGGGCAGAATGATGTGAAATTTGCTGAGATTCATCAGAACACAGCCATGATCATAACTGAACATCAACATTAGTATGACATCTAACGTATTACTATGGACACGCCCACCTCGCCATTCAATCCGTTAGCTTATGGGGAGGGTTGGGAACGTCCTGGAGTCATGAAAATTGGAACATAGGTTTAGGTTACTGACACATATAGTACAATATGGGTGGACAACACATAACTGACAAGGAAGTGTTGCCATGGCGCCATGGCAAATTGCTAAATTATTGCAGCAGCACTGTAGTCAGTCCTCCTCTACAGTAATGCTTAACACAGGCTGTCCACAGGGCTGTGTGTTGAGCCCCACTTTGTATTCATTGTACACATATCACTGCATACCTGTTCATCCCACAAACATTATAGAGAAGTTTGCAGATGACACAACAATAGTGGGCCTCATTTCAGGAGGAGATGAGTCCCACTGGTGAGATGGTGCTCAGATAATAATATGCTACTGAATACATAATAAAAAACAGAACTCATTATTAATATTAGGAAGCATAGCAGTAAGCCACCTCCTCTATACATCGTCAAGGAGTGTGTGGAGAGGGTAGAGGCTTTTAAGTTTCTGGTTGTTCAGATTTCTCACAACCTTACCTGGGTAGTACGGCCCCAAACATGTCAGCTAAATTATTGCAGCAGCACTGTAGTCAGTCCTCCTCTGCAGTAATGCTTAACACAGGCTGTCCACAGGGCTGTGTGTTGAGCCCCACTTTGTATTCATTGTACACATATCACTGCATACCTGTTCATCCCACAAACATTATAGAGAAGTTTGCAGATGACACAACAATAGTGGGCCTCATTTCAGGAGGAGATGAGTCCCACTGGTGAGATGGTGCTCAGATAATAATATGATACTGAATACATAATAAAAAACAGAACTCATTATTAATATTAGGAAGCATAGCAGTAAGCCACCTCCTCTATACATAGTCAAGGAGTGTGTGGAGAGTTAAGACAGGCAACCACTAGAGGGAGGCAAAGTACAAGAAGAGAAGAGAAGCAGTCTTCAGGGGATGCATTACAACATAATTTTTGGAAGTTATAGCTAAATTATTGCAGCAGCACTGTAGTCAGTCCTCCTCTACAGTAATGCTTAACACAGGCTGTCCACAGGGCTGTGTGTTGAGCCCCACTTTGTATTCATTGTACACATATCACTGCATACCTGTTCATCCCACAAACATTATAGAGAAGTTTGCAGATGACACAACAATAGTGGGCCTCATTTCAGGAGGAGATGAGTCCCACTGGTGAGATGGTGCTCAGATAATAATATGCTACTGAATACATAATAAAAAACAGAACTCATTATTAATATTAGGAAGCATAGCAGTAAGCCACCTCCTCTATACATCGTCAAGGAGTGTGTGGAGAGGGTAGAGGCTTTTAAGTTTCTGGTTGTTCAGATTTCTCACAACCTTACCTGGGTAGTACGGCCCCAAACATGTCAGCTAAATTATTGCAGCAGCACTGTAGTCAGTCCTCCTCTACAGTAATGCTTAACACAGGCTGTCCACAGGGCTGTGTGTTGAGCCCCACTTTGTATTCATTGTACACATATCACTGCATACCTGTTCATCCCACAAACATTATAGAGAAGTTTGCAGATGACACAACAATAGTGGGCCTCATTTCAGTAGGAGATGAGTCCCACTGGTGAGATGGTGCTCAGATAATAATATGCTACTGAATACATAATAAAAAACAGAACTCATTATTAATATTAGGAAGCATAGCAGTAAGCCACCTCCTCTATACATAGTCAAGGAGTGTGTGGAGAGTTAAGACAGGCAACCACTAGAGGGAGGCAAAGTACAAGAAGAGAAGAGAAGCAGTCTTCAGGGGATGCATTACAACATAATTTTTGGAAGTTATAGCTAAATTATTGCAGCAGCACTGTAGTCAGTCCTCCTCTTCAGTAATGCTTAACACAGGCTGTCCACAGGGCTGTGTGTTGAGCCCCACTTTGTATTCATTGTACACATATCACTGCATACCTGTTCATCCCACAAACATTATAGAGAAGTTTGCAGATGACACAACAATAGTGGGCCTCATTTCAGGAGGAGATGAGTCCCACTGGTGAGATGGTGCTCAGATAATAATATGCTACTGAATACATAATAAAAAACAGAACTCATTATTAATATTAGGAAGCATAGCAGTAAGCCACCTCCTCTATACATCGTCAAGGAGTGTGTGGAGAGGGTAGAGGCTTTTAAGTTTCTGGTTGTTCAGATTTCTCACAACCTTACCTGGGTAGTACGGCCCCAAACATGTCAGCTAAATTATTGCAGCAGCACTGTAGTCAGTCCTCCTCTACAGTAATGCTTAACACAGGCTGTCCACAGGGCTGTGTGTTGAGCCCCACTTTGTATTCATTGTACACATATCACTGCATACCTGTTCATCCCACAAACATTATAGAGAAGTTTGCAGATGACACAACAATAGTGGGCCTCATTTCAGGAGGAGATGAGTCCCACTGGTGAGATGGTGCTCAGATAATAATAGTGTAGCGAACTCAATATGAGCACCCTACTTGGCTTGCCAAGTGGGTTGACCCTATTGGCGACACAGGTAGGGTGCGGGACTCCGGAGCGGGAGGCGTGAGTTCGAATCTCCCGGTGGGACGTCGCCATGTCGAGCAGCACGTTACACTGGTGTCAGAAGTGGGATATGGAGCAAGATGAGGATCCAGGCGGAGGTACAGCGGCCGGAGCGATTCATCGCTCAGCCGGGAACGGAGTGTAGAGCTAAGACGCCGGCCCCTGGAGAGCTTCGCCGCGATGGACGGAGCAGAGCAAACCAGCCCCTTTTCCCGCCCTTTTCAGGGCAGGACGGGCTGGCGATACCAGAGCGATTAGGAGCGGCAATCGACCGGGAGATGACAGTCTCATCCATCCAGCAGCGGGCCAAGATTCCCCGCTACAACGGCGAGAACCTGTTGGATGACCGCCTGGCCCAGGTCGAGTTGGCTGCCGCGCTGATCATCGGAGGAAACCACCGTGCTGAGAGCGAGTGGAGGAGGAGCTACGGCATATCACAGCAGCGCGTGCACGAAGGAGACAGCCGTGGCGACGCGAGGAAGGACGGCTTCCGCTGCACAGAGCCAGGGTACATGGCATGGTACTGCCCCGCACACAGCGCACGACAAACTGGCCCCTCGCCGACGTTAAATTAGAGCGAGGTGGCATGGACGGGGAAAAAGCCGCCTCCTGCAGATGCTTCCCCCGGCAGGTGACGTCACAGAGGCCTTTGGAGCGCAGCAGCAGTGGAGCGAGCAGGACAGATCCGGTCTTTTCTCGGGATCGGCAGGGGCTGGACGCCTGGACGCGGGCCAGCGGCCGACTGGAAGGTCCTGGCAGCGGTGGGAGTCATGGGACTCCCGCTGCCAGAGGAGGAACTGTGCGTGTCCTACCGCCACCCGATGCTTTTCCTTTCGGTGACGTCACGGAGGCCCTCGGCGCAGGAGCGACGCAGCGGAGCGAGCAGGACGAAGATGCGGCCATTTTCCAGGCGCGGCAAGGGCTGGACGCATGGACGCGGGCCAGCGGCCGCCTGGGAGAACTGGCAGCGGTGCGAGTCGGCCGGAGCGGGCCTGGGACTCCCGCTGCTAGGGAAGGGACTGTGCGTGGTCCTACAGAGGCTGTCAGATGTGTCCATCCGCCCGCTGATGGCCAAACCGGAACCCTACCCCAACCAGATGCTCTGACCGAGACTCAGATGGCCCGTGCATGCCGCCCTGGCACCGGGCTGACTCGCATTGGATTTCTGAAAGTGGACTTTGAATTTTCTGGGGACAGAAACCAGTCCGGGGGGGGGGGGGGCAGTGTAACGTCGGGGCCATTTTAAGGGGGCCAGGGATTTCCCAGCATGCTTTGCCAGTTTGAAACGTTACTGTGTGTGTGTTAAATGTGTTATTTCTGAGTTATAGTGCTGGGTCATTATAACTGCATTATAATGACCCAGCAGTGTTTAGCAGGATTAGGGCAAGATGTATCATGTGTGTAACCATGATTGAAACGGAGGTCTGGGGGAATGACCTCCACTCCTCTCTGTGCTCAGAGGCAGGTTGGGGGTTGGGGTGTGTGAAAAATAAATCAGGTTGATCACAGCCATCTGCTCCATTGTCTTTGTGTGAACCCTGCAAACGTCACAATATGCTACTGAATACATAATAAAAAACAGAACTCATTATTAATATTAGGAAGCATAGCAGTAAGCCACCTCCTCGATACATAGTCAAGGAGTGTGTGGAGAGTTAAGACAGGCAACCACTAGAGGGAGGCAAAGTACAAGAAGAGAAGAGAAGCAGTCTTCAGGGGATGCATTACAACATAATTTTTGGAAGTTATAGCTAAATTATTGCAGCAGCACTGTAGTCAGTCCTCCTCTACAGTAATGCTTAACACAGGCTGTCCACAGGGCTGTGTGTTGAGCCCCACTTTGTATTCATTGTACACATATCACTGCATACCTGTTCATCCCACAAACATTATAGAGAAGTTTGCAGATGACACAACAATAGTGGGCCTCATTTCAGGAGGAGATGAGTCCCACTGGTGAGATGGTGCTCAGATAATAATATGCTACTGAATACATAATAAAAAACAGAACTCATTATTAATATTAGGAAGCATAGCAGTAAGCCACCTCCTCTATACATCGTCAAGGAGTGTGTGGAGAGGGTAGAGGCTTTTAAGTTTCTGGTTGTTCAGATTTCTCACAACCTTACCTGGGTAGTACGGCCCCAAACATGTCAGCTAAATTATTGCAGCAGCACTGTAGTCAGTCCTCCTCTGCAGTAATGCTTAACACAGGCTGTCCACAGGGCTGTGTGTTGAGCCCCACTTTGTATTCATTGTACACATATCACTGCATACCTGTTCATCCCACAAACATTATAGAGAAGTTTGCAGATGACACAACAATAGTGGGCCTCATTTCAGGAGGAGATGAGTCCCACTGGTGAGATGGTGCTCAGATAATAATATGCTACTGAATACATAATAAAAAACAGAACTCATTATTAATATTAGGAAGCATAGCAGTAAGCCACCTCCTCTATACATAGTCAAGGAGTGTGTGGAGAGTTAAGACAGGCAACCACTAGAGGGAGGCAAAGTACAAGAAGAGAAGAGAAGCAGTCTTCAGGGGATGCATTACAACATAATTTTTGGAAGTTATAGCTAAATTATTGCAGCAGCACTGTAGTCAGTCCTCCTCTACAGTAATGCTTAACACAGGCTGTCCACAGGGCTGTGTGTTGAGCCCCACTTTGTATTCATTGTACACATATCACTGCATACCTGTTCATCCCACAAACATTATAGAGAAGTTTGCAGATGACACAACAATAGTGGGCCTCATTTCAGGAGGAGATGAGTCCCACTGGTGAGATGGTGCTCAGATAATAATATGCTACTGAATACATAATAAAAAACAGAACTCATTATTAATATTAGGAAGCATAGCAGTAAGCCACCTCCTCTATACATCGTCAAGGAGTGTGTGGAGAGGGTAGAGGCTTTTAAGTTTCTGGTTGTTCAGATTTCTCACAACCTTACCTGGGTAGTACGGCCCCAAACATGTCAGCTAAATTATTGCAGCAGCACTGTAGTCAGTCCTCCTCTGCAGTAATGCTTAACACAGGCTGTCCACAGGGCTGTGTGTTGAGCCCCACTTTGTATTCATTGTACACATATCACTGCATACCTGTTCATCCCACAAACATTATAGAGAAGTTTGCAGATGACACAACAATAGTGGGCCTCATTTCAGGAGGAGATGAGTCCCACTGGTGAGATGGTGCTCAGATAATAATATGCTACTGAATACATAATAAAAAACAGAACTCATTATTAATATTAGGAAGCATAGCAGTAAGCCACCTCCTCTATACATAGTCAAGGAGTGTGTGGAGAGTTAAGACAGGCAACCACTAGAGGGAGGCAAAGTGCAAGAAGAGAAGAGAAGCAGTCTTCAGGGGATGCATTACAACATAATTTTTGGAAGTTATAGCTAAATTATTGCAGCAGCACTGTAGTCAGTCCTCCTCTACAGTAATGCTTAACACAGGCTGTCCACAGGGCTGTGTGTTGAGCCCCACTTTGTATTCATTGTACACATATCACTGCATACCTGTTCATCCCACAAACATTATAGAGAAGTTTGCAGATGACACAACAATAGTGGGCCTCATTTCAGGAGGAGATGAGTCCCACTGGTGAGATGGTGCTCAGATAATAATATGCTACTGAATACATAATAAAAAAAAGAACTCATTATTAATATTAGGAAGCATAGCAGTAAGCCACCTCCTCTATACATCGTCAAGGAGTGTGTGGAGAGGGTAGAGGCTTTTAAGTTTCTGGTTGTTCAGATTTCTCACAACCTTACCTGGGTAGTACGGCCCCAAACATGTCAGCTAAATTATTGCAGCAGCACTGTAGTCAGTCCTCCTCTACAGTAATGCTTAACACAGGCTGTCCACAGGGCTGTGTGTTGAGCCCCACTTTGTATTCATTGTACACATATCACTGCATACCTGTTCATCCCACAAACATTATAGAGAAGTTTGCAGATGACACAACAATAGTGGGCCTCATTTCAGGAGGAGATGAGTCCCACTGGTGAGATGGTGCTCAGATAATAATATGCTACTGAATACATAATAAAAAACAGAACTCATTATTAATATTAGGAAGCATAGCAGTAAGCCACCTCCTCTATACATAGTCAAGGAGTGTGTGGAGAGTTAAGACAGGCAACCACTAGAGGGAGGCAAAGTACAAGAAGAGAAGAGAAGCAGTCTTCAGGGGATGCATTACAACATAATTTTTGGAAGTTATAGCTAAATTATTGCAGCAGCACTGTAGTCAGTCCTCCTCTACAGTAATGCTTAACACAGGCTGTCCACAGGGCTGTGTGTTGAGCCCCACTTTGTATTCATTGTACACATATCACTGCATACCTGTTCATCCCACAAACATTATAGAGAAGTTTGCAGATGACACAACAATAGTGGGCCTCATTTCAGGAGGAGATGAGTCCCACTGGTGAGATGGTGCTCAGATAATAAAATGCTACTGAATACATAATAAAAAACAGAACTCATTATTAATATTAGGAAGCATAGCAGTAAGCCACCTCCTCTATACATCGTCAAGGAGTGTGTGGAGAGGGTAGAGGCTTTTAAGTTTCTGGTTGTTCAGATTTCTCACAACCTTACCTGGGTAGTACGGCCCCAAACATGTCAGCTAAATTATTGCAGCAGCACTGTAGTCAGTCCTCCTCTGCAGTAATGCTTAACACAGGCTGTCCACAGGGCTGTGTGTTGAGCCCCACTTTGTATTCATTGTACACATATCACTGCATACCTGTTCATCCCACAAACATTATAGAGAAGTTTGCAGATGACACAACAATAGTGGGCCTCATTTCAGGAGGAGATGAGTCCCACTGGTGAGATGGTGCTCAGATAATAATATGCTACTGAATACATAATAAAAAACAGAACTCATTATTAATATTAGGAAGCATAGCAGTAAGCCACCTCCTCTATACATAGTCAAGGAGTGTGTGGAGAGTTAAGACAGGCAACCACTAGAGGGAGGCAAAGTACAAGAAGAGAAGAGAAGCAGTCTTCAGGGGATGCATTACAACATAATTTTTGGAAGTTATAGCTAAATTATTGCAGCAGCACTGTAGTCAGTCCTCCTCTACAGTAATGCTTAACACAGGCTGTCCACAGGGCTGTGTGTTGAGCCCCACTTTGTATTCATTGTACACATATCACTGCATACCTGTTCATCCCACAAACATTATAGAGAAGTTTGCAGATGACACAACAATAGTGGGCCTCATTTCAGGAGGAGATGAGTCCCACTGGTGAGATGGTGCTCAGATAATAATATGCTACTGAATACATAATAAAAAACAGAACTCATTATTAATATTAGGAAGCATAGCAGTAAGCCACCTCCTCTATACATCGTCAAGGAGTGTGTGGAGAGGGTAGAGGCTTTTAAGTTTCTGGTTGTTCAGATTTCTCACAACCTTACCTGGGTAGTACGGCCCCAAACATGTCAGCTAAATTATTGCAGCAGCACTGTAGTCAGTCCTCCTCTACAGTAATGCTTAACACAGGCTGTCCACAGGGCTGTGTGTTGAGCCCCACTTTGTATTCATTGTACACATATCACTGCATACCTGTTCATCCCACAAACATTATAGAGAAGTTTGCAGATGACACAACAATAGTGGGCCTCATTTCAGGAGGAGATGAGTCCCACTGGTGAGATGGTGCTCAGATAATAATATGCTACTGAATACATAATAAAAAACAGAACTCATTATTAATATTAGGAAGCATAGCAGTAAGCCACCTCCTCTATACATAGTCAAGGAGTGTGTGGAGAGTTAAGACAGGCAACCACTAGAGGGAGGCAAAGTACAAGAAGAGAAGAGAAGCAGTCTTCAGGGGATGCATTACAACATAATTTTTGGAAGTTATAGCTAAATTATTGCAGCAGCACTGTAGTCAGTCCTCCTCTACAGTAATGCTTAACACAGGCTGTCCACAGGGCTGTGTGTTGAGCCCCACTTTGTATTCATTGTACACATATCACTGCATACCTGTTCATCCCACAAACATTATAGAGAAGTTTGCAGATGACACAACAATAGTGGGCCTCATTTCAGGAGGAGATGAGTCCCACTGGTGAGATGGTGCTCAGATAATAATATGCTACTGAATACATAATAAAAAACAGAACTCATTATTAATATTAGGAAGCATAGCAGTAAGCCACCTCCTCTATACATCGTCAAGGAGTGTGTGGAGAGGGTAGAGGCTTTTAAGTTTCTGGTTGTTCAGATTTCTCACAACCTTACCTGGGTAGTACGGCCCCAAACATGTCAGCTAAATTATTGCAGCAGCACTGTAGTCAGTCCTCCTCTACAGTAATGCTTAACACAGGCTGTCCACAGGGCTGTGTGTTGAGCCCCACTTTGTATTCATTGTACACATATCACTGCATACCTGTTCATCCCACAAACATTATAGAGAAGTTTGCAGATGACACAACAATAGTGGGCCTCATTTCAGGAGGAGATGAGTCCCACTGGTGAGATGGTGCTCAGATAATAATAGTGTAGCGAACTCAATATGAGCACCCTACTTGGCTTGCCAAGTGGGTTGACCCTATTGGCGACACAGGTAGGGTGCGGGACTCCGGAGCGGGAGGCGTGAGTTCGAATCTCCCGGTGGGACGTCGCCATGTCGAGCAGCACGTTACACTGGTGTCAGAAGTGGGATATGGAGCAAGATGAGGATCCAGGCGGAGGTACAGCGGCCGGAGCGATTCATCGCTCAGCCGGGAACGGAGTGTAGAGCTAAGACGCCGGCCCCTGGAGAGCTTCGCCGCGATGGACGGAGCAGAGCAAACCAGCCCCTTTTCCCGCCCTTTTCAGGGCAGGACGGGCTGGCGATACCAGAGCGATTAGGAGCGGCAATCGACCGGGAGATGACAGTCTCATCCATCCAGCAGCGGGCCAAGATTCCCCGCTACAACGGCGAGAACCTGTTGGATGACCGCCTGGCCCAGGTCGAGTTGGCTGCCGCGCTGATCATCGGAGGAAACCACCGTGCTGAGAGCGAGTGGAGGAGGAGCTACGGCATATCACAGCAGCGCGTGCACGAAGGAGACAGCCGTGGCGACGCGAGGAAGGACGGCTTCCGCTGCACAGAGCCAGGGTACATGGCATGGTACTGCCCCGCACACAGCGCACGACAAACTGGCCCCTCGCCGACGTTAAATTAGAGCGAGGTGGCATGGACGGGGAAAAAGCCGCCTCCTGCAGATGCTTCCCCCGGCAGGTGATGTCACAGAGGCCTTTGGAGCGCAGCAGCAGTGGAGCGAGCAGGACAGATCCGGTCTTTTCTCGGGATCGGCAGGGGCTGGACGCCTGGACGCGGGCCAGCGGCCGACTGGAAGGTCCTGGCAGCGGTGGGAGTCATGGGACTCCCGCTGCCAGAGGAGGAACTGTGCGTGTCCTACCGCCACCCGATGCTTTTCCTTTCGGTGACGTCACGGAGGCCCTCGGCGCAGGAGCGACGCAGCGGAGCGAGCAGGACGAAGATGCGGCCATTTTCCAGGCGCGGCAAGGGCTGGACGCATGGACGCGGGCCAGCGGCCGCCTGGGAGAACTGGCAGCGGTGCGAGTCGGCCGGAGCGGGCCTGGGACTCCCGCTGCTAGGGAAGGGACTGTGCGTGGTCCTACAGAGGCTGTCAGATGTGTCCATCCGCCCGCTGATGGCCAAACCGGAACCCTACCCCAACCAGATGCTCTGACCGAGACTCAGATGGCCCGTGCATGCCGCCCTGGCACCGGGCTGACTCGCATTGGATTTCTGAAAGTGGACTTTGAATTTTCTGGGGACAGAAACCAGTCCGGGGGGGGGGGCAGTGTAACGTCGGGGCCATTTTAAGGGGGCCAGGGATTTCCCAGCATGCTTTGCCAGTTTGAAACGTTACTGTGTGTGTGTTAAATGTGTTATTTCTGAGTTATAGTGCTGGGTCATTATAACTGCATTATAATGACCCAGCAGTGTTTAGCAGGATTAGGGCAAGATGTATCATGTGTGTAACCATGATTGAAACGGAGGTCTGGGGGAATGACCTCCACTCCTCTCTGTGCTCAGAGGCAGGTTGGGGGTTGGGGTGTGTGAAAAATAAATCAGGTTGATCACAGCCATCTGCTCCATTGTCTTTGTGTGAACCCTGCAAACGTCACAATATGCTACTGAATACATAATAAAAAACAGAACTCATTATTAATATTAGGAAGCATAGCAGTAAGCCACCTCCTCGATACATAGTCAAGGAGTGTGTGGAGAGTTAAGACAGGCAACCACTAGAGGGAGGCAAAGTACAAGAAGAGAAGAGAAGCAGTCTTCAGGGGATGCATTACAACATAATTTTTGGAAGTTATAGCTAAATTATTGCAGCAGCACTGTAGTCAGTCCTCCTCTACAGTAATGCTTAACACAGGCTGTCCACAGGGCTGTGTGTTGAGCCCCACTTTGTATTCATTGTACACATATCACTGCATACCTGTTCATCCCACAAACATTATAGAGAAGTTTGCAGATGACACAACAATAGTGGGCCTCATTTCAGGAGGAGATGAGTCCCACTGGTGAGATGGTGCTCAGATAATAATATGCTACTGAATACATAATAAAAAACAGAACTCATTATTAATATTAGGAAGCATAGCAGTAAGCCACCTCCTCTATACATCGTCAAGGAGTGTGTGGAGAGGGTAGAGGCTTTTAAGTTTCTGGTTGTTCAGATTTCTCACAACCTTACCTGGGTAGTACGGCCCCAAACATGTCAGCTAAATTATTGCAGCAGCACTGTAGTCAGTCCTCCTCTGCAGTAATGCTTAACACAGGCTGTCCACAGGGCTGTGTGTTGAGCCCCACTTTGTATTCATTGTACACATATCACTGCATACCTGTTCATCCCACAAACATTATAGAGAAGTTTGCAGATGACACAACAATAGTGGGCCTCATTTCAGGAGGAGATGAGTCCCACTGGTGAGATGGTGCTCAGATAATAATATGCTACTGAATACATAATAAAAAACAGAACTCATTATTAATATTAGGAAGCATAGCAGTAAGCCACCTCCTCTATACATAGTCAAGGAGTGTGTGGAGAGTTAAGACAGGCAACCACTAGAGGGAGGCAAAGTACAAGAAGAGAAGAGAAGCAGTCTTCAGGGGATGCATTACAACATAATTTTTGGAAGTTATAGCTAAATTATTGCAGCAGCACTGTAGTCAGTCCTCCTCTACAGTAATGCTTAACACAGGCTGTCCACAGGGCTGTGTGTTGAGCCCCACTTTGTATTCATTGTACACATATCACTGCATACCTGTTCATCCCACAAACATTATAGAGAAGTTTGCAGATGACACAACAATAGTGGGCCTCATTTCAGGAGGAGATGAGTCCCACTGGTGAGATGGTGCTCAGATAATAATATGCTACTGAATACATAATAAAAAACAGAACTCATTATTAATATTAGGAAGCATAGCAGTAAGCCACCTCCTCTATACATCGTCAAGGAGTGTGTGGAGAGGGTAGAGGCTTTTAAGTTTCTGGTTGTTCAGATTTCTCACAACCTTACCTGGGTAGTACGGCCCCAAACATGTCAGCTAAATTATTGCAGCAGCACTGTAGTCAGTCCTCCTCTGCAGTAATGCTTAACACAGGCTGTCCACAGGGCTGTGTGTTGAGCCCCACTTTGTATTCATTGTACACATATCACTGCATACCTGTTCATCCCACAAACATTATAGAGAAGTTTGCAGATGACACAACAATAGTGGGCCTCATTTCAGGAGGAGATGAGTCCCACTGGTGAGATGGTGCTCAGATAATAAAATGCTACTGAATACATAATAAAAAACAGAACTCATTATTAATATTAGGAAGCATAGCAGTAAGCCACCTCCTCTATACATAGTCAAGGAGTGTGTGGAGAGTTAAGACAGGCAACCACTAGAGGGAGGCAAAGTGCAAGAAGAGAAGAGAAGCAGTCTTCAGGGGATGCATTACAACATAATTTTTGGAAGTTATAGCTAAATTATTGCAGCAGCACTGTAGTCAGTCCTCCTCTACAGTAATGCTTAACACAGGCTGTCCACAGGGCTGTGTGTTGAGCCCCACTTTGTATTCATTGTACACATATCACTGCATACCTGTTCATCCCACAAACATTATAGAGAAGTTTGCAGATGACACAACAATAGTGGGCCTCATTTCAGGAGGAGATGAGTCGCACTGGTGAGATGGTGCTCAGATAATAATATGCTACTGAATACATAATAAAAAACAGAACTCATTATTAATATTAGGAAGCATAGCAGTAAGCCACCTCCTCTATACATCGTCAAGGAGTGTGTGGAGAGGGTAGAGGCTTTTAAGTTTCTGGTTGTTCAGATTTCTCACAACCTTACCTGGGTAGTACGGCCCCAAACATGTCAGCTAAATTATTGCAGCAGCACTGTAGTCAGTCCTCCTCTACAGTAATGCTTAACACAGGCTGTCCACAGGGCTGTGTGTTGAGCCCCACTTTGTATTCATTGTACACATATCACTGCATACCTGTTCATCCCACAAACATTATAGAGAAGTTTGCAGATGACACAACAATAGTGGGCCTCATTTCAGGAGGAGATGAGTCCCACTGGTGAGATGGTGCTCAGATAATAATATGCTACTGAATACATAATAAAAAACAGAACTCATTATTAATATTAGGAAGCATAGCAGTAAGCCACCTGGGTAGTACGGCCCCAAACATGTCTACATAAACATAACAAACAAAAGTTTTAGCGCACCTATTGTTAAAAGGAAGAATTGCTGAAATTTTTATTTTCTAGTCCTGTTGCCCTAATAAACCTAAAAACTGCATGATAGACCGCATCTCCTGAACTTCTCTGCAAAATCTCTTTCATACTGAGCTGGTTTCGTCCTACGATAAGCACAGTTGCCATGGAAACCCACTCATTGCATTTCAATAACGGACATTTATACATGGGGCAAACTTGCAACAATTTGCACTAAATTTTCGACGATTGATATTAGTCCTGCACAAAACAAGTCTACATAAAAATAACAAACAAAAGTTTTAGCGCCCCTATTTTTAAAAGGAAGAATTGCTGAAAATTTTTTTCTCTCTTTTTCTCTCACTAGCAGAAAAAAAAAAATGCATGAAGGAATCCCTAGGGCTGATTGACAGTACATGTAGATAGTACAGAACTGTTTCCATGGCGACCAGCGTGCTTCAACACACACAGTGCAGAGCATTTTTTTTTTTTTTTTTTTTTTTTTTGTTACTTATTTGTACCCGTAGGTAGACTTGGTTTGCAGTCTGGTCACAAGCCACCGGCTGCTGGTCGCTGCGTGCGCGAGCGCCCTAAACCTACATGTTTTTGGTGTGCGGGAGGAAACCGGAGAAATCCCGGAGTAAACCCGCGCAACACGGGGAGAACATGCAAACTCCACACAGCTCACTGTTGGTCGGGGGCTGGGATCGAACCCACGATCTCATGATCCCCGCGATCCCCCGGCCGAGGGTAAAACTGTGCTGCCACAGTGCTAAACCACTGCGCCACCGTGCAGCTAGCTGCAGTTGTAGCTAGATGGAATAATATGTAGATATATAAACACCCAGTGCGGAGCATTGTAGCTAGATGGAATAAATATGTTAATAGAATATACTGTATATACACACACAGTGCAGAGCATTGTTGCTAGATGGAATAATATGTAGATATATAAACACCCAGTGCAGAGCATTGTAGCTAGATGGAATAAATATGTAAATATATATACACACACAGTGCAGAGGATTGTTGCTAGATGGGATGAAACAGCACAACCGTCTACTTAGTTATCCTATATGGTATGATTATGTACCCATACATATTCTCACCCTCCATAGCGACCGGTATTTTCCTAATTGTATGCTGGAGGGGACCATTGTATGTCTTTTGCATTCAAAACTATTAGGTTGTCACGTCTTTAGGCTATCTCTAAGAGCAGCCCTACTTAGGTTGTACAGTCTGACAGCCGTTGGGAGGAAGGACCTGCGAAACCTCTCGGTTGTGCACCTAGGATGATGTAGTCTGCTGCTAAATGAACTCCACCGTGCGTTCTGTATGTCCTGCATAGGGTGGAACTCGGACTCCAGCAGAGATGACAGTTTAGCCACCGTCCTTCTCTCTCCTATCTCCTCCACTGGGACAACGCGCTACCCCAGGACAGAGGTAGCTTTCTTGATCTGTGTGTTCAGTCTCTTCCTATCGGCTGCCATAATGCCACTGCCGCAGCAGACCACCGTGTCATACAATGTCTTCAGCTGCACCCCTTGTACACCAAAAGACCTGAGTCTCCTCAGTAGGAACAGCCTGCGCTGTCCCTTCTTGTAGAGTGCGTCAGTATAGTGTGACCAGTCTAGTTTATTGTTCACATGAACGCCCAGGTACTTATAGGATGTCACCATCTCGATGTCTGTTCCCTGTATATTTACTGGTGATGTGAGGTGTTGTCCTGAAATGAGAGTGGAGCAACTTCAGCAGAGGGACATGACTGAAAGTTTGGAGACATTGTTTTTGGGCACAATGACTACGGCACCTCCACCTAATGATGCGTGGAAGAAGTCGATTGGAGTAAATGGCCAGCAGGTACTGTTCAAAGCGAGGGAGGACGGGCGGCGGGTTCCGCGGTCGCGTGGGGGGGCGAAGGTCCGTTTACACCTGCCTGCAGGTTTAATTTATTATTATTCTGCCTAAATGATCGCATTTTTCACCCTCTGAACGTTAACCAAAACGCGATTTTTTTTGGCAAACCCCTCTGACCGGGCCAAAAATTCGATAAACTGGAAAAGATATGTGCCCCCCCACCCCTCATTTTTGTGGGTGGGGTCAAACGTACAAGGTCTATGGAGACAGAAGACCATAAACTTTGCCGTAGACACATCAAATTTGGGTGAGGTGTGAATCACCTCAAGACATGCAAAAAACATCATTGTGGCCCATACCCACCGCCAACAGGAAGGCCGCCATCTTGCCTCAAATCGCCCCACCTCCAATTCGGGAAAAAAGTCACACCTCGCATTTGAACGCACTTGTCCTAGGGACCTGCTCCAATTGAGCTCATTTTTGCATGGCGGCATCTATAGGCATTGGCCATTAAAAGTTATATAAATTAGGTCAAAATCTCAAAAGGTGTGGCCAGGGCGCCATGGCGATGATTGACTCCTCCCCTTACAAATTCAACCAGCTGTAACTCCCGCAAAACTTGTCCGATGTCCACAAAACTTTTCATCAAGGAAAATAGTGCCACCCCAGTGTAACTACATATCAAATCATATCAATAAAAGCATTTGAATCAGCATTGTTCATCCCAAGAGTTCAACCATGTCTTCAGTAGCAGATACTGTCTTGAGAGAAAAAAATATGAATTAAATTATTTTTCCATAATGCATAAATTCCACTGCAAAGAAAAAAAAATATTCCTGATTTGTCCACCAGATGGCACTGTGAAACTGTCTGGTTGTTTACTGGAGAATGTTGACTCCAAAGTCTTGATTATACCAACCATAAGCCTGTCGATTGAAACATTCCTTTGCCAAAGAGCAGAAAAGGAAGAATGACTAAGTCCTGGAGAAGGGATTAACTTCCACTTTATGGCCGATGGATAGTGTTCCAGCTCTGGTTCTTGGGTGATAGAAGCAGTTCATGACCAGACTTTTGAGTTGAAACGATTTTTCTTCAGCAAAGAATGATTTTATAGATTGGAACTCAAGGTCAACGCTACACCCAACAGGCAAATTGCATTTGCGAAATTATTTGTCACCCCAGAACATCTCCCACCCACGGAGTCACAAGATATCGTTTGAGGGTGTACTACCACATCATGGTGTGGACAGGAAATGACAATGGCATGAATGCAGTAGACTGGGGATGGAAACTGCATGACAGTCAGTTTTCCCCAGTAATGAGTGACAAACCTGCTGCTCCAGAAAGCCTCCTGCAGATGGTCCACCGTCACTGCACTACTTCTTGCCGAACTACCAGATGCAGCTGTAGAAAATATGGACTTCCCTGTACAAATGCATGTGGCCCATCTCAGGACGACACGTGAGAATCCTCACAATCAGTCTTTACAAGATGAAGACTCTGACCATGACTATTTCTGAATTAGTTGTGGAATTTTGATCCAGCCTATGATTGGCTCATCGTTGTGGCATTTGGAACCAGCCCATGATTGGCTCGTAGTTATAGCATTTGCACCAAAATTACATGCTCACAATGAAAAAATAGAGGAATTATGGTAATTTTAGGCTTTGGTGGCCATTTTGGTCAGCCATCTTGAATTTTGCAATTATGCAATCATCATTCTAAAATTTGACTACGTTTACTGAATTGCTCACCCCTAAAAACATGATGTTAGACATCACAATTACTTGTCTATAATGAAAAATAAAGGAATTACATGTTTCAAGGTATTGGCAGTCATCTTAGATGCCATCGTGAAATTTATGCCTTTCCCATGGTCAGATTTTGGTAGACTTTTAGTATATTATTAAGCACATCAAGTACTCAAAAACAATTTAAAAAAAACCCCTTTTGTTACAATTTTTTAAGGTAAGGTGCTTTTCCCCTCCAAAAAATGCACTTGCCTAAAGGACAAGACATGAGCAGCATATTTCTCACCAGCAGGACAGCAAGTTCTCATAGAAACCTATAAGGAGGTGAAACACATAACTGGAAACGGAAAAAATGGCTGCTATAAATAAAGAAGAGAGAGAAATACTGTATCATTCTGAACTGAACCTGGAGATCCAGAAACAGGAAAGAGATGCATTTGAATATTTCATCATTACACACTGTAATCATGTCTGTAAAACTCTGTATTCAGTTTTTTTTTCCCTCTCCAGTTTCAAGGTGACTCTCTCTTTATTACTTGAAAATCCTGGCTTAATCCCTTATCTTGGTTTTATGCAATACCCCTCTGGTCTATGTATGCACAAGCCAAACCATGCAAGTAAAAACAAATAACCTCACTCTTCCTTCTCTGTTACCAAGACAGAGTAAATCTCAGTGTGCTATGTACAGACGTGGACAAAATTGTTGGTAATTTTTAAAATAATTCTGTTGAACCACAATTCAAAAGCATTGTCTGATTTTCATTGGTTAATTTTCATAGAATTTTTATCTATTACCACTTTTGTCAGATTCAAGTTATTTCTGTGACCATTGTGGGTTTTTCTTTCATTAACATAGGGGTACCAACAACTTTGTCCACGTCTGTATGTCAAAAATGACATTCAAAGTCTACCAAAACAACTTTGGCATCTCATTGGTCCAAAATGGACATTTATCAAACCTTTTATAGTCAGTATACAGTTTTCTACCATGTTCTTCTGTCAAATGCCTTGTTTCCACTACAGGAACCAGGAACCAATTTTACAAGAACTTCCCCCAGGGTGTGCGTCTCCCCTACAGGAACTTCCCCTAAAGGGGAAATTTTCAGGAACTCATTAGAGCCGAAATAAGGCCCTAGTCATGGATAGGTACTTCAGAGCAGCCTCGACAACTGCTGAATGGAGTTTACGATTGACTCGATGCTGATTGGATAAAACTCAGGAAACAAAGCAGAAGGAAATGAGGAGCATCAAAAGTGACCAGATAAAGATAATAGTGAAGCTCTAATGCTTAAAAGTTCACAATAATCTAATGCTGCCATGATTGTGGAGTGTCTGAACAATTATTCGGCCTATGTGGCCATGCTATGTGAGCTTTGGGAGGAAATGAACATTACAATGGAGCGGCTTGGCACATAACACTGGCCACTCCTGGGAATGTGAACCCACACAGCCGGCCAGTGGGAGTCCCCACTTGTGTTTCTCTTGCTCTGCTTGAACAGGTATGCCGTATGTTTAAAAATTGGAAAACTGGTATCGCCATAATTGTAGAGAGGAATGGCCAGATTGATTGCATATCATATTGAATTGAATAGAATTTTATTGAAATAGGGATGGTACAGTGTAACATAGTTCCAATACAAAAAAATGCACATGATGTGCTGTACAGAGTTTATAGCTATTGCTAATTTTCAACTCTTGTCCCTAGTTGGGCTCATACATGAATATAATTAAGACAATAAAATTTAAATGATCAACATACTAAAACTACACCATATAGCACAATAAAATACATATACACAATCATCATCACAAGCCTTTAAATGACAAACATACTAAAACTACATTGTGCAGTAAACCAAAATACATACCACAAAACCAGCACTACAATATATCCCCCATCAAAAGTTAATGGATACAGCTTTGTTTTTCTTTTGGCCAGCACTTAACCTTTGTTGTAAACAATTTTATATCTTCAATTAATTTAATTTCAGTTGGCAATGTGCTCCAAAGTTTAAAGCAGACTGTCCAAATGTAGACCTACAATGCAGTATTTTACAGTTGCCATTCACCATGCCCCTGGTTACTCTGTTAGCATCTTGTCTTTGCATGTTCCTGAAAAGAGGCTCTGGGGTTAGGCTATGTAAAGATTTTGAAATTAATTTGAGAAAACAAAGATTAGTGAAGCTCTCAAAGAAAGATGCACTCTGACAGCTCTAAAATCACCTCAAAAACAAATGTGTATTGGCCAAAATAGTATATGGTGGGCTTTTATACACAAAAACCTTTCATTGCCTTAGAATTCCTTGGAAAGAGCTTTTACATCTTCCACCTACTTAAGTATGCACAGATCTATGAATATTCTAATTAGCTCCACCCATACTCCCACCCACCAGTAGCAGATGCTGCCAGGCCAGTGTTGTGCCAAGAAATGCATGTCTGCCACAGAAAGCATCCCCCTTCTACCCCCCTTACTTGTAAAATCATGTAAAGGGTTACAACACTGGCTGCACTGTTATATTTGCCGTTTATGTGTGGTTTTACAGCAGGGGTGACCAACCTGGGGCTCCTGGAATGTTCAGGTTTCTGTGGGAAATTTTCTCATTTCACTTCTTAATTGGTCCAAAGATTTGCAAATAATTTGCTGTTGTTGTGCATGGGTGCAAGGGTGCCTACACAACACATGCACAACAATGACAAATTATTTGCAAATCTTTGGACCAATTAAGAAGTGTAATTAGAAAATTTCCCACATACCTTTGCTGCGTGGTGGGGCTGCACTCACCTCAATTTTAATTGCATTTTAGACACTGAGGGCTTGGGGGGATGGGGGCTCTGCTGCCCATCACAGTGGCTAACAATGCTTCAATTACTATCCCCCCAATTTTAATTGCACTTTAGTAGTCCACACATTTATACACAATTATATCATATAACCGACACACACCCACCATGTTCTGTGCGGGGGGAGGAGGTGGGGGTCTTCCCCCACCCCTGTTGCCCTGTCTTGCTGAGGGCGTGGGGGCCTGGTGAGGAGCCTGGGACCTATCATGTTGTAAAAATCCCTGGATGATACTAATATATAGATGCAACCAAGGAAGTGACGGGGGGCTGAATATGAGTTTAAGTGTGAGTGAGAGGGTGATGAATGGAGGTGGTGATGGTGGGTCAGTTTTGTGCGGCGCTTTGCATGCCGGGTGGCATCTTGGGGCGCCTGCGGTGGTCTGCTGATTGTTCACTCAGATGGGCGCCGGGGGGTGGGGGTCTGCTTCTGTGGCCTGCGCCGGTGGCCTCCCTGGTCACTGCCGGGCACTGGTGCATGTTCAGGCTCACTGCATCTGCTTCGCAGTCGGCTTTTGAAATAAAGGTGAATGAGGAGTGAATTTAAGTGGGTACTGGAGTGAGAGAGAATGGGTCGGTCTGGCTGAGTGAGAGGGGTGTGCATGGGAACATGTGGGTGTGAAGGTATGGGGAGGGGTGTGCCTGCGAGTGGAGGGGCTGGATTAGGGGGGTAGTGCCTCTCAGCAATGTGGGCTCACCTGGGCGAGGGGACTTCTTTGGACGTGGGGGTCCCCGGGGTGTGTGGCTGAGGCGCTGGGGCGGGACCGCTGTGGGGGTACCTGGGGGGGCTCGCACCGGGGGGCGCTGGCTGGCCTCTGTCCTGGGGGGTGGGGTCGCTGGCCTCCTGGTGCCTGGGGCTCGGGGGCGGATGTTGGCCCCGCTGGGGGGGGTGGGGGTCGGGCGGGTCCAGGGGTGTGGGCTCACCGCGCCGGCCGCCGGGCAGCCTGCCCTCCCTTGATCATCTCTCCGGGGGTGGATGCTTGGCTTTCCTGGGGCTTGCTGACCTCGGGGCTGGGGGTTGGTGGCGCTGCCTTGCCTGCTCGGGGTCCTCGGGGGGAGGGCTGCTGCGACCGGCCCTCCGCTCGTATGTTTCCTGACAAACCACTCACATGCACACACTTATTTTGCACGCGTTCTCATATATAGGCACACAGACATACATGTACAAGTGTCTCTCCTTTAACAGGTGCAGAAACCAGACTCGTGTTGAGACATCTCTGGTGGAAGAAGCAGTTTGTCTTTTGTTTGTTTTAGTTGTCTTTTTTTTTTTGTCTGTTCCCCTCCCTTTTCTTTCCCCCCTTCACTCACTTCCTTTCCCTCTTCCCCATCCTGTTGGGTCTTCCATGGGTAAAACAATTAAAATGAAGTATTAAAAGTTATTACAGGAGGAGTTTACAACAATATACAGTGCAAAGTTAGGCACTGTATAGGCTCCTCTTGGCAAAGTAAATCTGTTTTGGCACAGTAGGGTGACAGATCCCTGTTCTGTTTGCCTAGCTGCCTGACAGGACAAAAAAAAAAAAAAAAAAAGAAAATTTCCCACAGAAACCTGAATGCTCCAGGAGCCCTAGATTGGGCACCCCTGTTTTACAGCCTCACTCCTCTGAAATGTGCTCCTAGGAAGGGGATGCAACACCGGCGTTCCCTTTGGCTGGTTCACCGTCCGAATCTCTCCTGCGTGGGAGTGAAGGAGGCGAGCTGGTGAGCGCGGCGCCCCGTCCACCACCGACCCCCAAGCGAGCTGGCTTTCGGCAGTCCCACCAGGGGGCTGATGAGTGCCTGCTGAGCAGCTCGCTGGAGGTCAGTGGTGTGGTGCGCCCACCCGCCGCTGTGGAACCACGACCTCAGCTACCACTTGTGTTCCTGAAATCCTGCTTGCTCCTCAGCTCCTCTCTCTTTCCCCAAGGCAGTGAACTCAGGTGTGTAGCCATGCCCAGTGCTTAGCCTGATTGGTTAATGTTATAACCAGTCAGGCTAAGCAGGAATGCTTACATAGCTAGAAATGCTGTGTCCAAACCCGCATTTTTTTTTTTTTGGGGGGGGGGGGTTAACTGGACATTCACAGCAGAAAAACACAGACTTGTGACTTGGGACTGATTTTGCTCTTCATATGTCTTGTAAGTCACAAAAAACATGTTACAGCCATGTTAACAGAAAAAAATAGATTTTTGGTGGAGTGCCACTTTAAGTAAATGATATCTTTTTAGTATTTGACAGTGATATGTGACTACACATGCATCAGGGTAGCATGAGTACAGCGGAGAGGCAAAGGCATAGGACCGGTGGCTCTCACTGTCCGTAGCCAGAGTGTGGATCCACACCACCGACCAACTGGGGACAGAGTCTCCCACTGGTGCTACTCATGCAGCTATGCTGTATAATTGATCTGTTTCTCTCCTTCCTCATTAAACAACGGTGACAAGTTGATCTGATGCCCTCCACCCTACATTCATTTTGTGCATGACATTACCTCCTCCAAGAAGGTAATGTGATCGGGGCAGTTTGTTTGTCTATTAGCAGGATTACACAAAAACTACTGGATGGATTTGGATGAACTTTTTACCACAGGTGGCCCTTGGGCTACGGATGAACTCATTACATTATGGATGTTATCCATGAGCGCATACCTCCGCCAAGGCCCTATCTTGCAACATCATGTAATTGTCCTTCCGTCTGTCTGTCAGCAGGATTATGCAAAAACTACTGGACGAATTTGGAGGTATGGACAGAAGGATGGAAGTACAGATGGATGGACAGAGGGAAGGACAGAGGGAGGGAGGGTGGTACAGATGGATGGAGCCTTGGCGAAAGCATGCACTCTCTGAGTGTCTTCTAGTTTCTCTATTATTTCAACATATTTTAAACATATTTTGCTTTGCCGTGCTGCGTTGTGGTCAAAACTGTCAAACGATTACATAAACAAACAAATCCTCTGGAGAAAGATGGTTCCTACCCCCAAAATGGAGACACAGCGGGAAAGAGGGTCAGATACAGGAATAGCCCTTACCAAAGTTCCTGTCCCCTAAAATTGGCTCCTGCAGTAGAAATGGGGCTAAAGAAAAGATGTGAAGTGGGAAAAAGCAAAAATATACCTGCAGCTAAGAGGACACCCAAAGACAATGAAAAAAGTCTTTTAAGTTCACTTACATTCTTTAAAAGAATGATAAATTATGTCTTTTGACCTTTTTATCCATGGGGTTTTTGAGCTACAAGGACAAAGTTTCGTGGAGAAAAGTTTGGGTTGAAGAGAGGAACCAGCTGACTGTCCACACCTGCAGAGAGACAAAAGCTTCAGTTAACCTGAACATTAAAATATGACACCAGATTGTGATATCAAAGGAGGTATGCTTGGTTTCAATGAATTGTAAGTATCTAGACCAGTTGGGAGCACTGTGCCATTGTGAGAGCCTGGGCAGATGACTTCAAATGCTGGTGGGGCCTGTGACAGTTACGACTCACCATGCAAGTGAAATACTACAATTACAGGACATCTGAATTGGCTCTTACAGAAAATACACACAGATCTCTGCTATGCAATACACTGGCATCTTTGCTATAAAGTCATAACTGTGGTTTCTAAACATTTTTAATTATATTTTTTTTACATGTTTCAATTAAGAAAACTACAAATGGCTCCTTTATCTAACATCTAAAACCCAAATCATAGTAGCAAAAACGTGTTGGTACACGAGCAAGCAGAGTGGGCGCATTTGTGCGCAAACCCTACACAGAGGGTGAGTGATGACCGAGCGCATGCAGCTCAAAAAAATGAACGCACGTACAAGCAAGCAAGTGGTCGCAGTGAACTGCGCATGCACCAGGAGACTCCCTCCAGGGGAAAGTACAAAGCAATCTGCCAAAACTGGGAGAACATACACTACTCACTGTCCAACTGTTCAATGTTTCAGTACTTTTTGTATAATTTGCTGTTCTCTAACAAGGTTAGAAAACAGCAAAATTTTGTTGGCAAAATTTACAACAGGTGTTTAATCCATGAATCAACCAATAAATTTTCTGGTTCATTTAGAATTAGTATTTAAACAGTCCTCTTCATCATGCTGTTCACATTTTGACATCACGAGACCAAGACGACACCTCACAACTGATCAACAATACTTCACCATTATGAGGCTTCAAACAGAATGTTCTCAGAGGGAAGTGGCTGCTGAGCTTAGAATATCACAGAGGGTCATCAGCAGGTTGCAACAGAGATACAGAGAGACTGGAAGAGTCACAGAAAGGCATAGAAGTGGATGTCCTTTGGCCACATCCCACTCTGATGGCCGCTTCACTGTGAACAGTGCCCTGCGGAACCGGATGATGAATGCTACTCAATTCCAGGCACATTTAAGGGAGGTGAGAGGCACCCAAGTGTCATGTCAGACTATTCAAAACCGTTTACATCAGCGTGGTCTGCGTGCTAGACGACCTGCAAGGGTACCTGACCACACCATCAGGTACAGGTGTCATCGTCTTGCATGGGCAAGGGAGCATTTACGCTGGACAAGGGACCAGTGGGCCTTAGTGCTGTTCTCTGATGAAAGTCAATTCACGTTAAGCAGAAATGATGGCTGCCAACAATGTTGGAGATGTCAAAGAGAGCGCTATGCATCAGCCACTGATGTCACCAGACGAGCCTTTGGTGGTGGTGGTGTTACAGTCTGGGCAGGTGGGTCTAGTCAATACACAGCTGCCCGACACCTTGTGAATGTTACAGTGACAAGCTGATACCACCAGAATAACATCATTAATCCAGTCATTGTACCCCTGCATGAACAACACAGGCCTAATTTCATCTTCATGGACGACAATGCTCCAGCTCATCAAGGTCACATCATTAGGGAATGGCTGCTGGAGCCTGGGGTACCTCAAATGGAGTGGACTGTACTTTCTCCAGACCTGAATCCCATAGAAAACCTATGGGATCAGCTGAGTCGTTGTGTAGAGGCTCAAAACCTTGCACCCTACAACCTCAATGACCTGAGGGCCGCCCTTCAAGAACAGTGGAATGCCATGTCTCAGCAGACAATCAGTCGACTTGTGAACATCATGAGATGTTGTTGTCAAGCTGTAATTGATGCTCAAGGGCACATGACAAGTTATTGTGACATTAACATTTTTTTATTGTGGTATACCCACCACTGTTGTTGGCTTTTGTTTCAATAAATTGTTTGAGATGAGAAAATCATCACTACATGCTTCTACTTAAATGCCCTACTTTCATAATATTATATCACTGTGGCATGAACTTTTTACATTTTCCATAAATTTCACCTGAAAGCCAAATATCCCTAACTTTTTGTGAGTAGTGTATGCCCGTCTTTTTGCCTTTTTTCTTCCATGGCCACTAAACAGCAAAAGCTCCTGTTCGTCTTGATAGTCATTGTGTTCACGTACCTCCGTCGTTTCTGCCATTTAAAATGTCCGCCACTGTGTTGGTGTTGGTGGCTCTTGGCTGCCACCAACAGTATGAGCATGTGAACTGCAGATTATTTTTATTAAGCATGCGGCTGCTGAGCGGCAGCTGCAGTGGCTCAAAAATCACTCTGAATATTGCTGTGTATGCAAACACAGTCTACAGAAGATATATGTTTTCCCCTTGGAGGGTCTCTGATCAGGCCTTAACAGCTCACCATTCTCCTGCAGGTAGATCATCCTGTCCAGCAGAACCAACGTCTCCACCACAGGGGCCAGCAGCAGAGCCAGACTGAAGAACACCACAACCCTCCCCTGGTGTTTCAACATGCCCTCTACCCGCTCTGGGTCAAGGGGTAACTCTGGAGGAAGGCCGACCCGCGCCAAACCCTGACGGGCGTATCTGGAAGGGAACATGAGTTTAGACAGAAGATGACATGAGCTACTGTATTGGTGTACATGATGTATGGAATAGCCAAATATCAATAACCATGTATAGAACTTGACAATTTTTACCCCCCAGCCTCTAAAAGGCTGAAGGGGTATTGTTGTCACCCCGCTGGGTGGATGGGTGTCGGTGTCGGCATCAACAGCTACCTTGTGAATGCAATAACTAGAGAAAGAAATGACGGAGGCTTTTCAAATCAAAACCACAGTTGTAGCTGAGAAAAATCTCCGACAAGTTTGAATTTGGGAGACCTCTGATCTTTAGGTCAAGGTCAAAGGTCATAAGTCAGTTTTTTCCCCAACTTTGTGAACCCTATAACTCCAGAAGGAAATGACATACACTTTTCAAATTGATGTCATAGTATCATCTATGAAAAATCTTTGATGGGTTAGATCCCAACCTCTGACTATGGGTTTGGGGTCAAAAGGTCAAGTTAACTTTGCACAAATATTCAGCCAGCAAGTGCTCTTAATGTCATCAGACTAAGAGTTATCACTGGCAGTATTTTTGAGGTTGTATTTAAGAATAAAAATGCCTTTACCCACCCTGCAATGGTTACATGAATAAATTTGCAAATACAGTGCATCCGGAAAGTATTCAAAGCGCTTCACTTTTTCCACATTTTGTTATGTTACAGCTTTGTTCCAAAAGGGATTACAATAATTTTTTCCTCAAAATTCTACACACAAAACCCCATAATGACAACGTGAAAAAAGCTTTTTTGAGATTTTTGCAAATTTATTAAAAATAAAAAACTAAGAAATCACATGTACATCAGTATTCACAGCCTTTGCCATGAAGCTCAAAATTGAGCTCAGGTGCATCCCGTTTCCACTGATCATCCTTGAGATGTTTCTACAGCTTAACTGGAGCCCACCTGTGGTAAATTCAGTTGATTGGACATGATTTGGAAAGGCACACACCTGTCTATATAAGGTCCCACAGTTGACAGTGCATGTAAGAGCACAAACCAAGTATGAAGTCAAAGGAATTGTCTGTAGACGTCCAAGATAAGATTGTCTCAAGGCACAAATCTGGGGAAAGGTACAGAAAAATTTCTGCTGCTTTGAAGGTCCCAGTGAGCACAATGGCCTCCATCATCCATCAATGCAAGAAGTTGGGAACCACCAGGACTCTTTCTAGAGCTGGCTAGCCGTCTAAACTGAGTGATCGGGGGAGACGAGCCTTAGTTGGGGAGGTGACCAAGAACCTGATGGTCACTTTGTCAGAACTCCAGCGTTCCTCTGTGGAGAGAGGAGAACCTTCCAGAAGGACAACCATCTCTGCAGCAATCCACCAATCAGGCCTGTATGGTAGAGTGGCCAGACGGAAGGCACTCCTTAGTAAAAGGCACATGGCAACCCACCTGGAGTTTGCCAAAAGGCACCTGAAGGACTCTCAGACCATGAGAAACAAAATTCTTTGGTCTGATGAGACAAAGATTGAACTCTTTGGCGTGAATGCCAGGCGTCATGTTTGGAGGAAATCAGGCACCGCTCATAACCATGCCAATGGTGGTAGCAGCATCATGCTAGGGAGATGTTTTTAAGCGGCATGAACTGGGAGACTAGTCAGGATAGAGGGAAAGATGAATGCAGCAGTATACCGAGACATCCTGGATGAAAACTTGCTCCAGAGGACTCTTGACCTCAGACTGTGGCGACGGTTTATCCTTCAGCAGGACAATGACCCTAAGCACACAGCCAAGATATCAAAGGAGTGGCTTCAGAACAACTCTGTGAATGTCCTTGAGTGGCCCAGCCACAGCCCAGACTTGAATCCAATTGAACAACTCTAGAGAGATCTGAAAATGGCTGTGCACCAAGCTTCCCATCCAACCTGATGGAGCTTGAGAGGTGCTGTAAAGAGGAACGGGCAAAACTGCCCAAAGATAGGTGTTCCAAGCTTGTGGCATCATATTCAACAAGACTTGAAACTGTAATTGCTGCCAAAGGTGCATCAACAAAGTATAGAGCAAAGGTTGTGAATGCTTATGTATATGTGAGTTCTTAGTTTTTGATTTTTAATAAATTTGCAAAATTCTCAAAAAAAAACCCAAAACTTTTTTCACATTGTCATTATGGGGTATTGTGTGTAGAATTTTGAAGAAAAAAATGAATTTAATCCATTTTGGAATAAGGCTGTAACATAACAAAATGTGGAAAAAGTGAAGCACTGTGAATACTTTCCAGATGCACTGTATGTAAAAAGATTCAAATTCATGTGGCAAAAATAGAAAATTTATTAAAAAAGTTGTTAGTGTATAAAAAGTTGCAAATTAAAGAAAAAAAATTACAAAACAAGGAAAAAAAACTGCACTAAAAATGATGCCAACTTACATGAAAAAGTTCCATATTTATAAGAAAAGCCATATTTCTGAAAAGCATTGATGCTGTTGGAGCCCACTGTGGGAAAAGAAAGACGGTAGAGAATATTTGTACATTCACTCTGACTTGCTCCTAAATATTCTGAGCTCCAAAATAGGCATTCAGAACAGTCATAGAAATTTTCCGTTTAGCAACAATGTGCAGAACAGGATAGGAAAATATCAAAGATATAATTTATTCTGTTACTCTGTATTGACAATTTAAGTATTTTATTTTGAAAATTTACCAGATTTCTCTTCTCACCTGACTTCCGGCCTGCCGTGTCTGCATGGTCTTGACACAAAACTATCTCAGTAGTTAGCACTGATGCTCAAAAATCAAGCCCATAAGCTACTAGCCAAAATGAATTAAAAAACAGTCATCACTAGAGTCCAAACTTGAGCAAAAGACCCATGAACTGCAAAGGAGTCGATCTGTGACGCTTTTACGAGCACGCTACATGAGTCAACCCTGCCTGTGCATCCCCCCCTAGATGTGACTGTCTCTGCAGAGAATGTACTTTGCAAATGTGAGGTTTTTTAATCACACACTTTTCTTTTATGCCAATGTATTCCACTCATTTACCCTGCCACCACCACTACCACACCACTGGGTCACAAATAAAATTTTTTGGATTTGCCTCTACATGGCAAAACAGGTTGGGGAACGTCACTTTAGAGGATATAAAAATAATTTTAAAGTAGAGAAAAATTCAAGTTGACCGGGAGCTACTGCAGCAAGCTACCACTCGAGTCGTGCTTCTGAGAGAAAAAAAATATAAATTGAAACACAAAATAAGATTCAATCCATATTAAAAACTTGGCTGACTAATGTGCTTATGGCAGTCTTTTGAGACAACTTTGAGCCTTTAGAACCCCCCAAAATGGAGGACCATTACACAGCCTTAGCGAAGGTCACTAACGACCTCCTCATTGCATCTGATAATGGACTAGTTTCTGTACTTGTCCTTTTAGATCTTAGTGCAGCTTTTGATACTATTGATCATAATATTCTACTTGATAGATTAGAACACTATGTTGGACTTAATGGAACTTCATTGCAGTGGTTTAGATCTTATTTATCTGATAGGTTCCAGTTTGTTCATGTAAATGATGAGTTTTCTCTCAGCTCAAAGCTTAGTCATGGAGTTCCACAGGGATCTGTGCTTGGCCCTACTCTTTTTAGTTTATATATGCTTCCGTTAGGCAACATTATTAGAAAGCACTGTATACATTTTCACTGTTATGCAGATGACACACAATTATACCTGTCAATGAAGCCAGATGATACTAATCAATTAGCCAAGTTAGAAGCCTGTCTTAAGGAAATCAAAGTTTGGATGACTTGTAATTTCCTGCTATTAAATTCAGATAAGACTGAAGTCATTCTTGTTGGTCCAAAAAACCTTAGAAATTCCTTTCCAAATCAAACTTTCAGTTTGGATGCAGTTACTCTTTCTCTTAATAGCTCTGTGAGGAACCTTGGAGTTATTTTTGATCAGGATTTGTCCTTCAATTCACATATTAAATTTGTTTCTAAGACTGCCTTCTATCATTTGCGTAATATTGCCAAGATTAGGAGCATCTTGTCTCAGAGTGATGCTGAGAAGCTGATCCACGCTTTTGTTAGCTCGAGATTAGATTATTGTAATTCTTTATTATCAGGTTGTCCTAAAACATCTTTAAAAAGTCTTCAGCTGATCCAAAATGCTGCAGCAAGAGTTTTAACAGGTACTAGAAAGAGAGATCATATCTGTCCGGTTCTGGCCTCCCTTCATTGGCTTCCCATAGAGTTTAGAATTAAGTTTAAAATCCTTCTTCTTACTTACAAAGCTCTAAACAATCAGGCTCCTTTTTATTTAAAAGATCTGATACTACCGTATCATCCTAACAGAGCACTACGCTCCCAAAATGCAGGTTTACTTGTAATACCTAGAATCTCCAAAAGTACAATGGGAGGCAGAGCCTTCAGTTATCAAGCTCCTCTCCTGTGGAATCAGCTGCCAATCTGGATTCGGGAGTCAGACTCGATCTCTGTTTTTAAGAATAGGGCTAAAACCTACCTTTTTGATATAGCCTACAATTAGGGAGGGATCATGTGTTTTCTGAACCCTCCCTTAGTTATGCTGCTAATAGGTTTAGTCAGCCGGGGGACCTCCAGTAATGCACTGGGCCTCACTCCTTTCCTCACTCTCTATGAAATATTTTTTTTTTGCTGGTCATTAACATTTGTTTGTTCTCTCCCATAGATTGAGTCCCCATCGTGCTGTTTGCTCTCTACATGTCTGTTCTTTTCTTCTTCTCTATCCCCTCACCCCCCAGCCAGTCGCAGCAGATGACTGCCCCTCCCTGAGCCTGGTTCTGCTGGAGGTTTCTTCCTGTTAAAAGGGAGTTTTTCCTCTCCACCGTCGCCAAGTGCTTGCTCACAGGGGATCGCCTGATTGCTGGGGTCTTTCTGCAACTGTGGGGGTCCTCCCTACAGTTGATAGTGCTATGAGATGACTGTTGTTGTGAAATGGCGCTATATAAATAAAGTTGAATTGAATTGAACCTAAAGTCAAACTCCTGAGGGCTGCAGTGTTTACTCACTCTGTAAAAGGTAACAGGTGTGCCTTCTTTATGGTCTGGATTCCTGCCCTGCGTAGATCTGACCTTGTTTCCCTAATGAAGGTTTCCAGAATTGCTCTGTAACAGTGTGTCCTCAGTAACTCACTTTCCTCCCTGAGCCTCCGCACATAGTCCTCCACAGCGTGACACGCCCCCTCTCGAGCCTTGTAGGACAACTGATGTCCCGGCAACCCCCCTACCCATCGGCTCATTGGGTAGCCGAACTTGGAGGGAACCGACTCGTGGTCTGGTGTCAGTGGAATGGGGGGTATGACCAGTCCTGGGGGCGTGGGGTTTTCTTTGGTTGTAATTTTCATGTAGCAACAAGCCACGGAGGTGATGCCGCGCACGTGTGGGCAGTGGATGAAGTGTCGGAGGAGGGTTGTGCTGAGGTCACCGCAGGCATGAAGACCAGTCAGAACAAAGTCGGAATGGCCTTGCAGGTCATTATTTCCCTGATCCACGATTACATCCTCCTGACTGACAAGCCGTACGCATGAGCAACAGTTTTCAACAGATAAGGCTTTTTCAGACTCTTTCTTCACTGACTGGTTTTGCGTTGACAATTCAGAGTCTGGAGATTGGTCGTCAGAGTGGGCAGAGCCGTGAGGGAGTAAAGTCTGGGCCACCTGATGCTCAGAGGCCCGCAGCTTCTTTTTGCTGGGTCCAGATGGAGTTGGGGGACATTCACTGATGAAATCTGCAGCACACAGCTGCTTGATGAAGGTTTCCCATGATGCCTTGGGATCTACCCAACCAACCACATGGCGGGGAAAGGACTGGGGTAATGGCAGCTCAGAGTTCTAAGAAGAAGAAAAAATCTATTAATATCAATGATGATGCCATCTAGAAAGAAAACAGTACCTTTATATGTAAAAATTAGTGATTCTGGAGTTGCTCAGTGGAGTCTCTGAGTATATTTTTGTTTTATAGCTTGTGACTAATTGGTGATTTTTGGTCTTGTACAAAACATAGCTTAACAATAGGGCTGCAACTAACAATTATTCAAGATTCAAAGATTTTTATTTGCCAATGCTTCTATAAGCACAGGACATACAGGAGAACTGAAATGCCGTTTGTCTCTCTCTTAGTGGTGTGTGCAATACGTAAGAAAAAAAGGAATAAGGATGAAAAACAACAACAGCAGTTTATGTACGGTAATGCTACCCGTAGTGCAAATAAAGATAAAAGATAAAACCCAACAATCCTATAGAGAGAAAAGGTAGAGCAGTAATATCCGTAATTGCAAGTTCAATGCAGTAATGTAGATGCAGACAGTGATGGACTGGACTGCACATGATCAATATTGCAATACAGACAGACAGCAGCAGGTATGGCATTTGTGCAAATGGTTGCAGTAAGGTACAGAGACATACAGCAACAGATGTACAGTGCATCCGGCAAGTATTCACAGCGCTTCACTTTTTCCACATTTTATTATGTTACAGCCGTATTCCAAAATGGATTAAAGGGAAAAGAACACTGGATCATGTTTACCACAACATTAAGCACACCTACAGAGCCCCCCCCCCCCCGCCCCCGGACAATCAGGCCATCTCTCCCTGCTTCTAATACCTGCCTACACCCCCCTCAGGAAGAGTTCCCCCCCAACCAAACAGATAATTAAAACCTGGCCTGAAAATGCCCTCCTCCAGCTACAACACTGCTTTGCCTGCACTGATTGGAGCATCTCTGAACAGCAGGACCTGGACTCCGACACCAAATCTGTCCTTTTCTACATTAAATGCTGGGTAGAAAATGTGTCAGTCACCAAACACATCCGGGTATTTCCAAACCGCAAACCCTGGATGACCAGTGAAGTCCAGGCTCTGATCAGAGCCTGCAACTCAGCCCTCAGGCAGAGGGACAGCTTGCTGTACAGCACTGCCAGAGCCAACCTGAGGAGAGGCATAAAACTCGCTAAGAACGCCTATAGGAGGAAGGTGGAGGGCTTCCTCGCAGACAACAACCTCCAACAGATGTGGAGAGGTATCCAGGCCCTCACCAACTACAGGGGCCAGAGCCCCCTAGTATTAGACAGCAACCTCTGGCAGAGGAGCTTAACAGCTTCTTTGCCTGTTTTGAGCACACCTCCCCCCTCTGTCCCCCCTCCCCTCTCCCCCCTTCTCTCTACAGGTGCACAAGGTGAGGAGGCAACTGAGAGCAATGAACCCCCGCAGAGCTGCTGGTCCAGACAGCATTCCAGGAGTGGTGGTCAAAGCATGTGCAGACCAGCTGGCAGGGATCCTCACCAAGCTGTTCAATCTCTCCCTGACGCACGCCACCGTCCCCTCCTGCCTCAAGGCCTCCACCATCATCCCCGTCCTCAAAAAGTCCGTAATTGACAGCCTGAACAACTACAGACCCATAGCACTCACGTCTGTAGTCATGAAGTGTTTTGAGCAACTGGTGTCTCAGCACATCAGGAACTGCCCCCCCTCGACCCCCACCAGTTTGCCTATAGGGAGAACCAGTCTACAAAAGGTGCTATTGCCACCTCTCTCCACAGAGCACTGAGCCACCTGGAGAACCCATAGAGCTATGTAAGGATGCTCTTTGTGGACTACAGCTCAGCTTTTAACACCATCATCCCAGACATCCTGATCAACAAACTGCACCTCCTCCAAATCCCCCCCACCTGCTCTTGGATAAAAAACTTTCTCACCAACTGCCCACAAACAGTCAGACTTGGCCCCCACCACTCCTCCACACTGTCCCTTAGCACTGGCTCCCCCCAGGGCTGTGTGCTAAGCGCTCTACTATACTCCCTGTACACCTTTGACTGTATTCCAACCCATCCAACCACTGTCATCTTGAAATACGCAGACGACACCACCTTAAGGCACTTTTCCACTAGCCTAGCACACCTCGGCACGCCTCAATTCACTTCAATACGGTTCGGCACGCTTTTGTCTCCATTACAACCGTGTTAAGCTGGGGTGGGTGGGATTTCTATAACAGCGAGGCGGCGCCACACTCCCGTGACGTAGAACACGCGACCCAAGCAAAACATAACACAGCTGTACAAGGCCACTCCTCGGTCTGTGGCTTTTTTCACCGTAAACGCCAAAAAGGACCACCAGACAAGGGTACAGGCAGCGAGATGAAACACTCTGGAAATAGTTCTGCAGCTTCTGGGAGAGTCAAAGGAGTGAGGATACAAACTAGGTCATATATGACGGTAAGCTAATGTTGCTAATGCTAGTTTGCTATAAGTACGTCGTACTACACTTTAATGTCTGCAAGTTGTCGCTGTTAGGTACTAAAATATGTACGCTGTGTGTGTTTCAGATGGCTCTGTTGCGGGAAAATTACTGCTTCATTCGCTCTGGGCGAACCTGACCTGTCACAGATGTCATCAGCCTGTCACTGATGTCAGCACAGCTTCACAAACGATCAGTGGTTATAGAGCTTAAGAATGTCTGTAGAAACGTTTATTTCCTGTGCAACAAATTGCTCTGATCTGCGTGAAAATCATGGAGAGACTGTTGAGACATCATGGACGTACCTGCTTCTGCAGAACCGAGTCTGAGGTGGTGTTATAGAAAAAAATGATCAGCTGACACAACTTGATCGCCATGTTAATAACTATATTAGCCACACAATATATATTCAAAAAGTAAACTTTACTGAGTTAGGTATAATAAGATATATTTGACATTTATCATGCATTTTAGGCTAAAACAAACTTGATCTAGGATTAAAAGCAATTAAAATAATGCAGTCACAAGGTTACATGGAAAATACTTGATTTACTAGATACATGTACTGTAGAAATATATATTCTCTGCATCAACAATGTACTAGACATGCATTCATGTCGTATTGCACTGGGAATTTCACTGACAATAAACCTCTGAAGTTTTTGCAGATGTCTCTTTTTTTATATGTGAAGGTTACCACCATGTGGCATAAATTAAATACTGAAAGATTGGAAAAGCTAAGAATAATCCAGCAGTTTGAGAAATCACTTTTGATTTGGTGTAAGTCTGTCAACAGAATTATGAACCATAAAGCAGTTTGTGTTAAAATGCTAAATCCCATTAAACCTAATTCGGGGGCTCCCAATCATGTGTCATGGGGGGCCAAGACCCTGCTGGTTCTCTCTTCTACCCAGTCTCTTCAGCAGGTGATCTCACTGATCAGTCAGTGGAAGAAGTTCAGTGGAATCTGCTGTTGAAGACACTGGTTGGAGGTAAAGCCTGCAGGGTCTTGGCCCTCCATGGCACATGATTAGACACCCCTGCCCAAACCCATTATGATGAAGAGCAGATGCTAATATGACCCAGAATTCCTCCATATACTGGTACTGGCACTAAAGTATGCAGGGTCTTCTGTACAGTCTTCTAACAATATAGTCTTCAGTTATTAAAATAATTGTTTTGGTTACTTTTTTCTTAAAAATGAGCCATTATTTTCAAGGTTACCGATTAATTCTTTGTAGAGTTGACTCTTTTCCCACCAGTGTCTTAACAGACAAAATAGAAAATCATGATGCAAACACATAAGTCACTAAATTGTTTATTACAATCAGCAGCAAATTCCAGATTATTCAGAATGTGCAAAATTCAAACTGTAAAAAAAAAAAAAACTGGAATGGTCACACGCTGCCTCACTGAGAAGCAACTGGATCGGCCCATCGTACTGGTCCTGGTTCAACAGATCTTCAGCCTTCATCTCTGTAAATAGTGAGGCAAGGTCCAGTTGGGGTGACAGTTTCCCTCTTGCCTAGACAAAAGACAAATGAGTGGTGGTTAATTAAAGCAAGTTTAAAACTTATTTGGGAAATACACTTGTTGCTAAAAGCCAGTGGTGGAATGTGAATTAATGAATGAATCTTTATTTCGGATTGATTAAAAGTAAAGATTAAAAGAAAATAGAATAATATAACAAAGGGGGAAAAAATCTAACAAGGTCAAATTAAACAATAACTCCTCTGATTATACAGTTCAACATAGGTTATCTGAAATGGGTGATGGCTGAAGCTGCAGCTTATATTGCCCACCCATATTTCATCCAAGAATTCAAAAGAAAAACAAAACAGGAGGGATTACAATTTGAATGTGACAATAAAGTACTTCGTTGTTGTATTTAACCACAATTTTCATGTAGCTGCGCGTCAGTAGATTTTACAAGGGCTGGGTTACATTTAAAATCATCTCTTTTTACTGTGGCCTCAGCAATCAGAATGAATTAATACATTCACTTGAATGGAATCTAGTACTTTAACTGAAGTTGTGCATCACCGAGTGTGGAGTCGCTCAGTCAAAATATGAAGTTTTTATCAATAAAAGTTTGTCTTGTCTGTAAAAGTGTCTTTTCTTGCCCTGGCTTCATGTGTGGGCGATGTCTTGTACTAGCATTGCTAAAATATAAAAGGAAGCACTACAATGGGTCTCGAATATTTGTAATGTGTCCTGTTACTGCATGAGTTTATTGATGATAGACTATAAACTACACTACACTGGTTTTGACACTTTACCTATAAAAGCAAAGGATTTCAGTACTTTCCACAGTGGCGAGTTCCGCTGTGGGCTGGCTGATTTCCTCCTGCCTAGATGAATGACAGAAATGGATGATGGTTAGTTTCAAGCAAGTTCAACACTTATACAGGCACATCTCAAAAATTAGAATATCATGAAAAAATTCAATATTTTTTTCACTCATTTCAGAAAGTGAAACCCATATATAGATTCATTACAGGGACAGTGATATATTGCAAGTGTTTATTTTAATATTGATGATTACGGCTACAGCCCACATTAACCAACACCTCAGCGGCCAACATTTATATTTAAAAATGCTTCATTTCCCTGACAAGCACTGCAGGATCCACAGAACAGGTGTGTGTGTCTATTCTGACGCTTTAGAAAATTATATGAATGACTTTATAAATCACTGGTTTGAAAAAGCAATTTTAATATGACGAGATTTCGGCTCGTGTGGTCCATTTCACCAGTATCACAATATAAACAGGGAAGCTAACCCCTGGCATGTGGAAACACATTAAATTGCACACAATTTAATGCGCAGCACAAAAGCGCAATACAAAACAAAAACCAGGACTTTAACCAGGATTAACATATTTCATCGTTTTGCTCTCACAAGCGAATATTTAGGAGAAAACAAGCGCGATTCAGCAGTTGGTACTTGCTAGCTACTAGCAAAAACAAACGTTAGCTAAAACGAGTTTGCCAGCACAAAATGGCGCTGACAAGCACTGCAGGATCCACAGAATAGGTGTGTGTGTCTATTCTGACGCTTTAGAAAATTATATGAATGACTTTATAAATCACTGGTTTGAAAAAGCAATTTTAATATGATGCGATTTCGGCTCGTGTGGTCCATTTCACCAGTATCACAGTATAAACAGGGAGGCTAACCCCTGGCATGTGTAGCTAAAATGAGTTAGCCAGCACAAAACGGTGCTGTATGGCTCAAAAAAAGTGAGCTTACCACTAACAGGATAAATAAGCGAACAGATGCACATTATTACAAAGCACTCACCATCGATGGTTCTCTCACGATCGTCTCCAGCTTGCCCATAGCCAGCCATCTGTATATGGGTCCGGGTCACCCCTCACTGTGGATCTGCCACCAGCCAGAGAAAACTCTGCACCTCTTCGTTGGACCACGGTGTAGAGTTCCGCAAAACCTACAACGCTGTCTTGTATTAATATCGTATTTACTCCGTGACCGAGTTAGTCCGTGAAATATTGCATATGGCGGTCGTGTATCAGAAGACGGCAAAGACGGTCACTTTTCGTGACGTTAAGACCTTACCAATCAGCGGCGACCAGTCTTTTAACGTCACAACACGGTACAACTCGGCACGACTGGACCCTGCCCTTGAGCGAGGCCGAGAATCGCTGCTGTTAAACCGTGTTGGGGCTAGTGGAAAGACTTACGAAGTGTGCTGAGCTGTACCATGGCGTGCTAAGCCGTGCTAGTGGAAAGGAGGCTTTAGTTGGGCTCATCACCAATGACGATGAGAAGGCATACACGGCGGAGGTAGAGAATCTGCTGCTGTGGTGCCAAGCAAACAACGTGAAACTGAATGTCCAAAAAACCAAAGAACTCACACTGGACTTCAGAAAGAACAAAGAGGACCCCGCCCCCCCATAAATGGCGACCATGTGGAAAACGTCCCCGCCTTCAGGTTCCTGGGCACCCACATCTCCTCTGACCTCTCCTGGACTGTCAACACCAAGGCCCTTGTGAAGAAAGCCCAGCAGCGGCTGCACTTCCTGGACCAGAAGCTGCTGCTGGCCATCTACCGCTGCTTAGTGGAGAGCATGCTCAGCTACTGTCTGGGTGTGTGGTACGCCGGCTCCACGGTTGAGAACAGGAAGGCTGTGCAGAGGGTCATCAACACCACCCAAAAAATTATTGGCGGCAATCTGCCCTCCCTGGAAGACATCTCCAGATCCTCCTGTCTCAGAAGGATCAAGGATCATCACAGGAGAGCCCTCACATCCCGCCAACCACCTGTTCAACTTGCTTCCCTCTGGATGACGGTTCAGATCGATCAGGTCCCACACCTCCAGACAGACAAACAGTTTCTTCCCCTGGGCCCTCTGGACTGCAAACAGTCAGAGGTCCAATTCCCCTCCCTCCGAACCCTCACATGCTCAGAACTGAGGACCTTTTAATTACAGTGCATCCGGAAAGTATTCACAGCACTTCACTTTTTCCACATTTTGTTACATTACAGCCTTATTCCAAAAGGGATTAAATTCATTTGTTCCTCAAAATTCTACACACAATACCCCATAATGACAACAGGAAAAAAGTTTTTTGAGATTTTTGCAAGTTTATTAAAAATAAAAAACTAAAATCACGTGTGCATAAGTATTCACAGCCTTTGCTCAATACTATGTTGATGCAGCTTTGGCAGCAATCACAGCCTCAAGTTTTTTTGAATAAGCTGCCACGGGCTTGGAACACCTATCTTTGGGCAGTTTTGCCCATTCCTCTTTGCAGCACCTCTCAAGCTCTATCAGGTTGGATGGGAAGCGTCGGTGCTCAGCCATTTTCAGATCTCTGCAGAAATGATCAATTGGATTCAAGTCTGGGCTCTGGCTGGGCCACTCAAGGACATTCACAGAGTTGTCCCGAAGCCACTCCTTAAATATTTTTGCTGTGCACTTTGGGTTATTGTCCTGCTGAAAGATGAACCGTCGCCCCAGTCTGAGGTCAAGAGTGCTTTGGAGCAGGTTTTCATCCAGGATATTTCTGTACATTGCAGCATTCATCTTTCCCTCTATACTGACTAGTCTCCCAGTTCATGCCGCTGAAAAACATTCCTACAGCATGATGCTGCCACCACCACTGGCATGGTTATGAGCGGTGCCTGATTTCCTCCAAACATGATGCTTGGCATTCACGCCAGAGAGTTCAATCTTTGTCTCATCAGACCAGAGAATTTTGTTTCTCATGGTTTTAGAGTCCTTCAGGTGCCTTTTGACAAACTCCAGGCGGGCTGTTGTGTGCCTTTTACTAAGGAGTGACTTCCGCCTGGCCACTCTACCATACAGGCCTGATTGGTGGATTGCTGCAGAGATGGCTGTCCTTCTGGAAGGTTCTCCTCTCTCCACAGAGGAACGCTGGAGCTCTGTCAGAGTGACCATCGGGTTCTTGGTCACCTCTCTGACTGTCTTGTAGGTCTACAGACAAATGCTTTGACTTCATGCTTTGTTTGTGCTCTGACATGCACTGTCAACTGTGTGACCTTATAGACAGGTGTGTGCCTTTCCAAATCGTGTCCAATCAACTGAATTTACCACAGGTGGACTCCAATTAAGCTGTAGAAACATCTCAAGGATGATCAGTGGAAACAGGACGCACCTGAGCTCAATTCTGAGCTTCATGGCAAAGGCTGTGAATACTTATGTACATGTGATTTCTTAGTTTTTTATTTTTAATAAATTTGCAAAAATCTCAAAACTTTTTTCACATTGTCATTATGGGGTATTGTGTGTCGAGTTTTGAGGAAAAGAAATTTATTTAATCCATTTTGGAATAAGGCTGTACCATAACAAAATGTGGAAAAAGTGAAGCGCTGTGAAAACTTTCCGGATGCACTGTATTACTGTTGGCGTGCCAAGTCTGTCTATGCATACAGCTCAGGTAGTTATTGTGTGGGTGACTGTTATTTTGGTAGTTGACTAATCTAATGACTATTTTTTTGAGTCATTAGATTAGTCGACTACTCACAATTATTTCTGTCATGTCCGCCATCTCTGCTTCCTGTTGGCACGCCTCCTGTTCAGGGCTCCAAGTCATGTTTTACCTCACCTGTTTAAAAGAAAAGTTTTAAATATACAAGAAAAAAGCTGCAATTTTACAGGAAAAAAGTTGCTTATGTTTGAGAAAAAAGGTTGCAAATTTACAGGAAAAGTTGCAAATCTTGGAGAAAATGGTAAAAAAAATTACAGGAATAAAGTTACAAATTTTTGTGAAAAAAAAGTTGCAAATTTTTGAGAAAGAAGTTGCAAATTTAAAAGAAAAAAAATGTGCAAATTCAGGGGGAAAATTGGCAAATTTAACCTCTTAAAATTCCAGTGTGAATTTGATTTTCTTTGCATATGTTAAATTTAGGGAAACTGGCTGGAATGCTCAGGGCTCAAGTCTGCACACCTGAGAATATCACCTTGTTTTCAGTCTCTGTCTATAATATAATGTTTTATAAACGGTCCCCATAGCTAAATAAAAAACAATGACCCATCAAACATGAGTTTGAAACTTGACTTGACAGATTAATCAAGAATGTTTGTAGCAACACAACCGTCAGACGTAACAAAACCATAATTTATTTAACTCATAATGTGCAAGCAAGAAAGGTGGCAATTTTTCATGTTTTAGAGCCTGAAACATACATATTTTAAAAAATATTTCCTGGGAAAGGGTGCACAGGCGATTAGTCACCTATCAAATTAGTTGTTGATTAATTTTCTGACCATCGACTAGTCAATTAGTCGACTAATTGTTGCAGCACTATTTACCAAGCGCACTCTGCGGCAAGTGCAATATCCCCTACCTCTGTTTTCTTTGAAGATCCCAATATGTTACTGAAGGAGAGCAGTTTTCAACTTTTCCATAATTATTAGGGCAGAACTAATTCATAAGCCTATCATCCATGAATATACAACAAAAACGGTTGTATTCAACCCATAGTTGTAAATCAGAATACCAAGGTGAACCTGTAGAGGACTTCCCACCCCAAAGACCTGAACAGCTACAGACCAGTGGCCCTGACGTCTCACATGATGAAGACCCTGGAGAGACTGCTCCTTGCTCACCTCCGCCCCCTGGTGGGGCCAGCGATCGATCCACTCCAGTTCGCCTACCAGCATGGCATTGGGGTGGAGGATGCAGTGATCTTCCTCCTTCACCGTTCCCTGTCCCACCTGGAGAAGCCCGGGAATGCGGTGAGGATCATGTTCTTTGATTTCTCCAGTGCTTTCAACACCATCCAACTGATGATCTTGAAGGACAAGCTGCTGTGCGGAGGGGTGGACCAGCACCTGTCATCATGGATCCTGGACTACCTCACTAACCGGCCACAGTTTGTGAAAAACCGGGATTGTGTGTCCAACACGATCATTGGCAGCACGGGGGCCCCCCCAGGGAACGGTTTTGGCTCCCTTCCTGTTCACCCTTTATACTGCGGACTTCTCACACAACATAACACACTGCCATCTACAGAAGTTCTCTGACGACTCTGCGATCGCCGGCCTCATCTCCAATGGAGATGAAGCTGAGTACAGAGGACTTATCCAGGACTTTGTGGACTGGTGCCATTGGAACTGCCTCCAGATCAATGCGAGGAAAACTAAGGAGCTGGTGGTGGACTGCCACAGGCAAGGACAACCCCTCACAGCACCAGTAAATATACAGGGAACAGATGTTGAGATGGTGACATCCTACAAGTACCTGGGTGTTCATCTGAACAATAAACTAGACTGGTCACACAATACCGGCGCACTCTACAAGAAGGGACAGCGCAGGCTGTTGCTACTGAGGAGGCTCAGGTCTTTTGGTGTACAAGGGGTGCTCTTGAAGTCATTCTATGACACGGTGGTGGCATCAGCCATCACTTTTGGAGTGGTCTGCTGGGGCAATGGCATTACAGCAGCCGATAGGAAGAGACTGAACAAACTAATCAAGAAAGCTAGCTCCGTCCTGGGGCAGCACCTTGACCCAGTGGAGGAGATAGGAGAGAGAAGGACGGTGGCTAAACTGTCATCTCTGCTGGAGTCCGAGTCCCACCCTATGCAGGACATACTGAACGCACTGAGGAGCTCATTTAGCAGTAGACTACATCATCCTAGGTGTGCAACCGAGAGGTTTCGCAGGTCCTTCCTACCTACGGCTGTTGGACTGTATAACCTAAGCAGGGCTGCTCGCAGAGATAGCAAAAAAACATGACGACCTAATAGTATTGAATGCAAAAGACGCAACAGACTTACACAAATGGTCCCCTCCAGTAAACAACTAGGACAATATCAGTCGCTATGGAGGGTGACGATATGTATGGGTACATATTCATAGCATGTGGGGTAACTAAATAGACGGTTATGCTGTTTAGTCCACCTAGCTACAATACTCCGCACTGTGTATATATATTTATATATTTATGTGTACATATGTATATTCACTGCTCTTATTTTCTTATCTTCTAAATCATTGCTCTGAGTGTTGCTATCCCTGTGCTGTTGCAATCCTGGAATTTCCCCATTGTGGGAATAATAAAGGCTTATCTTATCTTATCTTAGAGCAAGTTTGTTGACCCTAGCTTTACTTGTTCTATAGTAATAGAACTCATCCTATAGTAATAGGGCATAGGGAATGCCAACCTTGACATCTGACCTTTTGCCCCCAAACTCCTGCAAAAATCATTCGATTGGAGCCAAATTGCAATATGTACATCATCAGTGTACATCAAACCCTGGAACCAAGTTCTAAAATAATCAGAACAAAATTGTAGGAGGAGTTGATTTCACAATGTATTAGTTTAAGGGTGTGCTTATTTATGCAACCAGGTTGTTGTAAGTTTTTTATTTTTTATTTTTCCTCTTAAAAGATTTCAGTTTGTTTTTCAATTGGGTTGTACAGGTTATAGGTCACATTAATGGTGGAAAAAGTTTTGAAATGTTTTATCTTGGTCTCATTTCTTTACATCACAAAAACCTGGCATTTGAACAGGGGTGTGTAGACTTTTTATATACAGTGGTGTGAAAAAGTGTCTACCCCCTTCCTGATTTCTCATTTTTTTTGTATGTTTGTCACACTTAAATGTTTCAGATCATCAAACAAATTTAAATATTAGACAAAGATAACACAAGCAAACACAAAATGCAGTTTTTTGGTTTTTTTTTGGAGGCTTAGAGGCAGAGCATCTGCCCCACAACCAGGAGGTCGGGGTTCAAGTCTCAGTCGGGTCATGCCAATAGACCATATAAAAATGGAACTTCCTGCTGTCCAGCTTGGTGCACAGCAAAAATGGAACGGAGGAGGGAAATGTAGGGTGGCAGTGGCTCAGGAAGTAGAGAAGGTCGTCTAATAACCGGAGGGTTGGCGGCCTTTTATTTTTCTTATTAAAGACGAGGATGAAAAGAAGATGTTTTTACCTTTACATGTTTCAACTGTCCACTTCCTGAGGAAGTCTGCAGTTGACAATTGAAACATGTAAAGGTAAAAACATCTCCTTTTTATCCTTGTCTTTAATAAGAGAAACAAAAGGCTAATAATTCAAAAGAAGACAAAATGAACCTACTCGAGCTACTATGGAGGGTTGACTGTTCAAATCCCACTCTCCCCAGACATCCTGCCATTGTGTTCCTGGGCAATTTTGTATTTTGTATACTTTATTAATTCCAGAGGGAAATTCAGGACATCCACCTGGATGGATGAGACAGGCACGGTACAGCACCAATCCCTTCACCATTCACACATATTCATACCTAGGGCCATTTTAGAGTCTCCAATTAACCTAACTTAAATGATTTTGGCCTGTGGGAGGAAACCAGAGTACCCGAAGTAAACCCACACACACACGGGGACAACATGCAAACTCCACACAGAAGGGTCACCGATTGTCAGGGAGTGGGATTGAACCCATGATGGTTGGGGTGGAATCAATCCCGTGACCTTCTTACTGTGCCACCACAGTGCTAACTACTGTTCCACCGAGCTGTGGGGCAAGACACTTTACCCACCTTGCCTCCAGTGTCCATGACACTGAGCATGAATGTGTATAAATGTTCGGTAGTGGTCGGAGAGGCTGTTGGTGTGGATTGGCAGCCACGTTTGTCAGTTTGCCCCAGGGCAGCTGTGGCTACAGTAGTAGCTTACCACTACCATTGTCTGTGGAGTGAATGAATAATGTATCCATTGTAAAGCGTCTCTGAGTGTCGATGAAAAGCGCTATATAAATCTGAGGCATTATTATTATTATTAAAAAAACAAAAAAGATGTTGCTTTTAGATGTGCACTTTTGTTTCTTTAGATCAAATAATACTAAGAAAACAAGTTCATGTTCATTCTTAAACACTACAATAAAGTTTCAACTTAGGAAGAACTTAGAATTCTGTATTTGTGTAATAACTCTGATTATTATTCACAAATTTCATACATTTTACCATCCAAAGATGATCACCTGTTCAGCACCTGCTTAAGTAGACTGAGGTGTCCTTGTATTGGAATTCAACAGATACTCAAACTGAGTATCTGTTTGAGTATGTTGATCTTTTTATTTAAAAGATCTGATCCTACCGTATTATCCTAACAGAGCACTATGCGCCCAAAATGCTGGATTACTTGTAATACCTAGAATCTCCAAAAGTACAATGGGAGGCAGAGCCTTCAGTTATCAAGCTCCTCTCCTGTGGAACCAGCTGCCAATCTGGATTCGGGAGTCAGACTCGATCTCTGTTTTTAAGAATAGGGTTAAAACCTTCATTTTTGATATAGCCTACAATTAGGGAGGGATCATGTGTTTCTGAACCCTCCCTTAGTTATGCTGCTAATAGGTTTAGTCAGCCGGGGAACCTCCAATAATGCACTGGGCTTCACTCCTTTCTTCACTCTCAATGAAATATTTATTTTTTGCTGGTCATTAACATCTGTTTGTTCTCTCCCATAGACTGAGTCCCCATCGTGCTGTTTGCTCTCTACATGTCTGTTCTTTTCATCTTCTCTATCCCCTCACCCCCCAGCCAGTCGCAGCAGATGACTGCCCCTCCCTGAGTCTGGTGCTGCTGAAGGTTTCTTCCTGTTAAAAGGGAGTTTTTCCCTCTCCCCCGTCGCCAAGCGCTTGCTCACAGGGGATCGCCTGATTGCTGGGGTTTTTCTGCAACTGTGGGGGTTTCCCCTACAGTTGAAAGTGCTACGAGATGACTGTTGTTGTGAAATGGCGCTATATAAATAAAGAACTGAATTGAAGTGAATTGAATGGCTGCTATACATGTAGATGATAATTTAGGAAAGATTTTGTAGTGGTCTCTTATTTTTTTCCCCGAAGCTGTATATTCAAATTCTGCTCACACTTAACCTGATAATGAAGGTACCATTAGGCAAGTTTAAAGGTTAGAACCCAAAATGTAAATCTGAAACTTGGTGACCTAACTTCAGACCCTATCAATCCACAAGTTAAAAACAAAGGTCAAGGTCATTTGACATTTCTTACGTATATGCCCAAGACACCGTTCTGTCATGTGCACAGATTTCTTTCTCTTAGCTCTAATAATAAAGTCACTATTGGCCAAAATTGATTCTGACCTTTTGTGACCCTGTTACCTTGACCTTTGACCTTATGACCCCAAAAACATAGCAACACATGCTTAGACTGAGATTCCCCGTATACCAAGTTTGGTGACTCTAGCTTCATTCTTTCTCAAGTTACAGACTGGACAGACAAATGGATAAATGGAGACAACCTCCATTTATCACTTAAAAATAATCTAACTTTTAGATTATTATTAAATTTTAGACTATTTTTAAAAATGGTGGATAAAATCCACCCCTTTCTGTCCAATCATGATTTACACCAGTTCTCAATTTCACACTATTATCTTCATACTTTTTTCTTCAAACCTCAAGAACTGACGTTCACTTTTCAGCATAAGTACAGAAGTTTAACTTTGAGAGATACTAAATTTTACATAAAAATATTGGGTATTTTGGACAATTTTTCTTTTAAACTGTGCAACAAGTTCAGCCAATCTCCAACCTTTTTCTGCTTCTCCTTCTCCAGGGCCCACAACAGCTGCCTGTCAAACCTGGTCGCCATGGCAACGAGGGTGCGCTCCGCCTCAATGGCTGTCACAGACAATCCAAGCCCAAAGGACAGGAAGCGGGTCAGGTGACCCTGTTTGGAACAAAAAGGGTCAGTTTTCTCTGCTACTATAATTAAAGCTTTGAATACAATATTAGATCTAATGATTTTTTAACCATCAAGAAACTGAAACAATGTCTGTGGAATGGAAATGATGAAAATCAACGTGAAGGGACTTCTAGCATGCTGTCATATTACAAGTTGATGATAAGCTTGTCAGAAAATTCAACACATAAATGGTACCTGCCCAGAGCCCACATCCACCACTCTGTTGCACTCCGTCTGGTCACAAAGTTGTTTTACCAGCTATAAAAGGAAAAACAATTATGTATCTGTTAAAAGAAAAAAAAGAGCAGCATAACCTCTAAAATTCAATCTAAACAGCAGAAAACACAGTCACCAAGCAAGACTATACCATGCCCAGCTTGCGGATTTCATGCTGTTTCTTGGGTTTCACATGTTTTCTGAAGATATGCCCCAGCAGTGAGCTCTGACTTTGGTTTTCCAGGAACTCCTCGGGCTTCACCGAACTGGTTGCTCTGTGCCGCTCACACCTGCGCTCTCTGGGAAACGCAAGGGCATGGGCTGTGGCGCGGAAAGCCAAGAGGGACAGAGGCCACACGGAAGGATATCTGTAATGACAACATCTCTACATGGTCATTATTTACTTGAAGATCGTGGGATTTATCTGTGTAAATGCAACATCACTGTAAAAGAGAGGGCCCTAACTAAGTTGTTTTAGTATAAATAAATCATTAAATTAATCTTATAGGTCAACCTATTGCATTGCGTTAAGAAGTGTAACATTAAATTTAAAACCAAACTTGTCAAAGAAATACAAAAAGTTGAATAAAGAAACAGATGTTGATGGTAACGTTAAAAAGCAGCACAGTAATACAAAAGGCAAAACATAACTGGCCCAAGGATTTCAAGCAGTACTGTGGTCCGGTGTTGCCTCTCATTCATTTCCACTAACAATATACTTGGGGCATGAATAAAACCTTATTACCTCCACCAAGGGAGGACGGAGGTAATGATTTTAGTGGCGCTGGTTTGTTTGTTAGCAACATTACTCAAAAAGTTATGAATGGATTTTGATGAAATTTTCAGGTGTGTAATGGCATGAAGAACAGATGATTAGATTTTGGTGATGATCTGAGAGTGCATACCTCCACCAAGGGCTTTGTTTGTACTTGTGCAGCAGGATTACACAAAAACTACTGGATGAATTTGGATGAAATTTTCACCAGATACCTCTGCCAAGGCTCTTATCTTCTCACACAGCGTTAGCAACAATACTCCAAAATTACTGAATGGATTTGGATGAAAGTTTCACCAGAGGTGGTTCTTGGCCTACAGAGGAACCCTTTGCACCATTATCTACCGCAACTAACTTGTAAGAAATATGACCATGACAAAGGCACAAACGCTTACCCAGCACGCCGACAGATGCAGACATGTTCCTCCAAGCGCTTGCTTTCTAATTTTGATCATGATATTCCTTTAGTGTCAGGTCAAAGCGTGCCGGGTTGTTTGATACAGCAAAGCTCAGCCTCCACCTCCTCCACCGTCACCTACTGTTGTTGTCTTCCTGTACCGGCGTCCTATGTCCCGCCCCTCCTTAATGCAGATTGGCTGCTTAGAAAGGTCTGACATTGACAAGCGTAGCTGTACAGTAGTCTGACAAGTTGAACTTTTTCAGCCCTGAGCACTGCAACAAAAAGCAGCCACCGCTCAAAGCGTTTCAACGCAGTGGGCGCTCAGCGCTGTACTACATAGAGAATGAACAGAAAATAGTTACCCACAGAAGAAAAAACGAGTTTAGTGGACATGCCCGCTAATACTTTTTCTACAGTGTTGGGCTTCTGGGTTGCCAAGGCATGTAGCCCTATGGCATGACCACGCACGTAACTGAGTAGACACGTTTTAAAGGGGCAGTACATGAAACGTGCCAGATTATTATACGAAATAATATTAAAAATTCCTGCATCCACATCGTGATCCAAATTACCACCACAATCTAATCATCTGTTCCCCGTGCCATTACACACCTTTTCTAAAAATTTAATCAAAATCCGTTCATAACTTTTTGAGTTATGTTGGTAACAGGCAAACCAACCAACCAACGGCACTAAAAACATTACCTCCATCCTCCCTTGGCGGAGGTAATAATAATAATGGACTTTGGTTCCAAGGTTGTCATAGCCAGGAGCGGCACTGGGGTTAAGCTCCCAGTGCTCATAAAATGCTCCTTATGGCGTGCGTCTCGAAAAGCCTCTGACAACTAAGTCCAACTCCTAGCCTGCCCGTGTGGTTTAGTCTCTAAGCCCGGCGGAAATGCTTTTACTAATAGGAGAAGGGGCGAGGGCGGATCTCTGGCGCCTTAAAACCAGATGCTTCGGGTAGATGGTGGCTCGTCAACCTGGGAAGGTAGCCCATCTAGGGGAAGGTAAACCCTGATTTCAAACCCCCGCTGCCTTGCGGCACACCCGGTCACGGGAAAGGCTTCGGGAGTCAACCCTGAGGAAAAATCCGGAGTCGGAGCCCCTAAGGCAGTTCTCTGTTGTGCTCAACATCGTTCTGGTAGCTCCTGTGACGGCGCTGGTACCAAACTGTAGCAGCCCTGCTGTTCCTTTGGATTCATCAGTGACGTGGAGAGGGGGGACATGCTTCATGGGCAACACCTTGTCCTCCATATCTTCCTGCCCAGGCTTGAATCCTACCAACGCCCAACGCTGGAAGGTAGAACACCGGATAACTGGAGAGGACACTCCAGCTTCGCCTTTGGCGTAGACAAAACACGAGGAATGACAGTTACCGGTTATAAGCCACCGCTCAATTGGCGTAGAGCGCTGTGCCAGGGGTTGTTCCCAACGGTGGGAGGGATCATCGGATCTCACTGGACAGCTACCGCCCGCCTCAAGCTGGGCAGCCCCCAGCCAATAAGGTGTTGTCCCGCCACAGCTTGCTTTCCTCATTGGGTGCATGGGGATGAGGAGAAGTCCAAACAGCAGGCTGAGAACCTTCGCACCAGGCAAGACAAAAAAACAAAAGAGACCAACTCTAAAACTGGGAACTTGGAACGTCCGCACTATGATGACAGGACTCGCTGCTAACCTCAAGGACATCAATGACACCAGGAAGACTGCCATCATCAATAATGAGCTGAAGAGACTGGGAGTGGATATCGCCACTCTTCAGGAAACACGGTTGGCTGATGCAGGCACACTGAGAGAAGACTACACATTCTACTGGCAGGGAAAGGGCAGTGACGAACACAGGGAACACGGAGTGGGCTTCGCAGTGAAGAACACCTTGCTGAAGATGGTGGAACCGGGCAGCAATGGCTCTGCACGATTTCCTCACCCTCCGCCTCAACACCACTCAAGGTCCAGTCACCCTCGTCAGTGTGTATGCCCCAACACTGACAGCCACACCAGAGGCAAAAGACGAGTTCTACAAGAATCTCGCAACAACTGTCAGGATCATCCCCCAACTCTGAACAACTCATTCTCCTTGGAGACTTCAATGCCAGAGTGGGTGCTGACCACGACTCCTGGCCCTCCTGTTTTGGACCTTTTGGCGTGGGCAGAATGAACGACAACGGACAGCGGCTGCTCGAGTTCTGCACATATCACAATCTGTGCATCACAAACTCGTTCTTTAAGACCAAGCCCCAACACAAGGTTTCCTGGCAATATCCGCGCTCAAAGCACTGGCACCAGCTGGACTTGATCCTGACCAGGCGCACCTCACTGAAGAACGTGCTAATCACCCGTTCGTTCCAGAGTGCAGATTGCGACACAGACCATTCATTGGTGTGTTGCAAGGTCAAGCTGCAGCTGAAGAAATTCCATCGTGCTAGACAGCCTGGAAAGGTACGGATTGACACCAGCAAGATGGCCCAACCAGAACTTGTTGAGCAGTTTGCCTCCACCTTTGAGAAGGAACTTGGTGTACCACAAGAAGGAGAATCTGCAAAGCAGAAGTGGGAAGAGCTGCAAAACACCATCCACCGCACAGCCTTGGCTACCTTTGGGAGGAAGACCTTGAAGTCACAGGACTGGTTTGATGCCAAGTTGACCGAGATGACCTCCGTCATTGAAGCCAAGCACTCAGCACTTGCTGAGTACAAGAAGTACCCAAACGAGAAGAATCTCCAGATTCTCAGGGCTGCGAGAAGCAAAGATCAGCAGACTGCTCGGCGCTGTGCCAACGAGTACTGGACTCAGCTCAGCCAAGACATTCAAACCGCTGCCATAACAGGGAACATCCGTGGTATGTACGATGGCATCAAGAAAGCACTTGGTCCGGCTCAGAGCAAGACGGCCCCCCTCAAATCCTCCACTGGGGAGATGATCACAGAAAAGAACAAGCAGAAGGAGAGATGGGTGGAACACTACTCCGACTTCTACTCCAGACAGAACACCGTGACACCGTCAGCCCTTGATGCCATCGACTGCCTGCCATCCATGGACGAACTTGACGCCGAGCCAACCATCGACGAACTCAGCAAGGCCATTGATAGCTTGGCCGCTGGCAAGGCACCCGGCAATGACGGCATACCCCCCGACCTGATCAAGCACTGCAAGACCGCCCTACTGCTGCCATTGCATGACGTCCTCCGCCAGTGCTGGAAGGAAGGTGCCGTACCACAGGACATGAGGGACGCCAAGATCATCACCCTCTACAAAAACAAAGGGGAGAGAAGCGACTGCAACAACTACAGGGGCATCTCCCTCCTCAGCATTGTTGGCAAAGTCTACGCACGAGTTGCTCTCGTTCGTCTACAGAAGCTTGCCGAACGTGTCTACCCCGAGTCTCAGTGTGGCTTCCGCGCTGAGCGATCGACGGTAGACATGATATTCTCCATCCGCCAACTCCAAGAGAAATGCAGAGAACAGAACATGCCCCTGTACGTCGCCTTCATCAACCTCACCAAAGCATTTGATCTGGTCAGCAGAGAGGGCCTTTTCAACATCCTGCCAAAGATAGGATGCCCACCAAAGTTGCAAAGCCTCATCGAATCGTTTCACACCAACATGCAGGGGATAGTGCAGCACGACGGCAACGTCTCAGAGCCATTCAACATACGCAGCCGAGTGAAACAGGGCTGTGTACTTGCGCCAACCCTCTTTGGGATTTTCTTTGCTATGCTCCTGAGGCATGCCTTCAGCACAGCAACAGAGGGAATCTACCTGCACACAAGATCTGACGGCAGGCTTTTCAATCTTGCCTGCCTGAAAGCCAGAACCAAAGTACGCGAGGCTCTAATCAGAGACATGCTGTTCGCAGACGACGCTGCAGTCGAGACCCACACACAGCAGGAGCTTCAGACCCTGATGGACCGCTTCTCCCAGGCATGCAAGGACTTCGGACTTACCATCAGCCTGAAGAAGACTAACGTCTTGGCGCAAGGCACGGAAGCACCACCAACCATCACCATCGACGACTACGAGCTGGAGGTCGTGAATCAGTTCACGTACCTGGGGTCCACAATCAGCAACAACCTCTCCCTTGATACAGAGATCGACAAGAGGATTGGAAAATCACCCTTCACACTCGCTCGCCTCACCACACGAGTGTGGGAGAATCCCAAACTCTCTGTCAAGACGAAGATGGCAGTGTACAATGCCTGCATCATCAGCACACTGCTCTATGGGAGTGAGACGTGGACAACATACGCCCGGCAGGAAAAGAGACTGAACTCCTTCCACTTGCGCTGCATTCGCCACATCCTGGACATATCCTGGCAGGTCAAAGTGCCCAACACAGAAGTTCTGTCCCGTGCCGGCCTTCCCTCCATGTTCTCTCTACTCAGGCAGCACAGGCTCCGCTGGCTAGGCCACGTTCACCGTATGGAGGATGGCAGAATCCCCAAAGACGTCCTCTACGGAGAACTGGCGACTGGCAGGAGAGACGTTGGCCGCCCACAGCTGCGCTTTAGAGACGTCTGCAAGAGAGACATGAAGGCCCTGGAGATCAACACAGAGCGCTGGGAGGACCTTGCAACGGACCGCTCCAAATGGAGAGGCACCCTGACCAGACAGCTCAAGGCGGGTGAAGAGAGACTGACTGCTGCAGCAGATGAAAAAAGGACCCGCAGGAAGAACCGCCACAGACCCAGCAGCACGGAGACCACCCACAAGTGCGACCTGTGTGACAGGGACTGCCATTCGCGCATCAGCCTGTTCAGCCACAGGCGGTGCTGTTCCAGCAGAGTAGACGTTTAGGATTCTCTTCCATGGTCATCATAGACTGACGGAGGCCGACGACGGAATAATGGACTGCATTTATATAGCGCCTTTCATTCAAATTTTCAGGAAAGGTGTGTAATAGCACACTGAACAGATGATTAGACTTTGGTGATGATCTCAAAATGCATACCTCCACCAAGGCTCTTATTTTCTCACAGAGTGTTAGCAACAATACTCCAAAACTACTGGATGGATTTGGATGACATTTTCACCAGAGGTGGTTCTTGGGATACACTGGACATTTTAGTCATCCAGCTGGAGAAGAACCCAGGCTGAAAAGGCAATATTTAGAGAAGCTGAGTGACCTTAGATCAGGGGTCTTCAGCCAGTGGCTCCAGAGCTAAATGCAAGTCTCTTGCCAATATATGTGTGTGTATGGCTGTGTTGTTAGACATGTATATGTTGGACACTGCATATGTGATTTAACCTCACGATGAAGGAGAGCCAGCCCCCTGCGGTGCGGAGCCACAGAGCCTGGACCCCCTGCGGAGGACAGGGGACAGAAGACTTCCTGACCGCTGAGGCTCGAGAGGAGAGAAGGGGGAGTTATGTAAATAAAAGGTTAATGAATGTGAATAAAGAGATTTTGATATAGATGTGTGATTTCCCCTGCGAGGGAAATGGTTTGATGTGAGAATGTTTAAAAGGGAGAACTTTGGTGTGTTCACCCTCTTTGTTCGCTGCTCAAGAATGAGAGCAGACAGTGGAATGGTTACTTGAAATAAACTGGAATTAAAGGCAATTCGGTTTCGTTATTCAAGTCTCCCCACATTGGTGACTGACGACGTTGAGAATGAACGAAGAAGTTCTCAGGGTCCCGGACTCACAGCGCTCAGAGCTGGCGAGCGCAGTGGCCGTTAAGCTGCCTGATTTCTGGCAGGATAACCCACGGTCGTGGTTTCTGCAAGCAGAGTCGCAGTTCGCGCTCGCAGGAGTAATGGTGGATGACACTAAGTTCCACCATGTCATCGCTAAACTGGACAACAGCACAGCTCGGTGCGTGCAGAGCTTGGTGGAGCAGCCACCCGCGACTGACAGGTACGGCAAGCTGAAATCCACCCTCATCAAGTTTTTCACCCCCTCGGCTGAAGTGAGGGCGAGGAGGATCCTGTCTTTGCTAGACCAAGGAGGACACAGGCCGAGCGCCCTGATGGAGGAGATGATACAGCTGAGAGGGTTGGACAACGATGATTTCATTTTTCAGTTCATCTTCCTCTCCAACCTCCCGGCGCATGCAAGAAGCACGCTGGCCGGCAAAAAGTGTCACACCCTGGAGGAGTTCCGGGAGCTGGCCCAGGAAGCAGATGGGATCCTGGACGCCTGCGGCGGGCAAGCAACCACAGCGGCGACCCGAGACAGCGGGGAGCCAGAGGCGGCAGACCCAGACTGGCCGACGACGGTGGCAGCACGGCCGCGACGAGGTGGAGCCAATGGCCCGGCAGCAGAGGCGCGGACACGACACAGCGGAGGAGAAGATCTCTGCTTTTACCATCGGAGGTTCGCAGAGAAGGCACGCAGGTGTGTACCGCCCTGCAACTTCAGGAGTTCGGGAAACGGCAAGACCGGGGGTCGCTAGCAGCTTCGACCCTCGGAGAACGCAGCAAGCTGCTCTACATCACGGATGCGCGCTCCGGACGAGAGTTCCTCATCGACACCGGAGCACAAGTGAGCTTCATCACCCCAACATACGCGGACCGGGTGGCTGGACCCCACGGTAGCGGAGCTACAGCGGCAAATGGCTCGAACATCAACACCTACGGGAGAAGGACCTTGCCTTTGTGCTTACATGGCCGCACATATGAATGGACTTTTGTAATAGCGGCGGTGAGTTTCAACATGTTGGGCGCAGATTTTTTGTGTTCACACAATCTGTTAGTTGATCTTGCTAATAGACGGCTGGTAAATGCACTCTCTTTTTACTCTCTCCCCTGTTCAGCTCGAGTGTCCCCGCCACCAGTACAGACCCACGTCGCTACAGCAGGTGGTAAGTTTCACACACTCCTCACCCAATTTCCAGCGCTCACTGTGCCCACTTTTTCGGCGACGGTCGCGAAGCACGGGGTGAAACACTTTATCCCCACGTCTGGTCCTCCCGTGCTTGCAAAAGCTCGGCGCTTGGATGCAGTTAAGCTCGCCATTGCGCGCGAGGAGTTCGCCAGCCTGGAGAGGCTGGGCATCGTTCGTAGGTCGAAGAGCCCGTGGGCTTCGCCGCTGCACATGGTACCGAAAGCCGATGGCTCCTGGAGACCGTGCGGGGATTACCGCAGGCTAAACAACGCTACGGCGCACGATCGTTATCCCATCCCGCACATTCAGGATTTTTCGGTGCACCTGGCGGGGGCGCGCATTTTTTCAAAGATTGATCTAGTTCGCGGCTATCACCAAGTCCCAGTCCAACCGGAGGACATTCCTAAAACAGCGGTAATAACCCCGTTCGGACTTTTCGAATTTTTACGCATGCCGTTTGGTCTCAAAGGGGCGGCGCAAACATTTCAGCGGATGATGGATGCCGTGTTACGCGATCTCCCTTTCGTGTTTGTGTACCTCGACGACATTTTGGTCGCGAGTACTTCAGAGGACGAACACGAAACGCACCTCACAGCAGTTTTTAGGAGGCTGGGAGAGCACGGCTTAATAGTTAACCCAGCCAAGTGCCAGTTCAGCGTCGAGCGGATCGATTTTTTGGGTCACCGCGTCTCCCCGGAGGGAGCGGTTCCGTTACCAGATAAAGTACGCGCGGTAGCGGATTTTCCCCGTCCACAAACGGTCAAATCACTACAGGAATTCTTGGGGATGGTGAATTTTTATAACCGATTCCTGCCCCACGCAGCTCAAATCATGCAACCGTTATATGCCGCGCTCAAAAAACAAAAACCGACCCAGGCGGTCGAATGGTCCCCGGAGCGGGAGCGCGCGTTCACAGAGGTTAAAAAAGCCTTGGCTGACGCTGCGCTCCTGGCCCACCCAGACCCTGCAGTACGTATCGCGCTGACGACAGACGCTTCAGATTTAGCCATAGGGGCCGTTATTGAGCAACAGGTAGCCGGAGTTTGGCAGCCTTTGGCTTTCTTTAGCAAATCTTTAAGCGCGGCTGAGCGAAAATACAGCGCGTTTGACAGAGAACTGTTGGCGCTGCATTTGGCTATTCGTCATTTCCAGTTCTGGCTGGAAGGACGGTGCTTCACCGCTTATGTGGACCACAAGCCGCTCACATACGCCATGGCCAAAATTTCAGATCCGTGGTCCGGCAGGCAGCAGAGGCAGCTGGCCGCAATCTCGGAATTTACCACTGACATTAGGCACGTCGCGGGCAAATTCAATGTAGTAGCAGATTGTCTCTCGCGCGCGTTCACGACTCCAACACGCGCAGAGGCAGAACGGGCCACCGTGACCGCGCGCCGCAGAAGAGCGGCACGGTGGCGCGCGCAGCCCCGGTGCACGTGGGTATAGATTACGCAGCCATGGCAGCGGACCAGGGGGCGGACGCAGACGTGCGCGCGCTCCAGTCTGGACCAACAGGGTTGAGGCTGGAGAGCAAGTGTTTACAAACCGGTATGCCCCCCCTGATCTGCGACATGTCGACGGGGCGCCCGCGTCCGGTGGTTCCGGCCACGTGGCGCCGCCGTGTTTTTGACTCGGTCCACTCACTGGCGCACCCGGGGGTGCGCGCGTCGGTGAAACTAGTGGCGGAAAAGTTTGTTTGGCCGTGCCTGCGCAAGCACGTGAAGGAATGGGCAAAAACCTGCATTTCCTGTCAACGGGCCAAAATTCACAAGCACACAAGAGCCCCGTTAGAACCGTTCCGCATTCCGGCCAGAAGGTTTGACCATGTGCACGTCGACCTTGTGGGCCCCCCTACCGGCATCACAGGGGTTCACGTATCTTTTGACAATGGTGGACCGCACCACACGTTGGCCGGAAGTGGTCCCACTTGCGACAACCACGGCCGCGGAGGAGGCTCGCGTTTTTTTAACGGCTTGGGTGGCGCGCTTCGGGGTTCCGTCGGACATTACGTCCGATAGAGGACCGCAATTCATCTCTGAGCTGTGGTCAGCGATGGCCAACGGCTTAGGAGCCAAAATTCACCGCACTACGGCTTACCACCCTCAGGCCAATGGTTTATGCGAGCGTTTTCATAGGTCTTTGAAGGCAGCACTCAGAGCGTCGCTCACGGATGCAGATTGGGTAAATAAACTGCCATGGGTTTTATTAGGGTTGCGTTCTGCGCCTAAAGAGGACTTAGACGCCTCCCCAGCGGAGCTGGTATTCGCACAAACTCTGAGGCTGCCGGGCGAGTTTTTACCAGAGCACCCAGAGCCCCCACCTCTCTCTGCTCTGGGACCGTTAGTCGGCACGGGAGCAGACACGCTCCCGGGTCCGGTTCATCACGCTTTTCCACGAGTTTTCGTCCCCAAGGCTTTGAAAAATGCCGACTTCGTTTTTGTCAGGCGCGAAGCCCTAAAAGCAACGCTCAAACCACCTTACGAAGGGCCATTTCGAGTGCTGGAGGCAGGTGATAAGCAATTTGTGCTAGATTTTGGAGACAGAAAAGAGACAGTCAGTACTGACAGACTAAAACCTGCTTTTGTCATGAAGGACGTGTCTGTACCGGTCGCAGTGGCGCCTCGACGAGGCAGGCCCCCGCAAAGGGCAAATAATCACTCTCTTCCTCAGTCAACAGAGCCGAAGCAGAAAAGCGCCGCAGGCAAGGCGGGGCCAACTCACAGCAGATTCGGCAGATGGCTGAAGCCCAAGCGGCGCACAGACTGAATGTTGGTGTTGATTATTCAGTAGTGAGTAAGGTGCTATTAAATTTTAGGAATTAGTCTGTTCTTCATCGTTTGGGGGGGGTTATATGGCTGTGTTGTTAGACATGTATATGTTGGACACTGCATATGTGATTTAACCTCACGATGAAGGAGAGCCAGCCCCCTGCGGTGCGGAGCCACAGAGCCTGGACCCCCTGCGGAGGACAGGGGACAGAAGACTTCCTGACCGCTGAGGCTCGAGAGGAGAGAAGGGGGAGTTATGTAAATAAAAGGTTAATGAATGTGAATAAAGAGATTTTGATATAGATGTGTGATTTCCCCTGCGAGGGAAATGGTTTGATGTGAGAATGTTTAAAAGGGAGAACTTTGGTGTGTTCACCCTCTTTGTTCGCTGCTCAAGAATGAGAGCAGACAGTGGAATGGTTACTTGAAATAAACTGGAATTAAAGGCAATTCGGTTTCGTTCTTCAAGTCTCCCCACATGTGTATATATTTTGGTGATGATCTGAGAATGCATACCTCAGCCAAGGCTCTTATCTTTCACAGTGTGTTAGCAACAATACTCCAAAACTAATGGACAAACTTTGATGTAATTTTCACCAGAAGTGGCTCTAGGCCTACACACAAACCCATTACATTTTGGAGGTGATCCATGAGGGATGGAAGGAGCCTCGGCAGAGGTCTGCGCTCTGAGTGCTTTCTAGTTTAATTCTTAAACTGCTCTGACAAAGGGGACTTTTGTCAGACAAGTTTTTGCTCAAACTGACCCTTGCTCCTCAGAAGCTGATGACCTTCCAAGCTACTAACTTGCAACAGAGCAATCGAATCAACAAAATCCTTTGATTTTTTTTTTTTAAAGAATCTTTATCTTCTACATGTTTGCTGCCCTGGGTGTGTAATTTTACATTAAAAAAACTCTGTAAAGGACCTATCCAGTAGTACCTCCTGTCTTCATGAGCAGCATCCAACAACAGGTCTGCGACCTGTGGATATGACAGGTCCTCCAGCACAGGCTGCCAGCGGATGGGTAATGTGTGCCAGAGATCTTCTGTGAAGAACTCCTGTGGAAGGATCAATAAGGCAATAATCAGTTGATAATACAAGTTGAGAGAAGAGCCTCACTATCTAGTTAACTATTAAAATAAAACTCATTTCCTGTATTAGAACCTCAGAGTCATTTTGGATTAGTATATAACCTGATAATATAAAAATGAGTCCATGCTTCTGTTACTTCTACGCTGTTAATAACGCTTATCCTGAAATCATTAAAATGTCTTCAGTTCATCCAAACTTGAGCAATCGCAGACATCCTAGGCACTTTTCCACTTGGAACCCAAAGGCCTCCTTTGGCCTGGAACCGAACAGTACCGTTCGGCACCCATGGTTTTCCACAGCACAAAGCTCACTGTAGCATGGGTGGGAGAAGGAGGGAGTTGGAGGCGGCGCTACGCTCCCCATGAGGCGGCGCCATATTCCTGTTCAGTAAAATCAACATCAAAACATGTAGCAATACATCTCCAAAAATAATACAAAAGTTAAATATTTTTGGACAGTCATGTCAGAAAGTGAGACCCATATATTATACAGAATCATTAATCAGACAGTGAAGTATTGTTAGATTTTAATCATTTATTGGCTCACAGCGCATGAATATCAAAAATTACTTTTCTCGACAAATAGATGGTTAGGTAAAAATACATGATCTATGTCAAAATCATGGAGAGACTGTTGAGACGTCATGGAATTTATCTGCTCCAGCCAGTGGTGTCGTGGCAAAACATGGATCAGGTGCCATATGAGCCGTTAAATATATATTTCAACAGGTAAACAGTACTGAGTTAGGCATAAGATATATTTAGCAATTATGATGCATTTTAAGCCAAAACAAATGGATCTAGGATTAGAAGTAATTAAAATAAAGCAGTCCCAAGGTTACATGGAGAAATACGTGGATTAACTGGAAATATATGGTATTGAGTATTGCTGACTACATGTAGATACTGTATAAATATATATTCTCTGCATCAACAGTGAACTATACATGTATTCATGTAGTATTGCCCTGGGAATTTTGACAATAAACCTTTGTACTTTTGCAGATGTCTCTATTTTGTTTTACAGTCTTCAGCAAATAATTGTGTTGGTTACTTTTCTTAAAAATGAGCCATTATTTTCAAAGTCACTGATAAATGGTTCGTACTGTTGACTCTTTTCCCACCAGTGTCTGAACAGACAAAATAGAAAATCATGATGCAAACACATAAATCACTAAATTGTTTATTCCAATCAGCAGCAAATTACAGATTATTTAGAATGTGCAAAATTCAAACTGTAAAAAAAAAAAAAGAAACTGAGACAAAAACTAAGCAACAGCACAACACAGACTGGATATGATAATCCGTGTGTGATTTGACATGTCGTTTTGTATATACAGCAGTGGACAAAATTGTTGGTACCCCTCTGTTAATGAAAGAAAAACCCACAATGGTCACAGAAATAACTTGAATCTGACAAAAGTGGTAATAAATAAAAATTCTATGAAAATTAACCAATGAAAATCAGACAATGCTTTTGAATTGTGGTTCAACAGAATTATTTTAAAAACAAACTCATGAAACAGGCCTGGACAAAAATGATGGTACCCCTAGAAAAGATTGAAAATAGGCCATAGGGACATGAACATGACCATAGATTCAACCAAGATGTGTCCTCTAATTAACATCACAGGTGTCTACAAACTTGTAATCAATCGGCCTATTTAAAGGGTGACAAGTAGTCACTGTGCTGTGACCATTGTGGGTTTTTCTTTCATTAACAGAGGGGTACCAACAATTTTGTCCACGTGTGTGTTTGGAGTATTTATTCCTTTAGTTTTTGTTTAAATTGTCCAAGCTTTGTACATGATTTTAATTCAGATCCAAAAGCGTTCCACAGTCTGACTCCTTGCACTGAAACACAGTGTTGCTTGGTGGTAGTTCTCAGACCCCAGGGCAGACCCAGAACTCACTGGAGAGACGTCTCCCAGTTGGTCTGGGAACACCTTGGTATCCCCTCTGAAGAGCTGGAGCAGGTGGCTGAGGAGAGGGAAGTCTGGGCTTCTCTGCTTGAACTGCTGCCTCTGCGACCCGGACCTCTGGAAAAGTGGTAGAAGATGGATGGATGGATGTCATGTATGGGAGCATTAATGAATGATACAAAGTCTATAGTGTGGGTTGATTCAGCAAATATTTCACTCTGCGCAGTATTGTGACTGATTTGCATATTTTACCTTTAATATAATTAACATGTGACTTCCAACACAGTTTATTATCAGTTATTACACCAAGGATTTTAATTTTGGAGACCCTTTCAATCTCTACACCATTTACACTGAGTTTAGATACTGAGTTGTTGTGATGGTGTGAAATAATGTTGTCAATAAAATTTAGCCACCGCTGTGTCGCCCTGGTTTCAGGTGTGGGTGGTGTTTTGTGCTTGTATTGCTAAAATATAAAAGGAAGAACTACAATGGGTCTCAAATATTTGTAATGTGTTCTATTACTGAATGAGTTTAAAGATGAAATACTATACACATATAAACTAAATTCTAATGGTGACTGAACATCTCCCATTCCCCAAGGTGCAAGATACACTATTATGACTATAACTCATAAAGGATCACAGAAATGATCTGATAAAAATAAATAAACAAGCGGTTTTTTAAAAAAAAAAAACGCTATTGGATGTGAAACCTACTATTGGATGTGCCATTCATTTTCGATTACTCTGTAATTAATATTCACACAAATAAATCTCAAGGTCATCGTTTAAACACAATTAAGTTTTCGTCTGTCCACAGTGAACTTTCCACTGTTGAAAAAAATAACATAAAGCGTGAATATCACATCACTCACCGTCCTGTACATCACAATATCACGGCTTCAACTGCTGAAGTTGGGTGCGTCGCGGCTGCACATTCAATTCAATTCGGGTGGCTGGGTCTAATTCCCGGTGCGTCTCCGTGTAATTTCTGGTGCGTCTGTTTGTGCGCACCACTGCAAGCTCAGTCTGCTTCCCTCTGCATTCTCTCATCAGCCGAAACGCACAGGAAACTCTGCTGGAAACTCTGCTGTGTTAGATTTCTGCTGATTTCTGTTAAGCCATTCTATCGTTGTGGTTTATAATATCACTGACGAAAAATTGCAAATGGCGACCAGTAAGCGATTCTCGAAAGTCAGCGTAACGCCCATGTAACGCCCACTCTGATGACGCTACGCACAGACCAATGAATGGCCAGCATGGGCGTGGCGAAACGGTGCCGGTACCCGTCGGACCTGCTTTTAACGGTGCCGAAAATAGTGTCGATAAAACTGGAACTGTTCCGAAAAAGCGAACTGTGAGGCCTTTGGGTTCCGAGTGGGAAACCGGACAATGGAGGCCGAATGGTACTAAACGAGGCCTTTGGGTTCCAAGTGGAAAAGCGCCTCCTGTTTCCTCTGTACTAGTTTCCCTTCACTGACTTCCTACATATAGGCTCTACAATGGAATTTAAAATCTCTCTCTTCGTATACAAAGTGCTGAATGATAAGACTGTTGTGTCTGGAAATTAGCGACAGCGGAGGCGGTGGCTGTGCTGAACGGTGGTATTTATTGGACAGTGACTAATAGCACATGGCACATACAGAACCAGCTAATATGCTAACTGACAGGAGTACAGGCTGTGTGTACGTCTAGAGGCGGAGCGCCAAGTGGCAGTCTCCCGCCGTTAGACTCCGAATATAGGCACTGTGTGATGATGTCACCCGTGCCTGCATCCTCGTGTCCGTGCCGTCTGTTGTTAGTATTAAGAATGGGTGCATGAGGTCACCCGATGGAAAAACCACAAGGAACTGTGGGAAAAGTGTTCTGCCTGTCTGTGCTTAGTAGTGAGCAACAAATGTGGTTAAGCTGAAGTTTTTGAGAGGGCTGCTTCAGTCTGTTATTTATTTGCTTTTTATTTATTTATTTGGATAAAAACGACACTGAATATGGTATTCAAACACAGGAAATGTAAATATACATATAAAACGTTATACAAAATCTAGGATGACACATGAAAGTGAAAACACTTAATTCCAGTGTGGTCCTTTCAATCACATTATTATTCATCCGAATACCATGTAACATTGGAATGGGGGAGGTTTTGCTGCATTATCAAATGCAACAACTACTCTCATGACTGGCATGGAAAAAAAAAAAAAATCGATAATGATGCCTTTTTTAACTTCCCGACTTAGAAGAAAAGTGGAGAGAATCGGATCTCCAAGCTAACAAAGAGGCATGGGATAGAATGGATTGCAGCGGTCAGAAGGAAAGACATCAGCTTCGACAATATTCCTGCACGCGTGGTCGTGTGTTCACGGCATTTTCATAAAGGTAAGTTGTGATTTAAAAAATATTTACAAGTGCACAAAGACGTCCTCTCTCCAGAGCAGCTGCCTTTTGCACTGTGCACTCTGGCTGCACCTCAGCCACGGCTCTCTGCCATCTATCAATAATGTATAAAAACGCACAGGACAAAATCAAATAATTTCCCCACATCATCTCTGCTATTCTGAATTTCTCTTCCTAATCTGAAGCAGTGTTTTGTTTTTTTAAATGGGAGCTTTTCGGTGTTGCTGATTTTCTTTGATTTTCTTGAAGTTGTGATTACTTGTTGCCTTCATTACGAATGGAATTAATATCAGCTGGGGACTGAAATCCATAGAATGTTTGGCATCATTAAATTAAGCAGATTCTCCTCTTTCAGGTGACTATAAAAACATCACTGTCCTGGTTTAATTCAATTTTTTTTTTCAATTCAACTTTATTTATACAGCACCATTTCACAACAACAGTTATCTCATAGCACTTTCAGCTGGAGGGGAAAACCCCACAATTGCAGAAAGACCCCAGCAATCAGGCAATCCCCTGTGAGCAAGCACTTGGCAACTGTGGAGAGGAAAAACTCCCTTTTAGCAGGAAGAATCCTCCAGCAGAACCAGGCTCAGGGAGGGGCAGTCATCTGCTGCGACTGGCTGGGGGGTGAGGGGACAGAGAAGATGAAAAGAAGAGACATGTAGAGAGCAAACAGCACGACGGGGACTCAGTCTATGGGAGAGAACAAACAGATGTTAATGACCAGCAAAAATATTTCATTGAGAGTGAAGAAAGGAGTGAAGCCCAGTGCATTGTTGGAGGTCCCCCGGCTGACTAAACCTATTAGTAGCATAACTATGGGAGGGTTCAGGTATGTATGTTAGTATGTTTTTATAGCAGCTAATTATACCGGTAATTTTTTTTTCGGTGTGCCAGCGTGAGTGTCGGGCTTTTGGCTGTATGCATCGCATATGCATAATGACGTGGACATACACTTAACGTATTGGTAACTTACATAGAATATTTCCATAACTTATAAATAACTTAAACCACCTAAGCTTAGTGTGTTGCTGACATTCACAACTTATGCACAACAATAGTCTAACTTATGCATAGATTATCTTAACTTCTGCATAGCGCTGTCATGCCAAACTGCCATAGCCTCCCAATCCATGAATCCTAAGTGTGCAAGAGATCATCACTGTTCAGCCTAAATGATTCTCCTCTCCAAAGACCACGGTGGGGGTGTGACCGACCTGGCTGAGCTGTCAAATCTGTCAGGTCGGTCACGTCTAAAACAGCTGATGTAGCACGTCAGGAACATCAGATGTCAGTTGTCACAACCTGGCTCAAAGGCACGCCAACTGATGGCGATAAAAAAGTTTATTTTCAATAAAGTGAAAAAAAACAAGATAATGCATGGAGTGTGCTTTTGCTGGGAGACACAGCCAACAGCATCAGCCCTACCCGCCTTGACTGTACCCGGTTTGTAGGGCTGAACTGGTGCTCCACACACTTCCATGGCTTTTCTTCTCATCGCCAAATGTTATGTCTGAAGTTGGAGTCAAGGAGGAGAGCAATAGTGGAGCTGAACACACGTTTATTATAATACAGGACGCAGTGCACCTAACCGCACATACAGCCGCTTGGCAGAGGAAAAGGTGGAAGAGATCACCCCCCTACCTGCAACCCTTCTTATACGCACAGGGTTGGCGGAACTGGCACATGGAGCCACCACCTCGTGCCACCCAAATAAGAGCTCCAAACATAATACAATATATGAACGATAAATAACTACATTACAGCGACAACGGCTCAGAATGCAGCGCGGCATGATGCCAATGCCCATTCTCTATATGGCTATCTAACAAAAAGCTATTGGGCTACAGTATATTGGGCAGCTCGGTAGCACAGTGGTTAGCACTGTGGCAGCACAGTAAGAAGGTCACGGGATCGATCCCACCCCCTGACCATCAGTGACCCTTCTGTGTGGAGTTTGCATGTTCTCCCGTGTCCGTGTGGGCTTACTCCGGTTTCCTCCGACAGGCCAAAAACACGCAAGTTAGGTCAAATGGAGATGCTAAAGTGGTCTTAGGTGTGAATGGTGAAGGGATTGGCGCCGCACCGTGGCGGTCTCATCCATCCAGGTGGATGCCCTGTAACTTCCCTCTGGGATTAATAAACCATACACAAAAAATCTGCAACAAAGACTCTATAGTTATCTTACAGATTTCACAGTACTTTACCATAAGGTCACTGCAGGACTGCTCAGTTTCTAAAAATATAATGACAGATCTTTAATTTAAGGCTACTTCACAAAACACGATTCTAAGCCTGATAATTAGGTCTGTACAACCTTTAGTGGACACTTATACGCACAATGATAAAGGAGTCAGTCAGGAGGCTGTAGCGAGACAGAAAGGCGACGAGTCTTGAAGCCAGATCTCTTTGCTGCTCTGCAGAGAAACTCGGTGTAAACATCTCCACATGAAGGCAAGTTATTTTGTCCAGTTAAGATGAAGTATATCTACCAAACCTACGTCATTATTGACTCACTTTCCAACTAATACAACATAAAATCGGTGTTAAAATTAATATGCAACGGCTGTTTTTAAGTCTTTAGCTTGTTTCCGAAGCTAACTTGAAAAGGTAAAACTCCGGTGCATTCAAGTGCTACAAGTTCAATACTAAATTTCTAAAATATTCCTACAGTCGACCATACTGTAAATGATATAATTAGTTGCAGCACATTTGCTTACGACTGCTATCGGTTCTGTTATTTCTTGAGTATGGAAACAGAAAATGAAACCTAACAGAAAACCTTGTGCCAAAGTTTAAGTTTAGATTTACAAGCTCTTCGAGCCTCACACAAAGGCAACATATCCCGGATGTAGATGGCTTCTTCCGGGTTTGGCTTGTGTCGCTGAAGGGGTTCGCGTGGAACAACAGGTTTGGTTTTAATGTTCTTAAAACTATTTTTAGACACTTCCTTTTAGGGAAACTCGCCGATGCTTTATAACTTTGAGCTATAAACCTTGTAAAGATTCCTAAAGTAATGTTCATCGACTTATTGTTAGTCAACTAACATTAGCGTCATCTAGCAACAGCCGTTAGCTTTATACTTACCTATTTATGTTCTAAAACAATAAGCTAAAAGCCTGTTAGCATATTGGGTCTTTAATCATATGACCTGTCATAACCGTAATGATCATGCGGCGAAGTCAGACTGCATTATTATCTGTACCATAACATATCCAATCGATTTTTGAAAACCTTTACTGAGGGTGCTCAGGGAGCAGATTCCAAGAGTTGATCATCATCTACTTTTTACTGCCACTGACTTGATTCTTCGTATAAGGCAGGGGCGTCAAACTCATTCCACGGAGGGCCAAGACTCTGCATGTTTTGCTTCTACCCAGTGCCTTCAGCAGGTGTTTTCACTGATCAGCAATCAGTGGGAAGAAATTCAGTGAAATCACCTGTTAGTAGTGACGGCAGAAATGGAACGATCGAGAGATCGAATCATTTGGAACAATTGATTCAGAAAAAGAATTGATGTTTTGGAACATTTGAAACATCTCCCCACAGCGACATCTGGTGGCCAAATGTTATAATACTACACTGAACCAGTCAAGTGTTTTCGGGTCTTTATCTCAACGTTTCGTGCTTTGTTTGGGTTTCTAGTATTATTTGTCTGAAAATATATATTTTTTCAATTAGTATTTGTAGGGGGTGCTTGTTTACAAAATAGACATCAGTCCCTGTTTTTAGGGGGTGCTTGTGTACATTCAGTTCTTTTTGCCTTCCTGTCAAGGAGCAACAAAAAGACTGAGTTAGGAGGAATGCTGCCATGCAACTTCATATATTATAAATATATGTAACTATATGTAAATGTACAACAATATGGCTTCTTTTAGTGATCGAATGCATAATTATATTTATTGTAAATAATAATAAAGGTGTATAAATAATAAATGTATACTTGTATGTGTATTAAAAGAACATGAATACATACCATAAGCATTACGCTGGCCATGGCTTGATTCAGCACTCGGTTGTGTTATGCTAGGAATGCAGGTGTCAGCATGTTTTGTCCATAGGCGTCTCCACCTACTTGTTGTATTGTTACAAAATGCAAGATGTTGCATACAGTCCATACATTTAACTTTTTTTCCCTCAAGAAGGTCATAGTGACCCCAGACAGCTGACCTGGGACGCTTTCTGCCCCCATCCATTTCCAAATAATGTAAATCCAAAAGCAGCTCAGTCCAAGACACTCAGAGAGGCAAGACTTCACAAACAAACTGCACTACAGAGGAGCTTTGAAATGTTTCAGGCATGTGGGCTGATGAATCAGCAGCCAATCAGGCAAGGACACGAGAAATTAGTATTTTACATATAAAGTATTTATATAATACATAAATTGTGCATAGAATAGGCAATTTAATATTGTGTAATGGCAGCATTTTATTATTCCATTTGAGAAACGGGATAACACAATCACTGCATAAAACAACGGTGAAGTTTGAAAACAGTTGGTGATGTAATGGAACGCGAAATGGAACAGCCACGTGACATCCTCTTTCTGATACAGACCTCGGAACAATGATTTTTATTTATTTATTTCGGATAGATTAAAAGTAAAGATTAAAAAGAAACAGAATAATATAACAAAGGGGAAAAAAATCCAACAAGGTCAAATTAAACAATAACTCCTCTGATTATACAGTTCAACGTAAGTTATCCGAAATGGGTGATGGCTGAAGCTGCAGCTTATATTGCAATTCAATTGCTTATATTGATTCAATTCAGAAGTTCCACCTAGGTTTCGGTACGCACTAAAACACTGTTTTGACTTGGCCATCACTAGTTTTCATATAATAGGCATTTTAATTTTGTGTAATGGAGGTCAGACATCATAGATAAAACTAGAGACACTTTAAATAACTGATTAAACTCATCACCTACACTAACACTTCCGGTGTCGCAAAATAATAAACTAACTAACCTGCACTTACATAGCGCTTTTCTAGTCACAAAGACCACTCAAAGCGCTTTCACTAGTACCAACCCTCTATTCTAAGGGCCTATAGGAAACAGATATCTAGGGACAATTTAGAACAGCCAATTAACCTAACATGCATGTCTTTGGATTGTGGGAGGAAACCGGAGCCCCCGGAGTAAACCCACGCAGCACAGGGAGAACATGCAAACTCCACACAGAAAGGTTCCAACCCCTGCCAGCCTGGGGATTCGAACCAGGAATCTTCTAGCTGTAAGGCAACAGTGCTAACCACTGCACCACCGTGCTGCCCTAAACCAAAATAATAACTTAATATTTTTGTTTTGACTATAAAACAATAAGAGCAAAATTAAACACAGGTATGTCCAAAAATTTGATAATATATTTTTTTCTGCCTAAGTTTAGTAAAGGACACAACAAAAATGAGACCAAAAATTTGTTTTTTCTGATTTTATTTTGAATTGGAATTACAAATGAAGGAACCATACACGGATTTGTATTCACTTCCTGAAACAAAAACGACTGTGACGTTTCAAAACAATTGGGGGCGGAATGGAACGCGATATGGAACAGTCACGTGACACCGTCCTTCTGATACAGACCTCGGAACAGCGTTTCGAATCACAAGTTCCGCCTAGGTTCCGGTACGTTCCAAAACACTGTTTCGATTTTGCCATCACTACCTGTTAGTTGAAGACACTGGGTGGAGGTAAAACCTGCAGGGTCTTGGCCCTCCATGGAATGAGTTTGACACCTGTGGATAAGGAGTTCGGAACAACTCCTTACATGTGGGGGGGAAAAAAATATCCGTCCTTGGACTGTGTCCTCGGCAGCGTCGACCAGCAGATTGCTTTTATATTGCCTTTTATAGTCAGAAAATATTGTCGTGAATTGCACATGCGCCAGAAAACTCCTGCTATGACCTTTTCGCAAATGCATGATGGTGGCTGCTCGTGACACGTTCAGCAAAGTATCCTGGGATTGTTTGGGGGCAAAGCTGAGCCACATCAATGCACTGTGTTATGTCTGGAATCAGAGTCGGAGTCAGACTTATGCCATGCAGCGAACTGACTCTTTATTAGGGAACACACAACAATATACTGTACAGTCTGGCCATAGCCTGCCTGATGTCATACCCAGGGTGGGTACGGCAAGCCACACGGGCCACACACACAACATTCACTACACATCACACTGACTATATATTTCTAGATTTTTTTAAATTTTAATGTATAAATTCTGATGGTAGGTTAAAATTATTGTATTGTACAGTTATAGAAATCGCTAGCCCACGTGACAAACACGCAATGCATTCTGGGTTGTATAGGCTGGGCGATTCTAAACAGACCGCACGAGTACATTTGTTATGAATGAACGAAAAAAAAAAATCACAAAATGGACCGTTTGAAGGAAAATTTAGAAGGACCGTACTACGCCAAACTGAACGGGACGCCAAAGGCACACTATTTGGTGAAGCTTAACGGGCTGGATCCCTACCAGCATACAACGTGGAGTTCGGACGTAAACATTCTGCCAAACTTTGACCATTCCGTCATTTATAATTATATGATTTTAACTGTAAGTCCATACACACAAGAAGTTTTCAGTAACTTTAGGTCTTTGCAGCAGCCCAAGTGCAGTTCACAGATGGATGGGTGATGACTTGGAGATATACAAGGCAGACCTGAAGACAGTTGTGTGCA